>OX438746.1:20881430-22325805 GCA_949316235.1 Oegoconia quadripuncta
TTCGCTAATAATTCCCGCCGTGAGATCGCGCGACATTTACAAAGCCCGATTGTGCATAAATCGCTTCTTGATCTACCTATTTCTTGCTAACTACAATGCCATATTCATGATAGCGATTAGCAGCCGATGTGATAGCAATTTAGTTCCTATTGTATCGTGAAAAACAAGACAAAGATTTCCTGTACTTTTTTTATTTACAATGCAGTTGCAGTCTCACAAGCCGGCCTGCGTAGCATGACATAGTCTGTCGCAAGTAGGAGTGAGAGTGAGATAGTTGTATATTTCGTCCAAGCGAATGAGCAGGACAAATATTATCTCGCGCGACATAAACGTTTATCGCGCCTCTCATGCTACGGGGGCAGGTAAATGTCGCAAGAAGTCACTGGATGCAGGCCGCCACCAACTGGTCGCTTTGGAAATTTATGGGGGAGGCTTATATTCAGCTGTGGACTCCTGTGGCTGATATGATGATGCAGTCGCAATGTCCAGTACAGGCAGTTATTGTTAACCAATGACAACTAACGATTGAAATGACCGAACTGTAAGTCTCTACCTACCAAGTACTATCGACCACAGTCCATAGACTTATGTACACATCAGGATACTAGAACAGATGCTCAAAACTTCGAATCTGTTAGCTTATTGTATTCCAATTGGATATAACAACCATGGTAGGGCGAATACGGGGAGGTAGAGTATATCTAATACCTCAACCAACTATAGTCACAGAATTAATTCGGTATAATAAACATTAGGCTTCTACGGGCTATGTAGTCGCTGGCAAATAGGTACCTATCTATAAATTGCCATTACTATTTCTAACGGAAACTACATTTAATTATTGTTCGGTACAGATAGACCGTTGTACATAAGAACAGTTCTCGATACCTGCCTTAAATGCAGATACTCGTATGTAAATGATTTGAGCTGGGGATGTCGTACCCGTGGGGATTTGGTACTGGTTACGAGTATATGGTTAAAGTGTAATTTAGTTTAATCTAAGACTAAATAAGGGGACGTTTACAAGATATTTCTAACACAGTTTTTTGATGAAATTCGATGAAATCATAGCCTTTTGAGAGTGTAGTAATTATATTTTTTTATATTTAAGATTAAATACGGAAATACGTTTTCAGCCATGTTTGATGGAAATCGGTTAAACCTCTTTTATACTATGGCCCGTATTAATAAATCATTCTCAAGATTGAGAAGACCTTTAGTTGATACTTGAGAATTTGTTGCAAATTAAAACAGTATAAAAAATAGTATTGACACTGAGACGCTATCTCAATCTCAATATGTAATTATTAATTAGCCCTCTCTTTTGCTCTAGTCTACCTGGACGATATAATCATTTGTTCATCTATGTTGTCAGGGATTTCCTAAATTTTCAACCTATATATATATATATATATATATAAAGTTGGCAAGTCAGCTATTGTTTGGTCGAACTGTTTTCACCTTTGATAGAGACATCTACCGAACACTTACCTACATAGTTACAGCTCTACAGAGCTCACTAAAATTATTTGTGTCCAATAAAATACGAATCACATAGGTAGTGGGCGTGGATAACGACACAAGTCAATTACATTTAGAGCGTTGAATGACATTTTGGTATGGATACTGAATAGATGTTGTACGAGACAGAACAAAACATAGTTGCAGTTAACAAAGCTCAGTATAAATGTAACGTATGCCGCGTCGCGTTCCACGTGAGAGAGTTTATAATTTATTTGCGTCGCAGTTTTCTGGCGACGATTTTCCCACAGGGGCGGCGTCTCAAACGAGCCGCGCCCGCCCTTTATGTGGTTTTTTGTGGCAGCACAAAATGCCCCGGTGGAAAACATCCAGTGATAACTGGTAACAATCGCAGCCGCCCGGATGCTCTCTCCCATTCCGCGCATACCACTCGCTGGACCACTGTGATGCTTTTTATCCACTGACCGAACGCTCTTGAGACTCGTGACCGGTGCTTAAATGACGATCATTATTTTTACTGGGATTTTATCATTATCTTAGATCTAAAATATGTTTGCTTGACCAGTAAATAGAAAATAGTATGATAAATAGATGCGGCAAACGCGGTCCCGACCTTTGCATTGTCAGGGATCTTTCTTACGCTAAGTTATTGAAGCAAAATTAATAATTCTAATAGATCAATGTTATATGTATTAAAGGGCAAATGCTTTGACTATCAAATTCGTAGTATACGAAGATTTCACGGTAATGGTGTAGGTGGGTACCTAGGTACTAAGAAGTCAAATGTCACGGTGAACGATTAACATTTCGATTGGTGCTATTCTGCCGGAATTTGAATTGACGAAGTAGGTATGGCTAAATGTGAAACTAGTAATTCAGAGATTTTCCCATCTATATTGTTTGCAATCATTAAGACTTCTACGACAAAAGCCGAAAAGTCTAATACATAACTTCACCGCTAATTACTACATTGACCAATGAAAATACGTTACGAAAACGAGCCAACCAATCACACGTAGGAACGCAACTGATACCAAGAATCGTAACTGTAAATTTGGTTTCTTAATTGGGGGGCAAATAGGAATGTGGACGAACGTTGGACAATTCCATTTGTCAAATTTTTGGTTGCTTACCCAAAATCATGAATATATAATTTCCTCATTTTTAGTACAGGGACATATTACACTATTATAAGTGGCTGGCTTCCGCCCGCAGTTTGTTTATCTCGCGGAAACCACCCATTTTATCGAGATAAAAGTATCCTATGTCTTAATCCAGTGTATGTTCTACCTATATACCAAATTTCATCCAAATCCGTTCTTCCGTGTCGCCGTGATTGGGCAACAAACAAACAAACATCCAAACTTTCGCATTTATAATATTAGTTAGATAACCAGCTGCACTTAACGCTTCAAAATATACTCATCTCAAATAATGCAATATTTCGTAAACCATAATACCAAGCAGAATAACTGTGCGGTCGAATATTGTTCTATCTTTCTGTGATATACAAATAAACGTTTTATATTTCTATATAAAAGACTGTTCCTTCATTTTCTCTGGGATAACGCTTGCTACACGGCTAGAGACTGTTATCTCGTAATAAAGGTCTAAGATTCTTGATAAAATTATTGTTATTGGCTATGTAACATTAAATAGTAAATCTTGTCACATCAGTAATGTTCACTGTATTGTGAAAACTAATGACTCTAATACCAAAAGCGTTTAGTGTTTCCGAAACAGTTCATTAGTAGAGGCGCGCTTCAGTCCCGCGTATTTCATTGTTCTATTGTTTTATTTGCCCCTGTCCGGTGCTTGCTGAGAGATAAACAGCCCCTGTACTAAGCCACTTGACACCTGTAACTGAAATAGCACTCGCTTAGACTAAAAACAAGAAAAATTTAAACCCCAAGAAACTATCATCACGATAAACAAACCAGCTGTTTTAAAAGCCAAATATCTTTGAATGACTAAGAACCATATTACAAACATATCATTCTGAAACAAAAAAAAACCGTTTCCATAACGGTTCTGTAATACACACATACTCAGAGAGATATAAGCTAACTTATAACACCCTTCTTTTTGTGTATGGGATTCAAAGTTCACCAATAACCCGTTGGCTAGCAACTGCAAAATTCATAGAAACGGAACATTTTCATGCTTCGCTATTGCTTCAAGTAGCATTTTTATTAATGTCCTATTGTTTCTTAATCGTCTACTCTAGATTTGATATCGCGATAAGTTTCCGTTAAAAGCATAAAGTTAAGTAAAGCGGTAAGACCGCTGCCGGTAGTGGTTGTCGACCGAGAAGCCTGGCCGTCAGATCTGGAGTCTGATTCCAGTTATCTCACCGTTCGATCGCCATTTGTCCGACATAGCTGCGTTGTTAAAAGTCAAAGACGTCGATTTTTCAACTCTTAAACAAGTCTCTACCGACACTCGGTGGGAAATAAAAACACGGAACCCTTCATTAAAATTTCCTAAAGTATTCCCATTAATTAAATTTTGTGTTTTGTGTTTAACTTTTTTTTCAGTAAGTGGATGATAACAAACAAACATTAGCCAATTATCTACGCAATGAAAGTTACTTAGTTAGATAGGAACTCGTACAATTATGTCGTCAAGGTAGATCATTTGTCTTAACTTTTCAACGTTTTAGGCTATTCATCGCGGTGTGACGCCGGTGGCGTACAAATCTCACGCTAGATGTATCGCCGTTCCAGTTTGCTGACAATAAATCGTATGTTTAGCGACGCAGTGACTTGTATAATTAACAATAGCGGCATTATACGCGATTTCCAAACTAAGCGTCGCAGAGATCGTTTGTCACGACGCAAATTACTATTTATGAGGATTATCTATAGTTTAACGGAGTAAAATATCGTTTTGTGTGTTAGCTTTAGCTTTTAAATCGTTTCCATAACGATCCTCTGTAGGGATCCTATTCGGTATAGTGTAAATTTATTTCATTACCTGAGAATTTCTCCGGACCTCTAACCTCTGTGGTCATTGTTTCCAGTATATGCTTATAAATAAGCTGTAGGGTTTAGCTAACAATCGTGCTCCGATGGGCATTTGGTCAGATTCCGAGGCAGGCAGTCGAGGAAGCCACGTGTGCTCGCCTCCGCATGCCTCAGGTCGAATATGCAGGCCCATGCAAGCAACATGAATTTTGCTCCCTATGCAGAATATTCCATGCATACATGACGTAAATCCTGACTAACAATGCGATTCGGTGAAATCGAGCGACGCTTTACAATCCCACTTATAGTAGTTAGTTTCGGATAATTGAGTGATGCGTGATTCGTGATAATGATAATACTTAAGTAGCAACTTAAACATTGATTTATGTACTGTAGCGTGCCTCGGATATCTAAGAGGAGCTCAGAAGTTAAAAAGCGTTATAAACGCAACCGAAAATTGTTTATATTGGATGATATTCCGTTACGTTAAAATGAACATAAATCAGCCAAAAATAAAATGGTATCGGTTCTATCTCACATTAAATTAAAAGATGAACACTTTTGTAAGCACTCTCCTTTATCAAGACTTAATAATGAGATCAAAGTCATTTAAACAGGTGTTGGATAGCATTAAGAGAAAATGGTACATTTTTATGGAAATTTTTCGTCATTATAGTCAATTAAATGAATAACAATAGACAGATTATTATAAGAAGATTAGAAGTAGAATGAACACAGGTCTGCACTGGTGTAGCTCTTAGTATTGATAGATAGATAGATAGATAAAGCATTTATTTGTTTCTTCAGTCAAACACAAACTTTTAGGCACAATAACAATTGTAGGCAACGTATTAAAGGATTATTGTTAATGTATGTGTTGGCTGCAGCAGCACAAAAGGGCCATGGCTCCGTGAATGGAATTGCTCAAAAAGCAAATCACTGATTTGCAGCTATACCCAATATTTGTATAATATTGGTCTAACTAAACCTCTGTAAAAATACCTAAACTAATTTAGCATGGATATCTAAAGGAATTACTCCACGTAATCACCACACACGGGGGCAAGAGTAACGGAATATATTAAGTAATTTAATTTTTAGTGTTAGCATTGATAAATAGCACTTGTATCCTCCGTTCCGTTTACGAATATCCTCTTATATTTTTTCTGTTTGGTTTGACTTTCCTCCATTTCTTCTTTGGTAACATCTCTGTCTCACGGAATCTTATTTTTTGAATATCTTCTCCTTCGTGACTGTGATTGTGAATTACGTTATATTAAGTAACAAAGAAGTAGATCTCATAGCCTAGTAAGTTTGTCTTATTATCAGATGAGATTGGTCATTATACTAATCCATAGTCCCTCTTCCTCCTAACCTTTTGCAATTCCAAGTGAAATATTACCTTCATGGCAGGCACAGAAAATAGTCAAGTTCACTCCTTTCCTCTCTACCTTCTTTACTATACACCCACAATCGTACCTATACAAGTAAATACGTCATAAAGATTTGTAAACAATAAATACTAAAAACTATGAACACTGAAGATAGCTGTTTTGTATATAATTTCAAATGTTTACGATTATATTCCGCTTAACATAAATTTGACACGAATTTTCATTCACTCAGTTACGAGTGGAATTGATTTTGATGAATTTACAGACAGAATTGCAATCTGAATTCATATGTACGTGTGTGTATTACATTCTCTGCGGTTTATCATTCGTACGGTTAATTAAACGGGATTATTAAATAGGTACCTACATGTGTAATAGTAGGTACTTAATTAGTATTTGACGTAATTATTAATGATAACTCGATACTATAATGGAGGCTGTGATTGTAAAAAAGTAAATATAATTTTTTTTCTGATTTGCGAGCGAAATATTACGCGAATTATAATGAAAGACTTTTTGGCGGGAATGCGGCGCGTGATTTTTTTCTCGAGTCGAAAATGAAGCACGATCTGAGTAAAATACCTATTCACCTTACCTAACCTTGAAGGCCCCAAGATGTAGGATTTGGGTAAAACTGATGCTGTTAGAAATTCCATATCTTGACTGTTCGTATGAAAGAACAGCCAAAGTTTTTTTACTTATTCTTTCAATAGCCAACAATGACCATTTCATGGGTGAGCCCTGTGTCCAGCAGTGGACATCCTGTGGCTGATATGAAAATATGAATAAACATTCCTCGTTACAATATTTATATATCTATCCCACGATTCTATATCGAAGGGAAGTTGTGATTTTGCTTAGGTAAGGTCACTATTTTACACCACAAATTACAATTATCTATGTTAACTTATGAAGTGTTAAAACCTCTTTAGAGTTCACTAGTAGACTACAAAAATATGTATCCACTCCTACTATTATGGTATGTAGGTACTTACTAAAGACGTGTACATAATATTTTTGTAACATACGGGGGATATATGTTTTTAACCCTCAGTACAAAAAGAGGGATGTTATAAGTTTAAAGCTAATGTCTATTTGTGTATCTGTGTGTCTGTCTGTGACGTTGTAGCACCGGAGCGGCTGAACAGATTTGAAAGTAGTTTTTATTTATTTTCGAAAGTTGGTGTTAGCTAGATGGTTCTTAGCCATATTTGATAGAAATCAGTTCAGCCGCTTCGAATATATTTAACTTTTAACAGAGCTGCTTTGTATACTTGGATGATATTATCATTATCGGTATAGTTTTGCGCGGGATTCATATTTATAAAATATTCTTCAAACGAAATAGAAAGTAGCCGCCGAATGAAATATAGAAAAAGAACAAGATAAAATTAATCAAGTCAAAAAAAACTCTAAATATTTATTTTGCTACAATGTAGGTACAAAATGGTGTTTCAATATAAATAAAAAAATGGGCCAAAATTCTTGGAGCGCGCGGTCCAGACTTTTTTAATCTACTTTTCTTTGTAGCATACAAAATTTGGCAAATCTATATTTAATTATGATTATCTACTATTCAACAATTATATATTTTTATGTGGGCCTTATGGCAATTTCCAAGAAAATTGTAATGTTCACAAACATTTCAAATTAATAAGTTTACCACGATTTGTTTCTTTGTTGTTTAATTTCTCAATCTCAATTCAACTTGCACTGTGCACACGTCCTAAGACGCTCAACTTTTTCCCCAGTCACAAAAGTTATGTTCTTTCCTTTGCCATAAACTTGTTGGTTGGAGGAATATACTTACAACAAAATATCTTCCTTGAACTAATGACACGCGATCTCTGATCCTAATGTTTAGACTGCCGATTTGGATGTTTATATTTCAATTTACGTTTGTTCTTTTATCACTGTGTTTATTCGTTTTAGGTAAGTGACAAATGGAAAGTTCACTGCGGTGATCTGAACGGTCATGATGCATCCAGCCGGGTACTACGCTAATCTCGGTAAGGAAACAGATTTCACCTAACATTCGTCGGTAATGCAAAATCGATACTAATCGTACCTATAGAGAGTGTGAAAATCGTCGAGCATAAATCGATAGTCACTACTGTGTCTCTTTTCTTACCTACTGGAAAGAAAGCAACAACTAAGTACAGTCGGCCATAGTTATTTACACGGGATTGTTTTACATAAATGGTAGTGATACCTATTAAAGCTATATCAATCGCAGTTCTCTAAAATCACCCTCTTGTCGAGAGCATTACCCGCCTCCAGACTCCTCCCACTGCAACTTCTGTAAGCCAAGTGGTATTCTGCACTGAAGGTAGAAGGTGCCCTACGTGACTCTATTGCTACCTTGGAACCCAGATTAATTAAAGAAGAGTTAAAGCTATGAAGTAGGATAGAAGTTCCGGGACTTCCCGCTCTAATTGTTAACACCCTCTTAAGCTAATTGAATTCAATAAGTGATCGCCCATCGCCGTTAAAACGTACAAATCTATAGATGTTTTTTTTTTGGTGGAAAGTCTCATAGTTGCCTTTTACGACACCCACGGGAAGAGACGGGGTGGTTCTATTGTTTTACGCGCGTAAACCACTGTCATGTGTTAAATTGCAAAATAAGCAAAAAAGAAGTTTTTAGTTACCAAAAAAATTATTCATTACACTGTATTTAAAGCTTACCACGTGAATAAATTAAGCCTAATAGTAATAATACTACCGGCAAGCGTAGCGTAGGACGTCTACTCACAAAGTGCACAGACGACATAAAAATCGGGGGATCGCTAGGTACAGGCCGCTTCCAACCCGTCACTCTGGAATTCTATGGGGGAGGCCTATGATTTGATATGATGCTATATCTACATACTATTTTATTCCCTAAAAATCTCATACAGGCATAGCCTGTAACAGTAGACTTTGATTTCAGGAAAATGCACGAATTCTATACAGTGTCAGGTGTCTATGTAATGGGTAAATCTGTGGGAAAATCCGCGTCCCTTTGTCCTTCAGCATCAGCTTACCTCCCACCTGCGATATTGTTAATTGAAGTGTTTTTTCCTCCAACATATTTTTGTTTTTATGCAATAACTAACAATAGTTAAAGATGCTTATCCATTATCAAATTCTTATCTTTCTACTGTATCCGCGAAATCGCCTGACAGGGTGACGTCACTCAATCTTTCTTTTTAGACATACTTATCTACATAATATGTACGAGTATATCTATTATTAAATTTATCATAGATTAAACCGCTGGCATTTAGGCCTCTCCCAATATTTGTCCATTACGCACATGTTTATCTCCAACCTTCTTCACTTAGGTACCAACGTTTTTTTCATAACTTTATTTATTAGTCACTTAGCTACCTACTTTTGCTACTTTCTGATTTCATTGAAAATTACGTAGTCCTACTTACACGTAGCGTGAAACTTTATCGGACGCAGCAAAATTGGTCGAAGTTCACTACACACTATATATCGTTTTTATTTTAATTCTTGATAGGTTACAACGTGCTATATTTACTTTTATCAAATCGATAAATGTATTTAGTTATCGATAAACCGTTTATTATTGTACATTACAATTTCTTGTTTCCATGTCCCATATCATCGATTCTTCACACTGAAGCGCGGCGAACATTGAAATATTGATATTATTTATTTGATACGAAACTAACTACCATTTGAAAATAACAAGTTTTTGTAATAACAAAAAAATATTTCACGGGTCGGACAAAGTACCGTAATATGAAAAGGTATAAGTCATTTATTAGGAGGATGGTAAAAACCAACTACCCATCTAGTAATAAAATGCAGTAAAAAGTGATAGGTATCTTTAAATAGATATACATTCATTTTGTTTCATAAATCCGTAGAACAACGAAAGTTACAAACAGTACTACCCCTATGTTCAGACTAAGCAAAGTAAACACATCATTATGGGACACTGTATACGCTTTTATAAATTTATACTTGAGATATCTTAACCTAACTGAGAAAAAAATTCAAATTCATGTCAAAACAACATTAGCAAAAAGAAGTTATTACAAAATTTGTGACTGTCTGAATGATAAACAGGCTTGGTAAACTTGGACCAGCTCCCAAAAATTATAAAATTGTATTAATTACATACTTTATATTTTAAAAAAAAGGACAACAATGATCCTGTGGGTTTCTTGCACCGCGTTCTTTTACCACAGACGATTTCCGAAAAGATGCAGTAGATATATGAACATATTGACTGACAGATAAATGCAATAAACCCTATTATTATTATTTCCAGTAGATTTAAATTGACATTCAACAAATGATATCATGAATCTTACGTTGAAATAAATGCTTGAAATTTTGTAAGGTCCTGCAGTGGGCAGGGCAGATAAAACTGATGGCCGTTCAGGCATTAAATTCTAGAGTGGAGACCACGGATTGCAAGCGCAGCTTAGGTCGTCCACCTACAAGGCAGACGGATGACCTAATAAAGGTCCGGGATGTCGCTATATAAGGCCGCTTTCGCAACCGGTCACTCTGAAATTCTATGAGAGAGGCCTATGTTCAGCAGTGAACGTCCTACGGTTGATATGATGATGTTTCATTGAATAGAAAAATTTGCAAGAACTATTACGTATCGGATGAGGTGTACTGGTCATGCACCAACCATTGTACATTAGAAAACTGTACCTAAATTGAAAATTTCGGAAATCCATGTAACAAACTATCTAGGTAAATAAACCATTGTAACATATAATCCATCAAAAATGGCTAAGAACCATCATGTAAATACGCTTTCGAACAGAAAAAGCCACTTTCAATCGGTTCAGCCGTCTGGAGTTACGACACAAACAAACAAAGGTTTCAAACTTTTAAACACCCCTTGTGTTTGCGTCGGGGGATACATAAGTGCCGTCGAGTTACCGGCATTCTCGTTACATCAGTTGCACCATTTGCTACCATTTGTACGATTTCAATCGTATTTGTACGATCTCGATTTTATTTGCGTACCTCTACGACCCAAGCATAGAAATCTCATGGGAAATATATGATTTTTTTAAATTATTATTTGAATTTTTACATATAGTTTTAAGATAAGTCTATCAACAATATTATATTAACAAAGAAATAAACCGAAAATGTGTAGTTTCTGGCATATGAATTTGTTTAGAATCAGGGGAAAACGCATTGATTTTAACTAACTTTAAACCGATAGAAAAATATTCAGTTTTTATAATTTCATACTAAATGGATATAATTTATATTAATTAACGCACTATTTTTTTAAAACCCATTCAGTATCTTATAATACTTGTAACACCCAAAAGCTAATGTTAGGAATATCTCTGCTCACCCCATTTGGGATATAAGTCGTGATATTACATATGCTATAACTACATACTGAAAAATAAGGAATTAAATAACATTATTTATATACAACATTTTATGGTGTATTTCAAATGGATTCAAGTAACAAGTAATAGACATTGTAAATTTGTAACAGCAGCGTGTTAGTGTATAATGATATGATAAAAGTATTTATATGCTTGTGTAGTTTATCTTGGGGTAAGTGGGTTACATGGGCACCGGAGTAATCCATTACGTTGGTAACAGGTTACAGATTATATGCACATTAATATAGAGAATGCTTTGTTAGATTTATTCATTTACACACTCTTACTAATTTCATGCTTTTCATTTAGTCCATTTTTAATCAAGTCTTCCAACTTCTTCCTTTTTCGCTTCCCAATTAAGGTGGTAGTGACCCTACCTAAACCAACGGTTGCGAGTTTGTTTAATGAATACAAACATTTATTCCTGACTCATAGATATTTATATCAATGTACGTTTATCTGTTATAGTGTCCATTTTGTAATATTTCAAGGTTCTGAAAGCTTGTTTTTAACCCCCAATGAAAAACGACGGGTGTTATGTGTTTGACGGTGTTGTGTATGTTTGTGTCCAGTGTGCGAAGTGCGAGTTTTGTCTCGTTTTTAACTTTACCATCGCGTTCACGTTTACGCTAAAAGTATTTATGAAAAAAGTCGTTATGCAAACTATCCACTATAGGCGCTGCACATTTCTTCATACAAATCGTCACGTAAACATGAACGCGGTAGTAAAGTTAAGTCGAAACAAAACTCACACTCCGCCCTCTGTCTTTGTCCAGACATATTTCAACAATGCGAGGTCCGATGAGAATGCTTTTTTTTTCAAGTTTTTAGCCATGTTTGATGATGTTTTAAGGATATTTATCTTTTAACACAGTTTCTTAGTGTATACCTACACATACCTACGTTCTAAGCTATGTTTGATGGAAATCGGTTAATTCGTTATGAACATATTTAGCTTAAAACACTATATTTTGGTCTAGTCTACCTGAAGGATGTAATCATTTGTTCCATCAATGTTGTCGGGGGGTTTCTAAATATTCAATTTATAGTTAGTAAAATTAAAAAAGGCCAAGTCAAGAGTCACCTTAAACTGACGAGCATGTATGAACAACATTATGAGAGTGAATGGAGCTAAAGAGGTATGTCAGGATCAGTGAAGGTCTATGGTCTCTGCTTACCCCTACGGGAATGTACTGAATGTATGTATACAATACGTAGTTATTAAAATGTCTATAAGCCTACTTACACTTGTAATTCATTGTATTTTTAACTTAAGTATTATTGTGAGCGAAGCAGCAGAAATTAATTCACAATTTATACCTACTCATCTAATATTTATAACCCAATTACCTACAAGTCAAAATAAATATTAATTAAATATCAATTAACCATCGAATCACTAAAGCAATTGATTTCATTAACCTCTGATGGCTCACGAACATCGAAGGGAACTGCTATTTTCATTTGTTATTATTCGTCTATTTTTTGTAATTCAGTTAGACAACTAGATGTACTACTTTATTACATAGCAGAAAGGCTCATTTATTAAGGAAAAAATTACATAGTTCCTTACAAAAAAATCGTTAAGTATATTTTCTGTAATGCAATACGGTTTTTTTTAATACGTTTTATTTGCTATTCGCGCGTAGGTAATATTTAATAAGCTCCTACTTTATTTTAAAACAGTTTTATATACAAACATAACGACCTTTACCCCAAATTGGGTGGTCAGAGTTATCCCAAACATTAGCGTTTGGGTCGTTCCAAACATCAAAGTTTAATTCTTGATACAACATCCACGTTTTACCTTCGAAGTATACAGAAATACACACATGACATGGGGTAGCCCATATCGCTGTTATAACATGCAAATTGACTCCAACGACACCCACGGGAAGAGACGGGTTGGATCTATTAAAAGATAAGTTTGATTTATTTAAGTTTATAGTCCAGTACTGCTCTGTTATAGGCCTGCCACCCCAAGCGGCCCGGAGCCGTTAATATTCATCGATTTTCCGCAGTCTTTTCCAAGTGATCTGCCCACCTTTTTTTTTTTTTTTTTTTTTTTTTACCAGGAGAAACGCTCATGCTTATCCGCCCTCCTCGGGGGAGGGGGGCGGATTATGTCGGACTCCGGCACAGAAGGTGCCGGCCTACCGACTAAAAACTCCTGGGTGTTCCTTCGCGCGCGCCGTTGACGGCGTGGCCACGGGTACCATCTGGTATTCGTCCGCAGCCACGCCAGCGCGGTGCCCGCCGCCAGGGCAAAAGCGGCGGCGGGCCCACCTCTGGGCTGGAGCAGGGAGGAATCGCCTGGTCCAGCCACCTCTAGAAGGCGCGCGGAAACACCGCGCGCGCCTTCTCGCGGGGCCTATGTGTGGGCGGTGATCCCCCCGGATCGCCACCCAGGCCCCGCAGGGTAGTCCAACGCCCCTTACCCCATTAGAAATATGTAGGTATCTATGTCTCTGACAATAATATAAAGAGATACATGGCACTTTGCATTTATCATATCAGCCACAGGACATCAACTGTCCAACTTATAGAGTTCAGCTGGTAGCAGCCTGCGTCCAGCGGCTTCTCGAGATCTTTGGATCATCCGTATACCTAGCACGATGTGCTTGCCGGTGCGTTTTCATTTTAGAACTTTTATGCCCCAACGACCATAGTAGACGCTATGTGCTCTGCCCACTGCTACTTCAACTTACTATACTAATTCACTTGGTTATGTCGATTCCACGGATTTCTTCATTCTTTATTTGTAGTAAAACATCGAGCATAGCTCTCTCATGCTCGCTAGCGTCTCCATTTTTACCCGACTTCCCAAAGAAGGATATCCGCCTCCGTGGTTCAATGTAAACAACATTGGGTTTACGATTCGGAGGTCGCGGGTTCGATCCCCTGCGGGGTACATGTTTAAGTACTCGGTTTGGTTGGTGGTAGGGCATCTTAAATGTCCGCCTGGCTAGCTACCACCATCTTATCTAAATCTGCCGCCAAGCAGCAATGTTAATAGCATTGTTGTGTTCCGGTTGTCAGAGATAAGATAACCAGTCCCCCAAACGTGTTGGGGTTTCCGGGTCAGTACGCTTCCACCTTCGACCTCATCTTCACTTTTGAGGTCAAGTACGAACCCGTCGTGCATAAAAAAAAATGTTTAACGAATGCGTTTACCTATGTAGGTATGTAGATTTCTGTTTCCTCCTGTAGCCTAAACGGCTTGACCAATTTCAAAGTGAATGGTGTCGTTTGATTCATCTTGATCCCAAGAGTGTCATAGGATATATTTTATGGTGAAAATTCCATAATGCGCCTGCGAACTGCAAAATATGCTGTCGGGGGTTTTTAAAATGATATTGTTGTTACATTTATTACATGCTTAATGTAAACTGTATCATCAAGGCATCAATTGTTATATATTGCTATATATATTGTTATATTTGCTTCCCTTACTTAAAGGGTGTGAACAAATCGATAGCAATAGACTACACTTGCTGTTACCGTAATTACTCCACTTCGGTAGTTTGCAGAACGGACGCGACTCCCAATTAATTGGCCAATTACGTATCTATGTACCACCAACGCCTTCTTGATTTCCCGGAACTTTTAATAGAATGCGAAGACGACCCATTTTAGGTTGTTTGTTTGTATACGATTAACAGAACTTTACACAGTAACACCCATGTTTTGTATGTAGTATTAGCTGTTACGCGCGACTTCGTCCGCGTATACTACTGTACCAAATTCGTCACTCTATGATTCGAAAACATTCCCACTAATAATACTTATCCTACAGAACCAGTCAGTTTTCCGGCATATAAAGTAGCCTATATGATAATCCAGGTCCTAATCTATCTACCAACCAAATTTCAACTAAATCTGTCCAGCCGTTTAGGCGTAAAGAGGTAACAAACATACATACACACAAAAACTTTTTTATAAAATTAGTTGGATGACATAAAAAATTTCTTGCTTATTCTTTTCAGGGGAAAATTGCCTTTTGAACAAGGCTTAATAATGGTGAAATCTGACTAGTTTAAGTGTGTTTGTTGACCTGTTTACTTACAAAATAAGGCATTTTTGATTTTGATACAAGTGAGTACGTAGGCGGACTATCCCGTACAGTGATCTCCTACTAAGTAAAGTAATTAACACTTCGTACACGAATATCACGCAATGCATAATTTATATTTTCCTTGAACTTGGTAAAACTAGATATTTAAAATAGACGTATAGCAGAGTTGGGTAAATAAGTCTATTTATTACATAATGCGTCCGCAGCTCCATTCGCTTGGAATTAGTTTGTCGTGCCGCAGAATTAATTTGAAAGCCATAAATCTCCCGGATGAGAAAAAATAGGGTTAAAAAAGGGTAAGTGAAATAGAAGGTATTGGCATAGGTACTTTAGTTTTTTTTTCTTCAAACCCGTAAAATATAATAAAACGCTGTGTCATTTGACGGTCGCGTTTGTAGCCTATTGCACATCATTACATCATTAAATTAAAATATCAATCTCCGGCAGGCGCGTGGATCAATGATTTTGAATAAAAAAATTATACTACCTATGCCAATAACTTTTATTTCACTTACCTAATATGCCCTATTTTTTCCTAATGGTAAACAAACTCATCCAGTATATGTTATTCCAGTACATAGTCTACACTTCTTCCACATCCACGATATAGCGAGGAGCAATGGGACAAAAATGGATAAATCAGAATCATCACTTTTTCAAAAAATAGTTAACGTATGAGCTTATTTATGGATTTGTCGGATTTTGTTGCAACTTGGGAAATTATTTTACAGGGAATCTAACTCTTTTTAAAGATTTTTTTATGGAAAAAATTACGTGTGGTATGCTACAGGAATAATATAAAAAAGTATCGCATAAATGTGAGGTTTGAGGACAAACATCCAAATATCGAACCAACTTCATTACCGTTATCCAACTTCTTCTTTGGTTTTAAAAGAAATCCAAACATATACTGTCATATATTTTATTTTAATAATAAGCATATTACCTACTATACTGAACTATAACAATATAGTGTTTTATATAATAGATAATTTTATTTTATTGATTGGTGGTGAGTCGTGCAAAGCTTGGACGTTTTTTTGGTGAAAAGTTCCTTAGTTACCTCTTATAAAAACCCCCCAGGTAGACACAGGTTGGTTGTATTCTCTTATCGTGTCAGAAACCATACGCATACAAATATTATTGTCACTGGAGTTTTATCTTCCCTATGATTTCAAGTACCAAATGAATTTGTTACTTGGACAATTATTACAAGGTACTGAATACCTTGTAATAATTGTCAAAGTGACAACCGTATATAACTCTGAACTATACGTGTGGCTTGTGTGGTTACTTTGTCTCTGGAGCCGGTGTTTTCATGATGGTCATTCAGGTCAATTTTTAGCGAGAATTCGACGGGTGGTGTCGCATCTTTATTTATATTTCCTGCGATTTATATATTTAAACTCTTGATGTGTAATAAAGGCAGAATATTGTTGTTGTTGTAGTAGGACCATGAGCTTTCGTATTTCCACAAGAAGCCGGAAAAATCTTATGTAAGGCGCTGTTACCTTACGAAAGACGAAAATATAAATATTTAATAACTGGAGTTTATTATTACACTCGACAAGGTTGACGATTGCAAATAAAAGGAAGAAGAACAATCTTAAGATCCATTAATAATCAGGTTCGATTTATAAAGAAACATTAAAATACTCGAGAATATATGCATACCTACCTGATTCTCCTCGGGTAATAGGTGAAAATCAGTGTTGTTGTTCTAATTGTTCTTTGGACAATCTCACACACTGAGCTGTGACCCATTTGTCCTACTGTGCAGCACACATATGCTTTAGTTGTTCTATACCTAGTACTTACCTTTTAAGTTCTTTTTAAGAAATACTCTTTAAACTTTATGTATGTGTGTGATTCGAGTAACAAATAAACGATTTATCTATGTATCTATATATTTTCTGTAACTTTCATTAAAAACGACAGACACAGGAGGTTGCATAGTCTTACATTTCTCGAAGCCAACTTTCATTTTGACCCCATTGCTCAACGAATATTTTGTTTGACTGTACATAGTAAAAATCAATACATCGTTTTATGAATGGATAGGCACCTCTATACAACGAGTAGGTACATCAATCAATGTTTGTTTGTAAACGGCTTTATTGTACGAAAAGTAAATATAGGTACCAGCTGTTAATTACAATAGTAAAGTGAGTAGACAGACAGCAACATCACTGAGACCTTTTGAATTTAATACAGAGGAATAGAGTTCGAAGTGTACATTCGCGTGTGCAGAATATAGAGTAATATGGACATCGTTAGGGTTGATTTGACGTCATTGTCACCTGCATCTTGAAGGGATATTAACATATCAGGGCTAACATAAGATTTTTTATTCCGTATTACTAAACGGCGGGATTTGATTTAAAAAAATAAGAAGAGCCATATGAAGACATCTCTTCAAAAGATGAAGAGAGTTTCTTGAGGACAGATGAATATGTCAAATGTAAAGATAGATATTGAGGACATTTAAGTGTTAGGTATATTGTTTTGTAATTGTATTGTTTCATATTTTATATTCTACGCAAATAATTTAAACCTTGTTTAAATATTACATTTATAATAATATGTCAAACATTCCAAATTGTTCAAATTAATTAAGCCGTATATTTATTTATGTGCGTGTATTTTAAATTAAATTTCTGCTCCCTAGAAGGGTTTATTTTGGATACCTATAAATATTTTTAAGATCTCATGTATAAATGCAATAAATTGAATACAATAATTAATGTACAATTATACAGGTACCTACTGTCATGCGTAATATGTACAGGTAGTTAGGTAAGAACATTTTTCTTTACAGCTATGATTAAAAAACCATAAACTTCAAGCATCATATTTACATACCTAGCTTTAGTTGGACATTTCCGTGTATTGTGCTCGTATTTCCATCGATTATGATACACCCTACCTTTTTCGGGTCTTATTCTATTCAAACAGGACTAATCTGCCTTATTGTTTAAATTATGTCGGTCGAGCTCCAGGCGCGGAGAAATGCAAAGTTTCACATATGAATACCGGTTGGCTCGGGGCGCACACGCGTTCGCATCTACGTTAGAAACGTCGACTTTATCGTCCAGTATAACCATAAAAGTATGATTTATAAACGTCGCCTCACCACGGCCTCATGCAATAAAATCGACGGCTTTGAGCCATGTGTGGCTAAATCGTGCCATTTCTTACCATTGTGGTTTATTTCTAGCCCAACGTTTGTTTTGTATGACCAATTCGCGAGCGCAGCACTGTTCTTTAATAAATATAACCTGTTAGCACAAACAATTGTTGTTAATAAAATTCGCGAACCAATCAAGCTGGATGTTAAATAATCGAACACGTCGCTAATAAATAAACCCCGGTCACCCGCGGCTGCTCGATGAGCGGGTTTATGGAGAGTCGGGAAGTTACAGCGGATGCAAGTAACAGAGAGTGCAGCGTGCGAGCACTTCGGAGTGCTTCGGCCGCCTCCATCGCCGTGACATAACACCGCTCGCTCCGCCCACGCGGTCTCGCTCACCCGGCCGGGGAGCGACAGAGAGGCCGACACTCCCTCCGTCGAAGCCTCCACGCTGTAGTTTCTAAGAAAAGGCAACTGTTATTATCCGCAGCGGATTGTTCTCGACCTCTCGCCGGTTTATTTTGTTCCTCTCATGAATGAACCGCGGCGCCCGCAGGTGCGCACCCTGGAGCGCTAAATTCGACAGCAATTATCCACTTCTAAATTCGTGTAGTTGCACGCCAATTTCCAGCACGCCACACGATAATTTTCAGTGGCTGATGCTGCTACGCTTTTGGATAATCGGCGGGCTTCACAGGAAGTTGCGTTTTGAGAGCGCTTTCGCCTTTTTTTATTTTGATTGTCTTGAATTTGGCTTCGACACGCTCCCGCCTGTCAACCGCCCACGGCTCTCAATTGGATAAATTCACAATAGATGAGCCATCCATCAGTCTTCTATTGGCAGCGATGCGACTGATAATTTCGGCATGTGTAATACGATCGACTCTTGCCAAAGATTGAACGACATTTGGTCGGAAATAAATTTGCAAAAATGAACAACAACATTGGCATATTCAATTAGGTGCGTAATTGAAATTTATATCGCAGCAAATATTAGGTACCTGGCAGATTATTTGATCTTATTTTAATTCGTCACTCGTTTCATTATTGGTAATATTTTCATGAACGATATATTACTAGTCATTTTGTAAAATCCAACAAATTAAACATAGGGTAATTCCGCTGGGATTTTCCAAGTCAAACACGCTTTTCTAAACTATTGAATCAAATACGAGAGGAAGCGTCGATGGACACATGAAAAAATTATACAGCAACAAGTTCAGCAGAGTATTAGTAGATAATAATTAATCATAAAGAAACCATTTACGTAAGCATTCACGAACCTATGATCAGAGAAAAAAAAACAACCGCATCATTTTGGAAGCGTGACAAATCCATAGGGCAACGGGCAACTGTGAACGTTCAAATCTTGGCACCGACTTCAAGTAATAAACATGAATTGATTTATAAATTACTTGTAGGCACACACATTAACACATTGAGTAGATAAGGTTTCCTGTCCCATAACACTACCAATATAATGTGCATAGCAATTTGAATTAACATGTTTTCATCTTCAGACATATATTGTACACCTACTCGATCTGAGATAATATTGCATCGTTCGTTTGCGCAGCTAAACCAGAAATTGGAAATTTTAAGTCGCTTTTTTAGGAGATAATCTACATTTTGAAGACAAAGCACCTCCTCCGTAAACTTTATTTATGACTATGAGAACAGCGTGCTATGTTTCGTAACTAATGGAACAATCTGTTTTTATTTGGATTCAATTACGATAAAAGTTTATATATATAAATATAGAGAAGCCCTAATGAAATAATTTTTAACACCCGACGCCCGGGGAACATCCCTCTTTAACACATGTTACAACATAAGTTTGAAGCTTACGGTTGTCTGTATGTCTGTGACATTGTAGCACCAAAACAACTGAACCAAGTTGAAACTGTTTCTTATATTCAAAAGCTGGTGGTTGCGAGGTGGTCCTTTCCTTAGCCACGTTTGATGGAAATCAATTAAGCCGTTTTGTAGATATTTAGATTTTAACATAGTTGCTTTATTCATCTGTTGATGATATAATGATATAATGATTGGTAAGGAATAAATTACAATCTTACAAAAAGGTTTACGATGTGATGATGGATTGAGTCTTCGATTCCTCCCACTTGCAATTACCGTTATCAATTTTAGCTACTTCTATTTGTGAGTGAAATACTCGTAGCATAGAAGTAAGTAAGACATGAATGCGATGAAAGAGAGGATACTCTTACCTATAGATTGAAGATACATAGGTACTAAAATCTGTGAATAGACATATCACGCACGATACATGTTCAGTAAAGCCTAGTTAAATTAAACGGTTTAGATATTAGACATATGATAGATAAAGGAATGTTGAAACGGCTTATCAAACGTCATCTTTTAATATAAAATATTTTAGTGTTTTGACCAAGTTTGCAACAGCACTCTTTCGGTGGTCTATAATAGTATTCTTCTAAATAACTGTCAGGTCTAATGAACGAATTATTTATGAGTAAAATTAATTGCCTTATTCGTGTTGGTTCGGAATGTAAAATTAATAGAACCGACCCATCTCTTCCCGTGAGTGTGGTGGAAGGCGACTAAGGGACTTTCCACCAAAACACATTTATAGATTTCCACGTTTTAACGGCAATGGGCTCACCCCCTGTCACATGTACATTTCTCTATATTCGAAGGGTGAACCGTGGATTTTTTGTGAAGCTTTAACCTTTAAATGTTTGGAACACCCAAACGCTTATGTTTGGGATGTCTCTGATCACCCCATGGGGTAAAGGTTGTGACTTTATATATGTATGTATACGTAATCTATAAACTAAATATATTCACACATCATATTTAAAAATAACAAACATAAATAAACTATCATTAGCCATTTGTAATAGGTAAGGTGTATCAGTCATGCTACTTAGAAAAGAATTTGAACAAAGATATCTTCGGAAGGATACTTACTACGACAAGTACTCTTACTAAAGGGGACAGCCCACGAATTGACAGTCGACAGTGCTGCCACTCTGGTAAATAATTATATCATATTATAAACAAAGCTTAGCTAGACATAATTCAGAACCGACTAATATAGTTCCTATCATAAAGATATTAGAGATGTAATTTTGAATAGCTAAGCCTAAAATAAACGATAGCTTAGTCTAGATTTTTTTTAGAAAACCCTATTATTGATTTGTATCTTAATAATACTGCCACCTGATATTTAATTAGGTAGACTTTTGTGATGGATAAAAGACTAAGCATGTTATAGTTAGACATGCATGTGTTTTAAAAACACATGCATAAAAAAATAACAGGCTAAAGCCGAAAATGTCGTCGAGCTGCATTGCTTAAGAAATAAAGATGATAACTAATTTATGTATTTGCGTTTCTTACAAATGCTTAATTGTTGCTATATTTACAACACTTTATTAAATGTTTCAAGAAAATCGCGGTTATGCGTTTTTCCGAAGTCTAAACGTATTTTTCCTGGGCTATAAACGGAGAAAAATAAGAATGTCCTAGTTGATTTAGGCCCGTATTAATAAATCAATCTCAATACAATACAACAGTCTTGAGGCTGTATCAACCGAGATGCGTTTTAAGCAGTTGACGCTATCTCAAGCTCGATGCTAATTTATACACCTCTCAGCTACTCAGCTGAGATCACTTCTCAAGTAGATAGTCAAGATAATCTTGAGTTTTGTTTATTAATACGCGCATCTCTCAAGTGAGTACTGCTCGAGTATTCACGTGTTTTTCAGGTCTCAAGTTAGGTTTATTAATCAACACGTTTACTTGAGACCGGTCACAAGACTGTTCTCAATCTTGAGAATGGTTTATTAATACGGGCCTTAGATTCAGACAGTTTAAATTAATGCAAACATTTTTGATTCGCTCAGATCTCAGATCAATCGGTGATTTTCTGGTCCGTTTTAATGATAGTGGATAATCTATGCAATACAAAACTGTTTACAGTACTTTAAAACATCGGAATCTAAATCAACTACATCTTTCTTGTTTTTCCCTGAGGCAGCACCGTCGATTTTCATTACGTACCCCCTTAATGCATGAACACACAAATTTCATTCAATTTCACATCGTGTTCCTGTTACAGCTTTTACGAAGGTGGATATCAAATGTGGGACAATTTGTAACCGTATCACGCGAGTGCCGCTGGCTATATTATTCGAAATATGAGTCTTTATTTTTGAAATCTATTAGTATAATGGCAATTCAGCGGGGTAAAACGCCGCCAGCTTTTTAGATGACCCGACACCGTGCAGCGGACTTGCTAAATTTAATTAAGATGAAAATTTTGACCCTTTAAAGCCTTTAAATTTCCCTATTTCAATGTATTTTATATAAAATTACAATATAGAAATTGGAAACCGTTTAACAGTTTTATCATCTGATATGAAATTAATAACAGTTTATGCAGCGATAACAGGGAAAAGCAATAAGATGATCGTTCAAAGCCTGAACTGTGATTAAAGAGGCTGTGCCCGCTATAGTGTCTTGAGTCATCTGAGATTCGACATTCGATTTGAGCTAAATTCTGACCCTTTCTTTCGTCATTATCAACTCTCATAATCCATTATTCGTATAGATTGCTTCCTTGAAATGTCATTCTTTTCGATTCGCCTTTGTGCAAACTATATCATCTGACCAACGGACTCGTTCACCGTTCAGAAAGTTGTCCTTACCAATTATGACCTATTCTATTATTCACTATTCGATACAATTCATTAGAATAATGACACTATTGGGAAAAATATAAATTCATCTATAAATAGTTCTCGGTATCATCCAATTAAATTTCAAGACCGCTTTCGTTCTTTGGTATCGACATTCAAATTCGGCGTAAGCGAAGAGCTTCTCACCCTGGACTCTATTGCTGAGGCTGCGATTGGCGCCGTTTCGGCAGCGGCGGCGGCGGTCAAACCGGTTCCCTGACCGACTGTCGCAACAGTAGCCTTAACGATTGTTGGTGCACGATAAAATTACTTATACCTCGTTCCTTCCACACCAGACACCACGCCCGCAGTTAATCGTCTTCCTTTATCTAGTTTATCAACACCTTTCTCGTTTAATATGTGTTAACTACTTCTAACAAATAAAATATATACGAGTGAATATATTACTTCGTATTTAGATTATGATTCCTAAGTTACAACTAAGAAGTACCAATAGGTGTGCCTCACTTTTAAATTATGTGTGGTGAGATAAAGACGCGAGTTAAATTGTTGATTATTTGTTAAAATTAAATAGAACAATACTTACTGTATTTGACGTGACATTAAAACCATAGCTTTTAGTTATCCACTAGGGCACGTTTACTGAATTTAGCTTATATCCATAAATTAAAGACAGCAATAATTCTCAAGCCGCATCCTCTATGATTTGGTGGCAATCCCAACATCTTTCCATAATAATATTGTACACCACGGCACCACCACAAATAGCAGTTTCTGTTCTATGGAAAACATGATGGAAACTAATTATATTTGATTGTCTGGATCACATCGTGTCAATGGATCCAATTCGTCATGTATGCATATTACTGAAACTGGCGGTCGGGTGCCGTTTGCAGTAGACTACCAGCAGCAAATTCGATCGCAAAATTTTGTACCAGGTAAGCGTCCTAGATGTAAGTTATGTTATCACGATACGTTTATCCATTATACGTTTATCCCCTTATCCTTACTTCTAGGGGCTTACGTGGTACGACTGCAGATTGACGGTAATAAAAAACTTCTTCAGCGGCCTATCGTAGTTTTTCATTGTGAGGAATGGTTCTGTAAACTAAATTGTCCTAGCAATAAGCAAAAAGGGAATCACTTCGATGTATATCCACCCGTCAGACTATCACACTTAATATTGTCTGGAACTATTACAAATGTGAAAACTTCTGTATTTTTAAATACTCCGCAATTGAACGTTATAAATATATCTTGCGTCTTGTTTGTTAAAACTTTACGAGTACGTATAAAATAAATTAAAGTCTTTAGTTACACAATAAAACTGCTAAAATATTGAAAATCTTACAAGGAAATGTTATAACATAGTCACTTTTCATTTTGAAATGGAATGATATAATTTTCCAGAAATTTTCTTAGGATTTAGCAAAACTTCAACACTAAGAATACATACGGAAAAACCTTTTCTATTTTTAATCCCATAATATTCTGATTTTGAGGAAACTTTCAGAAATATCCTAAAATATCCTGAAATTCAGCAAAATAGCGTGACAGTTTTCCTTTTTTTAATCTGTAAAAACATTACATTTTGAATGTCTTAATTTTCTTTTTCAATAAGGAGGTGGCTGCCGAATGAAATTGCTAGTAGTTTCCGGCTCTACTTATAGGGCTTCCTGCCATACATTTCTCAGTTGCTTGATGTGCATACGTTTTCTCTGGGCACCGCGTCGCTGCAAAAACTCATAATGATTCATCGCGACGCGATCATTTCCATCGGCTCGGAAAATTCCTGTAATGGTTGCGACTTTCTTCAGCGATCACTGCACCCGCCTGTGGTCTCGACACGCGATCATCTCTTCCGATTGTCAGTGTTGTTGGAGCGAAACAAATGGACTTGTTATTCTAAGAAGTTCCTCGGTTCAAGATCACAGCTTTCTGTCCGTGCCGCATTTGCTAAGACCCATTCTCATTAATAATCACCAAGGGTGAAATGCTAATTCCCGTCTGTAGATTACCTATGCACTTATTCGTCAATATTTGAGTAACACGTGTCATCCATGTGTTTTTATCGAAGCACATTGCGTATGTTCTAAAAGGTCGCATAAAATGTTGCTGATAACTTTTTTTTAGTAATACGTGCAGGAAATTTAATGACCTCAGGCGAGCTAAATTTGTTTCGAATAAAAAAAATTGTTTCGATGATATGGCATAATCAGGTACGCTTAAATTTGATATTACTGATAGACCAGTATACATCAAAGTGAAAGCAGTCTTATAGTACACAGTTCAAAATATTTTTTAAATAATGACGAACATAATATATCGTGGAATTTTTTCATAAGTAGGTACGAATAGGTATCTTATAATCTAATCTCATGCAGAGGTTAGATTCCAGGCGATAATGTCACTTCAAAAATTCAATTCTCCATATTGGCATATCCGCATTATTGTGATATGGGTACAGATATTTATTACTACCGGTAACTATTTAAGAATTAGATTAAACTTCTCGTGCAGAGGCAGGTGACAGTTTCATTATTATCTATCCATAGTCAGATAAAGTTGTTTCCTTTTTAAAAATTGAAACTGTTTCGATACCTATAGAACATTCCTAAACTAAGTTGTATTTTATCAAAGTCAAGATAAGAGAACTAAAGTAGCGGTGACATCACCACAACACAGACCGTGTATTGATAAAGAAAGCGTAGTAGGTAACCTTTACCTGATAAGATAAATAATCATTGCTAATTCACATACAAAACAATGCCTTTACGATCGACCAACCAAAAATACTAAGATAGATTTATGACGAATTACGATAAGCGCTTCCACTTGCACGACTCTAATGTGGTTAAAGTAAACGCTAATGATAATAAGTTAGGTGCAGACAAAACTAATAAACATATTATCAATAACTTCTCCTATTTCGTGAACGCCAGTAGAGCAACTCTACTCAAGCGAAGTTGGCTTGGTGGAGACAGGAGCATATCGGATCGAAACTCGAATCTCAAAACCGGTTCTCTGACGTCTCACGTCCTATTCTAACACATCGATGCGCGCATGCTCGTTCTCACTCTGTGAGTCACCGTTTCTACGTATCACGCCGGCCGGCCACTCTACGCACTTCATGGTCACTCGTCCAACTCCGTCACGGCTTGCTCGCAATGACTGGACGTTTACTGTGACAATATATTATTGTCCAAAGTAATAAGTAAATAGATTTCTCATAATGAAAACGATTGCTTTTTAAAGCATGTTACGAAATAAGTGAACGTTACTCGAACTCTATAAGGAATAACATTAATTTCATTATGACGAGTTACAGTACTAATCTTAATTGTGCTGGATTTAAATTTTTTGCGGAGCAAGTCGGGATGACCTATTAGATCATTAAATTTTACTGTTATGTTCTCTCGATCAGACAATGCTTTATTTAATGTTTTCTAAAGGTTTTTCTCTAGTAAATAAGGGTCCAAAAAGATAATTGATCCGATAGCAATTTTGTTTAGAGTCATGTGTAGCGTAAGGGTTGGTTTAAAAATAATTTCCAAATGTGTCCCGCAGGTGAAAGGACATTTTATCTGTCATCGAGTCATCGAGATTAAGAGAAAAATTTACAACTGCGTTTAAACGTTAATGTGCCATTTGGCGTGTTTTCGTATAAACATTCTGCATTCTCTGATATGGACGCTATTTTAAAACTTTCTTTCGTACACTCGAATAATTCAACTTGTTTTATTGTATGAATAATGAAATTTATTTCCCAATTAGGTTTGAGATTATTTTAGAAAATTGTCGGTTTCTTCTGCAACGAACGATAATGTGTGGAAGTGTTCATATTGCTCTTGGTAGAATTTGTTTTTTTTTTAATATGGTATCGTGTATTGAATGGCGCCAAACGTATTGCACCGTTGAGAGGTGTAGAAAGAGAAAGGGAACTTATTCAAAAGTAGGTAATGTTTTTGCTGTTCTTGTTGCGGTGCGGCAGCGGTGTGCGCAGGCGCGTGATTCATCGGCGCGTGGGCCGAGCTTATTGTGCGCGCACGTCTATTCACTCCACACTAGATAACATTAACTTTTCCCTCCGTTCAATACGCTGCAACACCCACCTAATATTTTTACTCACCTGCAATTTGTTTATTGTCGTTGACTTTTATAATTTCATTTTCGTTGAACTACAACCGAGTCAGTCGTTCAATTATATCGCTCCCATTTGCATTCAGTTCAAGAACTCAAATAAATAGACTTGTTACTAAATAAATGTAGTTGCGCAAAAGTCAACTTTGTTGAAACTGAAACAGTCGTTCATTAAGACTTCATTGTTGCTCGTATAAAGTGCTATTTACCTTTCACTGTGCCGAGACGCCTGCTACAACTACGATGCGGGTCTTTTATAATAAAAACAAACCCTTGTGCTTTTATCTCGGTTATTGACAAAGGTGCATTTGAACTATTTATCCAATCTACGGATTGTTGTATGTCTACGTACGTCCCTTTATCGCGTGTGTGCGTATAGGAACAGTTATTTGTGATATTTATAACAGACCTTTTGACTTATTAGTAAGTAGTAATTTTATTTTGGATTTCCAAACCTTGATTTTGCATCTTCTTCTTAACGAGTCGATGACAAAAACATCATTTTACATCACAAACAGCCGACATACGTAATGCTCCGCTAATAAATACGTCTTAATTAATGCACTTCGAAATTGTGTTTTTGGAAAAGGTCAATGTCGACCTAGTTGATTAAAAGTTGATAATAATAACGGAAGATTTATAAATAGTCTTGAATCGAAATTTACGACAACCGCTGCTTCACTTCAAGTTCAGGGCTATTATTCGATCTATAAACCAAATTACATTTGCTATAGTTGACATTTAGCGTTAACCTTTAATTGATACAAATACACATAGAGTTGACGAACGCGATGTCGAAACGTGAACATTGAACCGACTCAGGCGCACAACGCGGTGCTTTCTCATGGTGGCATTGGTCCATTCACTTCGCTGACGAGACCTCCTTGCAGACAGATATATAGTTTATATATTTGAACACATAAGATTATACTTATATAACT
This sequence comes from Oegoconia quadripuncta, assembly GCA_949316235.1. Taxonomy (NCBI): domain Eukaryota; kingdom Metazoa; phylum Arthropoda; class Insecta; order Lepidoptera; family Autostichidae; genus Oegoconia; species Oegoconia quadripuncta. Next base: position 20,909,628 of record OX438746.1, read on the forward strand.
TTCCAAAAATTATTCGCGTTAATTAAAGCCATATTTAAATATAAATTCATGACTTTTGATTGTCGCGCTGAGAAATAAGTTCCCTTTTTCCGGTTAATTTAAGTGTGTACCTTTCTTTTAATATCTTTCGAATATATTTAAAAGTAAAGCAATTTTTTTCATGTTACTTTCTGCTTTAACCATATCTGAATGGAGTAGGATTTGCATATAAGTGGGAAGGTGGTAGCTCGAAGTGCGCTTCAATGCACCGATAATTCGATGAGACAGTTTGACATATTTGACGGACTAAATGAAATATCTACCTAATACAATCGTTAGCGAAGATTCGAGAGTGTCGTTGGCTCAGCGGTTAAGATGCTGTCTCCCAATTTGGGAGGTCCGGGTTCGATTCCCAGGCAGGCCATGTACCAATGAGTTTTTAAATTTAATTTAATTACTTATTTGCATTTATCCGACTGCTCTTAAACGGTGAACGAAAACATCGTGAGGAAACTGCTAGCCTGAGGAATATAAATTTTAAGGCATGTGAAGTCCCCAACCCGCTTTGGGCCGGCGTGGTGGACTATATTATACGAGGGAAGGCCTATATCCTTGCATGTTTACGGGCTGATGATGATGACATTCGTTAGTAGGATACAGATTAGAACCATTTAGTGTTTTTTTTTTTTCATAAAACTTCGTTAAAGGTCAGATGGCTCATAACAGTTTGTCGGAATTATTCTCTCACACTTAAACTAGTGTCGTAATTTCTAGTGATTTGTTCAGTTAATTCTGCAGTTGCTGTTTTGCCGTAAAAAAAATATCTTGTCTGCACTTGCGCCGTTTCTTTACATTGGGTCAGTGCTCCGTTAGGTGCATTGGGATGTATGCATATCACTACGCATTTCACAAAGCGATACGGTGTGCTAGCGTGGTCATCACATCGCTTTTAGATCCCCATGATGTGGTTCATTTACTAGATTGCTAAAGGAAGGAAATTGTCCATAAGAATCTCATACATAGCTATCATAACCATACTATTTCAGGCGATCGCCGTGACAATATTTCATCATATTTAGATTTAAATTATAAAAACTTGGGATGCTATCATTGTAAATTGTACTAGTCGTAGTGTCGCCACTTTTGTTGCGAAAGCTGTATTCGTTACAATTACTAACGCACACACTAAATCTAATGCTCTGATTGGCACTCACACAAACGAAACCTTGTATATGAAAGCACTGTGCGTTTGTGAAGCTTCACTCTATGCATATGGATCTTTGGTACCGAGCCACCACGGTTGTGATCGCAGAGCATCCTTAACTCTACACAATGCTGATGAAATAATGCTAAATGGATAGCGAAATTGGCAGCACTGCCTCTCCATCAATTTTCACTATAAATAATATATGAATATCTATTATATAACTTCCCTTGCTATTTCTGAAAGAGTTGTAAAATTATCTTTGTTTGTCTCTGCCCACTATTATCACCAGTTAGTTTTATAAAACTTCACATTATATTGCGCTGCTTTTCAAACCTGCCAATTATTTGTGACGCTTACAAAAAGCTCGAAGAAATAAAGTTTTAAACATCTAGATAAAACTTTAAGATTACCTTCGTTTTATAGCTTATTTTATGCCATGTGTGAAAAGACTTATTTTACGCACATAGAGACCCAGTGGCGGCTACAAATAGTTCATTTCACTCCTGCTTTGATCGTATCCAGTAAATGTACCGTTGCGTACCAGTAGTTACTTGCGTTTTGTTGCGAGGAAAAACTTGTTCTTTTTAGATGTGCGTACACGGAAGACTAGGCTTGGGTTATGTCTCCCGAAATAATGTAAGTAGGCAAAAATTATGCTATTTTAATCCGATATTTCTGTTTCATATAGGTATACCTAGAGATCCTAATAATTTGCTTTAGAGTTCTTTAGGGAAAAATTATGCTCTCCAATAAGATTACTAAGGTCCGTATTTCAGAACGACTGTCAAGTTGTAGTATTATTGCATTGCAAGTAATGAATTTATCTATGCCTTTTCTACTGTTTTAGATGACTTCCAGTGTTGTTCTCTAATACGGTACCAAGTCAAAATTATATTTTTATCACGGATTAAAGTCGCAGGAAGTGAAACTGGTTCGGTCCGAGCTTAAGTGGGTTTCACAAGCTTACGCGCTTTGCTTTTACTCCAGTCGGCCCTAGTCCGACGGCCATAAACGTTACTGTTTCTTAAATCATTTAATAAAGCTGGTTTTATGTCATTATATCACAACAGTCTACAGTTTCGTTCGTTATCGATGCAATTATCTGTGCGATATTAACATAATTATCTTCAATTTACCTAACTGCCGATAATGAGTCACACTTTAATGCTATTTCCAGTAAGAGTAGTACAATTTTATCGAAATACACATCGATCTCTATGCTATGTTCTAATACTGTCTTTTCCAGGTTCTAATAACAAGATATAGGTATAACAGTGCTTCTCGTAAATACAACTTCAAGTCTTCATTCTTTATTCGTTTGGTATCGCCAGTATTAAAAATTCTTTGCCTTTGACATCGATCTGCTCCATGAATATTAAGATTAATAAATTTTCCTATTAACACTTAAACTCAAACATTTTGGTTTTTTCCTTGAAACATCTGTGATATATGTTTTTTCACTATTTCGACTATCGACACCTGTCGGAGCTGTTATAATAACATAGATCGCAACAAATCTGTTTCTTCGTGATGTTTGACGCGGGGGGAGGCGCGGCACACGGCATACATGCATTATTCAAGGCTCATTTCTATTCAACGGCGACAGGCCGCCCGATAAAAACTTCTCGTTTGACAACTTGGACGCCTGCACCCTTTGTACTTACATACTCGTCCCCTACCTACACTAATGCATACGATGCTCGAGTGTTTTTAACGCATTTATGAATGTATTATTTACGATTCCGTAACCCCAAAGTTGCTTGATGATTGTATTAAGTATTTTAGCAATAATTTGTCTTTACTCGTGGTGATAAAAAATGCTGAAAACTTGTTTATAATGTAAATTTATTTTAACACCCTTACGTATGAAAGAGGAGTTAAGTCGAACATTTTATAATGTTTCTTTAGAATCTGCTTTAACAATGTCTTACTTACAAGTAGTTTGACTTCAATAGTCTTGCTTCGCAATCACTCTATAATACCATAGGGTTATTTTCGAAAACCTACCAATATTTCTAACTTACTAATTTACATAAGGCTAGTCTTTTTCATATTTTGAGTAGTCTATGCGTTAAACCTTTAACAACACTTGCTTCCTCAAAGTTTTTATTGTTATTCAAATGTCAAAATCTTTAACAAAACCAAAGGTTAAGACACAATCACTGACATGACAGGTCAACAAAGAGCAACCTTTTTATTCATTTCGAAAAAAATTCGTGGTTAGGACAACGAAAAATGTAACTAAGTAACTACTTATTTTAAATGTAAGTTTGTCTACTAAAGGAATCTTACTTTAGTAACGTGCATTATACTGAAATTATATTAGATTATATTATTTTAGATTAGATTAGATAAAGCTATATTAATAAAGGGCAATGTCCTGACTGACTGACCCAGAAATTATCGCACAGCCCAAAAGCGTGGGCCAATACTGATGAAATTTGGCAGATGTATTCTTTAAGTAACTTAGAGGCGCACTAAAAAAGTATTTCTTTGAATTTCCTCTCCTACGAGAATCAAACAGGGGGAGAAACATTTCAAACTAAATTCAATATCGGCGGAACCTACAATTAAAGAAAATAAAATGGAAATAATAAATACATGTTTCAAAATTTTTATAATCTAGTATTAGTATATAAATAGGTACGTACATATTGATCGGATATTGTCTGAATTACCTATTATTCTGTACAGTATTGTAGTGGGTGTATTAACTGTTACGAATTAACTAATATACTTGTACCTAACCATAAAACTAGGTTTTGGATCGATAAAGTTTCGTTTCACACTTACATCTCAATGTTACTATGTCCTCATAAACATATCTACTTATACTAAAGTAAGCGCTTCGTGACCCCTCTGTGACTCAATGTAAACAACATAGGGTTACGAATCGGAGCTCGCGGGTTCGATCCCCAGCGAGGTACGTGTTTAGTATGTCCGCCTGACTAGCTACCGACATCTTATCTAAGTCTGCCGCCAAACAGCAATGTTAATAGCATTGTTTTGTTCCGGTTGTCAGAGATAACATAGCCAGTCTCCCAAATAAGGTGGAATTTTCGGGTCAATATACGCTGCCACCTTCGGCTTCATCTTCACTTAATATCAGGTCAATAACAAAAACAAAAACACTATACGTTGTTCTTTTCCATTTTAGTATAACATTGTTATTATGGTCGGGATTTTATTAAATTTGTTGTAACCATGTGCCGACAAATGTTTCGTTACAGGTTTCTCCATTAAAGAAAACTAGACACTTAATTCCTATTGATTAGTCAATATGTAGAGGTCAGAGATCAAATGTGTATCTTAGATTGAAGCCAAAGCTTTACCAATTGACTATTGATCGATTCGGCCTACGTATCTACTTCGGTATTTTACGGTATCAATATATTGTTGGTCTTTCATTATTACAGAATTAGAGATTATAATTATTATTATTCTTTATGAATAAGTAAAGTACCGAAGTAGGTACATGAAACCGATGACTCTTTGCAGGCCTGTATAATACGAATTAAATTTTTCAGGCAATCTTGAACGTTTTTGGATATTTTTTTTAAATTTAGTTTTTTCGAAGTGAGTACCAATGTTTACTGTAAAATAAGTAAATGAATCGTCGTCAATGGGAGCGTCGGTGACTTAGCGGTTAAGAGCGGGCTTCCAATTTGTGAGGTCCGGCTTCGATTCCCAGACAGGTCATGTACCAATGAGTTTTTAATTTTAATTACTTATGAGTATTTATCCGACTGCTCTCTTAAAGCTGGGAAGGAAAACATCGTGAGGAAATCTGCATGCCTGAGAAATAAAAATTCAAAGGCATGTGAATTCTGCAACCCGCATTGGGCCAGCGTGTTGGACAACGGCCCATACTCCCTCATTATACGAGGGAAGGCCTATATCCCTGCGGTGGGATGTTTACGGGCTGAGAGATGAAGAAATCAAACTATTTTTTTAATCACTGTAAACTGTGATTGTGTGACTAAACGTTGGCCCCGACTTCAAAATCATTTTTTCCATACAGAAGCAATAATAAAATAATAAATAAATAAATATTACGACCGTGAACATAGAAAACTGATAGAGAGATAGATACGACCATTTCAGTAAAATTATCTTGTACTTTGTAGAGGCTGATTCAGGAGATGTCTTGATGTCGGTTGTCTTTTTTTTTGTTAAAAAGTTTATATTTTTTTGCTTTTTAGTATTTTAATGTGCTTGCCAATCTCCCTATATAAGCATTTTTGTGTGCGATAACGACCCTTCGGGCTCCTACAGTGTGAATGAGTAGTTCGGGTATACCAGCTCGACCTGATGATCTTAGATTTTCCATATTTTCTGGTAATCACACCGGCCTTCTCTACACTTTTCCATACAAAGCCAAACTGCATCTAGCTTCCGCGCAAAAACTATACAACTAAATATGTAATGCAATTCTGTTATTTACTATAATATCAAAAATACTACTGACCCGATTACACTGAAATTTCAATGGGACAACTTTGACGGTATCCTCTTTTATTTACAAAAAGAATCACGCAAATCAACCGCCAAACCTCGGAGTTATCGGTGTATACCTACATAAAAGCAAAAAAAAGCACAAACGAAATGAGAACCTCCACCTTTTTGAAGTCAGTTCAAAACAAAACAAATATTTTCAAAACGTGTAAACAAAGCGCCTATCATAACGATAGCAAACTCGACCCGTCTTGCTTCATTTTTTAATTTCAATCCCCTCATTTCGAACCCCATTTTCAAAAAAAAAGCAATAACAGTAAAGCGAGACCATAAGGGTTTATTTTTAACCGACTTCATCGGTACACCTTTTAGGTATGGAATCTAAAAAGTGATTTGAAATTAGAATGTTTTTTCAAATGCCTACTTAGTGCAATCCAATCAATATAATTCATTTAATTAGAGGTACCAGTATAATACAACTATTCTTTTCGACGACCTATTGGTGTAGTGGATAGTGACCCTGTCTGAGAAGTAAAGGGTTGCGGGTTCGACTCCCGCGACGGATAAATATTTGTGTGATGAATACAAATATTTATTCCCGAGTCATGGATGTTTATTATAAACATTTATGTATGTATGTATGTATATAAGTTACATTTATAATTTATTATAACTATATTACAAATACGAGGGTTTGGATGTTTACTCAATTATGGGTGAAACAAATGAATGATATTTGGTAACTTAACATCTGAATACCAAAGGCTTTTTAATTTTCTACTTTAGCTCGATAAATTGAGTAGGTACTATAATTACACACATATCTAAACTAAATCCACTGTAACACAGGTAAATACTAGTATAACAATATAACCATAAATATACCTGCTGAAAACCTCTGGCTTTGCTTATATATTTTTCTAAAAAGAACGTGAATAAGTCTGCGGAATAACTATTACACAACAACGTTAAATGTCCGTTCACACCCGGATCGTAATCCAGTGGAGAGACAAGTGGTCGAGCGACATTGGAGAGTGGTGGCGGAAACAGTGCGAATGGCCACCGCCATCGCCACTGAGACTGGCACAGTGCCCATGACCGACAGCGCCTGTCCATTGCGCACAAACCGAGATAAAATAATTTATTTTTCTTATGGCACGAAACCTCATGTGGTAAGCCACCACGGTCCTAAGGGGCCAGCCATGTTTTGTCAACCATTCACACATTAATGGTATATTAAAGTGCACTACTGGATATAAACCTCTCCTCATGATTGACCTGAATCGCCACCCTGGGTGACGTGATTGTGATTGCAGATTTTTTTGGAGCTCCAAATACATTGCTGGCTATCACTGGTGAAATATACTGCTACGCGTACGAAACACGATCCCTTAGCACTCATTTTGTATTAAATTATACAATGAAATGCAGGACTTGTGCTACTCAGTGATCATGTTTTGAAAACACGATTCTTTGAAATTTCCTTGATAGAAAAGAAATCCAATGTTCGTCTGGAAGTACAAATCAACGGCTGGCATTACTTAAATACTTACTTTATGTATGTAATCATGCATACATCATAAGTAATTAATCAAAATTGAAAAAAAAATACAACAAATATTTAAATTTGACTAATTAAGAAACATGCGCACAAACTTTAGTAGAAAACTCAACGTGGTGAAAATTTGAATTTTCGGTGCCGCATGGTACTGAGATAGAGACCCACTATTCCGCCGAGCCGGCCTAAAGCAGAAACTATAAGCAAAAGCCAATTACAATATTTCTGGCTGTATTTAGATAATACGTATGTAGGTATGATGTGATCTTCACTTAACATCAGGTGTGATTGAGGTCAAGTACTAACCCGTTGTGCATAAAAAAGCATGCATTTAAATGTGATGATTTATTTAGTCTTTTTTGTTCGTTTTCTAAAACAAATTACAGTGTATTTTGAATCAGAGCAACCCTAGAGTGTGTTGCACATTCCTCCCTAGAGAGTCAACCTTGTAAAAGTGCAATGATTTTAAAATAAAGTAATTCTGTATTACTATAAACAAATATTTCCGACACTTACACCAAACATTTAGATGTCAGTCAGTGGTGTAAGTGTAGCACTTAGGTATTAGTATTGGATACCAAAGTAGATAACAGATATACATACATAAACAAAATATCGCAGACTCCCAAAACAAAGTTTGTCAAAGAGCTTACTCCTTCTATTTATTAATCTATCTATCCAGGATAATACTTTTAGAAATGACTTATGCATGATGAACAGCAATTTTGAAGGAAAATCTTTACACAGAGTATACAATTTTTTTAACATAGGTACGAGTATTGTGCTTTGATAAACTTTTGATACCCTACACGAGGACCGGAAGGTTAGGTTTAGCACTTATTGACCCAAACCATAATTTTCTACTTATGTACCAAATTTTAATTACCTATATAAGTACCTACACCCAAATAGTTTCTGAAATAAATTGCGGTTGTAGAAAGACCAAGTGATCCTGACACTTTTTTAAATTTTTAATTAGATTTTAATGTGTCGGTCTCTTACACCAATCATCTAGTTCCAAACTAAGCAAAGTTTGTACTGTGGATACTAGATAACAGATAAACATACATAAATATTTATACATATAAGCATCTACGACTCGGGAATAAATGCTCATATTTTTCACACAAACATTTACCCCTAGCGGGATTCGAACCCGCAACTGATTTCGCAGACATGGTTCCTATCCACTACAACAAAGGGTTATACAAATTGCTAACGACACTGATAATAAACCGAAAGACTGAAAAGCAAAAAATTTATTATCAGACTTTGTAGCACGTATTTTTTTATACGCTCACGTAACAATAGGCCTAATATTATTATAGTAGGTACATAATACGTTCCAAATTTATAACATTATTATAAAATACGACATAAAAAAATAATTGTCATAATAATGTTACTAAACCCTGTTTGGAACTAATTAATGTTTTACAGTCTGTTAACCAAATGTAATTATACACACAACAACGTAAGTAGAGGAGTTATAAGTATGTAATGTAATTTTTTAAGTGTCCATTTATTAATTTAAGTACCACAGTTTTGCGTTTCTTATAGGTACTGCTTACCTGTATCACGCACCTGATAAAAAGGTCAATAGAACCCTCGCGGTCACTCAGATCCCCCAAACTTGCAGACTGTCTCAGGAACACAACAATTATATTAAAGAGCACTTTAATATCATTGTTGTGTTCCTGAGACAGTCTACTAACCAGCAGGTTAGTAAAGGTTAAAACGGTGGTAGATACTCATCCCACTAGTGGTCACCCATCCAATGAGTAACTCTCCAACCATTGCTTTAAGTGTCTATTTTCATTAAAAGTATAGAAATTATTTCGTTATACCTAAAGAACTAGCTTTCCGGCCGCGGCTTCGCTTGCGTGGGAATAACTTTATCGCGAATATGTTTAATTTGTCCATCCCGCGGGAACCACTTTATCGGCATAAAAAATAACCAATGTCTTAATCCAGGGTACCTACATACCAAATTTTGTTCGCCGTGATTGAGCAACAAACAAACAAACATCTGAACTTTCGCATTTATAATATTAAATTGTAGAAATGTGATTTACTAAAATAATGTTAAAGCATTATGTAGAATGATATCTAGGCATAGGGGAAGAAGAAACCGTAGAAAAAGTTAATGGATGTGTAAGAAAAGATATGGATTCGTTCGGTGCAGAATTAGCCAAAGAGTGAGGTGACAATCGACTACTACCACAAAACGATTGGACGCTGATTACGTCAAAGGTTTTCTAAGAGTAATGTTTGCAACCACAATAGAGTGATGACATTAGTATACCTAAACTGACGATAATACTCGTATACGAGATAGCATTTTACAGCTATCATGGGGAGATATCATTCTACACTTTGTATAATAATCATAATATGATGACTCACGAAAAGTTAAATAGAGATATGATGTTTGGCATAGAATACACCTGTCTTCTCGTGTAAAAAGCGGAAATGATTCATCAATTGACCACTGATTGGTGTAGCGACCCTGCCTTCTAAACAACCAGTGGCGTGTTCGAATTCCGCTTAGGGATATCTAAATGTTTGTGTGTTAAATACGAATGTCCTCCTGGCTAGCTACCACCATCTAAATCTGCCGCCAAGCAGCAATGTTGTGTTCCGGTTGTCAGAAAGAAAATATCCAGTCCTCCAAATGTGTTAGGGTTTCCGGGTCAGTACGTGTCCACCTTCGACCTCATCTTCACTTAACATCAGGTGTGATTGAGGCCAAGTACCAATCCGTTGTGCATAAAAAAAAAAGAATATTTATTCCCTAGCAGTGTCGAAATATTTATATTTATTTATTATTGTCATGTCATAGAATAGAATAGTATAGATAACAGCGTCAGTGTAGTTAACAAAATATCTGCGATTGACAACAGCTACATTTCTCATGAAATATTATTAGGACTGGAGGACTATCTCCAAGAGACGGGTTTTACAAACTCGTAAATAAATAGATAATCGTTTATTGCTTTCACATAAAGTTTTTCACGGTAGATTTGGCTTATCTGTCCTACTCAGTTGTAATAAGACAAAAACTTTTGTATACATTTACGCCTGTAAATATAATTCAGCTCATTAGTGTTCACCCTTATAGTGTGAAGATGTATTTCGGATACATTACATGACCTCCACAAATATCAATTTCCAATAAGCACATGAAAAAGTACACAAAATCGATGTTCAGTTTGAAAAATGTTACAAACTTTCACCGTCATTTATGCAAAATTGTTTATAATGGCAGCAATCCTTTACGAATGCAATTGCAGGTTATAATAACCCGCATTGTAAAGCTGGTGATTGTAAGTGTTGCACAAGCCACTCCATGGATCGTGCCGTAGGCGGCTGCAGACACTAATTTTTTAATTATTACTATCGATTCTATTAGCGAACTATTACGAAATACAATTTTAAATAAAATAAAGGGTAACTTTCATACTAAAGTTAATATTGTTACAGTAGCTCGCGACACTAGCCGACAACTTTTACTGTACAACACAAAAACGTATACATAACTTTTGTTATTTGTTGTCTCCGTTCCATCAGTTTCTACTCGTTTTATTCTAAACGGAAAAGATTCACCATTTATACTACTAATTTATAATACGATGGGTACTTATATAGTTCTTCTGTCTAATGACTAATTATAGCGGTAGTAGCTTGAATGTACTGACTGACAGTTCTCTATTATTATTGGCAATAGATATAAATTGATATTCAAGTGATATCATGCATAGCTGCTTGAAATTGTGCTAGGTTACACTTAAGTAAATTATTTTTATGTTTAAATCTTTTACTTATAATTGCGAGTTTGTAGACGTGGAATTTAAATCTTATTTTTTGATTTAGTTTCACTAACACATTCTTCTACTATAGGTTTCAATTCAACGTTTTCAAATGATAATTTTATCATATTATTATGTAGTAAATCTTTTTGACTACTTGACTACCTCAAATTAGGTACATTGATAACTACCAATTTTTTAAATTTTATGCGTTAATCGAACCAGTAGATAGGTAATTTAAGTACAACAGTAGCAGCAGTACTATATAGATATTTCCAATGCTCAAACGTTAAAAAGTTTATGTTTTTACCTCGCTAGGTGGTTGCTGCATCATCCGCACAAGGCGACAACCATAAATGGCACCACATAAACACACATACATACATTTATGTCGCAAGAACCTTGTTTTTTAGCATTTATGTTCTATTGCTGCTTAGGAATTCTGCTAATCATAGCCAGTAACATTTCGTGCATGCCGTAGGTAGGTATTGCTACCAACAACAACTACTGAATCATACAAAAATCGAATCTTCACAATGAAATTTAGATTTAGATCGACTCTAACTGTATAGCTATTACTAGAGATAAGTAAACCGCCTCCGTGTCCAATGTCACCAATCGCCCTGTGTTTACAAATCGAATTACTTCTACTTCTAAATCTGTCACCAAGCGATATTGTTGTCTTCCAGCTGTTTTGAAGTAAGACAGCCAGTCCCCCAAATATATTCCAGGTGAGCACATTTCCACTTTCGGTTTCATCTCCAATTAACAACGGGTGTGATTGAGGTCAAGCACTAACACGTGCATAAAATGGTAATTTCGTGTTACGGTTGATTTGCCGTTGACTGTACCTACGGCGCCCACGCTGCCCGCCGAAGTAAATCACCAAACAGTCGCGCACTAGGCCGTTGCCGCGCGCCGCCGCCACAATCTATGCAAATCATTGGCTCAAACTTATTGCTCTCGCCTCGACTCCTTTCCAAATGCATACTAAACAGCTCACCGGCCACGCCAGCTTTTGTTACGAGTTTTTCACTTAACCCCCCACTGTATGGAAATAACTTTGTTAGCAATTATGTTACATGCGTCTAATTAGCCGGGGCTCGCTCTTGCTATTCAGGGGACCTAATGCCATGGCTTACAGTAGTATTATATAATATTACTTAAAGACGCAAGGAAATAGTTAAATTGTAAATGTATAGAAAATATACTGGTTTATCAAGTAAATAAAGAAAAACAAGCAAACAAACATCGAAATAAAGAGCTGAGAGAAAGCAATTTTAATGCTATTTTTCACAATTGGCTGCTAAACTTGGGCGATCACAAAGACACTAAAAGACGAGATAAGTACGCGAGCTATAAAAAAGTATAATTAACAAGTAGAGAACAGACAGAATATAGAATGAGGAATTAAGAGATAAGACAAGAGTAACCAATATGTATACCTAAAATAGAACATTTGAACTGGGAAACGACTGGTCATGTCATAAGAGCTCAAGATAAATCGAGTAAAGTTATAACATAGTAAATAGAAAAAGAGGAAGACAATATAAACGCTCTGGTTTGACGAAATCGTGGAAATGGCTGGTATGACATGACCTAGGCTTAAAAAAAAGACTGGAGGAGGCCTTTGAACAGTAGAAATATTAAATATTAATTCTATCCAGTTACGTAAACCTATCTGATAAGAGGTTCTAATAAATAAATGAAGGACGTACTTTAATTTTGTTTCCGCTGAATATTTTCTGAAGTTATTGTAAATTGTTCACTCAAAAGTGTACTCGCGGATTATGGATAGTTCCTAGTTGGTACTCAAAGCGCGTACCATGAACGGTCTTTTGACAGCTGTAAATGTAACTTATCTACTGTTGGTCAGTTACTTTCGCAGTACCTAAATATCTTCCTCAGTTCTATTCCTCTGTTGTAAGTATAGCTAATTTCGTCGAATCGAATCTTGATACATACGTATAATCATTACGTATAAAAGATTATTAAGTTACTTTATGGGTTTAGTGTTCACATCTGAGTGACTGCGTTCCCATGGTGTTCTTGGAATAAGACACAGAATGTAACGAGAGATGTAGCTCCCCTTCTTCCGCATAGAAGCAATGTTACTCGCATTGCGATCCAATTATACCTGATACTGACGAGATATTATTGCACTGATTTACTATGGTTAGATAATTACTGTGAGAATCGTAAATGGACAATGTCCAAGTATGGATGGAATAATACTTAACAGAACATTAGTATGTAGGTAATGTCAATCTCGATTTCCTGTGTACTTGTACACATTGGGTTTTTATTTCCATCATCTGAAAGTATTTTACGATTACAATTGTTGTATTGCCAGCTTATATAGTAACGGATATATTATTATTACAAAATTGTCACCATTATGCACTGCTTAGATGAATATTGTATGAATGCGTGTTGCATCCAAATGGCCATTGAACCTCGCAAATTGTGCGCGACAATTGTCTCTTGCTATATACTGCCCACAGCCGGACCATCACCGTTAGTGGTGCTAATTATTGTCCTATCACTTTATAGCTCTTGTCTTTACAAGTCGGAGAAGTTTCTATATAGAGGTACAACGTTTTGTCTAAGCGGCTCATTTAAATATACAATACACAATGTTATTGTTGTAAATGAATACATTTTGTTAGAAGCAAGCTGATCGTGATTCTTCACTTGAATTATTTCAATAAAATTGAAAGGCAGAGGTGATACTAATATTCCACACATAAGTACAAACAATGTAAGGGGAACCCGACAACAAGAACTTAATAAGCACATGCATAATAGAATAGTACACGGTACTTGAGCGTCTACGGTTTAACCGATTTCAAAGCACTCAAGACGTTCGCAACAAACTTGTTGCACGCTAACAGCGTACCTAGCATAGTCATAAACTTAGTTAACCCCTCTGTCGGCAACATTGCCGGCTTCGGTGCAGTTCAGATTAATTCGATTATCAGCGCACCTTGATCTCGCTAAGGCTCTTAGATTCCCTTAATTACACCCACACTATACAATAATATGAAACCTGAACAAAGTTAGTTATTGTTAAGTGTCTGTTATAATTTTGTTTTGTCTAACATATCCTGCATGACTACATACCGTCTGTTAAAAACTTTAACCACAACAAGCTAGCGTAGTAAAAATCATTTTGCTCTTTAAAGATTTACAAAGTTTATTAAAACAAACTATTCTATTCCATTTCAAAGCTTCTAATATTGGAGTGTTACTCAATAACACTCAATATTCAGAGGGCACGCGTTCCAAGCTCACGCACCGAGCTGGAAGTTGGTCATGAATTCATTGTTTTCGTGTGATATTGAACCATAATAGGAAAGAGTTCAGGTCACGTTTTAAGTTGTACGAACGAGGAATATTAAAGGTCGAATATTGAATGAGTTAAATTTATAGAATTCCTACAATTTATACCAATAAGCATTGCATAAATAGGTACTTAAATATTTGTATTATTGGTTATTCGATCTCGGTGAGTGATCCGAATCTGCTAAAAACTATAATCACTACTATGTTTTATCCAAATCCTTTAATCCTATTGATTACTGATCTATCACGCACTGCACTAGTGTTTAATCGGGTTAGGAGGCTGATGGCCCACGTTACGTCACTATCTATTTTGTTTTTTTTTGTATAAAGCGCATCATTGTATAAGTTTAGACCATTGATAGCAAATGTGTTGGTACTCATAAGTTTATTATAATCTATACTGTACAACTGTCAGTCGTCACAACACACACGTCGTGGAAGTCAAATTTTAAATTAAGTCAGCTTAACGGACCTAGACGATAATGAGAAAACTTGATTCTTCATATACTTATGTATTTGATTATATGGTATTATAAATACATTTCAGAACATTTTTGATCGGTCATATAGATAACATTTTGGATTGGACATCGCTCATAAAGAATTCATAAAATATTTTTACATTTTGTATTTTGTATTATTTAGATGACCAGGACGCGTCAAACATCTGTATACTGCATAGAACGTTTCATTTTAAATCTTTTGATAATGACTTATAAAATGTTAAGCTTAACCTTTGGCTATGTGTTACACATCAATTGATGTTAATTACCATATGGGATCAGAAAGCACAATATCGTTAACATATAGAGTGGGTCCAGAGATGCGTAGTAATTGCTACACTGTTTACTATCGATTGAGTACAAGACGAGAGTAGACGGACCTACATACCCGGCGTAGTGTGGCTGCTCGCCTATCGTATCGGTTACGTCAGATCCTTCTGCACCGTGACCACTGGCTTGTAAATGCAATGAATAATTATCGGTCTCAGCCAGCATAGCATTGGAAACATTGCAGATAATGTATTTTTTATCAATTTATCTATTAAGCAAATCGATCCGATCGAGCATTGATTTTGTTGGGAGTAATTAAAGAAAAATTGAATAACCAATTTCAATTAATTTGAACTCGAGATGTCATCGGCTTTTGGAATTTGCTAAAACTTGTGTTTAGAAATATAATAATAAATATAATTGCAATCCGTAGACAAACCAGTAGTGATATAAAATTGGTATAACCCTAAAGATAGAGTGGACAGGTTGAATTTCTCATACTGGACTGTGTCAGTCTTCTACTGTATCAGTCATCCTATTCGTTTATTGCACACCCAGTGCTCCCATGGTTGTCCTCATCATTTGCGCTAGCAGCGTCATGCTCTGCCACCTCTTTGCGCCATATGTAGACTATTTCGAGCGTCCGTTTTGCATAACAGATCATTTTATAACGGAAACATTTAATTTTAGACGAGTTATGAAGTTTCAGTACCATAATTGATAATTAAAATATATGTATTCCATCTTCAGTTGTTGAATTTGTTCGTACATTATTGAGGAACTTATATTGTGAGAAACACACATTGCATAGTCTTCACAGAATTCTGCTTTTTGTGCCGAATTGATGTCCTCCAATATATATGACATTGCCCAGTTTTGCTCTGCGGGACCTACTTTACTAGGAATGAAATGGCTTTGTGATGAACAATTTCTTCCAATAACAATCGTCTGGATGGTGTTTCTCGAACCATGTCATATACAACGTGAGATTGAACATCAATTGGTACTGTCTAGGTCAGCATACATAATACTCGTTCACTCAATAAATCTAGCGAGTTTTAACACTAATTGAGATAAAAATAGTAATTGCTAAACGTATAAAGTACTCGATAACCTAGCATTAAATGTTCTATGAATGACATACATACCTATTACTTTATATTCAGGCGTGCGGCCGGCGAGGTGTATGTAAGACATTATTTACATATACGCCGTTGTTCCCTGCTCATTCATGGCAGCCCGCTCACAGCGCGCAGATTTATCACTTTAATTTCATAAGTATCTCTTTGTTACCATGCCATCCACCTATATCATTATATTTGAGATTAATATGACCTATGCTTTTGTTAGTTTTTTTGAAGGGATGGAGTATGGAAACGTTAATGTCATCAGGCGGCATAAAGACTGATTAAATTATTTCATTTTGTCATGGAAAAAATGACTAATCAATCTAGACTGGAGTAAAGTTAAATGTAATATGTGTCCAATATTAAGGTGATCTGTGGTATCTATAAATCAAGATTCAGATTTACATACAAAATATAACATTTCATTATTTTCAGAGGTAAAATTTACACTTGTAGGTAGACACTTTTATGCAGCAACCAGACGATGGAATCTTTCTTTATGAAAGAACTCAAAAACCTCCAATATTGTGCTTTTTAATGTCAATATATTCGATATTATCAATAGATACAAAGCAAAGAAACAGTTTTACAGTCGAGCAGTTAGTTCCTAGCATTTTTAGCGCTTTGATAATCGGTTGGTTATTTTATAGTACCCTCCGCGCACAATTTGCATTTAATAATAGCGTCGTCTAATATTTATGAAAGGGCAGGTTTTGGATATCAGGACGAACCTTATTGCAATACGTTACCATTTGAAGAATTTACTAACTTTGTGAAGTCGACTAACACAAACAGATACTGATTGTTTCTTCCATAATTTTATGCTTATCACTATCAAGGTTTAATTTTTCTTGGTTTATAATAAATTTTTAGGAATGTGTTAACATGCCGTTGTAAACTTGTGTCTAAGAGACCCTCTATACAGGTCCCAATTTAAAAATTCCACTAATAGTTCGCTTTTGTAAAACAAACATGGTTAAATCACATCAAATCAATGAATGATTTACGCACTTGGTTAGTTTTTTTTACGTTTTCGATCGGTTAGATAGGCATGTAAAGATACATGTTGTTTATAAACATAAGTTAATTACTTTGTTATTAATACTGATAATTAGCAGGCTAAGCTAATGGCAAATCAACGAGAAACAATTATTGTTATCCAAAATATCTACTCGAACTTACTCAATATTACTCTTTTTATCGTTAAATGTTTTATCACTCTTACATAAGTTTTATTGATATTGTTATTGTCTAATTAGCTCTTACTCAAACCGATTTCTTCATTCATACGACGACCTGTTTGGTGTACTGGTTAGCAAGGTTGCGGGTTCGAATCCCGCTAGGGACATAAATGTTTGTGTGATGAATACTGACATGTGTACTCGAATTACGGATCATTTATAATAAGTATTTATTTACAAAAAGAATTTTAAGTAGTATATCAACCATCTGGTATCCACAACACAAGCCTATAGTTGCTTACTGTGGAACTAGATGGTGCTGTGTGTATGTCTAAGTATATTTATGTATTTATTTATTATTATACTTTTTTATTCTTAAAGATGCAAAACCTTTGGAGGAGGCCTATGTTCACGTGGACGTTCCTATGGCTAATATGATGATGATGGTAATGAAGAATGGATTAGTTTTGTATCTCAGAATGGAAAAATCTCTACACCTTACCAATTACAATACTTTATAGGTATTACGAATTGGAGGAAGACATTCCTATACAATAGATACAACAAAAAAACATCTTACCGAACAACCTATGTTGAGGTAAATAAAGATATTATTATTCCAATTTATGAAATAGGTAATGGTTAGCAAGTTATTATAAGTATTGTTTTGGTATCACAACAGTTACATACAAATGTCAAATATCTATTACTTCCTGACCTAACTAACTAACATTTGCAAGCACCTAAGTATTAGCGAATGTGATAATTTTATTGCGTTACGTAATAAATATAGCTGTAGGTATAACACAATAAGTCACGATCTAAGCACTTGCAGTGCTTACAAAATATTACAGTATTTTATTACGGCTTATATTGTAAGTTGAGCTGTGACACTCGCCGAACGGTGCAATTCGAATCTTAATTCGCAGCTGTTGAAGCAACTGCCATGATTCATTCAATGTTACACCTAGATACAAGTATACAAACAATATTGCGCGCATTCCGCGAGATTTAAAGTCGAAAATTGCGTGACAATTTGCGCGTAGATACACCTTTGAGTTTGTTTTCATTCGAGTTGGCAGCAGTCTTCGTGACTCAGAGGTGTGCTCCCATGATTATCTTCGGCGACTCGTTTACGTTAATTTTTTAAAGAAAATTGGCATCTACAGAAAAAAACAAAGTCGTTGAAAGTGATCTTTCTCAAGCATTCTTTTGTATATTGGCGACTGTTTCGTATAATTTGGTGTTTTATGTTCAATTCTTTCCAAATTTATTTTCGATTTTCAGCTATGTTTGGTATAATTTAAACACGCACAAGAATTCAGGTTAGTTTGAAATATACCGCGGAACCAACTAGTTAAATTGCATAACGATGAGAAGCGGATTTATGAGATTGAGAAGTCACCAGAGTTTGGTACCAGCCTAGTGCTTACCGCTGACACAGCGGTGAGTACTATGGAGGCACGGGCTTGCCCGTTGTTGCATTCTGCGGTAAGATCGTGGAGTAACCTCACTACATTATTAGGTAAGCGGTAATTCAACTTTGTCATATCGTTTAAAAATTAAGGAGACAGCGTCGGTATCGCACTTCTATGTTATGGTTAGCATATCAAATGCAGTGTTAACTAAGACTTTAGTTCTGAATTATAGCATAAAATCTAGGGAAGGATTTTGTTTGCAGATAGTTACCACAATTTATATAAAACTATTTGAACTTTCATCCCGAACTCGTTCGACGCTAATCGACGTCGCGGCTTGTAGGTATCATGTCAATAGGATTTGTGTGAAGTTGAACTATTTGATCTAACGTATACCTACTATACTAACATGAAGACGTGCGAGCCTCACTGTCCGCGCCACGTGGCCCACAACCGCCTTTGTACCGTACACGTCTGATGCCGTTTGTAAACATTCACACCATCCGATAAACATCTTTGTCAGTAGTAAACCGCATACGCACGCGCATCTTTTATTATTATCACTTACGCTGAAATGTAACCCTAAAAATGTGAAAGAGGGTTATGTCATGTGAAAAGTACATTAGTGGGCGATTAGGGGTTGACAAGTTTTTAATTATATAGAAAAGTATATTTTCCTATACGTTCGAACAATTATTGATGAGCTCTGTAGTTTCTGCCATAATCCTACGGCGCTTCTAAATTAAATTTGATAGGTAAATAAATACTTATCTGTCTATTTAAATTGGTCTAACAGATAGTGTCCCTGCTGTCGAAACCGACGGTTGCGGGTTCCAAACCCGTCAGGGATAAATGTTTTTGTGATGAATGCGATCGATTATTTAAATATTTGCCTAGTTTGAGGCTAGATAATAGAGAACATTTAACCATTCGATATCAAACCTGAGAAACCTAGAGCAGTGCCACAACTAGAGTTACCATGTGACAGACGTTTTCCGCATTTGACAGGCACTTTAAGGTTTAGATAGGCGGGTGTGCTAGTTAGGCCAGCATTTGTCTGAGACAGGCATTTGTGAATTAGGACAAATTTTTGATTACGGAAATTCTAAAGTACCTGTCTCACACAAATTATTTTATATAGGTCTTATATGTATAATTCACTATGTATGCAATAAAATTTAAATTGAAGTATTTCCTTACCTACTGATTTTTACCTTTTTTTTAAAAAAAACAGGCATTTTTGGCACCCTACACAGGCATCCCTCAATTCCATAATGATAGCCCTAGCTACAACCCATCAATCAATGTTACATAATAATTAAGATCCCTTATATACTTTCGCGACTTGTACTTACCTACGTTATTCTAAATTCGCATTAATAGAAAGGGAGATCCTAAAACCAGCTACGTCATTAAACTCAGCGTTGCGAGAATTGAATAATTAAAACAGTAGTGGGTCGTCGAAATAATTCAGGGCGTATCCTGGTACCTATTGTTTAAGAAATTGCTTGCTCTTTTTCTTTTTGGCGGTATGGTGTTTGTAAACACTTTATATCATTTGTCTACTACTGGACTAATATCCAGCTTGTTTGATGTCGCGGCTTGCATCGCTTTCTATGACAAGATTGGTCTTAATTAGGCGATTGACCGCTGGACAAGGGGGTTGCCGATCGCAGATTTTTAGCAGCTCTGTGCTACTATCCATCACTGGTTTATACTGTTATGCTCTTGATTCCTTTGTTGCTTGGTTAGTTTTCTTCTCCTCTACCACGAATCACGGCCAATACACTTGGTATAACTAATAATATGTCATTTCAAGAACGATTTGATAGATTGGCAAGCGATTATCACAACAAGTCATTTCATTATGTAGGTATTGATCAATTTATAGACAAGCAGCGACTATACTGATACGTAGGAAATATGTACTTATATGTCATACAAATACTTTATGTGCCTCTATTGTTGGATCCTTTGATCATCCGCTACCAGAATCTTAACATATTTTGAGTCATTATTTTCTCAAATTAATTTTTAAGGGAGTTGACAACTACACACACTGCCCGCAAATTATTTTTACACTATTGTCCATAGTGTTTATTGGTCTGTGCAATTGTCACAAGATAACCATAGTCTATCTACATAGTGATATTGTTCATCTTCACAAATTAAACTCAGTATTTGTAATTTATCAAGATTGATTAGTTTAACCAGCCTCTCCATATAGGTGACTCCGTCCCCTCTTCAATAACTTTTGGCGCCTCCGCCTACAGTTGTACTCGAGTAAGGATAGGTACCCTTTTAAATTCCTATAATCTTGAAGGCCGTGCACATGGATAGCGTACCAGTCACTGATAGAATAAAAATGTTTTTAACCATACTGTAGCCTTGCTTTAGGTATAGTATAGGTATTATTCTACTACTCATGGATACTTTATCCTTCTACAAATAAATCAAGAACTTTAAGATTAGGAAGTTACGCCACATAGGTATCTACATGTTCAAGATTATAGTTCCACCAGCCCCGCTCACCATCAAGAAGGCTCCATCTCCTCCTCCATACAGAAAATTTCTACTTGTTTGTCTAATGAAATTCAACGTACGTAGATAGGTGCTAACTACTTGAGTATTAGCACTTTCGTCTACGATGTTATACACAGTGAGGTGTTTGTATACTATGACAGATTGACATATATACGAGTTCACAAAGTAGGTATTTATTATTCATTCGAATTACGTATTCATTACCAATACTGAATTTAACTATTACGTAGTCCATTGATTCACAAATGACTTTATTATTTGTACATTACGGCATCGGTATAAATTAATTAAATAGTTACGATTTTTTAATGCTAACAGAGTAAATATTGTGAAATTCTAGCCTTTCCCAGAACTTTTCCCTCCACTTGAGTTTCTCTTGGTTCCCTTTAAACACCTTTGATGTTTGTTTTCAGTATTCTTTGATCGACGGGTCATCGTCGGTGGCTCAGTCGAGGAGACAACGTCCCCCAATTTGGGAGGTCCAGGTTCGATCCCCAGGCAGGCCATATACCAATGAGTTTTTAAAATTAAATTTAATTACTTGTGTGCATTTATCCGACGGCTCTTAAACGGTGAAGGAAGACATCGTGAGGAAACCTACATGCCTGAGAAATAATAATTCTAAGGCATGTGAAGTCCCCAACCGTATGCAGTGGGATGTTTACGGGCTGAGATGATGATACTATATATTTTGATAAGAGATAATATTTTGGACACTTACACAAAATCTAGTCCCAAACTTGGAAGTTTACTATGCTTACTAGATTACGGATAAACATATATATAACATCCCCGCCGGGGTAATAATTTTATTAAGCTACCAAATGATTTGTCGGGCATGCATGTTTCCTCACGATGTTTTCCTTCACCGTTTAAGAGCAGTCGGACAAATGCACATAAGTAATTAAATTTAAAAACTCATTGGTACATGGCCTGTGTGGGAATCGAACCCGGACCTCCCAAATTGGGAAACCGCGTCTTAACCGCTGAGCCACCGATGCTCTCATAGCCGTGTCTTATGCATTGCCTAATTTATTATGTTAATAATGATAAAACTTTATTCTAATGAGTGGTTTTTAAGGTACAACAAGGAAAATATAAGTCTCATTTTATTATTACCTATACCTAATGAAAAAACTTTACCTATCTGCAGTCACCGACCACCACAACTAACCCTCCCATATGATATGTACCTCTATATTGGGAGATAAACTTAAATATACTTAAATGTACATATTAAAATTCTCCCTGTTACCTCCGTCAAGTCAACCATATTCGTTTAGATGAATACATACTAAATTAAGCATGTACAAAATGACCTCTTGTGTTGGAAACAAAATATACGAAAACCACACGGTCGGCCGATTTCAGCGAGGCCGTAGAGCACTGAACGGTCAACCGAAAATTAATTAACATACTTTGGCGCGTAACCCTCGCCCGTGGCCGGTGCGCGGGCGCGGTGGTGCGGCGCACAGGTGGCCCGCTACACCCCAGTCCACCCCTCGAAACACGACCGATACGGAAATTATTTCTCTATCTTCGTGATCGGCGGTGAACTTTATTTGATGTCGTTCATCAAACAAACCATTCCTGTTCGATGATCTTAACACACGATTTTATAATGTAGTTTGTATAATGGCTTAAATAATTCGTCGGTTGTTTATCAAATAATGTACATTATCAGTGTGTGAAATTGATTATGGAAGCAACAATCAATTTTGCGTTTTCAAATAACTACGTATAACATAATCTAATATATGTAAGTTTTATAGAGTTTATGCAAGGGACACGCGATTTAAGGAGGGTATACAGCATTAAATTACCAGAATTATTCCACTGCTGCCATTATGCATTCCTGTTACAGGAATCGCGTGCAACCTACCTACATACATATTGTATGCACTATCAAACACGGGAGACGGTTATTAACGTTTTTGTTTAATTTAGGAAACATTTAGTAGAATAAGCTAAGTAGCCAACAAAAGTAGGAATGTAAACTGCTTTTTTAAAATACTAACTTTCACCAGCGACTTAGCTCGTGCTATTTTTTTATTTTCACAAGATTTAGAACTAACCCATGTTACAGTCGTTGCTTCAATCATCTGCGCTTAAAAAATACGTTATTTCGACGCTCATTTTCGACATGAATAAAGAACAAATTTCCATATTTTTAATATTATTAGCAGCCCGTGACTTCGCCCGCTTGGAATCCCTTTATGGTGGACATTTTCAGGCTGCCAAGTAGCCTATACCCTTCTCCAGGTCCCGGGTTACTCTTTATTATAAGTTGTAACCGTTGTATTTTTTTTAATTACTCCTATCAAATAAGGAGGCATTTGGAATGCAAGGCCAAACAGAGTATTTGTGCTGTAAAATATTTTTGTGTTTCTGTAATATGCAAATAAATAATTTATCTATCTATATCTGCTCTTAATATTCAGAGGTTTAGCCTTGAAAAGGTAAAGCGGATACAGACACAGTTATTTTCGTATTTATACACGGAGTCACAAAAGTACCCGTAAAACTGAAAGGGGGTTAGAGAATGTTTTTATTAATAAATAATAATAATAAATATTTCGGACACTTACACCAATCATCTAGTCCCAAACTAAGCAAAGCTTGTGCTATGGATACAAGATAAACGGATAAACATACATAAATATTTATATAAGCATCCAAGACTCGGGAATAAAGGTTCGTATTTATCACACAAACATTTACCCCTCGCGGGATTCGAACCCGCAACCGTTGGTTTCGCTGATAACGTCACTATCCACTACACCAATCGGTCGTCGATTAAAAATAATTAATTTTTCTGTAAGTCATAACATTGTACTACTGTTTGCATATATTGTCAATAGAGACTTGACAAGGGATCCTCAACACACTATCAGCTTTACGGGTATTTTTGAAACACCTTGGTTAGGGCTAAGTAGTCCTAATTAGGATATTATGTAGGTATAAGTGAGTGATGGTTAGGTATAAGGAAAGTACACTATGGTATAGGTATAACAGTACCTATATAAGCTTGTATAACACGGTAATATTCAACAAATATCTACCACCCTTAATGCGGAAGAGAAAGGACAAAGAATTTAACAGTTCTTGTTATTAACAACCATAGTGTTTATGTCAACGCCGATGACGTGTTTTATTATTCATTATAATAATTATAATCCATGAATCCCATATTACGTATAATAGTTGATGGTGACATAAACATCGCCGCACAAAGGCTTTGTAAATCGTCATTGCGATATACGAACATGGATTGATTAAGCAATTTACACGTTTACCTATTTACTATAAATCTCTTTGTATTGTAGGTATTAAATCTATAAATACACTCGAAACTATAGTACCACCCACTAGAAAACGATAACTAAACTGGAGAACGAACGAAGAGCAACTAGCTAGTCTATTTTTGATTTCAGCTGTATAATTTGATATAGGCGGTTATGAGTAACGCGTTACACCAATATCTTCTCGTGACTACACGTAGATATTTACGTTGTAACATCCATTTAGCAAACAGGAAAAGTGTATATTGTTTATGAATTTGGTAACTGCTGCATACATTATAAAACCATTTCAAAATTTTTACCCGTAACGTTTATGGCTATATAAATAGAACACTTCACTGAAGTCAATGCTCGTGAATCCGCTAGCCAGACTTAGATTGACAAATGGAAGGACATTGCGTTTTATTATTTTGTAGTTATTAGCACCGTAAAAACTGCAAAATTTTCCTAATATTAAGAGGTCGCTCGAAATAGCTGCTGGTTAAATGTGATCAACAGAGCGACCCTAACGTGCCAATGCGAGGGTCCCACTTATTGCGGACACTTGTCATATCAACACAATGAGAACGGGGGCCGGGTCGGGACACAAATGATGTTTTATTATTTTAATTATTGTACGTCCACCATGCCCTTTGTCAGGCCACCGCGAGCGAGACTGCACGACGTTAAGTTGAATTAGTCATTGCTGAATTGTCCTAATTATTCTCATCATCCTTCATACAGTTATACGTGACATAATCACGTGTGTGCATTATTATGGGGAGAATTTTTGCAAGCGTTACGATTATTGCTTTCAGTTTATTCTTTATTCATATCATTTTCTTTGGTACCGATTGTATGAGTGATTGAGGTCAAATGCAGCTGCATTGTTAATAAATTAAAGACGTTCAAGTGTGAGTAAGACTCGTGCTCTGGTGGCTGCGTACAAAAATTACAACTTAAGGCCCTTTTTCTGCGAAACTGCTTGATATAGCAAGTTGAAATTAATAGCGCATACTAAGGTCACATAATCTTGTAAAAACATTAGGTTCCTAGTGTAAACGCAGTAAAACCGTAATTCCATTATTCTAATTATACAATATAACATAATAATTGTAACCTAATAATAAGTAAAAAAAAATGTGACGTTTTCAAGTGATAATTTTTATCCTACGAAATAAATATTTTTTTGATTTTATTTTGATCTTCTTCGTGTCAATGTGTCGAATCATATTGGATCCGGCCAATATTCAGCCACGTAAAGGTCCTCCATGCAGCTGGAGGAGCACTGATGATAGCAATTGCGCCATGTTTTGAGACGGGGTACCACATTTTCATACTAAAAGTCCCACTCACTGATATAATCTGCAGCTGTACTACTTAAAAATTTTTGCGATCGATCGCTAGATTCGATACGTCTATTTGTTAGACGTATTGAATGACCATAATTCACTTCTAGGGCGCTTACGTGGCTCCAAATTTAGTGATCCAAGCAAGCGAGCTAAGCGGCAATTTTTTTGCGATTGTCGTACAATCTTGAAATTTGGCACGAATGGAGGTCTTGTGGCACAATGACGGAGTGAACATCGTTAATTGACATCCCTAGTTGAATAAAATTATTACGCGATTGATTTTGGGTTTGCCGGGAACCACACAATCAAACCGTTCACTCCGCCGAGCATCGAACCCGCGACCTCCATAGCGAGTAAATACTGTTAATTTAATTTATTGGATGGACACGAATAACGATTCGTACCTAAAGTGATAGTGATAAACTATTAATTATGGCACTCGAAATATGTAGAGTCAAATGAAAATGTTTTGCGGAACACATATTAAAGCATTTCATTTTAACCGCCTCAGTGGCTCAACATAAACAACACAGGGTTCATAAAACGGAGATCACGGGTTCGATTCCCAGCGGGGTACATGTTTAGTAAGGAATCGTTTGGTTAGTGATAGAGCATTTTTTTATGTCCGCCTAACCAACTACCACCAACTTCCCTAGGTCTTTGTTATCATTGTTGTGTTCTGTCTCATCTAAAGATACAACATAGCCAGTCCCCCATAGATTTCGAATGAACACGCTTCAAGCTTCGGCCTCATCTTCACTTAACATCAGGTGTGATAGAGGTCAAGCTCACCGTTGTGCATAAAAAAAGTCATAAAAGTAAGTCCATTGCCATCTAGGTAGATAATTTCGCATGTAGTAGGAACCCATATCTACATAAAGTCGGGAATCACAAAGTCGCGAGGGCAGAACGTCGCCGGGAAAGCGGGCGGCGCATACTTCACTTTCTTGACTCTCGATCCGATCTTTATAACGAAATTCTCCGTTTTGATATTATATTTATATTGTTAACGTTTCGTACCTGCATATTTGTAACAGTAAATATGAAAATTCTCGGAATGCCTACGACCCAGCTTCTTGGATCTTGAGGGAACAAAAGCTTATTTGGTATTAAGAAAATTTTCTCTTCATCTCCACCTTACGAATTTTGTTTTCCGTTGCTATATTTTGCGTTTCTCATTTATTCGTCTGCAAGGATAGAATATTTAATTTTCCACAAATCTAATAACACGTTTTGACTGATACTATTATTGTATACTGATCCAATGAAGTATCATCGTATGACATCTGGTCTCCTATACTGATTTAGTGGTGAGCCGACATAATTTTCAAGCCTTTTGGGAATTTTGTCATGATTTATTGGCACTATTATTCACGGGAGCCTTTTGCTACTGTAGCGGCGCTGTCCGTGGTCTATGAATACTTTGGTTAACTTCAACTGATTTTGCATTAATTACCTACACCTCCATTTACTACTTCACACCATAGCCATTCTTAAATTAGTCTGGGATCCAAGATAACAGATGCACGGGCTTACAAGTGCTGCAATGGGTGGAGTATGGAAGCAGGTAATGATATAGTATGTGCGACCTGGGTTGGTTTGCTTCACGGTATACTTACATTGATGTATTAGCGTAGTAACCACAATACGATTGGAAGTTTACAGCGCGAGCATCCGAGCGGTAAACAAACACACCGCCTGACGTCAGACGCAATGGCGTCAAGATCGTCATACTACAATTTACGTGCTACCAATAACACAATGTTCTATTATAATATTTCTTCTTTTACTGGGTGAAATTGCGAAATAAGTTTAACTACTTATATTCTTGCCTGTCTCTACATTTCTCAGATCGTCGTTATTAAAGCCTGGCATGCATTTTATCGTAGAATGAATAGCGAATTATATTGCTTACTTACGTTCAGATAGGGCTAGGAAGTTAGTGAACTAGGTCAAGCGAGAATACGGCAAATATAAGTTACTTTGTGGAGTTGGCATTTGCAATAATTAATTCCAAATTATTGTTATAGTATAGGTTTGACAATTGTTGGTCGTTGAATGTCTATTCATTCTTATGGAAATGGTATTGAATGTTTTTGGGAATCGTGATAAATCCATGAATGAAACGTGACTAAAATAATTATCTTTCTATGCAACATATGACATACCTACCCTTGGCCGTTTTGTACTGCCATCACAGTATCTTGCGTATCCCGATATGCGAGTTGAAATCGAAAGAATTCAGTGAAAATTCAATTTGCGTAAAAGTAGCGAAAAACGAAAGTTATACACTTATTTTATTATATATAATTGACTGAACATTTTCCTATGAACACTTTAATTTTTGAAGAAGTGCAGTTATACTTTTCGACGTAAAGATACAACTTAATCAAGGTACATTAGACATACTAGTGCCAGGGAGATGAAAGTAAAAATTTGGAAAGAGCAACTAATTTATTCTTCCCTGCAGAGTCAGCCTTGGCAAATGTGTAGTAATTCAAAAAAAAATACGATATCGAGTTTTTTTATTCTCTTTGACATACACACAGCGCCATCTAGTTCCACAGTAATCAACTAGACTTCTATTATGGATACCAGATTATTGATTTTTGTAAATATACCGGATGAATTTTATACCGTAAGGAGGCTTACCGAATATTAGGTAAGTGAAATTGAAGTGAAGTAAGTGAAGTAGATATAAAAGTTATTGGCATAGGTAGTTTAATTTTATTTTAAACGATCGTCGACGCACGCGCCGGCCGGAGATTAATATGCGACCGGCGGGATTCGAAGGGTTCCTGTCATGCGAAATTTATTTGGAACTCATATTTTCTTTTTTTTTTAAATTTGTTTAATTTACTGATGTAATTATGTGGATTAGGCTACAAACACGACCGTCAAATCATACGACGCTTTATTCGATTATAGTTTTGAAAAAAAAAACTACTTATGCCAATACTATTCTCTTTCACTTATAATATGCCATATTTTTTTCCTTACCGTAAAAAACTCATCTGGTATAAATGAAAACATCCGATACACGTGCCCCTACTCGTCATACAAACATGTGGTCCTATCGGGGTTCGAACCCGCGACCTTTTTGTAAAGCAGACAGAGATTCTAACCACCAAACAGGTCGTTTCTTTATACAGGTTATAACTTTTTTTAGCGTTTGACGCGATCACATCTGATGTTAAGTAAATATGAGGCAGAAGTTCGTCTAAGTAATTAAGCAATCTGTTTATTATGGCTTTACTTGAGTTTTAACTTGTTTGTTGCAGCGAGCGGCGCGCTCGCGGCCGGCACCATTGCGTCCCCGTGGAGCACGGCGGCCGGCGCGCCCGACACCAACGGCTCGGGCGGCGCCGACACCAAGCATCTCGACGTTGGCGACGCGAGTGACGATGAAAAGGTATTTTCTTTACATATTTTAACTGACGAATTTATAAAAATAGTGCAAGAAGGAATATCAAAGGGAAGAGGTAGAGGTGATACAACAACTAAAGCACAAAAATTGGAAATTTTATGTTCTACTCACAATTTTATTGAAATTTATTTGCTTTGTGTATTTATGATCGAAGCTTGTATACGCCCAAATACCGAGGTGACTGGAAGAAATCCCTTTATAAGATAAGTCCACCGTTGTTCATTTGTTTGACAAATGAAAGAGATTAACATCGATAAAGTAAAGAAACCGAAATAACGATAAGACCGCCTAGTTGTACTAGATATAAACTTTGTTTATCAAATGTAATCCTTATTCGTTATGCAATAAAGTATACTTGATTGATTGAAACCCAAGTAGTAATCGCTAACATATCTATACTACTAAATCTAACATATCTGTACTAATTCTTAAGTAGGGTTTTATTAGAACAAAAACCGTTTTGACAAAATCAATTTTTTCTTTGTTAGAATAGTTTTTAAATACCGCTTCCTTAGTAATATTTCCTATTCCTAAAATCCAAGTTAAGATTTTCAAAACCAATTTGCATTAACTATATATGAACTTACATTTAGAAAATACTAATAGTATTATTTTAAGGCTCGTATAAATCGTAATTAAATTAACGTGAATATATTTAATACAGTTTAAGCAAAAACTAATTGTATATAGTTTTCATGTAAATTTATGGCTCTCTTTTATAAGTCAAATTCATTCTTTTAGTGGTCCGAATAGTAAGTGTTAAGTTCAATTAGTTTTAAAGGGACGAATGCACCATAAGTAAGCAATAAAATTTAAAAACTGAAAAGATCCGGTGGTTTTCGTCAGCGAGTTGAAAAATACAAAAAAATAACCTCAAAAAGACTTTGTTTAGTGGAAGTGTTAATAGCAATTTAATACCATTTAACCAAGATGATGGTCATGGTCATACTTGACGACCGATTGGTGTAGTGGATAGTGACCCTATCAGCGAAACCAACGGTTGCGGGTTTCCCGCGAGGGGTAAATGTTTGTGTGATGAATACGAACATTTATTCCCGAGTCTTGGATGTTTATATAAATATTTATATATGTTTATCCGTTATCCGGTATCCATGGCACAAGCTTTGCTTAGTTTGGGACTGGATGATTGGTGTAAGTGTCCGAAATATTATTATTATTATTATAAATAGTGTCATCTTATTGGCGGAGATACCATCATGTTCGAACCAAACCGCAATGTTGACCGATAGTACATTGTTTACGGGAACAACAGATCCGATTAAAAATTTATAAGTAGTGGAGAGTGATTCTGATTCTGAAATTGAATCTAAGGCGGATTGCGCTTATAACTTTAGAGCAGAATTAAGAGAGTGGTCGATTGTTTATAACACACACATACTGCACGCAATGCCTTATTGGAACACTTCTCCACAGAGTAAAGTCTGTGGAGATAAAGTCCTGTAGCAATGGAGAATACTGACATAATTGATTTAAAAGGCAATTTTTTACCGCGGAAAAATACCTTATTCCCGCGGGAAACGACATTAACGCGGACGAAGTCGCGAGTCGCATAAACATGAAATAGTATTGTTTGCTGACGATACCTCTGTATTGTTTAAAGTAAATTTCTCAAATAGTAGAATGGTTTACGGCAAATAATTTGTTACTGAATGAAAAAAAAACTAAATGTGTTAAATTTGTACTGCCTAATGTCAGGGAGGTGCCCACAAATATAATGATAAAAAATGTCACTCTAGACCTTGTTGAGTCCACTGTATTTTTGGGCATTACTTTGGACGCCAAATTACAATGGGGTCCTCATATCCATAAATTGGCGAAGAAGCTCAGCTCTGCAGCGTATGCAGTCAAAAAAATTAGACAAATATCGGACGTAAATACTGCTAGATTAGTATATTTTAGTTATTTCCATAGCCTGATGTCTTACGGTATCTTGCTGTGGGGAAATGCCGCGGATATAAATACAATCTTTGTTTTACAAAAACGAGCCGTTCGCGCAATTTATCAATTGAGACCTGCAGTGTCACTTAGAGATAGATTTAAAGAGTATAATATTCTAACCTTTTCGTCACAGTACATCTTTGAAAATCTAATATATGTAAAAAAAAATATAACATCATTTAGGAAAAATAGTGATAAACATGATGTCAATACAAGAAATAAAGATAAACTTGCAGGTCACATAAGTCGCCTCCACAAAGTCAGTAATTCATTCAAAGGGTTATGTATACGCTTTTTCAATAAAGTTCCTGTTGATATACAAAATCTTCCTTTCAATAAATTTAAAGATACTATAAAACAGAAACTTATTAAGAAAGCATATTATAAAATATCAGATTATTTAGAAGATAAACAATCATGGACATAACCAGCCCGTTCGCATAACCAGGCTATTTCACAATTAATAATCAAATATTATAACATAAAATAATAATTAATAATTTTGTAATATAAA
The DNA here is from genome assembly GCA_949316235.1 of Oegoconia quadripuncta. Taxonomy (NCBI): domain Eukaryota; kingdom Metazoa; phylum Arthropoda; class Insecta; order Lepidoptera; family Autostichidae; genus Oegoconia; species Oegoconia quadripuncta. The sequence continues at coordinate 20,941,557 of OX438746.1, forward strand.
AACCTTTTTTTAAAAAAAGCGACCTCTCGAGTTTCTTGCTTGTTCTTCTCAGGGGAAAATTGCCTTTTGAACAAGCAGTAGCTTTAAAAATGTAAAATCTGACTATTTTAAGTGTACCCTGTGTACCTACAAAATAAAGCATTTTTTGATTTTGATTTTGCCGATAGTTAAATTGTTATATTATTTATTATTATCTACAGTCGGTACGACCTCCTCGTACTTAACTACTTATCGCACTAGTAGGTACTTATTTTCATTTTCTATAGACGGAAATATTCTGAATTAAATAATTTTATATAGGTAGGTAGTTAAGTATACTCACAGTTTTAATAAATATTATTTTGAATTCACTCACTAATTCACGAATTGGTTCATTTTTGTTGAATCATGTCACCGACTACCGCCGGCAGCAATCAAACCACAATATAAATGTCAGTTAAGAAAATGTCTAGCATATTGGTAATACGTAAATCGAATTAAGAATATATACAAACTAAATAGTCTTAACTTGCATCTGTCTGCATCAACTCTGTTTTAATTAGCAGTTTAGGAAAACATCGCCTAAGTAGGATGATATAAATCCCAATTTGCTTTGACTTTTTCTTAACTAATATTACGAAATCATTAATGTCTGAAGTCTTACTTCGTTAGGAGAAATAAGATTTAGCGCCATTTTGTGCAAAAAATAAAAAAAAATTAAAAAATTGCTTTGATTGATGCTGATCTTTGAATTGATTTATGAAAGGTAATTTTAATTAAATTTGTAACTCATAAATTAACATATTACAAACGTTTCTATATTATACGACATATTTTAAACTAAAATTTTCATAATTTTATATTATACTCACTCCATAGAAAATAACATAAAATAAAATAAAATTCAGTTGGATTAAGACAACCTTCAGGATATCTTGAAGTCAGTTTTAAGACCTCTCTAATACGACACTCCTAAGTAGAGCTAAAGTTTATCTAAAAAGTAGTATTAAGTTCCGCCAAAGATTCTCTTTAAATCTGTGTCCACTAATACTTCACATTGCCTTGAGACATATCTACAGGATATCCTGAAGGACATTATAGTTTTACCCAAGTCTAAGGCCAGAATCCGGCATTTTGCCTCAGATATCTACAATACTTTTTTTAGATAGGGCATTGTTACTTGGGAATTACTGTTACATCTCCTGGCTGGCACCATTAAAAAGTGGAAGGATTATGTAAAAATAATGAGGAAGGTGTAATTCAGACATTGTCGTTAACCGATAAAGTGCAAACACGACACGTAAAGCCAACCGCAAATGAATTCTTCTTTATGTGTTAATCTCAAAAAGTTGTCTGTCTTCTATAGAGTTGATTCCGTTTCCGTTCGTTAAGCAAGCAGCCAGGACACTTTCCGTCTTGAAACAATTGTCATTCTTTGCTCGAGGATGTTGGATACTGGCAATTAAACCTAATAGCTTTAGTTTTAAGTTTGAATATTGTGATGGTTTCTGTAGATATCATGGGTGTGGGTTTTATTTTTACTCTCGTTCGAAAGTGTATTTTAGGTTAGTTTTTATTATAATATTTTATTATTAGCTTGCGATCTGCCTATAATTTAATTTATATTTATTTATTTATTTATTTATAGTTTATTGTACACTAAACATAAAAACAGTACAGCAATAAGAGGATGTACAAAGGTGCAAGCTTATCTCTAAAAAGAGATTTCTTCCAGCAAGACCGTGAGTGACAAGAGTGAGAATTGAAGTGGATAGACATACATACGTGTACAGATTTAATAATAATAAATACCTAATAATAGTAATATAATATATAATAATTGTATACACATACTTATATGTACAATACATATACCTACTTACATATCTAAATAGATAAATAAATACTAATATATACATTATAAATACATATTATGTACAGAATATTTAAGAAACCTATAGTACCTGTGTGTTATAAATAACTATATCTGCAATACAATAAAAATTATTAATTGTAAGCCAAGCCCAAGTAGTGTTCCCTTAGTCGCTTCTTGAAAATCCCAATGGAGGCGCTGTCACGAACTTCGTGTGGAAGGGAATTCCAAAGCCTCACTGAATGCGCAGTAAACGAGTCACCGTAGGATTGGGTATTGTGGACGGGTGGTCTCAGGTGTAAATTATACTGGGGACGATGTTCTCTGCTGGAGGAGGAGGCACGCACAAAACGATCACGAAGATAAGAAAGAGATGATGGATTATTAAGAAGATCAAAGAGAAAAGTCATAATGTGTGTATTACGGCGAAGCCGAATTGGTAGCCATTTCAAACTGCGACGGTAATGCGAGACATGATCGAACTTGCGTAAGCCGAAAATAAATCGGATGCATAAGTTTTGAAGCCGCTCAAGTTTATTTACTAGTTGTTCTGTGGCGTCAAGAAAGGAAATATCAGCGTAGTCTAAAATCGGCAGCATAATGGATTGGGCAAGAGCAATTTTGGTTTGTATTGGGAGGAAGCTTTGCAGCCGTTTGAGGGAATGAAAAGCAGCATGGATCTTTCTGCTGATTTCGTTGAGGTGTGCATTCCACGACAGGGTTTTGTCAATCAAAATCCCTAAGTTTTTTGCAACTGGAGTAAAAGAGATCGGGTCCTGATTGAATAACACCGGCGTAATAGGTGAGTCACCAAGAGCCTGGTGCATATATCTGGTGCCAATTATTATTGCTTGCGAATTTGACGCATTGACAAGCAGATCAAACGATCTGGCCCATTCGTATATACTTTTTAAGTCTCTGTTCAAAGCAGCAATTGCCAAATCAATCTCGTCAACTGTAAAATGTCTATAAATTTGAAGGTCGTCAGCATAAAGATGGTAGTGAGAAGATATTAACTTGGTAACAGAGTTTATAAAGACGGAAAAAAGGAGAGGTGATAGAACGCCACCTTGAGGTACACCGGCCGTAAGCTCACACCAGTCCGACACTACATCACTATCTGAACGGATCCGCTGACAACGCCCACGCAAGTACGAATCAAACCATTTCAGTGCTACCGGAGAGACATTGCAAGACTGAAGTATGCCCAGGAGGATATCAAAGTCGACAGAGTTAAAGGCATTACTGAAGTCCAATAACGTCAGAATCGCAAGTTGTTTATTATCCATAGCCAAGCGAATGTCTTCGAAGTGCAGTAACAGTGCTTTGGCCAGGCCGAAAACCTGACTGAAAAGGACTCAGCAACCCATTTCTTAAAAGGAATGTTGACAACTGCCGACTTACGATACCCTCCAAGACCTTGGAGAGAACCGGGAGAATTGAAATTGGGCGGTATTGAGTAAATGGTGCAGGTTTAGCGGTCTTTGGCAGAGGTACCACAAGGGCCTTCTTCCACACTGAAGGAAATGAAGAGGAGGATAAAGAAAAATTGAACATATGTGTTAGAGGTGGCAGTAATTCATCCAGAGTTAGACGAATCATTTGCAGGCAAATATCATCGTCGCCCACGGCCTTAGAAGAAATAGAGGCTATTGCCTTTTTAACATCACACATAGTGACCGCGTTAAAAGCAAAAGGGTCATGGTTGCATTTAGGCAGGTTTTGTAGATGTTTATTTATACATTCCACTTGCTTCTCAGTCAGTCCGTTTTTAATATTTTAACTGGAAAACTATTATTGAGAGGTTACTGTGATGATGAACAGAGGCTGGAAGTATTGTCTCGCCTTATCGCTGGCATAAGCCTCTTCTTCTTAGCGAGTCGATGGCAAAAGCATCAAATTCTGGAGGACCAGAAGGGATAAGCTGCTAAACATAGTGACGATATTTTTTTTATGCACGACGGGTTCTTACTTGACCTCAATCACACTTGATGATGAGTGAAGATGAGGTCGAAGGTGGAAGCGAACTGAGCCGGAAACCCCAACACATTTGGGGGACTGGCTATCTTATCTCTGACAACCGGAACACAAAAAGATTTCTTTGAGTAATGTAGAGTACCTTTCTTATATTGGATCCGTATTTGAACCTTGTTTCCAATAAGTATTTTCATACCAAAGCAGCTGCTGGAGCTTTACCAAGCTCAGATCCGCTCGTGCATGGAATACTGCTGTCACCTCTGGGACGGATCAGCCAAGTAGGCCAACTGGCTGCACTCGATTCTGTGGAACGACGCGCCATAAGACTCATAGGCGATGCCCCAACGGTTACCGGCAAATTGCAAAGCCTTGAACACCGCCGTAGGGTCGCATGCCTTTCAGTATTTTACAGGATACATTTCGGTGAGTGTGCGATGGAATTGCACGATCTTATTCCACCGTCCCCTTTCCATCTTCGGACAACCAGGCGCGGGGGGGGTTTCCATCCATATGTTGTCAACATACCGAACATCCGCACTAAGCGCTTTGCTTCATCATTTATAATGCGGACTGCTTAAGGTATGGAACTCACTGCCCGCGTCGGTTTTTCCCGACACTTACAACCTTGGGATCTTCAAGTCTAAAGTAAATAGGCATTTACTGGGTGCGCGTGATACATCTTCGGCTTCATCGTCACTTTCCATCAGGTGAGATTGTAGTCAAACGCGAAACCAGTTTTTAATAAAAAAAAAAAAAAAAAAAAAAGTTTCGGCCAACGGCCTTTAAAAATCCACTAATGAACATAAGTCTCTCCCTTGGAATAATTTGCATCGTTGTCCACGGAACCTTTTGCCCTAAACGCCAGGCGGGTTGGTGATTGCAGATTCTTCTGGAGCTCCGCATCAATGAAGATGCGTCCGGTACGTCACGATGGTTTAGTCCCCTTTTACAACACCCACGGGAAGAGAAGGGCTGACCCTATTCTGGAAACCACACAGCCAAGACATATTTGACGACCTGTTTGGTGTAGTGGTTAGAAACCTGCTACTATACCAAATGGTCGCGGGTTCGAACCCCCCCTAGGGGCATATGTTTGTATGATGAATACAGACATGTGTTCCCGAGTTATGGATGTTTTACATTTATACATGTATTTATTTACAAAAAAAATGTATTTGTGTAGTTTATCAACCATCTAGTATCCATAACACAAGCCTAGATGCTTTATGTGGACCTAGATGGCGCTGTGTGTTTGTGCAAAGATATTTATTTATTTATTATTATTATTATTAGTAAGTAACTAACGCAGCGTTAGCGTTTGTTAACCCCATGAATGTAAATAGCGAGGAAACTAAAGAATATAGGTTCTTTGAGAGCCTGTTTAAAATTTTCTTTCACTTATAGTTAAGGTTTTTTCTACGTCACTCATCATAATTCACTTTCACATTGTATGATTCACAACCGATCACTATTTCTACCGGCCAGTTTACAGCAATAGATACGTTATGAAGGAGTCCAATTACACAAAATATTTGTTCAAAGTTTAAAGTTCAAAGCCGAATTCTGTAAACGTTTTTTAGACATTGTTTTACGGTGGTGAAATATTACGGCCACATCATTGACCGACATTAAAATAAACCATACTACAACAAAAATAAATACATACCATATTACTAATACTTGTGAGAAAAATGAGGCAAATATTGACTCTCTGTAGTTTAACAAAACCAGAAACAGCTACTATTCGAGTGGTTTCAAGGAACCATGATTCACTGTTTTCGATCGGTTGGGCCAAGCCAACTCTAACGCGGAGGGTTATTTTTATTTTCTTTTGAGAATAGAAGCGAGTCTATTAATTACAGTGACGCACTCTTTGCCTTGTGTATGTGAGCAAAGGCAGCGGACAGATGTTAATACATCTGTTTTATGTACTGAATTCGTACATTGTGATAGACAACGCTATCAAAGAAAATTGCAACGAGGTATTTCGACATTGATCGCTTCCGTCGTTTATTAGATTTTATGGTTCCATTCCTGTAGAATATCGTGTTGACCACGATATAGACTGACGAAGAGCTACTTTCTTAAGAAAAGTAGTCCATATTTAACGCCCAGCGATAACGATTGCAGCCTATGTCTGTCTCCGACAATAATGTAGTGTCAAGACGGCTGAATAGATTTAGAAGGGTTTATTATTTTCCAAAACAGGTGTTTGCGTGAAACAGTTTAAGGCGTAAAGATATTTAGCGTTTGTAAAAGTGTTTGTCTATAAGGATGACATAATCATTGTCTCTCCTTTATAGATTTACAAGAGAGCGTTTTATATGTAACGAAGGTATCTTTCCAGGACTTATCGGCAGCGGACGCGGAAGGAGTATGGAGTCCAGACATTGAGCAGAGCTTCCAAGAGGCGCTGGCCATCTACCCCCCTTGTGGCAGACGCAAGATAATACTCTCAGATGAGGGCAAGATGTACGGTGAGTCCGAACAAAAAGATCCTATTAGCATACGATACGACACATCCAAACGATAATTAGATTGCTAAACTTCCTAATAAATTGCTCTTGACTTTGACCTTATAATAAATTATTCCACGAATGTAGACACGGGTGATATTTTGAGGTAATAAAAACATAACGGAAAGTAATAATTAGGTAGGCATCTAAACGAATATACACTTAATTTCTATTTTTATTCGTAAATAGATTTCGCCACTGTTTGGTCGATTTTCCATTCGGTGCGTATAGTGAAAGATTTTTTTAAACCCATACCCAAAAAAACTGTTTTAAAGTAACACTGTCTGTTTGGCTGTGTGATTCGAATTTTTTTAGCCATTATCCATGCTAATTGAAAATCAGTTAAGCCATTTTGAGTAACTTTTAACACAGTATGTATCTGGTGATGTAGAGTTTTCTAAATTTACAAATTATAATTGTAGGCTCGATGGTCAATGGTGTTCGAATTACTTACATACTCGTATATAATAATGTCAATATTGCAAACTTCCAATTAGTCGAATTATGAAGTATTATCAAGGCCACAGCGCCTAAAATGAACAATGGATGTGGCACGAGACAAAAGCCACGGAGGTATTAATGTCAGCCGACAAAGCGGTTTGCGCAATAGGATTCCATGGAAAGACGTGAACCGACAATTATTATCTCTCTCGATCGGACCAGTCGTCGATTCGAGGAAGTATACTGGGGTTGTATTTTTATTTGATTTCGGTCGAAGATGAAGCGCTGTCTTATTGAAAATATTTTGAAACAGTTTTACGGAATTCCTGGTCTTCGTTGATCTTTTCGAACTACTTGGATATATATTTTTAGGACTCAGTTTTGAGTATTACTTTGATTATGAACTTACAATTAATAACTTTAAAATGACAATTTAGAACCAATGGTTATAATGTCCAGATAAATAAACTTATCCAGATAATATGTTAAATACTAAATCCCTTCGGCACAGCTTATCCGATTTCCGTCAAAAATGGTTAAGAACCATCTCGTAGATAACAATACAATACAAATACACTTTATTGCGCACAAGGAAAATATACATGACGGTGTAGTGGATAATGACCATATCAGCGAAACCAACGGTTGCGGGTTCGAATCCCGCGAGGCGTAAATGTTTGTGTGATGACTGCGAACTTTTATTCCCAAATTATGGATGTTTATATAAATATTTATGTATGTTTATCCGTTATCTAGTATTCATAGTACTAGCTTTGCTTAGTTTGGAACTAGATGATTAGTGTAAGTGTCCGAAATATTTATTATTATTATATTATTTACATTATACAAAACAATACAACAGAAAGGTACAATTGGAAGTAACCGTCTTAAAACCGAATCAGGCGTTTTGGCGCTAATACACAGGCAACACAGTCATGAGCTTTAAACTTATCACGCTTTAAACGTCGGAATGTTAAAAATAGCGAAAAAGTTTTTGCACTTTTCGTCTCAATGATTAATATGAAAGCTCTGTTCTTGAAAACCGGGAAGAAAAAAGCAAATTTTTCCACGTTACAATGTTAACTTAGGAAGCTCGTTAACGCGACGTGACGATTGCCACTTAAAAGAAACCTTTTCCGCCGGCAAATTAACTGCTAGAGATAAACTGCATTTGTATTAATTATGTTCCAGTTATTCTTTCGATGATACTTTTTATTTTCATATTAAATAATAATGTAATTGGACAAATTTTTCACAAAAATGCTTGTGGAAAAGTTAAAATAACTGTTTTGTGTCTGTCTATGGTATTGTAGATTTGTAAAGGTGTTTTTATTTTCGAAGAATGTTTGGAAGAAATCGGTTTAGCCGTTTTGAAGTTATTTAGTTTTTAACATCTTCTTTCTTTTTTAAAATTTCAATTTATATTATTTCTTTCTTATCAAGCATGTTATCGCGTAGTAGTACAGTAGGCCACGGGTAGGTATAGTTATCCATGATGTCATCTAAGATGCTTTCTACGACTAATATATGTTTCAACTATAATGCACTCTGAAGCACTGGTTCCATACAAACTATGAAGTCCAACTGTTTCAGAACGAATGAACCGATTCTAATGAAACTTTATACGTAATAAGTAGGATATATAGGTCTACAAAATAAGTAGAGAATGTTTACGAAAAAGAGCATATAGAATTTGTTCTATTGTATTCTATTGTTATCATCAAAAATTATTGTAAATTATTTTGCGCAATAAAGAGTATTTGTATTGTATTGTATATAACTACTAAATTAGAGCGATTTTAAGTATTCCATAGTAACAGAAATAATGCAATATATTTAAAAATGTTTTCTACTAACTTTTTAGATCTATGTATCCTAAGTTTCATTAGAATCGGTCCATTTATTTAAAAATAATTGGACAAGAAAAATTGTAAGGGACTTCAATGTGGGGATGGTATCTTAATGGTACTTTATTTATGTAACCATTAATTTATTTATTAATGCAATATCTAGATACCATTGCAAAATTTCGCTCTCCTAAACCTCTAGCTCCACACAATTTTGCGAATCGTGTTTCCTTTTGTATCATTATTTTTACAACATTAGGTGGGTTGTAGAAATTTTCACCTTTTCGGACACCCGATGTCACGAATGTTATGGAGCACAATTGACGTAGAACAATTAAAGGCAGCCACTGCCATTACGCCGCCGGACGCACATTAAGTTCGCGTCAAGCGCCAACATTATACGTCCCGGTTTTAATTAAAGGACTGCCCGCTCAGCCCCGTCGTGGTGCCAGATGGAATTACTAAACAAATTTGCCACAGAGGCGATGTGTCCACCTTAAGTGATTTAATAGACGGAAAGAAATGCAGCGCTTAATGTTTTGGTTTAATGAAAGCGAAAATATCTAAGGTGCCTATTTTAAGACGAAACTAGTCGATCAAATAGGCAGATCATCAAACACCTATCATTATCAAACGATAACTGAAGATTCAAAATCGTGAGTTTGATAGATGTGAACATAATAGCGGTATTCTTTTGACAAAACACGTCTCAGACCGCTAAATGTAAAAATACGTGGTTGGTCTATAATAATTGGTGGCACGCGTCGTCGTCCGTACGATATATGGCCACATTACTCGTGGACGTGTCCGCTCGGGCTTAATCTAGCTCTAAAAGTGCGTCACCCCTGTCCGCCCGTGCTTATTCCTCTGCACCCTCGCCCTTCAAACAACGTCTAATCTGAGACATATTGTGCTCTTACGTAAAGCGTTTCCTAGTGTTAATGTTGCTATGAAAAGTTGATTGTAATAGATTTCACTGGAAAGCTGGTAATTATTCAGGAAAACGTTGACGTGACGTGATAAAATAGAAGACGTAAGGCAACTTAGGTAATGACTAATGGACAATCCGAATAGCTATGATAGGTAAATGATAGTATTAAATACTTTTCTTCGAGAGGTTAAGTTATGCTCAATAAAACCTAACACCTCAAACACTAGATTTCTCCTGACCTTTTAGAAACTGAAGACTTCAAATAATTACGAGATGCGATTATCACGTACAGAATTTATTAGCCCATTGGGAGGGTGTTATTACGATATTGAATGGAGTCCCGCCATGCTGTGCGAGAGTAAGTTGGAGAAGCAAAGCTCACACTATGTGGTCTGTAGTTCGTAACAGTTTGCCCATAAAGCCAGTACTGGCGGCAGCGGTGCTGGCACGTTCGTGAGTTAAGACATTCAAAACCGCTCAATATCCTGGGAGTATGAAAGTTTCGTCGGCGCACGGCTTCACGTGGTCCGGGGGGAGGCGGGTGAGGGGTTCGTCGGGAGGGCTAAACTATGCGAAGAATGCGCAATTAGTGAGCGAGCGAGCGTGTAAGGGGCCCGGCCGCCGCTAGGCGGCGAACGCAGTAAGAAAATATAAAGAAGGGGCGGGCCGCCCGCGCCCGTTGTTTAGCGCCCCGCCCGCCTTCAGGCATAACTCCCGATTGTCTCCCGAGAAATCCTCCTTAGACCCGTCGCAACTTAACCCTTTCTGTGAGGATTTGCCTCGCATAGCTGCTGTTTGGGTCAGCGTGAAATTCTGCCATGACACCAATATCTCAGCGACAAGTTTAATGTTTCTCTTATCTTTTCTTCCTTTTACCTACTTACCAATTGTAGGTAATTATTTGATGGCAGTTTAGAAAATCTAAAATTATTTGTTATGTTATTCATTATATGTTAAATTTATTATTGCTTCCACGGTCGATTTCTTTCTCCAAGAAAATGAGCTCCATATTCAAGCAAAATATACTTTATACCTGTTGTAGATACATTTCTAAGTAAGGCTTGATGGTCCTTGATAGATAGATATTTTATTAAAACTGTAGCTAAAGTAAACATTGCTTCCCCATCCCTTCCGCCTGCAGGTCCGCGTGGGACAGTGTATCGTCCCGCTGAATTTCATTCCCAACAAAAGTGCCTACCTACCCTATTGGTAAATACATGACATAATGCATCTCGGTATCAAATTTTGTCCAAATCCGTTCAGATGTGATTGATTGAGTAACGAACATCTAAAACTTTCGCTTTATAATAATAGTGGGGCATCTTAACCAGCAGTTAAACGGATATTAAACGTGATTTTGTGCTTCAATACTTTTCGTGATTAGACATTTTTTTTTGAGCACTTTTCAAGCAAATCTAGAAACTCTGGTACCTGTAACTCTGTGCCAGTAGAGTAAATACAGGTTTTATGAGAGTCAGAGGTTATACCTTGAACTCGCATTGTTTTCACGAAGCTTCTCTTATTGATGGAAATATATTGGAGCGCGTGAAGCTCTAAGCGAAAACAATAGCGAGGTCACGCCTCAGGTACGACTCGACGTTAATGTGTTTCTGATGGATCTTCAATACCATCACCCCTGTTGACGAATAAATTACGTTTAGAAAGTGGCACGTTAAACTTATTTATACTTCTCATACTTTACTATAAGTACCTGCCATTAAGTTGGAATTGAGTTTTTATATTTAATTGAAAACATAATGTTTTCTAAGATAACACTTAATATTCATGTAGAACCAATGAGCGCACGCACAATTTCATCTGCGAGGAGAGCGCGAGAGCGTGGCGCGTCGCGCTGGCTGTGGACCAAATTAGCCAACTAACGAACTAATAAATAATGATCTCTTGTTTTTCTATTCACTGTGGAATAGAAACGTTACGATCCTTCTCTGCAGTGCACTATTTTTAGAGGGATGCACACGACGATTCGGGTGAAGGCACTCTTAATGCACGATTCGCGGTTACGGGTGTCACCAAATGGAACCTGGGCTTTACAACAGTGTTTATTCTCATCACTAATTCATGTTAACAGCAATTTGTTAGAGTGGTCTCACTTACTAATTTTAGCTTGACGCCCGCCGTGGAAAAGTTTACGACGGTGCCATAATTTCGTAGTAATTTCAAGAATTTCTGACTTAACAGTTTTGAGAGTTTGTTTCCCTAGCTTATATAAGTCGGTGCTTTTACTCCAATTTTGAATTTATCAGTAATTTATTATGGCGAAGGTTTCTTTATTTATTTTCACGACTCTGCCGTTCTGTTTTTAGAGTTCTGTAGCTCAATTGATAATATTTGGGACCATTATGGAATCGCTTTGTTCCCCGTCTGTCTGTCCAAAGGCACTACATTCTACGGTCTTAAAAAGACATGCTTTGAACTTTTTTAAAGACGTGTTCGCAAACTAACGGATGCAGTGACTGATCATAAAATCCTGACCTAGAATCATGAAATTTGGATTTAACGAAGGTTTCATAGAACAACAAAATACAAAAACCAAACATCAATCATTTCTAATGATATGTGAAATTATCAGGTAATTTAATTTTGCTGTTTCCATGTATATAATATACACTAGTATTTACCCGCCGCTTTACTCGTGTAGAATTTGTTTATCCTTCACTAAATACCCACTTTATCGGGATAAAATGTATACTATGTCCTATTCCAGGGCGTCGGTATTCTAACTGTGTGCTACATCCAAATCTGTTTCGCCGTGATTGGGCAAAAAAAAAACATCCAAAATTTCGCTATTTATAATATTATGTTTATAATATAATAATGTTAGTTGGATAGTTGAATTAGTTGGATTGGATGCATTGTCAAGGTACTTAACTATTACCTATACCTTTTGAGTTTGTGATATTAGAAAGTTCGTCAATGTTGATTTGAAGTAGGTAGGTATTCTCAGAGCACTAGTCTTACTCGCACTTGACCGTATTTTTAAATACCTAATAATTTTAGCAGTCGCACATACAATTATAAGCTCTACCTGCTAAGAAGTATTTAAACAGTGTCCTGGTAGAAGATTGCTGACCTATATAGTTATATTACCACCAAAAGATCTTACTTTTTATATGGAAGGGTGGTAAAAATGTATAATGGTGGCCTGTTGATATACTCTACCAAAGAAAAATACAAATTGACGAAAATATTACACATTTAAAAAATACATAACAGGTACCTCTTCCTTTTAAAAATTACAGGACAACAGCAGCAGCTAATACCGTCCATGTTGATATTGCTCCAAAGACCACGCTGGCTAAGATGCCTTTTAGCCATTGCTCTCGACGTGCCCATTCAGGCGGATCTTAGATCTTAATCGGATCTTAGGCAGATTTTATGAATACACGCATCATGATCTACTCACTCACTGTCACTTGACGTGGTTATTCATAAGCGTAAGAAAATTATGTGACGCTGACGTATTCGTTTTCAATTAGTGAACATAATCAACGTATAGCGTGCTTAGAAGGTCGGTCCCAGTTGATTTTTTTTTTCAAATGGAGGCAATAGTTAACCCCTAGTCGATAGCTTACAATAGCGGTGTCTTGAACTGTGAGGTAGCCACTGGTCCGACACTAATCTACCAATCCGCACTGGGCCCTACCCTCTCCTAGTGGGAGGAGGCAGTACTCTAGCAATATGCACGTAAAGCTATTAGATATCGTTTGAAAACCGTTTATTAAAGCAAAACCCAATACCTACCTTTCATTATTTCTGTGTACATTTCTACTAGTTGCCGAGTGTAATTAATTACGAACAAATTGATCGATGAAATGTTCGAACAGTCGATACACGCCACACGTGTATCGACGTAGGTAGGTAGATACGCATTCACGTCAACGAGCAGGCAAGGGGTTAATTAAATTCGCACCAGCCGCCTCTCGACGCCATCGCATTCCCCGAATTCAATGAGATTTCAATTTACTTTGGTCTGGTCAAGTCTTCCATTGAGTAGTAAGTAAACCAATGGTCGACTGAAAAGCGACAACTTATTTCTAATTGTACGGTTCGTGTTAAGTACCTGTGAGATTTGTACAATTTGCAGCTAATTATGTTTAGTGCTTTAGACTAGTGTCGTAGTAAGTGGTGTAAAGTGTCCAAAACATGCATTAGCGTATTATATACTAGCTTCCACCCGACCCGCTCTGCCAACGGGATTTTCTCTTAACTTAAACGTATCATATATCCTTCTTTAACCATTAAGACCATATCACTTACAAAAAAAGGGTAGTGTTTCGTAAGATAGTCTCTAAAAGATATACAGTTTTCCTGTTTTGAAATACCTAAATTAAACGTGAATTGTCCAAACAATTAAACACTGTTTAAGGTTATTGTGTTTGATATGTCTGTAGTATGTTTTCTAAAATCAACAAATATATTTTAAGAATCTGTAATAACATTCAGCTTCGACCGTATTTAGTGTTTATTTAAAGCGCATCCATTAGCAAAATTTTACAATGGCGGCTCTCATTACCTTTAGCCAATCCTCCTGCATTCCCGCCCGGCTGCAGTTTCAATTATTGAAAATAGCTATTCAAAATATTTTGAAAATTGTTTCATAACGGGATCGGCAGCGGAGCCGTGCCGGGATTGCATTGTAAAGCCCGCGTTTGTACCGTTCCAGCTATGCGAAATATTTCGCGGGTTATGTCAATTGGCAACAGCATTTTTTCCCCTCTTTATTTAAACATTTTGAACGACCGAATGAATGTTTTAATTTCAGGAAGGAACGAGCTAATAGCGAGATATATAAAACTAAGAACAGGGAAAACACGGACAAGAAAGCAAGTGTCGTCACATATACAGGTGCTAGCTAGGCGGAAACTGCGAGAAATCCAGGCCAAACTTAAAGTGGTAAGTGACATATTAAACACTGTGAAAATCTCTATGATAAAAACGAAATGAACACATTTAATTTAATAACGGAAAAGGAACGTATAAAGATTAAAATATGAACATTTAGGACGGTGGGATGATGAAAGAGAAGGCTATGCAGTCAATGAGCACACTGTCTAGCGCACAGATCGTTGCCGGTTTACCGCATCCAGCGTACCACCACACGGTACTAGATTTGCAAAAGGCATGCCTTTGTTTCTTGAAAAAAAAAACTAGATTGCCTCTCGTTTTGCTTCTAGGCCGGCATGCTGAACGAATGCACGCAATAAAAAAAAATACAATATTTATGTGACAATAACACAAATCAGTGGTTTTGCTTACTTACAATAATTCAGTGTTTTTTATCTATAGAAATCGTGAAAATAACTAAATAGTTAATGGTATAGTGATCCTAAAAATCACATCACATAATTCGCTGTAAGAATCGTGAATATGAAAAGTGGAAATATAAGTTGACACCTGAGAGGGTTAAAATGTTAAATATTTATTTTTCTGTTTTTTTTTCGTATGCCAACGCTTCAATAAGTGTGTATTCATAGATCTCGCTAACTTTAACAAGTTGGGCTATTTGTTGATAACATAGAGGCTTCTATAACATGATCGATCTAGCTTCGGATTTAGTTACTACTTTAAAAATGTAGTGACAAAACCTCTTGTAAATTTTATATACTTACATAAGCACATCTGTGGTTTAGCTTATCTAACAATAAGTAATAGTAAAGCAAGGTCTGACGCTGATTTTAATCATATTTAAGTATCTATACATCATGAATTCATGACAATAATTTCTTATTTCAGCAATTTTGGCAGCCGGGTTTGCAAGCAGGAACGTCGCAAGAGTAAGTTGAGCTTTAGCTAACAATCCTATTAAAATTAATACGCTTTGAACTTCTGGAGCCCGAGTCGAGAACAGATCATGAGTAAATGTAGTACGCGCCACGGGTAGATTAGATGATCTGTGGAGAGTAACTGGAAGCGATTGGATGAGTAGGTACTCGTACCTATAAAAAACAATAAATAAATATAATAAATATTTCGGACACCTACACCAATCATCTAGTCCCAAACTAAGCAAAGCTTGTGCTATGGATACTAGATAACACATTTTTGTCACATCATTGTCATTAATTTAAATTACTACTCAACACTAGCTGTATCAACAACCGACACTTTTCTCTCACGATTGACCACAAATGTATACGCAGACGGGAACATGCACGTACTTCTATGCACTCGTACTTGTAGGGGTTGTAACTGAAAACCAGTGTTTCGCTCTTTGAGTGATGTGCCACACTGAGTTAATAACCCATTTATGCTACTGCGGCACACACTCGCTCTTTGTATTTTCTAGTCTTTATGTTTATTTTTACAAGCTTTTATTTACTTTCACCTGTCCCGTTGTCTGTAATCAAATCTTGCAACTTAAATTTGATCCACTTCCCGGTTTCCGATTGAGCTGAAATTTAGAATGCATGTATAAATCGGATGACAATGCAATGTTATTGTGACATAGAGCTGATCTGATGATGGAGCTGGAAGGTGGCCATAGGAACTCCGTAATTAAATGATGCAACCCTATCGAGTTTGAGCTCATTAGATTCGTCTTGACAAGTACTTTGATACTATATGGTAACCAGGGTCTGATGATGGAGCCGGAAGGTGGCCATAGGAACTCCGTAATTAAACGATGCAACCCTATCGAGTTTGAGCTCATTGGATTAGTCTTGACGAGTACTTTGATACTATATGCTAACCAGGGTCTGATGTTGGAGTTGGAAGGTGGCCATAGGAACTCCGTAATTAAACGACGCAACCCCATCGAGTTTGGGCTCATTGGATTAGTCTTGACGAGTACTTTGATACTATATGGTAACCAGGGTCTGATGTTGGAGTTGGAAGGTGGCCATAGGAACTCCGTAATTAAACGACGCAACCCCATCGAGTTTGGGCTCATTGGATTAGTCTTGACGAGTACTTTGATACTATATGGTAACCAGGGTCTGATGTTGGAGCCGGAAGGTGGCCATAGGAACTCCGTAATTAAACGACGCAACCCCATCGAGTTTGGTCTCGTTTGATTCGTCTTGACGAGTCTCTTGCTTTCGTCCCATATTAATTATATATGATTGATTGGATGGATGACCCAATGCCAAGGTGAGCACGTGCCGAGGGCTGAATGGTATGAGGGTGTATAAACTGTCTTGCCGCTAACGTTGGTGATTACATAATTTCAACATTATTGATATTTAAATCAGTACATATTACATATCATGTGAACGAACTACGGACTTCATAACGGAATAACGCTGCTACGCGCTGCGAACTACGTCGTAGTAAATCTCGAATTAAAAATAGAGGTACTAAAAAGTTAAAAATAAAATTAAAGAAAAAAAAACCTTTTTAAAAACAAGCTTTTATTATTTGTTTATAAAATGAACTAAAAAGTTAAAAATAAATTAACTCTAAAAAGAAATATAACACTTTGTAACTTGATTGTAACCTTTAACGACAAATAAGCGTCTTCGTCTAGGACAAAATAATTCCATATTGTACAAATTTATTTAATTTTAACACTAAAACTTTTCACCATACATAATTATTCAATCTCGTCCCCCCTCTTTATCATAGTCCCCATTTATAAATGAAAGCGTGTTACATTTAATACAACACAACATTTTCCTCAAGCTATCACAATGTAACACGCTTTCATTTATAAATGGGGACTATGATAAAGAGGGGGGACGAGATTGAATAATTATGTATGGTGAAAAGTTTTAGTGTTAAAATTAAATAAATTTGTACAATATGGAATTATTTTGTCCTAGACGAAGACGCTTATTTGTCGTTAAAGGTTACAATCAAGTTACGAAGTGTTATATTTCTTTTTAGAGTTAATTTATTTTTCACTTTTTAGTTCATTTTATAAACAAATAATAAAAGCTTGTTTTTAAAAAGGTTTTTTTTTCTTTAATTTTATTTCTTCTCTCTTGTGTACGTATTCTGTCGGTATTTTGCCTATGCGTGCGTTGTTCTAACGATTCGTTTTCTCTATGTTTAGCAGTAGCTAAACATTGTGATAGCTTGAGGAAAATGTTGTGTTGTATTAAATGTAACACGCTTTCATTTATAAATGGGGACTATGATAAAGAGGGGGGACGAGATTGAATAATATGTATGGTGAAAAGTTTTAGTGTTAAAATTAAATAAATTTGTACAATATGGAATTATTTTGTCCTAGACGAAGACGCTTATTTGTCGTTAAAGGTTACAATCAAGTTACAAAGTGTTATATTTCTTTTTAGAGTTAATTTATTTTTAACTTTTTAGTTCATTTTATAAACAAATAATAAAAGCTTGTTTTTAAAAAGGTTTTTATGTATATTTCTTTGTAATTTAAAAATTGTGTAGTTGTGTGAACAAAAATTCTATCTATCTATAACGGATAAACATACATAAATATTTATATAAAAAAAAGTTTATTGACTCAAACTTCGGTTAAGTTACAAGTAGTGAATTAACGAATTAGGAGGTACATAATAAATACACTTAAGCACAATTAATGGGCCCTGCTCCTTAAACTAAGATTGCTCTCGTATTTTAAGAAGCCGTGTTCGATCCCGGCATTGTTATTATTATAGTAACCATCCATCCAGATTGACAACATTATAGAGCCTATGTATCCCAAAAAAGTTACTCTCAATGACGGGCTTTGGCAAAGGCCTATGTGGAAAAGTGAAGTAGTACGATGGTGGCCTATTTAAAAGATAGATATTTAACGATAGTACAAGCTGTACCTATATTAAGTTTAGGATATAGTTGTTTCACATATTGGTTCCTGCATGACATGAGTAAACTTATATGAGACGAGACATTCCATCCTAATGCTCCACATCTGTGACCTCCGATTTGAGTAGACCCTACTTACGCGTGCTGCCGAAAAGCATTCTTCGTTTGCACCCGGGTTACCAAGCAAGACTAAATTACTTGATCGATTTTTGGGACTTAAGAAGTTTATTGAAAGAAAAAAAACATACTAGACTACAAAAGAGCGAATGCTAGGTATTCATGCTTCATTTTGCCTCTGACTCCCAAACTATGGTATCCCTGTATATTGGTTACACGCTTTTAAGTGACAACACCAAATTAGCTGATTTCGAGCAAGACAAATTCTTGAGTCATGTTTGTTTGTTGTTCAGGGTTGAACGCTACAAGAGACATAAAAAAAACCTGAACCTGACGTAAACACAATATGTCTCACTCGACACTGGCAAAATTCAAAGAGTTGCCAAAAATTTAAGAATAGAATTGAACACGATATGTCAAAATTTTTAATTTTTTGCCCCAGCACAAACCTACAATAAACCTTAGACGACACAGAAAAGTTTTTATTGCGCGTTTTCGTTGTTGAAAAATTTATCTGCCGCCCTAGTATGACATTGTTAGTCGCGCGCGACGCGACTTGAGAGTGGGATAGTTTTATATTTCGTCCAAGTGATGGAACAGGACAAATGTTATCTCGCGCGACATAAACGTTTATCGCGCCATGCGACTAGTGCTGGTACACCCATACAGTACAAGAAATCTCATTATATTTTCTTCGGATTTTCAGTGTGAAACCGTTCCCCGCGGTAGGCTACAAGGGAGTCCCAGGTGTTGGTGGCGTAGGAGTGCCAGGCGGCACTGACGTAGCGCCTCCCCCACCTTGGGAAGGGCGAGCCATTGCCACGCACAAACTGAGACTCGTCGAGTTCTCCGCCTTCGTGGAACACCCGCGAGACCCTGACACGGTAAGACATTGAATGACTCTTCCGCAGTCCTTCCATTCTAACGCCTAAAAATAAAGATCTTGTGATAATGCGGTTATTGGCATCGGCAACAGGAAGCCGCCAATATATTGCCAATTACTTAGAAAACTACCTAAGCGCCTGGGGTTCACCTTGTGCTTTTCACGAACTTTCCTTGTGCTTACGTGTAAGTTATGGAATGATCTACCTTCACAAGCTGTGACATGGGATTCTTCAAGAGGCAGGCGAATAGAGCTCTCAACGGCTGACAACGTGTCTAGCTTCCCTGGTGTTGCAATTGTTCATGGACGCCGGTGAACACTGGTTGGAAATCAAGAGGTCCAACAGTTTGTTTGGACATGTAGAGGAACAAGGAAGATTTTCTACCAGGCTGTTGGTATTACCCAGAAACAGTGGCATAACAGTTAACGTCATATCAATTTCTTGAAAAAACTTGGTTAGCGCAATTTAGGATTCCTGCTCTGATTACCAACCTTAGATGGCGCCTCCACAACTTTATATCTGCGTCAGTGCATTTTAGAGATACACAATGAATTACCCACATATTTAAATCGTGCTAAATAAGGTACTAAACGTTATACAAATCGCCGAAATCGGTTAGCCAATTGGGTACCGAAGCCCTATGTTAGTAATTCAACAACACTAAAATTCGACAGGACTGAACTTCGACTGAACTGTCATAACGAGCCTATGTGATGGCGTGTCTATTCGAGTGGAACGAATGCTACAAGAGACCGCATGCTCATAACCACAGAATGCATAGTAGTACCAAGTGTGAAAAATCCATGCCTATGTATATAGCATACGGGGGAACCGAACCCGAGATCTTCAGCACGTCAAGATTCTATACAATTCACGCATTTTATAGGGTCACGAACCTCAAAATGTAACAACGGAACCTTTATAGAATCACTTTTTTCTTTCTGTCTGTTAAAACTCTTTTTCTTCGAATCAACCATCATCATCATCAATCAAGCTGAAATTAATATCAAAAATAGTTAGTCTTACGTCCTCTTAGATATCCTCTAAAAATTTAGTTATAAAAAATTTTTCATTTCAAACACATATTCCCACATTAACTATAGGGTATTTCCCGTTAGTCAAGAATCTTGAAATTTAGCGGAGATCTTACACCACGACTGAAAGAAAAAATCCAGAAATTATTCATTTCTAATTGGATGTCAAATTATCACGTGATAAATGTAAGTTTACGGTTTTTTCATACAACTTCTAGTTAATTATCTACATTATTTAAGTTTTTCAGTTTAAAATGTTTTTCAATGGTGATCAAGCACCGGTTCAGAACCATCAGAATCAATTCAAATTCAAAGAAGTTATTTTTTTTTTATTTCAAGGAACATTGTCAAATTTACCCATTTCAAAGTTGAAGTGAATTTTGATTTTCAGTTTTTACTGAGCAAAACTTGAAGAGCCAAAAGTTACCATTCTAATGGGAGTTGTCCCATGGCGCCCATGCGCTCCTATTGTTTGCTATATCTGCTTCGAACATATATTTCATGGACAATAAACGTTATTTTAAACATACATTATATCTTTTGTTTCCAGTATCCACCGAGTACAGCGCCAGCGCAACATCTATTTGTTCATATAGGTGGTAGTGTCACATATGCAGATCCTTTATTAGAGGTAAGAATATTCATTTTTTACATATTTATATTTTGGTTTATGCATAGGTACTTATAATTACTGGGGATTATGTTTGTTGAAGAGAGAGAAAATTTAGAGAGCTAAATTCTTGTGCGAACATTTCTGAAGTCATATGGTCCTATCGGCAAGCTGGTAAATTGCAAACGCGAGAGGAAAATATATATAGAAATTATGAAAGAACTAGGGTGAACGACTTCATTAGGTCGGGGTAAAAGTGTACGAAAGCAGTTGTAATTAAATCTCCTCGGTTGTATTGATTTTATACAAATTTAATTTATTATGGCAAAATATTGTACAGCAAAAGTTAGTGATGGTGTACAAGTGTGGGGAAGTGTAAATTAAAGTGCGTAACGAAGCTTTCGGGTTCCCACAAGAAGCTGCCAAAATTATTTGTAAAGCATTATGCCACTTTACTGAAGAATGACTTGACTAGACTCTGTAGTCTAGTCACGGTAATCACTAGAAAATGTAAAATCTGACTATTTTAAGTGTACCCTGTGTACCTACAAAATGAAGTATTTTTGACTTATCGCTGTCGCACTACTGAGCGAGCTACATCTTTAACTTTAATTTTTAAACTGAAAACGATTGAATCAACTTTGTGCTACCCTTGCTGATACCGCAATGTAGGTTCATATATGACACAATATTTTCTTGCGGTTTGTGTCGAATTTATGCTTTATTAAAAGTTTAATTGCAAAATGTACCGAATTTCTTCTTACTTTCCACAAGCTTACAATAGTTTCATAATTTTTTTCAGACTGAGGAAGTTGAGGAACGGTGGATATTGGCGGGAAAGTTTTTTTACTTAATTTTTAATTATTATTATTCACTCAGTCAGTCTCAGTCAAAATAAGTAATTCGTCGTATACTTGGCGTATCTGTATACGCCAGTATCTGTATATAGCTCGCTCAGTAGTGCGACGGCGATAAGTCAAAAATGCTTCATTTTGTAGGTACACAGGGTACACTTAAAATAGTCAGATTTTACATTTTTTAAGCTAATGCTTGTTCAAAAAGCAATTTTCCTCTGAGAAGAACAGAAAGAAACTCTTGCTGCTCTTTTCAAAACAAATTTTTATATTACAAAAAATCAAATTAATTGTGAAATAGTCTGGCATGTGAACGAGCTGGTTTTGTCTAGGGATGATTATCATCTAAATGTCTGATATTTTATCTTAATAAGTTTCTGTTTTATGGTAAATTTATATTTATTGAAAGGAAGATTTTGTACCTTATTGAAAAAACATGATACATAGCCCTTTGAATGAATTACTACTGACTTTGTGGAGGCGACTTATGTAACCTGCAAATTTAGAATTGTGATAATAATCCCTTTAAAATTGACAGAGCGATCTAAAATCGTGTTCGTTTTCATTGCATTCACTAAGAAGAGCGAATGCAGAGGATTTTAAATATTTAAAAAAATATTTTAAATGGGAGCATGAATGCGTTAGCTATTACTAGTGAATATTTGCGGTGAGTGGTCGTCCTGTTACAGATGAGTTGATGCCGTCTGTAAAACAGTAGAGCAATATCGACATATCAGTAGTTACAACGTTGCTGAGGAATTTCGTAAAGCGGCAATTATATAACTACCTACTAGAATTAAATGTAAAAGGGAATCAATTTGTATTTATATATAAAATTCGAATAAACTTTTTCCCCGACCTAATTATGTAGCGCTAATAATCTGTACGTTGAAGCGGGAATGGGTAGGCCATATCGCTCGACGAACTGATAGGGGGAATAATAAGCTTGTAATATAGATGCGACGGCATCAGACAATTCCTTACGAAGTGGAGGAGGCGACCTATGTTTAGAAGTGAACTAGAAGTAAGTTGAAATAACGAAGATGATGAAGAGCCATGTGTCGCACCAGGTGATTATATTCGTTGTGATCCAAAGAGATTTCATTTTTTTTTTCAAAAATCAAAAATGTTTGTTTTCATAACCTAGCCTAACATTTTTAGTGTTGGGGATTTCTTTTAAGTATATTTATACTTGTGTTAGAAAACCCCGCTCTTCCATAACAAAATAAATGAAAAAAAAATAAAAAGTTTAAAGTCATTAAAGCGATCAATGGGAACATTTTCATACAAACACTGTGATCTTGAGCGCCAGTAATGCCATGCCATCTAGTTTTGATAGCGTATTTTCTTCGCATAGGTACCTTTCTATTTCAGCCAAAGTCCAATGTGGGCGTAGTAGGACACTAAACTGAGTGACTTGTTACCAATATAGGCTCAGAATACATAATTTACTAAGAGTACGGTAGATTATGATTTTTTTCACTTTTAGTGTAGCAATTTTTAACTATTACCACAGATTACTAATAAGTTACTAAAGTAACAGATACATCACTTCCCTGCAAAACGACAAATACCTACGCATTCTTTCTAGCTGTCAAGCGAACGCGAGGAAAAATGAACTTAACGGCTTTGACTCAACGGAGTGTTTCCAATCGCACAACGCGCGATGACGTGCGGCCGATGCGAGAATACGTTAGGGTTGGTCCAATGAAATAAAATACGAAATTGTTTTATAAATGATTTAATTTTACAAAATGGTCCATTTGTTTTTTACCCTAATGGCGGAGGACAAAAATCTACAATGTACAGTCGCGGAATGAAAAGGTTCGTCAGTTTTCAAATACTTTAATTTTACACTTAATAAACACATGTTGCCTTTCACTAAGTAAAACACCACACTAGAAAATTATGCTTAACTCTTTGACGATAGGGTTCATATTTAGCCGAACTAGTGTTCCTTGACTATGAATAGTTGAACTAAAACCTTTTTATTAGTTTGACAGGTCAAACTAATATTTGAAATCACCCATAGTATCAAACAATAACAGGTCGTCACAGTCAGCGTGTTTATCTGTTGCTATAGTAACAGCAAATCGGACAAAGTCGACTATATTCGATTGTGGTAAGAAGGAAATGCTATATCTATGTCTATGCAATATTTAGTCAGTCTTTCTTGAATCCTAACCTTGGGATCTTCAAGAGCAGAGTGAATAGGCATTTACTGGGATCGCGTGCTTCATCTTCGACCACATCGTCACTTTCCATCAGGTGAAATTGTGGTAAAATGCGAATCCAGTCAATCATAAAAAAATACGATATATGTGAAATGGTGACATGAGCTCGGAAAAGGTCGGCAAATAAATATGTCATAATGCGACACAAACGTCATGTTAGCGTTGAATTTCAAATCAAGAACTTGTCTTTAGGCAAAAGTCAACTTTAAGATGACGAAACTTTTCATTCCACGACTGTACAACACTTCTGACAGCCAGTGGCATGCACAACACGTCTTGCCACAGGGTAGGCAGAATTATAAAATTTGCTATTAAATGAGAAAAAAACAATACAAAATAATAACTTACTCTTTTAGCAATCTTCGTAACAGTTTAGAATATTTTCTGTGCATATCAGTATAAATCAGCTATCAGATAAGCACTGCCTTTCTACTTGTTTGGAGGACACACCTCTGCTGACAGTGTTGAATAATTCTTCTACTTTCTGTGGCCATATAACTTATCGGCACCATAGCACCTTAGACTTAAGGACTTAAATCCAGTAATAGCAATTTAGGCAAGTGTTAATAATAATTTCATAATAAAGACGCTCAAACTCCGTAATGCTATATCTACCTAATATGATATAGGTACTGAGTATGTTACCAAAAATGATATGCAAAAATAACTAACTAAACACTTTTTGTCCACAGTCAGTAGATGTACAACAAATAAACGACAAATTCCCCGAGAAGAAAGGTGGCCTCAAGGAGTTGTATGAAAAGGGACCAAGAAATGCCTTCTTCCTCGTTAAGTTTTGGGCGGACCTTAACACGAACAACTTGGACGACCCCGGAGCTTTCTACGGGGTTACCAGCGTGTGAGTGTCTCCTTAAATCATTCTTAGAATATTATACCTAAAACACCATTTTAAACGAACGAATAAACGCTGACCTTCTTATAATAGACAACTTTACATCAGCGCTATTGAATATATCCTCAAAGTAAACATAATACACACACGTATACACACAAACGCACATATTTCAATTTATTAAAAGCTTTTATTTAGTTTGCAATGTTCGTATGTAAGTATGTATGTACGAGTAAGTTGGCGTTTCAAAATTTTCAAACCATTTTTCAACCATTTGCTGGTATCTGATTGAGGTGAAATTTGGCATGTAAGTTCGGTGACAATGCAATATTATGGTACCTACTGATCTGATGATGGAGCCGGGATGTAGGGACTTTGGGCTAGTTTGTTTTGTTACCATTAGCACATTCCATTACACATTGATGACGATGCTCTGGAGATGGAGCCAGAAGATTGCCACTGAAACTCCTTGATGGACTTTATGTGACTAGCCTTTGTACAAGAATAATATGTGATAATCATGACGGAGTGTTAAACGCTTGTTCATAAAAGTATATTTAATTTAAAAGTTATTTTGTCTTTACTTCATTTTGATCTTTCTGGATTCTGTTAAACGAGTATTACTCCTACTTTTAGTTTTCTAAACCGGTATCAATAACATAACATTTTTAACACAACGTGTTCGAAAGGAGAGGACAATCTGAAAAAATCAAAAATAAAATCTGGAAAACAGGTTTCTTTTCCTTCTTCAGATTTGTTTATTCGGGAAACATACAGTACAAAAAGTATATACATAAAAGGAACTATTATGGATATAGCTAAGACCAAAATCGTTTCCACTATTAGGAAAGGAAATAGTATATAGTATGTTGTAATATATAGTATGAAATAGTATGTAGTAATAGTGCTCACAAAGGAAATAGTAAATTTAGACCTGAAATTTTTCATTTATTTCATTTTCATTAAAATAGATCATTTATTGAGGTTGACTACTGATAGAAGATTAAAGCAACTCTTAGCAACTACGCTGACATAGGTGTTCCACGGAAAACAAAAAACCTTTTATGAAATCTTGTGACTGTAACTGGGTGGAACAGAAAAGGGCGAATTTGAACGATAAAATCGACAAACGTTGCAATTACCTCTAATATCTAGAAAAGAAGATCATGCTAGTGCTATGTTCCCTTACCACTTGTAGACTAACTCGCCACGTAAATGGTTTCAACCAGTGTTCGAATCGATAGTTGACCTTGAAAGCTAGTCACCATATCGATATCACTATGTATGCTATCGATTTGTGATTAGTTTTCGAAGTCACGACAGTTTATTGATACTCTGAACGTACAACACTAGTTGCTATAAAAGAGCGTTTAGCAACTTTTTATATCGCAGGGAGCGGACCGTATGATCTTGTCCGAGTATGTTAGTCGCCATACACAAACGTCTACTAAGGAGCTCTGCACGAACCGTTTCCGCAGAAAATAGGCGTACTAGTCCAAATAGACGCAAATGCACGTTTTGATTAACATAATTTCTGTTCTAAATTCCAGATATGAAAGCAATGAGAACATGACGATAACATGTAGCACGAAAGTTTGCTCGTTCGGCAAACAGGTCGTGGAGAAGGTGGAGACTGAGTACGCGCGGTTCGAGGGCGGTAGGTTCGTCTACCGCATCCACCGGTCGCCCATGTGCGAATACATGGTCAACTTCATCCACAAGCTCAAACACCTACCCGAGAAGTACATGATGAATAGCGTGTTAGAAAACTTCACTATACTTCAGGTGAGTCATACGTCATGACTTACGTCCCTATCGGAGGGGATCAGCCTTCTCTCATTAAATACAGACTTTTATAGTCTAGCTCAGGTTCCAGTCCACCACATCTAATAATTTTGTGATCTTTTCTTTTTCTTTTTGGATTTCTTGTTTGTTGAACAGATGTGGTGTGAAAATAAAGTTATTTTTATTTTATTTTTTATTATTATTAGAAATGGGTTTAGGCTTCAATCTACCACATCAAGGTTCGCAGGTCGGTGGCGGTCAGGTGGTATTTTTTATGAAAACAACTTTTTTTTTATGCACAACGGGTTGGTACTTGGCCTCAATCACACCTGATGTTAAGTGAAGATGAGGTTGAAGGTGTAAGCGTACTGACCCGGAAACCCCAACACATTTGGGGGACTGGCGATATTATCTCTGACAACCGGAACACAACAATGCTATTAACATTGTTTTAGGCTTGATATTAGGCTCTACCGCCTAACGCAAAGCTATAGCGATAGCAATGCACTGTCTGTCCTTCATTGTGTTACGATATGTCAAGGACGGCTAGTGCAATGACGTCATAAACGATAACATTTCCCAAAGCAATTGGGTTAGGCAATCCAACTGCGGATCGGACTTTAATGAATTCTCAGAAAATACCACGTATGTCACTCAATCAAGTAACCAAGTACTGAACAACTTACAAGCCACGCGCCCGTCACAGACTAGTAATAATAACAATAAGGACCAAAATCAAACACTGTAGACCCTAAATCTACAAACAACACAATGTTTTGATACAGTTTGGTAAATATAAGTACCTGATAGATGTGACAATTACGAAAATCTTGATATTTAAAAAATACTAAAGAATTCAAATGATTTTAAATCTAGCTTCTAAACCGAAAGACGTGTATACTAGGTTATACTAGCTGCTACAAAATCGATAGGTAGTACCACAAACAATCCAATACATTTCTGTAGGTAGCACGAACGGTAGCAGTATGGTACAAACATTAAATATTTCGAAAACCTCGAGAATCTGTAAACATAAACAAACAAAGCAACCTGTTAAAAGATAAATATATTCGAAACGGCTAAACCAATTCCCATCGAACATGGTTGAGAATCATCTTGCAAATACCAGCTTTTGAATATAAAAAAAGTGTAATCAAATCTGCTCTACCGTCTTTTAGGCTTCAAGCTGATAACACTTCTCTTTTTCTGTATAAAATGCTTTTCTCCAATTCCAGGTGGTGTCAAATAGAGATACTCAAGAGACGTTATTATGTGCCGCGTTTGTGTTTGAAGTGTCGAACAGTGAGCACGGCGCTCAGCATCATATCTATAGGCTCGTGAAAGACTGAACCGAGTGCTTCTGAGGCCACACCCTCCCCCCGCCTCAACGTACAACCATTCCTAAACTGCACACAACATGCGCCGATTGGAATAAGCAAGGAAAGCCGGCCTACGCGTGGACCTATACTTGCTTTAACTAAAATTAATGTACCTGTAAGTACCCGTAGGTCTTCCAAAAGTTAAATACTTAAACTGATTTCCATCTGGCAAATAACTACCTTACTTTCAACATAGATATCGATGAGAATATTCGTTATTATAAATAATAATAGAAAATTGTGATCTGAAAATTACGCTACAAGTATTTTTGTAACTGAATGTTTATTGTATAGCTCAATTTTGAATATCTCTATGATAGTTTATTTTCATCTTACGGATTATCACGTCTGCCCGAGGGTAGTCTCCCAACGCCAGCTCGGTGGCGATATTTATTTGTCCTTTGAATTATCCACACTTAGGTTGAGTAGAAATCTCAACAAAATCATTAAGTATAAATTTTATATAGTTGTAAAGAAATATTGTTCAGGATGAAATTCGTGTAAAATAATGTCAAATAATAAAAATATAGAATTGAATACACACAGTGCCTCTAATAATTATGTTACATTAACATAAATTACGAGCGTGTTTAGTCTTTTCACTGCATTCGGTAAGTAAATATAGAAATAATGTCGAAGTAATAAGGAATGTGTTAAAGTGAAAAGATTGAAACTTAGTTTAGGATACCGTGAATCATAAGTTTAATAAGTATAGAAATTGTTAAGATGTCAAATAAACTTCATCTGCAGTTGTTTTGTTAAGTGCTCGTGATACAAATTAGTAACTTAACCTTTTACTACGTTTACTTTCTTATCTTTACTTTACCTACTGATTTCTATATATCTTTACTAAGTTTCGGTCCAATGTGGCAACTATTCTTCTTTCATGGGCACTTCTTTCCTATTTTCATTTCATTTCGAAGTTTAGGTCTTTTTTGAGACGTAGCATTTCAATTGTATTTAGTTTTGTCAAATTATTTTTGTCTGAAGTCTTTGCCACATTTTGTATTGTACATATTATTGTAATGTACAACACATTTATAGTGTTAATGTGTTCACATGGTCAACCCGTCAGATATTACTATAAAATATTGTACCTATTATAGAGACAATCTATTACTTGGTTTATTGTTGTTACGAATTTTTTATTCTTATGTATGTTTTCGAAGCTGATACTATGTGTAGCATAATAATTCTTTGGCAGCTTAGCCCTTTGAATTGCTAATTTCACATTTGTCCAATGTCTATCATTTATTCTTTTCACCCAATCAAGAAGGATTTTCTTTGTACGGCGACTATGACATTAATTCCTGCGACGAGAAAACCTGTAGTATATAAAGTGATGTAATACGTTACGAAGGACGAATAATCCAAATGACAATAAATTTACTTTCGGATTATTTGTCTAATCATACTACAACTTTTCACCGTCGGAGGAATTAATGTATATCTCCACTTCCTCGATGATTGGACTACTTCGTTCACACCTAATCGCAGTATCGGGCCGCTCTTGCTTTCAATTTTCAAAGTACAAAATGAGTGTGGTCGCAATAGCAATACACCAAACGGCCTGCCGATTATACAATAAGTGTCTACGTGGCAATGATTTGATCTCTCTTTTAGTCAAATATTTTTAGGGTCCTCCCGTCGGTGCACTTCCGTGCACACATTTAAGTTTACGCAGTGTTAAGTTTATGTGCATTAAATAGGTTTTAGTTTCAAGACATGAGGTAGGAAAATATTATCTTAGATAATAATAAGAGATTTTTGTATTTATTAAATAGAGTTATATTAGATAAATTGTAAAGTGAATAGTGGTAAGATCTTTTTTTATATGGCGATGGTCGTTCAGGACGTTATTAGTAAAGTTGTCACATACTAGTACTTAAGCGTATCAACTTAATTTTTGTTGCGATTAGATTTTTCCCTATTGTTTCTGAAGTAAATTATTATATTATTCCCTCGATTGAGGGTTTAATAGAAACTTGCAATACGACGACGTGTTCAATAATTATGTGAAATATGGCAAAAGAGATCTGCTTTGTTGTGATTTTATACTTTAATGTTATATTATGTACTCAAATGAGATTATAACTCAATTTACTCGGCTCTTTTGCTAGTTAGTTTATTATGGAATTGTTTCAAAAATCAAATGGCAATATTCGCTAATATCATCGATCGTGTCGTGTAAATACAAATACTTTAGTGCATTTTCTTCAGTTGTAGTATTCTAAGCAATTTTTGCTTCCCTATAAGTCTTTCATATCGACAATCTGCCATATCAAGATGAAAATATAAAAGATTTAGTCGGCAGGGTTGGAGACAATCAATTGCTTTCGTCATCATCCTCAATGGTCCTCGGCCTACGGAAGTATACGAGTGTGTACATACATAATATTCTATGGCTAAGTGTATTAGCAATATAGCAAATGATTACCTGCAAAACTAGCCGACACCATGTACAGTATTTTAAAGATAATATTACGTTAAAGATTTGTATGAAAATTTAATTATATTGTCTTCTTAAAAACCACTTGTGTATTATTGAAATCTGAAATGTACCGAGATAAACTGAGGTACAAATAAATGTTTCATTCGTTCATGTCCGGGTAAGAAAGGATCGGCACGTGGCGACGTCGGTCGACGCGGGGGCGGCATTACCTAATCGTCATCTCAATGACCACAGATAAGGTCTCGCTCACCATTTGTCTTTTAATTTAAGACTGGCCCAGGAAGGTGGACAATGTTTTTCGGCTGTATGACAAGCGGTAGTGCCAAAGTAAAATAAGGATTTCTACATATAATACCTGTATTACCTAACAACTTGTTGTTATATTCGTCTTGGACCCGTATCACAGGATATATTTTATGGCAAAAAAAATCGAACATGGAGCCCATAAAATATAAAATATGCCCGACAGTATTTTGGTTTTTGAATACAACTCTTATGTTCTTATTTATCCGATATGCTTCGAAAATGTCGTCTGAACAACCTCTTCTTGTTCTCGCTTATCTTCTAATATCGACTTTGCCGACCCGAAATTAGGACGTCTGTAAATTTCATGATAGTCATCTATCCTAACTTCTGCAGAATAATAAATAAATAAATATCCTTAGACATATACACAGCGCCATCTAATTCCACAGTAAGCAACTATAGGCTTGTGTTGTGGATACCAGATGGTTGATATACTACATAATTACATTTTTTTTTGTAAATAAACACTTATTATAAATGAAAACATCCATAACTCGGGTACACATGTCCGTGTTCATCACACATACATATGCCCCTAGCGGGATTCGAACCCGCAACCTTTTAGGTGCTAACCACTATACCAAACAGGTCGAATAACGGCTGAAGCGCTGCAGGCTGATTTTAACGCTGATACTGGACACTATTCTTCTCTCTTACCTACACTGCTTCGTAAGAGGTTTAACGTTCCGTTCGTACTTGCGGCACAGCACTTATCTGTTCCCGCTGACATTTTGGTATAGCGCTTAGATACGCATCCAAAGTCAAATCATTCAATAGCTAAGGACCGTATTAATAAATCGATCTTGAGATTGAGATCGCGTTTCAGTCTCAATACGATTTTTTAGATTCTCAAGCGTCAACTTAAGGTCATCTCAATCTTGAGAATGTTTTATTAATAAGGGCCTAAGGTCATTCCGGAAGCCCTTGAAGGGCTCAACATATGCCACAAGCTCGCGTAAGAGGACTTCGATGGAGTTACCTAGGCCCGTATGAATAAACCAATCTCAATACAAGTCTTGAGGCTGTATCACCCGAGATGCGTCTTAAGCAGTTGACGCTATCTCAAGCTACGTGCTAATGTATAAACCAATCTTGAGGTCTACTCAGCTGAGATCACTTCTTAAGACTTCGCCTCAGCGGCAAATGAGTGATAGTCTTGAGTTTCGTTTATTAATAACTCGGCGCACGTCTCAAGTGAGTACTGCTTGAGTATGCACGTGCGTTTCAGGTCTCAAGTAAGATTTAGTAATCAACACGTTTACTTAAGACCGGTAGACTTCTCAATCTTGAGAATGGTTTATTAATACGGGCCTTAGATTCAGATAGTTTAAATTATTGCAAACATTTTTGATTCGATCAGATCTCAGATCTCAGATTTTCTGGTCCGTTTTAATGATAGTGGATAATCTATGCAATACAAAACTGTTTACAGTACTTTAAAACATCGGAATCTAAATCAACTACATCTTTCTTGTTTTTCCCTGAGGCAGCACCGCCGATTTTCATTTCAATTTCACATCGTGTTCCTATTATAGCTTTTACGAAGGTGGATATCAAATGTGGGACAACCGTATCACGCGAGTGCCGCTGACTATATTATTTGATACGAAACTCCAGACAAACTATGACCATAAAATATCATCCAGATAGACAAAGCAAATGTATTAAACATGAAATATCTTCGAAACAACTGAACCGTTTTCCGATTTGGCTAAGAACAAATTTGGAAATGAAAGACCATTTTAAGCGCTAGACATATGCTTCAAAGTTTACCCTTTTTTCATTGGGGGTTAAAAATTAAAGCAATCGAGTCTCAGAACAATTTAGCAAGTAGTTAGGTACAGTCGACATAAAACCTTTACCTTTATCTACTTAAGTAGGTATTCCTTTTTTTTTCAGGGTTACTTGCACCCACTGCTTAGCTAGCACTACTCTACACTAGTCCGAGGTCCGCCTAATAAATAGACACGATTTTCTAGCAGTGTCACCATAATTATCATTCAGATAACAATAACCTACGGAGATCTTAACAGATATTTTAATTAGTAAATACCTAGATAACAAGCACCTTGTTGGTGGTATTACATTTTGGATAGCAGTAATTATAATTTACATCAATCATGATAGATGTAATTGCGATAAGGATAATGTCACCCCTATCCTTTTAGAATATCAGTCCTCATTGTACTTTCTTGAGGTTAGTAGCACATTTTTTAAAGATAACGTTATTTGCATTTTTACTATTGAAAGTTATTTAATTAAGTACATAATCATTACATTCCAGATGGCTGAAGGAACAAGGGTGGGACTCTTCACACTATTAACTGTAGTATCTTCGATAACGCTAGGATTATGTGGTAGGTACCTTTCGATCTTTTATCGATATATTACTATAGTACGTCAAGTGACAGCTCAAGTAGGTACCTACGCTCGAAGAGTACCTAGGCCTAATTCACAAAGCATTTAGCGAGATGCAATTAATTAGCCATCCCACTTGCGAGAGCATGCAATCCCCAAAAAGGCTGACCTTTTAGTGAATATTTTTCCTTGTGTATCTATTTTAACCAAAATATGATTACACAGGTGTCTCATTAATTCACTGATAAAAATCATTTTCGTGTAATATTCAATACACAAAAGGTGGATAAAACATTTACTTGCACATTACAGAAACAGTGATGTATGATACAATTCAAATAAAATGATAAATTAATTATATTTTTCGAGAGATTTTTTGGATGCAGTAAAGTGAAATGGATCGCGTGTAAGATTGTAAAATAACGAGTGTAAATCATAGTTGCGAAGTTCATTACTGCAACATATTATGTTTTTCAAAATTCAATTCACTGTAATTAAGGAATATTAAAAATTTTAAAACCCCCCTTTTAAAGAGAACCCTCACTGTCGTATGTATAACTAAAAGTGTGTTTATCTGAAAAACTGCTAAGTTCGTATGATTTTTTTTATGCACAATGGGTTGGTACTGATGTTAATCACACCTGATGTTAAGTGAAGATGAGGTCGGAAACCCCAACACACACACAACACAACACATTTGGAGGACTGGCTATCTTATCTCTATGATGTTTTAATTAAAGAGTTCCACGATTGGTTTATATTGCAGAGGATCTCCCATGCCGCGCTCGTGACGTGGGGATCGAGGGTCGCTCTGTAATATGCGTGTGCGACGCGACCTACTGCGACACGATCACGCGAGAGGAACCTGCACCGGGCTCTTACGTTATTTACACGTCGAGCAATGTAAGTACAAAGATATTTTCTAAATAGGTATTATAATACGACAGATAAGAGTCCCGATTTTGAGTAAAACTGTCATAAACATTTAAAGACCGCGGATGTGCGGTTTAGTTGTATTCCAATAATATTTCGGTTTTGATTTTTTTTTGTGATAATGACGTTATCTCTCGCATACAATCGCTTGGCGCTTGCAGGCAAGATCCAAAGAACTAATCGATTTATAACAAGCTTTATTTAAATTATTGATTAAAACGTGGACTATAAAATGTAGTTAATTTGAGTTGTTGTAGTAGTAGGTAGTGTTGTTTAGTCTAGCAGTTGTAGGTAATATTAAAGCTGAGTTCACAACAAAATATTTTTCATTAATTTAGTTATAATTAAAGTTATTACTTAGTAGAGCTTTCTGTTGGAACTACTTATTGTATATATTGCCAGCACAGAGTCGTTATTGCAATATACCTACAGAGTGCCTTCTCTAACTAGTAGCTGAAGATTACCGTGAAGTCGACTTCATAGGCTCGTACATGGGTAAATATGCGAACTTAAAATGACCTAGCTAGAGTCCAGCTGCTCAAAATTACACATTAAAAACACAGAAGTAGTATAAGTTCCTTGAGTTATTTTTATCGCATATCTACGAGTAAGTAGCTAACCATCAGCCCCCATAGCTTTATCACGCGCGCGTAGGACTGAAAATGGGATAGTGGTATGTTTCGTTCAAGGGAATTATCTCACGCGACACAAACTTTTATTACGCCTGTCATGCTTCAAGTGCAGGATTCATTTATGGTGGGTACAGAACAAATTTTCACTTTTGTTCAAGGCCGGTCAACGTTTTGAGAAGAGCTATGGTCTTGTACAGACCGACACAACAGCCCCTGCCGATGACGAAAGCGATGTTAATCAAGTACCAACAGATGACGATTTTGAAGGTAGGCCAAAATTGTAGAGACACAATTGCAATAACCAGGTAGAACGAGTAGAACAACCGGTAGGTTGATAAAAAAACCCACCATAACATAGAGTTTTATTGCAGTTTTTTTTTATTGACAATGGGGTAGGACTTGTTTCAATCATGCCTGATCCTAAGCATAGAAGAGACCGAGTATGGAAGCGCGTTCACCCGCTACTTGTTTTGGAAGAATTGGTATCTTATCAACAAACAGTCAGAACACAACAATGCTATCAACATTGTTGCTTGGCGGCAAACTTTGATAAGATAGTGATAGCTAACCATGCAGACATTGAAATGCCGTATCACCAATCAAACAGCTAATAAACCTGTGCTCCTTTAAGAATCGAAACCGCGACCTCCATTTTGTAAACAATTATATTGTTTATATTAAGCCACGGAGGCGAACATATTCTGTTGTAGATTGAAGCCCAAAATCTTTGGAGGTCTGCGGAAACCCGGGGAAGAGAGTGATTATGGATAGTCTTAAACATTTTATAGTAACAGGTAATGATATACCATTCACTACAAATCACAAGGAAAGTCTTTAAAAAAATTTGTAAATTGGTTTGGTTAAGCTAGATTGAATAACCGTAGGTACCCGAAGGGTTCAAGCGGAACTTCAGTAGATATTAATTTTCGATATCCAACATCTTGGCATTTTCAAGAGCATAGCAGACATTCATTGAGATATATTCATGAAGTGAGAACATAAAAAAGAGTGCAATGGCAGAGGCATAGGCTGGAAATAGTTCCAGCAGTGGGTTAGGATAGGCGGATGCTGATGATGAAATTTTAATTAACAATTTCATCTCATCACATAAACTAATCAAGTCAATCAGTCAAAATATAACTTTACTAGTGTTACGAGTACGCACGATTATCGAACCGTAAGGATAAGAATAAGAATAAGGATTGATCATAATTAAAGGACGAACGATAATAAAAGCCTTACTCTCCCCAGAAACAATATGGAACAGAGTGGTCTATCGTATTTACACGAATATACGCCACCAGTTCATTGAGGGCTTCGGTGGATCAGTGACTGACGCGGCATCTATCAACTGGCGCAACCTGTCTGACGCCGCTCAGACGAGGCTCATTGAGTGAGTATTAAGTCAGCCCCTTAATGGCCTTTCACGTCAGTTAGCATTACAAAAAATACATGTCAATATTCAAGCTATCTAGGGAATAATTGTTTCCGAAACATTTTCGCTCGATAGAAAATAAACAACTTTAAATTAATAATCTCACCTGTGGGAGCAATCCTTTGGGCTGAAATATTGCTAGGCATTCCCTTTTTATTGTACAACGTTTGGTTTCCTTACAATCTGTATAAAAATGGAGCGGCCAAATCGGGTGAAGATAATTGAAAAAGTGTATGCAAGATGGTTCTATCAAAATTTTCTGGATGATATTATTATTTGTTCATAGTTTTGTTTGATGACGACCTGTTTGGTGTAGTGGTTAGAAACTCTAACTGCTATACCGAAAGGTCGCGGGTTCGAATCCCGCTAGGTGCATATGTTTGTATGATTAATACAGACATGTGTTCCCGAGTTATGGACGTTTTTCATTTATACATGTATTTATTTACAAAGAAAAAATATATTTGTGTATAGTTGAAACAACCATCTGGTATCCATAATACAAGCCTAGTGCTTAGTGTGGAACTAGATGGCACTGTGTGTATTGTTTATTTATTTTTATTATTTGTTTTCACTTTATGTTTTTAATTATTACATAGATTTATATCTGAAAATTTTCTATGGATTCAAATCTGTCTCACAAGAAATAGGGATATATACGATTTCGATTTAGTTGTTATGATATTATGCACGTATGAAAAGTAGGTTGGTTGTTTGTGTTGTATCGCAAGTTGTCATAGTACAGTGTAAATTTGGTACCACGTAAGCGCTCTAGAAGTAAAGATAAGGAGACAAAAATTTAATGAATAGACGTGTCGAGTTACTAAAATTTACTTCTGTGCTTTACGTGTTTTACGTAATGTACTAGGTATTATTATTAAGTAAGACCTATGTTCAGCGGTGGACGTCCTGTGGCTGATATGAAGATGATGATCAAGACTATTATTAGTTATTATTAAGAGCCCATAGTGTCCCACTGCTGGGCAAAGGCCTCCCTCATCTGTTTCCAGTCGTTTTTGTTCTTGGCGAGCGCAAACCATTCCTTATTAAAACTGTCAAGCTCTCTCCACCGTTTTTGCGGTCTGCCACGTTTGCGTCTGGCGGTTGTAGGAGTCCAAATAGTGGACGCATTTGCCCACACCTCGCACGGCATGCGGCCCACGTGATCCACCCAGTCCCACTTCAACGTTGCCGCCTTTTTCCCTACGTCAGAAATCCGAGTCCGTGAGCGTAGTGTAGCATTTCTGACGCGGTCGATTAGTTTGACTCCCAATATGCTACGGCCCATGCTCCTCTGGCAAACCCTGCGTTTTGATTTCTGACGTTCCGTCAAACAGAAAGTCTGAGCACCGTACGTAAGAATGGCAAGAATGCACATGTCCATAAGTTTTCGCTTTAGTGCCATTGGAAGGTCTCCCTTCATTAACTCTTTCATAGACCAATAGCTTTTCCAGGCATTATCGATTCGCCTTTCGATTTCCTAGTCCTGTCTGGCCTGGAAAGAAACTATTTGACCTAGGTAGATGTAGTCCTTGGATATATGCTATTTCTTCTCCATCTACTCCATCCATCCATTGTTCGTGCTATACTATTAGTCATGACCTTAGTCTTTGACATGTTCATCTTCAATCCAACCTCAAGACTTCCCTCACTCAAATCCTGTAACATAGTTTCCAGTTCGGCAGCGGTTTTGGCAAACAGGACAACGAAGATTTGTAAGTCTCTTTTCACCCACGTCAATGCCCTTGTCCGTCCATCGTGGAGCTAATTTTCGGAACACTTC
Source organism: Oegoconia quadripuncta (assembly GCA_949316235.1). Lineage (NCBI taxonomy): Eukaryota > Metazoa > Arthropoda > Insecta > Lepidoptera > Autostichidae > Oegoconia > Oegoconia quadripuncta. Next base: position 20,979,512 of record OX438746.1, read on the forward strand.
TTCTATTGTACTAGTGATGAGCTTTGGAGACAGTGGATCGCCTTACTTGACACCTCTTTCAACAGTAAATGATGGACCGGTAGATTGTAGTTTTATAGCTGCTGTACTATTGTCGTAAATTCTATGAATTAGTTTGATGTATGTAGGGTCTATTTCTTGATTTGAGTGCAGTAAATATGGAACTATGATAAATGCTTTCGAATAATCGACGAATGCTAAGTATAGGTGAAGATTGGATTCGTTATGTTTTTCTATTATTTGGTTAAATGTGTGAAGATGATCGGTAGTTGATAATCCAGCTGTGCGATTCTTTAAGCGCAAACTTCGTTACATCCCTGACCACAGAGGCTGTAACAGCCATGAGTGCACATTTGGTATTCTTTAGGCGGCGCATTATGGAATCACTTATTTTATTTAACATTTCTAGTACTGGTCTAAACCCTGCCTGCTCTGGTGGTTGGTGCTTATTGGGCGTTAATAAAGACTAATGTTAACAATGAAGACCAATGTTAATAAAATTAAAGCATGAATAAATGAATATTTTCAGTTCATACTTTGGCCCTGAAGGTCTGGAGTACAATTTAATTCGAGTACCGATAGCCGGGTCAGACTTCTCAACTCACCCTTACACGTACAACGAGTACCCGTGGCATGACGCAGCTCTGAGCAACTACTCGCTAACATCAGAGGATTACTTCTTTAAGGTTAGTCGAAGGCGGCATAATTTCAGGAATTAAAGCAGTTAGTGAAGGGGTCCTAAACTGGTCAGCACGATCACATGTCCTTTTCAAGAAGCCCCCCCCCCCCCCATTTTTCCCCTTAAAATTAAGTAAGAGGAACAGAAAATAAAACACATTGAAAACAATACGCCTCACATGTAGAGTTCCCTAGCCAGGTTGTATTATGGTGACTCGCGACAAGAAAGTAAATATGTGGTAAGGATGGTAGTCAGAAATTTTGGATACCTCTTAAAAGCTGTAACAATCCAAGGCGATGGCTTTAATATTTTTGGGTATAAATAACACCAGAATGTAGGCAAAGAGATAGGCTAATGTTAAAACAATGTAATTTACTTGTTACCCATTTTTAGTTGCCCATGATCAAAAGAAGTCTGGAAGTTGCACCTGGCGAGGTAAAAATCGTGGCAAGTACATGGTCTCCGCCAATATGGATGAAGACCAATGAAAGGATCACTGGTTTCGGCCAACTTAGACCGCAGTACTATCAAGCCTACGCGGACTACCACATGCGGTATGGTTGTTTTGCATCTCTACGATGAGTTTACGTAAATTGTCCCCGATAACGCTAACCGTTGTTGGTAGGAGTGTGATTTCATCTTAACATATTCGAGTGCATGTATACTCATTGTCACTTCAACTCAGTAGGTGAACATTTTGTGTCGGACAAGCTCTTGAATAAAAGATCACTCGTGCCTAAGAGTCCAGGGGGCCGATCGTGCTAAGTTTGAACGATAATACCAAAGCTAAACCATAACCAAAGCACATATCGCGCTAATCATTTAAACGGAAATTAAACTAGTTATTTTTTTAATACTCGTGGTTAGCTCTAAACATTTTGGGTTTGGTTTTACTTTGGCAGCGTCAACGATATAATCGTTCGCAAAAAATAACGCGACACCATTTTTTAATTGAGCTAAACTAAAGCTAAACCAAAAACGTTCCGTTCGAACGGTAAAACAACGTTGTAAAATAGCGCGATTGGTCCCCAGTAAACTAACCAATTATGTACCGCCTTTGCTTTCTGTTATATCAGCACATTTTTTTGCTTAAGTCAATACCATATTGCCAATAAACGTACGTAACGTATGGCAGGGACCGATTGTTTGTTATGCTCCTGAAGTACTGAAACACTCGCATGAAAAAGCCCTTTGTTGCCCATGGTCCCTGTGATAGAAAAAGTCAATACCAGGTCACTTATACAATCTGAGAGCGCTAGTTCGCGCGAGTGCCGTAGAGTAATATTTAAGTTTACTTAGGTAAATAGTGGGCTGTAGGGTCATTCTGATATCACATGGCCAAAGGGTAGGCCCCAATTTGACTATAAGGCCATATTCTCAATGCAAAACATGCCACGAAAGGGCCCTATGCCGTATGCTGTTGATGATGGATGTTTGTAAAGAAACTTGTCTGATAACAGCAATTTCACTTTCAGGTTTCTAGAGGAATACGAAAAAGCGGAAGTAAAGATCTGGGCCATCACAACAACTAATGAACCTTTGAATGGTATCGTGCCGTTAGCACCCTTCAACTCCTTAGGATTTACACCGAGACAACTGGTAATTATTACCTGTACTAAAATCCATGATTATGTTAATCTATGTTGCATTCTTGTACAAATCTGCTGTGATAACGTTGTTTTGGTATTAATTAGTAAATCAACATGAGTATAAATAGGTACCTACATAAAGCAGATTACCAAAACATGTTACGGTCAGCATGAAAACAATATGAACAGCAGTCAGAGTGGTCTAATCAAAGGTTAATTAGACCACCATATTTGCTTATATGAACCTTCGCCACTGTACCGAGATATTGTTTTTTTAATTCTTAAAAATCTAGATTTGCTTTAAATAGACTATCAAGTATTTTTATTATTCCTCTCATTGTTTTTAACAATACTAACAGGTATGTATGTGTCTGTCTGTGGCATTGTAGCACCAAAGCGGCTGAACTGATTTGAAAACAGTTTCTTGTTTCCGAAAGCTGACGTTTACGAGATGGTTCATACCAATATTTGATGGAAATCGATTCGATTTAATAGAAGAGATTTAGATTTTACTTCAGTTAAACTAACATGCATATTTTAATAGTAAATTAATAGTAGATTTATACACAACAATACTTTATTTATAATTAAATAATTAAGTACTCTCAAATCTGTTTTTTTAATTGTAAATAGTGAGTGAATTGGAATTTTTGTAATAAAAAAAAATAAAGAACAAAAAAAACGTAAGTAGTAAAAGATATCATGTGCCTAACATTGGTAACGTTTGTATGTTTGAATTACTTTGTAAACGCTTTATTGTGCTTTTTATATTGTGTTATGCTTTTGAGTTGATGTTGTTGTTCCTATATATATATGTATATATGTATGTATGGGAATAGCAACATTAGCTTATGAATTGCCAACATTGATTTGATGTGGATAACGATGTTGGCTATGCTATTACTAAGTATTATGTTGTACTGTCAGTAGTTTATATATATATAGTATAGCTGTTTGTTTTCCTAAATAAACGAGAAAAAAAAAAAAGAAAATAATATATTTTGTTATCAAAGTTGTGTACGCCTGTAATGGGTATTCATATTAGAACAAAACTACTGTGTAAGCTATCACAAGAGTGTGATATGTTATACTGTTGGGTGTACCCAATAAACAAACCTAGTAACAAATTGCAACAAATATTAATTTCATTAGAGCCTACAATCCCCTAAGATTCTAATAAAGAAAAAAAATGGACCTAGCTATAAAAACAAAAAGTTACAGGGGTTTAAGGGAATAAAAATGGTAGAATTTCTAAAAGAAATAAAATAATCCTATAAAAAAAATTTCACGACCAGGATTTTTTTTATTGCCTGAATAGGTAGAAGACGACCCCACCTACCCCCCATTTTCGTATGTTCAACGATCTGCCGAACACCCTGTATATATAATATATAACTTAGAAATAAACATTTTTCATTTCCATAACTGCTATTCTATAGTATTTTTAGCAGTTGTACCGAATTTCGTTTTAATTATCTAGTACCTAATAATGAGTTTTATTTACAGGGACGTTGGGTGGCTAATAACCTCGGTCCTACAGTCAGAAGTTCCAGATTCAACGACACCTTAATCTTAGCTGTTGACGATCAGAGGTATATTCTACATCTGTGGTTAGCGGGAGTAAGTGAATTATTGTACCACTACTGGGGCCCAATTTTCGCACACTCAAAATTCCTATCGATATACATTCTGCACAAAACATCCTATGGGAGTGCCCGCAATGGACAAAAGAGCGTAACCTGATATTAGCAAAATTAAATGCAAGTATCCATCCCGTGGACTACAGGGATCTGCCCTTAAATTATTTAACTTCTTCGGTATCGTCATGAGAATACCAATGAGAGACTGTCAAATTGCCAAGCGCCCGATGCGTCAGCCAATCATACGTCAGAACGTAAACGATGGCAATATCGATGAAATTACCTAATAGAATCCCTGGTTGCAAACCGACACTGAACTCTCGAGTGTGCGACAATCGGGCCCCGGATCATATTCCTTCTTCGTCAGTTTTGTTAATAAAATTGTTAAGTTTCGGCTATTATACATAATGACGAACTGACGAGTGAAACTGAAGGTTGAGCGAATCAACAATCGCTTATTAGTTAAACTTTGAACCTCTGTCTGTACCAGTGTAGCGCCAAACCGCTGAACCGAATTCGAAAGCTGGTGTTTGGTTCTTAGCTATGCTTGGTGGAAATCGGTTAAGGCGTTTCGAAGATATTTTTTACCCTTTAGCACACTTCACGGAAGTTTCCTAAATGTTCAATTTATAATTATTCATGAGTTACAACAGATAAGACCAACTTTGTACATCATCTGTATAAATTTTTTCTATATATATATTTTTAAGTTCTATAAAGAATTTTTCTTCTCAATCATTACCGGGTAGAATCGATTAACTAAAATAAGTACAATTTTTACAGATGGAATTCGAGGATCCGAAGTCTATAGAATACATAGATGGCATAGCAATCCATTATTACGGGAACTTTTTCCCTCCAGCTATACTTTCCGATCTCCACAGACGTTATCCAAATAAAATTCTCCTGTCCACAGAAGCTTGCGAAGGTAAATATCACACATCACACAATCACATTTACGCCCATTTAAATGTCAATCCCCATTTCGGACCCCATTTTCAATAAAAATAACAATAAGTATTTCAAAATTATTGGAACTGTGATGGATTGGGAAAGCTGTAAGAAGTTTTATATGCCAAAATTCAAATGAGATAAATAGGTATAGCAGACAGATGGATAAACAGCCATCGAAGCGACACCATAAGGATTCCTTTTTGTATAACTTTATGATATTGATGGTGGAGAGGTGGGCACAGACGGATGGTCTGCGGGCGGATTCTTTTGCGCGACATTAGTTAAAACCTAAAAAAGTCTCTCTTTGGCATCGAATCCTAAAAAGAAAATCGATCCACAACTGACGGAGATATCGCGGGCCATACATTCAATTAGATTTAATATCTCATCCTCGTTCCAGGTCCTATGCCGTGGGATTTAGAAAAAGTTGAAATTGGATCATGGAGACGAGCTCGCAGATATATTACCAGTATTTTGCAGGTAATAACATTACTAAAACTAGGGATTAGATTTACCATACTTATCTATTAACATATTTCTTTGCACCATCCGACTGTCAAAAATTTCTTTGAGGTCAAAGAATCCGGCAAACTTAGGTAAGTTTGCCGGAAAGAAATCACTATCGCTGATAAGACTGCCGTTGTACCCTTTTAGCTATTTGTGGTAAATATTGTATCTGGGGGCACGGCCGTGCCCCCACCAAGTCGAGCAAAAAAGCGTCACGGCCGTACCATCCTTTTCTCGAAGCAATTCAGACCATTTTCGACCCCCTGTAACTTCGTTGTGGATAAAAATAGAAGACTGAAATTTTCAGTAACTATGCAGGCATTGTAAAGACACGTATATTTAAAATTTCATTCAATTTGAACCAGTATTTTTAAGAATTATAAGGGGTCAAATTTCTTAATTTTGTCAGTCACTGACTCACCGATCATCAAAATTCTAAGGCACTTCTAGCAGACCTAGAAGCTTCAAATTTGGAATATAAGTAGTGTTTGGTGTATGAATCAAGGAAAAACTAAAAAATCTAGAAAAGACAGCAAAGAAAATTAAGCCCATACAGCCAAATCTTCAGTTAATTAAATTTTTCAATATTTTATTTTACGGCAATTATTATTATTGCGTGCGAAGCCGCGGGTTTAAGCTAGTCCCATATAAATATAGGCGCATGGTAGTGCCCCTGCCAAATCGAGCAAAAAATGGGTATTCCGGTGATGAAAACACGTGTATTAAATTATTTATTAATGCAAAAAACGTACCTACGTGCGTATTCGTACTTATTACGAGTGCGTAAGGTTGTATAATTATATACCACGCGCTGCGATGCTAGCGAGTGAGCGCGGGCCGTTACTACACGCTGCGCGGTGCTAGCGCGAGGGCGCGGGGCGGGGACAGTGGCGGGGCGCGCGGAAAGGTGAATGTCGCCGAGCGAGCAGCAGCCGCGCTCATACGCGCGAGCGACCCAATGCTGTTCGGATGTGCCCAGAATTCTTACCTATAAGTTTGCGATTTTCATTGATAATTTCGATTGCTATATTAGTTTGACGACTAAAGGCTACTCTCATTGGTTTACTGATATTATTTGCTTACAATTTGGACGTTGTTCGGATAAATAATTTAAATAAATTAAATATTGATACTTTAAGTACCTAAGTATCTACAAAATACAAAAAGAAATGAGATCCCATCAAAAACAATACTTGTCAAAAAAACCAAGTCTCGCAACTCAGTTGTTCTGCGGTAAAAAGTTGTGAGATCCATGTAATACCAAGTCGGTTGTTAATTTATTCAGTCTCTACTTAAGCGACTTTCTGTCTTAATACGTCCAGTCTCTAAGACCACGATCGTGGTCCATAACAATTGAAAATCATTTGTGTCTGGAATCTCCGTACTCGAAGCATTAAGTTATTACGTAATAATTAACAGCATCTTATAGTGACGCAGATCAATATTAAAATTCTTTAATGTTTTATATAAATATATTGAGACTTGGCCATCGCCTGAAAAGACGTGTAAATTCAATCGCCTGAAAACACATGTAAATTCAATTATTTAGTGCGATGGCCAAGTCTCGATATATTTATATAAAACATTAAAGAATTTTAATATTGATCTGCGTCACTATAAGATGCTGTTAATTATTACGTAATAACTTAATGCTTCGAGTACGGAGATTCCAGACACAAATGATTTTCAATTGTTATGGACCACGATCGTGGTCTTAGAGACTGGACGTATTAAGACAGAAAGTCGCTTAAGTAGAGACTGAATAAATTAACAACCGACTTGGTATTACATGGATCTCACAACTTTTTACCGCAGAACAACTGAGTTGCGAGACTTGGTTTTTTTGACAAGTATTGTTTTTGATGGGATTTATATTTTACTTTTACTATTTTACAAGAAGTTAATGACAATAATGTAATTATTTAGGGATATATGTATTAAGCGAGAACAGTTCTTGTGGGATGTCGAGTTTATAAAGTACGAGTATTTGTAAGGCACTAAGGTTACCTATATTGGGAAAACAAGTCTTTAAATTTCATTGCTAGGAAGTCGAAGTCCCAACTGAGATGAGCACAGAAGCAACAACTTTTTGGATTCTTAATTCTAAAGTATATACCAATAGGGTTGTCCCAACATTCAAAACTCATAACTGGACTCGTGTGAGCCACCTTACGATACCTTCGGGTATATCGCTGATGAAGTGAACTGGAGGGGGCAGAAATGCATTTTCAGTGGACTAATAAAGGGCTCACGAATTCATATTCCTACATAAATGTTTTACTTTTCAGGATTTGAACAACTTCGTAGTTGGATGGATTGACTGGAACCTGTGTTTGAACCCAACAGGTGGACCAAACTGGGCCGATAACTTTGTCGACGCTCCTATCCTAGTTTTCTCGGAACAAGACGAATTTGTGAAACAACCGATGTTCTATGCTATGGGACACTTCTCCAAATTTATTCCGCGAGGGTCCAGGCGTATCGAAGCTGCCCGAAGAAGTCTGAGAACCCTTGAAAATACTGTTGTTCTAACTCCAGCAGGCAATATCGTTATGGTGATACAAAATAGGTAAGATTTTTATGCCAGGTACGACAAGACAGTTTACCTGAAGGAAAGCGTTCATTAAAATCGTAAGTATTACAGTGTTGTTACCTTATGGACTGGAATAATATTGAGACCACACCTCAATGCCAATAATTTTATTAGCAAGGTGAAAGAAGCTTCCACTTGGTACACACTTTCCTTGTTCGGGTGCCTAAATCAAATTCAATACCGAAATACTCGTTATGAAAATTGTAAAGCAATATTTATTATACCACTAGCAATACGCCCGCGACGTTGCTGAAAAAAAATCTCTAAATGACAGTGAAAATATCAAACTCCATTCCGTAGTTTAGAACTAGCGTATACACAGACAAGATACGAATAGCTACTTTGTGTTATACTATTGAGACATTTGCAGTATGTTTTACTCAGGTCAGTATGGGCTTGTTGTTACCTATTAGTTGCTTTATAACTAGGTAATGGAATTAGGCAAATTAGCATATACCTACGCGTCATATTCGTAAAGATTTCGTATTTTCAATGTTTATTTCTAAACACCGGTGTCATACATAATATACTTCTATACCTCCTATACGACCTATTTGGTGTAGTGATTAGCAACTCTGACCGCTATACCAAAAGGTCGCGGGTTCAATCCCCAGCGGGGTACATGTTTAAGTACTCAGTTTGGTTGGTGGTAGGGCATTTTAAATGTCCGCCTGGCTAGCTACCACCATCTTATCTAAATCTGCCGCCAAGCAGCAATGTTAATAGCATTGTTGTGTTCCGGTTGTCAGAGATAAGATAGCCAATCCCCCAAATGTGTTCGGGTTTCCGGGTCAGTACGCTTCCACCTTCGACCTCATCTTCACTTAACATCAGGTGTGATTGAGGTCAAGTACCGACCTGTTGTGCATTAAAAAAAAACCGTAATTGAATGATGTTATGGTTTATTTTTCTTATATGCTAGATTAATGTGACCACCCTAAAGGGTTGATCACGCGTAAGTGGTAATACAGTATAGGCATTGAGCCCTCTTGCCACTGTCACACTGGATACATGCTGAAAAGTGCTAATGTAATGTAAAAAGTATCTTATTAGTGCACTGTTGAACATAGGTCTCTTTGAAGAATGTACCACAATACTTGCAAACTTTTAAATAGTATAATATGAATATTAAATCTTACTGGAAAACATTCTTAGGGCTTTGAGCGCCGCCGCGGTCACCGGTGACCGCAAACAATTGATTTTCAATTGTGTCTGCGTTGCAGCAGTTAAAGTGTAAGAGACAAAATCAATGTTTGGAGGAATTTTCTTCTCCTTTCACATATTTTGAATGACTGCATTTTTACGTGAATGTAGAAATTAAGTTCCTTCAAAGGTTTCCTTCAGTGGATAATAGAATAAAAGAAATTTATTACTAACCAGAGTCTGCAGATATTTCATTCTTCTAATTAAAAAGTCTTTTGGAATGACAGTTTTGTATTCTCTCTTCTGTCCATGTTTACTTTATCACTTATTTCGTCCCTTTGTTCATAATATTTCTCAGTTCTAATAATGAGTATCATTAAGTAACCATACCTTTTTATTTCAGGAGAGAAACAGAATTCCATGTGCGCTTACGAATTACCTCCCAAAGGTTTATAGAATTCAGAATGGAGCCAGAATCCGTGAAAACAATTGAAATCAATCAAAATTTCTAATTTCCATTAGAATAAATAATTTATTATGTTCAAATTTTATTTATAAATCAATTTTTTACGAAAATTAAATACATTTTGTTTCATTTATTCACCACTAATACAGGAAATATTAGTAAATAGTCACCAGTCAGTTTTACCAAGGAAAATATGTATAACTGCAATGACATAATACCCTGGGATTTTAACAAAACTACCCAATACAGGGAGAAATTACCATTTCATGGCATAACAACAGTAAATAACAACAGCTGCAAAATCAGCTTTTTAAATTATAGAACTCCAATTCAACACTCAGTCAATGAAGTGATTTTGTCTAGAGGCCAAACACGGCATACAACCCTACTTCTGATTAGGCCTTCTGGCACTGGTCCATATACCCTTGAATCGGCAGAATTGCCAGAATTATCTCCTTCTAACCATACATGACCTCTCGGGACAATTTGACGTCGTTTTGGAAAGTGACCCCTGACACTATCACCAGGTAAGCCCATTATCCTTTTGCAGATGTTCTGCTTAGGATTTGTGGGACTTTTCGCTATTACAATGTCTCCACGACGCAATCTCTGTAATCGAGGAGTGATATGTTCTGTGAAGAGTATGTTGTTTGACTCCAAGGTGGGCTCCATTGAGGGTCCAGAACACTGCAAGAAAAAATGGAAAAATTGTAAAAAAACATCCATGTGCTGGAAAGGAACAAAAAAAACCACCAACAATGAATCTGCAATTGCAAGGTTTCAAATCTTACTAGATTTTTCAGACTGTCTAAAACAACATGAATGTAGAAATTGCCAACTAATTTGACACTATAGGTAATAGAAATGAATGTTTATTATTTATCAATGAAAAATTATTACCTAATTCGGACCTTAACTATTAACATATGACATATTATATGCAGAAAAAAGCCCTGGAATACCTATATGTTAACATCCTAGGTAGAACCGAGGTCACTGTTCTGAGGGACGGTATCCAGAAGGCTAGTAGCATTACCACATTGTATGCCCACTTTTCAAAAATTAATCTACCGTGAGACCGGGTGTTTGTGTATTTACCGGACACAATTTATTTACTTACTGATTCCTTCTTACTAAATTTATAGTAAATAGAGAATACAGACTTACCATTACAAAATCTCCAACATATTCGAAAGTGCAATGAGTGATGCAACCATACTGTATAACATACCCGAAGAAGCCACAAGTTTTTCCAATAAACTTCATGAAAACCATTATTTATTCTACGGTGTATAGATAATTCAAATAGAAAATAACCTCAAAGAAATAAAACAGAATAATGATTGCCTATGTTAAGTGTCTTACATAATTGAAAATATGTACTACAACTAATTAATAACAAACGAGTACAGTGAATATTCGTTCGCCAAAATGATGTAAGTGAACTGATCAATTTTCACAAACATTCAAAAATTCTCTGATACAAGTCAACAAATCAATGTCACGTCAGTGTCAGCCAGGGGGGGCACACTTCAAATGTCATCAATTTTCATAGCAGACTGCGACCTCTGAACTGCGGTTGACGAACTAACCGTTATTAGTGTTCTGTGGCAGCAGCCGCCATCTTACCGGTGGGTGATGTCATGTCGAGCTCTCAGTCAACGTCGATTTCCTTTTGAAAGTTTTTGTAAAAGTTCAGATTTTTGTTAATTTGTTTTTGTTATACTTGTTTTTCATAGCTAATTTAAAGAAATTAGTTATGAGAAATAAAAATTTCCTCATAAACAACAATACCTATTTCTAAACCCAGTTTCTACCTATATAATCAGTGTACGTAGGTATGTATAGATAGATTTAATTCCTCAACCAATCGCTGGCAGCAGCACTGTCTATACATGCAAATTTAACCACGGAGTTGCCACTCTTTCTCGGTAAATAGTTACTATACTCTTTGGTGTCAGTCTCATTTTATTCACACCTCTTGGAGAAGGCAAAGCGATCTAAGCCCATACAGCCAGTCAGTCTCAGTCGAAACAAGTTCTCAAGATTGACATGGCCTCAAGATGACGCTTGAGAATCTGCTGCATTTTAAAACAGCATCAGAAAAAATGGTCTTGAGACTGAGACGCGATCTCAATCTCAATGGTTGGTGGTAGGGCATTTTAAATGTTCGCCTAGAGCTACCACCATCTTATCTAAATCTGCCGCCAAACAGCAATGTTAATAGCATTGTTGTGTTCCGTTTGTCAGAGATTAAGATAGCCAGTTCCCCAAATATTTGGGTTTCCGGGCATCAGGTGTGACTAAGGTCAAGTGCTATCCCGTTGTGCATAAAAAAAATCTCAAGAACGATTTGCGGAAGGTACTGCGCCGACAATTCGGTAATACGTGGCCTTGTCGTTGGTGCTCACTAAAAGAGACGAAAGACACATATCCTGAAAGAAAGAGGTTAGTCATTGCTAAACAGGAACGCAACGGTTGCCGCTCTTCGCTAAGCGCGCGCTGAACATTCAACTACGCTGACCGAACATTCGGTGACGTAACGCGTCGCACGATGTGCTGCTTGCTATGCAAAATACATTGAAGGCGTTTTCGCGGAAACAGTCGCTAGACGAAAGGTTCGGTTCTACGCTAAACGCCGCGTAATTTCGGCTGATGTGTCAAAGGTTACTTGCGAAACACTGCGAGCATATTCCGCCGAACTCTCGGTGCCGTACCTTCCGCATGTGGTTATGTGTGTGTATTGATTGTCGATATCTTAGAACCTTCGACTGAGGACGGGTGTGATTTTTTATTCTTTTTCCTAAATCTACCTATAACAAAAAAAATATGTTTATAATTATACATTTTCAATGCCCTCTGATGGTTCATTGAAAATATATAGAAAGTATTTTTTATGTACAAAAATATTTTATATAAATGCAAACCTGTTGTGCATATATAAAATAAATAAATTTTAAAAAAATGCTCTGCTGACATATTGGTGTCGATTCGGTTGCACACGAACTAAACTAAAACCAGATTTAGACTGATGCTGTCACGTTATATTGTTCCAGATAGAAAGAGACAGGCCTACTTTAAAATTGGTTTTTAGTTTAGTTTGCGTACAACCGAATCGACACCACTGACGGAGTGAATACTAATGACGAGGCTGCCTAATTCCATGTTCTTTTAGCCTACACCTGCATGGGTCTAGGAAAAAATAAAATGGACGGGCGACTGGGCCAGTGTTGCCTACCTTTTATGTTTTTACGCAGATCTACGTACTTTAGATATTTCTCGCAAACCTACTTACATCAGAATAATCAGTACCTGTACCTTGTGTATAGTCGACGGCACAACGACCGTAACACTACCAGTGAAAGCTATCGGAGATGTAGATGTATCGCAACGAAACCTATTTTTACAAAATAAAATCAATGTGTTCTGCAGTGGACGTCTGTGGCTGATATGATGATGATGATGATGAATGTATTTTTAAATTAAGAATGTGAATTGGTATGCATTTGACCAGAGTAAAGCTTATATACCTATACAAATACACTAGTTTCTTTTTTCATTCAATAAACGAAGAGGTTTTGATTTTACATAGGTTTATATAGAACTTTGGTATTGTTGCCCCTGAAATGCAAGGCAATGAAGGAAGTTTGATTTACATGCCTATCATCATTAGCATCATCATGGCTATTTCAAAAATCGAACGAGTCTTTATTCTTTTATTTAGGTAGTTACATTAAAATAACTAGTTTTGTGACACCGAGAACAGAAAACATTTTAACTTTTATGTAATTGATACATAAATGGTGATATTTTGCTTGGACTATGTAATTATATTAACTAATGTATATACCCAAAATCATTTGCAAATAAATTACTATTTCATTTCTTTTCCTACTGGACATACTTTTGAGGCCTTTAGCAGTTTGACAGTATGGGCTCCTAACAAATATAATAAAAATAAATTAACTAACATTTCTCATTTACATTTACGTAAATAAAGTTACTTGTTGCATATAATAATACGGTGGGATAAACAGATGTACTAAACTTTTTTATTAGGTATGTGACATTTAATTAAAATCACTGTATAAGTCATAGGTTTCCACTGCTGAATATCAGCCTCTAGAGCTAGAATGATCAGTCGGCAGCGGCCTGCATCCAGCGACATTGTGCCAATTTCATTAGGTTGTCTATTCATCTTGTAAATGACGTTCTACGCTGCACTTGCTTAATATTAAAAATTCCTATTAGTTACCAACTATAAATTAAGGATGACGCAAATCGTATGAGTGGCTCAAAGTTGCATTTAATTATATTGACGATACCGCTTCTGTGGCTCAACGTAAACAACTCAGTTTACAAAACGATTGTTGTGGCTTCGATTCTCAGGGACGTTTAAGTTTAGTAATCGGTCTGGTCTGGTCGTAAGGCATTATGTCCGCTACCGTCCCAACTAAGTGTGTTACCAAGTAACAATGTTGTCCATGCTCCGGCTGTTTAAAATAAGATAGCCAGTCCACCAAATAACTGGAGGATTCCGAATGAACTTCCTTTCACCTTCGGCCTTATCTTCACTTAACATTAGGTGTGATTCAAATAAAACGTTATCTCGTCGTGCATTAAAATTTGACACGAAAGTATTTCACGTCAGTCAAAAATTAATTACAGATGTTTTTTTATTTTGAATAGAGCACAAAAGAGAGAGCTTTCATTTGTGAACATTCTTCATTCGTTTTTTAGTTCTCTTCTACTGAACAATCTTTATTATGTCTTACAAACTTTTCTAAATCGGAGCTGGCAATACTGGACTGGATTGACATTGACACTTTTGTTGTTTGACTGACAGTTATGTGTGGAGCTCGCTCAGTCGACTCGGGTAGATTGATGTAAAATTTGTTTCGTGTAGCATTATTTAAAGTTGTATTATTATAACTAAGACAGCAATCAACAGCAGGTTCCTTTACTCATCGGTTTTATACAAAATTTATAGTGTATATTCTAATATTGTGTTACGCGAGCACTCCGTCAGCTTTCACAAGACAATTTCTTCTCTGTTTTACTTATTTCTACGAACAAGGGGTTTATGGGATTTGTTTTGAACCACGCACGAGTGTTAGATGTTTTCCTTTAAACTATAGAAGTTGTTCAGTTTGTTCCTGACCAGAGTGGAATCGATATTGTATGTGGAGCACTAACCTATTGTTGTGATATGATTGTGCATATTATTCTGTGTACCCACTGACACATGGCCTAATGGATGACTACTGATACACTAATAGAAACAAATTGAAGATTAAAAACCACATGTAAGTCCAACTTTACATTATTTACCAATTTACTGTAATGTTTACACATTGAGAAGACCCAATCTTCTGCTCTTACTTGCATATATGTCTCATTGTTTTGTACTAATAAATATATAATAACTTTGCTATCATCATGGATAAATAGATCAGTAAAGTAGGTGGTGATTAGTGAATTCAACAAAAGGAAGTTTTTGCAATGAGTCATCAAAATTGCCTTTTGTCTTGGATTAGTGTTCTGATTTTATAGGTAATCTAGGTTCAATAATCTTAAACATTTTTGTTACATTATCTTTACTAATTCATTCACTACTTATTGTAAAAAATGTATTCAATGAATACCTTCAACTTTCAACCTTTCTGAACAAAAAGAACAAGCATGTTCTTGTAGTATAGTGATGTATAAATCTTTGATTCCTAAAATTGTTGCATACGTATCTTATGCTCTTTCATACGTATCTTATGTTCATTGTTAAAAATACAGAGAGTAGTCATTAGCTTTTGAGACTAAAAGAAGAGGGTTCATATCAATATTATTGTGATAAAAAAACCTAATGCTTAGCTATTATAGTTTATAGTTAGAGCTTAGGTCACAGTCTAGACTAACCCTTAGCTTCACATTTCTTTTGAATATAATTTAACTATAGCACTCTTTTAACTTACTTACTAATTGAACCATCACCTGTGACATGATGTACTGCGATATCTTTGTTAGGTGTGACCAATTTTGAAAATTTATACTATCGGGGTAGTACCTTATGAATTAAATAGTTACGTCCAGTCTTTGTCCGGATGTATCGATTTGATCTAATGGGAGATGTGCCACTTTCGGTTTGATATGGTACCAAAACAAAATATGCCTGCTTAAGTGATTTGCCTACGTTCTTCTTCAATTTAAGAGCTATGCTCTTGTCAGTGGTGTAATGACCACATCTCTCTACTTTCCGCCCTCGTTTTAACCTGTTGGTACGACACGACATTCACCTTTTCTTGCCTACTGTTAAGGGTTTGAAAATGGTTAGAGATTAACTTGAGCGGAGGTTACTATATCGAAACATTGTAATGAAGATTTAGAAATCATTCCCTCAATGCAGCTGAAACATTCAATTTTCCCAAACAACAATATGTAACATTTTAAACAATTAAATAAATTCGTATTTTCAGAAAAAAATTGCCCTATCCTTTAGTTGGCTATTTGACATTACTTCCCAAAATGTAATCCTTGTAAGTGACACTACCAGCTGGTGCAATAATGATATAGGGATATTTTTTCAATCAACGTGTTTCGGCTAGGAATATTTTTTCAAAAATCTAATCTCTCTCTGAGACTCACTTAAATAATTCACTCCTATATAAGCAGAGCCAAAAGTATTAGGTATTTCTATTTAAACATCAGTACAAAACCCAATTTCGTGTTCTGTCCAATATATTATTTAGTTAGTGCTAAGTAACGGTAAATTGTTGTTTTTATATAATTTATGCCTAAATACTAAATAATTATATTTTTACAACATCTACACTACACTACATCCCTTAAACATTGCTTTCTCATCACCCACAGAAACAATGGGGCGGTTCTCAGGGAAGAAATGTCGACTGCTATCAATGTTATGGCTGACTGGCAGCTTCTTCTTCGTAGAACTGATTGTTGGTTATGTCACCAATTCTATGGCGCTTGTGGCTGATTCGTTTCACATGTTGAGTGATGTAGCAGCACTTGTTATTGCCTTCCTATCAGTTAAGGTGAGTTGTCAATAATTAACTTTTACAAGCTAGTTGGGGCTAGCCCACAATGCGGTTCTGCGTTGCTGCATTGATGATATACAATGAAGAATAACTTTACTGATGATGATGACTATGCGTCTCGGCGCCGCGGCGCATCGTCTGGTCTAGCCCTTAGTTTTATAAAACTTATATACAGGTGGTGAAACTCTTTCCATTTGCTACAGAACCGGACATATAAAATCGATGTTCATTTACAGGTAACATATCATGTTACTAAACAGTATTTGTCTTTCATAAATTATGTACTGTAACTGTCCAGCGATTATTGAGATTATTATTTTGTAATATTAAACATATAGTGACTAATGGAATCACTATATGGAATGGTCAGGAAATCTGAAACTTGGAAAAGTTGATATATAAACTTTGAATGTACCATACCACCCTCCTATCTATTTCAGCTGCCAGGTATTAATGCCCACATTGTTGTGATCCAATGCGAAGGATGGTGGCCAGTGAAATTACTGGTTTATGCAGCACTTATCTCAGGTTGAAAATGTATTGTTTGTCCCCTCTATTTGACGTCAAAATTGTTGTCTTTAGAAGGTTACAAGTGTTATGGACGGAGTAAGAATTCTGTTGTTTCTCGTGTATGACTCATCATGTCTTATAATCACTTTCCACCACGTAAGCGGCTTGCTTGTTAGGCCTCCACATAAAAAAGTAGGTACTC
This sequence comes from Oegoconia quadripuncta, assembly GCA_949316235.1. Classification (NCBI taxonomy): domain Eukaryota; kingdom Metazoa; phylum Arthropoda; class Insecta; order Lepidoptera; family Autostichidae; genus Oegoconia; species Oegoconia quadripuncta. Next base: position 20,996,862 of record OX438746.1, read on the forward strand.
AGAAGTAATCAGTTTTAAAAATAAGTTGATTGTGATTTAGGGACTCAGTGAGTATGGTAGGGTTCAAAAGTGCCAGTTCCTGCTTTAATTACTAAATTTATAAGAATGCCTTTTATTTATAACAGAATATACTCGTATCTTTAATTATTGTGCAGTCAACCATTAGATTAGTAATGATACTGGCCTTAAATACACAGGCGTTCAAAATCTTTTGATCTGAGACTGGATATGCACTTTTGAACCCGATTTTACATCACATCACGCGTACACACACGTATCAACAGTCTATAAAAATCTACTACTAGACATAAGGCTCTCGTGCATATCTCGATGCATCGTTTTTCATAGGAAGATGGTAGTATTTGCTCTAAGCGCCATGCGAGGCAGGCGGGTTTGCAATTGCAGATTTTTTGACCACACCCATGACGCTCCTGCCCCTCACTGTTCTATAGACCGCATAACAGTGTGGATAACGTTATGCTCACTTTAGTTGCCTTTAACGGCACCCACGAGAAGAGGGGTTGGTCCCATTCTACTCTGCCGGGAGCCACACAACCATGTACATAATACACATCAATCCGAATCATTGCATACAAATTCAAATAAAGGTTTATTTCGTAAGTTATAAGAATAACATTTGAAGTCGTCATGACATACAATTATCGCTCATTCACTAGGCAGTCTCCCCAGAGAAGAACGAGCAAGAAACTCTTTGTCTTTTTAAATCTGGGGGCACGGCAGTGCCCCCGCCAAGTCGAGCGCGAAGCAAACACTGCCGTACCATCCTTTACTGGAACCATTTCGCGGCATTTTCAGGCCCCTATTTTCGAACCTCTGGATAAGACTAGAACGCAGAAATTTTCGTCATCCAGTAAGCTATAATCACATACTTAAAATCCAAAATTTCAAGTCTGTAGGTCATTTAGTTCCGAAGTTAAGCGAAAGCAAAGTTTCGCATTTATGACACTCACTCACTCACTCACTCACGATCATCAAAATAGAACTAGTACTTCCCATAAACTCAGAGAGCTGAAATTTGGTACAGAGTTATGGTTCAATGGCCACATAAAGGGAAAACTATAAAAACTAGGATAATCGAAGATCTGCAGTACCTGGTGACCCTGATTAGGAAACACAAGAGCCCAACCAAACTATTAGAGATCGACATATACCGCCTTTACAAAAAATATTCAACTTGGTGGGCCGCTTCATTTGATGTCAAAAATCGAAGGTCTGAAGTATCTGATGAAGAACCCTCAGCTGGTCTCAGCTGTATTAGAGATATGGTAATGCCCCCTTCTACTATTGGTACATAGAAAAATCGACTGTCATTGCAAAAATCCAGCGTAGTGGGACACATCTTCCAATTTAATCTAGCCTATAGCATCCCACTGCTGGGCGCATGCTTCCCCTTCTGCTTTTAATACGAATATAAATAAAATTAAAGGAAAACTCTGGATAAGACTAGACTGGCTTTTATACTTATACTTACTTATACTTATTACAAGTTTACAAGAAGAAATAGTCAAACGATTAATTTTATTCTACTCGAACATTACACAAATTAAATAAACAAACGAAAATTTGGTCAAAATATAATGCATTGGCTAAGAGTGGCGGTGATACCCGCACGCGTCGCTAGATGGCGTTGACTGTATTTTAAAACGCGCTTACGTTTTGTTTTTCCGATAACCTTATATGGCAAAGTGGCAACCGGCCGCGTTACAGTCGTTTACGACATTCTTCTATTGCGCTTGAAAATGTTTGCTAGGGATTAGGAGGGATTATTTGCATTTCGTTGATTTCGCTGATTATTTCGTAAGGTTTGCTAAAGTTAATTGGCAGGTTGTTATTATATTAATTCAAAGATTTAAACAGGTTAGGAATTATATGGTTAGTGACGGATTACTGATTATTACTTAATTATCAGAATTAAAAGAAGTTTCAATTGAATACTTTATTTAATTGTTAATTATTTAGTACCTACTTTTAGTTTTCTAGGTTTAATTTACAGTTAGGCAGTACTTCGAATCGCGTTCGTGTTTATAAGTACTTTTCTAGTATTCTAGTTTAGTTTATTTAGTTAGATATTACTTCGTTTCGTTTAAAAATATCATTAATTTAGCTGTATTTCAGTACTAGGTAGGTAGTACCTTTGGTAGAAAGTTCATTGATAATTAATTATATTGACACTTGTCTAATAATTAAGAGTTAACGTTTTGCTTATAGTTTGTATAGATTGAGTAGGCAGAGTAATATTTTCTTTAAGTTTTTTTTATTAAGACAAAAGAAGTCTTAAAGATATAAGTAGGTTTTAGTCTAAATATTATCGGTATTTCTGATTTGTTGTCCATATACTAAAGGTCGTTGAGTTTAATTGTGTTTGATTTCGCAAGATAATAATTATCGTAAAAAATGTCGATAATATTAAAAGACGACGATGAACTTAGTGGCTACCAAGTAGTTGGTATGCCCAAAGACGGGTCTTGTCTCTTCCATTCAATATCTTTCTTGGTGTATGGTAGAACTGACTCAACTTTCAGTATCAAGTATATTTGTAGAAACGTGGGCATATATATAATATGCCCACGTTTCTACAAAAAGAAGTGAAATCCCACCAAAAACATTCTGTAAAAAACTAGCCAAGTCTCGATGGAGCTGCTTGATTATCTCTAAAAAGTAATGAAATCTATACAAAGTCGTGCCAAGTGTAAGGTTCCTTACTGCGATTTCTTTATTATTATAGTTAATGTTGTGTGACTTGGCCGTTGAAGGGTACACAGGGGTACAAAACCAGGTCCTCCATGACACCATTGCACCAATCTGTCGCCAGAACCGCTACGCATTGACGATGGAAAATTGCCACTTGGAAAACGTTGATTCAATAACCAGTCAATTGTAGGCTTGATAAAGCTACTAACGTATAAAGAACGTTATGTAAACGCCACACAGATTATTCGCTAATAGTTTGCCGTTGAACATTCTTAATAACATAATTAATAACATTAATAGCGGTTCTGGCGACAGATTGGTGCAATGGTGTCATGGAGCACCTGGTTTTGTACCCCTGTGTACCCTTCAACGGCCAAGTTACACAACATTAACTATAATAATAAAGAAATCGCAGTAAGGAACCTTACACTTGGCACGACTTTGTATAGATTTCATTACTTTTTAGAGATAATCAAGCAGCTCCATCAAGACTTGGCTAGTTTTTTACAGAATGTTTTTGGTGGGATAAGTATTTATACAATTTATGATACAACAAAGAAAAATAAGAATGCAATATACTGGGTGTCGCCGAGCGGTTCATGTCCTATATCATTATCTACAACCAGTTCTAGTCCGTTGATGGGTATATAGAACCCAATTGAAAGTTTATTAATGAATGATTCATACATCAACAGGTTATAGAAGTCCACTGCTATACATACATCTCACCCATGGCGTGATTTCTATTGCTTTCAATGGCAGGCTTTGTCCAAGGTAGACCAATCCTGATTTTTTGGGAGCTTCGCACTAATGGCGCCGCTTCCCATCACTGGTCTATGCTGTTATGCTCACTATACTTTAGTCACGTGTTACGGCACTCACGAGATGAGCAGGGCTGATTCTGTTCTTCTCTCCGGGAACCACATGGTCAAGTAAATGAATAATTGAGTTGCGAAGTGGTGACAAATGCTCTAGCTAAACGGCTATAAATAAATATTTCAGACCCTTACGCCAATTATCTATCCCAAAACTAAGTAAAGCCTGTACTATAGTTTCCAGATAACAGATAAACATACATAATAAATATTTACATAAACATCAATGACTCAGGAATAAATGTGCATATGCATATTCATCACACAAATATTTACCCCTAGCGGGATTCGAAGCCACAACCGTAAATTTCATCTTTGAAATTTAAAAAATTTTAAAAAACCAAGACAGGGTCACTCACTTCTCACTCTACCAATCGGCCGCTAATCTCCGCTGTCGTTATTGAATTAATTGCTGTATTAAATACTAAATTTTCCCGCAATTTTTTTTTACGTATTTTTTGTTATGCACAATGGGTTGCAACTTGACCTCAATCACACCTGATGTTAAGTGATGATGAGGTCGAAGGTGGAAGCGTACTGACCCGGAAACCCCAACACATTTGGGGGACTGGCTATCTTATCTCTGACAACCGGAACACAACAGTGCTATTAACATTGCTGCTTGGCGGCAGATTTATATATAAGATGGCGTGTTTTCCAACGGCAAAAAGGTAGCTTAGATGTTCGTTTCTATGTGAAAAAAAGACAATCACAATTATATAATCGATTCTTGTTTTTTTTTTTTACATTCCGTAGGTTAAATTTTTCAAAAATGTGAATAAAGATCTAATTATTTTCGAAAATAAAGGAATTCCCTTCAGTGAAATTTGCTATCATCCATATTTAGGGTATTTTCTCTACAAACTCTAGTTTTTCCACCATGTATATTAACATTACTGGATTACAGGATGCTATTCTATTATAACTTATATAATCAGTTGATACTTGCCTATAATAATTTATTAAAGCATACAAAAAAACAGGCGATAGAAATACTATCCGAACTCTCCAATTCCATAAAATTAATTAACCATGACGTCATTAGGTAAATCACCGTGTATTTGAGAACTGATTCCAAGTAGCCATGTCCACGGGTATTCTTGAAACATGAATCATTATTTTTTCTCGTAAAGGAAGTTTATTATCCTTGTTTATGGTGCTTAACATGCGTTAAAATTAGGTACCTATTTAAAGCATTATTTTACACTAAGTACAGTTAGTATTAGCACCGACGACTTGCTAATGTATATCTTGTAGGCAGATGGTTAAATTAGGTATTCGATCGAATGTCTTGACGACCGATTGGTGTAGTGGATAGTGACCCTGTCAGCGAAGCCAACGGTTGCGGGTTCGAATCCCGCGACGGGTAAATGTTTGTGTGATGAATATGAACATTTATTCCTGAGTCATGGATGTTTATATAAATATATATGTATGTTTATCCGTTATCTAGTATCCATAGTACAAGCTTTGCTTAATTTGGGACTAGATGATTGGTGTAAGTGTCCGAAATATTTATTTATTTATATTTGTTTAACACATATGTTTATGTACGATGGACAATTTTTTGAGCAATTTAAAAATTGCCTGCCAGAACCATGCGTGCCTTCAACTACTTCTCGGCCTTCTTTGAATGCGTTTTACCACATATATGCTCTTGAGATCTGTTGTATTACCGCGACGCTTGCTGCCTTTGACGCATGCATACATGAAAGCAGGGGGTCGAGCTTTACTCGTCCTCATCCAAAGAGTTAGCCCTAATTGCCATTTTTCATTTCACTGGCTACACTCCCCTTTGGCGAGGGGAGATCTGGGCAACCCCTATCTTCAATAGATACGTTGTCAAGTACCACCGTCGATCCTAGCTTATGGGACGGACTGTGAAGGTGGAATTATCAATGATTCAAGGAATTTTGGTGGCATAAAACAAATTACCTCTTTGATATTTTATAAAAAAAGTGCAAACTGTAATCAAAAATCATTGCGAATATTTTGACAGATCGAGCCAAAACTTAACGTGACAATTAACTAGTACATACATACACAGGTATCGATTCTCCAACTAAACATTTTTATGCAGACATTGTCGATAATAACCAGTCAATGTGATAACATCACTTGAACCTTATAAAGTGGTTTGTATTAATAATTAACGGCACCTAGGTATTTATAATTCTCAGTTAATTACACTGAATAATACAGAGACGGCCGATTGTGCTAGTGCCTGCTTTTGAAACCAACGGTTGCGGGTTCCAATCTGCTATGGGCGATTATTTGTGTGATGAATATATGAGCACCAAGTGTGTGAGTCATGGATGTTTATATACATAACGTTACGACACGACGAAATGGGGTGGTCAGAGATATTCCAAAATTTACGTTTGGACGTTCCAAAGTTAATGATTCAAACAACATCCACGATCACCTCGAAATATATAGTAATACACACCGTGACGGGGGGGTGAGCCCATCGCCGTTGAAACTACTACCTAAGATGAGGACTAGAAAACAACAAGGACAATTAGTATGTCTCAAATACCTATTCAGTAACATAAAATAAACTTTAACACCGATTTAAGAACCTCCTTTTTTGAAATCTGTTAAAAGCCAATTAACCCAGTTGTTATTTCACAGATGTCACCAAAGAAATGGTCAAAGAACACATTCGGCTGGGCGCGTGCCGAAGTGCTGGGTGCCCTAGTGAACGCGGTGTTCCTAGTTGCGCTCTGCTTTAGTATCACAGTGGAAGCGGTGAAGAGATTCATCGAGATAGAGATTATTCATGACGCAAAACTCCTAGTCGCAGTCGGAACGCTGGGATTGGTGCTCAATATTGTTGGACTGTTTTTATTCCATGGTAAGTGAGTTTACACCACATCACATGCATACTGTCAGCTTCAAAATTACAGCTATTAAAGGGCGATCAGGCTAAGTACCACTCCCGTTTTATCAACAATACGCTAAGCATACAGGACTTATTTTCGCGATATATACAGTAATTCAAAGTTTCGTCCCGAAGTAGATTCACGACCTTTATCCCAATGGTCAGAGATTCTCGGACATTAGCGTTTGGGTGTTCCAAATATGGATTTCATGCTTGAAGCAACGTCCACGATTCACCTTTAGAAATATACAGAAATGCACGAGTACGCGTGTGGTGATCTTATCGCTGATAAAACGTGAAAGTGTAAAAATGTTTTTTGGCGTATGAAGTCAACCTGCTACGTACCTAAATACTTTATGTAGAATCACGAATACCATGTATATTTTAGTGATTATATGTTGTTCTTGTTCTACATATGTTTATGCGTGCGCCAGAAGCGGTATAGAGTTACACAAACATGCACGTGTTAGGCTCTAGTTCTAGAAGTTTTGACGATTTTTTCTTAAATGCTAAATCATAATTAGTTTGTGTAGGACGACCTGTTTGGTGTAGTCGTTAGAAACTCTGCTGCTATACCAAAAGGTCGCGGGTTCGAATCCCGCTAGGGGCATATGTTTGTATGATGAATACGGACATGTGTTCCCGAGTTATGGATGTTTTTCATTTATATATGTATTTATTTACAAAAAAAAATGTATTTGTGTAGTGTATCAACCATCTGGTATCCACAGCACAAGCCTAGTTCCTTAGTGTGGAACTAGATAGCGCTGTCTGTATAGAAATAAGTCCAAGTATAGAAAGAAGTATAGAAAGAAGTATAGAAAGAAAAGAAAGTTATAATTGACCATCCTGATAGCTAAAATATACCTTTAATCTATACACTGAAGATTTTAAGTTTAGTAATTACCCTATCGATTTATACATAATTAATTATACAGAAAACACATGACATAGCCAAAACTTTTCCTTTCGTCAGAATCGAGTCCGCAAATTGCCTTAATCGGTGTCATTATAAATAGAAAATATATGCATAGTTATTAGCTCATGATTATTTTAGTATAGTTTACTTTGTGTGTAGTGAAATTTATTCAAATAGGTAAGCGTCTGGAATACAAGGTTAATGACGTCCTTGTTTTTAAAATCATTGCACCAAAATTTGCATAAGTTGATAAAAAAATCTCTTATCATTTACACATGTTTATCTTACGAATTATAAGTTTACTATAGTCTATTTGCCAATGGTTTGCTACCTTTGTTTACACTGAATTTAAATACATTAATACTGTATCAGGCCTTCAACGAGACAGGCGCTGGGGCTTCTTTGTCTGTCCGTGTATTTGTTGTCGTGGTTTGTGGTCACAGGGAACATTAAAATATAATTTTCCGGTTTAATAAATATCAATATTCATAAACACATTTATAAGTAGTGCGACCCGGAATCTTTAGCCCAACAAGATTTAACATATGAGACGCGTCATGTATAATTTACATATATAAATACTACTTATGTAAACAAACAAATCACATACCTGACGTCAATGACTATTGACTATCATAGAACTAGATGATGGAACCACGAGCGTTTGTTTCGAACCCCAGCAGGACCAAATCCCAGCACTGTCGGATTAGCTGTTACGTATATTAGCGCGGTCAGTCCATGAATAAGTGACCACTAGGGGCATTTTAATGCAAGTGTTTCTTTGCTTCGGAGGGCATGTAAATAGTCGGTCCCGGTTATTTTCAATTGAAGGCAGTCGTTAAGCCAAGTTGGTGGCTTGAAAATACGGACATCAGTTGGCACTAGTCTAACATACATACCAATCCGCACTGGGCCCGCGTGTTGAATGACCCATTTCCCTGCACCCCAACAATGGAGACGTGTTAGAGCTGACTATGAATTACATTATTATTATGAACTTTGCTATGAAGTTACGAATGTAAACGATTGCGTCTGATCTCTTTCCTGCAGTTTTTCTCTCTTCAATTTAAGAGCCATGCTCTTGTCGGTGGAGTCCTTTCCACACTTCTCTAGATTCCGCATTTTCTTTGGCTTCCTAATACGACACAGCATTTACTTTTCCAAGATTCTTTAATTACATTTTTTTTCAACCGATATAATTCTGTGCGTGCAGTATTTACCGACGTGAAATGTATTTTAGTTTAATTATCTTAATAGGTAGGTAGTTAACTGCTCACTGTGTAACGTAATCAATTAGGACTAAACTATACAATGTAGTAAGTTGAATTACAATCTTTATTTGTTATATGCGAAAACGAAGTTATTCTTGTTTCAATGACAATCGCGTACAATCTGATGACACTTCTCGAAACTAAAACTTTAATGTGGTGTTATCTCTTTTTCCCAAGAATGATTAACACGAGCTAGTAACACTTTAACTTCACACTTTCACTTTTTAATTTTATTTAAGAAAAGTGTCAGCAGAAATTTTTCATGCCATCTATCCGAAGAGCAATCATTGGTTCTTCAATAAGTTCGAGCAATGTAGATCTTTTCTCTATAGAGGGCAGAATGAGTTTTGAAATAGACCAAAATGATCGAAATATTACTGGCTGGCTGGGCGACACCCTAGGTTATATAAAAAAATAACATGTATATCTCGTGCACTGCGGCCTCAACTTTGTTCAATACATTTTTAGTTATTACTTTGTCCAATAATAACATTCTAACAGTGACGTATAGGTACTGACCTCGCCGCGGCTCGACTTCTCGGAATTCTCGTGATGCCATCAGCTTGTTTTCGCCCACTTCTGGACAATAGGCCTCCTTTATGTCCTCTACAATGACACGAGAGCTTTGCGTCTGTCTCTCTTACTCGCATGAAGCATGAATGTGATACCTGGCACATGTCTCGTGTCGTTGTACCTAGACGAATATTGCCAGCCCCGTTTTAGTAGGTCATAAGCAGGTTAATATAATAATGAGATTTCTTTTTCACAAATATGTTATAAGTTTAAATTCTGTTTTCTTCAAAACATCTAAGCAAACATAGGTAAATATTTTTGTAAAGATCCATATCTCGGGAATAAAGTTTCGTATCATCACACTAACATTTACTCCTAGCTATATTCGAACCTGCAACCGTTGATTTCAAAGGCGGGGAACTCTCTTCACCAATCAGTCGTCCAAAATGTAAAGAAAAATATGTATGCTGAGATAGCCTACAATTATAGAATTTTCTTTTAGAACACGGGAGCAGTCACGGACATTCACATGGCGGTGTCCCGCCTCCTTCCAATGTGAGGCACCTCACCGAAATCGTGAACAGCAACGCGGATATGGCCCTTGGCCACAATGCCACCGACACAGAGGAGACAGACGAGATGGTCAAGACTGAAAAGATTCCAAATGATAACAAGGCGCCGTGCAGGGCAGCTCATGATCCCGGACATATGAACATGAAGGGGGTGTTCCTACACGTCCTGTCCGATGCCTTAGGTGAGTTTCTATTTTCCTTTTTTTACGGCAAGGAATTACTGCAAGTAAGGTCTACATTTATAAGTTCTACGTTTAAAATACTTAAAAACAAGCTTTTAAAACTCCATCATAATGTGTATGTAAAATTTCATGTCCGTGCTATTAATAGTAGAGGAAGTCTCACTTCGGGAGAGAATCATGGCTGCAGCATCAGGTTATCGCGAAAATCGCGTTCGTGCTATTAACCGTTAAGAAGTTCCCCTTGTGATGGAGACGATCCTGGCTGCAGCATCCGTTCATGTATATCATATAAATGTATTATAATCAAAACTGAACGAGTATGCAAAATTTTCAGCTCTTTGGGTAAACTGGAAATGGTTCTAATTTTCCTTGCAAATTTTTAAACGGACGACTTACACCATGGACTTTGAAAGTTCAATAAAAACTTGTAAAATATACGTTGTTAAGGAGTTTCTTGTCGCTTCTTCTCCGTAACCATAACACTTAAGTGATGTAGTCTAAAAAATATGTTAACTTACATCGGGTAGTGATTGGTGTCGATTCGGATGTACACCAACTAAACTTTTAGTTGAGTTTAGTTGGTGTACATCCGACCATTGTCGCACAAGGGTATTCCACCAGGGCCTTTCCATTTGTTCTACTAGGCGCGGGAATATTTTTCTACCCGTTCGTTACCAACTTACTGAATAATAGCTTTTCGCTTCTTAACGTGCACTGTTAAGATTTAGAACTCCTTGCCGGCGGCTGTGTTTTCCGAATCTTACAATCCTCAAGTCTAAGGTGAGGCATAGGCAACTCGAATCGCTTGCTTCATCTCCGGCTACATCGTCACTTTACACTACGTGAGTCTTTCATTAAAAGATAATATACAGGGCGTCCCAAAGTTATGGGACATGAAGGGGAAGTACCTTAAATATCGTAGATAGTGAATTTTGCTCAAAGAAGACTTTATGTTATTTTTAAAAGTTAGTAATTCTGCATTCATAGATTTTCTAAAAATTATTTGCTTCGGCTGGGAATCGAACCGACTCAAATGTGAAAAAAAAAACACCCTACTTTTATGATGCCAATCGAAAGAATAGCTAAAAAATAATAACTCTGCCTAAGTAACATAGTATTTTAAAAGAAAGGAACAACGTGAAATTAATCATTTTAATCAAATAAAAAACATACATGAAACTGCCGTAGTCAATTAAGTAGGTATTTTTTTGTAAATTAATTAATTAAATGCTCAAAATGTGATCCCTCTTGTCTTACGCAAATCGCCAATCTTTTAATGAGCCCGCTGCCTGTTGATTTTCTAATCATTTTATGGTGAACACTCGATGTGATATGGCACAATTCTGTTTGCAACTCGCCTACGTTCTCGTATCGCTTTTTGTATAGCATATCTTTCACGTATCCCCAAAAGAAGAAATCTAATGGTGTGAGGTCCGGGGATCTGGCCGGCCATCTAATCGGTCCATTTGTACCAATCCATGTAGGAAAACATTCATTTAGAAAATCTGCTGCTCTCCGACTATTATGAGCCGGAGCTCCATCTTGTTGGAAAATTAAGTTTTCTTGCTCCGCCGCGGAATGGTTTCTTATCTTATCCCTTAAAATTTGAAGTATTCCTAAATACTTTTCTGTGTTCAAGGTTCCTTGGTAAAAATGGATTAAGAAAACCCGGTTTTTTAAAAGTCCGCACCAACAGTTGAGTGAAAAACGCACTTGGTTATTAGTTTCAGTCACTCGTAGGGGATTTTCTTTAGACCAAATACGATTATTGTTGCGGTTATACATACCGTTATTGCTAAAGTTAGATTCGTCTGTCCAAATAATATTATCCAAAAAATTTGGATCTTCGAGCAATCGTGCCTGGATATCAAGACAGAATTTTCTTCTCCTTTCTGTATCGCCCGGAAGTAATTTTTGAACCAATCGTCCTTCAACATAACTCTTAAAACCGTGTTTTTTTAATACACGGTGTATTTTACTTTTTGAAACTCCAATTTCATCTACACGTGCACTTATAATAAGGAAAACTATGTTAGTACCTATTTTATGAAGTGGGTACTTATTTACGAATAATCAATGCTATCTTTGGAATGATAATATCGCTACTTTTCGAACGTCGTCGGCAATAAATAACTTTCTTGAAATTTGACTCAATCATTTTATGTTGTTCCTTTCTTTTAAAATACTATGTTACTTAGGCAGAGTTATTATTTTTTAGCTATTCTTTCGATTGGCATCATAAAAGTAGGGTGTTTTTTTTTTCACATTTAAGTCGGTTCGATTCCCAGCCGAAGCAAGTAATTTTTAGAAAATCTATGAATGCAGAATTACTAACTTTTAAAAATAACATAAAGTCTTCTTTGAGCAAAATTCACTATCTACGATATTTAAGGTACTTCCCCTTCATGTCCCATAACTTTGGGACGCCCTGTATACAGGGTGACTTTAAATTGAAGCATAACCTTGTAAGGGGATGTTGCACAGGTCATTTGCAACAACTTTTGTAGGAACACTCATATGCAAAAGTGAACCAATGTTTTTTTTGGGAATTTTTTTAAAAATATCTATGTGGTAAGCAAAGAAAATTGTAAAAAAAAAATTGTTGAAAATTTCGATAATTTTTCATTTACTGATTAGTCTCTTACGTTCTAGTTACATGTTAGCATCATCAAATCTACATTATTTGCATTATTCTAGACACAGTGCTGTAAAACTCAAAGAAAATAGTAAATAATTTACTAGTTTTATTACAAAAAACAGCTCGTTTAAAAAAAACTCACTATTACACTTACTCTGCGTATTATAAAAAAACATCTACATTTCTTAAGCTTTCAAATGAGGTATAAAACTCTGGCATAGCTAGTCAAACATCAGAGATATTAGCCAAACAAGGGAACAGGTTGGAATAGCAAAAAAATTACAGATTACAATAAAAACTAATTTGTGCAAAATGTGACTCACACACTTAGTGGTGACAATTCTACAACACACATTTTAAATTTTATTTAGGTTTTCAGTACCACCAGTCCTTATTTTCTTTTAAAAAGCCAAAAATTAAGAATGTTTTAAACACAAAAGTGTCCGTTTTAAACAAAATTTCACTATAACACTTGCTCTGCGTATTATTAGTAAAAAATTTATTTCATAAGCTTTCAAATGAGGTATAAAACCGTGAGTCTAACGGTAAAAGACTCGTCTGAACGAAGCATATGAGCCCAAACTAGAGGGGTTTAGTAGTAGCCACTGAACAGCTTTACCATCCACCTCCGGTCTACATCATTAGATCAGCTCCAAGATACCAAATTATAGTGTTGTCATCAGAATTACATATAGATATATATTTTTTTTATATATGAGAGGGCGGCAAACGAGCATGCAGGTCACCTGATGGAAAGCAATCACCGCCGCCCATAGAAACCCGCAACACCAAATAAATAATAAATAAATAAGTAAGATATAAAGTTTCATTTCGATACGACAATTAAAAGTTTCAATTATGATTTATTACATTGTTAGTTACAAGTGAAGCTAATAAAAGCGTGTTAAAAAGTTTAAAAGAGGCAATTAAAATGGGCGAAGTAATTTAGAGTTGATCGGACTATAAGTTCTATCATCTGGCATTATGTTTCTCTGTTAGCTGGGCTGGCTCTGGTCACATATAATATCTGGTAATAAAATATTATTGAAATGCAATCAGAAACTGTAAGTTTCTCATTATCGCCATTAACTTTCGTTTCGGACCGCTAAGGTCGTAATGACAATAAAAATTCTATTGTACTGTTCAGTGTAAGTTAAAGTGTTAATAATTTGCTTACTTTCATTCTTCGTTGCGTCCATTGTGAAAAAATCATCATTATCAACATCTTAACGGCTTTTTTTCACTAGCGACGTTGTCTTAAGTCACTACGCGAGCCCAGCCGCATTAGTGATTTAGTGTTGCCGAACTATTGATAATTTTAAAACTATCGATCGGTCTATCGATAGTATCGATCTCTTAGTTAGTACAATACTATCGGTAAGCAGCTATACAATCAATAGTATTGCTATCTAATATTGCATAAACTATCGATACTATGGATAGTATTGTTCCCGAAAGTTACGAAATCTATCGATAGTATCGATATTATCGATTGTTTTGTACAATCGATAGTAACCTTTAATTCAATAGTATCCGTTACTTTTGTTCTACCCAACTGCCAGTGTAAATGCAATCGATACTATTGAAATAAAGGTAACAATCGGTTGTCCAAAACTATAGATACTATCGACAGATATTTGATATTGAAAAGCAATGCTGTCGATACTATTGATACTATCGATGGTTTATTCGCCGTCAGGGATCGATACTATCGATAGTATTGGTTATTTACCTATAGTATTGCACTAAAATAGATATCGATGCTATCGAAAACTATCGATATTATTAATACAAAATACAAATACATTTATTTTGCTCTAAATGTGGTACACAGATCTCATTCACCAATATAAAGTTTCACACATTTTACCAGACACTGGCATGCAAAATTTAATTATATTGTTTTTGCTTAAACTATCGATAGACTATCGAAATGCTCGAGCGGCAACACTAGTGAGCTTGTCTTGAGTGTGGCTACCTGACATTCAATGTTTTTAAGCCGCCCTTCTCGATCCTGGCACAGATTAGTATTTGTCGAAAGCGGATACAAGCATATTCAAAGATTTTGTCAACTAGTATTAACTCGCGTAGATTTCGTTTATATGTGTAATTTGATTATCCGGTGGGAACGACTCATTTTAGCAGTATAGTGACTATCATATGTCCTATCCCAAGGCATATTCTACCTGTATACTAATTTTCGTTCAAATACGTTCATCCGTTTCGCCGTCATTGAGCAACAGAGATTTGCTTTCGCGTTTATCTACACAATAATTTTAATACGAGAGATAAAACGAAATTCCTGATATACAGAGCGCGATGTAGAGTGTATGGATAAATTTTGCTCCATTGACGTCCGTCTAACTCAAATTCTACTGAACACGCAAAGCAATTTGCTAAAAGATTCTGTATTATTTACCGAGCTGTATGTTTACCTTGATTGGTCACACTGTTTTCTTTACCTTGACATTGGCTGGTTAACTTTCAACAAGGAAAATCAACCGAACCCATAACTAAATCTTAGGATAATTAATTTTATTTGTTACATTGATTGAATAGGTAAAACTTGTATATATTTCTTTATTATATTTTAAATAATCACGTATTGATTATAATATTAGCTACGTGACTGATGTGATGAAGTGGTCTTATGTCAAGAGAGCGGTCAAGCTTATGTTCGATAACGGATACGATTGTCATTTCTTTATTTTTTGCTACAATCCTCTATTTATAAAATAACTACTTACCTATAATAGCATTCTCATCACGGATCATCTTACTGAAAGTTTTTGATTTGTAAACCAACAGTTTATGTTTCAAAATACAAAATAGTTTATTTTTCAGACCAGTTTAACAATAATGATCCTAGTTTTTGGATTCTCCTAATAGGAAAATTTAATAATTCAGGAGGAATGTGTCAGGAGAAACCACTTTTACATGTCTTAGCTTTTTAAAGAGTAAAACAAAAGTAAGGCTTTAAATGATAATAATCAGTAGGTATACCCTTGTGTGTATATGTGTGTTATATGTAAATGTGCATCTGTGTGTATGTGTGCGTGTGTTATGCCTGTGTGGGGGTGTAAGTGTTTGTGAGTGTGGGTGTAAGTGTTTGTGTGTGTGGGAGTGTGTGTGTATGTATGTGTGTATCGGTGTTCAGCATACCACCTGATAAGTAAATGGTAGGCAAAAAATAAGTGACTAATGACTCAGATCCCACGATTGCTGGTTCGAAATCCCTATGTGGTAAGTGCCTGCATGAATGAACACAATAAATTAAGCATTTCAATATACTATTATTATCTTTAGAATTATTGGTCAGTTTTAGGTTATATATTTTAGTAGATTTTCTGTTTGTATGTAGTCTTGTGTTTTTAGCCAAGTCGTGATGATTTTTTTACAGTCATGGAGTTTTAATTTTGTAGATGTACTCGTAACTAGATTGTCCATTATACTGCCGTTTAGCGAACGATGTTTTGTGTTGAACGATTTTAACAACATTATCTCTTCTCCTCCCAAGAGTTACTGCAGGATTATATGGTAAGTTTTTATGAAGTTTGAGAGTCGCCAATAGTATATAAAGTTGTCTTACGGTCAACAAATCAGCTGTTTTATAGAGGTCAACTGTTGGAAATCTGTAGGGCTTAAAATTCATTACTTTTAAAAGACAACGCTGACCTCGCTCTACGTGTAAAAATTTTGTTTTAGTCGCTCCGCCCTATATCGAGATGCAATATGTTAAGACCGATTGAGCTAGTGATTTATAAATTCTCTTTAGGAGCTATATGTTTGTATCATTGTTTTATGTCGGAGTTTCGTTCTTTATTAAATATTGTGAGTTTTTGAGTCGCAAGTGCACGGTCAAATCCGAAATTGGAAAACTGGAAGAAAAAAAACCAGCATTATACGTATATATTGACATTATGCAAAGTTTACATTTTTTCGTTCCACAGGTGTAAAATGCGATTTTTGTTTGCTCTAAAATCGAGCATGACTTCTTTGAGCCGTTGTTCCTGTTTTTTTCATAGTTTCTTAAGTGACCACTCACTCGCATCTGAAAAACTGTATAACTGCAATATATATGTCGCGAATTTCAATCAACTTAAACCATCTCTTAAACAGACTTACATTAGAAGATACGAAACGATTGGTTTCTATCCCAAATCTCGACGCTGGCACAGCAACAACGTGCATACAAGCATCCTGCAGACATTTCGACTGCTTTAAATACATCATTAGAGACAGTGATTCGACATCTTTTGACTTAAGCTCTTTCCCAATTTACTCCCATGCGAGGACGTTGTGAAGCGATAATTATTAACTTAGTACTAGCGATAAAATTTTCGGTACTTTTGTGTTGAAAAATTTCATTACCACCTCATTGATTACGTACCGTAGACGTAATGATCCATACACGTATTGTTATGCCCATACCGTATCAAACATTTGCAGTTAATTTACCATATCAATATCAGGGATATAGTTAATCAATGCGCTCATGAAATATGTATGTCTCATTCCGTATGCATATTAAGGTCCATCAATGGCCGGAATTTCTGTCGGAGCCTTGAACACGATAATTAGGAACAATAACATTAACATTCAATCGCAATAGGCGATGATAGATTCTTAGTATTAATTTGCTCTCGCTTCACTAATTACAGTTAGAAAACTAATAACCTAAACAAGAGTTTGATTAGAAGCTTGATGCAATTATATGATCCGTCCATCCAAATATCGAGGCAGGTATTACGCGTTTGTTTGTGAAACATTTTCTATTCTTGCATTTATGCCGATCATTTACATTTTCTGCGTAAAACGCATTCCCAAATAGACCTTTTTGTTACATAGTTTGACAGGTTTGAAGTTCTGTCTGTGACAATATATCCAATTTACTGCTCTAGACTTCTTCCCTTCAACTTAGTCACCTTTCCTCTTGCTAAATATATTACTTTTTTCTTTTATTCCTTCCTGGTCTTTTTAAAAATACAGAACATGCATAATGCAAATGCAGTATAACATTTATCCTATCTAGTACTACAAATGGTATATGTTTCTATCCATGGCCATTTCTAACACTTACCCTTAGGACTCCATGATCCGGGTTTTTTATTTAACACAGCGATATGTCTATATCTGTTACAGTATTTGTACTCTAACGTAGCCTTAACCTTATATCAATATAGAATAAAAACAGAAATAAAATGTTTTATAGTTTGTCACCTTGTACCTATTTCCTTATTATACCGAGTTAAGAGGTAGGATTCCTTAAGTTAACTGTGTAGAGTACCAATATTCTTTACTGCATCCTTGGTGAATCATCATCATCATCAGCCACAAGTCTATTGCTAGATGTAGGCGTGCCTCAGAGCCCGATCTTCAACTACTGGATCCAGTCCCTTCCAGCTACTCGATGCTGACCGCCGCTCCATCTGGCTGGGGTGAATCTTGCACACTGTTTTCCTTTAAATTTGCAAATTGACTTGGTCGCATTGCATGAAAGTATGCCACGCCTGTGGAAGGTGCTAACCTTCAAAGCTATATCGACGACCTTTTTTCTCTGACGAATCACCTCGTTCCGGATCCTGTCTCCCAGTGCGTGATCATTAGCTTTTGGAATTATTGTAATGTCAGCGTCCTCGTATCGTCCCCTTAAGTCATTAGAGGCACTGGTTGAACGTCTTCAGAGTTTGTGAAATTGGCGATGAGATATCGCGTACTTCCCAAATGCTGCCCAACTCTGCTGAATACTTGGCGAAAACCATGTATATAAAAGTTTATTTTAAAATGTCCTTAAAGAACACATTCTTCCTCGGCTGATCTATTGTTGAATGCATGTTCTATAAATAACCGGTATTTGGATTAAAGAGAGTGTTGTTAATAGCTACATAGATTAAATATGTCCTAAATTTTCCATTGTTCACATAACGCAGTCGACGGTGTTGTAATTTGTAAGATTTGATTGTAAAGTCCTCTTTCTTCTCGGCTTTATTTATTTACGAACGTGTTATGAATGACTGTTGTATTGTACTTTATGACATAATAGGATTAAATAACAACAAACAAAAAACATCACAATAATGTAAATAAGAATCTATCGAAACTTTCAACGACGTTTGGTGTAGTGTTTAGAAACACTGCTGCTATATTTTGATATAGCAGCAGTGTTTCTAAAAGGTCGCGGGTCCGAATCCCGCTAGGGGCATATGTTTGCATGATGAATACAGACATGTGTTCCCGCGTTATGGATGTTTTTCATTTAATATGTATTTATTTACAAAAAAAATATATTTGTGTAGTTTATGAACCATTTGTTATCTATAATACAAGCCATCGACTCGCTAAGAAGAAGAATACAAGCCTAGTTGCTTAGTGTGGAACTAGATGGCGCTGTGTGTATGTGCAAAGATATTTATTAAAATAAACGACAAGGTCGAAGGTTGATTACCAGCATTCGCTAGTTATACCATAACTAAATAACAAAATCACAAAAGATAAAACATGCCTTTGTAGACAAATAAAGGGCCACCGCTGTTCAAGTTAAACATGTGCTCATTTCTTCGTTCTAATTTTGTATTCTAAAAGTACATAAAATTGTCGTGAGCCGTCTGCCATTGACATTATTTTGGATACATAACATGCGAACCTACCTAACCTTGTGCCACTTCGGTGGAACAAATCTTATCAAATGTAACTACGATCAGTTGCATTGATCATTATGAAAGTTATCTATAATTTAACTGGCGAGGTCGAAAACAGGAGTGGTCGGATTATACGTACACTTGCAATTACAAAATTGTTTTTAAAATAGATAAACTGAAAAAAATACGAATATGATCAAGGGCATAGGTGGCCGGCCTACCTCTGTACAATTATTCTTCAATTAATAATAATTATGCGATTGTGTTATTCACTTATTCATTGACTTTCATGGCCGTTGATGTGGGGTATTTTTATTTCATTCAGACACATGTTCATCTAAGATTTCTTCACAGCCTAAATATATCTTTGTATATGCAATATAGAAAGTCACTAAATCTCTTTTAATGTTAATTTTTTTTTTTTATGCTATCAATATGCACAACGCTCTATTCTTAAAGTAGCTCACCGTAAGACGATTAGATTCCCTACAAATTACTTGTATGAGCTCTGTGCGGTTTCCAGAGTAAGGCAGATCTATATAATATCGACTATCCTCAAATATCATAGGAAAGCAGCTCTCTTAAAAGATGAGTCAGTAAGTTCTAGGCGGCATGAACCAAAATGGGTCACACCACTCACGAGAACAACTTTTGCTGATAGATTTTTCTTTCACATGGCGCCTTTACTTTATAATCGTGTCAATAAAAGTCGAAAAATATACAATTTACGCAGAAGTACCTGTAAAAATATCTTAAAAGAATGGTTACTTACCTTAGACTACGAAGACACTGAAAAAATTATCCATTCCTAAGCAGTTCTCTACACACATGCGAGCACTTATTCTACGCCTGACATAAATAAACACGCAAACAAACAGACACACACATACACACACACGAACACATACACACGCGCACCCCACCCTACACACACACACCTCTCCCTCACCCCCTCCCTCACCCCCCCCCCCCCAACACACACACACACACACGCGCACACGCACACACGCACACACACATATATTATTAATAAATTAGCAATAAACAAGTCAGGTAAATCCAATGACATTTACGCGAGTAACTCAGCAGCGACAACGCTGCGTGCGGTCACAACAACTTTAATTTACCTATTGCAAGTTATGTTGATTAGTTTACAAGCACAGACCCAGTGAACAACTGTATTTACTTTTTTTTTGTTTTACCTCCTTTTAAGCATCCTAGAAATTAAGATCTCAAAAAATGTAATACCTATACAAAGACATATTTTATGGTACAACACTTGTGATACTTTGTTAATTGGATGGGGAAGAGACTGGTTACCCACAACACAGGGAATCCTAGTGTGGGGACCAGGGCTACCTCACTGCTTATATTGTAACACTGCTTTTGACACAATAAAAAAATGATTTACTGATTTACTGAATATTCACATCGCATAATATTCGTCGAGACCCCAAATGATTTAGAATTGATTTTCCTGTTACGATTTAACGGGTGTAGCAGTGGGTGGTATGCCCGCTCGTTACGTTGTGCTTGCAAACAAAAAAGTTGAAAATTATTTCACGCACGTACAGAGTTGCCACTAATCTGCAAGATTTTCCCGAACAATTATATGTCCGTATTTTGAACGAGCTTCCAGGAAGCCGGAATTTGGAGTGATTAGGATTTATTAGAAGACCAATAAAGTAACACTGGTTCATACCAGTGTCGGTAAATGTCAATTTGATTAATAATTAAAAGCTAATAAAAAAAACTGTAGTGCCTACAGATATCGTGTAATTAATTATCTGGTTTTGGTGTTGTCGCATATAAATAACTAATTGATCAAATAGACATGATTAGAAGTTCTTCTATGTAAATAATAATAAATAAATATCCTTAGACATACACACAGCGCCATCTACTTCCACAGTAAGCAACTATAGGCTTGTGTTGTGAATACTAGATGGTTGATATACTACATAAATACATTTTTTTTGTAAATAAATACTTATTATAAATGAAAAACATCCATAACTCGGGTACACATGTCCGTATTCATCATACAAACATATGCCCCTAGCGGGATTCGAACCCGCAACCTTATTTGGCTATGGAGAGCGTGATACCCGGCATATCACTACGTGATCGAATCAAGAATGAGGAAATCCGTAGACGAACTAAAGACTTAGTCCAGCGGATTAGTAAGTTGAAGTAGCAGTGGTCAGGGCACATAGCTCGAAGAATCGATTACCGGTGGGGCATTAAATTTCTTGAGTGGACACCACGCACCGGCAAACGCATTGTAGGATATCCACTCACAAGGTGGATTAACGACCTGATAAAGGTTGCGGGAAGTCGAGCGACTTCCCGCGACCGCGAGTCAGGTATCCAGCGATACAGGCCGCTTCCAACGATCGCTCTGGATATCTATGAGGGTGGTCTATATTCAGCAGTGGACGTCCTGTGGCTGATATGATTATTGTAATATTCAGTTTTTGGGATTGTACCAAATAGCGAAACTAAAGCCATTTATGGTCAGTAGCATCAGCCATCACAGATCACGATTCCCAGCGGGGTACATGTCCGCCTGGCTAGCTACCACCATCTTATCTAAATCTGCCGCCAAGCAGCAATGTTAATAGCATTGTTGTGTTCCGGTTGTCAGAGATAAGATAGCCAGTCCCCCAAATGTGTTGGGGTTTCCGGGTCAATACGCTTCCACCTTCGACATCATCTTCATTTAACATCAGGTGTGATTGAGGTCAAGTACGAACCCGTTATGCATAAAAAAAAAAAGATGCTGTTGCATAAATAGTTGAACTGCCAACAATTGGCTAGCCACCGACTTCAGTAAGGTTGCATTCTCTATCTCCGGAGTGCATCATCAGATTTTATGGGGCCACACTAGCGGTAAACCCTATGAAACAAAAAAGAATCAATTAAATCGATTAAAAAGTGACGATAATGTGGCCATAAAAAACCCATACAGAAGATCATAGAACCTCCTCCTTTCTGGAGTCAGTTAAAAATATGTAAATGCTGATGTGATTGTGACCCTCTCAAGTCTAAAACAGCCCACCAAGGTACTCCTTAGTCAAACACTAACACTGGAAATGTATGATGTGATTTTTCTGAATGAAACACACGTCATGTCAAATCGAATAGTTTGCAATATAAAAATAATTGTGTTTTGCTGACGAAACAAGATGGAAATAACTATTTAAGTATTTAAAATCCAAAAAACTCGACTGCATATTTTGTATTTTGCCGACGCCATGTTGGATTTTTTTACCATAAAATGTATCATATAACATTCCGGGTAGCAAGACGAATCTAACGACACCATGCATTTCGAAGTCGGTCAAGCCGTTTAGGTTACAGGACGCGCCAAAGGAACGGACATACATACATAAATACATACCTACACTGGAAAAACATTACCCTCCTTCCTTGGCCGGTCGGATAAAAACCGCACAAAAGTGGTCATTTTTTGATATGGTAACTCTATTACGTGGAAATATCGCCTTACACGAGCCGGCACGGCGCGTGTACCCCGCAATGAGGTAAATAGGGTAAGATACTATATCGGGGGCACTAGAGTTACTTAGTCTGTATTGATAGTAAATAACAATATAAAACGACGGCTCTTGACTCTGCCTATCTTCGAAAGCAACGGAAAAACGAGCAGCAACGACTAGAGAAGCACGACGCTATCAATATTGTACCTACCTTACACAGCCTAGGACAGATCCATTTTGTCAGAGTTACGTTTGCCAAAATAGGGTTTAAATAGCTGCTTTTGTTGAAAATTTGAGAAGTATTCAAAATTGAACGACTTAAGTACTATGGCTAAGTAAGCGCTACTATTTTATCCGTAGGATATATTCAAGAAAGTATGACATGTATTTTGGCCTGTAAAAAGTTCCTAGTAATTCCTTACAAAAGGACCTAAATCAACTGCAAAAGTAACTAAATTGTATATTCTGACTACGGAATCCGACACGTACTTGGCCGATTTTTTTACATCAACAAAGATAGGTGACGATCTTGGTTTTGCGGTTCAGCATTTGCTTGAAACCAGAGTTAAGCGGAAATAAATGAGATACCTACTTTTGCAGCTGTATTTATGTTTGTTATTCATTAAAACGAAGTAATTTATAGAGATTTGATTCTTATTAATTGATCCTATCGATTGAAGCCTTGTCTAAAAAATTACGTCAATCCACCTGCAATCCACAAGCTTTTACTTAGTATGCAATGTTCGTAAGTAAGTTGTCCGTTTCAAAATTTGCAAAGCATTTTTCAACCACTTGCTGGTATCTGATTGAGCTGAAATTTGGCATATTTGTGTAAGTTCGGTGACAATACAATATTATGGTACCATCGAGCTGATCTGATGATGGAGTTGGGATGTAGGGACTAGAACTCACTGACGGCAAATAGCACGATAATCGAATTTGGGCTCGCTTCATTTGTAACCATGAGCACTTTCCATTACATGATGAAATGGGTCTGAAAATCGAGCCAGAAAATTGCCACTGGAACTCCTTGATGGACTTTATGTTACTCGTCTTTGTACTAGAATAATATATGATGATCATGCAGCAGCATTAAAAGCTTGTTTTTAAAAGTATTTTCGAAGTTGAACTTATTAAACACTGCGTAACAGCCTGAAAAGAATATTTATTTTTATTTAGTCGCCAATCCCCGTCGTTATAAGAGAGGTATTATAGGTTTGATGGCTGTCTGTCTGTGGCATTGTAGCCAAAACATCTGAACTGACACTGATATGACAGGCGCTATAAACATTTGTGTCGCGCGAGATAATATGTGTCCTGCTTATTCGCTTGGACGAAATATACAACTAATCCACTCTTACTCCTACGTCTCGCGCGACAAACTATGTCATGCTACGGGGGCTGGTTTTACGAGATGGTCCTTATTCACCGACCATACAGCTCATAGACGCTTGAAGTTTAATTTACAGTACTGAATTAATTACCAATTAGCGTAAGTATGACCGGAGGTGGAGTACGGATTCGATTGGCTTTATCTACCAATTGTAATTTATGTGACCTTGACAGCAGAGCGCAATTAGCTGACAGGACTAGCCAATAACTGATTCGAAGGTTTTAGGCATATGTTCGATTATCCTGATGTTTTGACTACCCTGTTATTAAATTCTTTCTTTAATTAGTCCGGGGTCCAAGGGAGCAATAGAGGCACGTAGGGCACCGTCTACCTTCAGTAGACGCCGTGCAGAGTACCTCTGTTGATCCTGGCTTACAGGGATCTACCCTGTTATTAGGAGTCTATGGCTTTGTTTAAGCCGTTTTGAAGACATTTTAACAGTTCGTTTCTTTATTTGAATGATATAATCAAAATCGCTTAGAGGTTTCTTAAATATTGAATTTATGGTTATTTCTTTTTCACCTTACCTTTTATTATTCTAGGCTCATTAATAGTGGTGGGGTCCGCTTTAGTGGTGTGGCTGACAGACTGGAAGTACAAATATTACATCGACCCGGCGCTTAGTATAGTGTTGGTGATCCTGATCTTAGCATCCGTCTGGCCCTTGTTGAGGGAGTCGGCACTTATATTACTACAGACTGTGCCCACGCATATCCAGGTGAGTTAATTGCATGTTTTGATTTAATCGTTGGTGTACCAGTGCTTCTTTGATAATGAAAGCACAAGTGATGTCTAATCATTTTCTACGACTGTATTATTGTATTTTATATAAAAAAAAAACTTAGAATTTCTCTTATCTTTTCCTGGATTTTTCCGGTAGAAATAGAAAATTGAGTTGAGTTCAACAATATCTTGGCATTTCTTTGCATGCTGCTTAATCAAGATCAACCATCCGCCGTTCTCTAAACTAGAACCTAGTGTCCTTGACTGCTGGAACGTGAGTGGTATGTCTTGAATAAGCAACATTATGATATGTACCACTAATCTGGTAAAACACCCGTGTATGAATTACTATGATGACAACTATGTTATTTTGGTTTCTAGTATAAGTTTTAGGTATTACAGAACGTCACTCAAAGCGTCATCTGTTATTTAAAGCAAGAACGTCACTCAAAATTCTACTTAAGCACAGATTATGGCTGAGTGAGATTCTATAATACGGACCTAAATTTTCAAATCGATATGCTCACCTTTGTACAGTCAAAGAATTAGAATTGCGTAACTCTAAAAATCAATTGTTTCATAGCATTAAGGTAGAGTTTCCATTACAGGTCTAACTTGACAACCATATTAATGTCTATACAGTCAAAAGGTCTTCGGAAAGGTACGTGTTTCAATTTCTTTGACCGTACATATCTTTTTTCTGCATAAAATGTTTCATGTGTTATAAAGAATTTATTAATTTATAAACATTATCGCTCAAGTCAATATAATATAATTACGGTTGAGGAATTTAGTACTGTAAAAGAAAATCGGACCAAAACTCTGTAGACATCGTGTTGGCAATGGCATGTAGATAAAAATATGGGTCAGCTGTTATATACGACAACAGGACTAACACATATTCGTTGTTTGGATATTGATAACATGCAATATATTCCGTTCCTCGAGGCACACACAGATTATAATTACAGGTCGATACATAATGGTACAGTATTGATAGTTAGCTTTAATAATAATTAAAACAAGGAATGCAAAGCAGTCATAACAGTGCAAGGATACAAGCCGATGATGACAAATGCAAAGCAGTGACTAAGGGTTTAGCGACTATGGACAGACCGACGCTCTTTTGTTCCCTTTCTTGACTCTTCGACAGATGCGGATATTTATACGACCGATTGGTGTAGTGGATAGTGACCCTGTCTGCGAATCGAATGGTTGCTGGTTCGAATCCCGCGCGAGGAACTGGATGATTGGTGTATCTCGATACACTATTTTGTTTTGTCCAGGTGGATGCGATACAGAGGCGCCTGTTGGAGAAAGTCGACGGCGTACTGGCGGTACACGAGTTCCATGTGTGGCAGCTGGCGGGCGACAGGATCATTGCCAGTGCGCATATTAGGTAGTATACTCTTTCTGTATTTATTGTTCCGAGCGTGGTACTCCTTTGTATAGCGTCCCGCTTTTACAAGGATGAGTTCGTAAATAATCATTCCGCTTGCAGAGTACTCACTTACCTAGATGAAAGATTGGTATTTTTTTTTTGTGAATTTATATCACTTTAATATGCGAATAAGATGCGTCCGTCGCCTTGAAGCGACGATATCGTAGAATATCTTTTTTTATGCACAACTTAATCTCTCAATCACACCTGATGTTAAAAATTTTCCTTTAAAATTTCAATTTACAAATATTATAATAAATAAAGTTCGGCATTGGACGTCCTGTGACTGATATGATGATGATTGGATCACAAACAGATAGTTTTCATAAAATATTATACCATTGCGAATACTTCCCAAATATTTAAATAATGCGGTTTAGTTTGTAGGGGGACACGTACCTAACTAATAAAAATAACCACTTTAATACTTAATATATCGTCGACGCACCCCTATATAAAAAAATATTTTACATGAACCCAAATAGTTTTGAAGATCTATTCCACGATACCCTACACAATTTGGGTATGCGAATAAAAAGCACCACAAAAAAATTTCTATAAACGTTTTGAGATTGTCGTGATTTGGTTTCTATACGAAAGTAAAGATAAAGTTATAGGTAACATTTACCCTCTTGTAATGTTTTTGAATTCGGATGTAAACATGTCCTCGGTTTCATTTACAATTTTATTTAATAGCAACGTATAACCGAGTTGATTCTCCACACTTACATTTAATCTAAACAAATATGTCACGGAACTAATAAAATTAGTTAGATAAATAAGTTAAAAAAAACAGAAATGTACGAGCAAAGCAAATATTTAAACATTTGGACCGTCCTCGATATTCCTAGCTGTAAATTCTACAATATGTGGGGTCGGCAGAACACATTTTCTTGTTCGCCTCTTAATCATACGCCCTCTCACTGTACTCCCAAGTATTAAAGTACTGAACCCTAGCAGTACCAATTTATCTAAAGTATTATCTCTAGTACTGCAGAGCATATACAAACGCAGTCTAAGCAAGGAATTGCAAGAATGTTTTATTTATAGTTTTACAAATAAATAATAAACACATGTGAAGTAACAAATTTTCCTGACACCTTCAATGTTAAAAAAATTCACACACTTTTTGAACTTAAAAGCAAAGCTTCCATTCCATACCTGAATGACATTATGCTATGCAATGAGATTAATAGATCAAACCTTCTTTGCTTTAACACAACGGCATGAAAGCAATAAAATGCATGCCAAAACTTACAGAAATTGTAATGTAGTTTCTTTCACGGAACTTTGTGTACTGTTTATGCTATAAAACGTATGCCGCTAGAGCTGATAGCGTTTTGTTATTATGCTCTCGCCCAAACATTGGTCATTTTCATCTGACTTCAAGCAATTTACCTTGCTATTACGAACCTACCTATAATATTTGTTATTCTCTCTATTTTTGGAAAAGACAAAGAAGTTTAATACGCTACATTAATGTGATACCTACCTACACAAAGATAATGGCACATTTACCTTTGTTCTGAGAATTACAAAATTAATGTCACAAACAGCGCACTGGAATTTGGTGGTGGCATCGTTTAGAGAGAAATATTTGTAAAGTACTTTTACCAATAACTATTTAAGTGTTTAAAAACCGAATAACGCAACAGCATATTTGGTATTTTAGGGGCGCCATGTTGGATTTATTACCATAAAATGTATCGTATGACATTCTAGGCATCAAGACGAATAGAATTACACCTTGCACTTAAAAATTGGTTGAGTCATTTAGGCTACAGGAGATAACATAGAAATCTACATATATACATGCACTCGAAAAACGTTACCCTCGTTTTTGGAGCGGTCAAGTAAAAAGATAGATTTCATATTTGTTTTATTTTATGGTTCTAAACTGAACACTAGAAATTTTTAAAACTATTCCACCAACAGAACATATCTTCTTTTCAACCACACAAATATATCCAAACGTTCATGGATACTACAGCGACACCCAGTTTATTTCAAAAGAAATGAAATAGACATACAATCTCGTTCTATCTATATTAATATAGAGCTAATTCTGAAGAATACTCATACATACGATAGCCTTCCCGTATACCTACACACTAAATACAACAATGAACTGATAAGTAAAGCCTCTGCCGAGTCCTGATAACGGACCTGTTTTGAATTAACACTTTTATGCAGACATACTGGTACAAAATATCATCATAGGGTTAGACATAGGCACAAATTGTCTTTTCGCAAATCGCGAACGCAAAGGTCGGGACGTTCCTGTTTGCATGGCAGTACCCCCGTCAAGTCGACATATAGATATATTATGTCGATTATTTAGGACTCTTATTGGGTTCCAAACACTGCGATAATCGAAATGAAATATATTTTCGAAAAAGTTACAAGTCCATTTTTTGACTGACGACGGACTGATGGTAAGAGATTACCACCGCCTTTAGAATCGGAATCGTTGCGTTGTCGATCAAAATCTCGTTTCATGCCTTTCTTGAAGAACCCCATTGCCATGATTGTTCGCTCGACTCGGCGGAAGGCTCTGCCGTGCCCCCTTATTTCAAATGTCTAGATGACGCATTGAAATCTCAAAATCGAAAACCTGCTATCCCCAGTTCTTTCACCAAGACCCGTCGTTTGATTTTACGTAGCTGTCTGGTGTTTCGGTTTGGTGCTGAATATAATGTGATATCTGACGTGTGCTGTTCTTTTTTAAAAATTGCAATGTTCCTAGTAAACTCAATGTTACAAATGCTTAAATGCATGCAAATCAAAATTCCTTCAAGAGACGAGGCGGATGTTTGTTTTTGAAAAACATATCAAAATAAATATCTTTTGGCACAATCCCAAAACGGACCAGTCTTTGTCTGGAATGAGGGTCAATGAACCTTTATTCTTCCTCGTTTGTAATAAACGACGATGTATTGCAACATCGAAGTAGAAGTCGTGCAGCAAATAAAATAACGTTTTTATACATAAGTAGGTAGGTAGTCATATATAAGGATAATGTTGAATTCCATCAAATATTCGGCTACTGCGATTAACTTTCCCTTATTAACTAATCATCAACAGCCTTACACGTCCTCACTATTGGGGCACGGCCTCGGTTCGGTGGATTTATGTGGCCACTTGACAAGAGTTTTTAAGCAGCTCCTGTAAGACACCGATTTAACGTGCCCTCCGAAGCACGGAAATGCTTGAATTAAAACGCCACCCATCCAAGGATTGACTGCGCCAGACATTGCTTATCTTCGCTAATCGAAAACGAATAGCGAATGCGTCACGATTGCTTCAATTATTAGCTATCCTTATTGTCTTACTATTTTTGCAAACATAATATGTCCCATTTCCGTGTGAGATTTTGATTGTTTACTGTGACCTTATAAAATCGTATGAATTTCCCCTTATGGAGTTGTGTAAACGACTGACATTAGCAGCAAGTTTATATATATGTCTGAGTGTGATGTTATTACTAGATATGTGCACTTGCTCCATCAATTTCAAATTATAACCTGCATCTTCCCCACACTTAACCCACCATAGTCGATTAACACTCCACTAATCTATTCAGTTGTGTAGGGCGTGATTTCTCAATGATTCCACTAATTGATACGCTATTTTATGACCACTGTTACATTGTTCGCTAATAACGTTTAATTTAATCTCAACATCCATTGCAGCGTTGCCTTACACGTGGTCAAGAACAGACATACTCGTAGATAACAGCCTAAGCAAGTTATATCTACGAATTGTGAAAGGATATAAGAAAACTTTGAAATAATACTAACCCTTCCAATAATTCTCAGTCGCGCACGGAAGTCATCTCTCTTTGTATAATTTAAAACTGCAATTGTTGCTATAACAATGATTCTTTGTGCGATAACATGCGCTTGTAGATATATCACACGGTTTGATAATATTTAAGGTTCATATAAACATAGGTGTTATTAAAATAATTGAAACTGAGATGATACTTTACTTACCGCTCATTTATTAAACTACTATATACATAACGTTCCAAATGTCGTGGTCAGAGAAACAACCAAATGTTTGAGTGTTTTAAATATTTAATGCTTGAATCAACTTACACCATTCACCTTTCGAAATACACAGAAATACACACGTGTGTATTCTGTCTGTCTGTCACTGTCACGTGACAGCGGATGATCAATTTCGCCCATAGCTGCCTTTTACGACACCCAGAGGACGTTGGGTCAATTCTTTTTATTTGCCCGTAAACCACACAGCACACTCTTTTCTTTAGGCATCTCTATAGTGGTAGATTGGTACCCACCTCTGACGCCACGCAACGCCACAATGCAATCCCCGGTCTATGAATTAAACAAACATTTGGAAAAAAATCTTTTGGAAATCTTAGAACCCCGAGGAACGGATCTTAAGGCCAGTAATCGATATGTTAGTCATTTAAATTTTAATTTGGTGTACTTGTACCGGTCACCGAAGAACGTAATATTTTCAGTATAAGCAGGGGGCCGATCGCGCATATTTACAACCGGTTTACCGTTGGAACAGTTCGTTTTTGGTTTAGATTTTGTTTAGCTGAGATGTAAAACCAAAGCGATTAATTCGTTGACATTACCATAGGTAAACCAAAACCAAAACTTAAAAATACTAGGCTAATTTCCGTTGAACTAATTAGCGCGATACGAAATGTGCTGTAAGTAACGTTTTTGGTTATGATTTAGCTATGGTATTATCGTTTAAACTTAACGCGATTGGGGTACAGCCCTTAGATTACGTAACTTCATCGGTATCGTTATCGATTACGTTGACCAATGAGAAACCGTCAAATTGCCGAGCGAGCGATGACGATCACAATGAAATTATGTAATAGAACCCCAGCCCCCGCAGTCTCGACATAGATAGCGATCGCTATACCACCGATTTCGGTCGTTAAGTCCTAACAATGTTATTTTAATTGGAGAATTAGAGTCTTTATTATCAAAATATCGGTTTCCATTGAAACTACGATTCAGGCTTCCAACAAAAACCGATATGATTATGAACACTATAACATTTAGAATAAGATCTTTAGGAGTTAACGACCGAAATCGGTTGCTATCTATGTCGAGACTGCGGGCCCAGGTCTCGCTTCGTGCTGTCGACTTGTAAATTTTCATGTCAGCATTGTTTGACGTTCATATTTTTTTCGTAGGTGTAGAAACTTATCCGAGTACATGAAGATAGCTGAGAAAGTAAAAGAATTCTTCCATAACGAGGGCATCCACTCTACGACCATTCAACCTGAGTTTGTTGAATTACCGCTGGATGGAAATGAGGTTTGTATTATATCTTTACCTTACCTCCCGACCCGAAATTTTCATTCCGCCGCTGCGATGTATACGTCAAATCTTAAAACAATGGAGATGTATCAACGGTATTATCGCGTCACAAGGTTCAAAATGAGGTACTTAGCGCCGAGATCGCTTCACAAACGCGCTTCGACCATCATCATTATAGAAAGGACATTTTCATACAGGCGATTTTGCTTGTGTGAGTGCCAAATAGAGCAATGGATTGCTCTGACGCTCGGACAAAAAGGACGAATCGATTGACTCTCCATTTGTCAAAATTGGTTAAATAAGTGCGATGCTGCAGTGGAATATCCATACATACGTGGGACACTCAGAAAATTTTGCGAAACAGAAAAAAATTGTTCTATGGGCAAATATATTTTTATTAAATATTTTCAAAGTACTCTCCACTAGCATCTATACAAAGTTTCATGCGTCTGAACCAATTTTCGAAACACTTTTTCCAGTCCGCCGCAGACACCTCGTTTACGGCCTGCTCGAACGCTGACAGCGCATCTTCCGGCGATGAAAATTGTATCCCTTTGAGCTGATTTTTTATTTTTGGGAATAAAAAGAAGTCACACGGTGCTAGGTCCGGGCTGTAAGGAGGGTAACCTAGGAGTTTGACCGGCGTGCTGTCCAGGAAGTCCCTCATTTTGAGCGCGGTGTGCGCGGGCGCGTTGTCATGGTGGAGCAGTAGCCCACGGAGCCCTGTGTTTGGTCGCTTGTTGCTCACAACAGAGAAAACTTCTGGCAAGCATTTATTAATATACCATTCGGCGTTGATGCTTTTTTGGTTTTGTAAAGGAATTGACACCAAGTAGTCAGTCAAATTGAAAAAGCTCGCGATCAAAATTTTCCCCCCGCTTCTAGATCGCTTCACTTTGGTGGGCGTTGCTTCGTTTTGAAACACCCAAACTGTCGACTGGCGCTTCGTTTCTGGATCGTATTGATATATCCAGGACTCGTCACCTGTAATGATGTCATAAACACGCCGAGACGAACCTGCTTCAAATTTGTTAAGCATATCACGGCATCATTCCACCCGGGCCTGTTTCTGAGCATCGGTGAGGTTGTGCGGCACCCAGCGTGAAACTATCCTTCTCACGCGAAGATGCACGTGCAGAATCTTGTGAAGGCTTCCCGATCCAATCTGCACAATGTGCTGAATCTCTTGGTATGTTACTCGCCTATTGTCTTGGATTAAATTTTTCACTGCTAACACGTTTTCTTCCGTAACAGCCGTCGAAGGGCGACCACTTCTTTCTTCATCCCCCAAAGTTAGTCGCCCGCGCCTAAATTCATTATACCAACGATACACGGTTGCCTTAGAAAGGCCTTCATCCATGAATGCCATTTGAAGTCTTTCGTACGATTCTTCCGGTTTCAGGCGGCACTTGAAATCGTATAAAATCATAGCGCGATAATGTTCCCGGTGCAGATCCATTTTTCACTGAGACACGATAATTTAAATTAGCTTGCAAAAAATGTGGAGGGAAAATTTGAAATTGGAATGTGCCTATTTTACAAGCTTTTATTTACTTTCACCTGTCCCGTTGTCTGTAATCAAATCTTGCAACTTAAATTTGATCCACTTCCCGGTTTCCGATTGAGCTGAAATTTAGAATGCATGTATAAATCGGATGACAATGCAATGTTATTGTGACATAGAGCTGATCTGATGATGGAGCTGGAAGGTGGCCATAGGAACTCCGTAATTAAATGATGCAACCCTATCGAGTTTGAGCTCATTAGATTCGTCTTGACAAGTACTTTGATACTATATGGTAACCAGGGTCTGATGATGGAGCAGGAAGGTGGCCATAGGAACTCCGTAATTAAACGATGCAACCCTATCGAGTTTGAGCTCATTGGATTAGTCTTGACGAGTACTTTGATACTATATGGTAACCAGGGTCTGATGTTGGAGTTGGAAGGTGGCCATAGGAACTCCGTAATTAAACGACGCAACCCCATCGAGTTTGGGCTCATTGGATTAGTCTTGACGAGTACTTTGATACTATATGGTAACCAGGGTCTGATGTTGGAGCCGGAAGGTGGCCATAGAAACTCCGTAATTAAACGACGCAACCCCATCGAGTTTGGGCTGATTGGATTAGTCTTGACGAGTACTTTGATACTATATGGTAACCAGGGTCTGATGATGGAGCTGGAAGGTGGCCATAGGAACTCCGTAATTAAATGATGCAACCCTATCGAGTTTGACCTCATTAGATTCGTCTTGACGAGTACTTTGATACTATATGGTAACCAGGGTCTGATGATGGAGCCGGAAGGTGGCCATAGGAACTCCGTAATTAAACGATGCAACCCTATCGAGTTTGAGCTCATTGGATTAGTCTTGACGAGTACTTTGATACTATATGGTAACCAGGGTCTGATGTTGGAGTTGGAAGGTGGCCATAGGAACTCCGTAATTAAACGACGCAACCCCATCGAGTTTGGGCTCATTGTGTAAATTAAATAAAACGAATAAATTTAATATAGCTATCACAATGTAACACGCTTTCATTTATAAATCTCGAATTAGAAATAGAGGTACTAAAAAGTTAAAAATAAAATTAAAGAAAAAAAAACCTTTTTAAAAACAAGCTTTTATTATTTGTTTATAAAATGAACTAAAAAGTTAAAAATAAATTAACTCTAAAAAGAAATATAACACTTTGTAACTTGATTGTAACCTTTAACGACAAATAAGCGTCTTCGTCTAGGACAAAATAATTCCATATTGTACAAATTTATTTAATTTTAACACTAAAACTTTTCACCATACATAATTATTCAATCTCGTCCCCCCTCTTTATCATAGTCCCCATTTATAAATGAAAGCGTGTTACATTTAATACAACACAACATTTTCCTCAAGCTATCACAATGTAACACGCTTTCATTTATAAATGGGGACTATGATAAAGAGGGGGGACGAGATTGAATAATTATGTATGGTGAAAACTTTTAGTGTTAAAATTAAATAAATTTGTACAATATGGAATTATTTTGTCCTAGACGAAGACGCTTATTTGTCGTTAAAGGTTACAATCAAGTTACAAAGTGTTATATTTCTTTTTAGAGTTAATTTATTTTTAACTTTTTAGTTCATTTTATAAACAAATAATAAAAGCTTGTTTTTAAAAAGGTTTTTTTTTCTTTAATTTTTTTACTTACCTATAAATAATCATATTTTTAAAATAGATTTTAACTGGCCAGTCGCTCATTCATAAAAACTTTTTTTCACAATTTTCTTTCACAAAATTCACAAAATTTTCTGAGTGGCCTGGTAGATAGACTTAAAATTCTTTTGCTTTGCCATAGTCGGATAAAAAGCCATGGATAATCGTATCGTAAAAGGGAAAGTGAATGATTGACTGGATTGATCAACGCCACAGCATTTCGCGTAGACTAATGTAGATATTATAAGAAAGAATGTTGTAAAATTCACACTGCCCCTCGCGGGGAGTAATCATGAATAGCAGGATCATTCATCAGCTCCCAAAAGTCTGCTATCGCCAACCCGACTGCATGCAGGATGATTAGGTAGACGACTTTAGATATAATCTTGTTCATTATATCAGCTAATTCCAGTATTCGTCAATCGTCGTTCAAATATCAAGGCATTTATGTTCGTTGATTAAGATAACCGCCAATTTAGGTAATCAAATCATATAGATTTATGTCAATGCAGATTTGTATTGTTTTGCATAGTAGGAAATACATAACAAGAAGTCCCTAAAACAGTTGAGCCATATAAAAGCGAGTAAAGCGACTTATCCCATAGTAGCGGCTCATGAGTGGGGTTCGCTACTTGCCCAAACAACAGCAAAAAGTGAAAGTTCAAATCAATTATTTTAGATAATCTTGTATTTTGATACTTCAACTAAATCATAAACAGTAATGTACGTACGAGTAATAATAAAAAATATCTGATAAAAAAAAAAAAAAAGAATTTCACTCAAAAAAAAAATAGACGACTGTAACACTAGCAAATGACATGAGTTGCAAATCGTGAAGCACTTTGTTTACACCTTTCCAGAAGGTCATTCCACGTCCAGATAACCGACAACGGTATGAAAGAATAACTATATTGTCATTAAGTGGTGATTTCCTTAACCCAGGTGGCGAGTGGTGCGTCAGCAGAGGCGCCGTGCGCTCTTCACTGTCCACCAAACGATATATGTCACAACGCCACGTGCTGTGGCCCGAATCAACAGGTTAGTTACGACAAAACTGAAAGCAACTTCTTCGGCAAGTCTATTGATGAGACCGAGACGCTTTACTTTTCGTAACCACATCCTCTATTTCCTGAATATGTCTGTCCTGTTATAGGAATATACACAATTGATCCGAGGACTCTACATTTATTATTGTATACTTAGAATTTGAAAATGGATACACGTGGTTTTTAATTTGAAGTATTTTTTCCTTTCTTTTTTGTTACTCAGTTTTCGTTTCTTTTCAATTGCAGTTTTTCAGTTTAGAAACGATAAGGGTTCGGTAATCTTTTTCAAGGGGGTTGCGCCGTTGACTGTGGAAGTTAATCTTGGCCCCAAAATGTAGCAAAATGTCAAGTTTAGAAGACTTTGCCAAATGAAAACGTACAAGTCTTTAGATGTGTTTTTTTTTCAGTTCTGTGATGTGTTGTTGTACGATCTCGTGTTGTAAATCATGTTCAGTATTTATGATTAATATAGAAATCATTAGTGTTAATTTTTATATTTGCCAAAGGTATTTTGCGTGTATAGACTTGTTATGTAAAATGTAAAAAAAAGAGTAAAAGATTATTACTGTTTTAAATGGAGTTTAATTGTTCGACATTGATGGACACTTGTTATTTATTAATAATGACATAATAAATTAGTATACCTACTAAGTTGGATTATCGAAGATACGATTTTCTCCAAACGCGCTGAAGAAAATTACGTGAACACAGACTGTTAGGCCCGGATTAATAAAACGTTCTCAAGATTGGGATGACCTTAAGATGACGCTTGAGAATCTATTGCATATTAAAACAGTATTAAAAAAAATTGTATTGAGACTGAAACGTGATCTCAATCTCAAGATCGATTTATTAATACCGGGCGTAGACTACCCTCTACATAGCAAATAGAGAAGGTTGTTTTTCAACTATTAATTATACCTTTACAGGGTGAAAGTTTAAAGTGTGCTTTAGGATATAAGTATTTACCTACCAAACAACTTAAAATGGACGTCGAAATTACATTGCATGTTGACATAAATAACTTTTTTGAAAAATATGATAATGTCCATTTTTTTCCCGGCTGATTATTGCAACAATAAAACGGATCGTGCGGTACTTGTAATGCACATATTGACGCATTTGGAGTTTTCAAAAGTTTCCGCTTAATTGTATTGCGTCATAGGTTTTCTTTATCAACACTTAAGCAACAATGTTAATTTATAACAATTCAGTATTCGTCATAAAATAAATGGAGCATAAAAGTGAATATTGTGGACATATCGCATCTTCTTTTTAAAACGTTATTGAAGTCATTTGATTCATTAGGTAGCGTATTTCGATAGTGTTTTAATATCTCTTATGTTGCCGAAAATCTTGTCTGTTTGAAAAGGACCTATGTGATTTTATGGATTTGAATTATATGAAAAAGGCGGTTATTTGGGCGGTGAAAATAATATTTTAATCTACTATAACAACTAACAAAAGAAAACCAAAACCAAACAATTGCCTCATCATCATCTCAGCCCTTAAACATCCCACTGCAGGGATATAGGCCTTCCCTCGTAATGAGGGAGTATGGGCCATAGTCCACCACGCTGGCCCAATGCGGCATGGGGACTTACCTAATTAACTTAACAATTGCATAATTAGACAAAAAGACATGCAAAGGTAAAGAAGATATAAAAGTGTTAATATAAAAATTTGCCTATACGGCACATGCTCCCGTTATTGATGTAATTTTATTAATTATGTCACGTAGTTACGATATTACTTAGTTTTGATTTATAATTTGTTAACACAATGTATAGAAGAAATATAAATTTTGCGTTATTTTAACGGATATATCATGTTTCTTTTAAAACAAGCACAATTTAAGCCTTCACTGTATAACACAACTGATTGCATGAACATACTTTCGTCACAAATTTCGTGTAAAAATCGATTGAATAAAAACAAAATGTGTTTGACTATACCTGTGTTTGCTACCGCATATGTTTTTGTAAACCAATCGAAACGCTTTAAGCTTGATTAAAATTTCATCCGCTTTTTCGATACGGTAGTATTGCGGATGACATGGAAACAATGGGCCACGTTCGGGCCATTGTTGTTGATAATAGGCGAATAGCGCCGTCCGCGAGTGCCCCATAATTCATTGTTCTATAAATATGTTTACGACATGACTCCGGCGAGAGGAAAATTGTACAGTTACTGTAAACAATATTGCTAGAATGGTAAATTACAGTTGTTTATGTAACACGCCGGTTCCTTCATCGGATGGACGTAGCCCGCTTTCCCTGGCCAAATATCTTGCGCTAATCATGGTAAGATTGTCTAAAATGATTAATTTGCAAGACACATGTATAGATGATGACACAAGATATAAAACTAACAATAATCAA
This sequence comes from Oegoconia quadripuncta, assembly GCA_949316235.1. Lineage (NCBI taxonomy): Eukaryota > Metazoa > Arthropoda > Insecta > Lepidoptera > Autostichidae > Oegoconia > Oegoconia quadripuncta. Next base: position 21,035,068 of record OX438746.1, read on the forward strand.
GCATGTTTCATCAAGTTGCATGTAAAAGGTTAATAATGTGGAATGAATTTTATGTTTGTGTTTATATGAATTTAACGGCCACCTTGTTTCAATGTAAGCAATGTTTATTCCCAGCGGGGTATATGTTTAGTACTCGGTTTGGTTGGTGGTAGGGCATTTTAAAAATCCTCTTTGTTACCTACCACCATCTTCTTTCCCCCTCAAGTCTTTGGGATTACTGGATGATGGTGCTTCCACATTCCACCATCAGTTGTGATTGAAATAAAGCTCATTAAAAATAAAAAAGTTACAACAAGCTAAGAAAAATGTTACCGTTATCTGATATATTTGTAAATTTCACAGCGCATATAAATAGCAATTTATAATCCTATCACACTTTTGATTCTTTTGGTCAATAATCAGAAATAACTCACAAAAGATTGCTTACGTAATGAACATAAGAAAAAACAGGACTTTATTCACTGAATGAACTTATGTCAGACATATTTCTAAATACTACATCCTAATGTCCATATTCCCAATCAAAATACAGCACAGCAATGTGACTGGTGCTGGACATAAGCTTTTTAAGATTTAACGATCATAAACTCGAAAGTGAAAATGACATATATTTCAGAACTGTGCTATACATAATATTTTTATGTGGCTTTTAATTTGGTTGGAATGCGATAACAGTGATATATCAGATATGGATTCGTATGGTGAAAAAATTGCAGACTTTAAATTATGACCATGGCCTATATCGATAACCACTGTCAACAATGACGACCGACCTCAAGATATATCTATTTATTTAGTTTAGGAAACAGATACGTAGGATTAACAATGGTTTTTTTTCAGTGTTGAGAGGATATTCTTTATATAGACATTTTGAAACCCTCTTGTATGTATTTGGATAAAAAGAATTGGTTGTATGAGCTCCGTACCCTTTGCCTTTTGGAAAGGACAAACTTTACAAAAAATATCTATTTTTATTCTTTACCACCACGGTCTCAGTCCACAGAGTACCATTATGTTTCCGGTCAATTTTAAATTTCTCTGTGTTCTTAGATTAACTGCCTAATTTAAGTTTTTGTTTATATGTTACTCCGGACTTAATGAAATATACTTGTGAAAACTCCTACAAAATCCGTGCCATAAACAAACGATTTACGAATGTATTATTTAAGTATAGTTTATACCTGTTCTGTAACTGCAAATCCCATATTTTTTTTTTTTTACATGGGTGTGTTCAAACACAGTTCACTCACAAATTGAACTCGATGCCTCGTTCAATCAATAATGTATACGTTATTGCACAACGACTAAGGATAATTACTTCGACATTTTTACTAAACAAACCTTTAATCCATTGTCACTAAGTTCATATTTGCTGATATATCAACGATGCACTTTTTATGAAGGGACAGAAATTGGTCTGACCTTTATAAGCTATGAAAATTGCTGATCGAAGAGCAAACCAATTTCTGTAGAATAACCTTTCAAAGGTAAATATCCACTTTGTATCCATAATAAATGATGACATTATTCGTATTTTCGTCCATATTACCTGGCATTATTGTAGCTGGCATTTATATATAGCATAATCATATGTTCTAATATTAATACGTACGTCTTTATAGTCGATTACGAGCGATATTATACTCGTATTTATGTGTATACCAAGGTAGATAGATCATTTAATAAACGAAATATTATTTAACCTTCAATTGTTCATGCAAAATACATTGAGTTAAATTATTTTATATACTTTACTTTATATATAATAGGGTATAAAAATCATTGTGTGGGGTACTTAATTCAGTAACGTAGTATCGTAGACTCCTAAAAATCGAAATTTTGAATTCTATGTCACAGGTTGTCAAATCGAACTTTTTTTTGTTTTATGTACAACGGGTTAGCACTTGACCTCAATCACACCTATCTAAATTACAGTTACATTCGTACGTCTAAAACAGTCTGAGATTACCGACTCTTCGCTGTCACTTTATCACGTTCAATTTCTTATTAAAATATATACTATGTAGTATTTTTTTTTGGTCTATGTATATATATACACAACGATAAGTGGAAATTTTAATGCACTCTTATTGTATAATTTTACAAAAGTTTCTGGGCATAAATTGTATACTATTATTTCTCCATTTGTGTTTATTATATTGGAACAACATACATAAACAACTCATTGAACTATTCACATACGTAGCTGTTTTGGAAATGGTTTTATACAGATATCGCTTTTGTTTGCAATCATCATGTTTGTTCATTTTCCAAAAGTCCATGTTGGTATTCCATCACCATACGTTACCCATTCATTCACCCTTGTAATCACATTCCAGGAGCGAAGCACACCCTCTCCAGCTGTCACACCGTACCTATGCAGACAGCGCACCATGGGGTCCAGGACTGAGTCGATGAACTCCAACCTTGGCGCCGGTAACCAGGGCGGCGCCACCACTAGGAATCTAGATGCTTTAGAATGCGGGTAAGTCAATTCAGCTCGAAGGACCACTCTGTTTTTAGTAGATTCTATTATAGGGCTTGCGTTTATTTACCTTAATGAAACTTAAAACTTATTTAAATATACCGGATGAGTTTTTTACCGCAAGGAAAAAAAATAGGGCATATTAGGTAAGTGAAATAGAAGTTATTGGCATAGGTATATTTTTTTTCCAAAACTCATCGACGCCCGCGATTCATATGCGACTGAAGGGATTCGTAGGGTTCTTATCATGCGCAATTTATTTGGAACTCATTTTATTTATTTAATTTAAGGGAGGCCTTTTCTCAGCAGTGGGACACTATGGGCTCTTAATAATAATAATTTAATTATGTAATTATGGTGGAACAGGCTACAAAAGTGATCATTATATGACACAATGATTTATTCAATGAATGTCTTGAAAAAAAATAAAGATAAACTACCTATGTATTGAAATACCTTGTATTTCACTTGCCTAATATGCCCTATTTTTTTCCTTATGGTAAAAAACTCATACATTTGAATAGGTACATTCGACGGCACGTCAACCCTAACATTGCCAGTAAGCTCCCGTACAGTAGCTCACTCATACAACCATCGGACCAAAGGTTGAAGTGTTATGTCTGATATACGGTCGACTGTACATAATTTTTTTTGGTAGGGCCTTTATTCATCATCATCATATCAACCGAAAGACGTCCACTGCTGGACAAACGCCTCGCCCAAAGATCTCCACAACGATCGGTCCTGCGCTGCCCATATCCAGCGGCTTCCCGCGATCTTTACCAATTTAAGGATAATTATTTTCTGAGGAGTTGATAACCCTGACATCTATTGCTTCACAGTGCGACATACTTTACTTCTCATTTCTTCTATCTTACATGATTGTGAATGGAATTTAAATGGAGGATGTATTTCCCCCTCAGTTCGCTGCTGCCGTCGCCCATGATAGAGAGCAGACTGGCTGTCTGACCGTCGGCCGTGCTTCAAGTCGCCACGGGCTAACTCCGTCGCACTTTCACCTCGAGTCACTTGTGGAACCAATTCTTCAGTTGAACAGGCAAATGTTAAGGTACATCCACCGATGAGGAAAAAAGATGAACTCTCCGGGATTTTAAAAGTTAAGCACCCCTTCCGTGTTGTGTGTGATATCAGATAAAGTGAAAGTGTTTCACATTTTCAAATAGACATCTGGATAATATGTATATTTCCACTGCATCAAACAGAAATGTATAACAGCAGTAAATACATTGTTTTACATGTGTATAGAGGAGGTATGTGACCATCGGCTTACTAAGATGTAAGTGTGTGCATGTGGCACGTATTTACAAGCGCGCCGGCTTTGAGTGTTAAACGGAGACCTTTCTTTTCTGGTCCATGGGTAACTTACGCGTGGTTTCAAAATTTTTACCGGTATTCCTTATGAATTTCGTGTATTATGTCGCTGATACAAAAGAAAAGCCGGTAAAATATAATAAAATTCATTTACGATTTTACAAAGCGATTTTTTTTTGGATTTATGTTTCTTGACAAAATATACATGCATGTGTTATTTATGATTTTAGATTTGTATGTGCGACATAATCGCTGGCTGTCTGTTATATTCCATACCTAAGTAAGACTATTTGGCCAAAATGTTAGTACTTCATTTCTGATGTAACTTGTAAGAAGTACGTCTAGAAATTGAATTGTGTTCCACAGTGACTTGCGTGTGTAAGTTGGTTTATACCAAAACTAAAGTTGTTGACGTTTTACTATATGAATACTTTAAGGTAATTTGTGTTAAAAATAATTATAATAGGTCTTTTGTAGTCTACAAGACACGATTATGCCGAGCTTTTAAATTCTTTTCTGTGAATAAGTATGTTATAATGTCTTCGTACGATTTATCCGTGTTTCAGCTGTCAGACTGACGATTCCTTTATTTTAACTATAATGTGTGAACGTATTTTGACAGCTCGATGAAATAGCATGTCTAATTTCAGTTGACAGGGTTATTAGAGCTCTGTCATACTAGCGATTTTTGGCGTGCTCATAAGCGAGAATCGCTAACAATATTGAGGCGAACTTGTGATGCACTACAGTGTTAAGTGTCAATGTATCTCAAAAGAACTCGCAGCCTTACCATATAAACCTTAATCAAGATTTAAACACGTGTATATTATTAAGTGACAATGGTATCGATTCTGACATGACTTCTCTAAACTGAAACTTGTTTAGACTGTTGTTATCGCGTTTTAATATTCCAGGAATAAAAAGACAGCAATACTTTAAAACTTGTTTTCATTTAGTTTAGACAAATCGCATCAGAATCGACATCAGTGTTTATTTTAGCCACTGTTCTAAATAGTGTTTCTTGTGAATATAATGTCAGTGTACTTTTCTGGTGCTTGGCGCATTCGCCCAGCCGTCACACAAGCTACAAAGACATGCAAAAAGATCATGGCGTTATCGTTCGCGCGTTTTAATGCGCCGGAAAATCGCTAGTATGACTGAGTCCTTAGACGTACTATTGAGTTGTTGACTAGTATGTGTACATGCAACTAATACCGTAACTGACAACTGCGACAGCTCAGATAGAATCACGGTGTTTTGACCATTGTCTCTAGTTGTTAAATCCTCTATTTCTCAAACTGCACATTGATTATTCAACTCACACTCTATCTTGACTACATTATACGTAGTTTCTTTGATTTTTCTTTGTAACAACGTATCAATAGGCTATGAATTATGTTTTTTTTTTATAAAAGTAGGTTTTCTATTTCTCTTTTATCCTAAAGTACAATAAAAATAGCATATTACTCCGCGGTAGTCTTTTTTATCTCAATTTTTATGAAGTAAGTCGATGATAATAACGTTTATATTTAAATACAAAAGTTATGGCTTTGAGAAAACAAGGTCAATGACCGATATATTTGCCACGTGCATGACGCGACACAGAATAATAATCTTATCTTCGATAATTATGTTAAGTCCTTCAAGTGCTTTTCAATTATATTTTAACACATGGTTACGGCGTTTATCGTTTGTGTTGTACCTTTATATGTAACAATAGATATCGGTTACAATGTTGATAATAATATACCTATATCAAAGTATTCGATCATTGAGTCGAAGTCGAGTTCGAACAGGGAAACTGGAATAGCTGATATATATATTATATTTCACAGACAAATATTTTTCTTAAACGTACTTTGAATATTCACGATATGGAATGTGTTCAGAACTAAGTATATCGTTGCTTGCAATATAAATAGGTAATATATAATGTGTTATTGTGTTATCTTTGATGATTGTAATTCGTCTTTAATCAGAATCACTGATAATTCTATACAATGTATGCATAATCTGAATCACTTTATTTGTAAACGTCATTATTGATTATGAAATTATCGACTAGATAGAGGGAGTTTTAGAAAAACGTTATGGTGTTTATAGCAGCCAACTTGCTCCACCATTGACCACCTAGCCCATAAACTCCTAACACCAGTAAAGTCAACATATCAGGATAATCGAACAAATGCTCAAATATTTCCAATCCATTATTGGTTAGTCCTGTCAGCTATGGCTCTCTGATTGGCTCTGTCAAATAATAACCTCTACAGGGCCAATCGGAATTCCGTAAACCATCCCCCCCGTCCCCCGTTCCCTCGGTACAGTAATTCAAACATTACGCGTCTATGGGCTGTGTAAAAATTTAATTCTTTTCCAATTCATATACAAGCTTAACAAATCGGCGGCGTCAAAATAAACATAATTTACTATTTTTTAAACGCATGCTCATACCTCTTATCGCAATAACTGAACATTAATTACAAACCATGACAAGTAATTGACATGCGTTAGAAAAACTATAAAATGGAAATTTTAAAAACCTAATAGAGACAAACATCATCCAAACCAATCATGTTAAAAGCTATATATTTTCGAAAGGGCTTAATCGATAATCGACCAGCTTTCGAAAATTAAGCGTTTTCAAATCGGTGAAGCGGTTAAATTATAACACCATTTTTTGCGCTGGGATTTGAAAATGGTACCTAGCTCCTTAATTTAAAACGTGCTTCCAAATTAGGTGAAAATATTTTAAGTTGTAAAAACAAATCAGCTGTTCTATAGAAAAGTTGAATGCGTACTTCACAGTTATGTATGAAACAACTGATTTTCTTCAAAAGTGATCACAGATTAAACGTTGTTTAGTTGAATAATCTCAGCCACTCCTTGAAATATTTATACTTAATTTTTGGGACGTTATATAGTCTAACAAAGTTCTACCACTAGACGACTCATATCCCATTCGTAAAGGACATTGCAGCGAAAGCAAATCAAATCAATATATATTTTTTGCCATTTGGACATACACACAACGCCATCTAGTTCCACATTAAGCAACTATAGATTTGTGTTGTGGATACCAGATGGTTGATATACTACACAAATACATTTTTTTTATATAAATAGATAAATGAAAAACATCCATAATTCGGGAACACATATCTGTATTCATCAAACAAACATATACGGAGCTTCTAGCAGCTTGCAGCATCTAGAGTGGGATCCGTGTTCACATCGGTTCGGTATCGAAAAGTCTCCGAAAGTACTCGGTCGGTGACATTCTAATTTACTGTCTTCACCGATACCGAATCTACGCCATAAAAAAAGCATTCGAAATTCGAACATACGTAACGTCACGACCTTTATCCTAAATGGGTTGGTCAGAGAATGGGTTAAGAGTCCTTGAAACAACATCCACGGTGTCGGGGGGGGGGGGGGGGATTGGGGGGGAGAGCCGTCGCCGTCGCCGTTAAAACTTGCATGTCTATGGATGGTTGGGGTGGTAAGTCCCTTAGTCGCCTTGGACGACACCCACGGGAAGACGGGATGGATTCTTTTTACGTGCCGAACTCACACTTTGAAACTTCACGATATCGATGCATTGTGAATACGATCTCTCTAGAAGCCACAAGTTCGTATGTATGTTGAATATTAAGTTCAATAAAGCAAGCAAGCTCATTCAATAGCAAGCATTCGATCAATTGTTACAGTCTACTTTTATTCACCGACATAGAAATCTACGTGGCCTTATGTAATAAATAATGACATATCGTGATTGAAAGGTCAAAATACAAATTGACAGAATACAAAAGCAGATTTCTATTAAAAAAATGATCGCGAACTTTACACTTGAAAAAACAAGGCATTCATTTGAAGTTTGGTAGCTAACGTAGGCCTTTGTTTATCTAATGCTCAAAAAAGCTCCAAGCAGTAATTGAAGCGTTGGTTTACAGACATTAACACACCAGCAGTCAGACCGCCTTGGGAATTGTTATCGTATATGAAGTCAATGCACTATTCGTTCTTGTCATATCGTAACAAAATGACAAGGACGGACAGTGCATTGCTATTGCTATCGTTATAGCTTTGAGTTAGGCGGTAGACCTCCAGATTCAGTCGCTAGACCAGGGTGAGCCGTGTGTATTTCAAACACAAGGCTCACCCTTGCATTGTAATGCAGTGAGATATATTTACAAACCATTTGTCTTTGGCATTGTAAGCGAATTGGTAGTAAATAAAGATTTTTTTGTTAATTTTAATCATATAAACTTACGTTGCAAATCTTTTGCACTCCCGTTGCACTTTTATACTAGTGATAAAGTCTTTATGCTTATAATAATATCAAATAAACCTCCATTAATAGTGTGCATTTTTTGAAACTTTTGAGGATATAAACAAGCCTGTATTTAGAATTTTTCACGATCGTCCGTGATTTAGAGTAAAATCACAGCGAACTTGTACTAACAGTGTTTAATGTTCGTTCTAGACCCGTTCAGAATAGTTTTGCACGTCTTCTTAGCGAATCGATGGCAAAAACATCAAATTCTCATAAGTTCACGTAACCTCGGAGAACATCGTACACCTTTCATATGTGAGGCGACACAGTTCACTCGCTCGGACTTAAAATCTTTTTTATAAGAGATTCTGTCAACTTAAAGGCAAGGGGTCGAACGCAAACACATTAAGGCCCGAATTACAGAATGTTACTTAAGCAGAGATATCCGTTTGAGGACAGCTTTACGTAACTTGTATACAAATCTTCTGGCTATGCTCAAGCACAGATCTACGCTTGAGCAACATTCTGAAATACCGACCTTAATGTGGATTTCGCGAAAAACCGACCTGATCAATTTTTATTTTAAATCATAATTCGTGGATTCTAGGAACAAAAAGTAATAAATGATCTTTTACAATTCCTTTGTGTACGACAATCCACACAATCGGGTGGAAATAAAGACAACTTTTATAAATGTTCTCGCAATCCCCCGACTGGTGGGGGTGAGGTGGTGTGAATGCGGAGAATGATCCGTGTGAGTGCGCGACATACGTGATGAACGAACATTCCACCCTGTTTTATAAGTGTACTGTGATATGTTTCTTATACTTAAAAAAAATTGTGATCATATTTCCTAGTATTAGTAGAGGAACGCCGACGATGGCTGGCTTTTTTATAGTGTACGAATTCTATATTATATGTGAGAATTGTGCGGGTAACGCGTTGCAATAATGTAGGTAGATAGCAAATCACGTTATATTAGTTGTTGCACTATTTTTACTGCGAAGCTTTTTGGCTAGCACGCCGTTATACGAGTAGCTGTTTTGTTAGAAAGATTTTGAAGTTTTGTCACGTAATAAGTATGATTACACTGTGCGTTCCTTGTATGACTTGCCGGTTAGCACTTGCATCATGAGCAGAACACATGCTATTTATACCTACAGAAAGAATAGTTTGTATCTTTGACGCATGCTCAATATCATAAACGAGTAGAACAAGTATGTCTGTTGCAGACGTTACCAAAGGAGCGAATTATACCCTTTCAGTGAGCATATATTTGCACGGGAAATATTAAATGGAAATTAGATTTACCGTGTTAAGCATGACGTCAAAAATGCTTCAATATAGAGACGTATACATGGACATTCTACTTACACCAGTACTGTCTACAACGGGCTTAAGCACTAAAAGCCGAGGAAGGATTAAGGGCACCTGCACACGAGCTCACACGGCCACAAGTCTAGCGACAAGCTGCGGAATACGTTTTCGTTAATTTTGTAGAGACGTCTGACACGCTATGATAACAGCCACCACTAGATTTTCAAATCGTAGACGCTCTGACCTGAGATGTCTTTGCACCACCCCACATCTATAAATTATCTAACGAGTAGGTATTTTGGAATGTTGACATTTTGGTAGTAGGACATTATTAGCCGAAAAGTCAAGTTCACAAGTTGACCGCCACTAGCATCAGAAAGCATGAATAAATGAATATGAAATATGAATATGAAAAATCGGTGACTTGTTGCGTATGTGACAACAACCGCGTTTGACTCCAACGCGACTGCCGCTAGTGGCCCGCGTGCTGGGCCCCAAATTATTGAACGATCAGTCATTGTTATCCTTCCTCCAAATACGGCACCGTACTCTTATGAAATAAGTGTCTATAGTGACTGACGGCATGGAAAACAGAAACGTATAGTGTAACATTATAAAGTAGTTATGTAAATAAAAGTACAGGCAATTAATAAAATTTGACACTATTTATTCTTTGGAAACCCATCTTTTCTCTTGCTTAAATTGTCAACGAGCTCAAGTCTTCTCTCTAAATTCTAAACCTACAGGGTTCAAAGGGCCTATTCAAATTGCTACGGCCGTAATAACATTTGGATAGAAAGAAATTGTAGAGAAAAAATCATAAACTGTGCTAGTTAAAGTTAATAGTGGCTTGATTCATCGAATTTAGATAAAATACCTATGTAAATGAGGCAAATTCTGTGATGAACATTGAATCGTATAAGTCACTCCAAAAATCATACACGTCTCCTCAAACGTTATGTTTACAAAAAGTAGAGAATAGATGTATTAAGACAGTGTGCCTGTGATGTGTGTGTATGTTACGAAAGCAATATGAGGGTGTTTCAAGAAGCAATTAGCAACAGGCGTTCCAGATAGTTTAGTTACTCTATGCTAAGCAGATTTTTTTCACTCGCTGTAACTGTGGTTCATCTATGCATTATGCATACGAGCTTATACAACTAAGACGTTAGGCTGGGGCGTACTAAAGCCCCAAAGGCTTTTCACTAGTAATCTTTGCGTTTATGTCCAAAAAGTCACACTACCTCCCGTCACACTATAACTCGTTGGTGAAAATATTCTCGTAAAGTACCTAACTGTAGCAAGTGTGACTCGATGTGACTTTTATACATAATCATATCAGCCACAGGGCGTCCACTACTGAAAAAAGTCCCACAGATTTCCAGAGCGACATATCACCATCTAGTAACACTTATTCGTGAAATATCTGTTATTCCTCGGGAAATTGTTATCGTATAGGGCTTCAATATAAAACTAGTTACACTTCGTGAACCAGTGTTACCAGATATTAATAAAAAGTAGCATCAAGTCACACTGTTACTTTATGAGAATATTCTCTCAAGTAGTTACAAGAAGACAAGAGGGGACTTTCTAGGCATAAACAATGCTTTGTTAGATACTTTGTTGTTATTGTTGAATTAAATGTTGATAAATACAAATATAGTGTAAAAATATTATTGTTACTTTGCCTTGGGCACAGTGTTTGCAAATAGGCGACTGCGACGTACATGTACTAACCCCCTGATTTTCTAACTTGCGATTCGGATGACACATCGCATTATTTCACTGCACCGAACTACAATCACGGATGTTCCGCATAGTGTTATGTGATTATTTTATCTTTTGGACTTGATAAAGCAAAAAGCCCCGAAATTAAATTAACAAAATTATCGAAAGGTTGTTAACACGAATTTTATGACTGAAGTGACCTCTTTTGCAGTCGGATTATTTAATTTTAAAAGTAATGATTACTATGGCGACCCCGGCAAGGATCCATAGGAGATGCGAGATGGATGATACATATTATATTATACATATGTTAATGAGAAATTCAGTTCTCGCTGTAGTTGAAAATCTACTAGTGGTGATTTTTTGTACATTTAATAAAGTGAATAAAAAAGTGATAAGAATCGAGATTTCATTTACGGTGTCGTCCTCGTCACCCATTGAAAAAATGAAGAAATCAAAATATTCGCAGTATTTAATTTAGTACTTTTAGGGCTTTTTTCTTTCTTTGTGCAGTTAAATATCCCACCCGTTTTGTTTGTTAACTTTGAATTCATAACGGAGTCAATTCAAAAACTCATTCGAATCCGCAAGACCAGTGTTTGTTTTAATTTGCAATTGTATTAATTCTGATTTTTGTAATTGTATTAAAACTACTGGAACATACCTGTTGCACTAATCGAAACAGTATAGCTTACATTTCATGCCGCTATATGGCATCAGTGTTCATTACCTATAAAACACTATTTCTAATAAGTTTTATATCTATTTTAGTTGTAACAAATTACGTTGTAAGTAATGTAATTTATAAATGAATTTATAAATTTTGAATTATATTTATGCAGAGTTTGTTATGGACGGGCGGTAGTGCGGCGGGCGTTGAGTGGTTTACCGCTGCGTCACTGCTTAATGTTCGATATGTAGGTATAATAATGAGATAACTGCGTATCTACCCTAAAGGTCGGGTTAGTAAGATCCGCTCCCGCATTTTCCGCTTTATAATTTCAACCCGCAAAGCGAGGAGGTTCTGTGCGCACGAGGTGCTAATGCGGAGATTACCAAAACACGGCCGCATGCATTGGATGCCCATTTTGCTGACATGCGCTTGCGGTTCGGTTGCCTTATAAGTGTGTTTCAATACGACGATATTCGTCAAATCCTTAATTAATAAAATCGTCAAGCCCTCAAACTATAGTAGAAAGATACTATAGTAAAAGACATATCAAGAGTTGAAAGACGTCAAAAATTATTAATTTTTCACTCAGTCTTGGTTTTATTGATCTAACTATATTATGAATTTAATTCAGTTGATCCTACCCTTGGCGATTTTATAAAATCGACTAATCTAAGTTTTGGTTGGACGAAATAAGAATATGGTGGATGCCGCCGCACTTAATATTGTTACCACGATATGGAGGAGGATACTGTACTTTCAGGGTGAGTACGCAATTATGTGCCTACCTGTATATTGTATTTATGTACAAAATGTAGAATACTGTACAGGCACAGCCTTGTGATGTAGGGGCCTGCTTTTCATCATTTTGTAATATTCGATAAAGCAATACAATTTTTATTTATTTTCTATTATCCGAACAAAATGCCGTCAAACAGGCCCATATATTTCTTTTTTATTTATAAATAATTGATTTTTTATTATTTTCGAATTGGAATGCTGTTGACATCATGATTTGAATGTTAGAGAATTGTGGGATATATTTTCACAGTTACTTAAATAAAAATATGTATTGAAGGTTACTTTTTATTTCACTACACAAAATACCTTACAATAATATAACTTATCTAATAAATGCCTATTCTGCTCCAAGTTTAAGTGTCTCTAAAATATTGTGCTTTATAACGTGACATTCAAACTCTCATCTTAAAACAATAATCAATAATCCTAAAGAAAACTTTATTTTGAGGACAAATACTACCAAACTTTTCTAAACATACTAATTTATTCTATATAGAGTTCTATTTCTTAATCGCCGATCATACTAAGCAGAATAGGACCAAACTGTCTCTTCCCGTGGGTAAGGCGAATAAGGGAACGGGTTACGCGAGCACGGATAATAGATTGGGTATATTACACCAGTAATGAAGAACATTAGCGTCATTGAAGGTGGGGCCCAGTCGCTATTATGATTGGCGATTTAATTCTTCGCTTAAGTTTAATTGGGTTCGAATAATAAGGCTGCCTACATACCTACTGGCTAATACAGCCTTGAATGACTCTAAAAGTAAAACAGAACCAACATCTGCCTATTATTTATCAGAACAAATCTACTAACTATAACTACAAGAACAAAACTAAACTAAGAGGTACTTTCATGTGTTCAAATTTTTAAGGATTTCTTTGATATTTATTTCCCCATAATTTATTGATAGAGGAATGCCGAAGGTGTTCTAACAGGTATCAATCTTTTATCCCCATTAACAGTATCAACAACATAGTACTCCCTACCGTTGATGATCTTTTTCTTTGCCAAATCAGAGTTCTTGTATTGAGAATTCTTCCCGAAGAGGGAATCGTAGGGCGGTGGTCGGCTGTCATCGTCTCTGAAGCGGATTTTCTTTATTTTCTTCTTCTTTTTACCGTCTTCAGCTGCTTTCATTTTACGCACGTATCGTTTAAGCAATATCTGAAATAATAGACCATACAGCGTGGTTATACGAGCTATATTTAAACTACTATTACCTACCTACCGATAACTCTTTGTGAATATCGCGTTTTTCAGATCAAGACCTTAGTGATTTTCGGATGCTGCATTCCGGTGATTGTGAAAATGGAAACTAAGCGCATTACAAAATTAAATTTTCAAGCACGCCAATTATATACTTAGTCCCATAGTTACTATATTAAATAACTGATAAACTTCATAAAATATTTATATAAACATCCATGGTGTAGGTATATGTTATTGCACAACGAGTTTGCACTTTACCTCAATCACACCTGATGTTAAGTTAAGATGAGGCCGAATGTTTATTTATTTTACTTATTAATTATTTAATGAACTTATTACATTATCTTTACAGATTATCAGGCAGACTTGGTTTGTATACGAATCACAAACATTTAGCCCTGACGGGATTCGAACCCGCAACCGCTGGTTTTGAAGGCACGGTTACTACCTACTCGCCGACCAGTCAATATTTAACAAATACTTCAAAATGTTAATTATTCGATACCTAGGTAGTTAGTAGATATGTCTTCCGTGATTGCATTACATATCCTCACTACCTTTATTCCAAATGGGTTGGTCTGAGGGCGGAGTGTAAGTTTTGTTTCGACTTAACTTTACTACCGCGTTCACGTTTACGTGACGATTTGTATGGAGAAATGTGCAGCGCCTCTAGCGGATAGTTTGCAAAACGATTTTTTTCATAGGGAATTTTTTCGTAAACGCGAACGCGATGGTAAAGTTAAAAACGAGACAAAACTTACACTTCGCACACAGATATCTTAAGCGTTTGGGTTATTCCAACCATTAAAAGTTTAATGCTTGAAACAACATCCACGGTTGTTGATTTTATTTTACGAATTCTCGGAACCAGGGATTACATAATTTCATCGTTATCGGTTACGTTCTGACATCTTATTGGTTGGCTCATCGCTCGCTCGGCAATTCGGTGGTTTCTCATTGGTCAACGTAATCGATGACGATATCGATGAATTTACATAATCTAAGGGCTGTTTGTCCGGTTTTTCTTTGAGCTGGGTATTGCCACAGTACTTACCTCTACAATGAACACGGCCGCAGCGGCAGCCAGTCCCACCACCATGATCATATAGGTCATCATCAGATCGCTGTTCCGAAGGCGACGATCCTTCGATTGCAAGTCGAGCGGGCATATCTTGGTACTGGGCAGGTCCCGGTGCTCTAAGAACGATACTATGCCAGCTTGCAGGATGTAAGTAAATCTAAAAGTTTTTATCAAGGCTTACGTCTTTTTCTATTCTATACAGCCTATTCGGGCCTCCACACTAATGCAAGCATTGTTTGTCCCGGTGTGAATCATAAGAAAATCAGTGAAATTACTGAATTTGTATTTGATGTTAATTATTTGGTATGGGTATTCTTTGGTATGGGATGCAACCTGCGTCGATACCCTTGCTCCTTCCCATCTTCCAAGTACAAGCGGTACAGCTGGTTCCGCTGCCGGCATCGGCAGAAAGCGTTAAACGGCGCAAATATGCCGGTCTCAATGGAGATCACCTATTTGCGCCGTTTGGTGTAGGAACGCTTGGGCCGTGGGGACCGGGTGCTCACACTCTTTTTAGGGAGTTATCTGAGCGTCTGGTTGATGCATCCCACGATTGGAGGGCTGGCCAATACTTTGGTCAAAGAATCAGCCTTGCTATACTACAGCGAGGCAACGCAGACAGCCTTCTGGGTACCATTCCACCAACCAGAGGCTTGTGGCTAGTTTTTTATATGTGATTTTTTTTTTATATAATAAATTGTATAATTATTGTTAATATTAGTTAAATAAAAGTGATTGTCATTTGAATTAGGTTTATATTATCCACTTATACAGTAAAGAAGATGGACGGGAAGGACGAGGAATACCACGGAATAGATGGATGGATTGTACAGGTGTTTAATGTTTACTAAAAGTGTATTTAATTCACCTAGGTCAGGTGAATTAAGTTTACGAAGCCGATATGACCGAAAAGGGCATTAATGATGAGGTAACGGCTGACAGAGGAGATTGGAAGAAAAGATGTACTGCGCCGACCCCTATAAATTGTAACCAGGGCAAGAAGGTGAAGATGATATCAGGAAATTATATGTAAATCTACCATATAGCTAGTTACCTATACTCGTATTATGGAAAGGATGCAGAACAAAGAATATATTACTCACATGCAAATTGATACAGCCACACCACAGCAACATTGATATAGGTAGATATTGTGTTCCATCTTATACTTACAGAGGGTCAAACAGTTTCTTCAAAGGACTCTGGTTCCTCGGGAATATGAACGCTCTGGGTAGGATATCAAAATAGTTGGGCGCAATCACGTATGTACATCTGTCTTCCTCTTCAGCCCCTTCCCTGGCCTTAGTTAGATAGTCTCCATACATGAGATGGTCAACCGCCAGGGATTCCTTTATCAAAACTGCACCTGCCGATACCAGGGGCAGGAAGTCGATGTCGTGACTGAACGGACGGAACTCCCCGCGACCGTTTGTGACCATTTTGTAAAGGTATCCACGCTTTTCGTCTGCCTATATGAGAAAGAAACATTTAAAATAAAATACAATACAAATAATATTTATTACACAAAATAATTTTTGATCATAACGATAGAACACAATTAGGCGGTCTTATCACTTAAAAATGCCGGCCGAGTGCGTGAATCAGGTGTTTTCAATTTCAATTTTACCAACAGCAAAAATTTATTTGTTTATCATAATATTTCACAATTATTATTATAAAATACACAAGTTATTTTTGCTGTTGGTAAACTTGAAATCGATCAACTAAAAAGAGTGAATATTTGAAATAAACTTGGAAAAAGCTTGGATTTTTTTTTTGGGTTTTTGGTTACACCATTTGAAAACTAGAGGGGTGGGGACATTATATGCCTAGGGCCATTATTCTTCTGTGAAAAAGGTTTAAATAAGATATGAAAAACAAATCACTACTAATGTCCATCAGTGGCCATGACTCCGGCCTCTATTCCCACTAGTTCAGTTGACCAGTTCAGTTAACTGGACTAGTGAAACTTTTTTCTCGTTTGTTCAGTTGTAAATAAGACTGTTTTTGCACCTGGTTTCATTTTTTATTTTTTAACGGCGGTAAGGCTAATTTCTTTTAATGACTATCTGCAGAGCTTCAGAGCAGTCCCACAGGCAGTAGGTACGGATCGTGAACGGTGAGTTGGATCCCGTATTCCCCAAACGATCAATAAAAGAAATTAAAACAGACAAAGTAGACACTTACGTCATTAATCATATATTCCACAGCTCCACCCTGTGAGGAAACCCATCGGTAATTTTTCTTATACAAATCCTCGGGGCTCTCTATGTCCAGTGTAAATTTGGATAGAGTCAAGAAGGCAGTTAGATTCGCCGTGTAGAACGCTGACAGAAGAATTATGAAAAGCCACCATGTCGCAAAAAGAACTCTTGTTGTATCTAAATAAGCAGAAAACGAACAGATAACCTCGACTTTTCTTTCTCTATTTTTCTTCCGTCTTGAATTTTTCTATAATTACAACAGTAGTTGAATTGAATCGTCAAAAGTTCGCCGAACAAATGATTCATAGATTTGCGTTCTCTATTTCCAGAGTGGAAATGGTTAATCAAATCTTCACCAAAGTGATTACTTTTAGATGAAGTAACATGGATAAATTATTATGTAAGCTATTCCAATAAGGTATAAATGGTTTCAAACTTGACTTCCACTTTCCCGTTGCACAAAAGTAAAGGCTATTATCCACCGAACTAATGGAAAACTGAAAATGTATATTCATCATTTCAGCCCGTTAAGGTCCCGCTGCAGGGATATAGACCTTCCCTCGTATAATGAGGGAGTATGGGCCATAGTCCCAATACGCGTGGAGACCCAATGCGGGTTGGGGACTTCACATGCTATAGAATTGTTATTTCTCAGGCTAGCGGGTTTCCTCACGATGCTTTCCTTCACCGTTTAAGAGCAGTCGGACAAATGCACATAAGTAATTAAATTTAAAAACTCATTGGTACATGGCAAGCCTGGGAATCGAACCCGGACCTCCCAAATTGGGAGACCGCGTCTTACCCGCTGAGCCACGGACGCTCCCTTAACCGCTGTGCCACCGACGCTCGAAAATGTATATTGTGCAGTGATAAATAGTTCGGCTTATACAGCAAGCTGTGCAGTTGATAACTATGAATTGTAAATTTAGAAAACCCCTGAGAGAATCAATGATAGTAATTATCACCTAGATAAAATGTACTAGGCTTGTATAGTTCTTATGAATCACCTCAAATAAAAACTCTCACTCTGCTTTATAGAGTTCTGCATCTAACAGGAATCCTTATAGTTTCGTCATGTCCGAGGCTAAGCTCAGAGGCTCTTAGTACTAAAACTGCAATTTGGCATTATACACATTAATCACGCCTATAAAGTGGTGTAATAAATATTGAAAAATATTTTTTAGGGTAACTCCTGTACACGTACAGTGGGGTCGAATTTTCTTTTAATCATTTACCCCATCTCGTGGGGTATCGTAGAATAGGTCGTCCAAAATATTTAAACAGTTTTTCTTCGAAATGCTAACACAAGTTAATAAGTAATAGTCGAGTAACTTGTAAAATACTTATACTGTCCGTTAAAAATTATTTGTCAAGCAACAAAAAGCCCTCTTCTAAGTCCGCATATGGTGAGGGCAAGTACGGAACCCTACAATGCGCGTGGCCCGACATGCACTTGGTCGGCTTTTGCGTTAAAAACCGGTCGATTAGATTTCAAAGTCAAAGTCAAAGTCAAAGTTGCTTTATTTTGTAGGTACACAGAGTACACTTAAAATAGTCAATTTTACATTTTTTAAGCTACTGCTTGTTCAAAATGCAATTTTCCCCTGAGAAGAACAAGCAAGAAACTCGAAGGGTTGCTCTTTTAAAATCAGGTTTTGATTTTACATAAAGGTTTTTATATTACAAAAAGGTTTTTATAAATCATTATTAATCGTGAAATAGCCTGGCATGCGAACAATCTCATTATGTCCAGGGATGATTATCATCTAAATAGTCTGATATTTTATAATATGCTTTGTTAATAAGTTTCTGTTTTATAGTATCTTTAAATTTATCAAGTGGAAGATTTTGTATATCAACTGGGACCTTATTGAAAAAGCGTATACATAACCCTTTGAATGAATTACTGACTTTGCGGAGGCGACTTATGTGACCTGCAAGTTTATCTTTATTTCTTGTATTGACATCATGTTTATCACTATTTTTCCTAAACGATGCTATATTTTTTTTGACATACATTAGATTTTGAAAAATGTACTGTGACGAAAAGGTTAGAATGTTATACACTTTAAACCTATCTCTAAGTGACACTGCAGGTTTCAATTGATAAATTGCGCGAACGGCTCGTTTTTGTAAAACAAAGATTGTATTTATATCCGCGGCATTTCCCCACAGTAAGATACCGTATGACATCAAGCTGTGGAAATAACTAAAATATACTAATCTAGCAGTATTTACGTCTGACATTTGTCGAATTTTTTTGACTGCGTACGCTGCAGAGCTGAGCCTTTTCGCCAATTTATGTATATGAGGACCCCATTGCATTTTGGCGTCTAAAGTAATGCCCAAAAATACAGTAGAATCTACGAGATCTAAAGTGGCATTTTTTATCATTATATTTGTGGGCACCGCTCTGACATTGGGTAGTACAAATTTCACACATTTAGTTTTTTTCTCATTAAGTAACAAATTATTTGCCGTAAACCATTCTACTATTTCAGAAATAGCATTGTTCACATCGTCATAGCTTAATTTTTGTCTATTTACTTTAAATAATACGGAGGTATCATCTGCAAACAATACTATTTCATGTTTATTATCCTTTACAAGGTTAGGCAAGTCATTTATATAGACCAAAAATAAAAATGGCCCGAGTATGGAACCCTGCGGGACGCCCATGCAGACTATGGACCCTGACGATGTGTTGCCACTGATACTAACCCTCTGAACTCTGCCACTCATATAAGAATTCAAAAGGTCAATAGCACGGCCTGTTACACCATAATGACGTAATTTCCTGATTAAGATGTCATGATTAACGCAATCAAATGCCTTGGACAAGTCGCAGAACACTCCTATTGCATCCCGAGAATCTTCCCAAGCTTCAAAAATATGTTGTAAGAGCTCGACACCTGCGTCGGTTGTCGAGCGGCCCCTAGTAAAACCGAATTGTTTATGCGACATAAAATCGTTACTATAAAAATAAGCCGATAACTGAATTAATATAATTTTTTCAAAGATTTTACTGAGAGTCGGTAGTATTGATATAGGTCTAAAATTAGAGGGGTCTGTTCTACTACCGGCTTTAAATAAAGGTATAACTTTACTGTGTTTCATCAAATCAGGAAATATGCCATCATCAATACATTTATTAAAAATACAAGCTAAGTGTGGTGACACACAATCAATTATGGCGCTAATAATTTTTACTGATAAACCGTAAAGGTCGACAGTCTTTTTCTTGTCTAGAGATCTAAATGCTTTTATAATGTCTACAGGACTTATATGATGAAATTTAAAATGAGAATTACAAATCCCCACATTTTGTCTAAGTAGCGATTCAGCGAGTGTGGGACATGAATTAAGAGAATTTGTAGTCGAAATTGGAATGTTGGTGAAAAATTTTTCAAAAGCTTCTGCAACTTCTAAATGTGTTATTAAAATTTGATCGTTAATTTTTAGTCTAATATCGGTGTTGCAAGGCTTGACTTTTCCAGTTTCGCTATTTATAATTTTCCAAGTAGTCTTTACTACGTCTGCACTATTTTTTATTTTGTTATTTATAAACTTTGCTTTTGCTGTAGCACAGACCCGCTTGAATGTTTTCGAATATTGTTTAACATATTCACTAAAACTTTCGCTCTTGTTATATGTCCTTTCTTCATAAAGATCATATAACTTATTCCTACTTTTATGGATTCCAACCGTCGCCCAATCACTGAAAACGAGGGAATTATTGATTTTAATTGTTTTTGTTACAAAAACATTATTACTTTCAGTTTTCAACATTTCAAAGACTGATTTATATAATATATTTGGATCGTCACAGAACGGTAGATAATCCAGTTTCGCCGTCACATTACTCTTATATTGATCAAGCCGTGCATCAGTTACAGGCACATACGTGAAATCTCTTTTCAGTGTCTTTTCAACTGCTATATTAAAAATGGCTAACTGACCACAGTGATCTGAACTTAATTTATTTAAAATAGATTTATCACTGGGCTGTAAATTTGAAAAAATATTATCAATGGAGGTAGCTGATGTAGAGGTAATTCTAGTCGGCACTGAAAAAAGATTAACAAGGTTATAGCAAGTGAATAAAGATTTAAGCCTTCTACTTTGACTGCTATCCTCCAATATATTTATATTAAAATCTCCGCAAACCACAATGTATTTATTTGAATTACTAATTTTACAGAGTATTTCATCCATAATTTTTTCAAATAATTCATACGATGAAGAAGGGGGTCTGTATACGCTTAATACAGTAAGCCGAGCAAGTTCTACACAGGCTATTTCAATAGTTCGCTCAACAGAAAGGTTTACAATATCGAGACGCTCTTTAAATTTAATATTGTTACGAATTAAAATAAGACTACCGCCTCGAATTGCTTTCGTCCTGCTGAACGAGCTTGCAATCTGGTACTCCTTGAAGCCGAACATGAGCTCACATTGTTTATACCAATGTTCCGTTATGCACAATATATCAGTTCCAGTGCAGCCCATGAACAGCTCCACTTCTAACTCCTTGCCACTCATACCCTGAATATTTTGGTGTACCAGATTAATAAATTTCTTATTTTTATAACATATTTTTCCAGACTTGTTTTGGGGAGTGGCAATACTCGTACCCCTATTTTTTATAACTATATGTTTAATACTGCCAGAGGTAATCTCTGTTGTCTTATACTTTAATTTAAATTATTTGGAATAATTTCCAAAGTTTTATTAATAACTATTGGCTGCCCAATAGAGGCAGTCGTTGGATCAGTCACTAACATGACTGAATTTAAAATAAAATAACATAGCATACTTGCTAATTGTCTCCTCAAATATTTAGGAAGATAATAGTTATCTTCTGTCACATAAAAATATCTAGAATTAATAAATTTATTACTATCAAATATATGAAATTTATTTTCATGACGACATGTCAAAGTATGTAATGTCAAATTTAAATTGTGTCTAATGTCATTTTCAGTTTTTGTTAAACTTTGGCTAAAGGGAAATGCGAAAAATAAAACCTTATTAACATTTTTTAAAGAATTTAAATGTGAAAAATAATTAATTAAAGATTTTTTATTGACATTTCCCCTTCTACCTATAAAAATAATTAAAGTTGTATTATCTTTAAATGTGCTCGATAGGATCTTATTTAAAATAGTTGAGTAGGTGGCACCAGGCATACAGGTATTAATTATTGCCTGTCCCATATATTGGCTAAGTCGCCAACCCATGTCTTTGCCAACTTCATCACTAAACATTACGATGTTATGTTTTTTGCTACTAGACTGTGAGAAGGAAGTATGTCTAGTTTCGTCATATTCACATGGCTCCTGCGTCAGAATTAAGGAGTCGTTTGTCTGACACACTGTCGAGGAGAAATCCGTTGAAGTTTTAGTCATGATATTACAATCACATTGGTGATTATTTGTCAGTGATTCAAATCTGTCATAGTTATATTTACACAACTCCAACAAATTGTCCATGGCCAGTGTGTGCTCCCTAATTTGATTCTGTGACAATTCATATTGAGTGTTAATATGATTTAAAGAATTATTTAAATCTAATATTTCTGACTGGAGGCGCCGTGTGTCACAATCATAGGCAATTTGATTTTTTTCTAAGTTTAGTTGACATTTACTTAGTTCACACAATAGTGCCTTTCTTTGTTTTATTAAATTAATATTTTTACAAAATAACTTATTTCTCTTAATTAATATATTTGTCTTTTTAATACATTTTTTGACTTTCATATATTTTTTTAATTTATTTTTACTCACGGTCGTGGGCATAGACTCGGCACTGGTCATATCAATGGCGACAGTGGGGTGGTCATGGGAGGAGATGGCAGAAATTAAGGAAGGTGCAGTGGTGACAAGTTCTTCGAACAACGACTGGGTTTGACTCGACTTGAGGTCACCATTTTGGGTTTCTAGCATTGATATGTGGTTATGGGCATCGCGTAGATCCTTCTCCAGGGACGAAATACGTTCCAGGGCATCCTGGTACAAGCTGCAGCTCTTATCAAACTCATTGTTTTGTGATGTGGGGTTTAGATACAAACCGTTGTGTACTTTATGTTGAATTGATGCTGGACATAAAAGAATATCTATAACTTACCTGTGTTTAAGAGTGGAATACATTCAACTTCAACTTTATTTCTAGAAAACATTCTAGGGGCATGTTTCAAGAATAGCAGTTGCTGCCAAACGTGTATCGAAGTGGGGAAGTCAACATACCTACCTACCTATCGAGTTCAACAGAACTGTCTTCTTCAATTTAAGAGCTATGCTCTTGTCGGTGTAATAATGACCACGTCTCTCTGTTCAATTTTCATCATCATCATCAGCCCGTAAACATCCCACTACAGGGATATAGGCCTTCCCTCGTATAGGTATGAAACATAGTCCACCACGCTGGCCCAATGCGGGTTGTTCAACTTTATGAGTACTTTTAGGTACCTACGGTGATTATTGCGCCTCAAATCTTTCTTTCGACACTTTTCATTAGATAGGTAGGTACTGTCCATTAGTCATGTTTCAAATATGATTAATCACCAATATTTTGATTATTGCTGTAATTACGTCGTTCCATAAAACATGGTTTAGGTGTGATAGATACCTCAATGATGGATGACGCAAACCATTATGCGCCGTGCTCGACCACGAAAAACATGATTATCGCATTGATCAGCCGCAAAGGCTATCTGAATTACCTATATATTTAGTGACGACCTGTTTGGTGTAGTGGTTAGCAACTCTGACCACTATACCAAAAGGTTGCGGGTTCGAATCCCGCTAGGGGCATAATGTTTGTGTGATGAATACGGACATGTGTACCCGAGTTATGGATGTTTTCATTTATAATAAGTATTTATTTAAAAAAAAAAAGTATTTATGTAGTTTATCAACCATCTGGTATCCACAACACAAGCCTATAGTTGCTTACTGTGGAACTAGAGGGCGCTGTGTGTATGTCTAAGGATATTTATTTATTATTTATTATTTATTATTATTTAGGAGTAAGGAAGGTTTGTTTGTGTAGAAAAAGTAATGAGTTTTAAGCACTACTTAAACCACATGAGGCCAGCGGCGACCTTCTCCCATAGAGGGATTTCTTTTGTCAACCAAAATACAAATCACTGCAATGTACTTGGGCTTACCTGAGTACCTTGTACCTAATTGTACTCTCAGTGTACAACAGGTAATACTTTTCAATAAAAACTGAAGATAATTAGATAGTAGATAATAGTAACGACTTCAGGTGTACAATCACCACAACGCCTGAGAACCGAGAAAATTTAGAAAAATCATTTTCTAAGCTGTTTCGACCGAATTAATACTAGAACCTTTACAAGATGCAAAACCAATGCTTTGGTCGTCAAACAACATCGATGGACGTTCTTTAGAGATGTGTTAGGCAATCGAGAAGAAAGCCATTTGCCGGATGGTGCGACGATCTACCACCTTGTCCCATCAACCATCTTGGTTCTTCGGGCTAAATCTTGGTACGTAGTAGGTACTTTGGCATCGCAATATATTTACGAAAACTTAATGTACGTAAGAAAGAATCTGCATTTGTTTAGGAAAAATTGTGAAATACACAATGTAAATACAAGATATAAAAATAAACTTGCTATCCATAGCAGTCGCTTACACAATGTCACTAAGTCATTCAAGGGGCAATGTATACACTTTTATAATAAGGTTCCGGTAGACATTCAAAATTTGCCTTTAAATAACTTTAAAACAACCTTTAAACAGAAACTATGTGCCAAAGGCTATTATAAATGTTCTGACTATCTGGATGATAAGAATGCGTGGACATGAACCGCTCGGCAATATCCAGTATATTCTATTCTTATTTTTCTTTGTCGAATCATAAATTTAACAATTATTCCAAATTGTATTTGTATTGACTTATTTATAAAGAGCAACCCCTGAGTTTCTTGCTCGTTCTTCTCTGGGGACACTGCCTAGTGAAAGAGCGATAACTGTATGTCACGATGACTTCAAATGTTATTCTTTTAACTTACGAAATAAAACATTTTTGGTTTGATGATTTTGATTTTGTACTTGCTTGGGGCTCATTTCGCACGCACATTTCGTGACTTTACAAATGCATTCTATGTCCTTATCCTTAATCTCTTAAGCAGATCTATTTTTTTGTGCGACGATGTATGGAAGGCGATTGCCAATAACGGTAACGGAGAATTGGAGATCGGTTTCAGATACGCACACTGCAAGAGCACTAATGCCTAGAAGCGGACTATTGGATAGACTGATGATGATGAAGATATTTTTAAATATAAGTATGTAGGTAGGGGTAACGTGCGCGTAGAACTTACCACCAATCTTAGTCTGCCGCTTAGTTTTTTCAGATTTCTGGTCGTGTGAGGCAAGATACAAGCTTCCTTCTACTTATGGCTCCGAAATTGATTAGATTCTGAATGAGCTCTTATCGAGCCAAAGCCCCATCCTCAAAATGTGAATACAATGAGTTCCACAGACTAATAATAAATAAGTATTATAAGTCTGCGCTAAGATACGATACGATATCGCATAGGTTACCTAGTAAAAAAAATATGAATGCTATTAGAAGAAACAGATGCAATTACTCACTAGCTTCAGGAGATAATGTGGTTCCTTGTTTGATGAAGGCCCCATATACGAACCAGCAACTTGGTGATAT
The DNA here is from genome assembly GCA_949316235.1 of Oegoconia quadripuncta. NCBI lineage: Eukaryota > Metazoa > Arthropoda > Insecta > Lepidoptera > Autostichidae > Oegoconia > Oegoconia quadripuncta. The sequence goes on from OX438746.1 coordinate 21,060,869, forward strand.
GGTAATATGGTGCTCGCGGTCCCGAACCAGTTTCGATCGTAGTTTGGTCATTAGTGTGATGCATGGGCCGTATGATAACACTGCTGCTAATATTAGATACCTGACGGAAATTGAAGTAGTAATTGTAATTATTTGGATGCCTCTTTGGATTGGTTTTACTATTGAACTGCATTTGGAGAATACGTCATGTAGTACCAGCCATGGATTCAGGCGAACAGCGGCGACCATTCATTGGCGATCGTCACGGCGATCCAGTAATGTACCTACATCGTTCTGAGCGCGCAGCGAATGGAAATTCGCTAGTTGTGATATGAGTTCGTGGAGGCGGTTATGGTTATTTCATCATAATTTAGGAATCCTTATAGAATAACTATAAATAGAAAATTTAGAAAACCCCCGAGAAAACAAGCGATTAAAACAAAACGGCTGACCCTATTTTGATAAAACATGTCTAAGAACTACCGCTAGAACACCTGCTTTAAAAAAAAACGCATCAAAATCGGTTAACCCGTTTAAGAGCTACGGTGTCGCAGACACACACACACATACATAGCGGTCAAACGTATAATACCCCTCTTTTTGCGTCGGGGCTTAAAAAAGAGGCCCAATGAAGGTGTCCATTTTCACCTAGTGACATGTTACAACAATAGGTGTATAGGTTTGCTTACCACACATGACTATCGAAGGGCGCCAATAGGCCAGACCCGGCAGCAGATTCCTTTGGTCTCTTCAGCATCATCATCCACACTGCCTCGTCCAAGCTGATGGAAAACTCGATCTGCTTTCGGAACTTGGCCAAAATCGGCACGAAAGCCGCACCCATGTCCACAGCCTGTTTTGAAACATTTAAGTTGGGAACTTTTCAATAAAACATAAAACATTAAAAATAGTTATAATTGATCGAATTGTGCCCATTTTTGTTAGGTTTTGAGTTCCGTAGATATTAAGCACTTCATGTTAAATGAAGCCGAATCACACAGAATCCAACTTATTGAGAGGACTGACGGGGTAAAATATTCCAGTTTTACAACATTCTGACTGATAAGCGGCAGACTGATAAAGGCATTGAGACATGCAAAAAAGTCCAGCCATCAGCTTACGTCCTGCTGTAATGCCTACCACGATTCTATACTAAAAATTGAAGTTAATGAAACTATGACTTACTGTACTATTAACAAGTCCCAATAAGGAGTCCTCAGGCCTGCGTCCTCCCACAATGAAGTTGGTGTCGGGCGCCAAAACCTCAAAGGTGAAGTTAAATCTTTTACGCAGGATGTCCAAGAGGACAAATGCGACGCCTCGCCCAATAAGCGTGCCATTACCTTCCTTTTCAACCCAGCTCATGGGAAAGTTCTGGAATTAAGGTCCAGGATTTTGATACAAACTGCTAGGTGCCTACGTCAAGATAGGACTGCACTACAGCAGTGGTGATCACAACAAAACTATATTTATAGTAATTAAGTACCTAGTAGTAATTATTGTTGTGTAACTATTTATTCTCAGTCCTTTGGTGTCCACAGAATATCAGCGTCGCGTCACAAGATACTGGAATCTAAGGTAGCGACTACGTGTTGAGTGGATGCCTTTTTGTCACCGCTTCCTATTGTCCTAACCATAAGCTGATATATAAAATAATAGTGCCAAATAAACTCTTTTTCTTTTTTCCTTAATTACATAACCTACTTAATAAATAAGAATAAAATTATAATAAGCACCTTCATAGTCGTGTGAGCCTACGTCAAAGAAAGAATACCCGTTTAAGTATAAAAGGCGACCATGGAAGAAATTCGCCGTGAACATAACGCCATGGTACATTATCAAATCGCCATCTTAGCCTGATTTTAAGGAAAATCCTTCAATGTCTCTTCTTCTTGAGCAGAGAAAAAATGTACTAGGGTTATACTTACTTAGTTTTTAATACTTCGTAGGGTTGTGTTTGGTAGTCAGGTTCAAAGAGAGAAAAAACAAATTTCTTAGACCTTATATATACTTAGGCAGACCGTGTAATATAAATACCTGACATGACCTGTATAAATTTTGTATTTTCAATAAAAAATAATTCAACAAAAAAAATGTGTTGCAACTTACATTGTACGTCCCGATTTTGAGATGTTTCCCATTGAGCTCATTAGTCAATTGATCAATTTCCGATTGCTTTTGCGTCACTTGAAAATCTGTTACAAAAAACATCAGATGAGTTATTTTAATTTTTAGATATTATTTATTTATGTATAAGCATTCTATTTATAAATTAAAAAATACACCTAAGAGGGGGTTGTCGTAAACAGGTTCGCAAAAAGTTGCGTTACATATCGCTGAAATGATGAGTTCGAGTCCGGTGGCCATGGCATTCTAGAGGCTCTGGTGACCACGGTGTCTGGTCATTTGGTGAATGGCAGAAAACCGCGTGCTCTAGTCGGCATGGCGCAACCAAATGAGGGATGCGCTATGTTCGATGTCACACGCTATGGTTTAGGTAATGCATGCTCAGTTAACATGGATAAGACTTTAAGATAATTTATTATCAATCAATCACACGCTTTATTGTGAATTCAAATAAACACATAATAAAAATTTCCTAGAGAAACTACCAATTCGACGGTCTTATCTTTACCTAATAACGATCTCTACATAGCAAGCCTTTAGGTAAGTAGGTATTAATAAAAGTAGAAACGTAAAGACCCAAAATCTTTCAGCGATTTAGAGTTATTGCACTTGATTGCCAGCTCTTAAATTTTCTCGGGTAGTTAAGTCTATAAACGCCAACGCGGTCACCTATGGTGGCGGCAAACAATTGATTTTCAATTATGTACCTATGTGTCGCGGCTGTTAATGTGTTAAGTAGGTACCCGTACCTACGTACGACTATCTAATAAAAACGTCACCGTATACAGCCTACCTAGACAAAAGTGGCAAACGATTGTATAACGACAAATGCTAACAATTCATTTCTCGCAACTGATTAGATGTCAATAAGTCGCGAACAGTTGACAACCAATCAACTGCAAGACACGAAGCGATGCGATATAGAAACGTTTGCTACTTTTCTAAAGGCCTGGCCTTTTGGCGCAACGTGTTCGTAAATTAAGTTAGTGAAAACCTTTTTCTCGTAGGATTCCTCCGATCTTAAAAGCAAGCAAATAGATTCATCACAAGCAAATCATATCTTTTCTTTTTCTCAACAAAGCAAATAGCAGAATAAATAAAGCCTTATCCATACAAGAGCTATCGTACATCGTTTGTTTTCTATCACATTATATATGGAAAGCCAATATTCCGTTAATGGGGCGACGGTTGACGGTCATATTTATGGGGCTGAATGTAGGTTGGTGAGGTAAAATTGTCCGTAGTAATCACCACAAAAGCCATTATTTACATAACTCGTTCATATCATAAATAACCATAAAATTTAAAGTAGTTATGTGTTCATAAAAACTGGTCAAGAGATTGGGTGATATACATTAATAATTAAATTAGTAGATACGGTTTCGGGTAGAGCCATTAGCTTGGGCCCCGATAACCGCGTACATACATGTGAAAACTTTACAATCGTGTGAGCGGTCGCCGTATAAGCGGAAACTTTGTGTGTATAAAACGGGCCTATGGGTTAAGGTCCTTTTTTTGGGGTGTAGAACCTCAAAAATGACATCAATAAGTTACACTAACGTCACACAATGACCGCGGACAATAAACTACACTTAAATTGCATAGTTAACCCCAGCACAGATTACCATCCTATATACTGGAGTAGTTTTTTACTTACCGTAAGGGAAATAATGGGACATATAAGTAAAGGAAATAAAAGGTTGGCATAGGTAGTTTAATTATTTTTTCGTGTATGAGGGAGTATGGAACATAGTCCGTAACGCTGCCCCAATGCGGGTTGGGGACTTCACATACCTTAGAATTTTTATTTCTCAGGAATACAGGTTTCCTCGCGATGTTTACCTTCACCGTTTAAGAGCAGTCGGATAAATGCACATAATTAAATTAAATTTAAAACTCATTGGTACATGGCCTGCCTGGGAATCGAACCCGGACCTCTCAAATTGGGACACCGCGTCTTAACCGTTGAGCCACCGACGCGAATGAGAGTGCGCGCCACGAATACTTGTTGCAATATTCACGTAGGTACCTACTTAAGGTAAAATAAAGAATAGCGCGGACATAGTAACGACAACTTGGAAAGTTATAAATAGCGAAACTGGTAAATTTAAAACTCGTAACACTGATACGCCATTAAAAATTAATGATCGAATTCTAACTTCACAATTAGAAGTTGCAGAAGCTGTTGAAAAATTCTTTACTAATATTCCAATATTAACTACCAAATCTCTGAATTCATGTCCCACACTCGCTGAATCGCTGCTTAAACAAAATGTGGAGATTTGTGACTCCCATTTTAAATTTAATCATGTAAGTACTGTAGACATCTTAAAAGCATTTCGATCTTTAGACAAGAAAAAAACTGCCGACCTTCACGGTTTATTAGTAAAAATTATTAGTGCCGTAATTGATTGTGTTTCACCACGCTTAGCTTATATCTTTAATAAATGTACTGATGATGGCATATTTCCTGATCTGATGAAGCACAGTAAAGTCATACCTTTATTTAAAGCCGGTAGTACATCAGACCCCTCTAATTTTAGACCTATTTCAATACTACCGACTCTCAGCAAAATCTATGAAAAAATTATATTAAACCAGATAACGACTTATTTTTACAGTAACAATCTAATGTCATATAAACAATTCGAGCTCTTACAATATATTTTTGAGGCTTGGGAAGATGCGCAGGATGCAATAGGAGTATTTTGCGACTTGTCCAAGGCCTTTGATTGCGTTCATCACGACACTTTAATCAGGAAATTAAGTCATTATGGTGTAACCGGCCGAGCTCTCGACCTTCTGAATACTTATTTGAGTAACCGAGTTCAGAGGGTCGATATCAGTGGCAATACATCGTCAGGGTCGACAGTCTGTATGGGCGTCCCACAAGGCTCCATTCTCGGACCATTTTTGTTTTTGGTTTACATAAATGATTTGCCAAACCTTGTAAAGGATTAACATGAAATAGTTTTGTTTGCTGACGATACCTCTGTATTGTTTAAAGTAAATAGACTAAAATTAAATTATGACGACGTGAACAACGCTATTTCTCAAATAGTAGAATGGTTTACGGCAAATAATTTGTCACTTAAGTAGAAAAAAACTAACTAAATGTGTTAAATTTGCACTGCCTAATGTCAGGGAGGTGCCCACAAATACAATGATAAAAAATGTCACTCTAGACCTTGTTGAGTCCACTGTATTTTTGGGCATTACTTTGGACGCCAAATTACAATGGGGTCCTCATATCCATAAATTGGCGAAGAAGCTCAGCACTGCAGCGTATGCAGTCAAAAAAATTAAACAAATATCGGACGTAAATACTGCTAGATTAGTATATTTTAGTTATTTCCATAGCCTGATGTCTTACGGTATCTTGCTGTGGGGAAATGCCGCTGATATAAATACAATCTTTGTTTTACAAAAACGAGCCGTTCGCGCAATTTATCAATTGAGACCTGCAGTGTCACTTGGAGACAGATTTAAAGAGTATAATATTCTAACCTTTTCGTCACAGTACATTTTTGAAAATGTAATATATGTCAAAAAAAATATAGCATCATTTAGGAAAAATAGTGATAAACATGATGTCAATACAAGAAATAAAGATAAACTTGCAGGTCACATAAGTCGCCTCCACAAAGTCAGTAATTCATTCAAAGGGTTATTTATGTACTTATACGCTTTTTCAATAAGGTTCCTGTTGATATACAAAATCTTCCTTTCAATAAATTTAAAGATACTATTTAAAACAGAAAGCATATTATAAAATATCAGATTATTTAGATGATAAACAATCATGGACATAACCAGCCCGTTCGCATAATCAGGCTATTTCACAATTCATAATGAAATATTTTGCAATTTTCTTTATAATTGTTATAATTTGTGCATTCTGACTTTTGAAGCTTAATCATGGCAGAATATTGTGCTGCAAAAGTTAGTGATGGTGTACAAGTGAAGGCAATTGTAAATAAGTGCGTAACGAACCCTTCGGGTTCCCACAAGAAGCCGCCAAAATCTTTTGTAAAGCATTCTGCCACCTTACTGAAGAATGACTTGAGTGTGATTAGACTCTGTATACGACGAATTGGTTGTTTTGACTGAGTGATTTATAAACTGAAGAAATAAGACATGGCTGTATGGGCTTAGATCCCTTTGCTTTCGCCAAGAGGCGATAATAAAACGAAAAAATAAACAGTGGTTGATGCGATGTTCGACTTTTCCAGGTTTACATATCTAAAGGAAAGGTTTCTTCTGAAATTGTATTCCATTAAGAATAATAATTTGTTTGCTAACCTTGCAAACTCACCTCTATTTCATAAGCCATTATACATTGTCAATGATTTTACTAATTTCACACAGTTTCTTAAATCCCTTGATATACATAGAAATGATTCTCTATTATCCTGTTATGAAGGTTCCTATAACAGCAAATATCCATCAATCAAAATAGACATAGACAATGACTTAACCACGAAAGAAGAGGTCTATGAGAAGTTGAGCACTTGGAGTGGTTTCAGATTTATATATACTGATGGTTCCAAAAATCAATCCAGTGTTGCATTTGCATTGTATGATAGTTACTCAAACTTGGGCATTGGTTATAAAATAAATGGCCATTCTAGCATTTATACAGCAGAAGCTGTTGCTATTCTTTCTGCATTACAACATATTAAAAATCGCAATCAGGGTTGTCGTAACTGGCTGGTGGTTAGTGACAGCATGATTGTTTTGAAAGCTTTGGAAAATAACAAAATGTCCGCAGACACTAATTACCTTATTTATGCTATTAAGCAACTATGATGTCAACTGTTTAATGATGAACAGATTAGAGTAGATTTTGTTTGGGTTCCATCTCACAAAGGGGTGTCAGGAAATGAGAAGGCGGATAGCTTAGCTCAAGCCATCTCGAACTCCAACTCTCAACATAATGCATTCAAGGTTTCTTTGCCTTACACTGACGTCACAAGCTTACTCAGAGAAAGAATGCTGATTAACTGGAGGAAACACTGGAATCACGCAGTTCAGATAAATAATAATGGTTGTTGGTACGCTGCTTTGAATGTTCCCATCAACACAATGCCTTGGTTTTGCAGAAGCCAATCTTTTATTAATAGAAGATTCTATTCCACTATCTGCCGACTCAGATTTGGTCATTGTCGTTTAAATTATCATCTCTGCCGTATGCGAATGGTCAATAGCCCTCAATGCACTCATTGTGGTTATGATGAGGAAACAATGTCTCACATCTTTTTTGAATGTTCGTCTTTCGGCATTCAGCGCCTTGTGCTGATGGATGGACTGATTGAAATATATGGGCAACCCGATCTCGTCCCACGCTCCTTAGAAGACTTACTCAAAAATACTTTGACTTTTATCCCTTTGTACAAATTTATATTGAATACTGTTAAAGAAATCTAAATAAACAGCTGTTTGCTGTTGACCTGAAACCACAGATTACCCCCAATAATTTGTACCATTGACCCTTGTTTTGACATTCAATCTCACAAATGAATAAGCTATTGTTCAATCATGTAATGATTCAACGAACTATGACTTGACTTACGCTCTAAGTTTGACTATGACTGATATGAAGAATAGAACTGGATCCTGGAAATAAACAAGTTGAAACAGATGAGAAAGAATAAAAATCATAGAAGAAAGAAGACTGAAGACGTAACATTTAACAAACACTGGAAGACATAAATTACTGAAGAAGAGGCTGTATGGCTATGCTCCTTGGCCTGCCTATCAAAAGGGCGAACATTATTAAAAAAAAAAAAAAAAAATTTTCCGCTGTATTTCCGACTTTCTCAGTTATATACACAAGGGCGTTTTCTTGAAAGCGAACTAGAAATTTTGAGAGTGATAAAAATGAGGGAAAATTTCTTATCAAATTGTGAAAAAAGCTTTTTACAGAGAATAGTTTCAGAAGGGCATGTAAGTATAACCTCAAAGTTACAAGAGTTTGAATCTTTGCGCTGTTTCTGTCCGATATTTTGACCCGACTACCACAGGAAGGAGAGTAATGTTTATCGAGTGTATGTATTTAGTTTTGTTACCTCCTTTAACCTAAACGGCTTGATCGTTTTTGAGTGCAAGGTGTCGTTCAATTCGTCTTGAGCCCTAGTGTCATAGGATACATTTTATGGCATCATGGCACCCGCAAAATATGCTGTCGAGTTTATAAACTTATATTGTTTGTAGCGCCTGGATGGTAGAAACTACAATGAAAGCAGGAATTTGGAAATAGCCTTTGGATCAGAATATGGAAGCTGTATTGTCTCTTTAGGTGAAACTAAGTAAGTTTCTAAATTATTTTTACAATGGTACTAAACCAATTTATGCACGGTCAAACATCTTGCTATTTTTGCTTAGAATTTGTCTTTCCGTTTTATTCCTTAGAATGATCATAGCTGGCAACAGTATTTAAAGTAGAAGTATCAAAATTGTTAGCAAATGGCTACTGAGGGATGCCAAATCATGTCCAATACATTCTATTCACTGAACAGCCTATAAAATTCCACTACTGGATATAAAGCCTCTCCAATGGCGCAATTCATTTAGCTTTTCATGGGAGTTCACTATTGCAAGGTTCGCTCTTGATGTAATTTGCATCCCTATCTCAGGAGATGCACATGACATTGTTGACCATAAATCTAAAATTATGCAGTTTTCAAAAATATCTTTATTCTTGTAACTATGTTTGTTTAATATTACAATTATTATGATTTACCTTTACTTCCGTAGGGTTCTGTCACAGGTATCGTGTGAAGTTGTACAGCCTAAACAGATACGACCAAATGAGGGCATTCTGTACATAAATATTGAGATAGGACCTATGGCTGCTCCTCAGTTTGATGCTAACAGACAAACTGACCTTTCAGTGTACCTCAACAGACTGCTAGAAAAATGTTATAAGGACTCAAAATGTATTGATCTTGAATCACTTTGTATTGTCGTAGAAGAAAAGGTAAATTTTTTTATTATAAATAAATATCCTTAGACATACACACAGCGCCATCTAGTTCCACAGTAAGCAACTATAGGCTTGTGTTGTGAATACTAGATGGTTGATATACTACATTAATACATTTTTTTTTGTAAATAAATACTTATTATAAATGAAAAACATCCATAACTCGGGTACACATATCCGTATTCATCACACAAACATATGCCCCTAGCGGGATTCGAACCCGCAACCTTTTGGTATAGCAGTCAGAGTTGCTAACATCTACACCAAACAGGTCGTCAAAATGATCGTCTTGTAAAAGAATGGGTGCCTTTTTCTCATCACCACTCTGTAGTTTTAATTTCCATACAAATATAACAATACACACATATTTATTCAGAAAGTGAAGATTGTAAAGTTGGGGAGAATTCTGATCTAACATGAAAACATATTTGCATTTTGTACTGCCTACCAATTTTTCATGATTCATTTTAATCCTCATCCATCCTCCTCTCCACAAGGTGACATTTTTAACAGGACCTTTTATTTAAAAAAAAAATGACAAATTAAGACAGTTGTTTCTGTGTTGATTTGTATAAATAAATCGGGCTTTATATAATATGTAATATGCAATGGTGTTGAATCCATATTAAGGAATAATATGTTGTGGAATTAAATGTAGACAAAGTTTCTCTATTAATTATATATGCAGAAGTTAAATATCATGCATGCTCTTCTCACATAAGTAATTAATTCCATAGCTCTGATAACTTATGTGCAATTGGAATTAAATAAACACCAGACAAATAAGATTAATATAAGTAACCTTATACAATTTATTACAATTCCAGGTTTGGTCATTAAGAGTCGACATCAAAATCCTAAACCATGCAGGAAACCTCATAGAATGTGCTAGTATAGCTACACTGACTTCATTGGCACACTTCAAGCGACCTGATGTAACTCGAAGTGGTGACAATATCACCATACACACAATAGCTGAGAAGGACCCAATACCTACAGTTCTATATCATTATCCTGTATGTTTGACATTTGCTATATTTAGCAATGAGTGAGTATAAAAATCTAAAGCATCACTTAGATTTAGAGCAAAGCAGAATAAGGGGAGAAAATGGGAGATAGTACCGAATATATCAATTGTAAGAAAAAGTTTTTGCTTGGTGTGCAAGCCACACTTTTTAATAGATTTTTAACCAGCTAGTCAGATTTTATCATCTCTTTTTTTGTAATATTCTCCCCAAAATTAGAGTGATAGGAGAGATTAGTATTAGTAATAGCTTCCTAGAATAATAGTAAAGTTTTATAAATATTCCAATAGGAGTTCTTGGACTTCAGGTTATTACAATAAAGCTAATTTGCACTGCTACATTCATTATATCCATTTTACTTGCACTTTACAGTATACTAATATCAGATCCAAGTTACATAGAGGAATCTGTATGTACCAGTAGTACAGAGGAAGGTATCAACACTGGTGGAGGCTTGCTTGTGGTTGGCATGAACCAATACAAAGAACTCTGCCTATTGGACCTCACTGGCGCGGCGATATACAGCAGTAACCTTGTGCATAGAGCAACACTGAGTGCAGCAGAGAGGTGCAAGGATGTAGTCGATATAATAAAGAAAACCATTATTAGTGATGATACTTTGAGGTAAGATTTTTAGAAACAGTAGGTTTGGCTTCCATTTGCCATTGGCTAGGTAGCTGTGCTTCCCATCATCTGCATTAAATTTCAAGTTTTATAAAATTATCATTAGAAATCGTCAGATTTTAATTGGGCTAGTGTTTACAATTGTGTTTTATAAAATTAATAAAAAATTGTTTGAATAATTGAACCATCAAAAATTCAACTTAAACCTAATCAGTCTAATTTCTTATTTGATATTATAACCACTTCAAGTTATTGGTATACAGAAAATTATAAACACATAATCTAAGATTCTTTCTCCTATTGCTTCTTTATCCTAACAATTATTTTTATACTTTTTCAGACAGAAAAGGATAAAAATAAACTTTTCTGATATTGCAACAAATGACCATGTACTATCATTATGTAGAAAAGACCTTAGCATTCGACTGAAAAAGTACAATGTTGATGAATTGCAGACCATGGTTGAAGATGAGGAAATGTTTGAAGATGAAGATGTGCAGGCAGAACCCAGTAAATATGATGGTAAGTACTAAATTGGTCTTATATTTATTTTTAAGTTACTATAGTTATTCTCATCAATAGCCTACTACCATGGACATTAGCCTCTGCACTTTGTATTATTTTCCATGGGAGGATTGGCCTTAAATGCATTGCCTTGAATAACGTGTAATTTATACCAGATGAGTTTTTCTACTGCCAGGAAAAAATATGGCTTTAATATGCCATACCTAATAGTAAGTGAAATAGAGTTATTGGGATAGAAACCATCGAAGCATGCGCCGGCCGGAGATTGATATACAACTGGCGGGATTAGTAGGGTTCCTGTCATGCAAAATTTATTTGGAACTCATATTTTCTCCAAGTTTTTTTTTCATTTAATATAATGATGTAATCATGTGGATTAGGCTACACACTTTACTCTTAAATATTTAAACTATCTATGTCAATATCTTCTATTTCACTTACCTAACTTAAACTGATTCCATATGGCCAGAAAGCTATTTCAAAACTGTAATAAATAATATTAAAAAATAATAGGTATTTGTTATTGTTTCTCCTTTGATAATGTAGTGATGTATTTTTCTTTTTGCAGTTGTACAGTCACTGCCACAAACAGCAGAAATTAAATCAAAGAATGGTGCATCAGCTTGGATAGAAATATCATCGGATTCAGAAGACGATTAATAGAATTATACACAAGTTGTTAGATAAAATGTAATGAATTTACATTTTAAAATTTACTGTTCTTATAATCTCTCTTAACAGTATTATATTAAAATTGCATTTCCCTCATCAATTAACATTTGACACTTCAAGATTAATAGGAATAATACAGAAAAAATTTACTAAATTAAGCTAAATGGAAATAAATAATTCTCTGGATAAAAGTGGAGTTCATTGAAATGACATCTTATTTATAGGTAGATTTATATTCATCCTGAAGACAAAAATCAAATTTTTGCATTCACAAATGAAAAAGATCACCAAATCCATTAGCAGTCTATCAATCTATTAGCTTTTCCATACTAACTTTATTGCACACTGCAGAATGTACAGTTTGGGCCAAAAGCCAATATGTACCTATATATTATTTCATAATCTAATGTCTTGTATGTAACATTACCAAAAAGTAGTATATACCTATACAATATTAATTTGTCAAGCGCTTTATATGGAAGAAGAATCCCTTCATCCTATATGCAAAGACCAATTCAATTCAAATGATCTGAACAGCATAAGTACAATGTTATATTGGTTTATTCCTTAAATCCCCATTGATGGCAATTTCAGATTTTGTTTCTCGTTTTCCCCACAGCTCAAGGCAAGTTAATTCAGTGGGCATATCAGGAATAACTTAAGAGTAGATTGCAAATTTAAAAAGAGAAATAACATGTGCCTATACTAAAGTTACAACTACATTTCTATAAATAGCAGTCACATTACACATTAAAATCTACACTGAGTCTGAATTCATTCCATTTTTGTGATCCAACTTGTTGCCATTGGTTTTTACCATGTAGATGAAGTATGTTACAATCTCCTTTTCATTTACTGGTAATGTTTTGAAGTGTTTTTGAATAGCCTGCAAAAGAATTATGTAGCAGATAAAACAACTTTTCATGAGATAGACAACATTAGGGTAATCTCATAAAATGGATGATAAATAATGAATTATAACAATGCAGAAAATAGGCACAGATAGATGATTATTATCTATATGTAATAGGTTAGTAATAAAGAAAAATTCTTTGTTCTGATAAGCATTGATATAGCTTTTTAGGCAATTTGGGAAGGCAAGAGATGCTCGATTGCGTTTTTGAATAGTGTACACAACACCATTAAAGACCTCTCTTTCTGCTTCCTGAATTACCAGCTCAAAGGCCAAGCACTGTACTTTTGGTTGGCTATTATAATATAAATTGTATGCACACTTACATCAGCTAATTGAGCCTTATTCAACCCTGGCCGTGTTGGGACCTTGTAATGCCTTTTGTACCTCCTCAAAGTATTTACTTGTAACTGGAACCAGTCCACTTCAGGTGAGTCCATTTCTGCTTCGTTACTATCGTCTTCAGAGTCCTTGGGCCTCCTCTGCTTTGTCCTTGCACACTGTATCATCGTCTTGTGGTCATCACAAATGTAGGTATGCCTGGTCTGAGATAAGCAAAGGATTTAATATTAGTTTGTGTGGAAAGGACTCCACCGACAAGAGCATAGCTCCTAAATTGAAGAGACAGAGGGGAAATAGGCAATGAATATGTTACTGACATATTACATTACATAAATTAGACAAACCAAGACGGTATTTGATCTGCTCATATAAATGACATAATTGCAAGTACTTAAGTATGGTGAACTTGAGTCATCAGTAAAGGTAAGAAATAACAATGTGAATTTCAACTTGAAAGTTTTACAATTTGAAGATAAGATGTGGTGTGGATGTAAAGCTACAGTTGGATTACTTGGGATGGCACTGGGAGCAGTTGGATGACCTCTGTGCAGCAGTAGAGTTTAACACGCATTGATGATATGTTGGTGTGGCATTAGCTTTGTTGTTCATGTCACTTGAGCTTCACCCTAGACCCTGATCAGTGTTGAGCAGACTCACCTGTGGATCAATGTTTAGCTTGAGCCTTCTTTGAGCAACAGTCTTCTGTATGCGCTTGCTATAGGCGGCGTTGCCTGCCGGACGCCTACAGCGCTCGCCGTCATCAACAAGGCAACATATTTGGTCAGAATTTCCTCGAGAATCTTCCTCACCTGTACTGAACCCGTTGTTCATTGGATACTCGCGTTGAATCATATATAACAAATCAATTAAAACTCCTGTTACAGACCCCGCACTGAGCGATCGCAGTTATAGTTCGACGTATTCACAAAGGCGCACCGTTGAGGTTATGAGTTGTAATAACATACAACATTTCTATATTAAAAATCAATTAAAAACATCACCATGACCACCGGCTATTTGGTTTCGTCTCCAAAAACGCACTACGAACACAAATTATTTCTTAAACAGTGCACATCTAGCTAGACATTAAACAAAATCCTTCACAACAGCTCTCAATTTATCTTATGAATTAGAATCTATTTTCTGAAGTCTTCGAATAATAAGGCTTCCTTTATTTTAGTGTCCACTTTTATTAAAAATATAAATATGCCTCTGATTTAGACTTTAGAAATAGACATCTGTATTCACACCGACTGATCGCCATTCGAGTTGTCTCTCGTCACTCATTCCACTCACTCACTCACTCAAAGAAAAGAAAGAGCGATGGAATAAAGCTTTATGTAGGTACACACCAGCAAAGTGTTCTTTCGTGAAAAAACAGTTTTGTAATGTTGTGTGCAGCGGTGCAATGTGAAAACGTAGTTATGTATGTACGTACTATAAACAAAAAATAAAGCCAACGCTGGTGCATTGATTGGTCATGGCTTGGCGGGACGTTCAATTTCAACCAATCACAGATCTTTGGCGCTGACATCGCCTGCTAACTCATGTATTCATTACGGCAAACTCGAAGTTCCCTACGTAATAAGCGCTGAAATCGTGTGCTCTTTTGTAATAAACATATATTCGGTGAGTTTTATCATTTCTCGTATATTATTATCGACATATTTTCTACAAGATCTAGTTATGTGGTTTAAGAAGTAATTGTTGTTAACTAATACGGTTTCAGTGTTATGTTAAAAGCGATATTTATAGGTTTACATTCTAATTTTGTAAGCAAATGGCTGCCGAAGTAGTGACACTATACATGACCGCGCAATAATTCGTTATAGGTATATATATATGCAGGTGAGTAGATTCATTCATGTGTACGTTTGATAACACCAGTATAATTTTTGTTAATATTAAACAGGGCTCTAGCAAAATAGATTATTTAACCCTAAATTTTTCATAATATGCGGTTTTAAAAACTCTTAAGTTATCATCTTAGTATTATCGTATCACGGTACCTACTTGCCAACCTGTCATAAAATGGGCTATATTTAAATCAAATTGCCATTTTTTTTTGTTTACGTTTTGTTAAGATAAAATAATTCATGCATGCCAATTGAATAAGTAGACATAGGCACGTACCTACCTTTAGTTTGTTTTTGAAATATTTAATACCTACTTGTCATAACTGCATTAATAATTATTATTTGCTTAATATAGGTAGGTACTAAGCTAGCTATACTGAGTGACATAACTTGTTGTGCAGCTAGCTGTCAATTAGACATGTTTAGTCAAAAAATTTGTAATTATAACACCTTTATCCGACTTCGAAATCGAACTAAATAAAAACAAAACAAGTTAATGGGTATTTTGCGGACATTGTAGTAAGGTAGGTAGGTTGCAAGGAATAAATAATTGCTATTAAATATATAAATAATAGGTATGCACATAATTATAAGCATTTAGAGCAAGTCATTTGTTAACCAAAAACTTTACACTATTTATTACTTTGATATGTTTATTATAAAGTTTATTTCAAATCACATAACCTCATATATTATTACTATTTATACCTACACTCCAGTTTAACACTGACATCATGATTATATGTATTAAATTTTTATGTTTGAAGTAGGTATAGCAATTTTGAAATTTATTTGTTTGTTCATGTGAATGAGCATGAATGAATAATTATTAACAGCATATTATATGTAATTATTTGACATAGTACCTACCTATATTACGTATCATGATTACGTATAAATAAAAATAACTTATTTTGGATTCGCACGCGTTTAATTACTTTATTTCAGACTTATTTCAGTATAAAAAGTAGCCTCTGTCCCTCTCCAAGCCTCTGGTTACCTCTCTGCCTAATTTAAATAAGATCGGTTTACAGTTTTAGTCGTGAAAAAGTAACAGAGACAGTGACTTTCGCATTTATTTATTAGTATGGATGTGGATTGTTCAAATTTAAGATCATTGGAGGCTGCACTGAAAATCAACTTTGTTGCGATGCTGAGCTGGAAACTGGCTCCACTTTGCGACATCGGCAGCTAGATAATAAAATTGTTTCCCCGTTTTATTGTAATAATGCCGGGCTAGCATGAGACCCCGTAGTTTCTACAATGACACGAAATTGTAAGCTTCTATCACTTCCGTGCTTTAGACGAGTAAGCAAGATGCAATGCTTCTCTCTCCCGTCACTATAAGAATATTAAGGGATGTAGCCCTACTGATGTATAACTTTGCAGATTTACTTCACTTTTTATGCAATCCTGCATGAAAATTAAAAAGACAATTAAATGGCAGGGCTCAGCCACAAACAGCTCTGATAAATGTCTAACGAACTATCAAATGAAAAGGCTCACTACGGGGAGTCATCATATCAGCCACAGGATATAATCAAGAAAATATTGGGTCTTTACCTATGAAATTTGAGCTTTTTTCTTCGTTAATCATATGTACCAATTCCTGCGATTTTCAAAGCTATATCCAAATTTGTTTTTTATTTGGAAAATGGAACATTATTTCAAAGTTTCACATGAAATATTTTTTAATTTCTGGGCTAAATCACATAATAAAAAAAATTTGAACAGAGTTCTTTTCATGTGCTTCCCATAATCATTTCTTAGATTCGCTGAAACTTTTATAAAGCGGTTATTTTTTTAAATTAACGCTGGCTATACTAAACTTAATGTTATCCGATCATACACACAAACTTTAGCTAAATTTGGATTTGCCGTTCCCAAAAAAAAAACAAAAAAGTTTCTATGGAGAAAACAGTCTTAATGAAATTCTTCATACAAAACGCCAATTTCAGTGCTTAGCGTATTGTCCTGTAAATGGTTTTTTACTGAGTTCAATATTTGATTCTTAAGATCATTTATATATATATATATCTGTAATATTTTTTCAGGTACATATTTAGGTGCTCTTTCACAAATCCTTATAAACAAGTAACAATGATAAAATTAACAGAAAATCATGACTTAACCTGTGTATGAAATAGTAATACAATTTAATGAAATAGAGTACCTACCCAAGCAATTTGTTTATTTTTGCTATTTAATTTAGTGCCGCAGTTTTTGAGGTAAAGAGTAGTTTATTATTGCGATAAAAGTGAAATAAATGGAAAGTAATATCATGGTTGTAAATCTATACGTATTCCTTTGCTTTTCTTTTCCTTGAAATTTGTCCACATTGAAAGGCAGGTTTTTGCAAGACTTTATATCTTTGATGCTAGAATCTTCACAAAGGAATTCAGCTGTTTGATAATGTCAAAAAGTTGTGCTCAAATAGTACAAAAATAAAAAGGTTAGTGCTAGTGTAACAGTTTAAGAGTTATTCAATATTTTTACTAAGGATTCTACCGTGGGGTGATGCTGGAATCATCATTTCTCATACGCAGATATTGTTTTACTTATGATTTCAGTTTATGTTCCAAAAACTTGGGCCTAAAATAATAGTGAATAAAAAATATAAAAGTCTTTTCAATATACTTTAAAAGCATAGAAGTTCTTCAAATGTCTTTGACTTTTTGTCCTCCGGATGCGTTATTGCATAGGATTCTACTATCGTCGCGGACGAAATTAAAATACGTCGTGAGCGGCGGCTAACGATAGACACTTAAATAGATGTTATAGAAGATCTATATATGAGCCTTGTATATTCGGAGGCATAATTTATGCACACTTTTTAGGGATACAAACTGAAATCATGGGTAAAGAGTATTTGCGTATGTGAAATAAGGACTCCTCCATAATTTTATATTTCGGCACTATTTAAGCAGAATTTCTTGACAATACCAAAATAACTGAAGTCCATTGTGGGGAATCTAGCATCACGGGGACGTAAGACATGAATTTGACGTTTAACCCAAAATTTGACAAATAAACTTTTACTTTAAAAAAATTACATAAAGATATTCACATTCTTGGGTAAATTGAATAACAGCTGGTCACAAAATCACTTACGACAGTCGACAGGCATTTCACCACGAACAAAAATGAAAATAGCTTGCAAACTATTGCTCATTATATTAATTATAATACGTTCATAAAATTATTATTTAAAATATTACTAATTAGCGAATTGTTTGCACTTGCAATTTTATTAAATAGAATTTCACAAGATAAGCACTGCACTGGAACAGCCAAACAAAAGCATGTGGGGGAATATCTAATAGTTTCTCTATTTTGAGTGTATAATAAATTCTGGTTGTATAATTAAGATTGTGGATGTAAGTAGGTACCTTATTTCCATCAATGTTTTGATGTAATTGTAAAACAAGTTTTAGACTAGTAAGCCAAGTAAGATAGAGTATTTTATTGTAAATAATGTGGTTAATTTTACCTATTGTTTAATACATATTTTTTCTAAAATAAAAAATATCCTAATACCCAATATTACGATTCCATATTATAATAATACCTATTTTGAAATTTATACGTTCAAACTGTTATTATAATACTTATAATTAAAATAAAATTGTTAAAATCCGAGTCAATGCACTCTAGGTATGTAGTGATGTACCCATGCTTAACTCAAATCAGCTTGAAAAAGCAGGTTTTAATGAAGGCCACAAAGTGAAGAACGAGTGAAGGCCTCCATCTTGTTAAAAACTTTTGTTCTTAATTTTAACTTCTATGGTTACGTACTTTTGCATTAGCTAGATGTTTATGTTAATATTCAGAAATACACACAGGAGCAACAACCATTATTCATTACTATTGTACATGATTGATATGTGCTATCAAATAGATAATTATTTTTATAAAGTGGTTTAGTATCCAGGAAATTCCAAAATTATCGATTACCATTGATAGTTAGGTATGAATTAAGTATTGCAGAAATGTTATTTTTAATGTAGTTGAACTTTTCTTTAATAATCTGCAATTATATGGGTCACAATATTAAATATTAATTATACCTACATTGTTTAATAAAGACTAATCAAAATATTAGCCTTTGATGCTTCGATTGGATATGAGCTAAACAAAGGAAACGTAGACAGAGTATAGTAGAACGAAGCTTTTACTTTTTGTCTCATTGTATTCGAGCAGGTATGAAAATATTAGTAACAACCTAACAATACTACATTTACAACTATGAATATAATACTTTATTATGAGATTTTAACCATCTCCATTTAATATTTTGATTTCATTCTACTACCGATGCAATGATAAATAAACAGATAATATTTAGTAGGTACGTATCATAGTACAAAGCATTTGTAAGTAAGCTACTATACAGCATGGAATCAAAATTACAAACATGAAATAAACAAAAGAATTTCGTTTTGAACGTGGATAGCCGTAGCTGCGCTAATCGTCTTATTGACCGGTTGCTGGACGGGCTTGTTGCCACTTCGTGCAAGTTCGGCCTCTCTTCGTGTATTTCCGAATGTTTCCGTAATGGCCGCTGCGTGTTGAGGGCGCTTGTGTGCACTTGTTTAGCGTCTCGCTGTGCGACGTTGCCAAATGTATTGACTTTAAGTACTAACGAAACGAAGACAAAACGTACGCGTGTGGAGTGGAACTTTCAGCCGGCAGCTTTTTTAACAACATAGTACATCTAACTAGCTTTAGTTGTGTTTTGTCTTATAACTTATAATAAACGACATGCTGTGGCACTCAAGATTATATTGAGTCTTTGTGACTAATATTAGGATTCTCAGTTATGGTGTTTGTGTTTCAAGTGGAAATTAAAATTGTTACTTGAGTAGTTAGTTTCCAGTGTACAATTAATAAAGGACATGTATTGTTCAATAAAAATAACATAAAGTAATATATTATAAAAATAGCCGTAGGGTCATAAAGAGAAACTGGTCGGCCTAAAGCGGCAACTATAATATGGGGGATCAGGGCGCGACGGGGGGCGCGTGGGGTGCGCGCGACGATGCCTCGTGGTGGCCGGGCGGCGCAGGTGAACTTCAGCACCAACAACAGTTAAATGAAGAAATTGCCAGAAGTACTGCTGCTGCTACCCATCAACTCTATACTTATAAGATGGCCGGTGGTTTTTCAAACAACAGTGGCGAGAATTCTACACCCAGTTTTGATTATCGTTTAATGTCAGGGTCAAACAATAGAGAAGATTCCTCTCAGCAAACTTGGTGGTATTCATCAGGATCTGCAGAATCCCAACAAACGTCGTCACCCACGGTATGAATTTTTCTAGAATTAATAAAAATATGTACTTATATGAAATACAAATTTAGCAACACGTTAAAACGTGTAAAAATTTTGAATTAACTATAATTACTAGCAATAAAATAACCCGGAGGCTTTTGTTGTTTAACTTGCTAATGATATGAATTAAATTGAAAAACCTATCGATGTTTATTGTTACAATTGTATAAGTGTACTATAATTTATTTTTATATTCCTACATTATTTTATGGAATAAAACCAAGAAACTTGAACCAGGTTGAATCGAAATACAATCGGGTTCCGGGTTCTTATTTCCGGGGTTCCTTAGAACTTATCAAATGGATATTATTGATATATAACTATAGACGTTGTTCATTAAAAATAAGAAAGAATTATCAAAATTATTTCACAAAACATCAAAGTAATGCGGTAATTTACATTATATTTGAATTGGTTGCAGTTTCCTTTTTTATTTAAGGCAAAAACAAGACAACGTTTTTACATACCCTAGGCAGCTTTAGGCCGTCTTTACACGCTCAATCTGATGTATGATTACAAGCTGATGCTTGAATAACGCCATTCGACCATCAGTCATGATTGTCAGTGATAAGATCAGTAAAACTTTAAACTCCAACCGAGCCTCACTTGAGTCGCAAAGTAGCGGCTAAACACTCAGTTTTTACATTCCCTAGGCAGCTTTAGGCCATCTTTACACGCTCAATCTGATGTAGCTGATGCTTCAATAACGCCATTCGACTATCAGTCATGATTGTCAGTGATAAGATCAGTAGAACTTTAAAGTCCAACCGAGCCTCACTTGAGTCGCAAAGTAGCGGCTAAACACTCAGTCGTACATTATTATAATTGAAGATTATCTAGATAGGTATTTACTGTCAGTTAGCCAATACCATAGAATTATTAATTCTGCACTATTATTCAAACGTCAGTCAACAACAGCCATTCAGTTTACATTCAGACATAATCTAAGTTTCAGACAATTATTACGGTGAATTTTCACTGACCGGTATGGTGACAACGGCACTGGCAGACACGACAATAGTCAATAGGTAAAAGGAATGAGAGTGCCAAGTCTATGGGCGACCATTATAATTATACTGATGGATTACCAACCTTTTGACTGATGCTTGAGTAACGTAATCAGTCACCTACAGGATAATTTAAACGTCAATTAAACTACAGTCATTCAATTTTACTCCGGCCCTCCTGTGGCTCAATTTTTACTTATCACGTACTATATTGTCAGTGAAGTGACGGCCGCGGCGGCGTGGTTCAGTTTAAGCAAGCTTCATACATATTTTGCCCTCATGATATCGCACTGCTGCCCCTGTTGTTGTCGACTGCCGCCCATACTGTTGCCTTTCAGTAAAAAAACACCATATATCTGTGTGCAATATTATAATGATATATTTTGTATTGAAATATTTAAAACATTTTTATTACCTACGTTTTGGAAATGTGCATGTACTGATTTAGGCAATAATGGTAAATATAACAAATTTTACTAAGAGGTCACACATTTGTTTACTTGATTGCCCCAGGAAGGTAGTTTTCGTTTTCGAGTGTATGTTTGTAGATTTCTATGTTACCTCCTATAGTCTAAACCGCACGACCAATTTTTAAGTGCAAAGTTCTGTCGTTCGATTCGTCATAGGTGGGATACCTATAATTTATGGTAAGAAAATTTGACACGGCACCCGCAAAATACAAAATATGCTGTCGGGTTCTTTTGCTGTATAATACTTAAATAATTATTTAAGAAGAAAATGTGCATTCATGGAATATCGAAAGTAAGCCGAGAATCAGTTCGGCAAAAAATAATTCTATATTTTATGATCTACATAATTAATAATAAGGATCAGAGTTGTCTCGTTAATAATATTGTCTCAAATCAAAGTAACATAATAACATTATGTTGTTTTTCATTTTATCTCAATTTAGATTTGTTGTTAGTCTAGGGTTTATAAATACTACTATGTATGCGTCTTTTTTCTCTTTAAAAGCCCGACTAATAAGAGTTTAACTGTGGTACCGAGGACTCCGTTCTTTTTATTTAATCAACCAATTGAAAATTGAATATTACTTTCGTTTGTTTTAACTGAATAAATTTTTGTTTTATTAAATTTATTGTGGTTTTTTCCTTTCGCAATGGTAATTTATATTTCAGTATTTTATATTAAGTCTACGATGAATTCCTGTATAACAGTTATAGTTCTATAAATTTTATTTTAACGAAAATAAACCATATTTTTGTTTATTTATAAATAACTATTTAATTATTCAAAAACTAAAATCCCGATAGCACATTTTGTATTTTGCTACCACCATGTTGGAGTTTTTACCGCAATAAATACCAAACTTCAAGCCTTTCGTCGAATGTAAGATATGATATCATTTGTTGAAAGTCAATTTAAATCTATGGATAATAATAATAAAGCATTTCTCTGTCAGTCAGTATATCCAATTTACTACCGCGTCGGATAGGGAAATCATCTGTGGGAAAGCAAGATTGCTAAATAACGTAAGGAGCAGTTGTACCCCCTTCATACCATTTACGGGTTAGCACACAGGCAAATACTTTCGTTTCGTTTCAATGTCAAACAACGTTCGTTCACACTTCCTTCTCTTATACAAAACACTGTCCTTCTTGAGTGTGGGTGTGTGTAACCACAGTTCTTCAGTATATAATATTGCTATGGGTCTGTGGAAGTCTATCAACTCTATGCTGTCCTGTCAATCCATGTGTCAATCATCTAAAATAAATGCTCTTTATCAAATAGTAAAAACAAGGTTCTTTCTTTCTGTTTTAGATAGCTCAAACTAGGATCTCGCTAGACCCAATAGTTGGGCACAGACTTCATACTGGTCAACCTCATTGAGCGTTTTAGCCATACAACCGGGCTCTGGCAGTAATGGTCGATCGTAATATAGACGACTGATTGCCATAAAATAAAAAATTTGTATTTGTTGGTGCATTTTATTTTTACAGTGATAGAATTGTTTGTATAATACAAAATGTTTATATATTTGCTCAATGTAAATCCTCGTGAAGCTTTCTAGTAATTTGTGAGTATTTTTGTAAATTTGTTATGTAGAAATAATAAATACCTAATATCAATCAAGCAGTAGTGGCGCTATGCTTAGTTGGGGATTGCGGCACCATGTCGGGTGTGCCTCAGAATTCCAGGTGTATTGCTAAAAACAAATCGGCACGAAGTACCCATATACATCATCATATCAGCCGAACGACGTCCACTGCTGGACAAAGGCCTCACCCAACGAAGGCTACACCGTGACCCAAGGATCTCCACAACTATCGGTCAATGTTCTTTTAAATGACCTACATAAACATTTGGCTTTACCTTCAGAGGGTTCAAACGCGCCACCGATGATTTCGAAGGCAGGATATTGTCAATCAATATGTATCACCTGTGTGTAATGTACTTCTTCGATATAGATAACTCGCTTAAGCTCAATGTTTTTCAGCAATGGAGTCATATTCTAATGACAGTCTTGTAAAATTTACTATTCAAGTCTTGTGACACTACTCTCAATGTCCTGAGATCCTGAGATAACTTCATTAGGTAACTTATAAGATTCACATTCTCACTGGTTTGGTTGGTTGACCCCTTGCATTAGTATATTTGTATAGGTATTTAAATACAGTTAGTGTCACACTTTATTTGAATTTTGACATGTGTTTCTTCACTTTATTGTTAAAAACACCCTAAAGAAATATTACTTGATATTTTTCACATCAATTTCATCAATTCAATTAAAAAAAAGATTTATTTCGTTGGATAAAATTATCACTCGAAAACGTCACATTCTTTTAGTCTATTTTAGCTGGATAAAGTCATTTACATAAACTTTTGTATTTCCTGTCACCCCATAACAATTGTACTTACATGGGAATTTCTTGAATTGCTTTCTTTTTGTATTGTTTTCCAAACTTGAAAAGCTAAGCATAGGCCCTGGCATACCCCCTAGGATAGTATTGCAATAAATCTAGCTCAGCTGGGGATCATGAGAGTATACTTTTAGGTGTTGGCCGGCATACTATCCCTTTTAATTTTGTGTGTTTTAATATTATGTGTCTTTTGTTACAGCATCAGAATCAGTCAAGCCCTGACCCTGAGCAGGGCAACCAGCAGGAGAACGGTATTCAACAGAATCACCAGTCACTGCAGCAAGTACAACAAGAGCAGAATCCTACAATACAGCAGCAGTTGCAGCACATAAATTTGCAACAGGCTCTACAGCAACAGAATCAAAGTCTGCAACAAACATTGCAGCAGAATCAACAGCAAACACTGCAGCAGATGCTGCAACAGCATCAGCAGCAACAGCAGCAACTTGAGGTTAGAAAGTGTTGTGTGCAATCCTTAATAGAAAATGAACTTAAAAAAGCCATATTTAGAATGTTTTTAGCTGCTCATAATATTACTGCTTTTGTATTACTACATTAAAATACTGTTTCTGGTTAAAAAATATTAAGCTTGAATGTACAAGTTACTGTTATTAAAGTCATAAATTTTCGTATCAAATAATACACTTCATAGCAATACTGTGTTGTATATAATGTACTAAATTATTATTGCCATGCTGTTTAACCAGTATTTATTAATTTCTACATTATTTTCGTTATTCGGTATAGTCAGCATCATAAGTAGATGGCGTCCTGACATTTAAAAAATGCAGAAATATAGAGATTTTACCACAATAAAATTCAACGTCGGCTAGGCAATGCAACATACAAAAAACATAAGCAAAACACACATCAAATTCAAACTGATGTCAATGTAACTGATTATTTTATAAACTTCACTTAACCTCAGGTGTGATTGAGGTCAAGGACCAACCCGTTATGCATAAAAAAAAACGAGAATACGATCTCCATCACTTATCACAAAAGTACTGTTGCTCATAGTATTGTAACATATTTGTGTAATATATCAACCATCTGGTATCCACAACACAAGCATATAGTTGCTTACTGTGGAACTAGATGCCGCTGTGTGTATGTCTAAGGATATTTATTTATTATTATTTATTTATTATGTTATTGTATTCATAGGCCACTCCAAAATGAAGTGATTAGGCCAATCAACATGTATGTAATTAAATCATTTACTTAACTGAAGGTTCACTTAGTGTCATAATGTCTCGACATCATCTACTCTGATGATTCCAAATGTCCATTGTTATCGATCAGTAAGTAATAAAAAAAGTGTCAATAGGTATCTATTATTAATTGATTTGGATATTTGAGCTTTATTTATGTTAATAACAGCAACAGCAGCAACAGCAACAGCAGCAGCAGCAACAGCAGCAATTGCAGCAGAGCTTGCAGCAAACTCTGCAAGTAAGCGAAGCACAAGCGCAGGCAATTGTGCAAGCTCAGGCGGCACTGCAGCAGCAGGTGGCACAGACATTGCAGCAACAGCAGCTAACGCTGCACGACCACATACAAGCCGTGCAACAACAGCAGATTCAAGCTGCTTTGCAACGACAAACTGCTACTTTACAGGCAAGTGGAACTTGGGAGTTATTACAGAAATAAGTTGCTTGGCTTGGCTCAGGAGCTTGGTACTAAGTAAAAATGCATTTAGTCGTCAAGTTCCTGAAACCAGCCCGCATACGAATACATTATTATTGTGAATTAACGAGCAAAACAGGACATTCATATGGGTCTATGCTACTATATAAAATTGGTCTTAGCACAAAAATGCTTAGTGTAAACATTGCCAATTATTATTGCTAATGCAGATTGTACATCAGAATGTGATAATATATATTCTATTCTAAAGATACTGTTTCCCCATATTGTTCCAATATGGAGAAACACTCATTTCAGCTATTAGCCTTGAATATATATACTCATCATGAGCTGCTCGCCAGCCAGTCTAAATGCGGCCTTACTTGTTGCTGATATACAAATGCTAACTTTAAATTTTGGATCCATCTAAGATCATAAATTCGTCTTCTGGCTGTATTAGTTCACTTAGATCACTCTCAAGTATTCGCCTCAGCGGCGAATGGATGATAGTCTTGAGTTTCATTTATTAATATGTGAAACTCTCAAGTGAGTACTGCTTCAGTAAGCACGCGCGTTTCAGGTCTCAAGTTAGGTTTATTAATAAACATGTTTAATACTGGCTAATATAATAATAATAATTAAGCTTTTTATTTCCTTAAATTGTTACATTTAGTTTTACATTGTTTTTCCCTTTTCAACAATTTCTTTGGAATCCCTGTTGGGTATAAGCCTCCTCCAAGCCCTTCCATTCCTCTTTGTTTTTTGGGTCGGGTGGCGATTCACACCACAAACGGTTCGCACCGCGGTGCGAAACGACCCATTCAATTTTTGAAGAGCCCCTTTCGCACCGGTGGTGTGAATCGCCACCTGCAAATTTTGAATGTGTCGATTCGCACCACAAGGTAAATGACCTTTGATTCGGAAGTTGATTCTGTTTCGGACTCATAATAAAATATTTCACCTAGGTAAATAGAAAAGTAGTAAGTAAAAATGTATAAATCATTTTTTTAATATAATAGATTGCTTTACTTTTATTATTATAAAGAAGTAAATATACTCAACATTAAAAAATTTTTTTTACTAAAAAATAAGCTTCTATGTATGCTGGCTAGACTAGAGAATTACTACAATATAACCACAAAATAAATACAAAGTATTATTTATGATTATTTTAAGATTATCTATTTAGCCTACAAAGATTAGTTTAAGATTCATCATCATCATCTGATTTAAGAGCCAAGATCAAAGGTCATTTACCTTGTGGTGCGAATCGACCCATTCAAAATTTGCAGGTGGCGATTCACACCACCGGTGCGAAAGGGGCTCTTCAAAAAATGAATGGGTCGTTTCACACCGCGGTGCGAACCGTTTGTGGTGTGAATCGCCACCCGACCCTGTTTTTTCCTATTTCCATCCAGTTACGTCCTGATATCTCTATTATTTCATCTGCCCATCTTTTTTTGGGTCTCCCTAACGGGCTAATATAATGGTTTATTAATACCGTCCTAAGTCAAGAAAAGGGGTAAAGTTCCCATTATTTGTTTTAGGAGTTGCAACAGCAAGCTCAGCAGCAAGCGTTAAGGGTACAAGCACCAGCCGCCAAGGTAAGGATGCCGCGTTCAAGGCCCTACAACAAGCCACGCGGGCGCATGACTGCGTACGCTTTCTTCGTGCAGACGTGCCGCGAGGAACATAAGAAGAAGCATCCGGATGAGAATGTGATATTCGCTGCCTTCTCCAAGAAGTGCGCTGAGAGGTGGAATGTAAGTGATTATTTGAACTGATTGATTTTTTCTTATGATCCTAATTGCAGAGTAAATTATTAGCGCTATTAAATCTGTGTAGATAAACATTATTTATAAAATATTTGATCTAATTGGGGTATATTGGCTTTTTGGTATACAAAATATAACCTTGTATGTAGAAAAACATTTATAAGGGCACAAACATACGAAGCGAGCTTATCAAGCGAACTCGCGAGTGCGAAATGGTAATTGTCAAGTGCAAGTAGGGCTCGTTCCTTGAGGGTTCCGTACGGAACATCACATGGACTAACTTTTTAAACTGGATAAACTGAAATATGTAGTTAGTTACCTAGATGATGTTTTAATAGAAACAGTAAGTAATTGTTTTTTAATTGATATTCCACATACAATTAGAAATTATTGGTTTTCGAATTTTTTCATTAGTTGTGGTATAAAACCTTACTACTTGCCAAATTTCAGATCAGACTAGAGACTTGGTCACAAATTATCTTGTGTTTGAACGACTATAAATAATTTCTAAGTCCTAAATGGATCAGACCTTAAAAAGTATACATACATTGTACTTACATATTTTGATGGAATTATGTTTATATTTCATGTGCTATAGAGAATAAAGAATGGAAGATTGTTTTTCATAATCTAGAGAAAATAAATTATTGAAATAGATAGTATTTCTAGAAAACAAATATGTGTTTGTATATTTTGGTAAGGCTTTTGATTCGGTTGTATGTGAAATACTATATTATGAACATAATTAGTGTAGAATTGCATATCAATTGATGACTTAACACTTTCGCGGACGCTGAACGCCTATAGAGGTTATAACCTATAACAATAAAACTTCTATTGTGTCTGGTTCTCTGTCCGCGAAAGTGCTACTTGATGGATTGACTTTGACTTGTTTCCACCAGACAATGTCAGAGAAAGAGAAGCAGAGGTTCCACGAGATGGCTGAGCAAGACAAGCGCCGTTTCGAGCTGGAAATGCAGAACTATGTGCCACCCAAGAACGTGGTACTCGGCAGGGGCCGCAAGCGGCAACAGGTCAAGGACCCCAACGCGCCCAAGCGCTCGCTGTGAGTTACGGTCTCGGAGTTTACTATGGCTAAAATCGTAAGATTCTCCGTAAATATTGATATTTCAGTATAATTTACAATGGATATCTTTTGATTTAAGTGGATTTTTATTACAATTCTATTAATAGTTTACTTTTGCTTGTTATTCATTCAGAATTCATCCATTTGTTTTAAGGTTGTTTCACAAAATTATAGCTGGAGCCTCTCTTTTAAGCATATTAAAGAGCCTGTGTTAGGAGACTCCGTTATATCTCGATACATTTTATATTTTTTACTTACTTTTATTCACAAAAATAGTAATTTTTAAAATAACAATGGCAAAAAGCCAACGGCACGAGGTGTTCCCAGGCGGTCACCCATCCAAGTACTGACCTCGCCCTATGTTGCTTAACTTCGGTGATCGGACGAGAACCGGTGTATTCAACGTGGTATGGTTGTTGGCGAATGCCGAGTTGAATTTGTTAATCTCTATCGGCTGAGTATTATTTGCTCTGTCTAAATAGATGTGTATTTACACATCCTACATCAATGATATCGTATACAGAATGAGGATTATTAGAAATATACAAATATTTTCTAGAAATCGCAGACATTACTAAAGTTCTCACATAACACTTATATACAGGGTGAATTTAAATTCGTGTAATTATTATCTGGTGACGCCAATGTTGATAAAGACAATTTCTCCATTCGATGAAAAATTTTCGATTACCCATAAAAAGTAGGTACCTACTTAAACCAATGTGAAACCACCTTTATTATGGGAGTATAACAATTTTCGGTTGGTGACTCCACTTCGGAGGGCGGTGTGTGAGTTTTGTTTCGACTTAACTTTACTACCGCGTTTACGTGACGATTTAAATGAAGAAATGTGCAGCGCCTCTAGCGGATAGTTTGCGAAACGATTTTTTCATAGATACTTTTTGCGTAAACGCGAACGCGATGGTAAACTTAAAAACGAGACAAAACTCGCACTTCGCACACTGATTACAAACAACTTTCCACTAAGAACTATAGCCGAATATCGTTGGACATTCATACTAAATGTGGTTTCAGTATAATTTACTTTGTACGAGTACCTAATTGATATGAAATGAAAATAATGCCTATATTTTTGTGTTGCGGGTGTCCATGGGCGGCGGTGATTGCTTTCCATCAGGTGACCCGCATGCTCGTTTGCCGCCCTCTCATATAAAAAAAAAAAAAAATTATTCACAAAAATTGTAATTCTTCTAAACCATAATGGCAAAAAGCCAACGGCACGAGGTGTTCCCAGGCGGTCACCCATCCAAGTACTGACCTCGCCCTATGTTGCTTAACTTCGGTGATCGGACGAGAACCGGTGTATTCAACGTGGTATGGTCGTTGGCGAATGTATAGTTAAATTTGTTGATCTCAATCGGCGTAGTATTATTTACTCTGTATAAATACACTACCTACATCAATGATATCGTATACCTACAGAGTGAGTATTATTAGACGTACACAAATATTTTCTAGAAATTGCAGACATCACTAATCTATTATATATTTACCACAAACGCATATTATGAGAATTTGTGTGCAAAAGAAAATATAACCTTATTCACTAAAAATAGTGATAGACACAATGTTCAAGGCTAAGAACTGGCTATCTGTTCATGTTAGCCGGATGAACAAAGTTAGTAAATCCTTCAAAGGGCAATGTAGGTACATATACCTACCTACGCTTACGCTATAATAATAACTAATAATAAGGTTCCGTCCGGTAGGCATTCAGAATTTGCCTTTAAATAAATTTAAAGCAATAATAAAACAGAGATTATTAGAAAAAAGCTATTATAAAATCACTGAATATTTGGATGATAGGCAAGCATAGACAACTATCTTATCATTCATACCTATTATACCTCCTCCTTATATTTCCTCTGACTGTCATATCATATCACAAATTGTATCTATGTATATAAAAATAGCAACCCTTACGTTTCTTGATCGTTCTTCTCTGGGGGGGTCAGCTTTGTCAATGAACAGTAAATTTAATAATAAGCTAATGTGCTACTTTTTTAAGTGATGATTTTATTCTATTTTAATGTACGATTGTTGATCACTATACCTTAGTCACACTGATGTTAAGTGAAGATTCAATTCGTCGGCTAACCGCGCTTTGTATCCAGCCAGACAGACATTAAAATATGCGCCTTGTTGTTGATAACATTTGTATATAGTTGATTTTGCTATTTTTAAAGAGTGTCGCTTTTGCGCAGCCGGTTGGAGTTGGCCCTTAAGCCTAAAGTGAGAGTATATCACAAAAAGTTTTACGAAATTTCGGCCCTGAACGAAGGTCGGCAGACGACGTGCTTCGTCTTTTTTTATATTAGAAAAACTTGGAAAATTTAATCATTTCGGTAAAAAAAGATAAATACAAACGGAAAACGAAACGGAACATGTCGGATTACGTCCTTCTCTTTCTTGAAAATCTTTGGAAGCGCAACATCCAAAAACTTTTATTCTCTTTCTTGGATAACACTAGAATTGAGTCCCATCTGATGCTGATTGTTCAGTTTTTTTTTATTATTAACTGGATATGCGTTTGACCACAATCTTACCTGATGGAAAGTGAGGATGTGGTCGAAGATGAAGCACGCCATCCCAGTAAATCCTTATTCACTCTGCTCTTGAAGATCCCAAGGTTGGAGGATGCAGGAAAGACTGACGTCGGAAGGGAGATCCATGCCTTGGCTGTTCGTATTATCAATAAAGAATCGAACTTCTTAGTTCGAATGTTCGCTTTCCTTGAGTTGCCCCATTATCTATATCGGTGTATGGTTTTCTCGATATGTTAGTGTTTGTCCATTTATCAGTCAACCTTTGACAGGTCTGCGTTCTTCTGGTTCTGCAATGATGAGCGCTCCAAGGTGAAGGCTGGTAACCCGGAGTACTCGATGGGCGATATTGCCAAGGAGCTGGGTAGGCGTTGGGCCGCTGCTGAGCCTGAGACTAAGTCCAAGTACGAAGCCCTGTCAGAGCAGGACAAGGCGAGATATGATCGGGTAAGTTAGATATTCTATAATTTTCCAGAGAGACACTACACATAGCTTAGCTTCACATGTGTGTGTGAATTTACTACTGGACATAAAGTTCTTGCATGGAGCGATTTGCTTCGCTTTCCACGGGAGGATTTGCCCTTTTTATGGGAGCTGTTGCCAATCATTGGTCTATTCTATTACTGTTATGCTCACAATCCTCTATCGCCTTTTAAGACGCCCACCGATAAAGATGACTTGTCCTATTCCACCGGGAACCACACGGCCAGCCAATTGACCAGCATAAATGGAACCACTTCTTTAGGCTTTATATTTCGTTAGATAAGAAAATAACATATGAAATAGTCTTCAGACGACTTATAATTTTTTTTGTTCTACCCATTAGTAGCCCTCCACTTTATGAAATGAATTGCGTTAAGTGTACTATCCAGCTTCTTCGAAGGCAGCTTACCGCGTCAGTTGGCGACTTATGTTTATACTACACTTTCTTTGACTGCAGTAATCATTTTTTAGAAAGGGAATAACAATTAAAGATGGAATTGTCATATAAAGATATCAAACCTTTGAACTGTTTTGGATTTTGTTTCACTTAATCTGTCTATTATTATTACAATTTTTTTATAGCCAATCTATGCTTGTGTAGGTAATCTGAACAGCGTCTAAGTGTCGACTTTTCTTTTGTTCGTTTTTTAATTTGGAGGGTTTAAATCCCTCTTCTCCTGAGGGTGTCGTACAAGGCGATCAATCTTGAGCATAACAGCGTAGACCAGTGATGGATAGCAACGTCATTGGGTTGGAGGACCTCTTTTAGTGAGGAAAAGTGATGTTTATATTGAATAGTGAACTGTTCACAAGTTTTCATGTGTGTGTGAAATTCCCTTAACCTCTTATTTACACATCCCTGACCCCGTAGCATGACATCATTTGTCGCACGCGACGTAGGAGTGACAGGGGGATAGTTGTATATTTCGTCCAAGCGCATGAGCAGGACAAATATTATCTAGCGCGACATGAATGTTGATCGCGCCTATCATGTTACTTGTGCAGGAGTCAGTGCGTATTTCTCACGCTTTGTGCCGACGCCTGTACTCTGTTCAAATAACTCTTTGGGCTTCACCACTGATCTGTCTGTTTGGTTGTTAGTCATTCATTATCCTTCAATTTTCCAGGAGATGACTGCGTACAAGAAGGGGCCTTTAGCTTTAGTACAACAGCAGCAAAGCCACCCGGAAGTGGAGGAGGATGTCGTAGAATACGACGGAGATGAAGAGTACAAGTGAATCCATTTTGTCGTATCACTGACGGGCAGCCATAGATGTGTTGTCGAAGACACGCCCGGACTTTCTTTAGTGCAGTAATCAATATTATGGTTCACTCAAAATTTGTCAATACATTAGATACCTCAAATTATTTTTATACGGTCATAATATATTTGTGATCTTAGTGGAGAAAACTTCAAGTTTTTAATGTTCAAAGTTTTGACTTTGTTTGACGCAATTTACGTTTTAGTTTCCTTTGATAAATTCCAATGAAGCTTTACATGTGACATAGAGATGACTGCGTGCAAGACGTTTTGATTGTAACTTGGTTTTTTATTAAAATTTTATGTTGAGATTTTTATTAGTCAGAGAATGTCTGATTTCAATTTTAAACTGTTGTTGTTAAAGTGATAATTAGGTTTGCTTTTGGGTCTTCGACATTGTTTCTGTTGTCGAGTAATATGTATAATTATATTTCGATTGACTGTTGATTTTTTTATGCTTTCCCATTGTTTTGTGATCTATTATTTCTACTAAATTTAAGGTCAAATTGAAAGGTGTGGCCTTATATTTTCAAACGTTCTAGAGCAATAGGTAACAATATGGAACAAAAATTAATAATAAGGCGAGAAAATTAATCTAAATTGATTTGGTAAGAAGTTTGAAATGGGAAACGCATGAGTGTGAATGGGAATATTTTTAAGAGAACTTGTATATAGTTAGTTAAATTATATTCCTTTAGATATTTTATGTTTTACTTTGTTGATAAACTCGAATAATTTTTATTTTTTTGACAATGCCGTCTATTAAGACATTATATGAAATGTTGTGAAAACGTATGAAACATTTAAACAGTGTGGACTGGAACCCGTGATAGTACTTAAATTTATAAGCGTAGTGGTACTGTCGTATTCAGTGATGCTAGATAACCGCCTGTTTACTGTTTTGATATTGTTTTATAGAAAACAGACAACCATTTCTAATGTGTTTTATAAGAAGTGCACATTACTTTGGTTTATTTTAGATATTGTAACCTAACGACTGTTCAGATATGTAACATGGAATGTCCACCGATTTTATGTGATGCAAATCTACTTGCGTAGTATTGATATTTTACAAGATTTATTGTTTTAGTAAATAAACTAGGAGTTCTAGACGTTTTCTGTGGCATCTTAGCAATATCTATGTTTGAAAAATATAAAAAGTTGTATTTTTAATACTCTCCCGGGTTGTGTACTTAACCATGTTTTTATTGATGCGCTAAAAGTCACATATTGTCTCTGTAATCGATTAAATAAATAGCTGACACCACGAGCACTGCTCACATTCGTTTGCAGCAAGCCAAATACTAGCACGCTCATGTGAGTCAGTGCCACTCAGATGTTGACAGGAGATCACAGTGACAGCTTCGATTGAAGTAGTCATGTTCTTCCACCGTTTCGATTACAAATACCATGGCACAAATGCCAATAGAATTTCACATTATGCTGCACTATCATATTTTTATGCGCCCCATAAGCGTGACTCACAGCGCGTATATTTTCTGTGCTTTGTAAAGGAAACAAGATCCAGCTCTGCTCTGAAACCGGTGGCCGGAGAATGAAAGAAATTTTTTAATTGCGTTTCTTGAAGAAATGATTTATAAAATAGTTTTCCAATCGACACATTGCCTAATAAGTACCCTGAAGACTATTAAATCATCATCAGCTTTACACGCCTCACTGGGCAAGGGTACACAATTTAAAAAAAATCAGAGAGATCACCGTTGTCAACATCCTAAAGAAATTAGTCGCTATTCCATGGCGCTTCACTTTACGTTATACAGCATTAATAAAGTGCACTCCTTATAAAACACTTTAATGGCTCTGTCGTACAAGCAATCGTCTAAGCAATGCCACAAAGTAACTAGTTCTTTATTATAAGAAATTTGACTAGTGAAGAAAGAATGAGAAATATTTTTAAGAGTGTGTAACGGAGTCGATATTGTTTTGAAATTTGTAATGTGCTCATTGTACAAAACAATATAGTGAATCTTTTACACATGCAATTGTTGTTCTTTTATTATAACCCTACCAAAATTTGAACTGTTGCTACGAGGACAGACAGAACTATGTGTCTTGAATGTGACAAAGGAGCTGAGGCAATGGAGAGGGCCGGCCGCCATAGCACAACGGTTGAATTAACTTAGGTACACAAGAGGTACCAAATGCGATTACTGCAAATAGTTTATTAAAACGAGCCTAATACACCCGCCATCCTGATGTCATATACGCCGTGTACCTATTTTACAAAAAATGACTTCTGGGATAGGTACATTGAGGTACACAACAGGTACGTTTTATTGTAGAATAAATTATTATAATCTGACGAGTATACACGCCATTCAATAAATATTTCGACTATCTATACTATTTATGCAATGACGTAAACTAGGTATTTTTTTTACTATTCCATTCACACCACTACTGTCATCAGTAGAAAATAATTAGCTGAGCGGTGTATCATGTTATCACAACCGTTACACTAGGCTACCAGGTTGTAGCAAATCCTATGTAATTTTTCCAAAAAAAAAAAAACAATCCTGTAGTGTCAAATTATTAAGAATATATTTAGTAGGAAAGTTTGGAGTGTAAATGTTTAATAGTAAGGCTGTTGAAGTTCAAAATCTTCCAAATGTACAAACGCCGATTTTAATGGTCTGATGGAAGTAATATTCAATAACCAAATATTAA
The DNA here is from genome assembly GCA_949316235.1 of Oegoconia quadripuncta. NCBI lineage: Eukaryota > Metazoa > Arthropoda > Insecta > Lepidoptera > Autostichidae > Oegoconia > Oegoconia quadripuncta. The sequence goes on from OX438746.1 coordinate 21,096,624, forward strand.
TACATCCAGAGTAATCACTAATATTTATATGACCTCAGTGACCAAAATATTGAGAACAGGCCTTTGTGGTCAAATAAATTAAAACAGGTACGTCGCGTCGTTAAAATTGATTCGCTTAAATTAGTACACACAAACGACGCTTCAGTGCGAAGATATTCAAAATTACGCAACGTGCTAGGAAAATAAATATTAGCTGTTATAGGATTCAATTAAGACTAATTATCTATAAAATCTGTCAAAATAGTGTACGACAAAGAAATTAATCTTGCTTGCCGTGCTTGATATCTTGTTATTGGCGATTTGAATGTAGGTATACGTACCATTGTAGGTAATGGATGTTCTGTATTATCTAACATATTTTTGAATATAAAAGGATGATCACAATAATTTGATTACTTTGGCCATGTCGATATTAGTAATGACTATGCCCCTAATTTTTTGAACATCTCGACCGGGTTCTTCTCTAACGCAGACTAACTACTATAAAAATCGTCTGCGACGGGCGGTACCTATATCTAAGTGTGCCCGCCCACGACCGACTTTTTGTAGGACCGATAATTGGGCGATTTTTTCGTCAATACTTTTATCACCGATATTGTGACCGATTTTTTGTGGGACGTAAGCGTTGAAATATTGCAATCAGTACGTTCCATTTTTCTCCTACAAAAAATCGATCACCTATTGTCGGTCGTGGGCGAGCAGCCTAATCAACGCACGCCACAAGATGTTATCACATTCAGTGATTGTCCCCGTAGCTCAATGTAAACAACAGAGTACACAACACAGAGGTCGCGAGGTTCGATTCCTAAAACTCTGTTCGGTTGGTTGGCGTTTTAACTGTACGCCTGGTCAGCTATCACAATCTTATCTGTATCAAGGCTGCCGCGAAGCAGCAATAGCATTGTGTTCTGGGACTGGAACTTATTGGGACTGGATATCTTTGAGATAAGATATCCAGTCCCAATAAGTTGGGGAGTCCGGGTGAGGTCAATCGGGTGTGATTGAGGTTAAGAGCCACTTTTGTATATAAAAACCGCCTCCGTGGCTCAATGTAAACAACGTTGGGTGTACGATTCGAAGGTCGCGGGTTTAAGTACTCGGTTTGGTTGGTGGTAGGGCATTTTAAAAGTCCGCCTGGCTAGCTACAACCATCTTATCTAAATCTGCCGCCAAGCAGTAATGTTAATAGCATTGTTGTGTTCCGGTTGTCAGAGATAAGATAGCCAGTCCCCCAAATGTGTTGGGGTTTCCGGGTCAGTACGCTTCCACCTTCGACCTCATCTTCACTTAACATCAGGTGTGATTGAGGTCAAGTACCAACCCGTTGTGCATAAAAAAAAAAGGTGGCTTTACTCCAAGCACTCCTAGCATGCCCCGTAGTCTCTATTATAACGTCACGACATAGTAAGCCTGCTACGTTCATGTTTCATGCGAGTAAGAGTGATGCAGAGCTTCTATCTCGTGTATTTGTAGACAAACATGTATCACATCGCATAAAGCATGAACGAGACAGCAGGCTATTCTGTTTCGAGTCGTAGAGAAACTACGGGGCATGCTTGCCCCGAAGCGGACGGTGACCGCTTGAAATTCTGACGGAGCTAGCATGCCCCGTAGTATTTCTCTACGACTCGAAACCTACTGTCTCGTTCATGCTTTATGCGAATACATGAACTATTATCTCGGGTCACTGTAGAGACTATACTGGTCATACTGACCCTGCAGTAGGTATTTTCAGAAACCGATACTATTGACCTTAACTCAGAATCGGTACCGGTTATCTATAAGGTTATAATATCTATCGGTATTATACAGGTACTATACTGGTCTTACACATATATTTAGTTTACTATCTCTTGTAGTGAAATGTCGCTACCCAAATGAAAAATACCGGTATTAGCGCTTGATGCCTGAATTTTTAAAACCGGTTAACCTGGACGTGACCACATAGATTAGTGTGCATATCCTGGCGATGTGTTTCTTAGGCCTGTATTAATAAACTGTTTTCAAAATGGAGATGACCATAATACTTGAGAATCTGTTGCATATTAAAACAGTATAAAAAAAACTCAATTTCAAGATCTATTTATTAATACGGGCTTTGAAGTTAGATAGTGTCATTGAACTATGAGTACTTTCATTACATCGATGCGAGGCACACGTTTTAATTGTTAATTTTTCATATTGTCTCTAGGCCTAATATTAACTTGGGTTATATATTCTATGCTCTAGGGTAAATAAAGAAGACAGTCGCCATTTGAAACATCACTTTATTTTATAAAAATAAACGTTTTGACGACAAATAGTTTATAATATTCGGGGTCCTTACGAATTCACCAACTCCCGTTAGAGTTCTCACCAGAAATGTTTCAAGACATTGTAAAAAATTCAGTTTTTACAAAAGTTACTTTTTTTTTATCTTAAAACATTAACAACATTACATTTTCACAGCTAAATCTAATAACGGTCGATCACTTTCAATTTATTCTTTACATAGATAAATATTAACATTAGCGTTTAAGAAAATAACCTTTATGTTGTTGTAAGTCATGTTATTAGTCATGGAGGTCCCAGGGCCGGATCCATGTCTTCAACTAACACCACAATAATGAACTTCTTACCATGTTCACAATCACAATAATTCCTCCGACCGAGCGGTCGGCAACCTTCAACACACACGAGTAACATTTATGATCAAAGCCCGAAGTGGGTCGCTCTCTCCGCGGAATGACTAGTAAAATATTTTATTATAGGTATTTGGCGTATTTAAGTAAATTCTAAGGACTGTCAAAAGTTTTAGGTATCTTGAATTAGGACGTCAAATACCTTAGGTTTTATTAATTATTTATTATACCAGTCGCCTAGAATTAAACAAAAATATCCCTACAAAATTTGGGTTGACTAATCGATAACGTGGGTCAGTCAAAAACAAGTACTTTCAACGCGTAGATTTATTTAGAAACTACGACGACGGACGTGGCGGTCAAATCGTTAAATTTGCCATTTTATTGAATGCCTAGTAATATATGGGTGAGATTTTACAGAAAACTGTACTAACTACTCGGAACGGGTTAGGTTCCTTTGGATTCTACCGACCGACGTGCCCCACGCCGAGAGGCTCCCTTATGGGCATCGCAGTTTCCTGTAATACGGAAAATGCCGGTCACAGATTAAGATTCGCCTAGGCATTATTTGATGCGGCGTTTCTTTGGTGCGCCCTGACCATGATGTGTCTGCCATCAGCGCCTCGTCGCTTCTGCATAAACCGCACCTAAGGTAGCAGGGTTTATAAAACGACTAGCTTTGTCCCAAATGGAGTTAGTATAATTTGACACGGGAATTATTTGAAAGGGGTTAAAGTATATCCACGTGAATTCAGGATAATATGAGAAGCTCGATTCGATATAAGTAGGTAGATAGATACCTATGTAATACGGAATTTAAAAGTGGCTTCTACAAGGAGGAATAATAATGTTCTTTACAGTTATTATATTCCCCACACAACAAAGGACAAGTATTTTTACCTCTGTTTTGGTATCAAATACCCCGAAGTCGTTAGCAATCTACTTATCTCTCTTTTTTCAAACACATTTGCATCGAGTAAGTTTGTTGCAGGCCTCAACGTTTTTCAACATCGATTGCCTAGTATTCTCGGCAGACATTTGATATAATTTTCTCACAAGCTGTCTTGCATTTAAAATCCTGCTACCTTATTTCTTTTTTCTGACTGTATATTGTGAAGTCAATGACAGTACTCTGTAGGTACTCCTCTTCATTGTTGCAAAACAGACGACGCCACGGTTGACGCCACAAACAAAACCAAACCTTATTCGTATCGAAATAGGGACATCGAAATATTTTGATATTTACTGTTGACATACCTAAGTAACGAATTGTTAACAGTGGCGTCGCCAGGCAATGTTTTGCGGAAGAATAGGGCAACTTTTAACCCCACGAAGAAATTTCATTTTGCTTTTTCTTGCATCGTAATTTGTCTTTATAAATTACAGAAGTAACTAGTGTAAGCTGTAAATGTGCGACAGTATCTGTTCAAAGGATTTAGATTCGTTCGAACATCTTTGAATTTCCAATAGAGAGTGCGCATCACATAAGAATACCCACATGTTGGGAAATGTAGAGACCCGGAAGAAACTTACTCGATAGAGAGGTGTTCGAAAAACTAATCGGTTTGAGCTGGGATAATGCGCACTTACAAAAAATCGATTGTTCATACAATCCAATGTAACCTGTTGCCGGTTAATTAACAAACAATTTACGTTTACACTTTGAATTTGCTCATTATGATTGTCCTTTATATATTATTTGACAGAATTACTTTTAGCTATTTTAATATCAATATTAGTTACTGGGATGGCGATTACGCGGGGCATTACTATAATGCTACTTCCCAGCGCCTATTGAAGCGGGGGTCGGTCCAATATTAATAACGAATGCTTTTAAAAATTCTACCTAATCATAAATTAAAAATAATTTTCACGAATTTAATCCGAATTGGATAGCTCGGAGCCAAAGCAGTTTGTCTATGTCATACATATTAAAATATAAAATATTCATTGGTTCGAAAGGAATTACTAATTCTCATACAAATAAGAGTACTTATACTAAGGTATTTATAGTACTAGAGGTATCTACTAGATTTTGGGTTAAGTAGTTGTAAAAACAGAGATGTTGGTCTATACTCCCACGAGTGGAGCCCGGCTTCAAACGGCTGTAGAAATAAGTGGTCTTACGTCCAATAGGTAACGGAATTAAGTATTTACTTATAACGACCCCAATGAAGATTCTTTACTTATACAGGCGATACTTAAATTAAATAAGTATATGACTATTACAAAATATAAAATTATTCATAGAATTTTCGGAATCATTTGTTAATACTTCATTTCGCTGCTAACTAGACAGGTAAGAAGAATAATGTTCGAAAATAGAAAGCATTCGCGGCTTTGGTTGCAAGATTTTCACGATTTCTCATCATGAACTTATTTTTTTTTCATAGTTAGTTTTGACATCGTTGCTTACAGATTATTTTGACTTGGCTCTGTCCTATCCAATTAAATATTGTGACTAGACAATTTTTTATCGGAAACAGTAAGTCCTTCTATTTACTATCGTCTCAGTTATACAAAGTCCGTATACCAGGCTAATGACGAAGCTCGTTCCAATATTGTTCTAGGGTAGACCGAGGCGATTCGGATCGGTGGGTGAATTGGATCAAAATAAGCATAACTGTTAAATTCAAAAGTTCGCGGCTAGGTACTGGTAGCCAATCGGCGTCTCGTGTTGGCTTTGGTCTCCCCGAGCGCCGCAACAGTGACAGCCATTGGATAAATCTCATGCGCCATTCTCGGCGAAGGTTCCCGAAGAGTCGTTCGTGCGGGTGTGTTGTGATTTTGCCTCTGATCTAAAAAACGTGTTTATACTATTTGTGTTAAATAGAAAGTACTTGGGTGAAGGTAAGTACTTATTACTAGGTATTGCTAAAAGGGAGTATTGTTGTATAATATGATTTAATTTAAACTTTATTTAGAGGTATGATTACGTTAGACAAAAATATTGTAAACCGGTGATATGAGGCTATTCGGATCACCAGATTGGGGGTGAATGGGATCACAATTTTGAACAAGCTTTTTATATATTTATACTTATAATATACTGTGTTTATATGTTATACATGGTTCGCACATATAAGAGGAAGACTAGTCAAGGTGAGTGGATCTCACAAAACATGGTTGAAGCTGCTAACAAAGTACTGACTAAACATCTGTCAATACGTCGGGCTGCCGAGTTATATAATGTCCCGTTTACAAGCTTACAGAGAAGAGTCACACTCTCCCGTGGCGCAATAAAACGTCGAGGTGGACAGCCAGCTTTGAACGAGGAAGCGGAGAAGATATTTGCTGAGCGGTTAGTGCATTTAGCAACCCGTGGATTTAGGCTCATACCTAAATCGCCTTTCTAAAAAGCCTAAAAAGCGGATTTCAAGTGATACTTTTTATCCTATGAAATAAATATTTTTTTGATTTGATTTGAATCTATACGTAAGTACGCCTTTGAATTTGTTGAGCGCCAGAATTTACCACATAAATTTAATAAAAAAGCTAAAATGGCAGGGCAAGACTGGTTTCATCGATTTCTCAAAAGGAATTCGCATTTAACTATACGAAAACTTGAGTGTCTCAAAGGGACATACAAATGTGATTTCTGCAATGCCTGTGATTAGTGGTCTCATTAATGGAACGCTAAATATGTTTAAAATTATTTTAAAGTTAATTTCGACACAAATATTTTATTTATTTGTTTGAACCGATTTGCCCTTTGCATATGGGGCGAATCGGATATTTAGAGGTTTAGATTTTTTGTATGTCAAAGTTGACATTTTAGTTTAATTTTAGTTTTGGTTATTGAATGTTGTCTTCAAGAGGCTAATATTACGTTGTATTAATTATTAAGAAAAATATATAATTAGAAGATTGATATTTATGTTGTTAATTGTTAAACAATGATGACATCGAACGCTGGTTATAGACAAGTTGTGAAAATATCGCATAGATGCTACTCTAATGACACCAGTGGTAGAGGATTTCAATTATATGATTTAGTTTATTCTTAATTATGTTTTAAATTATATTATTAATTCAAAATAACAGTGTTATGCCTAAGTTTTGTGTGATCCGATTCACCCCTGAAAATGGGGCGAATCGGATTTTGTGAATCTTTTTGTTTTTTAACTCTCAAAGTTCAAATTTTAAGTTGATTTTTACTTTAACCATTGAATTTTGTTTAGCGATAACTGATGTATCTAGTTCAGCATTAAAAAATAATGTACCTGTTTAAGAAGTTGTATTTATTTAACCTCAAACAAAAATTGATCCGATTCGCCTCGGTCTACCCTACATTACATTTATAATCTTGTAATTAATATCACGAAACGCCGTATGCAAATTAAAACCTATGAGATCAAATTACTATTAATAAAATACCTAATAAAACGTAGAACGTTAATAAGAAATATAGTATCAGAATATTTGAGAACATTTTGAAAGTTTTAGAATACAAAATATCGTTTTGTGGTCATTAGCAGATTCTGTAACGTCGAATAGAAGATACCCTGATAGTAACAAATCAACAAATTAAATACAAAGGTAGGTACTGTCCGTCCGATATTGGTGTTCCAAATTTTTTATAAACAATTGCAGGTATTTTATTTACATCGTCGTTTTGCCGCGTTAGTTTGGTTGGATGGTTCGCTATGAGGCGTCCATTTCGTGGGGATCGGGGGGTTGTTGAGGGATGTAGTTCCACCTCGCTTTGACTTCGGTGGTGGCTGTGGCTGTTGTGGAGGCTGGTGGGGGTGTGGATGGGAGTGAGGCGGCAGCTTGCAGTCTCGCTCGTACTACAGCAAGATGCCTCTGTATGTAGTGCTCCTGAGGAGCGAGGGTGGCTGCGCGTGTGAGGCACTCTTCGGCGACGGCTAGCTTGCCGCGTTCCACGGCGACAACACACAGGTTGTGTAGAGCCTGCACGTTGTCGGCTTCCAGTTCGAGAATTCGGCGGTAACACTGAAAATTAAAAATCATTGATTAGAATGTGTTTCGGGCTCCCGGCATTTCCCGGCACTTTTGGATTTTTTTCCTTTTTTGTACACCCATTTTTTGATTCCCGACAAATATAAAAGGCTATTGAGGCATTTTGAAATGGACTAGCTGAAAATTCAATCGACGAAAACAAAGTCAAAAAATGCTTTATTTTATAGGTAAACAGGGTACATTTAAAATAGTCAATTTCTGTGCGACTACGATGCCATAACCGACAGGCGTATTCGTCATTTGGGTAAGGAATATCTCGAACCTGTTGATTACATGCTCCTTCAACTAACCTGCATCAGAAGTCTATAAGTAGACAGTTGAGAGAGCGAATTGTGCATATTCCCAACCCCATGGCAATCATAATAGAATAGAGATACTCGTATTTATAATTGAAGGCCATCGAAGCAGAATCTGACCGTTCACTTTGCAAGTTGGGGAGGTCTATGTTTAGCAGTTGAGGTCTGTGGCTGATATGATGATGATGATAAAGGGCAGCATTGGCCGTGTGGTTCGCGGCAGAGTAGAATCAACACGACGTCTCTTCCCGTGGGTGTCGATCACCAACTCGCCTACTCGGCGTAAAAACGATGTATAGTAATGTACTTTTATAGGCTGTTGATGTGATGGGTGCGAAACGACTAATATTTTCCCAGCTGATCTTTCCATAAAAAGCGATGCAAATCGTACCTTCGGAGTATTTAAGAGGGTATGTGGGTACATGGCTGTTGATGACAATTATGGTAGGTTGATGGTACGAAACATCCAGTTGGTTAGCTATCTACCACTCAATAATTTGAGGATTAGATTACTTCTTCACTTAACATCAGGTAAGAAACCACAAAACCAAAAAAATTTGAAATTGTATTCCTTAGCAAAATTACTCATAATTTGCTGCTCCCCATATTATTTCGTACCTACACGCGAATACATTCGATACTCGGATCAATAAGCTCCACTGTACGTATTACGTAATTTATGTTCCACTCCACTCGTATCTGCGGAGCGAAAATTGTTTATGGATGCACCCCGTTCCACGAAGACTTGATCTTCGTATTATGGCTAGGTGTTTTATTCGCGTAATAATGTGGAGTTATTGGATGGATACAAAAATCGTTACGATAAATATGTTTCATTATACGGGCAACTGTTTTCGATATTCACTACACAGTTCCTGGTAAATACAAAGAATCCGTTCCTCTTCTAGTTCGTGTAGTAAAGAGGTTTCATCTTCTTGAGCGTCCGTAACGATTGCCTGGAAGTGCGTCATTGACGGTGAATAAATAGTGACCCACATGCGACCAGGACAAATCGTCCCATGAAATGGGAATACAAATTGCTCGCTATGTCGAGCAGGGGTTTTGTACTTGTAATTATTAGGTATATTTTTGTCAGATAGGAAACATAAATATATGAGTAATTTCCCTGCGAGCATTTTTATTTCCGAACTGCGGTATTGGCATGGTACTTGTAGAAGCAGTTTGTGGTCACTTTGACACGCTAGCTTTGATACAACAATTTGTAATACTATACTTACAAACAAAGTAATATGTAATACTATACTTATATACATAGAAGTGTCCCAGCACCGAAAAAGAAAACGATTTAGCATAATGTTGAGCGGAGGATGATGCTGCTGATTTCTGTCTTCTCGAGAGCAGATGAAATAGCATCGCTTATTGTCTAAAATAATAGACAGCTAACTAAACTTAATGCGAAAAATTTCTTTAACTGCTAAAAGAAACAACTTACGCTCTCAGCTGCATCCAAATCCTTGACCGAGTTTATGTAGATATCCCCTAACAGCACCAATGCCTTCACATGGTCCGGATGATGCCTAACCAGTTGTGTCAAAAACGGCGCGGCTTCCAGGGGCCTCCTCCTGTCAGCCAGGAGCAACGCCAAGTTGAAGAGGGCGGATCTGAAGTCAGGTTTGAGGTGCACAGCTGCTCTGAACCACCGTTCAGCGCATTCTGCATCCCCCTCGTCCATGCAGACCATGCCAAGGTTGAAGTGGACGCGTTCATTTGTCGCTGAAAGTTTGTAATAATGATTATTCATAACTTTAATATTAAATCTTGATGAAGCAATAATTTTGGTGCATACTCATTATACTTACCATCTTTATCAAGTAGTTTCAAAAGACGCTGCCTGGCCAAATGCCTTAGGTCTGCAGCGCCCAGCTCTTGTAAAAGTATGGCGGAGTTCAGTAGAGCTTGCTCATGTTCTGGCTCCAGTTCTAAGGCTTTGTCCAAGTAAGCGAGCGCTTGAGAAGCTTTGCCTTGCTCTAGCAGGACGACTCCAAGCTGAAAGTTACAATAATATCATAGTAGATTCGTAACGGGCACTCATCCTTATCAAAATGTAAAAGTATAGAGTGATGTGATAGCAAAAGATTTGGATCACTTACATTATAATATATGTCTGGATTTCCACTATCATACAGTAAAGCTCTCTCATAAACCTCTTGTGCTTCTTTTGTCCTATTCAGTTTTATTAGAATATCTCCTCTATTTATGTACGCTTGTGTATAATCAGCTCTCATACTTATAGCTTGTCTGTACAACATATCTGCTTCTTCTAATCTTGTCGCGTTTTTGGAGATCAAATTAGCTAGATTTAGGAATACATTTAGATGATTGGGAGCTATTCTTGCTTGGTAGGATTCGCCGGGTTTTGCTTTCGGCAGCAAAGACTTGGCTTTGACGTATGCATCTTCGGCTTCCTGGTAACGTCCTAGGTGGTTGTAGGTTCTGCCCACATTGATGTGAGCCCCCACATCGTCCGGTTGAACACCGACGGCTGTATTGAAGAATTCTAATGCTTCAGCATATTTTCCGTCGGCTTCTAAGGCATGTCCTACGTTATTGTACAGTTTCGCGTTATGGCGATTCACCTGTAAATTAAAAAACAAGTAGGAATAATTTTTTGTAAAAATGTAACACGTCTTAGGCTGTTGACGATGATGATGATGATGAATGTTGTATTTAGATATTTCGTCTTTCAAGCCCAGCAAGTTGTGATTTCGACGCTGGGTTTACTCTTAACGATACTCTTTTTTGATGTCTTATGAAAGACTAGGCCTTCGCCCTCTGTGGAATCAGTTTGGTCGTCCTGGGGGATTTATTTGGAATTTCTGGATAAAAAGTACCTACCCTATAGTGTGTTAATCCAGGAAATATATGTATACCCTGGATTAACACACTATTTGGATTTGGAGGAATTTTATACTGAGGTAGACTATGGTCCTCCAAATCCATTCAGATATTATAACTTTCAAATTTATACTAGTGTTATTCAGAAAAATATTTCAGACAGAATTTACCTTTAACCCCGAAGCAAAAATAGTGTACTCAGTCTTCCAATCCCAATTCCTGGCGTACGTCTTAGCGCTGAACGCCAGGATTAGGAATATTAATGCAGCAGCTGCGAGCTTTGCTCTCTTCTTTGCAAGCAGTCGCCATCCGTGGGCTACGAGCAAGCACCATCCCATGGAAGGCATATAGAGAACCCGCTCAGCCACTACGAACCCAACGGGGAAGAAGAGGTTTGACGCTGGTAGGAACGGCAAGACTAGTAAAGCCAAACCCTGAAATTGAGGGAAATAGTTTTTTTTATTTAAAAAGAATTAAGTAGAGAATTTCAAAAGCAAATGATGAAGACCTGATGATGATCAAGTTTCAAAACTGATGACAACAGTGTATGATTGTCATCCAAGAAGCTAATATAGTTGGGTGTGAGGTTGCCAAATATTATTGTTAGTTTACCCGTAGGTGACAGTTTACTTGTTTGAAATTATTTAGAAATGTATGTTGTAATACGAGGTGAAATGTATTTCAAACAATTACCATAGATAGAGCTGTAGACCTAGTCCTCAAGGCATGTATACCAGCAGCTACCAGCGTGGTAGCCAGAGCGAATGTCGCCAGATTGCGAGGGTCTCGCCAGGACCGGAGTAAAGCAACAGTGCCCATCGTCCAGTCGCAGCATAAGGCTTCAGGTAGAGTCAGCAGCCAGGCGTTAAGGGCTGGTAGGTAGGCGAAGGTTAGATGTCTGCAACAGAATCATATGTTACACGGTGAGTTTCTATACATAGTGGGTGAGTGCTTAACTACAAACATATCGCTACTATGTGAAGTGAGGCTAAGAATTTAAACAGGCGTCCTGAGAATCTCAAACTTATTGAGGGGATTATTGATAGATATAGTTTTGTTGGCAGGTGAATGTTTCAAAACATCGAACTATCATGGAAATGGAATATAAAATATGACTCCATAAAATATGGTCTCGTGGGGGACCGTTAAATGTTACTCGATATTGTTCATTATGTCAATTTATTCGAGTTCTACTTGTATAGGTAGGTACTATAGCGACTTTCCAGATCCATTGCGAGATCACTAATAATCACCATTAGTCATAAAGACAAACAAACAAAATCACCATTATCGAGCATACGAAATTTTAAATTTATTTATAACCCAGCTAAATCTAAAATGTTTACCATCGGACTTTATGTCCATGAGTAGGTCTGCTGGAGGTAGTTTCATTTAGGTTGTCACGGCACTATTGCGAGCAAATAAATTTACCTTAGATGACGGAGCTCGTAATGGTTTACGTCAAAATCATAATTTAAAGCAACTTACTAATGTAAACTGAACTTTGAAGGATTATAATACAACAAGACTGTCATTGTCATTTATTTATTATAATCTACACTTATAATCATTATCTATTCACACAATATTGTGTGATGGCTCTCAATCAAATGGCGCATGAGATCGCTTTTACTCTAAATAAACTAGTTAGTGTCTTCCACAGTACCCTAAGTTATGTAACCTAGCTACCTACATACAGTCAGTGAATGAGCTAGAAGGTACCTATCTATAAAAATCTTGGGACAGCAGACTGCATAGCCACTAAGAAAAGTGATTTGCTTGCTTCGTTTCTTTTTGTTGACTCTAATAAATTCGGCGCTGAGCTAACCGCACGTACGATACTTGTACTACCTACTGATAATATCAGTTGTTGATAGTATCAATAATGATCAGTTTTGCATATTAATAAAAAACAAACGCAAAGCACAGTACTATAGATCGTTGACAAAGCAATTGTGTTCTTCACTATTGAAGACCGCATTTAATTTTAAATTCGATAATATTTGGACAGCCAGCAGAGTAAAAACATTCAGAGTTCTTTTAAATTAGATATAGCATCCCTTATAACTCGATTCTTAACGAAGAGGCACTTTCCTAGGATAGATAATCTGAATATTTATAACGAGACTACTAACCTAGCTGGTGGGTGTGCGGCTCCAGCAGGGTTGTCGAATCTCGTAAATACGGGTAGCTGGGCACCCATAACATGCAGCCTTGCCGCAAGTAGCGCGAGTGTGGCGCAACAGACGGTGGCAACCCTGCGAGCCGCCTCACCGCATGCGCATCCCCAGCCGGAGCCTTTGCCCCACGCCTCGAGCCACGACCAGCGGCTACTACCGCCAGTGTTGCGTCTCTGAGGAAGGAAATATCCTCAAAATTTAGTAGTTTATTGAATAAGTATCAAAGTAACATGTAATTTACAATTAGGTAAACACTTTTACGAGGTGAAAAAGATAAGCGATCTCACTCGATTATTCTTAAATTACATTCGAGCTTCGTTCCCGAGATTAGCATTATGATTGCTGTACTATACTTGGGAGTAAGAAAAAATTAAAGATAACGTATTTGTAAGACAAATACGCTGCTATTGGTGTTTTGATATATTATATTTTGCTATACTGATATTTTAAAACTTTTTACTCATAGTGAAAGTGTGTCTGGAAAAGAAAGTGGTATAATGTCCAAAATTTTGATTTTATTTACTTCCAACCTTAAAAGTATCATGACTGTCATATATTATTATTATAGTCATATAGTCACTGAAGTAACATAAATAATGGTAATATATTTGTAAGTTAACTTCGAATACTACCTTCTGTGCGACGAATAGTTCATAGACGACGCAAACGCCGGTGACGGTGATGCCTTGCTCCTTGCACAGCATTGCTACCCCCACGCACGCCGTACATGCTGCCACGTATCTCCAGTCTGAGGAGAAGAAATTAGTTAAATATAATTGAGTATATCACATGAACTGGCGACGTCCAGGCCCATAACCAGCTTCCCAGTGATTAATCGCTTTGAGTAGCAAATTACTATTGCGTATTATTAATAATTATTATAACGGTTTCGCTAATAGCCTCACAAACACAAAATAATGCTTTCATTACTTTGACAGACTGTTTATTTTCGTGGTTCAACAGCTTTTTGATGAGTTTTGATGCAAATTTGCGGTGAAACTCTCTACTAAGAAATAGAGGTAAAGTTTTGGTTTTCGATTATCTTTTGTAGTTTCGATGAAATCAGTCTGGAGTCACTTATTGTATCCACTCTGTACAATGTCGTAGTAATTAGGAATGAGCGATCAAACTGCAACAGAAGTCTGATATGCATACACAATAAAAATTAAATGATATACCCAGAGCTAAATTACAAAAGCGACCTGTGGAGACGGGTAGGTATTTATGATAAAATGGGGCAAACAAACTGAAGATCCACCTGATGAGAAGTGGATACCGTCGGCTAATGTACCTGCAATTTCACGGAGCTTGATGATTCCTTCGACGCCTCGATCTCTTACCACAATTGACTGCGAAAGGAGTTTTCACACCCCTTCATGAAGAAATGACAATAATGAAGTCTGCGTAAAAACAACTGCAGAATAATGTAAAACCACGAATAGTTAGTGTACCTGTATATCGTCTCCTGCTAGCAGCGCGTGCGTAGCATAGCAGTGCACCAAGGAAAAACACTGAAGACAGCATTTCTGCTCGACCCACCACACCGGTGACCTGTGATACAAGAGTAAACAATTTTAAACCTACTTTTTTACTGTAAATATTATTTTGCTACATAACCAGGATTTAATGTAGGTAAGTGTCAAAGTTCGTAGGTAAGTAGTATATTATGATTTATTTAAGAAGTGCAGTTCTAAAACAATTGACACTACGGAACACTGATCGCTAAGCCCTCCTCCGTGACTCAATGTGAACAACAAGGTTTCCAAAACGGAGATCGTGGTAGGGCATTTTTAACGTAGTAATGTTGTTTTCTGGCTGTTTGAGAAAAGACACCAGTCCCTTAAACTAACTTGGTGACTGGTATTTGGGTTCACTTCCATTTTTGGGCTCACCTTCACTTAACATCAGGTGTGTTTGAGCTAAAGCCTTGATCTGTGTGTATAAAAAAGAAAATCCTCCAGACTATCGTTTCACTTGCACGGTATTGTAAGTCGCATACCATAAGTACCTCCATATCATATATACGGCATACAATATTAGGTAGATACCTATTTCATTCCCTTTTCTATTCAGTTCCACGAGGTTTGTCGCGTTGCTATATCCCAACGTTAGATAAAATAAGAAATTTATATTCCGGTCCGGAATATACACTATACAATATTCTAGACTAGAACATACACAGAGAAAATAGTGAGAAAATACAGAAGCGACGTAAAGTCTGTGAAAAATGGGTGACCGAGTATAGAGGGGCGAGAGTAAACATTGTTAGGGGGCATTAGGAGGGCATCGGGAGGAAGAGCCAAGAGAGCGCCAGACATGTCGTCTACAACTTCATTACAAACAGTTTTGCTGGGAGAGGGCAAACATACGTATTACCCGCTCTCTGATTTTGCTATATCACGACGTGGACGGTAACTGTTGCTTGCTATTTTGTACTGAAAGAACCCCGTTGTTTAACAAAAAAAATATCAGTGTATTATCAAAGAAAACAATGCAATAACTCTCAAGATCCAGTTTAGTATCAATTTTTTTTCGCTTTTAAGTCTTTAGAAACTATACATTTTCATGTAATTTTGAATTCATGTAATTCCTGTTTCACCATGAATCCACTCCTGATTACGACAAATTTTCCCAAAGGAACCAAAGCCGAATTCTATCGAGAAATTTTCAATTACCCATACAAAGTAACCATTATCTATGAAACCACGTTTAGTAGGGAAGTCTAATAATTTTCGGCTGGATTCGGCTGTGGTTCTTAGTGGAAAGTTGTTCGTAATCAGGAGTGGAGTCACCAGCCGACAATTGTTGGACTTCTTTACTAAAGTTGGTTTCTGAATGGCTTACTTTGTATGGGTAATCGAAATTTTTTAAATGGAATTCGACTATGATTCCTTGGAGAAAGTTGTTCGTAAGTGGCGCCACCAGTTAATGGGAATTACACGAATTCAAATTCACTATGTATAATATGAGAAACTCTGTCTAGCTAATCACCAAACAAGGTTAGAGCGCCAGTAAAGGGGCACAGAGGCAAAAAAAGACTTAGAGATTGTTTTGTAAATTTTTCGCGCCCTCTTAACGACAATGTGACCGTAAACAATTTAACATGTTTAGCGGACATTAAAAATGGAGGTGAATCTCAATTCGGCTGCATTTTTTAATATAAAATTAGTTAATGACAAAATGTTTAAAATTCGATTGATACAATGGCTTCAGGCAAAGTGTTTCTATGATGTTATAAGGAATATTATCAGAATGCTATGTAAAGTGTCATATATCATATTTTGCACGTCTGCATGCAGATTGAATACATGATTCCTAAATTTCTTATCAGACCTTATAAACTGTATTCTGGCAAATAAATAATTTCTTTCTTTCTATACATTCCGTGACAGTTCCGCCGGGGTTGACCCGATTTGGATAATTTCTTTTTTGTTTGAATGACTACATTTTCTGAACTACACAATATGTGCATCTGACGACGCAGTCCAGAGATACAGAACTCGCTTAACAATTTTGGCTCAATTTTGACGACCGATTGGTGTAGTGGATAGTGACCCTGTCAGCGAAGCCAACGGTTGCGGGTTCTAATCCCGCGACGGGTAAATGTTTATGTGATGAATATGAACATTTATTCCTGAGTCATGGATGTTTATATAAATATTTATGTATGTTTATCCGTTATCTAGTATCCATAGTACAAGCTTTGCTTAGTTTGGGACTAGATGATTGGTGTAAGTGTCCGAAATATTTATTTATTTATTTATTTATTAATTATTTCAGTTAACTTTTCAGAAAACCCGTATCATACAAAAGGCGGAGTTCCTAGGTAATTGGAAAACAGTCGTAAACAGTGAAATTTAAAGATCATCTAGTTTACAACTAACCGGACGTAAAATCGCAGTGTGTGACCGTAAAGTGGAACGCCTCATGGCATCGGTGCACTTTATTTAAGCTTCGTTATTATGACTTGGATCGTTAACATTACATAGTGGTCGCTTTAGAAAATAGCGCATACTTCACCACCTGATTGAATTTAGGCTGCCATAAAGAAGTGGCAACTACAACTAGTGTGTATGTGTAGTACAGTCACATGCATATAAAAGTATATTCCCATAGCGTGCTAGATAGTTGCGTTATATGCAAGGCAAATCAAGCCATGCTTATCGAAATTTCATGTCCTGACAACAGTAGTCATGCAGGGTGCACTACGCATCGGATAAATTTTCCTTACAAGTTTTTTAACTAATGCGTTAGATTTAGCGCGCTAGTTAACATAGGTAAAGTATACTCTTAGCTGTGACTGTACAATGGCGCATGGATATGAAGGGGACCCGTCCCATCTAGCAAAGATGTGAAATAATTTTTATTGCACAGACTTATAACTAGTAGCAGGCGAAATATAAGGATTAAATAGGGCAGCCGCTGTAGCTATACAAAAATAGCCATGTTTAAGCTATGACGTGTTTGCCATGTTTAAGAGCAGTCGGATAAATACACATAAGTAATTAAATTAAACTTAAAAACTCATTGGTACATGGCCTGCCTGGGAATCGAACCCGGACCTCCCAAATTGGGTGACCACGTCTTAACCGCTGAGACACCGACGCTCCCTCTATACTATACGGTCCATAGTAAACCGCCTTTTAACCGCCTCCATGGGTCAATGTAAAAACAAGGTTGGGTTTACGAATCGGCGGTCGCGGGTTCAACCCTAGCGGGGTACATGTTTAGTATTCGGTTTGGTTGGTGGTAGGGCATTTTAAATGATCGTCTGACTAGTTACCAACATCTCTGCCGCCAAACAGCAATATTAATAGTAATTGTTATGTTCCGGTTGTCAGAGCCAGTCCCCCAAATAAGATGGGGTTTCCGGGTCAGAACGCTTACACCTTCGGCCTCATCTTCACTTAACATCAGATGTCATTGAGGTGAATTACTAATCCTTTGTGCATAAAAAAATTCCCACGTGGCATCTCATTTTTCACGGAGCATGATTATTCGAAATTTCGGAATAAAAATTAGACTAAGTCTACCTCTGTACTAAATTTCATCCAAATATGGCGGCGGCGGCGTTAAGTGGTTGACTAAAACGCATCCAAACTTTCTTGTTATGCCTAATAATAATGGAAAGTGGTATATTTTAACAGTTTCCGAATACATATCCTATTCATGGAACCTACATATTTTGTTCCTTTTTTAACAGACTTTTAAAAGGGATGGTTTTCAATTGGACTGTATTTTTGTATTTTTTATGTAGGTAGGTAGGTTCCGTGGTACCTACGTCTCCCCATTGTGCGATGATTATAATACGACGACCGATAGGTGTAGTGGACGGTGGCCCTGTCAGCGAAACCAACGGTTGCGGGTTCGAATCCCGCGACGGGTAAATATTTTTGTGATGAATATGAACATTTATTCCTGAGTCATGGATGTTTATATAAATATTTATGTATGTTTATCCGTTATCTAGATAGCTTTGTTTAATTTGGGACTAGATGATTGGTGTAAGTGTCCTAAATATAAAAAAAAAAAAATATTTTTTGTTAGAACCGCCAACGGTGTCTTCTGTAAGTTTGGTGAAACGGCGCCTTACTGAAGTCGGTTGTTTTAACAATTATTGTCTGTTCAGATCTAATTTTAAAGATTTGTAATTTATTTGTAAGTTAGTTGTTTGTGAACAAACAGTTTCTAATGTTTCAGCCAGAAATTTGATGCTTCGAAGTCGGGAATTTCTAGAGGTATCGACAGATGTTCGACGCTTTGCCAATAGTTTTGTTTCCGTATTTGGCTATGATTAGTTATTATCTTAGCAGACAATCTTTAGATACCAACTTATATAGTAAATATAAATATATTAGGTATATAGTAAGTCTACGTCCTGGGTAGCTAAATTTATTTGAAATTATAATAATAATAATAAATAATAAATAGCCTTACGACATACACAGAGCGCCATCTAGTTCCACAGTAAGAAACTATAGGCTTGAGTTGTGGATACCAGATGGTTGATATACTACATAAATACATTTTTTTTATATAAATAAATACTTATTATAAATGAAAACATCCATAACTCGGGTACACATGTCCGTATTCATCACACAAACGTATGCCCCTAGCGGTATTCGAACCCGCAATCTTTTGGTATAGTGGTCAGAGTTGCTAACCACTATACCAAACAGGTCGTATTGAAATTGAGAGTAAAGTTTCGTTAAGAAACGATCTTCGAAAAAAATAAATAAATTGTAGTACTTATAATGCAGTGACAAGAGACATGAGGAAATGCCAAGGGTTTCGCTTTTGTCTTTTGATTATGAAACAGTAAAACATCATCAAATCAAATTATATTCGAACAAAATCGTCACAATATTCGATTCAAAGTCGGTGAAAAATAACGCTGTTTGAGATTTAAAAAAGTCCATCCGAATGTCGAAGGGTAACGGTTTTGGGATCGTTTAATTTAGCGCACGAATTCGGATAGAAAACATTCTGTCGGATACTTTTAAAGGTTTTCAACACGTTCGGGAAATGAAAGCGTTGTCAGTACGCTTCGACTACCCGTCGGACATGAAATAATGTTGTCACATTCTCTTTTCTAACGTACGTGATATTGTTTTGCGGGTTTTTTTGATGATGTCGAATGGAATGAATTAATCCAACACTATTTCATATAGGAGGTTTTATTTTATAAAGGTTGTCACCTCTTTGTTAATTCTTGATTTTACATTAATTCGGGTACTGATACGACCAGTCAGCGGCCTTATTTATTGTCTAATGAATTCATTGCCATCACTGTTTTGGTCATAATTGACAGTTGATTTTGGAGTCCATTCCCATTGAGGACCTAAAGAGGGCGAGTTCCTGCAGACATTAGAAAATTTTGAAAAGTTAGTAATAAATTCTCCCGGGATTAACAAATACAGGAGTGACAAAACAAGATAACACGTTTTCTCGCTTTCCTGCACATTCCTATTTCAACGAAAATACAACAGGATATTGAAATTGCTAAAGATGCAGGATAATCTTTTCCCGTCCAATAAGCACCGAATCATATTATCCGTAACTATCTGTTCATATTTTTGGTCTTGTCTAAACAACAATTTCAGAAGAACCTATACAATAATAATGTCTGGCCGGTAATATGTATAATTCCCGGCAAGTCTATTCCCCGAAAGTCTCCGTGAAGGCATAATTGCTCTAAACATCCAATAAAATTGTCTCAGCCTTCAAAATTGCTTACGTCAAAACGACAAATTAATGTGAAATTTTGACTGATTTTCACACCTGCCATTTCGACAGCTGGCATTTAAAACTTAGGTATTAAAATAGTTGAAGTAGTAATGTCGGAAAACAATGAAATGTCGGTAAAACAATTTGAATCTCGGTAAAGCAATTGATTATCGGTAAAATACAAATGCATGTTGGACTGAAAACAACTACCGACGCAAATCGAAAAAAACTGGTTCTATTTTGGGGAAATTTTTCATAATACTTCATAATTTTGCACCGCATAAACGTGATTGAACAAGAATTTGAAATGCAAAAATGTAATTACGTAAGTCGTAATTCACTTCAACCAGTTTTTAACCTCCGATGAAAAACGATGAGTGTTATGTGTTTGACGGCGTTGTGGGTGTGTGTGTTTGAAGGGACAAGTTCTTAGCAATGAATGATAAAAATTGCTTAAGCAGTTTCGAAAATATTCAGCTTTTAACACAATTTTTTCGTGTCTTTCGCTGATATTAAAGTATTCCAGGGCATTCTAAATTTTTTTTTTTTGTATTTAAGATTAAACGCGTGCATAGGTTTTTAGCCAGGTTTGATGAATATAGGTTAAGCCGTTTCGAAGACATTTAGCTTATAATATAGTAGATTTGGTCTATCTGGATGATATAGACATGTACTTTCTCGAGGGTTTTCTAAATTTTCAGTCTATTATTTCTCGGTAATTATATACTCCTCTAATTACAATTTATTAGTTCTCTAGGTAAGTATATACTCCGCTAATTACAATTTATTATTTCTTTAGATTAGTATATACTCCGTCACTTACAATTTATTATTTCTCTAGGTGAGTATATATTACACGACATAAATCGATAAAACATCCATTGTTTTAACGATATTCAATTATATTTCCAATAAATTTGTCGGAATAGATGTTGGAGAAGTGGACACTCACGTCGTAGACGTTCGCAGTTGGATCAGTGGGGAAGAGACTTTCAGGGAATTGACATTGGACCGACTAGACATTCCGAGAGGTAGACGTCAATGTTTAAATAGCACTTATGTTGTAACAGGTGTATTCCAGTTAAATGCCGCTCAGTTTAAGTGAAATAGGAGATAATCCTGTACATAAACCCATAAGTGCATCTCAGGCATGGTTATCACTCTATAGCTCATCAATGGTTTATTACAGAGAAATGTTACTACATAATTTACAATAGTGTAAATAGTACATGATTATCGATATAACAAAAATTAATAAATGATACTCACAGCCTCGGTGTGTATAGGGTGAACAGCAAACAAGATGGCCGCCACGAAACTTGCGAACTCCGGCAGAAACATCGCGCACACCCTGCGAACAAGAACTGGGTCACTCGGTGAACTATACCCGGATAGGATTACCTTCCGTCCGAGCTTTCCTGGAATATTCCTTGTTTCGGTGGATTCAGGAACTCCCGGACGGTTAGGATATTACTGAGAGAAAATGTTGCAAATACGAGATGTCACAATAACGATGGATCAACATCAGGCCCATTAATGCATTGGTCGAAGAATTGTTTGTTCACTAAGGTGGTAAAATTAAGTAGGTGTTTGACATAAATCTTAATGTAAAGTGTTCAGTCGTGCTTGAATACGTGTACGGTCGAGTGTAGTATTGTAATTTTACCAACAAAAACTGTAAAATTGTTAGAAGGTATAGTCAGCTGCAGAGAAACCCCCCATACTTAGAGTGATATGTGATCGGGGGGTCATGTTTCATTGCAGCTGACTGTATATTTTATTTCATTGCATTATTTTTTACTCCCACAGATGACAAATAGCGCCATCCCCACTGTTGTTACTCATAAATTAACTAACTAATAACTTTACATTGAAAAAAAAAAGGACATCAGACTATATTTATGTACATTAATCCTAAAACAATGATAATGATGGTAACCCTATTTATACGAGTGTCGTAGGCCCTAAAGTTTGTCCCATCTATTATTTTAATACCTTCGTCCCTAACCGCGAACCAGTAATGGGATTTTTCATCTGTGCAGGTAATATATTAAAGCGAAGTTGACACTTAATATTACTAGATGTTACCCACACACAGATATCTGAAGTCTGTTTTATCTGTTCTATTCAGAACAGATAAATCTTGATCTATCTAGTAATAATTAAAAAATATAGGAGTAACATTTATAATTAGTAAACTCATCTTAAATAATAAGTAACACATGAATAGTAGTATTATTATTATATATTTATTAACAGGGGACGGGTTAAACCTCCATACGGTACAGGTTCTTCACCGTAGGGGACAAAATATCCCCAAAAAATATTTACTAATAATAATAAGTAATTTTGCCAATTACCACAGCACTGTTAAAGAAAAGTAATTAGTACCTATCAGATTCTTTGATAGATTGATTCACATACAATAAGTTTCAACATAATTGAACAAAAATCAAAAAGATTTCATCAACTTCATTTCAACCTCACCTTCCCTTACCATCCTCACTCACTCTCTCATCTTCATTGAACATCAGGTGTGATTGAGGCCTAGTGCTAACCCGTTGTGCATAAAAAAATGATTAACAACATTCGAAAAAAATAACATCAGGATATACTAGAGTATGTATGTGCTACAGCCATACAAATGGGTAATAGCTCAGTGTAAATAATTGCCCAGGGAAAAAAAAACACTAATTTTCAGCTATTACCCACTAGGAAACACTATTTCGAAAGAAAAAAAAACAGGTAATAAGCCAATTTCACCCTACGCGTCAGAGGATAATGTTACACGATGAGGGGGAAATTCGACTAACAGGTCGTGCGATTACTAGTTTATCAACTTTCAGATAAGTATGACTTGACTTGAGTGCCGAGACATCAGTCATTTTTTCAATATTTTGTTTTAAGTCGAAAAATTTTAAAATAAATATAAATTCCCGATACCTCAGAAGCGCTAGTTGATAGGACATGAGTTGTCGCAAATGATCTCTAGTATAATCCCTTTCCAGGAATAGGTCGAATATAGTCACCCACATAAGGAAGTTTGAATAAATACTTTATTTATTATAAAGGAATTTGTTATAAATGCGTTTAATTTTTCTAATGTAATAATTATTAGGCGCAAAATAAATTTGAAAATCTAAAAATAAAAGTTTAAGTTAAGTTTAAAATAAATAAATTACTGTCAACTGTATGAACATTCGCATTGTCATGTCTACCAAAAACAATTACTTTATTAATCTTTACTTTGTTGATTAATCAACAAAATTCATATACCATGTGTAGCGTGCGTGCGACTCTTAAATCCCTGAGTCATTCACCTCACGCTTCATAGTTTACACCATGCTTCATAGTTTATTATAATTAAATTAAAGGTAACTTCATAACCTTTGACGTTGTTTATAACCTATTTGTGATATAAGCACTCATGGGAAAAATGTATCATAATTTTCTAAAGGTCAAACGTTCACGTTACAATATTTAGGACAGGACCTATACCTTTAAAGGTAACCAACCGTTAAGAGTCTATTTAAAATAGAATTACGCTAACACTTTCTACATTATCGTTGGTATTTTAGGGCTACATATGAAATCTATATAATACAGGTGACGGATGCAATTATGCAATGGTATATAGGTATACCTACAAGCTTTCTATTGCTAATTAAAAACCTTAGGAAATGATTTGTTGCAGAAGCGGAAATTAGAGAATTATATGAAAGATGTGATTGAAAGATTCAAGCGGTATTTTGATGATATTTCCAAGCATTTGGATGTATTGTTATTTTATTTATTCGGAAAACCAACAGCTGCAATAATACTAATGGAAACTATTATAGGAAACAGAGAGCCAATTACAGGTCCTCACAAATATAAATACATTATATAATTCAATGACATGCATTATCACACTTGTACATATTATTATACTTATTGCCGCCGTTGCTAGTATTTCTTTAAAGTGCAACGTGTTGGTGCTTCATTGAGATTCATAACGGTAAATAGTTTGTCAACATATTTTGGGGACTGGCTGTCTTTTATCAAACATTTGTCTTTCCTGAATCCTACAACCTTGGGATCTTCAAAAGCAGAGTGAATAAGCATTTACTGAGATCGCGTGCTTCATCTCCGACCACATCGTCACTTTCCATCAGGTGAGATTGTGGTCAAACGCGAATCCAGTCAATCATAAAAAAAAACAGCGAAAATACAATAACTCCTATCAACATTGCTATTTGGCGGCAGATTTATTGGTAGCTGATCAGATGAACATTTCAAAATACCCCACCACAAACTAAACCGAGTATAAGTGGGACTCGTATCTCCGACTTTCATTTCATCTCTAACATCCATAGATAATACACTCTTCACGTAGTTACCACTCAAGAACATTGTTTACCCCAAGGATGCTGGTTCAGTGACACTATGTGACCATCCTATAGCCACTTCAACTTACTAACTCTTCTGTGAAGTGAGGTCGCGAGGAAAGGATTGTTTATTTCTGTAATTGTGGCTGTTAGGACATAGGTATAATATCGGTCCAAAATGCTTGCCCAGTAGTACTTACTCTAACACAAAATAGAACGTAACTACTTAACATACTAACTAAAATCCACGATAAGTAAAAAAAAATACAATATTTTGGGTATTTTAGCTATAAAAGGTAAAATTGGTAGAATCTATTAATTTTTGTGAATAAAATAACTTTAAATTTATAAGTGATTGCTGAGATTTTACACAAAGATATGTTTTGCATGACGAAATAATCCCACCAATATAATCTAACTAATGTAAATGGGAAAGTTTGGATGATTGTTAGTCTCTTGCTAAATCACGGCCAAACGGATGCACGGATATAGATGAAATATAGGTAGGTAGAATATACCTTGAATTAAGACATAGTATATTTTTTATACCGATAAAGTGAGCTGTTCTCACGGGATGAACAAATTAAACCTATCCACGATAAAGCAAGCGAAGCCAGTCCCAACTTAGTTTGGGTGGGTGTATGTATGTTTGTTATCTTTTCACGACTAAACGGCACCGGACAGATTTGGATGAAATTTGGTCTGTAGACAGATTAGGACCTGGATTAACATATTAGGTAATTTTTTTGCTGAACTGATTTTGATAAAATGGTCCACGCGAACGGAGTCGCGAGTAACAGCAAGTAACAATAAATTTAAAAACCTACTTTATTCACGGAATTAGATCCTACCAGCGTTAATTACTGAAATCCAGAGAATATCGCATAATTATTTACATAGTCGATTGAAAACCCGACAAAATCCTTGAATAGGTAATGAGGTTATCAAAATTGAATTTTGCCTAAATCTTTTTCAACTGAATACGGATACTAACTACAGCGTATATTTTTTATAGAAAGAATAGAGTAACAATGGCTGAGTTTTGTGAAAGAGCTTTTGTACGGGGTCAGTAAGCTAGCGGCTCGCTACCGACTACGGTTGGAAAACTTTTGCGGTTTAATTTTGCACGCATCCCTACTCGCCTAGTCAGGTTCAGGCCGAACTTCAGAGCATTTATTCCGCAAATGAATAGTTCTGGAATTATAAAATATTTGTTTGCTCTATATTATATTACACCTGCCATTAAAGGAATAAGTTTTAGAACTTCAACCAATTGAAAAGGAATTTTGTATCTCTGGTACGTATAATTCAGTATCGGAAAACAAACGCGATTCGCTACAACATCAAAAGCCACTTCTGGATGCAAGTCTCTGTCGAGAAGCAATTTGCAACGTTTTTCAGAACGAGAACATCTCAGTAAGCTAGTTGGCGATCGCATATTGGCTTTGGTTCTAATTTAATGTCAAATAAAGTGACATTTTTTACGACTTTTTCTTATGGGTAAGAAGAGGTGGATTTTCTTGCCTTGCTGTAAGTCAACTGAAATGAAATGATAATAAATGGCGTGTCGCTGTCATTGTCTCATGACGATTTGTGATAGATGGATTACTTTCGACTTAGCAGTCCAACTTGATAGGCATCAACTTGCGTAATTTCTAACACCTATGATTGTGCAATGCCATCTATGTACCTGGAGGTAAAAGTTAAAAATTAAGTATGTAAAATAAAATAAAATAGGCTATGGGTCTCAAAATTTCATGTCCTGACAACACTATATACCCATGCCTTGTTTTGCCTTACATGACATAACATATTAATAAAAGTAATAAATGCAATAGTTTTGGCGAGCTAGAGAACATGAGGATATAAACACGCTTTCCTCATGGACCAACTATGTATGCACAACTACTTGTGCCTAGATACATGTTCTTAATGACACAAGTAAGCAGAACTATTGTAACACAACTATAATACTTTCAGCACTATCATTTTATAGAGAACAGCGTTAGCAGGTCAACTTTTCTAAGGTACGAAATTCGAGCAGGTATCAATAATTGGTCAAGTTTGTTCAACGTCGCCCGAGTCGAGCCTGCGGCCGTCAGCCACAATCCACAGGACTGAAACACCCACTAATTGAGAGACTAACCAGCCAGGGTGCTCCTAACTTCTACGCCTCTACGGGAATTAAGGCACTCGTTAGCGCCTTTTTGCCGAACTCACGAAATCTCTCGCGGAGTTAGCGGAAAAAACATTTACTACCTATATTTATATACAGACGTAATGAGCCGTTCTCGCAACGCGATATGAGAAGTTCAAAAGTTATTGTTAGTTAATTTTTAACGATATACCACAACTTTATCTTAAGTTTTATAGCAGAAAACTAGAAAGTTGAGAGTATCTAGTCTGCCAAGTGGGACGGGCAGAGGCACTTTCTACCAGGAGTTTTAGCTCTCACGGTCTCTCGATTTATGTATTTGCAACGAGAAATTTCAAGCAACCTTTCAACGCCAGAACATGGCTTGACTTTAGTGCATACTGGATAAAAATTTTGCCTTGGCTTTTGATAGATATCATGTTTTATTTTGTAAATATGCGATGTTGGAAAATTAATTAATTGTGAACACTGCAAAATCATTTGACATATAACCAATTTTAAAGATAACGCATAAGCCTCAAACGCTGCTCTGTTGCTTTTGAATGAATTCGGCAAATTCCAGACTAAGTTTACTATTATCGACGTATTCATTATAGTCTCATCTTTCGATACAGGGCTACGGTATGTTAAAGCTGGAAGTTAACTACATCCGGAATTAAATAATTCGTGAAATATGACTTAGCCTGTAATCTGTGTAGACTTGTTGTAGTCTACCTGATTTTCTTATCTCCCACAGCCAACCCAAAGTCCAAAAATCCTAACAATACCATTACTTGGCACCGACAGAACAAAACACAGCGTTTTTTGCTTTGATGGCAGCAGATTTAGATTACTGTAAGTAGATCTGTACATCGCCATTCCATCTTCGGACTACTAGGCGCGGGGAGGGATTCCACCCGTATGTAGTTAACATACCGAACATTCGCACTGAGCGGTTCGGTTCTTCATTCATAATGCGAACGGCCAAGGCATGGAACTCCTTTCCGGCGTCAGTCTTTCCTGAATCCTACAACCTTGGGATCTTCAAGAGCAGGGTGAATAGGCATCTACTGAGATCGCATGCTTCATCTTCGGCCACATCGGCACTTCCCATCAGGTGAGATTGTGGTCAAATGCGTATCCAGTTAGTTAATCATAAAAAAAAAAAAAAGTAGGCGTAAGTGGACTTTTCAAAATGCTTACAACCAGGGTACTCAAATACCAGGGAATTGAACCCGCGATCTCTCTGTAATTCGATCTAATTATCACTGTACCAGGGGGCCGCGCTTATTCGTGAAGTAATTTATTATGTTCTTACCACAAAATTGCTAACTGAGTTACAGGCCTGATCTCCGATACGGGGAACAGGACGCGTGACAAATCCGCCGAATCACACCACTAACTCGCATTATCGGCGGATAATTGGGAAAACAGCGGGTGCGGGAACCCGCGAGCGACCTGCGGGTTGGGACCCGCCAATCTGTCTGTACCGCAAAGCAATCAATCACATACCTACGCACAGACGTACTTGCCGATACGTGGGTTTTGAGACGGTTCACATTCTAATTACTGTCGATTCTTATTTGCTATAGGCAAGT
Organism: Oegoconia quadripuncta; assembly: GCA_949316235.1. Classification (NCBI taxonomy): domain Eukaryota; kingdom Metazoa; phylum Arthropoda; class Insecta; order Lepidoptera; family Autostichidae; genus Oegoconia; species Oegoconia quadripuncta. The sequence goes on from OX438746.1 coordinate 21,124,889, forward strand.
TGCGAGGTGGTTCTTAGCAATATTTGATGGGAATCGGTTAAACTGTTTCGAAGATTTAGCTTTTAACATCTAACTAATATTATAAACGTGAAAGTTTGGAGTTTGTTTGTTTGTTGGTTTATTTGTTTGTTGTTCAATCACGGCGAAACGGATGAACGGATTTGGATGAAATTTAAATAACATAATGTAGACTACGGGAAATTACCAATTCTAATATTCTCCTGAAAAATAAACCAACTGTATTTGAAGCTAAATATCTTCGAAACGGCTTAACCAATTTCCTTCCTGACTACGTGGATATTAGACAAGCATGGATATAGACCGCTCGGCGATATTCAGTCTAATTATACCTCAGGATTCTACCTGACGACACCGTTCAGCTCTATTAAATTAACAGGCGATACTAACTTAGTTTATTTCCGATACATTGTTCTACCTAAGTCAACGTGATCAAAATTGATTTACTAGCTGTCACGTGACGCCCTGGTAGATAGGTACCTACTACTACCGGCGATTATAAACATTTCTAAATATTTCATGTTGTTTGACGCTGATGCTGATAATAGATAAATTTGTTAAGGGTCGATTAGACTTAGCTTAGGACCAGTCCAGATTTATCAACAATCCGTTAAGCATTCATTTTGTTTGTTTGTCTGTAAACGCTCCATTGTACAAAAATAAAATAAATTTGTATTAATTAAAGTAATAAAAAAGAGGACTTATGCTAGTGATCATGTGTATCGAAAACACGATGCCTTGAAACTTTCTCGATAGAAAAAGAACCCAAAGTTACGTCTAGATGCTTGCTTGATTACAAAGGTTTTTGTAAAAAATAATTGGGCAAACTTGGACTATGACTGCAATTGTGAACCTGACTTTACAGATAATTAAATTTGACCTTAGAGGTTAATATTAGGTCTTTACCTATGAAATTGGAGATTTTTTTCTTTGTTAATCATAATGTACCAACTCCTACGATTCTATAGCTATTTCCAAATTAGTTTTTTATTTGGAAAATAGAATATATTTTCAAGGTATCACATGAAATATTTTTTAATGTCTGAGCTAAATCACATAATAAAATAAACTTGAACACAGCTCTTTTCATGAGCTTCCTATATTATTTCTTAGATTCGCAGAAACTTTTATAAAGCTGTTACTTTTAAAAATAACACTGCCTATATTTAACTTAACGTTATTCGATAATACAGACAATGTTTAGCTAAATTTGGATTTGCCGTTCCCAAAAAAAAAAATCAATAATGTTTGCATGGAGAAAACAGTCTCAATGAAATTCTTCATACAAAACGCCAATTTCATAATTAAGGACCTAATATTACGTTAAAATTTTATTTAAGCGAAGCTTTTACCTTATCTTTAACTAAGCGACAGCCTTTTTCCTTTACCAAAAGATCAATTCAGAAATCAGATGTTATGTATATAAATCGTTTACCGTCTTGATTAATTAAATGGTTAGAAATATAAGGAGCATCCTATTTTTGTTGTTTAAGTGCTAGCCGCCAAGTCGAGCGAGCAAACACGACCGTTCACCCTTTTCTCGAAGCAACTCAAAGCACCTCTGATCCTCTCTCTCTTTGTTTACACTGACAAGATTATCGCTTAGAAAAATTTGGAAAATATCATGACCATTTGAAATAAAGTGTAAAAGGAACATTATCAGGTTTATATATTACCTATGGGTAAGAACCTAATTGGCGTTTTGTATGAAAAATTTAATTGAGACTGTTTTCTCCATACAAATATTTTTGATTTTTTTTTGAGAACGGCAAATCCAAATTTAGCTAAACTTTGTGGGTATTATCGGATAACATTAAGTTAAGTATAGGCAGCGTTAATATGTAACCGCTTTATAAAAGTTTCAGCGAATCTAAGAAATTATTATGGCAAGCACATGAAAAGAGGTCTGTTAAATTTTTTTTTATTATGTGATTTATCAAAGAAATTAAAAAAATATTTCATGGGAAACCTTGAAATAATTTTCCAAATAAAAAACAAATTTGGATATAGCTTTGAAAATCGCAGACATTGGTATGTACCAATACTATTAATACTGTTAATTATAATGTTAAGGTTAATCATACATATGTTAATCATATGTAAGATTAACGAAGAAAAAAAACTCCAATTTCATAAGTAATGACCCAATATATATATTTCTGCACAACGGGTTGGTAATTGACCTCAATCACACCTGATGTTAAGTGAAGATGAGGTCGAAGGTGGAAGCGTACTGACCCGGAAACCCCAACACATTTGGGAGCTGGTTATCTTATCTCTGACAACCGGAACAGAACAATGCCATTAACAGTGTTGCTTTAGATTAGATATAGATAGAGATTTAGATAAGATGGTGGTAGCTAGCCAGGCGGACATTTAAAATGCCCTACCACCAACCAAACCGAGTACTTAAACATGTACCCCGCTGGGGATCGAACCCGCGACCTCCGAATCGTAAACCCAACGTTGTTACATTGAGCCACGGAGGCGGTTTATTACTTGGATAAGATTTTCCATTAGGAAGTGAGCCCTTGCCAATATTTTTGGGTATCTATATTTGCTTGAAACCTCCACCACCACCATCTTAGGTATCTAAGTCAGCCGCCAAGCAGTAATGTTGATATTATTTTTGTTTGCTGGCTATTTGTGATAAGACAGCCAGTGGGCGGCAACGGGTTGGCGCGCCACTTCAATTAATAGCACCTAATTGAAATATTAGGCTTCTATTGGCTGTGACGTCGAAACTCCCAATCTACTTCTCTTGCAAATTTCAATAGGATCGGTTTAGAGGCTTACTCGTGAAAAGGTAAGAAATAGACTTTCGCATTAATAATAATGTGGATGAACTGAAAGTGTATTCACAGAAAAATCACCCAGAAATGAGAACCATTCATAATAAGATTAAATGTCTCCATGAAACCGATTCGAACGTTGTTCCGGTGCCGTGGAAAATAATGAAAATTACATCAAAGTGCTCGCTTTTACCTTTAAAGGTATCGCCCTCGCCGTTACAAAACGCCAAATTTTAATTAGCAATGGCTTAATTGTATCTCGGCAACGATACTCCACCATTATGAGTAAATTAATTACCGAATGTAATTAATTACTCACATGCGGAGATAAGACAAAGGGTCGGTATAATTAAGGAGTTATGACATCGACAGCGGCGGGAGCCATGAAAAACTAATTTAACTCTGTGGTAAAAAGTTCCCTTAGCTCGGAGCTCTTTCGGTTCATTACGTTATGAATGGCCCAAACAGCTTGGGTGTCTTACGCAACAAATTCTCGTTTGCTCGGCTTCTAGGTGGGATTCTTATTTCGGGCGGATTATGTATATTGCAATACGCTATTCTCGTGTTAGGTGGGTGTAGTGAATGAAGCTTAAATAAATTGTAACTTATTTTATAGTAAGAATAAGCTGTGAAATTTATATATTAAAAAATACGTGTTATAATATAATGTATAACGAAATGAGTATATCAAGCCGAAATATAATAAGCCCGAAGTTTTAGTCCTCTACCTATCTATACGATACGACCTAATAAAGTTAAAGCCGAAAGGTTTACGTAAAATGTGACGTATGGAACCCATTTTCCATACGTCACATTTTAAGTTTTTGCAAATGCAAAGATGCTCTACATAAGATAATGTCTCCGAACTTTCGGTTGTCTTGTCTTTCGGTTTGATTTACCCTTTCGTTTGCAAACTTCAAGCATTTATTTCAACGTAAGATACATGATATCATTTGTTGAATGTCAATTTAAATCTACTGGAAATAAAAAAAGTTTATTGCATTTATCTGTCAGTCGGTATGTCCAAGCTACTACCACTTCGGAAAGGGAAATCATCTGTGGGAAAAGAAGCGGCGCAAGAAACCCACAGGATCATTGTTGTCCTTTTTTTTTAAATAAAGTATATAACTAATACAATTTTATAATTTTGGGGAGCTGGTCGAAGTACACCAAGCGTGTTTGTCATTCAGGTAGTCACTAATTTTATAATAACCCTTTTTTGCTAATGTTAAATTTAAATTTTTTCTCAGATTAATGATATTCTCAGGTATAAGGTTATAAAAGCGTATACAGTGTCCCACAAATGATGTATTAACTTTGCTTAGTCTGAACATAGGGGTTGCCAATTTGTTCTGCACGTTGCACGGTGCACGTTGAATATATGCAATTAGAAGACAGAAAGATAATAATATATTCGCTTCAGTAAACCTTTCCGTTAAACAAAAAAGCATTCGAGATTTGAAACTTTCCGATACAGAATCCAATATCGATTGTCGAACCATACGGCGGCAGGAGAACTAATTTGAAATCTCCAGGAAATAGTGATTTTGAATTTGGAACTAATAAAACTCTTCCTGGAGTTTCATTACATACCATATGATTTTGAATTCAGAACTATCCATGTCTTTGACCAAGTAAAATAAATTTTTATGACTGTGACAATTTCACAACGACTAAAGAGGTGATAATATATGGTTGTACGCGAATTTAAAAAGTAAACGCGGTAAAAGAGTGGGATCCATTGTTTAGTTTATTAGTCGTTGTTTTTTCTTCATTCTCACCTAACTCATCGATAAATGAGGCTTCGATTTTTTGACCAAAGTTTCTAAACTCCTAAGTAAGGTTGTTAACTCTGTTCCTATATAAAAGGCTCTTCCTAAAAGGTGTAGCGTACACTTGGATAGCCACTTGGATGCTTTTGGGTAGGAAAAGTAGATTATGTTATGCAGGAAGCATTACATAAGTATTTCTATAACTTCACAAGCCATTAGGATCAGCCATAATCTGCAAGTGGGCTAGATACTCAATTATTGAAATACGAACTTTATATTTCACTCCACGAAATGCACTGCTTTCAAAGCCAGTGTTTCATGCAAGCGGCTTCATGAATTCAAAAGTAATTCCATTATAAGTTCGAAGTTGTCTGCAAAATTTTGGAGTTGCAAATAATGTGGGGGGCCTAAAAGTTTGGCTTGATACACTAATGTGATTGGAGCTTGCCGGCACTAAGCATATTATAAGTTTTAAGTGGCCTAAACAAGTTGTCGCTCATCAAACAACGGAACTCTAATAGATATAGACTAAATAGGTGTAGGGAATAAATAGGAGTTTACAGAACGGGTACGGATAGTTTTGGAGATGTGTAATGAATTGCTCCATACTCTGTCGCTTAAAATTAATGGTAATTGTTTTAATTTTACTTGGCGATTACGTTAAATCGTAAATCCGTACCATAGATATATATTCATTTCATTTTAATTCACTCCTCTGGAAGAAGGCAAAGGGATCTAAGACCATACAGCCATGTCTTATGTCTCTTATTTCTTCGTGTAGTGAAGTCAGTCTCAGTCAAAACAAGTCATTCGTCCTATACTTGGCGTATACAATCAACTCATTCTTCAGTAAAGTGGGAGAATGCTTTACGAAAGATTTTGGCGGCTTCTTGTGGGAACTCGAAAGTTTTGTTAAAACATAAGTTCAAAACTCAGCTTGCATAAATTATAAGAAATAAAAACAAAAATGCAACTCACTCGCTGAGTTCCCGCCAAAAAGCCGTAACCATAGATAGAAACGAACGAAATATTTTTTTTATTTAAGTTGTCCTGTAGAACAAGCAAAGCTTACTTAATGCCATGCAGTTGTGTTTTTTATAAACGCGGATGGAGTTGCGGGCGGAAAGTTATTATAATATTAAGTCAATTTATGGCTTAACCAGTACTTATGGAATCAAACACAGTGTACCGAGCTGAGAAATGAGTAAATGCAAATTTCTACTTTTCGTATGTTATATAAATAACATCTGAGGTCGTCTGACAGGGCTGACTCCCCAGAGAAGAACGAGAAAGAACCTCAAAGGTTGCTCTTACAATTTGTGATTGGATAAAACAAGGAAAAAACAATAATTAGACTGAATATCGCCGAGCTATACAACTTATTAAAAGAAACCTGACGGATGAATCTCTGAAACGATTTTCTTCATTACGTGAGGACACAAGAGTAAGTATCGTCTTGCTAAGTCGAAACTTGGTACATTTCTCATTAACAATGAAACGTTTGCTTAAATGTCAGTAAATATAGCCAAATAAGGACATTTTCCGAACAATCCTCAAGTCCTCGAACGAATTGTTAAGTTTTCAAGATCCGAAGATAAATTCCACAATAAGGCACGTCATTGGAGATGGTTAAAGCTTTTTGAATAAATAATGTGTAAAAAGCCCTTCGACTTTTCAAGAGTCATCTTTGACATACTTTATTATTTCATGTGCCTTAACTTATCGTGTAAACTTTTTAGGGTTCGTCTAGGTACACTTATTGTTCCGTCATATTCGTGTGTTTGTATGTCTGTCCGTCTGTCACAGCAGTTTAACTCGATTATTATTTATAGTGGTGGTGATTTTTTATTGGTATATCTCGCCGTTTATTTTGATGAATAAGTCTAAAAAAAAACCCGACCGCGGCGCCATATTGAATTTTTCACCATAAAATATATCCTTTTCACAGAAACCCAACACCAGTCCAGGCTCAGATTCGAGGAACGGAACGTAATCGAGTTCTGAAATAGTGTATACATTATTCGAAATTCGACGATAATGAGAGCTCGAAAATCGTTAATAGGATTAAAAGGGAAAATTGGATATTGAACGTAAGCCGGGCTAACTTGGTGGTGGACATAGTAAGTACTCGTAATTAGCAGTAACTAAGGGAATCGGGCGGGCGGATGGCCTGATTAAAACTGGCTTAACTCGGACAGTATGCTTGGCTCTGTCCGACGCCCCGTACGGATGACATTGTGTATTGAGGGGCTACAATATTGGCTTAAGGTTCCACAGTGCGGAACGACAGATACTGCTAAGTGCATTGACTTACCTTTATAGCTTTTATGTGCTGTGCTATACTACAACAAATGGTAATTTTAAGGGTTGATATAATAAATAATAAATGAATAAATATCTGCATCCAGCGACTTCCGCTACCTTCATCAGTGAGTGTGTCTACCTTTATTTAATACTTTATTGCATATATATATATAAGTAAACAAACATATATTGAACAAACATAGGACAGAAATTACAATACACAAAAGGCGAGCATTCTGTAAGAGATTTCTTCCAGCAAACCCTCGGAAGGAAAAACGAATATAAAGTTTTTTATTGCAGTTATCTGGGGGCACGGCAAGTCGAGCGCGAAGCAAACACTGCCGTACCATCCTTTACTGGAACCATTTCGCCGCATTTTCAGGCCCCTATTTGAACCTCTGGATAAGACTAGAACGCAGAAATTTTCGTCATCCAGTAAGCTATAATCACATACTTAAAATCCAAAATTTCAAGTCTGTAGGTCATGTAGTTCCGAAGTTAAGCGAAAGCAAAGTTTCGCATTTATGACACTCACTCACTCACTCACTCACTCATGATCATCAAAATAGAACTAGTACTTCCCATAAACTCAGAGAGCTGAAATTTAGTACAGAGTTATGGTTCAATGGCCACATAAAGGGAAAACTATAAAAACTAGGATAATCGAAGATCTGGAGTACCTGGTGACCCTGATTAGGAAACACAAGAGCCCAACCAAACTATTAGAGATCGACATATACCGCCTTTACAAAAAATATTCAACTTGGTGGGCCGCTTCATTTGATGTCAAAAATCGAAGGTCTGAAGTATCTGATGAAGAACCCTCAGCTGGTCTCAGCTGTATTAGAGATAATGGTAATGCCCCCTTCTACTATTGGTACATAGAAAAATCGACTGTCATTGCAAAAATCCAGCGTAGTGGGACACATCTTCTAATTTAATCTAGCCTATAGCATCCCACTGCTGGGCGCATGCTTCCCCTTCTGTTTATAATACGCATATAAATAAAATTAAAGGAAAACTCAGGATAAGACTACACTGGCTTTTATACTTAAACTTACAAGTTTACAAGAATTAACTTTATATCTGACGAAGAACCCTCAGCTGGTCCCAGCTGTATTAGAGATATGGTAATGCCCCCTTCTACTATTGGTACATAAAAAAATCGACTGTCCAGCGTAGTGGGACACATCTTCTAATTTAATCTAGCCTATAGCGTCCCACTGCTGGGCGAATGCCTCCCCTTCTGCTTTTAATACGAATATAAATAAAATTAAAGGAAAACTCTGGATAAGACTAGACTGGCTTTTATACTTATACTTACTTATACTTATTACAAGTTTACAAGAAGAAATAGTCAAACGATTAATTTTATTCTACTCGAACATTACACAAATTAAATAAACAAACGAAAATTTGGTCAAAATATAATGCATTGGCTAAGAGTGGCGGTGATACCCGCACGCGTCGCTAGATGGCGTTGACTGTATTTTAAAACGCGCTTACGTTTTGTTTTCCGATAACCTTATATGGCAAAGTGGCAACCGGCCGCGTTACAGTCGTTTACGACATTCTTCTATTGCGCTTGAAAATGTTTGCTAGGGATTAGGAGGGATTATTTGCATTTCGTTGATTTCGCTGATTATTTCGTGAGGTTTGCTAAGGTTAATTGGCAGGTTGTTATTATATTAATTCAAAGATTTAAACAGGTTAGGAATTATATGGTTAGTGACGGATTACTGATTATTACTTAATTATCAGAATTAAAAGAAGTTTCAATTGAATACTTTATTTAATTGTTAATTATTTAGTACCTACTTTTAGTTTTCTAGGTTTAATTTACAGTTAGGCAGTACTTCGAATCGCGTTCGTGTTTATAAGTACTTTTCTAGTATTCTAGTTTAGTTTATTTAGTTAGATATTACTTCGTTTCGTTTAAAAATATCATTAATTTAGCTGTATTTCAGTACTAGGTAGGTAGCACCTTTGGTAGAAAGTTCATTGATAATTAATTATATTGACACTTGTCTAATAATTAAGAGTTAACGTTTTGCTTATAGTTTGTATAGATTGAGTAGGCAGAGTAATATTTTGTTTAAGTTTTTTTTATTAAGACAAAAGAAGTCTTAAAGATATAAGTAGGTTTTAGTCTAAATATTATCGGTATTTCTGATTTGTTGTCCATATACTAAAGGTCGTTGAGTTTAATTGTGTTTGATTTCGCAAGATAATAATTATCGTAAAAAATGTCGATAATATTAAAAGACGACGATGAACTTAGTGGCTACCAAGTAGTTGGTATGCCCAAAGACGGGTCTTGTCTCTTCCATTCAATATCTTTCTTGGTGTATGGTAGAACTGACTCAACTTTCAGTATCAAGTATATTTGTAGAAACGTGGGCATATATATAATATGGCCACGTTTCTACAAAAAGAAGTGAAATCCCACCAAAAACATTCTGTAAAAAACTAGCCAAGTCTCGATGGAGCTGCTTGATTATCTCTAAAAAGTAATGAAATCTATACAAAGTCGTGCCAAGTGTAAGGTTCCTTACTGCGATTTCTTTATTATTATAGTTAATGTTGTGTGACTTGGCCGTTGAAGGGTACACAGGGGTACAAAACCAGGTGCTCCATGACACCATTGCACCAATCTGTCGCCAGAACCGCTACGCATTGACGATGGGAAATTGCCACTTGGAAAACGTTGATTCAATAACCAGTCAATTGTAGGCTTGATAAAGCCACTAACGTATAAAGAATGTTATGTAAACGCCACACAGATTATTCGCTAATAGTTTGCCGTTGAACATTCTTAATAACATAATTAATAACATTAATAGCGGTTCTGGCGACAGATTGGTGCAATGGTGTCATGGAGCACCTGGTTTTGTACCCCTGTATACCCTTCAACGGCCAAGTCACACAACATTAACTATAATAATAAAGAAATCGCAGTAAGGAACCTTACACTTGGCACGACTTTGTATAGATTTCATTACTTTTTAGAGATAATCAAGCAGCTCCATCGAGACTTGGCTAGTTTTTTACAGAATGTTTTTGGTGGGATATTATTTATACCTTGTGAGTAGGGGAGACTTATGTTCAGCAGTGAACTTCCTGTGGCTGATATAATGATGATGAAAAAAATAACGTTGGACATACACACAGCGCAATCTAGTTCCACACTAAGCAACTAGGCTTATATTATAGATACCAGCTTTTTTATCTTTTGGTCTACGTCAACCTGAATGATATAATAATTTGTTCAAATATCCAATTTATTATTATGTAGAACACCTTTGTATTTAAAGAAAGTGTCGATTACTATAATCTTATGTAGGTAGCACTTATGACTGGCACATGAATTAAAAATGAATTAATCTATAAACTCTACTCTACATATAATTCAAATCGTTGAAATACTTACAAAGTTCTAAATTTTAATCTGTTATCTCAAATAAAAAATCTATAAACATCAACTAAGTTGAACTCTCCGAACCAATTTGTAACTTTTGTGAACATTTTGTATTTGAAGTTGACCGCAGTTTTACGAACAAAGCTTGCAATGTAAGCAACATTTGCTCCTAGCTTAACCTGAGAGCTGCTGATTTAGTATTAAAATTTCTATCTAGACTTTAGTACGCTATAATTTTAAGTGCCTGTGAATCATATTCCTTGATTAGACTCGTGATGTATGGCCACTTTGTTACGTTTAGTAGGAATAACGCCTTTAATGTCATCCGATTAAAGTCGTATGTTAGTATTAAACACTGACATATTATCCCTATTTATTATATCCTTTAGGTATTAATGGCATAGTGGCACCGTAGCGTAGTTTAACCTTTGAGAATTAGACGTTGGCATGAAATTAACTGGCTTATTAACTCTCGACGTTGAAGTTGATGTTCGACGGGAGGAGGGAGGAGGAGTCTTTGTCCGGATTTAGTGTTTTGGAACAAAAATAACAATGTGAAATCCTCATGCAACCGTCTGTCATCGCCATTTATTTCATAAATTATTTGATCTCATCGACCACACAACTCCTAACAACAGGCGAGGGGCATCTATTAACGCATCATAATAATAACACTGAAGCCCAAAAACTTCGAATCAGTTATTGGCTACTCTTGTCGGCTTATTGCACTCTGATTGGCTCTGTCAAAATCACGTAAATAACAACCTTGGTAGATGCTCCAATCGAAATGCCCTGCTTCCTTTGTACCTCCGCTAGTTGACAGAATTACATCAGTATACGAAATCTCATACTGTGTATTGATGTAGACAATTTGTGAAACGTTATAGATAATGGTGGCCTAAATATAAATGTGTATTTTTAAAGGTAATTTTCAATTAAGAGGTTTTAACACAAAAATAGTTTTATGACTTTTTCGATTGTATCCGATTAGACTCCCTTTCAAAATGTCCTATCAGTCTTACAATTGAAATTAATGAAGTCTAAAATAATTGATTATCAAACAGTTTAAGAGCTTAGTTTCGGGGGCTAAATTGAAAATTAAAAATGAAAATTAAATGTCATCTTGTGGACATCGTCAAAAACATTTCATATAGTTAATTGATAAATTATGGCACTACAATTATTCAAACTACCATATTCGTATTAGGCACAGACTAGTAGCAGACCAAAGATATGTTTATGGTCAAGTCGACGGTACCCCATGCAGCTTATGTCATTCACGAGACTTTTATGTATAATAATACTTTTTGTTTTCAAACAAAATACCAAAACATACATAAATTCGTAATCTAATTAGTCACCCAATTCGAAACCATTTCTAGTCATTTTCTCATTCATCTAAGCCTAAAAATGAGGCTATATTTTCTTTGGGAAACGGGCTACGTTCTATAATCTCTATATTTGGTCTACTACTATTATCTGTGGTATGTACGAGGCTGTTAACTGCCTCCGTGACTCAATGTAAACAATACAAGGTGTACAAAACGGAGGTCTTGAGTTCAATTTCTAGCAGAGTAGATATTTAGTAGTCGGTTTGGTTTTTGTCAGTCCCCGTGGCATGACATTGTTTGTCGCGCGACATAGGAGTGAGAGTGGGATAGTTGTATATTTCATCCATGCGAATGAGCAGGACAAATAATATCTCGCGCGACATAAACATTTATCACGCCTGTCGTACTAGTGCTGAACTTTTTATCTACCTGTATTCGAGTTATGATGTTTCCGATTTATATATGTATTTATTTACAAAAAAAATGTATTTGTGTAGTATATCAACTATCTGGTATCCACAATTACAAGCCAGTTGCTTAGTGTGGAACTAGATGGCGCTGTGTGTATATATGCAAAGATTGTTATTATTATTATTATTTAGTACGTCTGCCGCCAATCACCACTATCGAATAATTTTTAATTTTGTGTGTGTACTTATCGCTATCACCCTATATACACAAACTGACTTGATTTAACTGAATAATTCTAGGATATGATACTGCATCATTATATTGAACCAATTAAAATTGCTATGTCGATGTTACAAAGGAATAAAAATTATGCGTATTATTTCCTGTGGATGTAAAGTGAACGTGAATGGGGGGGTTGTAATTGGATAGGTGGGGGTTACCCGGCGGCTTCTTTATAGTACAGTCACCTGCATTTAAAAGTATATCGCTATCTATTGCATTAATTATATTGTGCAAGGCAAAATATCACGCCAAAAGGCCATGGGTGTCAAAATATCATGTTCTGTCAACACTACCCACGGTTTGTTTAGCTTTACACGACATCATCATCATCAGCCCATTAATATCCCACTGCACTGATATAGGCCTTTCCTCGTATAATGAGGGAGAATGGGGCGTCTCAGGCATGTAGGTTTCCTCAGGATGTTTTCCTTCGGATAACATCGGATAAATGCACATAAGTAATTAAATTGAATTTAAAAACTTATTGGTACATGAACTGCCTGAGAATCGAACCCGGACCTCCCAAATTGGGAGACCGCGGCATAACCGCTGAGCCACCGACGCTCTTTTCGCTAAAATAACGCAAATTGAGGTTAATATGTTTTCTTATTGTAAACGCTTTATTGTACAAAAGAAAAGAAATGCAAAACAAATTTCTTAAAACTATGCACAAAGCCGGACTTATCCCATATCCCACAGCGGGATTTCTTCCAGTCACCCATGAACATTTTCCTGAGTCATGAATGTTTGCATAAATATTCTCTCGCTTCCATTTAATATACTTAATATACATACATTAATATATTAATTTGAGTGATTTATAAATATTTAAGTTGTTTATCCATTAACTAGTATCCATAGTACGGGCTTTGTCTAGTTTGGGTCTGATAATTTGGTGTGGGAGGCCCGAAATATTTATTTATTTATTTATATTAGCCTTTATATTGAAATCGAATACCAATATTTTGGAAATAACCCTTTGTTAATATTTAAGTTATATATAAGTAATATTTAACAGAATGATGACATTAGTTACTGTACTCATTAAAACAAAAGAACTGAACGAAATGAAATAAAGTTATATAAAACAAAATATGAAATATTTAATTAAACGCTGCAAATTATGTTCGATCGCCACGCTCTCACGTGGCGTCACCCGCAGTCGATACGTAGTTACTACGTGAAACTGCCAATTTACTTGTATGCATAGGTGTAGATAAACTGATGAAGCTTAATTTTTCGATTTCCTACAATCGATAGACATCAAAATGACCACAATTACATCGATATGTATCGATGGTATTGGTAAACAGGGAAGTTGCCTATCGGGCGGTATATTGTAGTGAATAATGAAGCGTCCTTCCGTCCTCAGCCCAAATTACTGGATTATTGAGTCCTAACAATTAAAAGTTTCCCAATTCAATTAACAATTAAGGGTTAACGACGCAGCTGCCTCTGATTGGACTTTCATATTAATTAATTTACTACTATATGGGAATTTGTTTGAGAACGAGCCGAATATAACACATGGACTCGTAACTCTATTCCTTATTAAGACAACAGTTACTATCCATATTTGAATATGAAATAAAAAGTTAAATTGCTATTGATTAGGCGAAGTTTAAATAACTGGAATTTCCAGCATTCAGAGGTACAGTCGAAATCAAAAGTGCATATACACCACATGGACGAAATTCGTTTCACGGCGATCTATCTCGGCTTCACATGCTTACATAGCTACATATTTGAAAAAGTAATATAGATAGACATTATGAAAACTTAACAGCTATGCTCTTGTCGGTGTAGCAATCTCACTTACGTATTCCTGTCCCAAGCTCGCTGTCGTACATAGACTTAAAAGACCTTTGGACAATATTTTGGAAGACATTTTAAATAAGTTAATTTGTTAACGCCCTGTATAAAGACGTCCTACTTTTCAGGTTCTCTGAGGGCTGAGAAACTGACAAAGCTGGTTACTAGCCAACTTATATACATAAATATTTATATTCGCATAAACATTAATGGATATAATTTGTACCAATATTACATAAATCTCGTAAACTGTTGAATCGAAGGCAGGGTCACGTACTTAATTATTTACCTTGCATTACAGTTTTGGAAAATATGTTTCTAACTATTTCAATTGTACTTGACTATGTAAAATAATTATCGCACCTGTAGTATAACAAGGACACCAGCGCATGTAGGAGCAGGTTCACCAGGTGGTACCCAGCCGGCTGCAGCCCGTGGACGGCGTAGTTCCATCTGAACGTGAGAACCGTCAATGGACGATACGACTTGTGAGACTGTTCCTGTAACAAACGAACAAATACATGAATTATATTTTGACCTTAACATAATAAAAAAATTATTATACGGCAGCCTAGTCACCCATTCAAGATCCGATCTGTATTCCACCATACGTTGAGCATTCGCGTTGTTATTCATTTACGATTAGAGAAGTTAAGCAATATCAGTCCTCACTACTGGCATTCTCATATAATGTGTTACCGTGATTCGGTAGGCACGGTAAAGTCGATACCGGTTGTTTTCAATTGAAGGTAGTTGTTGAGTTAAGCGCGTATCAGGTCGCTACTACTCTATCCCAAATCTACCAAGCCGCACTGGGCCTGCGTGGACTACAAGACTGACACTGCTTATTTCTACTCTCTAACGCGATTTAAAAACAGAAAATGAAAATTAAGAGCAAGTGAATCCAATCCAGTGCTACGGTACGTGCGCCGTAGCCGTAGATCGTAGTGCGGTCGTAGGCACGTAGTAGTCGTAGCGCTTCAAACGTAGCTTAGTTTGTAGCGAGCGGAATGCTACGTAGGACATTTTCACGCTCATTTATTTATTGTGTAAACCGCAAGATGATATTAAATTATTACTACGAGTATCCAACTATTGCAAGGGGTCTCGTGGAGTACATTATGTGTCCTAAGGGTATACTATGAATTACCATTACATGTGCAACGTTCTTGTGTCTCTTACTCCCGAACGCTATCGGATAAATTTTATATAACTACAACTAGCTGTTGCCCGCGACTTCGTCCACGTAGAATATTTCATCAAAATCGGTTCAGCAAAAAAATTGCCTTTATGTTAATCGAGGTCCTAATCTGTCTACCAACCAAATTTCATACAAAACCGTCCAGCCGTTTAGGCGTGAAGAGGTAACAAACATACATACATACACAGACACAAACTTTCGCATTTACAACATTAAGTTGGGATGAGATAAATATCCATTACTGTAAAATATTTCCATAATACAAATTGTCAACAATTATTAACCGATTGATCTCGGAAACCAACGGAAATTCGTAGGTAGTTCACATAATTCTAAAGCCGTGTGTACACCAGTTGGGCGTGGGGGGTACAAAGCAAGACTTACGTAGTAGCGTCGTAGGAATACAGAAATCACCTCATTACTGAGTTATATAACATTACTTAAGAGGTTCATTGCTCCAAATATCTATAAAATTTGTGAGTAAAATAAACGTCACGTTGATAATAAACACTTTTTGAGGTAGAGGCTGGTGACTTAATGGGTCGCTAAATACTTTACTTCGCTATTGGCTGCTTAGTTCCCGGTAGAGTAGAATCAGTAGCGTGCCTTTCAAAATAGGGCTAGCCCGACAATGTTTTTTGTGATTTTTAGACGGCTAGTAAAATTAGATAGGTAATCAAGCACGGCGTTTCAAGTTGACAAATGCGAGTGTTTAGGTAAAGATTTCCTATATATGGATTAAACAGTTTAAATACTGTTTTAATAGTTAATAGCAATAGTCCTGATCGAGTATTTAGTTTGTATCGTTATCTTATTTGTTTTTCTTGTATTATATCTACTATTGTTGTGCAATGAAGAATATTTTGTTTGTACCGCCACTGAGTTGAATAGGGCCAACTATAATAATAATAAATATTTCGGACACTTACACCAATCATCTAGTCCCAAACTAAGCAAAGCTATGGATACTAGATAACCGATAAACATACATAAATATTTATATAACCATCCAAGACTCGGGAATAAATGTTCGTATTCATCACATAAACATTTACCCGATTCGAACCCGCAACCGTTGGTTTCGCTGACAGGTTCACTATCCACTACACCAATCGGTCGTCAAATAACTATGTCATGTATTTTATAAATATTGCTGTATATATTTCTCTCGAGGTTGTCATGAAAGGCGACTAAACTAATCGTGAGCATAAGAATACCAGCGAAGGGCAGCAGCGTCATTGGTGTGGAACTCGCGTGTCAGGATATTTCACAATTAATAATGAAACCTTTTTGTAATATAAAAACCTTTATGTAAAATCAAAGCCTGTTTTTAAAAGAGCAACTCTTTAAGTTTCTTGCTTGTTCTTCTTAGGGGAAAATTGCATTGTGAACAAGCAGTAGCTTAAAACATCTAAAATTGACTACTTGAAGTGTACTCTGTGTACCTACAAAATAAAGCATTTTTGACTCACAAAAATTTCTGTGATCGCCAACCCGCTTGCGCAGCGTAGCGATTAGGATTAATCCCATGAAAAGTGATGCAAGTCTACAACTACTAGTAGACTAGACTTTTATTGTCTGTTGATAAGTGAAACATTCTACATTATGTTTTGTGAATTATTCTTCCATATCTAAAAATTATTCGTGCATTGCTCTACTCTTTGGTTCGCATTGTAAAATTTTAAATAGAATGTTGATTAATTTAAAATAGATGTATAATTGTATCTGTGAACAGTATGTGTGAATTATTAATAGAAAGTGGTAGAAGAAGTTTGCCCGTTCATAAATATACGGTTTTGAAATTTTAATTTGCGTTGTATTAGTTTTATAGTTAAACTGAAATGCATAACAAAATATAGGCAAATATAGCTTTGATAATTCTATTCCGCCACGTAATCCGGTAATATTTCATGGCTTCTACATCAGACTTTAAATAATGCATTCTACATGACACGATTTCACAAGAAAGATTTTTCAATGAAATATCAAAAATCCACATGCAAAAATTTCCCGCCGTCTCGTAAAGATGATTCATACTCGAACAAAATTAGCAAGCGGAACGGCAATATATGTAGCTCGGTGCTTCTTTAAATGAAATTCCATGTCAGGTGGTAGGTATCTAGTCGCATAATGGGCCACATTTATCACGGCCAACAATATGGGTGTGCTAATAAATATCACTTGTCACAACTTCCCAAATCCTATGTGGATCGCGCATATGTTACGAGGCGGAGACGGAACGGGGTGACGGTGTTTCCAAATTATTTAGTCGTGCAGGCAGGTAAGGATCAATGTACTACGCTATCAAATCTGAGAATTTCAGCAAGTTTTTACCCGATTGCGCCGGGATGGACGGTTATGTTTTTTGGTGTATGCTTGTATATAGATTTCTATGTTACTCCTTGTAGGCTAAACGGCTTGAAGGATTTTGAAGTGTTGTTATATTCGTCTTGATCCTCAGAGTGTCATAGTTTTGTGGTAAAAATCTAACATGGCGGCGCATAGCGCTTGTAAAATACTAAATATGCTGTCGGGTTTTTTTGGATGTACTTATATTATTATTATTAAATTCTTTATTGCACACAAAAATAAAATACAAAGAACATTTAACGTAGATGATGTAGTGTACAAAGGCGGTCTTATCGCTAATATTGATTTATCTTATTTTATATTAGTGAAATGTAATCAACATTTCGACGCCATTGAAGTACATTTAGCAGAACGTCCAAATCCGCCGATTGGTCAACCTAGTAGTAGTATAACCAATCAAAAGTCTAAACCGCAAAACTTAACAGTAAAATGGGCTCCAAAATTTAAACAATTGATATTAAATGTATTTCTTGGATGTTTCTGAAGAACACACGCCATTTACATTGATAAAAAAATTAAAAGACTTTGGTACAAAATAAAATGTTAGAATGTTAAAAACTGATAAAAAAAATTAATAGCCTGTTTAAGAAAAGATATGGATGAGTCTGACGCAAAATAGGGATTGGTTTGCCACGTCAGTGATGACAGCGACAATATAAGCGCTTATTTTATAATCTTATTTATCCAAAACCAGAAGAAAGTAACCTAAATGCATAGTCAGATTTAAATAGATAAAATCAATGAGGTAATCGGAAGGTTCAATTTACATGATCCCATTTCAGTAGATGATTTATCTTAATCTTTTTTGTACATAAAAATTGTTACAGAGATATGCATTTGGGATGCGAGATGCATGCATACAAGATTTATCGTAGAATGTTGTTAATTTATCCTAAAATGCGGCAACCGTAGCAGTCTTTTAAAGTCATAATGTACGCTAGGTTCGTTGCGTATAAACCGACCCCCAAACGGTTGACTGCAGCCCCCGCGTTCCGCACCCATCCACCAAACCGAAACAAATTGATGTGTTATGATAAATAATAGTAACCCCTCGCGAAGTGTCGTGTTGGCTTAGCCGCATAACGTGCCGTGCGTTACCGTGACCGAGTGCTCACGGAATCCGACGTCATTTGTTCATGTTATGTGTAAGTAAACTGCGTATTGTCTCGATCGTATTTATCCTTCCTAAAATTTTAAAGCTCCTAATTATTTGCAGATGGACTGAGTACCTTAAATAAAAATGTTTACTAACAAATCGGTCGGTTGCTTAAGGTATACTTTAAGTATTTAATTATAAAACGTAAAATATTACATTTCAATTATCATTGTGAAATTCATTGCATCGCAGAAGATATTTAGGACTCCTGTAACTATTTTCTAAAAGATCTTATTTAAAGACTTAATCTTATTTTCGAAAAATTCCACAGATCATAAATGTCACGACACAAGAAAGAGTTTCATAAAATATAAAGTCGTTATTGATATTTTTTTTTTGAACTTAGTTTTAGGAGATCTCTGTACCTACCATTCAAGGCGCAATGATATTCACAGCGGTAATTTTAATTTAATATAGTAGGTTATATAGTTATAGGTGCTATCTTTCCGCCCTTTCCGCTTTAGAACTTTATCGCGGAAATTTGTTTATCCCGCAGGAACTACTCACTTTATCGGGATAAAAAATATTCTATGTTTTAATCTATGGCATGTTCTATCTATATACCAAATTCCAGCCAAATCCGTTTATCCGCTTCCCCGTGATTGAGCAACAAACAAATAAACAAACAAACATCCAAACTTTCGTTTTTATAATATTAGTTATATAACTTACATCAATAGCTACAGCAAGATACCGATTTGTTAGAATTTTTTTTCTATCCATAGTAGTAACTCTGTCCATGTGAGAATAATTAGGAACTTTAAGATTATAGGAAGTTACACCCCTACATTTACTGGGCTATACATTAACTGTGCAATGTGATAACAATTAAATAATTTAATTTCGTAGTTGCACGGTAGAATTTGAAACTTGTCAGTACAGAATTACTTCCGCTAAATTAAACACGCTTAGTTGCGTAACTACTTTCTGGGTATTGGAAACTACTTGCACACGTAATTTAGGTATACCATTACCACGTATTGGACATCTTTTACAGATATTATGTTCTCATTGTCAAAAATTACTTCAGAAGAATATGATATATTCTGGACATGTTTTTGACAGACAGATTATATTCATATTTTCAACTAGCTTTCCGCCCGCGGCTTCGCCTGCGTGGAATAACTCTAGAGCGGAAATTTGTTTATCCCGCGAGAACTACTCACTTTATCGGGATAAAAAATATCCTATGTCTTAATCCAAGGTATATTCTATATATATACCAAATTTCATCCAATTCCGTTCATCCGTTTCGCCGCGATTGAGCAACAAACAAATAAACAAACATCCCAACTTTCACACTTTATAATATTAGTTAGATTTTAGAAAAAAGTGGAACAGAATACTCCATTGAAGAATTGTGGATTTATTGACTGATTCCATATACTTTACTCATTCTAGATAACTCACGTGATTGAACTACTATACCTGTTATAGGTATTTTACATTACACTACTGTAAGTAGAAAGTATTCTCAACGTTAATCAGATTTAGCGCCTAGCACTTTAATAATCATTTGCAAACGGCGCAAGATATATATCACTAGGCATTTCCATCAATTACGCGGCAACCTACTGAATCGCAAACACGGCCTATCGCGATTATCTCCGCAGACAACAGATGCGACTGCTTCTTATATTTGTTCCCAAGATTAATGCCTCGTGCTGTCTCTGGCGAACATAAACGAGTAAGGGGTTAAACAAATATTCATCTTCCACAAGCTTACTTGGATTCGGGTACTAAGAACCTGGTTTGTTTGTTAATGATATTTATTTTTCGTTAAATCTGCAGGAAGAGATCTGTCAGTTAAATGACAACAAATTTTTGTTGTCTGAACAAATGAGCAAATCATTGCTGATCTGAAAATTTATCGAGAGCATCTTTATCCAAGTCTACTGCTAAATATAATGTACAACGGGTAAGCATTAGAACGCTTAAAGATGAGGTTGATGATGGTGAAATGCTCACCGGGTATTCTCAACTTATCTGACTATCTCATCACAAACAACCGGAAAAAAATCAAACGCGATAAAAAAATTATATTTGTATACCATTAAACTAAACCGAACAGAACCGAACCCGTTGGGAATCAAATCCGCTGTCTCTGTTTTGTACAGGGTGGGCGACATCGAGGTATACAACTTTTTTGCCGCCATTTTGTTTCGGCGTCATGAAAATACTTTTGTGTTGATATGGCAAATTTGTTATGGAGCGTTGTGTGACTGTACAACGTATTTTAATGGCACGTGCCACAATCGCGATATTGAATAGAACTTTCTGGGTCGATTAATTTCGAGAAACAGTGACATTGATTGGCCCCCAAGATCCGCGGATTTAACAGCGTCTGACTTTTTTCTGTGCGGCTATCTAAGGAGACGTGTCTATGCTAACATACCAATGAACCTTCGACAATTACAATAAAATATCCGAGACATAGTCACTGAAATAACAAAGGAAGTGAAAATGTCATGAAAAACGGAATGAAAATCTGCCATGCTGCTACATTACTTTTCATATTTAATAAAAAAACCTAATAATTTTTATATTTCATCAATTTCATCAATTTTATAACGAAGGGTATATCTGTTATTTGCCCACCCTGTATATAAATAAAATAAAATAAAATAAAAACGGCCTTTATTGCTAGGGTTACGTAAGGCAGCTATTTGTATTAATTATATTTTTTTTTGAATAAACTTATTTCTTAGTTTGTTTTCTTTTTGTTGTCCTCCCTCGCTTGTCTTCCGACATAGGCCTCTCTCAAGTATTGCCATTTGCTTCTGTTATTTGTTTTTCTGGTGCATAGGGGACCAGCTGTTTCCTTTAGGTCGTCATCCCATCTTTTATATGGCCGTCCTCTTCTTCTCTTCCCGTCTCTTGGGTACCATTCTGTTACGATTTTGCTCCACCTACCTCATAATATGTCCACTCCAATTCCATTTCATTTCCTTTGCAACTTTTTCAACGTTTTTGAACTTGGTGTCATTTTTGATGTCATGCAGTTTTATCCTATCCTTTAATTTCACTCCCTTTACACTGCGACCCTGTATATACCGTAAGTTAAATATCGTAAACGTATAAAGACACAGCTACAGAGGCGGTGAATATTGCGATAAAAATATGGATCATATTCATACTACAACAGATTATATACCGCATAAAACGTGTAATCTTTTTGATCTGCACGATTGCAGAGTGGGTGCGCTAGTTCTTGGAAAAGAGCTAGATTGCTACGTCGGTGAGAATTGTGTCACGCTTTTTTTTTAATCTTGCAAAACGGGAAATGGAGCAATGGTTCTGACGAGCGGGATACCGAGTAGTTTCTACTTTACTTAACTCACCTTTACAATTGTGTCGATTCGGTTGTACACCAACTAAACTAATCAAAACCAGTTTTGGAGTGGTGCCGTCGCATCGTACTGTTCCAGGGAGAAAGGGACATTACTATTTTAAAACTGGTTTTAGTTTAGTTTAGTTGGTGTACATCCGAATGGACACCAATGTCGTGGAATAAGACAGATATTTTATGTTTATATTATACCTAATATATTTATATTTCTTTATGTTTAGGATCCTTTGATGCCTTGAGTTCTTGATTGCCTTTGATTATCGGATTTGTAAACGAGTATGTTTATCTAGGACAAGAGATTTGTTCAGACCGTATTGTTCCTGGTTGGTAGAGTAGACTATGGCCAAGCCAATTTGCCATGGATAGACCAGTAAAGCGCTGCTGCTGCAACATTGATGCCCACCCGGTGTATAAAATTTGTGTGATTCGGAATTCAGAAATCAGTAGTGTACCATATGAAAGAGACAATCCTGGCTACGGCATCAGGTTATCGCGTGTATGCAAAATTTGGTATCCGTATTAACCCCTTATGAGTTCCCCCCGTGAGGAGATGATCTTGGCTACAGCATCAGTTCATGTCTGATTTTAGACTCAAAGTGAGTTCCTTAGGTAAATAGGATATGGTACTAATTTGATTTGCAAATTTTGAACGAACACAGTTACATACGAATCAAATTAAATAAATGATTGTAAAAACGGACTTTGCTGTCTGTTTATCTGTCTTTGAAGACCCTTTTGATCCGAAACGGCAGGCTGAAATATATTCTTCTTAGGGAGTCGATGGCAAACACATTAAATGCTTGAGGACCAGAACGCGGCCACGCGCACTGCACTGACACTTGTACGCTACAGGACCTCTACGATGCTACGGAAAGGTGCTAACATATTAATAACTGAAGACAAATTAAGATATCAAAATAATAAGGACTTCTGTAAAAGAAGAAACATATGGCCCATCAGTATAAATAAACACAATAAGTTTTTATGATGAACAAGGTGTACCCGAGTTATGGATCTATAATTATGTATGTAACCGCCTCCGTGGCTCAATGTAAACAACATTGGGTTTACGATTCGGAGGTCGCGGGTTCGATCCCCAGCGGGGTACATGTTTAAGTACTCGGTTTGGTTGGTGGTAGGGCATTAAAATATCCGCCTGGCTAGCTACCACCATCTTATCTAAATCTGCCGCCAAGCAGCAATGTTAATAGTATTGTTGTGTTCCGGTTGTCAGATATAAGATAGCCATTCCCCCAAATGTGTTGGGGTTTCCGGGTCAGTACGGTTCCACCTTCGACCTCATCTTCAATTAACATCAGGCGTGATTGAGGTCAAGTACCAATCCGTTGTGCATAAAAAAAAGAAGTATGTATTTACAAATAAAATGTATGTGTGTATTTCTATTTAGCTATGACACCATTAATAAAAACGTTTTCATACTATTTGCAAAATTTCAGTATAATAAATTATTTGAAACCTTACAATGAATTTTGACAAAAATATATAAAAAAAAATATGGCTCGATCAGAAAATTGATTTGTTGTCTTAGGATAAATAGATTGTCCTTTCTAACTATTCCTTTGCCTATTAGGGTAGATACGAAATCTAAGTCTACGCCAAGAGCTCGTCTACCACGCTCCCCTCGAAATCCGAGAATAATTATGGAAATATGCCTTCCTCTCGTAACTCAAGACTGAGGATCATAGCCCGGGGCAACACAATGGGGTTCGGTTACCGTACGTACCTATTATGATAAAATTTGACGGGTTCCCCTATCCTATCGCATAGCTTGAGAATAATTAGCGACAACGAGTCCTCTTAAATGCATGCTCTATTTCATGTTTTTTGTTATGTAACATAATTATATAATTATGTACATAGATATTTCGATAATTTCTAATCTATGACACTAAAGTTAAATATTATTAACACAACTACCTTTATTAACAAAACTATTTCTTACTACTTATGCACTTTTAAAATTGTTTCGCTTTCGCGCGTTTTGTACAGTATTTAATTCATTTTAATGTGTATTTTGATGTGTGTGTACAATAAGTGTTAAATGAATAATTTCAATGTCATCGAATAAATATACTTTAATCTTTTTTTTATGCAGAACGGGTTACCACTTGACCTCAATCACACCCGATGTTAAGTGAAGATGAGGCCGAAGGTGGAAGCGTAGTGACCCGGAAACTCAAATATTTGGGGAAATGGCTATCTTGTCTCTGACAACCGGAACATAACAATGCCATTAACATTGCTGTTTGGCGGCAGGTTTAGATAAGATGGTGGTAGCTTGCCTGGCGGACATTTAAAATGCCCTACCAGCAATCAAACCGAGTACTAAAGATGTAGGCATGCAGGTTTCCTCACACTGTTTTCTTTCACCGTTCAAGAGCAGTCGGATAAATGCACATGAGTAATTAAATTAAATTTAAAAACTCATTGGTACACTGTGTCTCCTCCACTGAACCACCGACGCTCCGACCTAATTTGATAACCAGACTATAATATTAGGACTATATATTAGGCTTTACCTATGAAATTGCCGTTTTATATGAAAAAATTTAAACGATTTTTTTTTCATGTATTTTTTATTTGTATTCATCGAAGTAATCACCCATGCAATCAATGCATCTTTGCCAACGCAGTGGCAGTTTATTGATGCCCTTCTTAAAGAAATCAGCTGGACGGGAGGCAACAAATTCTTCAAAGGCATTTTGTACTGCCTCTCGGGCATTGAATTTTTTTGCTGCCAAGAAGTTATCCAAATTCTGGAAAAAGTAGTAGTCTGTAGGCGCAAGGTCTGGTGAGTAGGGCGGATGACGGAGAGCTTCCAACCCCAGTTCTTGCAACTTGGAGACCGTCTGCTATGCAGTATGAGGTCGCGCGTTGTCGTGCAGGAGCAGCGGAGAGGAGCGATTGACCAATGCTGGTTGGAGATGTGCCAGCTTCTCCATCATTGTATTCAGTTCTTCACAGTACACATCTGCAGTAATGCTCATCCCATTTGGTAAGAAGCTATGATGAATCACACCGGCGCTAGACCACCAAACAGTGACCATCACTTTTCTAGGGGTAAGTTTTCGTTTAGGGCATTGTTTAGGTGCTGAACCAGGATCCAACCAACTTGCTGAGCGCTTGCGGTTATCAAACAGAATCCATTTTTCATCGCAGGTAAATAAAAAATTCCTTCATTTGCTGTGTCTGTTGAGCAGTGCATGCTGGCGATCATTGAGTTCGTGGGGCACCCATTTGTCAAGCTTTTTTACCTTGCCAATTTGACGCAAATGAACCAATATGGTTTTGACACTAACGTCGAAAGCTGCTGCTAATTCAGCCGGAGATTGTGTATCATCAGCTTCCACAATCGCCTTTAATTCGTCATTGTCGACCAAAGTCTTCGGACGACCGCGAAGTTCATTTTTCAGGTCGAAATTACCAGAACGGAAGCGAGCAAACCAATAACAGGTGGTGCGTTGGTTTGTAGTGTTAGCTCCGTAAACGTCGTTGATGTTGCGTGCCGCTTGTGCCGCGTTGCTGCCACGACGGTACTCATATTCCATAATTACTCGAATTTTTAACGTATGCAAGATGACGAAAAAGATTGAAATGCGATGAAAATGTAACACTAATCAATAAACAAATGACTACTTTTGGAAAAAGAATTCCATGTTTTTAAAATAAAATTAACTTGAAATTAGAATTCTTAGCCAAACAAAAATTATTTTGATTTGAAATGGCCAGTACTGCGGAACGGCAATTTCATAGGTAAAGACCTATTTTTAAATTGCTAGACGTTTGTTCATACGTCGAAATTTAAATACGTGTACGGAAACTTGCCACGCTTTTTAGCAGATTCCAAAAAAGGAGAAGGTTCTCAATTCGATTGTATTTTTTTACTGATTTTCATGATTATTTTTTTACCGTTAGAGTGGTGTCATAAAAAATTGTTTAAGATATGATGCTACACTCCAGAGATAGCGAATGAAATTGTACTGAAATCGGTAGTTTTATCAATTTTGGCGGTTGATTTATGTAATTATTTAATCTTTAGGTATGTTCGGCCGTCTGGCTTAAACTATTATTTTAAAGAAATACGGATGGTATAACCTAACTTGGCAGAATAGTAATAACGCTAACTGTACTAATTCTCAGAGTCAGCAGCTACGCCAGTCATGCCAATTCTTAATTCTGCTTTTATCGCGCGAAAACACTCAACACAGCCGTTTCAATCTTTGAGCTTACGCACAAATCAGGCAGTAATTGTACAAAGCAAGCCCGACAAACAGTCGCGCTAATTACGTTTTAAAATCTGTCTTTACGTTTGTCCGACACGACTGTTTGACGACATACCGCTGGAGTATGTTTGTCAGGATTTGTTTGAGCTATCATAATTGGCGTCACGATGGGTAAAGTGTTTTGCTTGTCACGTATGCTGTAGATGCCTGGTTCTTATCCTAATACAATACCTAGTCGTAGCTACATACATCTGCATCCTGGTAAAATGTAGATATACATTTTAAAAACAGTAAAATATAGTCGTAATAGAATTTTTTTGAACAAGAGAATATTACTGTGTCTTCTTATATTCTTAAAACAGCATTCACGGAATGTACCTACAAGTTTGTTTAGTTTTCTTAAATTGACACAAAAAAGGTTTGTAATCGTTTACAAATATAGTTATTTATGTGAGTTAATAGGTAACACCAACCAACCAGTTGCTCAGTAAATCTATGAGGAGGCCTTTGTCCAGTAGTGGACGTCCTGCGGCTGATACAATGGATTTTAAAATTAAAAAATTAGAGTAAAGCGTGGCCCCCTAAAGAAAGTGTTCTCAATAGTAACGTTAAAAGTAATAAAAGTATTGTTTACTAGGTAAATAAAAAGCTTGGCTAGTTAGGACTCAACTTTCACCATTGCCTAATCAAAAGGACGAATACATTCATAGTCCGCAATAGACATTATGTTAATGATAAAAAATGTTCGAAAAGTTAAAAGAAAAAGAGAACTGTTTCTTTTTTTCAAAATTTTGCCTAAATGTTAATCAGGGCTTAGGTTATATCCGTGAATACGCCATCAAAATTCGTTCCGAAGTTTTCCGTAAGGCGTTAAAAGAACAATCAAAACTATTTACGATTTTATTAATGACAGATTTCCATTGGACAAGAATAACTTTCGTTTAATATAATTGGGTTTGTCATCGTTTCGTTTTATAATAGTCAGCAAAATTAAACCATGTTATAATCTAAATACATCCCACTACAACCGGGCAACATAAATCCCTAAACCGTAACGAGCATAGTTTTATAGTTTGAAACTTTAATCTCAAAAGGCCGACCTCAAACAGGCCGCTTTATATTTTCGTATTCACTATCCGTTCTTGTCGCTTGTGTTTTTTTTGTTGTAAAAAGGAAAGAAATGTCTAAAGCAAAGCCAAAGAGCTGGGGCGGAAAAATCGCCCTGAGCATGAGGTCGCCTTTGACTAATCCCGGGGTCGAACCCGTGCTATTACATGGAGAAAAGCAATTTAGAACTCTTTAGCTATGTCTATATTATGCCGAGGTATAAAGCAGAATAGTTGTGAGGAGATAAAGGTAAGTATAAAAAGGTTGATTGTAGGTCGTATGTTAAAAAATAAGGAAAACCACGCTAATAAAAATGCGAAATAGTCTTTGTTGGTTTGTTACCTTTTCAATACTAAACTTCTGATCTGATTGTATTAGAATTTGGCAGAGATAACCTGGGATCAGCAGAAGATATAGGCTACTTTAAGATAAGATAAGACGTAAGAGACATAAAAAACCGCGGGCGGAAAGCCAGTAAATTCTACGTTAGATAAGTTTACTGTGAAGTGGTTCCTGAGAAAACACCAACCTTTAAAGTTGTAAAATTTTGTAGCTCCTGATATCTCCAAATTCATCTTTTACAATTATGTAGATTTAATAAAGAAGTTCATAAAATCAAAAATCAATTAATTAGTGTTTAATGTAGAAATATTTATTTTAAATTGCATCACTTTAAGGCGTCATGCAAAAAACTTCATTAATAATATAGTCTTTATATGTGTAAACCTTGTAACTGAAAAATAATAGTACTTAGATGCTAAAATGTGTGAACAATCTTATGAGAGTGAATGAAGCAAAAGAGGTGTGTCAGGATGTAGCAAGTGGATGACTGTGGTCTCTGCCTACCCCTACGGGAAACAGTCGTGACTTTATGTATGTATATGCTAAAACAAGTTAATCAATGAATTTCAAGAAATTAATTGAGCGTCTACCGTTAGTGCCACTCGTAATAAAAGCATTGTCTCGCACACGATTGAAGCATATTCTTGTAGCTATTTTAACATAAACACTAGCTACAGATACAACTTAAAAAAAAATACCTTGCAGATGAATTGCTATTTCGGTGTTGTCAGACCACCTCGTGTTTACAATTCCACGTGTTTCTTCGCTAACCACTAATGCAATGACAGTATTCTTACATGTGATGTGATGGAATTCTGGTTTGAGGCATCATAAATCCTCTACTACTAAGATTAATGATTTATTATCTCTACCAACGCGCAGGTTGGTTGAGATAATATAAAGTATTATAAATATTTTTGACGTTGCTAACAAATACTAAGTATTTGAATTTCATAACCGTCTCACGGAATGGATACTATACATAACAATATAGTGTGCAAGATATTTAGAATATTAAATATAAGCTTTTTAACCAAAGCAATAATAAATAAATGGGAGCGTCGGTGGCTCAGCGGTTAAGACGCGGTCTCCCAATTTGGGAGATCCGGGTTCGATTCCCAGGCAGGCCATGTACCGACGAGTTTTTAAATTTAATATAATTACTTATGTGCATTTATCCGACAGCTCTTGAACGGTAAAGGAAAACATCGTGAGGAAACCTGCATGCCTTAGAAATAAAAATTCTAAGGCATGTGAAGTCCCCAACACGCATTGACCCAGCGTGGTGGACTATGGCCCATATTCCCTGGATTATACGAGAGAAGGCCTATATCCCTGCAGTGGGATGTTTACGGGCTGATGTTGATGATGAAGCTTTTAACCAATAAAATAATTATATGGAATTTTTATGGAATGGAATATGATATTCAAATTACTGAATTATTTTCGAAAATTGCCGGTAATCAGAAGAGAGAGGTGTGGTTGTGATGGTTAGAAGTATAATAAGAACATGACAATAGATTGTTCATATTGTAAATACTACTTTTTGCTTATTCGACGTTGTTGTATCGCGGATTAGTTTAACGAAGTTTAGCGGACAAAGCCGCAGACTCCAGCTGATATGTTCTGTTGTCACCCGTAAGTCATCCATCCTATAACAATAACAGGGAGACCTCACCTTGTAGGCGGTTTGAGACAGCAATTGAAAGTAAAATTAGTTAAGTCAACCACTAATAAAAATTACTTCTGTTTTAATCACATCATAAGAGCAAATACGCCCAAACCCTGACACAATGCGGGAGTAGCAAGCAAATATCACTTTACATGGAGCATGCCATTTCTAGTATAACCTGTGAGTGGTTGCATTGTCAGTGTATTAATCTGTGCTTCAATCGGTTGCCAATGTGGTACTTCAATGCTTTCAACTTATTTCGGCGAGCAACTTTAGTGCCCTAGCCTTCTGTTTGAGCACCCCTGCGCTAGGGCAAGAAGCGGTTAGAACACGTGCCATAAAAATAGGTCAACTGCTCCAAACCCTATAAAATGTCTATATACCTATCGATATAACAATATTATAATCTTGGAAAGCGTCAAAAGGTTCAGTCACGTAACGATGTGTCAGTTTTCTTCTCTTGTCTACGACGGCAACTGACTCCACGAAAATTGGATTCCCTTATTGATAACATGAGAGGATACCAAAGGATTCGGTAACATTTTTGTTCAGGAAAAACACGTAGTAAGTTAATTGGGGCCTTTGGCAAGGGGAGCTTTCACATTACGGTTGAGATTATTGTTAAAAAACATGGGACATCAAAATGTACAGTTTTAATTGGCTTATATGATTTATAGCCCTTTAAATATATTTTTTTGTCGACGACTTCGCAGACACATAAATGAAGCTGTGAAATATCATATGTTCCATTGTGAATGCCTCGTCTGCCAAATTATGTAGGTAAAGCAAGTCTGGAGGAATTACCTAAGGCCTGTACAGATCATTCGATTTTATGATCTGTGAGTTAGGACGCCGACAGATTAGATTACTTACAAGTTATTACGTAACAAATAAATCACTTGGAACAAAAAAGCAATACCTACCCGTTTTAATAACCTATTTGTCGCGATACCTACTACATACGTATGAAAATGTGCCTAAACGTGTGTGAGTAAGATTCTTTTAAGTTCGCATGGCTGCGTGACGCGACGAACCTGTCTTTACGTTAGGGTTGACGTGTCAAAAAAATGTATTGTGCATTATTCTTTCGACATTCATGTCGTGCATGAGTAACACCATTTTGTAGTTTGTAAAAATAATATACGACTGTATACTTAACGAAATATTTTTTTTTAATAAATTGCAAGTTTTTTATTTTAAGTTACTCCAAACTATCTATTATTTAACGTAATTGTACTAAATACACGATATTTCACATTTTAATAGTGGACGGAACGACGAGCGGAATCAAATGTATTTTTTGTTCTTTTACAAACACTACATTTCCAGGGGGCATAATTAATAACGAATAACAAGTTTACATCAAATTTTACGTAGCTTGTAGTATGTCAGTTGGCCGGGGGGTTCCCGACCGAGTAGAATGGGACGAACCGATCTCTTTCCATAGTAGGTGTCGTAAAAGGGGACTATAAGAGGTCGTGAGCATAACGGTATTGACCAGTGATAGGCAGTGGAATTGGTGCGGAGCGGTGCGGACCAAAAAATCTGCTATACCTGCCCAGCCCAGGGCAATTCCCCTCCATCCATGCAAATGGAGGTTATGTAGCCGCAATCGCCTGTAAACCGATGTCTTCTCCTATAATATGTCATACATTACAACGGCATATGCTGCAACGCTGCTGTGCCGGTTTGATCCAGGCATAACGCTGATATTAGGGTCGTGGCAGTTTTGTCGCGCTGTCGGTGAATATAGCGGCAGGTGTCAATGACTGAAGAAGCCTTCTCACCGATTACCGCCCACGCTACGTTGTGGGTGGAAGTTACGCGTTGACCCGTTGCCACTTTTAGGTTGTAAATTGAACTGCATTGAATAACAAAAATACAAAATTATTTTCTTTCGTACAACTGATTACTTGTAAAGTAATATAGAAATATTACAGAGGTACATAAAGTTACTCTCGAGCACTCGTGGCGCAGTCGCATTAGCTATTTAAGCAATGTCTGGGTCCTTGGATGGATGACCACGAGCATTTTAATACGAGTGTTTCCGTGCTTTGGATGGCACGTTAATAGGCGGTCCCGGGTGGCGACTAGTCTGATACAAATCCACCAATCCGGACTGGGCCTGCGTGGTGGATTATGGCCCATACCCTCTCCCAGTGAGAAGAGGCTGTTGCCCAACAGTGCGGACGTGTAAGGCTGTAGATGATGATGATATAAAATGACTGCACATTCACTAGGCTGATTTCCTGGCGAAGAACGTGTAAGAAATTCAGCTCTGTCCACCTAGTCAGGTAGCAAGCCTTTCCATAATTGCAACCGCTATCGTTAAACGCGATAGCTGATTGGCTGGCAGAAAATTTAGCGAATCCCGCGAGGAGTAAATGTTTGTGTGATGAATACGAACATTTTATTCCCGAGATGTTTATATAAATATTTATATATCTTTATCCGTTATCTATTATCCTCAGTGCAAGCTTTTCTTAGTTTGGGAGTAGATGATTGGCGTAAGTGTCCAAAATATTTATTATTATTATTGTTGTGTTATTAGAATCGTTTGCTACTTTGCTACAAGCCTTATATTTTTTCTTTAATATTAGTGCAATCATTTGTTTCAGCATTAGGTATATTCAGGCACTGATGCGAGGCAATGCGATATTGTGTATAAGTGTCCTGAACATTTCATAGAGTTTATTTTTTTGAAGAAGTTTGCTAAAGATTTTTGCAGATTTGGAAAACTTGGGAACTAACAACTTGGAAACTGTGTTAGGTTGGGCAGTTTTTATTTTTAACGCGACTACAAATTCTAGCATTAATATCTATCAGCACGAATTAATAAACAAATTAATTTCTGTAATTCATTGCTTTCAAATTTAAACGTGTAAACGAAGCCCTTGCAACAAATAAGTAAAGGTTGTATCACTTTTAATTTGATTCCTATTTTCAAGAAAAATAATTCTATTTCATAATTTTATTAACTGCGATGGATGTGAGTTCTAAATTTAAATACTACAACTGTTCCAAAATACAAGTCAAGTTTATTTAGCTCTTGAGATAAACAGAAATACACCGAAGCGAAACCCAAAGGGTTTACTTTTTTGTACCTGAGTACAGAACCCTGAAAGGGAAAATACTAATAAACAGTCTGAATATCGCTGCGAGCGGCTCAAAAAGGTACGGTCGTGTGTCGGAGACCGCGAATCGGTAAGTACCTACATAAAATGGACGCAGAGAGTATACTGCGTTTGTATGCGTGAGCATTATTTATTATGCCAAGGTTCCAAATCCCGGTTCTGAACTACTGTCGTAAATCACTGCTATTTTAGTAGAAGCCCTAGCTTATGTGAAGTGGCGCAGCGTTTAGTTTACATTAAAAAATTACTGGGATAAGCTGGCAGATAATGAAGATATAAACATATAATAAATAAATCAGTTCCAACCTAGGCAAACTATAGGTAACTGGAAACTTACATAAATATTTATATACTTATATACCTACCTACCTATTTATTTACCTAAACTAATGTTTGCATGACATTGTAATTGTGACAAAAAATTAAAATGTTCACCTTTTCCCCTTGTCATCATTGTATACCATGTTTTGAGCTAATAAATAATTCTGACTCTATAAACATCGGCGACATTACTGGCATCGGGACTTCATTGCAAATTTTTTGTTTCTTGCATTTTTAGGGTTCCGTCCGTTTTGTTTCGCCATATGGGTCGTCTGTCTTTATGTCACATGCATTTTATTCGCAGACTACTAATGCTACGAAGCTGAAACTTGGCATGGGATATACATAGATAAGACGCGTACAAAACAATAAAGTAAATTGTCGAAAAAAAATTTTGACAGTACTTGTAAATTGGAGGTTTTTTTTAAATTGTGTACACCATAACCTAGCCCGTATAAGGTATCGTTGAATAAATCTTTAAAAAATATTGAAGATTGCCTTGCAGACCACTGTTTTGGCTTTTCATTGGTGATTTTTATTACAGTTACGTGGTCCCCATTCCCCAGCTAAACCTATAATGTCTAAAATTTTGTAAGTATTCAAAATATAGTAGCTTTAAAACCAAAATTGTCACAACTAAGTAGGCTTTACTAGTTTACGAGTACTATAAGACTTAAGGGATGTATTTGGAACTGTGAAAAGTTAACTCCATACTACATAAAATTACACAATTGCAAAAATAAATTTGTACTTTAAAATGGCTACGGCACCCTACTGCGCGTGGCCCGATACGGACTTGGCCGGTTTTTGGGAAATAAACTTAAACCGCATTAGTAATATTAGTCGAAAACAACATACCTATTGTAAAATAAATATGTCAGTCTTATGAAATATAGCGATTTGTCATAAAAAAAACGAGTAAATTAAGAAAGACATTAAAAATATCTTTTCGTATTTAGAGATGAGAGGTTTTACGAAACAGAATAATAATTCGCATCTCTGAAGAGACTTTGATGGATGATCTAAATGAATTCAATTTACCTACGTTTTAGCTCAATGGTTTACATCACTTACGTAAAGAATGAGAGCTTTTATCTCGATTATCTAAATAATACGAAAAATCCATGTGTTCCAAAGCACTTTTATATTACCTAAATTATTTAGGATATTTTTTTTATATCCTTAGACATCATGGACTTATTATTTAAACAGGACTGATAACTATCAAAAGAATCATTTAGGAAAATGATCACTATGTCAACGCAATAAGGTATTAAATTGGATGCACCATACACAAAGGCAAATCCGAGCCGAGAGAGATAGAAATAACGGAGGCCGTGTGTCTCGTTCTTACATCTTGCCAGCAAAAAAAATGATTATGATCAACAGTTTTGGCTACTCAAAAATTCCATTGAAACACTTATATTTTTATGTTATTTTAACAATTATAAATAAACAAATAACATTCGCATTAATTTCTTTTCATATATTCTTAAATCAAACAGAAAACATACATTTTTATTTCGATTTTGTTATTTTTATGGTAACCCTGAAAAGCATGTCATGTCATGGCGGTTCGGTGTGATTTTGAATTTTCTTTGCATTAAAAGTTTTTTAAAGTATTTGTTATATTATAACAAGTAAAAGGAGTAAAATGGTGAAAAAGTGTTGCGTTTATACTTGCCCAAGTGAATCCTATGGTGGTTGCAACATATCTTTCCACAGGTAAGCTAAAAATAATATTTTTGTAAATCAAAGAAGTAGGATGCCCATGAATTCTTGAAATGAGTCGAAATATGTGAAATATGTGTGATTGATTAGGGTCCTGACTGTTGTACTATTATTGCAGTTTCCCAAAAAATGAAGAAATGCGAAATAAATGGCTCACGCCGGCTAATGTCAAAACGCCAAAGTTTTTTGACAAATATTTTATTACAACATTTGTCCCAAGTAACAAATATATTGTGGTCACCCTGTTAGACAGAGACAAACGGCCTCTACGTTACACATCCTGCTCGGCTCGTTTTTCAGCGGCGAGTACTCAGTCCTGTTTAAATAATAAGTCCATGTTAGACATACACACAGCGCCATCTAGTTCCACACTAAGCAACTATAGTCTTGTGTTGTGGATACCAGATGGTTGATATACTACATGAAGACATTTTTTTTTGTATATAAATATGAATGAAAACATCCATGGCTCGGGTACACATCTCCGTATTCATCACACAAACATACCTATGCCCCCAGCGGGATTCGAACCCGCAACCTTTTGGTATAGTGACCAGAGTTGCTAACCACTACACCAAACAGGTCGTCTTGTCTCAGGATTGTGACTTAAGACCCAGAAAGCGTGGAAAGAATTATGTTATTGCTGTTTTGGCGGTATACGTAAATAAGGTGGTGGTAGCTATCCCGGCGGACATTTAAAATGCCCTACCACGACCCAAACCGAGTGCTAAACATGTAACCCGCTGGGGATCAAACCCGCGACCTCCGATTCGTAAACCCTATGTTGTTTATATTGAACCACTAAACATGTAACGCAACGCAATATTTGAAGCCCTGTAAACGGGACCCCTAGTCACGAAGGAGACCTTCGCGTCAATTTTCAAAATTAGAAGTCACTGGATTGTAACTTACAAGTTGTTATGCCTTGCATCACTTTATTATGAAACACGCTTTCAAATGGTGTATCTTTTTATTGCGTTACACTTAAAACTAGAATTTTTCCCAACAGTATTAATACTATTTAATATTTCCACTTATTATTTCGCAGCCGTTTCTTAGAAAAGGTGATCACAAAGTGTTCCTACAAGGATTTCGTTTCTCGAAATCGAGGCACAGAACGGAATTATGTAAGATTAAATTAAAATTTTATTAATATTTAAATTAGATTTTGTGACGTGCAAATGCGCCAAAATTTCATCCGGATATTGATAGCCAGAGGTGAGAGTACCGGACAGTGACAATATTGATGGATCGGCACGGATGAAGCATTTAATTTTAACGACTGACGCGACACGGACTCGGTATTTAAAACACTATTAATAACGCCGAGCAACCGTTGCGTGACGGACGTAAAGCAAAAATAAATTTAATCCGTATCGGTAGTTAAAAAGCCTTTAAATTAAAACAACGCTCTAAACTAATGTGCTCGTACAGAGGTATTTGCAAAGCTTTTAAAAGACAGTTTACAATTTGGATTATTATTTGTTTTTTTTATACGAATGTTTGTATGTATTTATATAGGTAATTTATTTATTTTATTAAAATTTAGTTTACCGCACACGCTACCTACCTATCATGTGCGTAATGTTTCCTAACCCAAAGGTTGCCTGGAAGAGATCGCTTTTAGGGATAAGGCCGTCAAATTGTCTGTCTGTCTCCTTTTTTTATTTATCTTTGTCTTATGTTTCTTATTGTTGTGCAATAAAGAATATTTTGTTTGTTTGTTTTTTATTATTTTTGGATATCTCTGTTGACCTTGGGATATACGTCGTGATGATATGTATTTATGTAAGTTAATTATAAGTGGATACTTTGTGATATTGGCGCCAATTTTTAAGTACGTAATAAACCTATCAAAATACTAATTAATTTGTAATCACATCCCCCATCCCTACCTTCCTACCACCACTTCGTAAGGTGCATAGATAGACATCGTTGTATTTTATGCACTGAAAAAAAAAGATAGAAAAAATATTGTTGCGCAAGCAGCAGAGTTCTTTAATTGGAAACGCTTCAGAGCGTTACAATAACTTCCTTATTAGTTTTTATAAATTCAATCAATCGTAGAGATACTATGATGTTTACGTGCTTCGACAATATGAACTACGACAGAAATGAAGTCTTAGTTGTATAGAGATGCGACCCCCGATGACCCCCACGTGTTCCTTGTAAACATGATTTCGAGCGGTCGACAGTTAACAGTTCGTCCCTTCCGGGCAGAAAGCACCCCAACCTCTTGGAAGTAGAGTGGAAACTACTTCACTACCCACCCCTTGTATAATGTTTATTAAAATTCGCCTTGGGGCCTTGTTCTTGATACATGTACATAGTGTTGTTTGTGTAACAAAGAACTACATAGATGTAAATTGGAAAGGGAATCCGCGATATTATAACATTATTATCTTGGTAACCAATCACATTATGTCTTTTTTACACACGATTCTCATCAAATATGGCTAAGAACCACATGGCAAACATCAAATTTGGAATAAAAGATCCTTTTGAAATCGATCCAGTCGTTTTGGCGCTACAATACCACAGACAGACACACAGACTCCACATATATTTCAAACTTATAACAGCCCCTTTGCGTTGGGATTTTAAAAAGGGTATTAAAATTTTGAAAAGAGAAAAAAGGTGATAACTTCGTCACGACCGACTTTCCTTTTTTACCCAATTTCCTATCTCCAGCATCCTCATAGGAAAGTATTAGGCAAAAATAGAGGAGAAACTAGCGCTTCCGAGGAGTAATTTCCTGTAACTACATCAAAGATTAAATCATAATTATATCGCGATAGACGGTTCACTCTGACTACACTTACGCGAACGTCGGCACAGAAAATTGATTTACGAGATAAATTGTGTATTTACATCTGGCGAGACGAGGCTTCCG
Source organism: Oegoconia quadripuncta (assembly GCA_949316235.1). Lineage (NCBI taxonomy): Eukaryota > Metazoa > Arthropoda > Insecta > Lepidoptera > Autostichidae > Oegoconia > Oegoconia quadripuncta. The sequence continues at coordinate 21,162,549 of OX438746.1, forward strand.
GCGTCGTAAAATACAATCAATAAGTGCTATGACAGAAGCACAGCAAAATAATATACATTGAAATCAGTAATACAATTTCATAGTAAAACTTGAGTTCGCTCACAACTCGAACATGGCATTTGTAGTGTGCATAAAATCGAATTTTTCTGTCCTTCACTGGAGCATTTCTTTCAATTTCATACCTTTTCCTCTTCCTTTACGTTGCAAAAAAGGAGTTGGTATTTTTTGTATCTTTATCCTCAATATGTCTTGATATTTATGAAACGAGTTTAATGATTCTTCAAGGTAGTACCGTGATGTTAGTTCTGATAATATAGACGATTGAAGTTAGCTGTTAGGATATCTTTATTAAGTTGGTTACAGCTTTCCCTTCTACTGCTTTCCTTCTTTTTAATTTTTACAATATGAAGTGAAATGAACACTTTCATTTTCCAAGGGATTCCATGTTTACCATCCCCGGTAAACTTCTTTTCCTACTTACACACTCTGATTCTTTCTTTAAGAGTCAGGTAGAAATAGAGTCAAGTAGAGACCGTCGGCCTTCAGTTGGCACTGAGTAGTATTCTGTTGCTAGCTTATATGAGTTCCAGTGGGAGGAGTGTGGAGGCGACAATGCCTCAGGAAGGGGGGTTTTTTTTCAGGTATATATACGTGTGTATACGTGCCGGTTCGAGGAAAATTTTAAGACGGAGCTAGTTTCGACTATGGCACCCCCTTGCTTGCTCCTAAAAATACCAGTTCTGCGTGCACGTGCAAGCATGGAACTGAGAAGATCTCGACAACATCTTAAGTCTATGTCTAATTTGTAGATTGAAAACAGCTATGCTCGTGGAACTGCACTCCTAACGAAACAGTTGATTTAGAATGAAAAAAAAACTAAACTATATCGAAATTACATTTATTTGAATTATTTTATCATCAGCATCTTATTTAAGAGCCATGCTCTTGTCGGTGGAGATTTTTCCAAATCTCTCTGCTCTTGTATTATTTTACATGAGATATGGCGTCTGGAGCGGCCGCGCTGTACGCCCTATGGTTGGACCGGCCTTGTATGTAGACCTCTATGTAGTAGACGTATGTAGATGTTACTTCCTGTAGGCTAAAAGACTTGACCAATTTTGAAGTGCAAGGTCTCCTTAGATTCATCATGGTCCCCAGAGTGTCATAGGATACATTTATTTAAGGGAATCCAATACAGAGCGCCCGCAAAATACAAAATATGTCGTCGGGTTTTTTGGTTTTTAAATATTGTTAAAATGTCAAAACTAAATTGTTTACTTAAAAGTTGAATCGCCCCATAAAAATGTTAACTTTTCAATCTGTCATTTACAAATTAGGAAATGGGCGACTGGGGGAAGGTAACACTAATTTCAATGGATTTAAATTGACATTCATTGATACAGTTTATCTTACATCATGAAATAAATGCTTGATATTTGACGATGTATACTTGGTGTGAATAAATTGATAACGCTAGCTTTAATTAGAGTTATGAAATATTGAATTTCTAGGTTATTGCGGTTATCTGCAAAATACTTAGTGGAATGGATGTTAAGAAAAGAAAGATACTTTAGTTACTGGTTCTCAATTAGGTATACATTCTTAAGAGTGTGGGTACCTATATACATTATGACGCAGACAGACCTGTAGATGGTTGCCGCCGGCTGCCTCTGCCTACTAATGTAGGCTCGGCGAAAATTTACCTAAGGGGATGTCTCGTTTTAATAGATATTTATATTCTATTTCGTCCTACAATTTCGGAATATGTACGTTATTTCTAAGGAATGAAGGATCACAGTGGAGAATTATAAATTGTAGTCATACAATTCATATTGAACTTAACTAAGTAGATCGTAACGCTAGTTTTAATAATTCGCCTGAACAAGTTGATAGCGTGTTTTGAATGTGTCGCCACCTCAATCAGTTTCAATTTCTAAGTATTCCTGTGTGTTTCTCGATTAAGTACAAGCACTATAAACCCACCACAACTCTCGAATGTCTCTGAAATTGACTACGGGAAGTGCTGTAGGTATAATTTGCATAGTTACTGAAATAAAATCATATAGGTACTTACTTGCGTATGGTACAGTCACGATTGTTAATATAGTGTCCAGATCAGATAGGTTGATAAAACTAATGTTAGGTAATTTAAAATTGGAGGAATAGTGATACGTAGATATTATTGTTTAGCATACATATTTTTTTTTTCGTAATTCTCTCCTCTAGGAGAAGGCAAAGGGATCTAGCCCATAACAGCCATGTCTTATTTCTCTTATTTCTTCAGTTTGTAAGTCAGTCTCAGTCAAAACAAGTAATTCGCCGTATACTTGGCGTATACAGAGTCTAGTCACGGTCAAGTCATTCTTCAGTAAAGTGGCAGAATGCTTTACAAAAGATTTTGGCGGCTTCTTGTAGGAACCCGAAAGCTCCGTTACGCACTTTAATTTACACTTCCCTTCACTTGTACACCATCACTAACGTTTGCTGCACAATATTCTGCCATTATTAAGCTTCAAAAGTTAGAATGCACAAATTATAAGAATTATAAAGAAAAATGCTACTTCACTCGCCGAGTTCCCGCCAAAAAGCCTTAGCATACATAATGATTTTGTAGTATTTTTTTGCAAGAAGGCATTTATGCGAGTGTTCATCACGAATACTATTCCTGTCAGTGTCAAACACTGTGATTCAAACTTTGTGGTACGATATTAATTCACAACTTACTTAGTTTCTAAAAGAAATTAGGATATTTTGACTTCTCAAAATAAATATTTCAGACACTTATAAATTAGCGAAACTAGGCTAAGCCAGTATCTAAATTGTACTCTAGCTAACGGATAAACATTTATATAAAAGTGGGATCCGTGAACGAAAACAATTAGAAAATCATCAGCAAAACTTTAATAAAATAAAGTCTTGACATCTTACGAACAACTGCTCATTTTAAAAGTATCCCAAAATTCATTAAAGTTGTTAGCGATCATAAAACTTCGTACTCAAATATATACCTAAATGTAAGAATTCAACACACAAACATTTGCATCTAGCGGGTTTCAAAGGCACCACACCAGTCGGCCGTATTACATCTTTGTAAGTTATTTGTTGTAAGAATTATCGACCTTCAATTGGATCTAAATTAAAGTTCTCGGCTGTACATCATATCGATAATTTACACAAGTAATTTACACCCAACACCTACAGAATGTACTTATTGTCTCCAAAAGTTCACGGCAAAGGTTAAGATTATACCTAATTAAATTAATCACGGCCAATTTAGAAAACGATTTTCTTTAAAATTAGCATTTGCTTTAACACCGTGGCTTAGTTAGCGTTCGTGTTTCCCTGTTGCCTGCTCTTTCTTACAATATTAGCATATAAATGAAATGCTAGGCCATTTTCCGTGGGTAAACGGCTGCGGTCAGCGCCGTCGGCGATAAGTTTTTAAGATAGTGGGAAATAGCTGGATCGACGTGACGTCATACAACGATCGAGCGCCGTCTCCACTAGGGCATATAGTAGCATTAGAACGTATTGAAAGGAAATGTTACAAAAGGATCAAGTCATTGAAATATCAACCAACATTTTTCACATTGATTTCGCATATATCACCTATACAGCAGGCTTTTAGAAAAATTTTCCTTACCTACCTTGAAAACTAGACGATTGATTACTCCTGGATTGCATGTTTTTATATAGTTTGCTGCATAACAATATTGATTGTATGGAAATGGTGAATGAAATTAATTACAATTTACCCAGTCGTTCTCTAAGAATAAGGGAATTATACCCACATCGCTTGTTTGCGTTTAACACAAGCAGAACGCATGCAGGGGAGCGTGCCCCCCTGTATCGACTGACATATGTAACATCTATAATAAATATCTAACGGATGTGGAAGTATTCTTTTTGTCTAAAAACCAATATAAGAAACAGTGTTTGGAAGTCCTGTCAGACATTGGTGATACTTAAGTTTTAAATTAACTGGTTCGGATTGCTTTTCTGTCTTTGCAGTTATATATAAAATTGTCGTTTTCGTCATTCGTTCGTGATGATTTTTAATGTAGAGTTAGTGTTAGTTGTATCTAGTGATAGCTCTGTGTAAAATTTCTAACACAAGACAGAAATATGTGGAAAGCCCTAAAGATCCTGTCGTAGGGCAGACTAAAAGGGTTGCTGATGCTTAATAATAGTATAGAAAAATACATATTAACATGTAACTTACTTTAGGGAATTAAGGCTGTATTATCATTATTATTAGTGTTATTTTCGTGTTAGTGTTTCCATGGTCCCGGTTGATTTCAATTATAAGGCGTCGTTAAGGCAAGTCTGTGGCTTGAGAACGGACGTCTGCAGGGCTAGCAAAACTTATATCTCAAATTTTGGGTTTTCGTAGTCTACAGAAAGAAAATAGAATTGAGAAAATAAAGGGGTTCGCGATCACATGCGTAATTCTTTCAATAAATAGGCTCTATGATTTGTGCTCATCGAGCAGGTGGCCTAGTCTAAAATTCACCAATCAGCAGTGAACCCGTATGCTGGATTATGGTCCGTACCCTATCTAGTGGGAGGCTCTGGCCCAGCTTTGGGGACGAAATGTTGTTAATATGAAAGAGAAAAGTAACCAAAGTTGTTTTAGATTTGCAAGTGAGTAGCAAATTTGAAATAACGGGAGCATAGAAATATAAACTGAGAAGTATATTATTATTATAGTTAAGATGAATAAGGAGCTAATTAAAATAGCCAAAGAAAACTTTATAAGATTTACACACCCACTAAAACAATCAAGTTAACTGAAACTCCAGCGTTTAGCTCGGTCGTAAATCTTCGGAGCGATTGCGAAGTGAACTCTGATAGCGTGGACTAAAGATAAAGTAAGAAAGCTCGTAAAACCATTAACAAAGGCTATAGCTCTATACGCGGCTTGAATATCCGATTATTGATGCCATTAAACTATCGTGGCTTACACCCCTGGGGAGTTGTTACGATGCAATCGGTGAAATTGAACTTGTAAGTAAAGGGTTCCTAGAACTCGCAGAGCATAGAATACGAGCGGTATAACTCGACAGGAGTTCTATTTTTGAATAGCTAAACTGAAATGTGTCGTCGCATGCGACTAAGTCACAGACGAGTTTCATGTTACAGAATGTTGATTTTCTACATCTTTGAATTATTCGTCTCCGGTGTTATCGATATAATTTGAAATGTTTAATATTATTCGTTTCTTGCGTCATTATTATTATTATTATTTCATTATTATTATTATTATCAAATCTGATGTATAAACATCAGATTTTGTTGCTGATTGTCTGATCAGACTATCTATTCGTATTCACTCGATACACGTCCGATTCTTGCATCAGATTTTTTCTGAACTCAGTCGTTCTCGAGCTGTTATCCCAAGTGCTTGCATGCGGAGCAGAAAGAAAAAATAAACGACGAATTACTGTTACTTCTTGCAAAAAAAAAAAAAATTGTAAATATTTGCTCGTGTTGACGCAAAAAAAGAAAATCCGGTAATAAAGTCGTAAACATCTCGGCGCTATTTCCGACTATATCCGCCTATCGGGTTGGACGAGTATTAAATGTACAAACAAAATAATGGCTCCAGCGTCTTCCGATAGTTGGATCCGACTATCTGATGGAAAAATCTAACTTATATTCCCAGCTTTAGTCTATTACGTACTCTTCGCTATCTATTTTCAATGTTGTTTATAATAAATCTGTGACACATATTTTGACATTTATTCCGACGACGTTGTAACCAGACGACGCCGATTGGTTGAGACCACTGCATCGTTTCGGTCGAGCCATGCAAAAATACTAATAAAATTTCCGGTATCGAACCAACATTAGTATAATCGAGGGCTAGACGCGAAGCGAACGATCCAAAATTAGAGTCCCTGGGATTTTGAGGTATGCAAAGTGGACACTGATGAGGATTAGTCAAAAGCTTAGCGTACTATGGAAAGAGCAATGTTCGGGTTTCTGAGAGAAGGGTTACCATGACGTACAGCTTATAGAAATCCAATTAGATAAGGCTCTCTTTTGGTACGATTTGCAAAGCCTTCCATGGGAAGATTTGATTTGAACATTGCGTTGTTCATGTCTACGACACAGTAGGTATTGCTTGTCAAATATACAGGGATCATAGACGTTCCATTACCCTTCGGAATTACCGAAGAGATGCCTCATAGATAATTGCGCTTTTGTTCTTTACATCGAAATCTAGAAAACCCCCTAGAGATTTATTATCCAGATAAACAAACCAACTGACATAAAAGCAAATAACCTTAGAAACGGCTTAATCGATTTCCATAAAACGGGGCTAAGAATCATCCCACGCATACCAGCTTTTAGCATAAAAACTGTTTTTAAATCAGTGTAGCCGTATTGGCGTTACATACATACATACGCTAATACTGGTTTTGCTTTGGAGGTTGAAGAGACTTTGCCAGTGAAAGATGCCTATCAAAGCTTACTCAGATCGAAATGGAGAGTGATTACAAAGTTGTATTACTGGTATTGCGTATACTGCAGTGCGAGTCAGGGGTGTATTCAGAGCACCCTCTCGGGGGATCCACGTCACATAAATTGCTTCATTCTTATTACCTAAGTGCAGCTTTTGTGACTTTGGGGGAATACAACTCAATAGCAGACAAATCTCATTACAAGTCACTACATTTTTAATCACACAATAGGTTTATAGTAGTAGATGATCTATCGTACTAATTTTGATTTTTAATTTTACCGATTAAAATCAAAATAATTTGATGGTATTATTAATTTATCAATCAATCAATCAATCAATCAACTACACTTTATTGCACAAAAATTCTACAATGCACTTCATAAATACTCTGTACTGGTTTGTACAATTATTATTTTTGTTTGAAGCTATTTCAAACAAAAATAATAATTGTACAACCAGGCGGTTTACTAACAATTTATGTTATTTTATTACTTTAAATGATGATTACGTTACATTAGAAACTTGAACTTTTACCACAGTATGCGACCGCAGACCTTAGTATTCGATATAAATTTCAACTTGGTACCTCAAGCCGTTTCCGAGAATAACTATTTTAGTATTTAAAAACAAAAAACCCGACAGCCTATTTGGTATTTTGCGGACGCCATGTTGGAATTCTTTTAACTATAAAATGTATCCTATGACACTCCTGGCATCAAGACTAATCGAAGCGACAACACGCACTTCGAAATTGGTCAAGCCTTTTAGGCTACAGGATTTGCCAAGGAAGATTCCTTGGCACGGCAATACCATAAAAATGTATGGTAAAAAATCCAACATGGCGTACGCAAAATAAAAATGTGCTGTCGTTTTTTTTTGGTTTTTAATTACTTAAATAGTTCTTTCAATAAGATTCTCGTTGATATAGAAAATCTTCTTTTCAATTTTAAATATAATATAAAACGGAAACTTATTGAGAAACATATTTTAAAATAACAGACTATTTAGATGACAATGATCCTTGGACATAACCAGTTCGTTCCCATGCCATTTTTGAAATATAAAAAACCAGAAAAAGCAACCCTTCCACTTTGCCGCTTCTTCTCTCAGGATTGTCTTTTGAATAAGCAGTAGTTTAAAAAATTTAAAAACTGACTATTAGTGTACCCTGTGAACCTACAAAATAAAGATCTTTTGACTTTTACTTTCAAACGCTATTGTTTGGGATATCTCTGAGCACCCCATTTGGGATAAAGGTTGTGACGTTATGTATGTTATGTTATGTATGTAAAGTAAGTAATGTCAGCCGAAGTTTAATCTTCAAATCATGTGCGTGTCCACGAATAATGTCTAACTGTATGTGAAGCCAACAAGTGAGGTTCCTACTAGAGCTACATACGTTTAAGCCGGTTAGCTGGCCCGCACGTGCCTACGAAGGGCTCCAATGGATTTTTATTAGGTATACACGGTTCGACCTTTACAAGATTAGTGATTTTAAATACGATCAACTTTGTCACCATTACTATACTGGAGAAAGGGATCTGTCTGGTAAATGTAGTATTTGACTTGTGACAAAGTGGTATCAAAATAAATAACTACACATTGAATATAAACGCGAAAGTAACTCTGAAACTCCGTTTGTTACCTTTCTCATGACTAAACCAATTGTATCCGAAAGGGGCAAATAGGTAGTCTAGGACCTCGAGATGGATACATGCTAATTTTACTTAAGACAAGACAAGTAATTTAAGGTTAAGTCGTAGAGGAAAGCATTCATCCATCCACACTAATAGGTAAATACTAATGTTTTTTTATGCAGTTAGTTCTCATACGACCTTAATCTCACCTGATGTAAAGTGAAGATGAAGCCGAAGGTGGAAGCGTACTGATCCGGAATCCCCATAGTTTTTGGGGGACTGGCTATCTTATCTCCATTAACAGCCGGAACATAACAATGCTATTAAATGGCTGCTTAGCGCAGACTTAGATAAGACGATAGTAGCTAGAGGCAAGCGGACAATTAAAATGTCCTACCACCAAGTAAAAGTAACTCTGTGTCTGTTCGTTACCTTTTCAAAGCTAAACCTCTGAACCGACCGTGCAGAATTTTGGCAGAGAGGTAGCTTGGGACCTGGAGTAGATATAGGCTATGTTCTTCCTCAAAAAGGCGGCGATCAAATAGCTCCAGCAATCAATTTGAAAACTAGTACATAATGAAGGGTTATATTTCGCGGATAAGTGAAGTATTTTAGGCAATTGAAAACCATTACATAAATGATCTGTAATCATATCTTTATCGGAAATCAAATATCATCGCTGTACTATTGTTTTATGGTTTCCTTTTATACAAACAGAAAATAGAACAGCAGTTAAACGCGAAAAAAATATCAGCAACTTCGTACTTTCGTGAAACCCTTCTACCAATCTAAAGCCATTCAAAGAGTTTAAAAGTTTTAGGACTTTGGTTGACTTAGTACAGTCAAGTAGAAAGTGCGCGTATGGAATATCGAAGAGATTAACAATTTTAGCTGCTTTCATTTATAAGAATTTAAGAGTCCGACGATTTTTTAGTTTCGCTTCGTTCCAAATTTTAAGATTGCAGCACACCGGAAAGTACGCTATATAAATATATAGCGTATAGGTCATCAAAATTTATGACCTGTCCATGGGACTTTAATACGAAAATACGCTTTGAAAGGCTGCGTCTTTTTATTGGATTATACTAGAAACTTTAATTTGTACGTAGTCGTAGACCTTAGCATTGGTTATTAAGTTTAACTTGGTACTTTCAACCCTTTCGGAGAAAAACGGCCATCAAAGTTATAGTTTAAAGGGTTGCAAAACTGCAAACAAAAGCATATTATTTAAAAAAATACAACGCCGTGGTTTTTTTTATACCTACACTATTTGCTGCAGCGATATTGTCTACGCTTATAAATCGCCCGAGTGATAGGGCTATTAACTTAATCAAACATTACCTTATTTGGCTACTGGACTATAATAGTCACAGAGTTGGTGCTTGATGCTCACCCACTGTAGTAGCAGCCTATAAAAATGCAGATGAGTTTAAGACTCTGGCAAAGTAATCGTCCAATAAAATGTGTCCAAGTAATAGCACATAAACTATGAAATACTAACCCAGATCTGAAGCTATGACAGCGAGCTTAACTTATGTGCTGTCTTTGCATTGAATTTTGGATGAAACTGGCGACTCGCCAGTAGGAAAGATTTATAAAATAGAGTAGGCTTTCACCCCTGAAGGCTGTTTTTGACGGTGTACGATGTTTAGTTGTACAAGTAACAGCAAGATTACGTTAGACTTGTTTAGCTAAATTTTACTAGTTATGTTATACATATAATAACAGTATGGAACTTTCTACCAAAAAACTACTACATATTTACACGTTTCAATGGGCAATGGCAAAGTCACGTGTGCATTTCTGCATTTTATTTCGAAAGGTGAGCCGTGGATGTTGTTTCAAGCATTATACTTTTAATATTTGGAATACCCAAACTTGTAAGTTTGGGCTGTCTCTGACCACCTCATTTGGGATAAAACACGTGACGTTATGTATGTGCAGTTAATCAAAATATTAGAAATAATGTTGTGTATGTATGTATGAACAAAATAATGAAAGAGGTCGATCATACATTCCCTTTCACATGATCATGTAACTGAAATCTGAAGCTTGCAGAACTGCAAAATGTTTTATATTATATTCTAATAACAAATACTCGTAGGTATATTCAATATCCACTCAACTGCGATTTGTAGGTATAAAGTAAAAGGTTGGATACCCCTGAACTACCTCTAGGCGATTTACTATCAAACATAACGTGGAGGGAATTCACTGGAGTTCCATCCGTATCTGATTATTGCTTCAAAATTATCGTTTTGCTCCTCCGGGCGATATGATAGTTTGAATATTACATTTCCTTACTAAATAAACTTCGCTATCAGTTTATGTTATTGGAAAATGTTTGTGTACCCTAAAGCTATCAGTTATATAGGGTGTTGCCGTAATACGTTTAATTCTCTAAAACTATAGACCTCGAGCAATGGAGGGATGTTTAGCTTTTCACAAGATAAGATACAGGATATCATTTGTTGTATGCCAATTTAAACCTACTGTGAAATAATAATAGGGTTTATTGCATTTATCCGCCAGTCAGTCCAAGCTAATATTATTTTCACTAACAAAATAAGAGAGCAATGATCCTGTGGGTTTGCGTCACTTCTTTTCCCACAAATGACTTCCGTTTCCGAAGCGATAGTGTCAATTTATCCTTGGCTAACAGTAGGTATAAATGATGTAAAATTCGTATTAAATGTTTTGACTATTTTGGTTGTATTAATTTTATATTTTAAAAATTGTAAAATGAATGTAATCAATGGTGACTACTTAGTCAAAATATTTAATTCTCATTTTACACCATATTAGCCCAGGATAGATTGACGACTGATTGGTGTAGTGTTAGTGACCGAAACCAATGGTTGCGGGTTCGAATCCCGCTAGGAGTAATTGTTTGTGTGATCGAGTCATAGGCATTTCCATAAATACTTATTTACGTTTATAGTACCTACATACAGACATTCTTATCTATTTATAGGAATTTTCTTAATTTTTTGTAACTATATAAAATATTAAATGAAACTATAAATGAAAATTTAAAAGTTTGGAGTAGATTCAAGGATTCTGCTATGTATGTATTCTGAATGGTTTCTAAAACTTATTAAATAAAAAGAAAAATTAAAAAACTCACGATTTAAAGCTTCTAATCTTTCAAATAGTGCCTTATAACGACAAACCTATGAAATGATAAGTTTATAAGGTAATACTTCTGCAATGGAACAACAAAACTGAATTTTGCTCACTGCTTTTAACACACACTTGGCCGGTTTATTAATTGAATAACTAAGTCCAAAGCCGTTTAACATGCAACTCGCTGCTATTACTATTGAAATGTGCGAGACATTCCTTTGATCGCTTTGTTCTGCACGTCGAAAAACTTTTACATAGATCACGTATTAAATAGTAAAACAAGTTGTCACGATACGTAACGTGGAGTCAGCTTTACTTTTATTATAGAAATTGGATCAGGAGGCGTATCGCAGACGATGATAATTATTTTATTATTTTTTGTCGTGATACAAATTGTAACACTAATACTAAGGTATGGAATGTCGCTAGCGTTTCTTGATGATCCTAAAACCTGGCGATATTCAAGAACGGGATGAAAAGGTATCTACTGAGATGGCGTGGTTCATCTTCGGCCACATCGTCATTGTCCATCAGGTGAGATTGTGGTCAAACGGGTATCCCAGTTAATCAAAAAAAAACTTATTTACTTATTGCAACTCTTGGATATCTTGCTCATTCTTTTCCTACTCACTAATTACATGTCAATTGACGATTTTAGATTATTGAATACCACAAAGATTGGTAATTTTGGGAATGTATATTTTGAGATTAGAACATTAGCATTTGTGATGTCAAAACAATAGCTAGTGATTAGTGCAATTCTTTTTTTTTATGCACAACGGGTTAGCGCTTGACCTCAATCACACCTGATGTTAAGTGAAGATGAGGCCAAACGTGGAAGTTTACTGACCCGGAAACCCCATCTTATCTCTGATAACCGGAACACAACAATGCTAATAACATTGTTGTTTTCGGCAGATTTACATTTAAGATGGTGGTAGCTAGCCAGGCGGACATTTAAAATGCACTACCACCAAACCGAGTACTAAATATGTACTCCGCTCGGGATCGAACCCAAGACCTCCGAATCGTAAACCCTATATTGTTTCCACTGGGCCACGGAGGCGGTTAAATCGTATATCGCCTGGTGATAAAGGACAAAATATTATTGAATACGGTTTTTTGGTTCAGTTATTTATTAGTCTCATTCTTATTGTGTTACTGGTTGCTCATGCATTTAGATAGATGCTATGCTTTAGTGTCACCTTATACTTGTACGAGGATGACCAGTTTAATAAACGCCTTATTGCTGTGTGTCGGACCGGGCGTCTCTGTCGCCGGTCTGTCTCCGCCTTGGAATCTCACGCAACATTGGCTCTAAATGTGATCTGAATTAAATCAAACTTGGATCTTGTAGCGCCATTGTGCTGGGTAAGTTTCGGATTGGTTGGATATTTGTTAATATCTCGCTTGGTTTCCGATTTTGTAAAGCGATAGAAACAGAAATCTGTTGGCTGTTTAAAGGCGAAAGAAAGGGATGGTGGAGTTATTTATGCGACAAATAGGTGTAGTATTGACCTGTCTGCGAAAAAAACGGTTGCGGATTCGAATGCCACGAGGGGTAAATATTTGTGTGATGAATACGAACATTTATTCCCAAATTTTAGATGTTTATATAAAAATTTATGTTTGTTCACCTGTTATTTAGTATACATAGTACAAGCTTCTGTTAGTTTGGAGTTTCCGGGTCAGTACGCTTCCAGCTTCGGCATCATTCACTTAACATCAGGTGTGATTGGGGTCAAGCGCTAACCCGTTGTGCATAAAAAAAATGATTGGTGGAACTGTCCGAAATATTTATGTTTATTTGTTTTATTTAGACCTCAGATAAAGAAGATATTAAAATGTGTTAAATATGTGTAGGTAGGATACCTTTAAATATAATAGATAAAGATAGGAACGTAGTCCAGTAAAAATAAGCAATTTTTGTGGTGGGACTTCCTATAATTTTAAACTTCCTGATTTTTGTAGAACCCATCAGTAATCAAATAAAAATGTTATACTTGTGCAAAAAATCAAGGCCTTTAAAATTACAGGAAGATTAAAGTGTATCCTCCGGACTGATCAAAAAGTTTCACCGGCGAATAACTTTTATCAGGGATATGTTTAATTTGTTTGTCACACGGGTACTACTCACTTTATCGGGATAAAAATATCCAATGTTTAATTTCTAGTTCGTTTTACGTATATACCAAATTTCTTCAAAATCCGTTCATCCATGTCGCCGTGATTGAGTAGCAAACAAACATGCAAACTTTCACATTTATAATATTATTTAGGTATCTATAACAGAGCGAACAAGCCTTACATATTAATATCTATAAAAAATTCCACGCACTACATTAGTACCACATTATCTCCCGCGCAAGGAGCCCCACACAATGCTCTTACCGCTTTTTGGAGGCAACCTTGCGGGTATGCTACGAGTATGTACCTACAACGCGTGTAGCCGATGTGACTCGGTACTTAGGGGGTAATGTCTCCCCCGAGGCGAAAGCATCCGTGGACAACTTTATCAGGACACGCATTTGAAAGCGGAATGTTTATGGCTTGTTTGAACGGTTGCTACAAACAAGAGTCAAGCCATTTGAAGACTTAATAAAAATGTCCCAAGATACGACCATGAATGTACTGCAAACAAGTAATAGAGTAGTTTTCTCATGAGCTGGAATGTATTTTTTTACTATTTTTAGAAAAGACGATGCATAAACTAATATAATAAAAGACAAAATATACAGTGCTATGAACAAATGAAAATTCGACCATATCTTACTATTATTGCATCTAGAGCTGCTCTTTTTAATTAGACACTGGAATCAAAGTTTGCGCTCATTGGCTTAGGTATTTATATTCCCTTCAATATTCACCGGCAATCGGAGCTGAGCGGTAAATTTCATTGGCTGTTACGTAGATTGTTCGAGAAAGATTCCCAGTTAGCGCAATAAAATATATATTTTTTTTATTGTTTTTCTGGGTCATAGTTCATTTTCGATTTGGTAAGTCGTTGGCGTTAAAAACACAGACTGTCAGGTGGCCACTAGTCTGACACAAATTCACCCATCCACACTGGGCCCGTGTGATATATTATGGCCCATACCCTCTCCCAGTGAGAGGAGGCTGGGCCTCAACAGTGTAAGGCTGTTGATGCTGAATGGGCATTTGACATCGAACTGTTGTAATCGATGTTATCTCATACCCTCTACCTGATAATTGAAGACTGCCTCAGCAGTGACGAGGTAAGGCTGTTAATAATCTCTCGCAACAATTCCACTTCAGATTACTCATTATTTCCCGACACGCATCACCAGAAAACTACAATAAAGTTGATTGCATTTTCTCTTAAGATGTTACTAACTTATTATTAGCACGTATAATGCTTATACATGAACGTTATAAATCATCTGCCATATTCTCGCGGCTTATGTACTGATAGAGTTCATTTTCAATGATCTAAACGGTCCCCTGCCTCGGGGCAGGAAGCTGATATAGGCCCTTACAAAGTTCGGTAAGCAACTGCCTCAAGCAACAATTCAAGTTTTGTTCTTTTAATATTGCTATACGAATTTCAATCACTTGCGGCATTCATGTGGAAAGCATCCGAAAACTTTCCGTACCGGGGAAAATTGACTATTTCGGATATTAGTATGAAGCATTAAATATGTATTATAAGCTTATAGCTGTGTGACGAGGCGGTAAGATGCATCTTGATGCATGCATTTTTATCTTGTTTTGATTTAATCCGGTTTTAGAATGCAGTTAAAGATTTTAATTGTATAAATATCACATTCCATTTTCAATTAGACAGATGTATTGCATAGATGCAGAAAAGGTAGCATGCCTTGATTTATATAAATTTACATCGAGATTCTCTAGCAAAAACTACAAGGAAATAAGGATTGCGGTAAATTGATCTAGCTATTTATTGTTACTATTCGATCTAAAATTAACAGCCAGAGGAAATTGATCAAATACATATAAAAATTGAATTACGGATGAATTAATAAGGGAATTAATTGTTGGTCTCGACAATTTTCATTACGGTTGTAAAAGTTTGTTCCACAGGACTTTTTCCACAATGGCACAGTTGGAATGCTTCCAGCTGGACAATGCGTAATGCTATACCGTCAGTTTGGAAAGTTGAACCGGGAAGGTTACGATACGAGCGTCCTAGTTTTTCAGCAGAATCTAGACTTATGTTTATAGACAAAAGAACTGCTCAACTATTACAATATCTATATGTTTGTTCAGAAAAGTGTAAGCCACAAAAATGTGGAGACTCAGCAAACAAACTTTAACAAAATCCATTTAAAATATAACCCAAATATCCACAAGAACACGAGGAAAATTTAAATTGAAATTTGAAATATTTTTAAAGCAATTCAGAACGCGTAGATTTGTTCCAGCGAAATTACTTAATAATGCGTCGGGTGTAGCGGTGGCGGGCAGAGAAGTAGGCAAATTCACAAGGGAAGGGTCTGGCTGTCCCTTCACGACTTAATTCAGAAAAACCATGAGATTGCCGGATCTTTATGTACTGTTTGCGAATCCGCCCGACGATATTTCAACCATTCAATGCTATCTCGTACCTACGAATATAATATAAACGACAATTTTCAGATACTGACACCATCTAACGATGTTAGCGTTTGATATTATAATAGTCAGGTTTATGACGTAGTACCTGGGTGAAATTTAATTTGCAACTGAAATCATTTGTAAAATTATTGTCAAAGAATCTTCTTACAAAAATATTAAAGCAAAGATCATTAATTTTTATTTTAATAAATTCGGAAAAGACTCAGTTTAAACTTAATATTTAAGAATGTTTGGATTTTCAGAAGCTACTTACATGTTTCCACTTTACCCATAACTTTAATATGAAGTTGTAACAAAATGAGAACAAAGTAGTAATCCGTCTTGAACGGAAAGTTAATAAAAATGTTGTAAGCTAAAGAATTTTTCTAATAATTTCGATCTCACTACTTTCGTTAAAAGAATGGAAAGGGCAAAACAGTGTTTAGCTAACGCATTGCCTAATTATTAAAATGTGCGAGTCACTGGGCTTTACCTATCTATTCATCTAACTTATTAGGTGAACATGGTGGTAATTTTTGTTTTATGTTTACTTATTCTGCTTTGCTTAGTTTGGCACTTTGATTGGTGTAAATGTCCGAAATATTTATTAATGTATTTATGTTATTTATTCTCATCTATATCAGTTCATATTGTGATTGTGATTTGTTTGAATTAATTTTCCTCCCTACATCAATTTGTGAACTGATTCGAAATTAAATCCGTTTTCCTCAAGCAATTCCGCGAGCGCGAAAAGTATTATCACGTTTCATTCATACATATTCATAAACACATTTAGGTTGATATACGTACTTACGCGTTTACGTATACGAGAGCTAAGTTTGTCTCTAACTCTTAGCTGATCAACTAATGGCTCTTACTTAGTCCTTAATTGATGCTCGAGTGATAATGTATATCTAATGGTTTACATTTGAGGTTGATGAGATGACGGATCGGAATGGGAGATATAAATTATTTCGTATTTTACGATCCAACCTAAGCAAAGGTTTGTATCAAAGATCTGTGTAGTAATCCATGGCGTGGGACGCGACAGAGAAGTAATCCGGGTATAGGTTGGGGTCAGGGGGGCTTGTTCCGGGATCTTCCGACAAATGATCGGCCCGTTCCGAAAGTTTCAAATTACGAGCACCGACCTCGACGTTTTCCCTCCAATTCTCTAAAGTATAATGCGCATTTCATCTGGCCCCAGGAGTTACGTAAAAGTACTATTGAAAGCCTGCATAGCGTTAAGGGGCACACCCCACGAAATGACAGTCGACTGTGTTACCACCCAAGTAAATAATTATACTAAATAAAGCCTTAACAGGGAAATACAAGAATTTGAATACAAGAAGAAGAAGGGAAGCTGTAGTTGATTTTAATCTTATTTTTTTTATGCACAACGGGTTAGCACTTGACCTCAATCACACCTGATGTTAAGTGAAGATGAGGCCGAAGGTGGAAGCGTACTGACTCGGAAACCCAAATATTTGCGGAACTGGCTATCTTATCTCTGACAACCGGAACACAACAATGCTATTAACATTGCTGTTTGGCGGCAGATTTAGATAAGATGGTGGTAGCTAGCCAGGCGGACATTTAAAACCAAACCGAGGACTAAACATATACCCCGCTGGGGATCGAACCCACGACCTCCGATTCGTAAACCCTATGTTGTTTACATTGAGCCACGGAGGTGGTTCCCGATATTTTAAAGTATTGCAATCAGTTTTGTGCTGCTCTGATAACCTCCAATCGTGACCGCCACTATTCGTTTTAATAATATTAATAATGTCCACCACTGGCGTTTCAAAGGGTCTGTTGGAGGGTCTACTTACGCTGGACCTTCCGACGACTCTGCGGAATAAAATGAAGAAGGCTGGTTATACTCCGCACAACAGCAATCGTTCGGCGCCATCTAAACCCGCCATAGTAGGACAGTGTGTTGCTGGATAGACACACTACTGAAACACTCCCTTTAAGGTGCTGTGAAAGAAAACGACGAATAATATAATAAAGGCTAAGGCCCGCATGATAAGGTAAAAGAGGAGAAAGTATAAGAATATATACAAAAGAATAATAATAATCCCTCAACCCGTGCGGAGAGGTATTTACCTTTTTCAGAAGAAAGAGATATAAAAAAGAATTTATTAAAATATTAATAAAAATTATTTATTGCCTTAGTTCTGATTTAACTTAACGCTATTGACATAGTAATGGATAATATTTGTCGATAATCTAAGCATCGTATTGCTTACGTTGCGATACTTTAAAACATTGAATCTAAATCAACTACAGCTTTAAATTGTAACTGCTAAAATATTGTATGCCTTTACGGCGGAACACAGCGCTCTAAGGATATTGTAAGACCAAATGCTACCTGTGATTCACAATAAATGTACTTTGACTTTGACTTTATGAGATATATATTATTTACTTGACTGGCAGCACCGTGCACTGTCATTTAGTGGAGAGTCCCTGACTGTCAGTGTATGCACGCTTGTTTATGAGATATATAATTATTTACTTGAGTGTCCCCCCCCCCCCCTTACAATTCACTGTTCTGAGGGGAGTGGAAAAGTGTGCAAATACACTTTGTAGATTCAAATTACAACAGCAGGAAAAATCCATTTGGTAAGTCGGTAAACTCTCGAATTCGCTGACAACCCCCACGCCCCCTTCACTCCTATCCCGCGAGCCCCTAACATAGGCTGATTACAAAGTTTCAACAGAATGATGCCGAGAAAGATTTTTTAATGAATATTAATTCCTCCCCAGTAAAACAAAGTTTACTCTCGGGCACGAATCGGTAATTGCTTCGTTTTTCGTTTACGTTGAATTTCTTAATCCCCCCCTAAAATCTTCGAGGCATTTTATTGCTAACATAGCAGAATTGATTAGACAAAATCTAAATTTTCCAGGTGCCAATGTCAAGATAACATTAACCGAACAATATAATCGATTCACAATTTTTCTACTACTTCTTATCGATGAAAATGACAAACGAGTAAAGATCCAAGTTCACGGTCACATTCAATAGCTCACATTCGTTAATTAACTCAAGTTTTTGAAAAAAGTAGAAAGAGATGCGGGTTCGAACACCCGTTAAAATTGGTTTTAATAAGATGGGGTTTCCGGCTCAGTATACGCTTCCACCTTCGGCTTCATCTTCACTTAACATGAGGTGTGATTGAGGTCAACATTTAACTTAACACTTTTTTCACAAAAAAATTTTAAGCCTGTATCCGTCTGTGTAACTGTCTGTGAAATTATGGCGTCAAATCGGCTGAACCGATTCAAAAAGGTTCGAGGTGTTCGAAGGCTTGTGGTTGCGACGCGGTTCATAGCCATATTTGATGGAAATAAAAAATGGTTTGTTTATTTGATTATCGTTGGGGGGCTCTCGGGTGGCTTCTAAATTATCAATAGGGTTTTAATTAGTTTTATTATGGGTCGACTTATTTATTTTATTATACTCAACCATTAGCATCGGCTTCGGGGTCGAACCCGTAATCTACCGAATAGATGGGGTGGTAAATGTACACGACTATTAATGTTTGTATTTGTTGACTATACTTATTGGAACCTAATATCATTACAGAAGTAGATATCAAATGTAGTTGTTAATATAAAGAAGTTACATATGAAGGAAATTGGAATTGACACCCGTTATCACTGTCGTGGCCTTTCTCGGTTACCTTTCATGGTAACTTACACAATATGAGGCAGTTTGGTGACGCGAGGTACGTTATGATGCCAACTCAACGTCGAACATTTAATTTGATATCCTTCAAATCAGAACAAGTCTAAAGGTAAGTTTAACAAGTTAACACCTTGACGGGCACACGAAGCCGATAGATAAATGTAACATTAAAACAGGGGCAGTGAGGCCACAACTATACACATTATTTATGTAAATTGTTTTTGTAAACGAACGGTAAATCTGGCATAATTAAAGCTATGTTATGTATTTATTACGCAATAGGTATATTTAATGTAAGTTTATTATTTGGTTATATTTTCTTTTCTCTATAAGTTTTATTAATCGTTGTAGTATTTTTTTAATGCTCAGGTTGGCAGGAAGAGATCTCTTAAAGAGATAAGTCCACTTTTGTACATGATCTATTGTTTGTATACTCTGTTTTATGTAATATTGTTGTGCAATAAAGAATGTAATAAAAAATCGAAGTACTGAATTATTTTTTGTTAGATTGAGCAGAAAATCGCCATGACCCGCAAGCATGGCTATTATATATTGTTAAAATAAAAGGAAAAAAATCGGTCATCTGTTATAAATTAGAAATTAAAATATAATTATTTAAAAGCGCTTTAATGCTGAATCAAAGAGGTTTCTCGATCCCGTTGATTCATTTAATAATGAGGTAAAAACATTATAAATCTTGTGTTCCCCCGTTTCCGTCTTAATTACTTTTACCCATGATTTATTTTATGGGGAAATATTTTATGGTGATTTGTTTCACGTCAAGTGCTGATGTCACAGCTTTTGTTAACATCATCCTACTTCTATCCAATTATCTGACCGCTGATGTTTTAAAAATATTTATAACATTTTCTAAAGAAACTCGAAGTTGCTGAAAGTAGTACCTAACCGTTGAGAATCTTTCTGTTCGCTACCAGATCCTTAAAGTTATGAAACGCTGTCATCGGATCAGTCAAGTACATGAAATATTATGAGTAGTAGAACCACAGTATAAGCTGAAACATATGAAGTTGAATGTTGTTATATTATTTCGATTGTTCAAGAATTTTCAGATACATTGCCCCAAAATTTGCAACACCGTGTTATAGCATTTTTATCCTAAGTGTATTGGAGACCGGGGTCAAAAGTTACGCGGGTTAATATTTAGTAACGATTGCTATATTTCTACAATAAGCAACGTTTAAATGTGTGCGTGTCCAGAGACGTAAGCTCGACGCAGATTGTCGCTCTATCTAGCCTGAGGGCACACATGTTTATCTAGTCAGTTCTGCAACAGAATCTTTGCAGTAAACATCCACGTTCTGAAGAAACTTCGATGTTCAAAAAAGAGGCAGACTATACCTACTGATAACACACAGCGAGAGAAAGTTAGCGACCACCCAGACATAACTACAGCACACTGCAGCGCAGGACTCAGCATAGGAATGAAGATGAGCAGTCAAGACATTTGATTAATTTTTGTAACTTCTAGGCAGCAATTCATTTTAAAATAATCCTTCTCAAATACTGCCAATTTTGCCGAATCCTATTGTATTTAGTATTTTTTGTTTAATTTTCTTGCCTCCTTATTGCTTACTTTAAAGGTAACGTCGAATTGGAAAATTTAAACCTTACCACTGGTCGAATTTGGCAGTTGGCGATTAAGTTTATTACCATTGAAGATAGTCAGCCCGTCGCTTCCAACATGAAAAAATGTTCTTCTTCAATAATATAGTCTTTGTTTAGTACTTACGTTGGTATAAGCATACTAAAACATATTTAGTTTACTATTATTCAGATAATTTCCATTTAAGAATATTGCTGAACCGTTTCGTTATACTAAACCACTGAGCTTAAGTAAAATCAACGTAATCAAAGTTGATTGAAAACCATTCTGGCATTACTAATTATACAGTTTTCAGTCCGAGCCTGATTATATCATTCTGGAAGCATAAAACTGTGCGCCGATAAGATTTCCATTGTATTCCAGATGAAAGCAGCTCTCCTGGCCACAATGGGAGGTATGCTTTCGATGCACAATGCCATTCCACATCTCTCATATCTGAAAACAACGGATTCCAACACTTTTATTGTGCGTTAAATTGGAACAGGTGGAAATGGAGCCATTCATTGTATACTTTGCTTTGTATCATTTGATATCATGTAAGTTAGAAATACTAAACAGTTTCTATTTTCCTTTTTTATTCATAATGCTGCCTTTTGTAACAAACGGTAGGTATTATTGTATAAACGAGTAGCAATTATTTGTTTGGTTACCTTTGTTTGACTTCACTCTTTGCAAAGGTTTTATTCCTGGAAGGTTAATTATTTTACAAGTTGGACCTATTTTAAACTGAGTATATGACTGGATTCATATATATACCACGCTACTTTATATACGCTTTTTAAATTCTTTGTCACTATGGGTTTTGACAAAAGCGGACTATAATCTCTTAACATGCTTTGCTATGAAAGCATGTCAGGAGATTATATTGTATTAATGTGACATAACGATAATATCGTGACATGTTTTTATATCTTATTTTATTCATTTTGAGTTTTCAACAATATTTTGACACTGGCATCGTTATCATTACTACGTAACAATGGTTATATACTTATAGTATTTTATTGAATAATTCTGTAGCTATACCCAGTGGCGGAAACTTCATATAAGCCCAAAAGCCCGTCTTGCCTTACTAAATACTGGTCAGGACCATTAACCATTTAAACAGTATAGGAAATCTGGGATTTAAACATACGCACTTGTCAAAGTGAAATGTCGTGGGTGGTTACCTATCTAACTTCACTAGCTATGTAAAAACCATAAAAACATTTTCGCGCTTGCCCTAATTTGAAACCCTAGGCATATATACTATAATGTTGTTATTTTATGTTGGACTCATATTTGAGAAAGACATAACAATGGTTACAATACCTATCGATTATCTCGTGATATGTTTTACATTTAATTTCGAGTTTCAACAATATTTTGACATTGATGAAACAATGGTTACATAGGTACTTAAGTATTTAATTGAATAATTCTCTAATTGTGTTTATAATGTTTTTATTTTATGCTTGACAATCACGTTTATTTTAGAATTCATAAATTTATGAAATTGTATGTATTATAGGACATCGTAAAATTTAGCTAAATAAATCTAAGAGATTATTCAAACTGGCGGACGATCGCGGAACGTCGCGGACTCAACGTTTACGTTGAGTCCGCGATTTGACCTCAATTCTCTCTCTTTCTCGCGCTATTGCCATTTTTTGCCCTTTTGAGGCTAAACGAGCGTGATTTTGTGAGTTGCGAATAGCGTTTTGTGAGTCATACAATATTGGGGTTTATGCCAAACTGTGCCGCAAAATGAATTCTTTATTTTGTATGGAAATTAAATTACCTGACTCAAAATAACTCGACATACAACTCAAAAATTATGGTTGCTTGGCTGTAGCCAGCGAAATATGAAGCGGCTTCATCCTATTACTGTGTGCTGATAGAAACGTGGTGATAATAACATAAATTGAAAATTTTAGAACTCCCGAACTAATCATAATATTATCATCCAGATATTCTATTCGATTCTTATACTTGCCGTGGGGTTGGGCATATTATGCCCAAAGGCATTTCGACTCAATCCTACTGCCAACTTATAGACTTCATTAAGGCTTATGACACAGATTAGTGGGAAGAGCTTGTAGTCTCTGGGCGAACCCACAAGGGTTATCCAGAAGGATACCCCTTAGCTAAATGACCCATACGCCTTGCGGCCATGGCATCGCAGTCATACAGAAGGTGTTTCATTGATTCCCTTTCTTCGTTGTATGCTGTGCAGATTGAAATAACCAGGTATACAAAGCAACTGTGTTAAAAGTGAATTGATTTTTATCACACATGGCTAGGAACCTGTGCCGTAGTTAAATATAAACTGCATTCAAATCAAACCACAATTTTTTTTTATCCACAAAGGGTTTGCACTTGACCTCAAACACACCTGATGTTAAGTGAAAATGAGGCCGAAGGTGGTAGCGTACTGACCCGGAAACTCCATCTTATTCGGGGGACTGGCTATCTTCTCTCGGGCTTATCTTATCTCTGACAACCGGACAATTATTGAGATACATCCGACTATTTGCTAAATGTACTATTAGTTGTTAGGTATATATCATTGCTTGTTTAATATGCAGCAAGGATGTCTTTATTATATCTTTTGTTTCGTCTGTTTTGATCATTTTCTCGCAGGGAGAAACCAGGGTCAAAAATAATATAGTAAATTATTTTACCTAGTTTGGACACTGGAAGTATCACCGTGTTCTTTCTTGATACCTTTTAGAATTCTTCTTCTTCAATTTAAGAGTTCTTGCTTATTATTCTTGCGCTTGTCGGTGGAGTAACGACCATGTACATAGAATTACATGTTATAAATTGTAAAACTTTGTATGAGTCTATTGGTGCAAAATAAACTATTTTGTATAAATACTGGACACATAGAACACCGTCAAATGGTTAGCACGGGGCGGCAACGATGAGGGCAAAACCATTATTTTGAGCCGTTGAGTTTGAAACCCATAGGTCTGACTACTTTAACGCCGTGTAAAGGGAAGTTCGCCCCAACTTCATGGAATAATAAGATCAGTGAAAAAAGAACAGACGTGTAGTGAATCACTTTTGAATCTTCTCAAAATACGCGGATCTTCACTTGGTAAATATTTTTATCCACCAAGGAGAACTGGCGAGAGGTAAGTGGATAAATAAGGGGAGTTTCAACAATCACTGAAGATTTATACTGGTTTAGTTTACCTAAGTATTGTGAAGAGAAGAAATCACAACACTTATCGACGAGTACTACATGTGTGAGTATAAAATGTCTGCAAATGTTTGTCGAGTTGCCAGTCGGTCGGTCTAATGGTAAGTGATCAGAACTACGAAATCTAACAGTTGCGAGTTCGAACCGTGCTAGGGGTTTATGTTTGTGGAATGACATTATACAACGTGTAACCGAAAGGGTATAATCAAGCCGAAAGGGTCGGACAGTACTCTTTGTACACGATTTCAGATCAAACGCGATTACATTGAAAAATAAAAAATATTATATTTTATTCATTATATTAAGCTTCCAACAAAATAAAAATGCCCCAATACTACGCGATCATTGAACTAGGAACGTGAAAAAGAATCCGTCGTAATGCTGATGTGAGTGTTGCGCAAATATCAATATAAAACTAATTGTGTATTAATGTTTTACTTATTAGGTAGTATATTGTAGATACGTAGGCGACTAAAAAGAGTTCCCATCGACTTCGTACATTTCGGCTTGGCCCCTTTCCGTTACACGTTGTATATAAATATTTATCTGCGTGTTTATCTGTTATCGAGTATCTATAATTCAGACTTAGCCTAATTTGTTATTAGATAAGCAATTTGGTATAATATGCTTCCAGAAATTACTAGTTACCCAAAGTTGAAGAAAACCCTCGAAATAACAAGCGATTATATCATTAAACCAACTGTGTTAAAATAAGCTTAGAAACGGATTAACCAATTTGTGAAACATAACTAAGAACCTATCTCCTCGATTAGTCTTTAATATAAAAAAAACTGCACTCAAATCATACCACGAATTACTGAGATATGCCCGGACAAAGACTGGACACACACATAACACTTTCAAATACATAACACCCGTAGTTTTTCATCGGGTGTTAAAAAGCAAACGTACCCCTACGTTACATGTTTAGCTCAAGTATTTGTAAAAACCATGTATTATGTACCATGTAATATGCAAATAATTAATCTGAATATGAAAGTTACGTTTTCAGAATTAGAAAATTCAAAAATGCATGTTACGGTTTATGTGTGATATCAGGTGAAAGCTTGTTAGTGTAAGCTTTACACTTGAAAATTATTACGGTTTAAAATTATTGTCCCCACTTTAAATGTAACATTAAATTTACTGCTCATTCACAAGGCTAGTTCCCCGGAGAAGTGGAAGAAAACGAATCACGATGGGTGATGATATAATAATAAACGATACACCTCATATATTTCTTTTCGTTGCTTGTATTTATAAAAAATGTCTTTATCGTTGTAGCGTCGGCTATCCCTTATTATTAAAATTTTTTTTTTTTAATAGTAAATATAACGACGAATCTTCAGCAGAAGAATGAAGTGAAACAGTTGGTAATTTAGTTACCAAAGAGGTTGACGTCAACACTTTTAATAAATAAGAGAGACTTTAATATCTTTTATCAGACAAGGATTACAAATTGTTCACTTCTTAACTCTCTAAGCTTAAAATAGATTTCAATTTGCGTCTTTTTAGAGGAGTCTGGAGGATGCTTAATACAGGTTTGTCGGTTTATATACGAGACCGTCGAGGGGACCGTATAATAAATGAGCCGAACCTATTTATTTTTAAAACCATGTCGAAAGTCTGAATTACGCTAAATCTCGAGCTCACTTTGCTAACGTTTCCTGACAGTCCTTATTGTTGAGTTTCACGATTTATTTCAGAATGCAAAACTAGGCAAATTAAGTTATATAAAATAAATAATTCAGAAACTAATGGAACAGTATAGTATAGAGACGGTATTCAATTTATTTTGGAATGTTACCCGTCGACAAAGTTATCTGACTGAAAATATAAAGCCGATTTCGTTAACTACCGGTAAAAATACATGTGGATGCAGTACCTAGGTGAAAACATAAGTAAACATACTATATGGTGACCCCGTTTCAGTTTTGAACAATCAAAAGGTTTGTTGAATTTGCAAGGTGTGAAATATATATTTTTTCTAAACGTGCGCAGATCGAAACCAGCAAAATGCCGGTCTGGTCAAAAATGCGATTTAGTCGCTTCCCACAGAGGGTTTGAAAATAAAAAAGAATCGGGCGCAGAACAGCGCGGCCAGCTCATAAATGTTGTAGCAAGCATCCACCGCAGTCCGCTCTGGGAAATGCCGAAAAATGCCGCCGTAGTTCGCGTGACATCGGGCTATATTTTAAATCAGCTTTACTGCAATCTGACTCATTACTGGCTGAGACAAAAATTCCGGCGGAAAATTTTAAATTATTCAGTCCATACGATATAAGTCTCTTGAAGCCTTGCACTGACTATTATTGAAGTATTACTTGTCTAGACTAACATTTACAAATATGTGTGCATGTGAGCAGGTAGGTATGGAGACATCTACATTAAAAACTAGGCTTCCGGCTGCGGCCTCGCCTGCTTGGGATAACTTTATCGCGGATATGTATAATTTGTCTATGCCGCTGGAATCGGGATAAAAAATCCTGTGTTTAATCCATCCATTTAGCCGTAATTGAGCAATAAACAAAATTCCAAACTTTCGTATTTTTTTTTTATGCACAACGGGGTCGTACTTGATCTCAGGGGTTCGTATGTATAATATTACTTAGATGTAGAAACACTAAACGTTTCTATGTGTACTAAGTTCAAATTTAAATTTTCTATTAGGTCAACTATGTTGCCCGTTACGATCAAATTCTGAGCCTGCTGAACCAATTCCCAAGAAATATAGTAAATAAACTATTTAGAATATGGAAACAGGGACTGCCCTCGTACCAAGGCATCGTTTGTCGTATGTGAGTAGGAGTGAGAGTGGGATAGTTCTATTTTTCGTCCAAGGGTATGAGCAGGACAAATGTGAACTCGCGCGACATAAACGTTTGTCGCGCCTGTCATGCTACCAGTGCTGGTACCTATGAAAATAGTAGCTGGTCATCATTACGTTTTGTGTCACAAATATTTCAATGCTGGTTCCAACCAGAACAAACATGTAACTAATCTTCAAATGCTGAACAGTGTTACGTAGTGAGACACGGATTTCAATAATGTAAGTTAGTTTCCAAAGAGGAAAAATATTTCACTTTGCAGCTGATTACAAAGCTCAGTTACGTAATGGGTCAAAAGGTGTGTCGTCACATATTTGAGAGTCCCTTAAACCATACTTTTAGTTTTTGTGAAACATATATCTTCATTTTCCTCGACTATTTTTTCGAGGCCAAAATAGAATTGTATAGACTATGTGATACCTAATAGGATTTGTAAATAAGTAGTTCTCAGATTAAGTAAGTATTCAAAATAAAGCTTAAACGAATCCAGCTGTATCATATTTATCTACAACTAGCCTTCCGCTCCGGGCTCCACCCGCGTGGAATCAGCTTATCGTTCCGCTGGATTTATTTGATAGTTCGGGATAAAAGTACCCTATATATACCAATGTCATTCAAATCCGTTCAGGTATAATAGAGTGATTGAGTAACAAACCTTCAATCATTCTTATATTTATTATAAGAGGAATTCCACAGACTATTTTGAAAAAAATATTGATATTATGAAGGTACAAAAGGATTTTTTTGTTAAAGATCAGATCACGTAGTTTGTATCTGTATCCTTAATTAATACCGCCCGACCTGCCTATTTCAAACATATTGTCCATATAGGGGGTATATTCCCCACTGGTGGGGCACGGCCTGCTCTCACCAGGAGAGGGCAAGGAATAATCCACCACGCGAACCCAGCACGGATTGGTGGATTTGTGTCATATTAGTTGCAAACTGGCAATCAGTCTTTTCAAGCTGTCCCTGTAGGTTTAGCTTCAATTGAACATTTCACACCCTCAGCGTATGTGGTTTGCCATCTTATCTAAAGCTGGTCCAAAACAACATTGTTGATATGCATTGCACCGGCTGTTTGAGATTGCCAGTCCTTCGAAGAAGTTGGGGATTCCCGGTAATGCGCTTCCATTTTCAATCTCATCTTCATGCACCATGAGGTATGATTAAGGTTAAGTAATATCACGTGATCGAACCAGGGAATGAA
The DNA here is from genome assembly GCA_949316235.1 of Oegoconia quadripuncta. Classification (NCBI taxonomy): domain Eukaryota; kingdom Metazoa; phylum Arthropoda; class Insecta; order Lepidoptera; family Autostichidae; genus Oegoconia; species Oegoconia quadripuncta. The sequence goes on from OX438746.1 coordinate 21,190,905, forward strand.
GAAATCTGTAGGCGAATGAAGGTCATTGACATAACCCAGCTGATTAGCAAATTGAAGTAGCAGTGGGCAGGGCACATACTTTAAGCTCGAGTTCTCGAGTGGAGACCACGCACAGGTATAAGCATAGCGTAGTACGCCCACTCAAAAGGTGGACAGACGACCTGATAAAGGTCGCGGGAAATCACTGGATCCTGGCCGCTTCCAACCGGTCACTCTGTAATTCTATGGGGGACGCCTATGTTCAGCAATGGACGTTCTACGTATGTCCGAATACCACATCTTATATAAAAGAAATAAAGGTGCTTCTATATTATCATTTATCTGCAGATCATTATTGGACCATATTTTAAAAAATGCTTCGAGGTTCGTAGTCGACTTGTAAATAAATACGTAATCGGTAGTAATAACATGGCGTCTAGAATTAATGGCCGTCTGCAGTCTCGGACCGTTGAGAGTTGCCATCACTTGGTTTGCGTGCGGCTTAAAGAATTCTGGCTATTTCTGTAGAGCACTCAAGTATGCTAAGATTTTAACAGATTTATGAAGGACTGGACTTATTTATTATGATTAAAATGATTACTTTTTAATTTATATAAATAACATCCAAGTTGTCGGTCATTTATCATGCATGACACAGAATATATATTTAAATAATGAATTTTGATGGACTGTAAGTGTGGTACACAAATGATTTAAATTAGCAACTCTTTTCACGTTGACGTATAGGTTGGCACATTTTTATATACGTTTTATGAATATTATAATCTGATTCAAAATCTATTTTTGAAAGACTTCTAACACGCAGTCGACCGACTTGACTTTAATATTTTTGTTATGCTTTATATGTAATTAATAATTAGGGTAAAGTTGCAAATCAAAACTTGGCCATTTGCATGTAAATTTCGTATCATCGTCACTTTTCATCTTATCTTTCTGTTAATCATGAATCCTAAATCCCCCATACAATACATGAGGCGAAATTGAATCCCAAGTATACCTATAAGACGTTTTAGAAAAATTATGAAAATACTCAAGTAATACAAGTCATAATCGCCCTTTCGGAGACTTAAGAGCTGCTTTAAGCTGCTATTCGGGGCTATCCCAGCGCCAACAGTGCTCTTGGGGGCGAGCACGTCGCAAGATTAATAATGGAGCCATAAACTCCATTACCTACTCCGTAATTAAGTCAAATGGATAAAATTTACCTAAGCGTTCGGGCAAATAATTAATTTTCTTACTAAAACATTTTATCAGTGATGCTTTTGGCGTTGGGATTGCGACTGCCTGCGACGTGGAGGATTGGGATAGAAGATATTTGTTAAGGTAGCCTAGTAAGAAGGTATTTTGTTGACATAAGTTTTTCTACCATGCAGAAATATTTTTCGTAGTGATTTATTATGGATAAATGACAATTATCGATAGTAATTGTCTTCTCGAGTCGTTCTCAAAACACAATAACAGTTGTAAAAAACTTCTCCATGCCTATGTTCAGAAGAAGTTAATAAGGCCAAAAGTTTCTCGATTATCATATTATTGACTGGTTCCGAATTTGAGACATAATCATGGAGAACCAGGCAATGCTTGTTTAATGTTTGAGTAATTATGTTAAATAAATGGATTCAATCGACATACGAGAGCAAACTATCGACAATGACAATTATCGATAGTTACTTTGCTCTTTCTCATAATAAAACTTTTAAATATAATGTTAAGTGATATTTCGGTAAATCCCTACGAAATTTTTGTTTATGCCAGAAGGACTTCCATGTCTTACGTATTTATTTCTAAGTTAGAAATTTATTAGACCGATTCACATACTGTCGTTGTATAAAATAGTGCCGTTAGTGAAGTGAAAAAGTAGTATAAGATTAGAGTTGCTATTCGTCAGGTTTTCCGCAGATTTATTTTGTTCTAGTTTCGAACGCATCCGCGAAAACGTTCCAGCGGAGTTTTAAAACTGTTCGGGTTTTCTCGAGCATACTTTTGCAAATACACAAAGAAGTGTCTTTTGACAGCAGGCAATATTGTTTTTATGTCAAATCTAAGACATTGAAACATGATTGTTTTTAGTATATCGTAGTGACCCAGCAACAGATCAGGAGTAGTTCTAAACATCATGTATTCTTACAGTTAACGTAATTGATTCCTGTCACATAGAAAGGAATTACTACCTTATTGTTGCTTATATAATTTGTAGCACTGTACTAAAATTAAAATTTAATTTGACAAAAGATAAGACGCATGAGATTGTATTGGGTTACCTATACTTACAGATGGTAATCCTACATAAAACCCTGAAGAGAAGAATAGTCCCCAATAAGTACCTAATAGTACTAGCTTAGCACCTACCAGTCTAAACAGACATAGTGATTAGGGGAAATTCGAATCGGTCCTGAGGTACTTAACGTGGTGACGACTGTGTCTAGACTAGACTGGAGACGATTTGAAGTACTTGAATACTTATTTCCTCGATGACGTCGTTACATTGTTCTTATTTTCCTTTCTCCTTTGTGTTTTAATTTCTTACCTGAAACAATAATAAAAAACATGAGTTAAGTAAATAAAAAATCAGAAATTCAACAAGCAGTCCGCACAATAATAATTCTGCAAGCGTGTTTCTATGCTTCGGAGGGCATGTTAAAGCGTTAGACTTCATGTTTCCAATTATCGGAGATATTGTACCAAACACTAACTGTCAAGTGGCCAAGTTGATGCTTTGATCGTGGTCGCTCCTGAACTTAAAGTTTATTCGTTACTTAATTTACATTTCCTTGAGTGAAACATTGTATAAAAATGTTTCTAAAATATTTAGTTGAAGTTTATTCGTTTGACCAAAGGGGTCTAAATGTAAATGCTCCATTATTCGTGTTTTACGACTTTCAGGAAGACTGTTTTTTACTACCTGGATTGCCGAATCCATTTAGTTACATTTGCATTTAGTTACAAAAGATGCAAAGAATTGCTATTTTATATTTAAATCTATTACGAATACTCCTGTCAAGAAAATGCTTTCCCTTTACTTTGCTTGTCGGTTTTACTTCACGCTCAGTTGTGAAAAGATAAAATATTTAAATACATACAATATCACACAAATTACAGTAAAAGTATTTTGAACAGTTCAAAATATTGTGATGAAAGGGTCAAGCACTTGGCAAAATGCTGATTTTCAGTTCCCCCAGCAGTTGCTGCCACCAAAGAATAGCAAGCAAAAGTTAACACACAACAAAGTGCAAAAACACATTTATAATAAAACACAAAAGGAGATTTAAATAAGTTTTAAACAAAAGACAATCTTAAAATTAAATGGGTGGGTAGATACTGGCAAACATTTAGAATACGTTCCTAGAGAAGTAGCTCTTTGAGCTATAAGTAAGTGTTACCGACAGCGAGACCAGATTACTCGGATGGATGATTTTAGCCTGATTACTAAAATTGGTATTATTCCACTAACAGATTCTGCCTTCGCATTCCTACTGTAACTTCTATATGCCAGGATCAACATGGGTTTCCGCACGGTGCCTACATATCTTGAAGGTAGACGATGTTCTACTTGACTCTATTGCTACCTTGGACCCTAGATTAAGGTGCAAAAGCAAAAAAGGAAAGTTCTAACCCCTGCAAATGATAGAGAAGAGAGAGAGAATTCAATATATTGACAGAGACAGATACTGCTACGTGAAATGTGTATGTAAAATCTGAGATTAATAACTTAATTCTTAAAATTTTGTGTATTATCCCGTACTGACACTGCTAAAGCGATTGCTCACGAGTGTCAATTACCTCATGAAACAAGGTAAATCCCCTATCTTATCGCATTAGTCACCCTTGAAACTATTACGTAAGGTAGTGCTGCCAGTGCGTGCGAGCCAGCAGCCAGATTTATGCCTCGCTAACGTGCCCAAAAATAATTGGATCGCGACCGAAAAATAAATTGCTTAACCCCCGGCCAACCACTAAAACTACCCCTAACAATTTGTTATTAGAATACCAAAATTGTTTGTTTCGATTTAGCGGTTTCCCGGCGAGGATTTGCTATGAATACGGTTCATACCTGCAGTATTAATAAGCCGTGATTGGTGACTGACCTTTGTTACCGCAGATGGACACCGTTTATAATCACGGGTCTTCGAATTTTAAAGTAATATTAACGGTAATGCGATACATTTCGATAGTTTATACGACTCTATTATGTTCAGCACGTCTCATTTGCTCGATGTACACCCCTTCTAGAATTCTCTTATAGACATACTGGCGATTTTTTATAGACTTTGTACGTTTTGAATTAGTATTACCTGCGTCCCGCGAAAATGAGCCAAAAGAAAATTTTTTAGTGATATTACTTACCTACTTTTATGATTATATGATTTACCTTGCCGAAGCGGTAGTAGCTTGGACATATTGACTGACAGATAAATTACTTTATTGTTTCCTGTAGATTTAAATTGAAATTCAATAAATGATATCATGTATTTTATGTAGAAATAAATGCTTGAACTTTGAAGTTTTGTGCAAACATGGTGGATTGCTGTGTACGAAGTTGTATATGAGCTGTAGCGAGCGAAAACATGATCGATGCGTACCTATGCTTTCACATGTGAGCTTATTTTTGTAAATCCGCTCTATGTGTGTGTAAGGCATGCTATTAATAATATTTACTTTTAATAAAACTACGTGGTTATTCCATACGTTGAAACAAAATATTTCCACATTTCTGAAATTAGCATTACAATTTGCACCAGATTATTAAATTGCCATTGCATGTCGTTCGCTGACGCCTCGTCTATTTTATTCACTGACTCTGACAGACTAATAGCAATAATGGTAAAATAGCTAAATATACATTTGTTAAGGTAGCCTATGAAATGAAAATCGACAGTGCTGCCACTCATATAAATAATATATATGTCAGAGATGGGTGTGGGCGTTGCAAGCGACCGGGATGGTGCCATAAGCGTGGTAAAGGGTGGCTCGGGCAATGGCGATATTATTGCAAGCTACTATAGGCGAATAAACAACGTATTCACAATCGATTATGATCATGAAACCTGAGATGCTTACTGTGAAGAGTAAACAATAGCATGCCCCTCATGCCATACAACTAGGCCCTCGCGTGCAGTCTGTGGAATTCAACCTGGCTAGTTTACAATTCCTCCTTGCTCATTTGAGCAAGGATTTCCCATGATCAACTTCTTATTAACAAATGACTCACCGGATTCTTCCACGCGTCGGTGATAGTAGGTAATCAGAATCACTCACAGTCGTTGATGTGTTAAGTGGTGGTTCCATACCCTTTGACGGCTGATCGCAAAGTTCGTACATTTTTGATGTGCAGACTTAATATAACTGTTAACGTCGTCACCGTGCCGTTTCCGGCGACACCAGCGCCACCAGGTTTAGTTCCCACAGCAAACCGCGCATTATGATAGTCAGTTGATCGTTCGGATAATTAATTCTGTCGCTAATTTATCGCTATCTACGACATATATATGTCATAAACAAAGCTTTATCAGGGAAAAACAAGAATGTAGTTGATGAAGGTTCCGATGTGTTAAAGTATTGCAAATAGTTTTGTATTGCTCAGATTATCCATAGTTTTAACGGTTGTAGGTTATCTAAGTAGCACAACACTGTTTGTACTTAAAATCATCATCATCATCAGCCCGTAAACATCCGTACTGTAGATGCACCTGCAATTATTACTGCAGATCAGGGGGTAGTTATATTTTTACACGTAGACTTCCTTTTCTCATTTCAGTGATTATAGGCTTATTATTATTTACAATATAATTAAATTGTTACTTAATAAATGATATTGAGGATATCAATCAACAGCGCATAATCACAAAATATTTATACAGTAGATAATATTAGTAATTTGAACCCAATTACAAATTCTTACCGTACATAGCATTAATAAGTTTATTTAAGAAGGTGGAAAGCCTTAAAAATAATAGATACATTGAAATAAATGCTTGTAGTTGTTAGAATTTGTGTATTAACATTCAGGTAACCCGCGACTTCAGCAGTAGTCACCTGCACTAGAAGCATGACTGGCGCGATAAACGTTTATATCGTGCGAGATTATATTTGTCCTGCTCATTCGCTTGGAAGAAATATATGACTATCCCACTCTTACTCCTACGTCACGCGCGACAAACGATGTCATGCTACGGAGTATGAAGTACCTGGCATGTGGTCGTTCGGTTTTTAAATTAGAAACCTCTCTGTCCTCTCTTTCCTTTTTTCTTTTCCGCGGGTCAAGTATCTCGGCGCGCCTGTCAAATTTTCGAAAATACCTGCGGTGTTAAAAACGTTTATAGATACTCTTCTACTAGGTGTATTTGTAATCTGTGAAAAGCAATAGCTACGGGAATATATTATCTATGGATATAATGTATGAACACTACTACAGCTATAATACAAAAAATCAGAAAAATGTTACGAGTTGTAATATCTGGGGGCACGGCAGTGCCCCCGCCAAGTCGAGCGCGAAGCAAACACTGCCGTACCATCCTTTACTGGAACCATTTCGCCGCATTTTCAGGCCCCTATTTTAGAACCTCTGGATAAGACTAGAACGCAGAAATTTTCGTCATCCAGTAAGCTATAATCACATACTTAAAATCCAAAATTTCAAGTCTGTAGGTCATTTAGTTCCGAAGTTAAGCGAAAGCAAAGTTTCGCATTTATGACACTCACTCACTCACTCACTCACTCATGATCATCAAAATAGAACTAGTACTTCCCATAAACTCAGAGAGCTGAAATTTGGTACAGAGTTATGGTTCAATGGCCACATAAAGGGAAAACTATAAAAACTAGGATAATCGAAGATCTGGAGTACCTGGTGACCCTGATTAGGAAACACAAGAGCCCAACCAAACTATTAGAGATCGACATATACCGCCTTTACAAAAAATATTCAACTTGGTGGGCCGCTTCATTTGATGTCAAAAATCGAAGGTCTGAAGTATCTGATGAAGAACCCTCAGCTGGTCTCAGCTGTATTAGAGATATGGTAATGCCCCCTTCTACTATTGGTACATAAAAAAATCGACTGTCCAGCGTAGTGGGACACATCTTCTAATTTAATCTAGCCTATAGCGTCCCACTGCTGGGCGAATGCCTCCCCTTCTGCTTTTAATACGAATATAAATAAAATTAAAGGAAAACTCTGGATAAGACTAGATTGGCTTTTATACTTATACTTACTTATACAAGTTTAAAAGAAGAAATAGTCAAACGATTAATTTTATTCTACTCGAACATTACACAAATTAAATAAACAAACGAAAATTTGGTCAAAATATAATGCATTGGCTAAGAGTGGCGGTGATACCCGCACGCGTCGCTAGATGGCGTTGACTGTATTTTAAAACGCGCTTACGTTTTGTTTTTCCGATAACCTTATATGGCAAAGTGGCAACCGGCCGCGTTACAGTCGTTTACGACATTCTTCTATTGCGCTTGAAAATGTTTGCTAGGGATTAGGAGGGATTATTTGCATTTCGTTGATTTCGCTGATTATTTCGTGAGGTTTGCTAAGGTTAATTGGCAGGTTGTTATTATATTAATTCAAAGATTTAAACAGGTTAGGAATTATATGGTTAGTGACGGATTACTGATTATTACTTAATTATCAGAATTAAAAGAAGTTTCAATTGAATACTTTATTTAATTGTTAATTATTTAGTACCTACTTTTAGTTTTCTAGGTTTAATTTACAGTTAGGCAGTACTTCGAATCGCGTTCGTGTTTATAAGTACTTTTCTAGTATTCTAGTTTAGTTTATTTAGTTAGATATTACTTCGTTTCGTTTAAAAATATCATTAATTTAGCTGTATTTCAGTACTAGGTAGGTAGTACCTTTGGTAGAAAGTTCATTGATAATTAATTATATTGACACTTGTCTAATAATTAAGAGTTAACGTTTTGCTTATAGTTTGTATAGATTGAGTAGGCAGAGTAATATTTTCTTTAAGTTTTTTTTATTAAGACAAAAGAAGTCTTAAAGATATAAGTAGGTTTTAGTCTAAATATTATCGGTATTTCTGATTTGTTGTCCATATACTAAAGGTCGTTGAGTTTAATTGTGTTTGATTTCGCAAGATAATAATTATCGTAAAAAATGTCGATATTATTAAAAGACGACGATGAACTTAGTTGCTACCAAGTAGTTGGTATGCCCAAAGACGGGTCTTGTCTCTTCCATTCAATATCTTTCTTGGTGTATGGTAGAACTGACTCAACTTGCAGTATCAAGTATATTTGTAGAAACGTGGGCATATATGTAATATGCCCACATTTCTACAAAAAGAAGTGAAATCCCACCAAAAACATTCTGTAAAAAACTAGCCAAATCTCGATGGAGCTGCTTGATTATCTCTAAAAAGTAATGAAATCTATACAAAGTCGTGCCAAGTGTAAGGTTCCTTACTGCGATTTCTTTATTATTATAGTTAATGTTGTGTGACTTGGCCGTTGAAGGGTACACAGGGGTACAAAACCAGGTGCTCCATGACACCATTGCACCAATCTGTCGCCAGAACCGCTACGCATTGACGATGGAAAATTGCCACTTGGAAAACGTTGATTCAATAACCAGTCAATTGTAGGCTTGATAAAGCCACTAACGTATAAAGAATGTTATGTAAACGCCACACAGATTATTCGCTAATAGTTTGCCGTTGAATATTCTTAATAACATAATTAATAACATTAATAGCGGTTCTGGCGACAGATTGGTGCAATGGTGTCATGGAGCACCTGGTTTTGTACCCCTGTGTACCCTTCAACGGCCAAGTCACACAACATTAACTATAATAATAAAGAAATCGCAGTAAGGAACCTTACACTTGGCACGACTTTGTATAGATTTCATTACTTTTTAGAGATAATCAAGCAGCTCCATCGAGATTTGGCTAGTTTTTTACAGAATGTTTTTGGTGGGATGTAGGTATACCTATATCCACGATATAATTGGTATTTTTACGGAAAGTACAGATTTATTTCATGTTTTTCTTAAAAAAACGGATAATTCAATAAATTGTTATGGGAATTGGAAGTTCTATGGCAGGTTCCTAAGCCTGTTCTAATAAAAAAACAGTAGTTGGAATTCTATGCCTACACTCCCACCCAAAGAGAAAAAAAATATTTTCGCAAATACAGACTAAATATCATAGCTAACATGACATGGCGCACATTATTGGATGCGGAATTTAATAGAGAACAAGTTCAAACACAGTCCAAAGGAATTGGAACTCTATAATCATTACAATTGAGAGTTGAAAGTCGGGTGTACCGCCGACACCGATCGGTGTTCGCGCGTGTTGAAGGTATAAAAGTATTTTGGACACCGATCGGTGTTCGCGTCCGAAAAACACAAGGTACGTATTTCTGAAAATTCACATCTATCCCATTCCCGACGGGTCTACTCAATCGTTGTCGAATCGGAAAAATCGTGAAGAGAGTTGGTACATTGGTTAGTTTATTGAATTCCGTTCCGTTTTATGTCTACAACTTATCGCTATTTGTCGCCAGTAAAGTTACTGAGGCATCTAAATAATACTTTTCGTGTAATGGATGGACACCTTTAAAGTTAATCATAAGTTTTTGGGTTACATATCTTTCATTTATTATGATACCGAAGCGCAAGGTTTTCTAAAATAAGTATCAATATACTTACAAGAAAACCCTAATACTAATTATTTGATTTATCTATGATAATGAAAATGAACACATTTTACTTAACGTAGTCGGGTTAAAAATGAATAAGATCAGACTTCTTCATGAAATTGGCAACATAGCTTTCGAATTATTTTTTTTCATTAAAATTAGTTCCAGTCGTGACTGGAGAAAGTTCAAAAATCATACCCCTTTGAAGTAAAATTTTTTACTTTTACAGTAGAAAATGCCAACGGAATTGGCGGACCTACCCGTAACATGTTAAATACATCAAAAGGCTTTGATTGGCTGCCAATTGCTAATTACGATCAAATAGAATAGGTGGTTGTGGGTGTTTGGTATAATTGAGGTATGAGGTACCTTTATCTGTGAGTAAACTAGATTATGCCCAATGGTTTGATGGATAACAAAGTCAGTTTAACTGCATCACATGGTATTGAACAACAGAAAAGAGATGTATTAGGTCCTTACCTATGAAATTGGCGTTTTGTATGAAGAATTTGATTAAGATTGTTTTCTCCATACAAACATTTTTGATTTTTTTTTGGGAACGGAAAATCCAAATTTAGCTAAACGCGGGGAGCCAGTTACTGTTCTCCAGAACACATGGAGATCAGCGGTATTTTATTCACCGGGCTGATGGTGTTATCACTTGGCTGTATGAGACTTATGTTCTTTGCCATAGCAAATAGTGCGGTTATAGAATATTTTATTTATTTATTTATTTAGGATCACCAACAGTTGTTACAGTAGTACATAGTCCATTTAACAATTAATGTAGTTGGTATTAAATTTAAATGTACAACCTTTTGTAGGTGAACACATCATGCACAATATAACTTCAGTATTTGCCGTTTATAACACACGCGTGTTTTATGAGATGCTTGATACATCCAAAACCTGCCAAATTAGATCCACTTTATGAGCAAGTATGTTGAAAAAGAAATAACTTGTTTTTATTACCAACACGTGCGATAACTGAGTGATGCTCGCACTTTTTGTAAGGATTGTATAGTTTAAATAGGTTGCTGTAAAATTGTAAAAAAATTTTACGTGACGCGGTTGTAGCTCAGAATGTTTCTGCGAAAAATTTCCATATTGTCAAAGCTTTTAAGTATGCTAATGAATTTTATTTTTTATTCCTTAGTGAGTTCCCATTTAAATGTAATAAAGGGTTCTTATTGTAAGTAAAGATGTCGGGTTGAATTTTCGTTCGTAATCTGGAAATTGCATTTTTTTTAAAGTAAGCCTTGAGATTATTTTTATAATAAGCTAGTATAATGTCAGGTTAATGAGGTATCGAATGTATGACATTATTACTTTGATCTTGGAATGAAATCAACTATGAATTTACTATTGTAAACCCGATTTTACTGGTAAATAAAATGTTTTCCTTTAACATTGAAGTTAAATAAATAAACATTTTGGATTGCATGTACGTGAACAATTATCTAGTCCTAAACTAAGCAAAGCTTGTACCATGGATACTATACAGGGCGTCCCAAAGTTATGGGACATGAAGGGGAAGTACCTTAAATATCGTAGATAGTGAATTTTGCTCAAAGAAGACTTTATGTTATTTTTAAAAGTTAGTAATTCTGCATTCATAGATTTTCTAAAAATTACTTGCTTCGGCTGGGAATCGAACCGACTTAAATGTGAAAAAAAAAACACCCTACTTTTATGATGCCAATCGAAAGAATAGCTAAAAAATAATAACTCTGCCTAAGTAACATAGTATTTTAAAAGAAAGGAACAACATAAAATGATTGAGTCAAATTTCAAGAAAGTTATTTATTGCCGACGACGTTCGAAAAGTAGCGATATTATCATTCCAAAGATAGCATTGATTATTCGTAAATAAGTACCCACTTCATAAAATAGGTACTAACATAGTTTTCCTTATTATAAGTGCACGTGTAGATGAAATGATAAAACTTGTATTCAACAGAAACAACAAAAATCAACAGGCAGCGGGCTCATTAAAAGATTGGCGATTTGCGTAAGACAAGAGGGATCACATTTTGAGCATTTAATTAATTAATTTACAAAAAAATACCTACTTAATTGACTACGGCAGTTTCATGTATGTTTTTTATTTGATTAAAATGATTAATTTCACGTTGTTCCTTTCTTTTAAAATACTATGTTACTTAGGCAGAGTTATTATTTTTTAGCTATTCTTTCGATTGGCATCATAAAAGTAGGGTGTTTTTTTTTTCACATTTGAGTCGGTTCGATTCCCAGCCGAAGCAAATAATTTTTAGAAAATCTATGAATGCAGAATTACTAACTTTTAAAAATAACATAAAGTCTTCTTTGAGCAAAATTCACTATCTACGATATTTAAGGTACTTCCCCTTCATGTCCCATAACTTTGGGACGCCCTGTATAATGGATAAACATCACATAAATATTTATATAAATATCCATGAGTTGGGAACAAATGTTCGTATTCATCACACAAACATTTACTCCTAGCGGGTCATCATTGGTCATTACTTAACCCCAATTTTAGGCATAAAAATATGTAAGTGCCTACCTGCTTACAATGGATAGTACTGAGTTCAAAAGCGTATTATCCGGTTTCAGCTCAAATTATTTAAATTTTTATCGAACACTTTTGTGTTGGTAAGTATCGATTATTGATCACACACACAGACACACACACACAGACACACACGCACCCCCACACACACTCTAATCAAAGTTTATGTCGACATCCTGTTTCTCAATTCAAAACTACTCCAGAGGGCGAGTGGCTGGTGATCTGTCACACAGGTTTTCTAGTACGGACACCAGTCTCTCACAAAAAACTGTTTATAAATCTCTTACATTACATCTTTGGGGGAGGCCTTTGTCCAGCAGTGGACGTCTTTCGGCTGATATGATGAAGATGATGATGAAGCAGCTTTATTGAGCTATGTATATTTTTGTGACAGAAAATAAAAACTTTTGTATGTGTATTGTAGATATCTAATTTAGTAAATTTAAAAAAAGATTAAACACCATTAGTAATTCAATGTAATGTTTTACTCATATTGCTACTGTGCTACTGTTGCAAGAAGCCTTCACCAGCTACAAGATTAGTTAACCCCATGCCCCTCGTGATAATCAAGGGCAATCTTAAAAATCTTGCTCTTGAGATGGGATTGGATATACATTTATGACTACTACAGTATATAATGTAGGTATAGAGACACTGGTGTATCTTCATTTTCATAAATAACGCACCCGTACATTGAAAAGTTACCAGAAATTGAGATGCATGCTATTACAATGGTAATTTGATGCAAATGTACGGAGATTAGCATAACGCAATAATGTTATAAGTAATGTGTTTAGTTAGATTTAGGTTGGTGCTATAAATGGTAATTTGTGTTGACTGTACCGCATTTGTAAAGTAAGGTAGCGAAGGTCGGCCGAAGGACATTAAAGGGTGGATACTGTAGTACTGTAGGTATTCATGATTTACATTGAACTCGTTAAAATTTCATTTTAATTTGAACTTTTATAAGACTATCTTATCTATCTTACTAATATTGTAAATGCGAAAGTTTGGATGTTTGTTTGTTTGTTGCTCAATCACGACGAAACAGATGAACGGATTTGGTTGAAATTTTACGTAGAACATACCCTGGATTAAAACATAGGATATTTTTTATCTCGATAAAGTCCCCGCGGGTAATACAAATTTCCGCGATAAAGTTATTCCACGCAGGCGAAGCCGTGGGTGGAAAGCTAGTCGACTGTATTTATACACTATAAACTCTTAAATAGAAACGAAGAACGACGGGCGTTGTGTGGTGTGTGTGTCCAGTGTTTGTCCGGATGTATCTCTCGGTAATGCGTGGTCCGATTTGAGTGCGGTTTTTATATTAAAGACTAAATAAAGGAGGGGATAGGTTAAGCTGTTTCGAAGATATATAGGTTTTAAGGTAGTTTACCTATATGATATACCTTGGGGCCTTTCTAAATTTTCAATTGATAACTATTATTAAAAGGTTCAGATTTTGTATCACTAGATTGCGACTATTTTAAGCCCAGACCCTGTCGCAAAAAAGGGGTGTCAATTTGAAGATGTATACCGGATGACTTTTTTTACCGTAAGGAAAAAAATAGGGCATATTAGATAAGTGAAATAGAAGTTATTGACATATATAGTTTTTTTTTTTAAACGTATGCCGGCCGCCGATTGATATGCGACTGGATTGCGTTATTCTTAGGGTTCTTTATCATGCGAAATTTATTATATTTTATCAAAGTTTTCTTTATTTATTTAATTTACTTATATAATTAGGTGGAATAGGCTACCAACGTGACTGTTAAATGACACAATAAAAGCTTTATTCGATGATGGTTTCGAAAAAAATAAATTAAGCTACCTATCCCAATACCTTCTATTTCACTTACCTAATACGCCCTATTTTTTTTCCTTACGGTAAAAACTCATGTATAGTATATTTGTGTCTATCTGTGGCATTATAGCGTCAAAACAAATTTAAAAATTTTGATTCAACGACGTCGGAAGCACATTTCTTTATAGCCCACATCGTGCTAATTTGATCATTTCCTATTGATATTAGTTTCGCGAAAAGGCGAAATCCTGCGACCAAGAAGTAGAGTTATTCAGGGCGCTTGGCTCTACATCAGATCTTATAACTTTTTATGAGTGAAATGATTTCGAGTCTTGGCTACACATTTACATTAAATGTTTTTGATGGGATTTTTTTACTTATATTTATCAACAGTTACCATAAATAAAGACCCTCAAAGTAGCGCAGGTAATACTTATTATTCGTATCCACTCGTGTATTTGCGTTGAATAAAGCTATGTTAGGATTGACTCTCTAGCTAAAATCAAACAGACAGTATTACTTATTCAAGTGTAGTCTATGAATAGATAGCATTCGCAATTTTTGAGTAAGTTTTATTGAAGCGTTGAATAGTAGGTATATACCAGGCTTTTGCAGAGATTGAAATACGCTGTTGCGAACAGCATAAATAAATATGGCAACCGCTGTGAAACGTTGATGCAAGCCTGTATTTGCTTTCAACCAAATTGGATTGTATGCCCATTGTGGCGGCATACATTTTAGTGGCTTGGGTTTTCAATGGGGTAAATATTGCTTTCTCAACTGTTGAAACTCTCCCTAACTTGGTAGCGTAATACATCGCGATATAGGTATAATATACTTAATAACTCCTGCAAGTAGGTAGTGGTCCTTTGTTAGCGACAACCACCGAAGAGCAAAGAAATTCGTATATAGGTACGCTCAAGTATAGCGAGCGAACTTGTGCTCCGTGCTGCACATTACCATTACATGGAAGAGTTCCCAACCTCAAGTACCTACTTAAGAATACTTCATTCAAATTGAAAAGAGGTTAGCAATATTCAAAGCTTTACATGTTTGCAACATAAAACTAATATTATATTGTTCATAAATAAATAGATATACTTGGACATAGGTATACATAGCGCCATCTACTCTACTCTGATCATTTTTTTTTGTGAAATACCTATATTTCACAAAAAAAATTATCAGAGTAGAGTCTACTCTATGCGAGTATCATACTATGCGAGTGTAGTGGTAGTCATCTATGACTACCACTACACTCGCATAGTATGACGATCCGTTTGTTGTATTGGTTAGAAGACCATATCTGTAGGTCGCCGGTACGAATCCGCATATGCTTGTATGATGAATCAGGACACGTGTAGGTACTCCAGTTATGGATGTTGAAATTTTTCATATGTTTAGGTAAACATATGTTTGGGTAAACATATGAAAAATTGAAATACCCATAACTCGAGTACCTACACGTGTCCTGATTCAACATATAATCATATGGGGATTCGTACCCGCGACCTACAGATGTGGTCTTCTAACCACTACATCCACATCACCTGGATGAGTGCAAGTCTACCACTGTACGTTTCTCAAGAAACTTCTTACCACGTACGACCACCCTGTGGAACGGACTTCCGGCAGCGGTATTCCCGAACGAGTACGACATTGGAACCTTCAAGAAACGAGCCTACACCTTCCTCAAAGGCCGGCAACGCATCTGTGACCCTTTTGGTGTTGCGGGTGTCCATGGGCGGCGGTGATTGCTTTCCATCAGGTGACCCGCATGCTCGTTTGCCGCCCTCTCATATAAAAAAAAAAACAGTTTGTCGTACTATGCGAGTCTAGTGGGGATTGGTGATGGGTCCGTCTTCTGTCGCAATTGCTTGACTTCGCTTATTATAAACGAGATGCGAATGCGACTGGGAGCGTTTTTTTCTACATTTTCTCGGATCTGGGTGTTCTGGGCAATACCCCAGTCGTTCCATAGTTCTCACTACAGTTTTGTAATTACTATATGAGAGACGTACTTTGAGATCGTCTACAATCGACGTGTTTGTGCGGCATTCATCATCATCCCGTAAACATCCCACTGCAGGGATATAGGCTTTCCCTCGTATATAAGGGAGTATGGGCTATAGTCCACCACGCTGGCCCACTTCACATGCCTTTGAATTTTTATTTCTCAGGCATGCAGGTTTCCTGACCAAGTTTTCCTTCACCATTTAAGAGCAGTCGGATAAATGAACATAATCAATTAAATTAAATTTAAAAATTCATTGGTACATTGGCCTGCCTGGGAATCAAACCAGGACCTTCTAAATTGGAAGACCACATCTTAACCGCTGAGCTACCGACGCTCCTTGCGCCATTATTACTATTTAAAACGAACATAGGTATCTATTTTTGTTGGAACCTAAACTAACTTCATGAAACTTATTAGTACTTATCTTGGAACTTTTTAATTAGAAGTTAAAGTTGAGTACAGTTCATTTCTTTATGATGGTTTGTATTAGAAATAAAGATAATTGACTTATAATTGAACCTGTAAATGAATAATGTAATTTACATCCAAAAATAGACAGTATACAGGTTGTCTCGTAAGTAATGTATTCACGTGTATTAACTTGTCTTTCGTAGCACGCAAACACTTATATACCTTTACTGGTCATTCTAGGACTGGCCGCATAACGAATACTGAATAGACCCCGCCACGAGTGCTTCTCCTTCTTAACTAAATTCAAAATGTGATTATCTTAGTCAATAGGGGTCAATCAGTCGATGGGTTATAGTATGAGTTTTTTTTACTGTAAGGAAAAAAATAGGGCATATTAGGTAAGGGAAATAGAAGGTATTGGCATATGTAGCTTAATTTTTTTTGTAACATTTAACTATTACTCTATTCCACATAATTACATAATTAAATTAAAATAAAAACAAACCTGGAGATACTATGAGTTCCAAATAAATTTTGCATAATAGGAAACCTACGAATGCCGTCGGTCGCAAATCAATCTCCGGTCGGCGCGTGCATCGATGATAGTTTTGAAAAAATAAATTAAACTACCTAGGTATGCCTATCTTCTATTTACTTCTATGGATACGCCGAAGGAGTCTTCTAGTAGGAGGCTGTGCTCTAAGAGTCGAGATGTAACGTGGATGTGATTTAAAGAAAATGCTAATATCTCGCGAATCATACCATTTTTACTAAAGTGTGAAAATCTGATGGGTCATGGGGGGTCGTCCATCTGCAATCGACGGGTCATATTTACGTGCCCTTTCACTCAGAAATACTCAAATTGATTATTTTTTTAAATCAATATCCAAGATGTATCCATATCATTTATTATAGACCGTCTTAGTAAAGGACAAAGGAGACCAAATGACGTAGATGCGGGCACAGTTATGATGAATGGATAGGTACCCAAATTTTATGCAAAGGGCTTAATTCATGCTGGAATGTTTTTATTACATCATATTTAGACGATATCCGAGACTCGAGGGTCTCGTCAGTAGGTACTTGTATCTTTATGGATCATATGAAGAAGGAAATTTATTACGCCGTCATTCGACTAAATTTCTCCCACAATGTTGCAAGCTAAAGGAAATGAGGGTTGGCAGATGTTCCTCGATATATAAAAAAATGTTGAATATTAGCTCGTAAAGATGACAGTTATTAAATCCAATAGTCGGTGATATGGGCGCGGGGACCAGGGAGTATGAATGTGGTGTGAATTGTTGAGCTAAGGGTTTCTATCAGGTGGATATTGGAAATTCCGTTTGTTGAACTTTCCGTTTTGACGACCTGTTTGGTGTAGTGGTTAGCAATGACCATATATGTTTGTGTGATGAATACGGACATGTGTACTCGAGTTATGGATGTTTTCATTTATAATAAGTATTTATTTACAAAAAAATGTATTTATGTAGTATATCAACCATCTGGTTTCCACAACACAAGCCTATAGTTGCTTACTGTGGAACTAGATGGCGCTGTGTGGATGTCTAAGGATATTTATTTATTTGAAAAAATAGTGCTTCAACAGAATTTGGTGTCAAATGCGCATTATGTAGTCGACATTGGTGATTAATGGTGAATAATGGAGAATAATTATAATAAATTAAAGAAAGCAAAGCTAAGAACAGTGACTGATTTGTGTTTCATTTTATTACTGTGTTAAAGGCTAAATATCTTCGAAACGGCTTATCCGATTTTCGTCAAACATCAAACAATCCCTCATTTAGGTTTTAATGTAAAAAAGCCGCTCTCAATCACGCATTACTGAGATACATCCGGGGAAAGTTTGGACACACAAAAACACACACAACGCCGTCAAACACACAGCACCCATCGTTTTTCGCCCAGGGTTTAAAAAATATCCTTAGACATACACACGGGGCGTCATCTAGTTTCACACTAAACAACTAAGAAGAAGCAGTAGAAGAAAATTCTTTACTTTACATTTAGTTTAGGTTGCCTATCTATAATATACCAAACCACTTTCGACGAGTTCTGAAAATACTAGCTGTTACCCGCGACTTGGTCTGCGTAGAATTCGTTCTACTACCAAATGCGTCACTCTATGACTCAAAAGCAATCCCACTAATAATACTTATCCTACAGGAAACAGTCGCTTGTCAGGGACAAAAAGTAGCCTATATGTTGATCCAGGTCCTAATCTGCCTACCAACCAAATTTCAACTAAATTTGTTCAGCCGTTTAGGCGTGAAGAAGTAACAAACATACATTCATACATACATACATTCAATTAAAAACCACCGGGACCGACTGTTAACATGCCTTCCGAGTTCGTGTGAAAATGCAGCGTCAAATAGTGAAACCGATTAGCAAATGGGACTGCACTATGAGGGCTTCTGTGTCAAAGCGATCAAAGATAAATCAATGCTCGTAAAGATTGATGCAATGTAACATGTAATACGAATATTTGCCATTCACATAGTCGTAAATATTAAGTCGTAATTCTATAGTCTGGACGTAATGCGAGCACGAACTGTGCATTTGCCGATCGATGGGCGCGATCTATTGGACGACGGTAACATAATAAGTATAAATTGAAAATTTAGAAAAGCCCCAAAAACTATGATTATGTTCCAAATACACCAAACAGCTGTGTTAAAAGCTAAATGTCTCGAAACAGCTCCACCGATTTCTATCAAACATTGCTAATAAACTCGCCTGTCGTTTAGTCTTTAATATAAAAAAAAAACGGACTCAAATCGGACCAGACAAAGACTGGACAAACACATCATACGATGTCGTCAAACACAATACACGTCATTTCTCATCTGGGTTTATAAATGCGCGATTTTTAAGCGGTATTAATACACCCAATGCCACAGAATACATAATAGTACAAGACCATTCATCTAAACATGGAGACCGAGTCAAAAATTCTTGACATTTCAAATTGTATCTACTTGCGGCAGATTTTTTCAGACCTGTCTATCACTTTACTTTTTCATAAAGCATTCTCTTTTGCCCGTGATCCCGAATAGGCAGTTCGATCAGGTCTACGTTCAAGGAAAATAGTCGCAGTTTCCACTCAGTCTGTGAAAGTGTCGACGGAGGCTTCAAAGGATAGGGGTTAAAATTAAGTCGGACAGATATGTGACGCCATGACAAGGGTCGCTACGGTACTAGGAACTGTGCTTATGTTGCTATCCCTTGCACTCTATAGCTGTTTATCTTATGAGAGGTTACTAAGAAAATCAAAATGATATAAAATTATATGTAGTAATGGGCAGTTTAGACGGATCTAACTTCTTCATTTTGGTGATACTGTTTATTAACAGAGGTTTGGTAACATAATCTATACCGCTTCAAGATCCTATAATGTCTCAATTGAAGAATTTTCTTACAATAACAGAATTGTAGGTATAAAGGTTGAGATCAACATATACTATACTATAGAGAGACAATAGTCTGAATGAAAATCTAAAAATATCAACAGCTACATCTAAGTAGTCTGTACCAGGGGGATAATACGATAAAGGACAACTCAGCAATGAAGATTAATTGTTAATTAAAGACGAGAAAAATAAAAGATCGTAAGGAAAGAGTTTTAGAGGTGACATTTTATTATATACCCGTGAATACGGTTGAGAGAGATAATACTAATAAAGGAAAGAGTTAAGAGAATAACTGTATTTTTCCTTTTTATAACATAGATAATATGTTAAAAGATGTCTTTATTCTTTGTTTTCTGAAACTCTTAACCATTCAACTAACAAAGTTCAAAGAGAATATAAAAAATATTCGCCAGTACCCTACGAATGGAGTTATATATTTTTTAAACTGAATAAGGCGAGAAAATTTGAATCTCAAAGGATGGCCCCACTAAGGGACCTCCTTCTAAGAAATCGGGTAATTTTACAGAGAACTCGCTAAGTCTCGACGGGCTTTGTTAGATATAAAAGGTCTAGAACTAAAGCTTGTCCTGAGAATGTCTTTCCTTAAAGGTTGTATCGACGTGAACTCTGTGACGTATATCTTGGGTTTGATTCGAAGATATAGGATACGAACTTTTCTATGCTGCCTTGAATGTGATGTAGGGCCTGTCAATAGCTGTTGTTTTTTTTTAATTAAGTTATTATTATACAATTGGTTTACTTACTTTAGATGAGATAGCAGGTATCAAAAAAAAATACATATTGTATCGCTTATGCGATATGTAATCCAATGTTTTGCTCGATACAAAATACAATATGTGTTATTTGAATTTGAATGGATATTAAATGCAATGCGTTTACACCAGGAAAAAACAGCACAATGTTTAGCTTGTAGGTAAGGAGTATTATATTTTAAAGACATATATTAATAATTAATAAGCTTTGCCTAGTGAGAGTAATGTCATACTGTTTGGTTTGTTGTCAATTTGTCTTCGGCAAGTGCTCTTTCCGACCGACGTAATATTAATTAAGGAACCATATTGTTAGATATCTGGTAGTAGTCTTCAGTGGACGTGGTAAAGAGGGGTCTATATAACAGGCAATTACATTTTGTAGTCAAGGTACTTCTGGATAATGAATGATATTTAATTTAATGCCTGACATTCTCCATGGCTGATGAGTTGAAATAAAAGTTGAGATTTGCAACACCATTTTTCAGGCCATATTCTGATTACCCTCCACTTGACCTCAATCTTCCTAAGAAGGATCTATACGGTCCGTCTATGAAGCTGATCTGATAAGTTGGCTTCGTATAGCGATGTAGACCTCCACCGTTCAATCTCTGAATGGTTTCATCATATTTTGGCGGTAGTGTCTGATTCAATCATCACCAAATCGCCACAGGAAGTCCATTGCGGAAAATAGGCTCCCCTCGTAGATTCACTGCGCTTGCCGGTACGTGGTCTTCATTCTAGAACTATAATGCCCCAACGTTGATCGGTTCTTCGACTTATGTGCCCTGCCCACTGCCTATTCAATTTACGAATCCGCCAACAAGCGATGGTTTTTTTTTTATGTTACCCTACTAAACCCTAGGCATATGCAAATTTTATATTTTATTTAAAACTTTTAGTCAGACTATCGACTATATTTATACACTGTATACTCTTAAATAACTATTTAAGTATTTAAAAATCAAAAAACCCGACAGCATATTTTGGATTTTTTATCATAAAATGTATGCTATGACACTCCGGGTACCAAAAAGAATCTAACGACGCCATGCACTTCGAAATCGGTCAAGTCGTTTAGGCTACAGGATGTGCCAAAGGAACGGACATATAATTACATGATAACATATATACATACATTCAGAACACATTACCCTCCTTTCTTGGGCAGTTGGGTAAAAATAGATTCGTACAAGTAACACTACAAATACAGGCTAATGTCTATCTCTCTACCAAATTTCATTAAAACCCATACGGACTCCATCCATAAACACGGACAGAATTTAGTTTAACTACGAAACCCTAAAAAGTACCACCAAGCACTAAATAAGAGGATTATGGGAATACGACAACAATCAGGAACGTAATGTTTCTTTAGTAGGTAAGTGAAATTAACAAACATGACGTCTAAAGGTTTAAGACAAAGTGCAGGTTAAGTAAGTTTCAGGTACCTATGCTTCTGACACTTAACTACATTGATGTTCATTTGGTATACAGGGATTCAATTTAGAGCGAGGTTGAGGTTGCATCGCTTGTTACATCAAATCCTTACTTGAGTCTATGGAGGTTGGCGATATGTAGATATACCGGATGAGTTTTTTTACCGTAAGGAAAAAATATGACTTATATAGTAACTGAAATAGAAGTTTTTGGCATAGGTAGTTTATTTTTATTTTTTCCAAAAACGTCCGCACTGGCCCTTGATTGATATGCGACTGCGATATGGATTCGTAGGGTTTCCTATCATTCGAGCTTACGCCCAGCCTAATCTCCATTACCGTTTTCTTTTGTAACTGACACGATTAATTGAAATTAGATATAAAACATTATACCACAATCACAAACTTAGGTATTTACCTAAACCGGATGAGTTTTTTTACCGTAAGGAAAAAAAGAGGGCTCACTTAGGTAAGTGAAATAGAAGGTATTGGCAGAGTTAGTTTATTTTTTTTTCATAACCATCATCGAATAAAGCATTTAACAGTCGCGTTTGTAGCCTACTCCACATAATTACACCATTAAATTGAATAAATAAATAAAATTTGGAGAAAATATGAGCTCCAAATAAATTTCGCATGATAGGAAACCCTACGAATCCATATCGCAGTGGCATATCAATCAAGAGCAAGCGCGTGAGCTTTGAAAAAAAAAAAGAAATTAAACTACCTATGCCAATAACTTCTATTTCACTTAGTTTATAAGTCCTATTTTTTCCTTACGGTAAAAAACTCATCCGGTATATCTATATAAAAGTTAATTTTTTTAATGCAATTCGGACATCAATCATTTAGTCCCAAACTAAGCAAAGCGTGTATTAAGGATGCTAGATAACGGATAAATATACATAAATATTTACGCGTATATAAAGAACCATGACTCGGGAATAAATAATGTTCGCATTCATCACACAAACATTTACCTCTGACGGGATTTGAACTCGCAACCGTTTGGTTTCGCTGACACGGTCCACTACACCAATCGGTCGTCGTTAAATAGAATAGAAAGAAATGTACAATTTATTACTGTAACACATATACAAGAATTATAGGATAAAGAGAGAAACAAGAGTACTTAAACCCACAGACTGTAGGTAGACGCATATACGTAGTAGCAGACCGATGATAAGGATTAAATAGCGTAGACAGTCTCCAGACAAAAGTATTAGCCATGTGGGCTATGACGTCTAAGCAAATATGTAGAAATGGGTTCTATTTGTCAGGTTTATCAGATTATGAATTTAGCATTACCTTGAGCATTTTCTTTGGAAACAAGCAATATGCCATTTAAAAGTCCCATGACTCGTTTTCTACTATAGAAGTCAAAGTGGTCGCCATGGCCGAAATCGGTCGGAAGCATCATCAACAGTATCCAAAGTACAAGCTTTGCTTAGTTTGGAACTAAATGATTGGTTTAAGGTGGTATTGTTGTTGTTCGAACTGTAAGTAACTCAAGCGGCATGGCGTATGAGTCGACTTGTTTAGTATGTTACTTTTCTGTTGTGCAATAAAGTGTATTTGTATTGTATTGTATTTATAAGTTTGTGGCTTAAACCTAAATGTGTGTTGGCCTGTGTGCAGTCGGACTTTTCAGCTTTATGCCGTAGCGAAAGCCATAGCACTGATCGCAATGGGGTCTGTTGAGTGTGTAGGAATATTTAAAAAGTGGTAGATATATGTATAACTTTTTTTAATATTATTTTTGTTCTAAATCTAGAGTTATCTGAACATCTGGTTGATGCACCGCACGATCGGAGCGTTAACCAATACTTTGGACAAAGAATCAGCCTTGCTATACAGCGTGGCAATGCGGCCAGCCTTCTGGGTACGATTCCACCAACGAGGGACGTCGTACTAGTTTTTATTTGTGATTTTTTATAACAAATTGTGTAATCAATATTATTATTCTCACAGCTTCAAATTTAAAGAAATATATTATTTTTATGTTCCAATATATTTATTTATTTAATATGAGAATGGAAGAAAATTACCACAAATGAATTCAAATCAGGGCAAGAAAGTCTTCAAGAGCAGAGTGAATAGGCATTTACTGAGACCGCGTGCTTCATCTCCGACCACATCGTCACTTTCCATCAGGTGAGATTGTGGTCAAAAAAGTGATGATGATGCTTTACATAATTACGAGATACAATCTCACAACAGAAAACTTTTGTTATGTATCTGTGTATACTACATAAAATCATACAAATAATGCAATAACACAGTATTCACTATATAAGCTTGCGGGCGCCTATTTGATCTTCCCACTGACGAATGACGAATGGAGTCAAAAAGACCGAACGGTCCCCGGAGGGAAAGTACCCAAAAATTGAAGATACTAGAGTTTACGCATTGGAAATATACCTTTAGTTTAAAGAGAAATAAAACCTGCATTTTTTTTTTGAAAAGTCACTTGCTTCATCTTGGCGCTAAGCCGACATAAATGCGAAAAGAAACCGCCTGTACATACGCACTCCTATGGCACTAATCGATAGAGTTAATCAATTTTCTCTAATAAACAACAGACCATAAGTTCAAGGATTATCAAGAAATCTTTTCTTGTCCAAGGATTCCTTCAGCTACGTATTAATCCTGTCAAAATAAAAAAAAACCACATAAGTGGAGCCGCGGGCGGAGATAGTTGCTAATAAGTTCATTCATCCTTGAGACTGTCGCCCGATATAATCAAATCAAATCAAATACGCTTTATTGTTTAAATAAGGAAGGTACATTTTAAATATATTATAGAAAATTGGTTTTATATTTTGTAGGTGCCTACCTGTATACTATAGCTATTTATTTTAGGTTTGTTTTTCTCAATAAAAGTTTATCTTGACTGCAACATATTAATATCTCTTTGCTATAAGTTGTTATAAATGGGTTAGCATCGAACTTAATCACACTTGATGTTGAGTAAAGATGTCTAAGGTAACATGTCTGACCTTGTCCTTTGTTTGGATGATATTGAGACAGGTTTATTATAAACGCGCTCACCTTACTAGCTCACAATAAACAGACAATATACCTACATTAAGAATATCCATCGTACCAAATCACAGAGCACTCGGTGTACAAAATACAATGAGAACTCGCGATCTCGGTTTTGTATATTATTCCGAATTTTTTGCCCAATTGGCCTAAAGATTCGGGAGACGATGAAGCTAAATATTTTTTAGATATAGACCTGTCTCAATGTCGCCCAAACAATGGACAAGGGCAGACATCGTTAGTCTCTTTTCTTGCGAAATTACAACAAGGAATACTAGCAGTTATTTAGAAATTATACCAATTTATTGACAACCAAGGTCGTGTTATGAATAGCACTGTCAAATGAATATTAGAGTCGTATCGTATAACCCAGAATTAGGGTAGCATGAAGGAAGTTATCCTGTTTATCCCAAAACAGCGGAACAACAAACTGTCCTCGTATATTTTAGCTGTAGTTGGTCTTTATAGGGGCGTAGATTTGTTGTAATGATAATTAGGGAAGGCCATTAAGTTGTTTAAAATTAGTATGCAGTAATATTAACATGTACTCGTCGTATTGTATGTGTAACCGTAAAAGCCGTCCCTTCAAGGTTTTTTACATGCATTATGTATATTAAATTAAATGAGCCTAAAGCTTTGCTTTTAACTTGCAGACTTACAGTTTACCTTGTTGGTGGTATGGCATTTTAAATGTTCGCCTGGCTAGCTACCACCATCTTATCTAAATCTGCCGCCAAACAGCAATGTTAATAGCATTGTTGTGTTCTGGTTGTCAGAGATAAGATAGCCAGTCCCTAAATAAGATGGGGTTTCCGGGTCAGTACGCTACCACCTTCGGCGTCATCTTCACTTAACATCAGCTGTGATTGAGGTCAAGCGCTAACCCGTTGTGGTTAAAAAAAAAAAAAAACTTAGTTAAGACGTATTCACAACGAATTGAAATATTGATGATTAATTAATGATAGAGATTGTTTTTGTTTATGGTTCGAAACTATGTGGTTTCGGCACGTAAGAAGAATAAAACACTTACCCGTGTCGTCACGTGTCTTCCCGAGGCTGTCGTAACTTTGTGTGTATTATTGGATAACATTAAGTTTAGGCAGCGTTCATTTTTAAAAGTAACCGCTTTATAAAAGTTTCAGCGAATCCTAGAAATGATTATGGGAAGCACATGAAAAGAGCTCTGTTCAATTTTTTTTATTAGGTGATTTAGCCCAGAAATTAAAAAAATATTTCATGTAAAACCTTGAAATAATATTCCATTTTCCAAATAAAAAACAAATTTGGATATAGCTTTGAAAATCGCAGGAATTGGTACATATGATTAACGAAGAAAAACTCCAATTTCATCGGTAAAGACCCAATATTTTTATTCTTAAGCACTCATGGCACAGTCGCGTTCGCTATTAGTTTTCGATTAATGAAGTTAAGCAGTGTCGTGCACAGTCAGATCTTGCAAAACTAGTGAAATGTTCATAGTATTACACAAATCCATAAATCCGCACTGGACCCTCGCGGTGGAAAATACTACCCATACCCTCTCTTAGCCAAAGGTGGCTGGGCCACAACCACAACAGTGAGGATGTGCAAGGCTGGTCATGATGAAGATGGGACTTGGGCAATTAGTGTTCCATATCTTTTTCTCGTGACCCTTAAATTTTGTTTTCTCTTGCTTTAATAAGCTAATGGAGAACGAATAACGTCCTGTTGCCTGTTATGATTGCAAGTCCTGACTTAGCCGGTTTTACTTTATGTTATATAGAGGTTATTCAGAGACTTACGTGACTGTTGCACGTCCAGTAAGTAATTATAGACCCCGGCATGCAAAAGTTATGGTCGCAGTTGATAAAGAAGTGTTTAAAATATATGATGGAAATAAAGTCGTTCAAGTCTTTAGAAGCCACTTCGCCGCCAGACTATTTCATTGCAGTTTTTATGAAACAAAAATATCTAGATCAAGAATACACGAGGAACAATTTTGTGTATCGTGTGTAAATTATTAGGTGCGATGTACGACATAGCGTATTAAAAGAAATAAATGTGTCGTTAGATTGGGGGACGATAAGTAATCATGGACATGCGATATTTGGTCATTATATATTTTTTAATCGAATCACTACACTACACATCGTAATACTAGTACGTACTTAATTAAAAAGAACAAGCGTCGAGTTTCTTGCTGGGTAGTCAGCCTTGTGAATGAGCAGTAATTTGAATAGTAAGTTAAAAATGCAACGAATTCGAATAAACTTATCCCATGAAAAAAAAATCATTTTCATTTATTGAACTTGGGGGAGAGCACTCTGTGCCCATGTCACATCGACCAGAAAGGATCCTTGATGAGCTACCCCTGATTTCGCTCCTTTCCACCGCAATTTTTTTTTCATAAGTCTCATGATACAACGTAGAGGGAAGAGCATGCAGTCATCAGGATCGGGACATCATTGCGTTCGCGCAGTTGCAGTCATACAGGTCTTTCATATTTCCCTTTCCTTGTTATATATCGCATATCATTACAACCACAACTTTCACTCAATAACCTTCATTATCTTATTTATCTTATTTATCTTATTTATCTTATTTATCTTATTTATCTTATTTATCTTATTTATCTTAGGGTAGGCTTTTGTCCAGCTGTGGAACAACTAAGCTTAATATAAAAAAATATTATTTATCGGGTAATTTCGTCTCAGGCATTCGGAAAAGCAACATAGATGTAGGTATGTACTCGCATCTGTATGAACTTCTGATTTAGTTGTTAGGACGCAAACTTCGTCTTTGCAAACGAAGGTCAGGCCCACTGCGGGTTGAGCTTGGGCCTATGTTTAGCCGAGAGCCATACGTAACCCGAAAGCAAAATAATTTTAGCGATATTCTGAAGCGAATCCTGGAGTATTGAAGAGAGCAGCCGTTACAGGCGGATTACTAACGATAAACTGCGCCACATTACACGCGTGAACGGGCAAAAGTCACACGATTTAGATGAAAAATGGCTAATATGCCACACCGCACTTTACGTATGTTAGAATGCGTTGAGGATTACTATGATAATACAAAGAGGCGATTACTTATTCGTTTAAGCACTATTCGTATTCGTGTTCGAGTTTGCGGAAGATACTTGTGCTTTCTTCATAGAATTTAAGCAGTTTTGGTCAGAGAAATGTTCTGGATCATGTTCCATTTTCTTTCATCAGGGGGATACATCATTGATATGAAGTATATAGAAGTGCGCTGATGAATGATGGGTGGGTTAAGGACGATGTTCCACCCATTACTGATCTATGCGATTATGCTTACTAACTCTTATCGCATTTTTTGTGATGAGATTCCGAGATTGGTTAGCTCCAGTCTATTTTGTCGGTCATCATACCAATATTGTCGTTCATTTTATGTTATCAATTATACGTCAAAGAATAAAGTAAGTAGTTTGTGATTAACAAACGCAATGTCAATTAGGTACTTTATTAATAATAGTAAAGTTTAAGCGTTATTATCCTGGCAAATGGCAAGATTCACAATTGTGGAAACTTGAAATTCCTGTATCTTGTCATAATGCAATACAAGTTAATTGATACAATAAAATCAGGAAAAATGTTAAAGATTAATATTTTGAATTTAGGTTAGTACAGGTAGAGCAGTTGTGAGCGTGCGTGCATGAGGGTGCATGTGTGTGTTTGAGTGTGCGTGCGTGCGTGCGTGTACGTAATAATTTTAATGTAAATCGCCCAAATATTTATTAATTCTTCAGTATCATCATATATCAGCTATTGTATCCAGTCAGTATTTTCTTACTTGGTGGAGTTCGTCTTTGAGAATAGATCTAGAAACCTACCTACCTATTGCATAGGTAGATAGCCTAGAACGCAGAAAAAATTGTTTGTGAAAGCTGTTCTACATTATGTATTATTTGTTATTATTGGTTGATATCATGTAGATTTCATGTAAAAATAGATTTGTTATCAATAAATTTAGTTTTAGCTAGGGGTTTCAGCATTGATATAAGTCTAAAGCGATCCGCGCAGGGCATGGAACAGATCTATATCCAGGAGTGAATTAAAGTGGGCTGATGTTTGGTTCCAACTGAGAAACATTCGAGAAGCTGTGTAACATTTTGTCCAAAGAACCTTAATCTCTGAAGGACAGGGTTCATTCAACGGAAATGTGGTTCTTTACTTTACCTTGATGCATAAGCTCAAGGTGCCGCAGTCGACGCAAAGAATAATTTTATAACGACGAAATCAATAGAAGTAAAGTCACTAATTGATGACGATGTGGCGGTGGACTAGCACGCTAGAACCTAGAGTTGATAAAGATGAAAGTTTGTTGAGCTATGACGATGGACTGGTAATCGTAGCTTTGAACAATCCACCACAACTATAGGAGTATAATGAACATTTGCCGGACAGCGATGGAAGGAAATGACTTTAGACAGCTAAGGCTGGTAATTCTTACTGGTCCATAGTAAGCTGAGATGATGATGATATTGATGATTGGTTTTTTACACCTACTTATTGCAAACAAAATTAACTTCTGGTATTCGTAGAACTGAAAGCGGGAAAAAGTAAATAAATTACAAGGTACAGAGGTCTCACTGATATCAGTCTGTGCGATACTTTTTATTTATTACAAAGATAACTTATTCCCGGGAAGAGAACGCGGGAATATTACTTGGCAAATACTTCGCCTACTGTTCAGCATTTATTATTCATGAAGCCTATTTATTAAAGCAACTGCAGATATATGTTAAAGAGTGGCTAGGGAGTGGGAGACCATGTGGCGGACAGTAAATATATCAGCTTGACAAGGGCATTCATCTTGAGGATGGAGAACGCCCAACCTTTAAACGATTTACGAGGGGCAATGGACGGCGCTGGTAAACACCAATGGATCGCTCAGACCTATAAATAACTCCATTTTTATCGCTGCTACAGCTCTATTCGGTTCCAAAAAGTTGCATAATTTCTACGGAGGTATGTATAACACACGCGGCCAGGAAATGCAAATAGGTGCAACGCCAAGCATCACTTTGAAAATGTAAATTGAATGGTCAAACTTGGGAGAGGTTCATGAATTAAGCATCCTTTTAAAACTTGCACATTCGAGGGTAGGTACGTAAACAGGATTGGTCGGATGTTCTAATTTAATTTGCAATCTGACGACCGGACCCTTGTTGTCAAGTGACGAATGGATAACGACATTCGGGCCTCGTTCGTGGGTTTGCGACGTAAGCACTTCTTTGTTTGAGCATCGTAAATTAGAGAATATTAATGAGACCGCACAGAAAGGTTTCCTGTGTAGTTTAATTTGGGTAAACAATAAGATGTTGGGACATTTGTGACAGAAGGTACAAAGGCAGCGGGGAAATATCTCGCATCTCTGCGGATTAGTTAGTATTCCATACGCATTAAGACCCGAACTCTGTTCTGACAATTCACAAAGCCAAAACATTCTGTTATTCTTCGACCTAGTATTGAATATTGGATAAAGCGAAAGACCGGTCATTGTAATTCGGATGAAAAATATGAGTAAACTCGCTATTGGGCGGGCATTGTCTGGCACAAAGCGGCCGTTGCCGTCTCGGGGCCGGGCAAACTTCTTCAGAGATACAAAATTTAATTTCTTTGATTTTGAACTGAGCTTTCCAAATACAGGCTCTTTTGTCGTCAACGCCCTTTATGTGCTTCAAGTTGAATTCGGCTGGATGGGGACTCGATATTGTGCAGCATTTGTTCGAAATGACTAGCACATCTGCAGTGTTCTGAACGACCGAGCTCCGACCGAGATATAAAGCGAAATTGTTGAGGTGAATTGTGCAATATCGTGTAAGTTCCATTTTTCTCTTCACGTCACGATTGTAGGCTGCGATAACAGTCTGCTTCGAAATAGCGAATTCGGAACAAACTGCTATCTCTATACGTACGAGAAAACTTTAATAGTAATTTAAGTGCTTCGTTTTTAGGGTTCGGAAACCAAAGGACAAAACGGAGCCTTATTGGTTTAACTATGCTATCAGTCGGTCCGTCTATATATCACGGATCTCTAGGTCGTAAACAGAATATAGATGTGAAATTTGGATATTTTCTGGAGAATTAACCCAAAACCAAATATTGAATAAGAAATTCAATTAAATTATTTTTCTTACATATATAAATAAATGTTAGAATGTTTAAACGCGAAAGCCGCTTCACCGATTCCAGAAGTTGAGTATAAGAACTACGGCATTCAGTTCAACGTTTAGATAAAAAATAGAGGTTTAAACTACAATTTTGTCTGAAAACCGTTCCAAAATGGAAAACAAATCTGATAATCTTGGAAACTACTAAACCAATATTGACCAGAAGTGACACATAACTTTTCCCCAATTTTAATCTTAAATATAAAAAAAACCATACTGAAATCGGACCACGAATTAATGAGATGCGTCCGGACAAAGACTCACGCACACGTAATGGGGGTCGTCTAAGTTATCAGTTTTCTCTGTCAGAGTCTATCGCAATAATTAACTACTAAAGCAATTTCTCCAAATTGTGTACCATATTATGATTCGCAATAGTTTACGCTATGATCAAAAGAAATAACAAAAACCATAATAGAACGAGGTCCGACTCGCATTTTCTCATTATGGACAGTGAAAGACTATGATATCATCCAAATAACCCAAAAAAAAAACCGAAATATCTTGGAAATGGTTTAACCGATTTTCATCAACCATAGCTGAGAAACGGTCCCCTCATTTAGTCTTTAATATAAAAAAAACCGCACTCAATTCGGATCACGCATTACTGAGATACGCCCAGACAAAGGCTGGACACACACAAATACACAGAACGCCGACAAAAACATAACACCCGTCATTTTTCGTTGGGGATTCCAGATACTGATAAACAGGTGACCCTACGACGGTATTCAAGGATTTGCAATTTAGCAGCCATCGTGACTTCAAATGAGCCTTTCGATGCATCATTCCACATAGCCGAGAGCATCTGGTGTTTGTTTCATTGCTCACAACTTTAGCGTATAACTAAATGTGCTGTTATATCCAATGTAAGTATGTAAGACTCTCAGTAAAATCTTTGAAAAAATCATATTAATTCAGTTATCGGCTTATTTTTATAGTAACGATTTGTTGTCACATAAACAATTCGGTTTTACTAGGGGCCGCTCGACAACCGACGCAGGTGTCGAGCTCTTACAACATATTTTTGAAGCTTGGGAAGATTCTCGGGATGCAATAGGAGTATTCTGCGACTTGTCCAAGGCATTTGATTGCGTTCATCATGACACCTTAATCAGGAAATTACGTCATTATGGTGTAACAGGCCGTGCTATTGACCTTTTGATTTCTTATATGAGTGGCAGAGTTCAGAGGGTTAATATCAGTGGCAACACATCGTCAGGGTCCACAGTCTGCATGGGCGTCCCACAGGGTTCCATACTCGGGCCATTTTTATTTTTAGTTTATATAAATGACTTGCCTAACCTTGTAAAGGATAATAAACATGAAATAGTATTGTTTGCAGATGATACCTCCGTATTATTTAAAGTAAATAGACAAAAATTAAGCTATGACGATGTGAACAATGCTATTTCTGAAGTAGTAGAATGGTTTACGGCAAATAATTTGTTACTTAATGAGAAAAAAACTAAATGTGTGAAATTTGTACTACCCAATGTCAGGGTGGTGCCCACAAATATAATGATAAAAAATGCCACTTTAGATCTCGTAGATTCTACTGTATTTTTGGGCATTACTTTAGACGCCAAAATGCAATGGGGTCCTCATATACATAAATTGGCGAAAAGGTACGCAGTCAAAAAAATTCGACAAATATCAGACGTAAATACTGCTAGATTAGTATATTTTAGTTATTTCCACAGCTTGATGTCTTACGGTATCTTGCTGTGGGGAAACGCCGCGGATATAAATACAATCTTTGTTTTACAAAAACGAGCCGTTCGCGCAATTTATCAATTGAGACCTGCAGTGTCACTTAGAGATAGGTTTAAAGTGTATAACATTCTAACCTTTTCGTCACAGTACATTTTTGAAAATCTAATGTATGTCAAAAAAAATATAACATCATTTAGGAAAAATAGTGATAAACATGATGTCAATACAAGAAATAAAGATAAACTTGCAGGTCACATAAGTCGCCTCCGCAAAGTCAGTAATTCATTCAAAGGGTTATGTATACGCTTTTTCAATAAGGTTCCAGTTGATATACAAAATCTTCCTCTCAATAAATTTAAAGATACTGTAAAACAGAAACTTATTGAGAAAGCATATTATAAAATATCAGACTATTTAGATGATAATCATCCCTGGACATAATCAGATCGTTCGCATGCCAGGCTATTTCACAATTAATAATGAAATTTAAAAACCTGTTTGTAATATAAAAACCTTTATGTAAAATCAAAGCCTGATTTTAAAAGAGCAACCCTTCGAGTTTCTTGCTTGTTCTTCTCAGGGGAAAATTGCATTTTGAACAAGCAGTAGCTTAAAAAATTTAAAATTTACTATGTAAAATTGACTATTTTAAGTGTACTCTGTGTACCTACAAAATAAAGCATTTTTGACTTTGACTTTGACTTTGAATGGGTCCAGAAACTTCATACTTTGAAATATATTGGGATTCAAATAGTATTTACCAATTCATAATATGCGATGCCACTTGAGAGGCTTATTCTTTGTTAATATTTATGTGAAAGAAAGGACGCACAATCGTGACGAAATGATGAATTTTCCCAGTTGCAGGAAATTTAATTAGAGCAATGTATTTCTAACTACTGGCTATATAGTTCCTTAAATAGTACAGAAAGGTAGGGTTTGATTAAGTATCTCATTCGCAATCAACGCAGAATGCTTTGGTTATATCAAGGGACAGACATTGAGAGCCACTCAGGTCGAATACGAATAAATTCAGCGATGTGTCTCTTTACATTAGAATTATTTTGAAAGATAGATATAGGTTTCGAAATCTGCATACGCAATTATGTCTTCAATTAGTACGTTAGTAATGAATAACTAACGGCGCTTAAATTAAGATGCTGATGAGTATATTGTTACAAAAGCTTGAAATCATTCAGCGTGCTACGCAAAGAGATATGCTTGGAGTTACTCTTAGATACATGATCCGGTAACAGGTGCTCGGCCAGGGAACCAAGGTCATTGGCATAGCTCGGAAGGATAGTGCGCGTAGCGTAGGAAGTTCCTCAGCTAGATGCCGCAACGACAATTGAGAGAATATTATCTCAATCTATAAGTACTTGATTGAAACATATCTTGTAGATTTTATATTCAGTGAAAAGGTGTGATGAACGGGTAAGCATGCATTGTGAGGAAAATAAATAATCCACTTATACCTGTAACCATAGGTAGGATAAGTAATAATATCAAAACTGATCACTTTAACAATCCTTTTATCTCTGACCACCCCATTTGAGATACAGGTCATGACGAGAGTAAAATGTGACTTTGTTCATCACGCCAATTCATCGCTTCCATTTGAACATAAAGAAATGAAAAACACCAATTAGTTACACAGATAGGCTGCCGGGGATGCACTGGCATTTAGTAGGAACAACCTACGCATCCTCACAAGGGCACTCACGGGGCACTGCTGTCTGAGAAAACACATGCTCAACATAGGGTTCCGGGAAACGGGGATGTGCAGACTTTGCCTTCTTGCAGAGGAAACATCATCTGTGTACCTGGATGGCCACTTACTACACCCGGATGAGATAAAAACTATCGGCGCCAGGAAAATAATCTAATTCCCCAAAGAGGCGGAAAGCATAGTGGCGATCACAATAGATCGGCAACGGTCTCCGACGACTTGCAACAGCCACACATACAACCTATACAAATACACAGATATCAATCCGCTTGAAAGAGAACTAAAGATTTGTATTCAAAACATCGCAGGTTAACAAAATACAGATAAAAGGCAGAGTCTGCGGTAGTTTAAACGTTACAAACACAATCGATTTAGCACTCCTCTTGAAAATAACTCTATTTATCCATTGAGAAACACTCGGGAAGCGTCTAAGCCCCACTAGCGATATGCACGATGCACCGAATCGAATTCAAGTTGACGTGGGGATTGGGTGCATAAAATTTATTGCCTCGCTACCAACAGTTACACACAGCTCCAGAGGTGCAGCAAACTCACTCCTTTTGCGGTAACGAAATTCATTCAACCCTATAAATTGAATAAAATTGTGGGTAGTCTGGTTTTGAAGCAGCAATATATTTATATCTTAAACTAGAGGGTCTATCAAGTAGCTTCATCGTTATTGGTATCGATCACGTTGCCCAATGAAAAAACGTCAATAGAGTAACCGATAGCGAGGATCGTAAAATTAACTAAACTGACCTACTAGAATTAATCCATACTATCCTACTGCTGCTATAGTAAGCTAAACTACTGATCCGTATTGTATAATGTAATTTAGGAGGGGAACTCGAAATCCGCAGGAGGTTAGGTATGACGTCCATCGTTTGAAATAAAGTAAAGCTTTGATCCTAATTCATCAATACTGCGACGTAGATTGGCAATTCAGAGTAGTAATGCAATTAACCTCAATAATTTATTAATACGGAGAAGATGCTGCTGCTCTTCCTGGACTTTTATATAATTATAGAATGTCTTATTTTAAATATAACATAGGTATTTAAGAACGTGAATCTCAGGTAATGATGATGTTACCTGTTTGTATGTGGCTTACTGTGACTCAGTTGAAATGGATCCAGTTTAAACTAGTAAATTCGCAGATAAACTGAATGCCATTCGTGTCGCGAGCTAAGTAAACTCTCATTTAATTTGCAGAAAAGGCAAAGGGTGGTTCAGTCCCTAAATGTTTTCCACGTCCCTACCTATTTACAAGTCGCTATTTACCGGGGGGTTTAAACGAGATTCTGTGCTATTCGAATTCAATTTACCGGCAAAATGGACGTTTGGGCTCATTTGATATCTATTCCCTGGACGACGAATGACCTGCTTGGTGGACGCAGTTGTTTGCGAGGCACGCTGAGTAGTTGCCAAACCATTAGCTCGTCAAGTGATATGGGTGAATGATGGGGTGACCCAAATAAAGAGGTTTGAGGCAGCAAATGCGGAATGTTACAAAAATGTGAACTTTCTAGAGGAGTTTTTTTTTAATTATAGCGACTTTGACTTCGAAGGATAAAATAGTCTAAGAATCTAATATATTGATATAATGCTAATAATAAACTAATAATGGGTAATAATATAATACATTCATATACACATCACCAGACACAATACAACTTTTATTGTTACATCAAGAGGCATGTTATGTCCCTGAACGTGTTAACTAAATATTAATATAAATATTTAGAAATGAAAGGTTTGCCGCAGGTCTTACCTCGCTGGGTGGGCTTGCTGAATAGGATAAATTTCAATTTTAAGTTATTTTTAATCATCGATGCAAAAAGTGTTATAAGTTTGAAGCCTACTTATGTCTGTCTGTGTAACAGTGTGTCTGTTTGTGGCAATGTTTTTTTTATTTTAGAAACGTAGCGGTTGCGAGGAGTTAGCCATGATTGATGGGTATCGGATAAGCCATTTTGAATATTAAGCTTTTAGTATGGTCAATTTACTAATATACTTGTAAATAAGTATATTGTTTCTAAATAAGTTATTAGTTGTCGTAAGATATTTGATATCACACACACAAGATAATATACAGGGTGATTTATATTATGTCACTTACCTATTAAAACTTAACTGCTGTGTGTGCGTATGTGTGGATGTGTTCTTTTTTTCAAAATCAAAAGGTTCGATTCCCGGTTAGGAATATTAATTTTTCAAAAATCCAATAATACAGTTTTAGTTTTCATCAAAATCGGGCTCCAGGCTCCTTTGAGTACTTTTCGCTATTCCTCATAGTTTAGGATTTGGCCAACCAGGCCCACTTGAAAAAATCCACCTGTAAATGTGGTGTACGCGTACTTATACGATATTCACCAATAATTATAAAGAAAATATCCTGTGTTGTGACTATGAGAAACAGAACGAATCAATTCTGGGGACATTTCGAACCAAAGAGGATATTTTTGAACATCAAGAAATGAAATTGAATTAAAAATTATGAGTCTGCAAAATCGAAAATCGTTCGCAGTATTTTAATAGAAGTTTAAATAATAATTGTGCTTCCTCCACAGGTCTATTGTATTTGTGTTGTTATTCACCAACTACTACCATAACGATACGTCATTCTAGACTTAAGGCAAGAGTGATAACAAAGGGTTGGCTATCAGCTCGATACCGTCGGAGCTAAGTCACGCAATACTTAACTAGGACGGCTTTACGTTCTTTATTCATTGAGTAGGTGTCTGAAAATCTAAGCCCCAACCACAAACAAGGCGCCAGGTTCATACATATTAATGTTTTATCTACATTAGCTAGAGCGTCGGGGAATGTTGGCGCTTTAATGTGTTTCCTTTTAGCTGTCGAAATTGTCACATAGTTCTCTGTTGAATACATTTTCGAAGTGATGGTTTCTGCGACGACTCCTGCATTAGGTGTGTTACACTTAAGGGAATTTCATCAAAATGTTTGCATATACTATTCACATCTACATGTGTTTCCAGTATCAATTACAAATGTTACTACTGAATCGCTTAAAACATGTCGTGTCTTTTAAGTATGTTCTTTGCATATACCCAGTGATATTTACAAGTATGTAAGTAATAAAAATATGTAGCAATCAATAATGGAATTTAGTTTAGACTAATTAATTTTATTCCACTCACAACAAAGCTATCCAAACTAGCTCAAAATTTATAAGAGTTTCATCTTGCTTTTCCATCGTACATAAAAGTTTATTTAAAGCAAAATTAAGTGAAGATTAAGAAGATTAAATGACGTTTAGGTCATCATCATCATACCAGACACAGTTCACTGCTGAACTCATAGATTTTCAGAGCAACCGGTTGGACGCAGTTTGCATTCAACGAGTAGGAAGGTAAATAATATTATTTTGATTATGGACATTTCCCTCTTGGATCGACAAGGATACCTTTTCAGTGCGTGTCGATGCGAACAATGCTTCCGTAAAAGAAAATCGGCACGAATTTTTAATGGTTAAGAACTAAATGAATGGGTATGCCATGCGGTAAATAAGGACAAGGAATACATTTATCCATAGTTCCGCGCATGCATTCCCCGACTCTTCCCATATAGTGCCGATTTCCTTTTCATGGGAGGAACTCATATTACACCGCATGCTATTGATAACACCCAATGGGATATGCTATGATTAACTTTTCAAAACTATGTGCGTAATCTGAAGCTTGTTTCTGAACATGATAGCGCCTTGAATCCAATTTAACCTCTCAACGCCCCAAGTACTCGTATACGCGTTTATCATTTGTCATAGCGCCTAGACTTCAGGGCACTCCTTTATATCTCTAAGAATATTGGATACTCGGGTTTGACTTCTCAAGCAAAGTTCAGTTATATGCACATATAGAAAGCATGGTCAATGTGACTTTTAAAAAAAGTGGGGTGTTAAATAAAGCGAAGCTGTACTACATAACAAGTCAAAGGCTTTTACTATATAAGAATCTGTCTCGGCCTCATGAGATGCACCCAGTACCAGATTTTGCCCCTAGACTCTATTCAAAAATGGGCTATGTGATACATCAGGTGGCTAGTTGCCTTCATTCTTTTCTCTATTTATAAAGTTATTAGTGGCATTTTCATGCGAGTGTAGTCAAGTCAAGTTAATTACTAAAACATTAACTGTCAGGTGGCTCGTGGTGGATAATGGTTTATGTCCTCTCCTAATGAGGCAAACTGGGGTTGCTCTTTCCAAATAAGTATTTTTACAATTTATGATTTGACAAAGAAAACAACTATACTGAATGTCGCCGATCCATTTCATATCCATGCATTCTTTTCATCTAAAATAGTCAGAAATTTAATAATAACCTTCTGCACATAGGTGCCATTTAACGGTGGTTTTAAATTTATTACACGACAGACATACAGACTGACATAGGCAACATCCTTCTTATTGCGTCGGAGGTTAAACATTGTTTTTTAACTACTGACCAGCACAATATATCGTGGACAATGTATATGACAAGCTACCGTGCGCAAACACATCCCAGGTGCCGCCCGCCGCTCTTATGTCAACATAGCCCAGCCCGAGTCAATGAACCGACACGAGCTTCAGGTGTGTTGTGGTCAATATGTATGTAGGCGAAAGCGACTAGCCTACTGTTATACAAAAATTCTTTATTTTCATCATTTTAGGGTTCCGTGCCTCAAATGGAAAAATGGAACTCTTAAAGGACTTCGTTGACCGTTCAAGACCCGTTTTCTCAGGAACGCGTAGAGGTATCAAGCTGTAATTAATATCGAATACTTAGGTCTAGCTGTCCCTTGGAGCTGTACAAAAATCAAGCTTTTAATTAACGAAATCAAAAAATACGTCCAATTATACCGGTTTGACACTCGTTAAAAAATCAATACCTATAGTGTAGGGTATTTCCTGTTGACCGAAAATCATGAACTTTGGCAAGAAGCAAGGCACAGCATAATTAAAGGGAAAATACGAAAACCGTTACTTTGTAGTTATATCACAAAAAAAGTAGTTTTATTTTTTATTAGGTAGCTTACATTTCGAGACTCGATTATCTACAAACAAGTTTGTACTGAACTTTTTAAAAATATTTTATCTTCTTCTTTGTGTCTTCAATGCGTCTGATTATATTTGATCCGTCCAGAATTATCTGTGTGTATACATTCTATTGCAGAACACTGGCGTTCCCCCTTATATGGTGGCCAATCTGCTTACAATATCGGACTAAACAAATTTTTAGAATTAGTGACAATGAAGTGTATGTAAAGATGTTTAGTAAAGATAAGGCTGAAGGTGGAAGCTCACACATAATGCACAATGAATGGCCAGCAAATGTAGGAGTAATATCGCCAATGACGACAAAATCATCTCCGATGGCAACCAAGCGATATAATTCTCTTAATAAATCTGGAGAAATCGAGGCACGATTTGCACCAAGAGGATAGCAGGTCTGTCATATACAAGAGGCCCAGAATGGGACAAGCAAGAAGTAGTTTGTTGCAACTTCAAGTTTCTCCAACAACTTAATATAGGAATATAATCATTATTATATGGTAATCCATATAAATTCTTAATTTTAGACAAAAACGAAGCTATATTGTAGATATCCGTATAGAAAGATCGAAAACAAACTCGTGCTCTAGTCAATTAGCTAAAGGACTAAACTTAGACTGTCCGTGTACGGTGGCTATTTTGGTTTAGTATTCTAAGACTTCGGAAGATCAATTAGGCGGACGCGCCAACTTAGAAATATCTTGGTCATGTTGTTTGTATGCTCTTGTCCGTTCACGTGGTGCGGTTTTAGTGTATAACTTTAGATCACAAATAAATTAATCCAGTAAGTCAACTGAATTATGGTAAACATGAGAGACACACACAAACATAAGATTTATAGAACACATAGATACAATGAAGATACCTATATTGGATCTAATATCAGATTACTGAAGATGACATGACTGTGTTGTTTGCACTTAGTCCGATCCGAGCGCTACCAGCGGACAATATGAGTTACTATGACAAGTCTGATATTGACATACAATCTTGTATGCTATCTTCGATGGAGTGGACACTAATGATAAGCTGTGTTTACATTATGGTCGATGGTGCTTAGGTACTTAATCGTATACTAACGGTAGTAAATGGGTAAACCAGTTTCACTCATGTGCTTATGTACATAACTGAAACTAGTTAAACGAAAATATTTCTTGAACGAATGGTGCGTCGTTTCGTAATAATATTTATTGCAAATATTACAGTTGCAGATACCACCAGTGGATGCGAGGGATGACCATTGTCACCTTTGCATACTAAACTTTCTCAGGCATTTTAAATAAACTCTCTTCATTCCATAGCAGATCATCATCAATCATATTTCGCATTATTGTCAAGAAATTGTCGATAGTCTTACTAATAGTTTAAAATAAAATGTGTCTATAACGACACCATCAATTAAAAGCAATCTAGACCTACTCCGCAGCACAAAAATCACTCTTATGATGGGTCAGATCACATTGAAGGACAGTTCTCACCAAATGTTGCTTAATATCGCTAATCGAAACCGATTAATGAATGCAGATATCCCACGAGGTTACTCATACCATGAAGGACTTAATGCGTTATATCCGTATCGAGAATGGAACACATAATTATATTCGATGTTAGTTTCATTAAGTTAGTTTCAAAATGAGTTATTTTCATTGCAACAGGGCATTCTTCCCTTCTTTTTTATATATACGACTAGCTTTCCGCCCGCGGCTTCGCCTGTGTGGAATAACTTTAGCGCGGAAATTTGTTTATCCCGCTGGAACAACTCATTTTATTTGGATAAAAAATATCCTAT
This sequence comes from Oegoconia quadripuncta, assembly GCA_949316235.1. Taxonomy (NCBI): domain Eukaryota; kingdom Metazoa; phylum Arthropoda; class Insecta; order Lepidoptera; family Autostichidae; genus Oegoconia; species Oegoconia quadripuncta. Next base: position 21,232,522 of record OX438746.1, read on the forward strand.
GTCTTAATCCAGGGTATATTCTACCTACATACTAAATTTCATCCAAATCCGTTCATTAAAACATCCAAACTTTCGCATTTATAAAATTAGTTAAAGCGGTGTCACGCCTTAAAATTTACATCCTTAATAGTAAACCGCTCATCCGTTGGTCTAATGACATCGTCAATTGACGGGATCTCAATGAATGCGGCTGACACAGGACTGTGAGAATTGGCGTAATAGAATAGCGACCCAGCACTGGGTCGATGTGGGCTGAGAATGATGATTATCATTATAGTAAAACAAGATGAGTAGCAAAACCGATTAGTGATTACACTTGGTTTATACAACTACAAATAGAGACTATCAAATACGGCGTCTTGGGTTTCTAATAATATGTAAAGCACAATGATTCAGTGACGAACCGGAGTAGGTAGGTATTCAAATCTATACTGTGTTACTACACTTCTTACATATTTATTCAAATTATTTTAAATCAAATAATAGGTAGATAATTCTCATTGTAGAATTTGACATTCTTAGAGTGATTTATACGAGAAATTAAACCGACCAAGATCCAGATTGTAATGTAAGTAAAACTTTTGTCACAAAAATGTTCACGAAGCGCACTGATGAGTAAATTCTTACCACAGAAAAGTTAAGGCCAATTTGTAAAGTCGCGTTTCGCTTCGGTTTTTATATTGTAAAGTTAAATGGAAGCGAAGTAGTTCAAAAAGCGGTTTCCGCGGGTATCGCCGGTGCCTAATGGAATTAAATCCAAAGTCTGTTTAGCCGCGCTACTTCCCAACTCTTTATGAGGAGGTAGTTTTAAATGTCCACAATTTCCTGAAGTGCTAGACTACAAAGAGGTTTATTGACATTTAGTTCAGATTCCGCAGCGGCGCTTCTGACGTGGCTCAAAAAGCTACTGTTTGTCGACTCCGCTTTAGGTTTAAGTAATTTCCTTTCACCACTCAAGTGTCAGCCCTCTTTGTTTACTCGGCAGGATTGGGAATGTTATTTTAGTGGCTTCCAAACTGATGGTAAGAAATTGAGGCTCAGAAAACTTTTGGGGAACGAGCAAGGAAATCTTTAGGGATCATGTTTCCTAAGTTTTCCAATTTATACAGTTAACAAGTTCTAACAATCTACAATTGTTCACGTATTTATTTGGATTTGTATAATGGGTACCAACTCCAGCAAGCTACTCCAAATTCAATAATTTATCAGGATGACAAGTAATTTGTTGCTTAGTTTTGTTTATAAACGGGATAAATAAATATGACAAATTACTTTATTTCAGTTTAACATACTGTAGTAATGCACTCTACCCGTAGTGTGTTGTTATTTATGACGTATGACGAAGAAACATGTTATTGTTCTTGGAAATTGCTACAGTATTACAAATTATCAATAATTCTGTCCAATCTATGTACTCGTACTTGTCGAAAAACATAAAGATCTAAGAATAATAACGTAGGTAAGGTATCTAAGGTAAACAATTGTCTATCTATGATTAACTTATGTGAAGTAGATCAACCTATAATAATATATGTAGATTGATATACGGTCAGCCGCTCAATAGTTCCCACGAAGTTTAAGACGAACACAATAACGCGGTTCGTACGGGAAACATGGAAGAAAAGCACTTAATAAATGACTTTCCTTGACGCGAGCTTTCGTTTACTTAGGTTGAATAATGAAACCTTGCCGTGTAGGTTTTACTTTGAAGTCCAAAGCTTAATACTTGTGATTTTGTTTTGACTTTATGGTAGGTGTATGTGTAGGTGTATGATGTGGAGAAGTTGTTTATGGTTAAAACGAAATTATACATGTATAAATGAAATATAAATGCATAAATAGTTAATCAGCACTGTGCATCAAGTGTCAAAAATTAATGACAGACTTTTTTCAATTGTCAAACTAATTATCGATATCTGAATTGACAAATTTTGAATTTTGGGTATAGTTCAACATGTAGAGTAAGTAAAATAAAAGAAATCACGCAATAATAAATAAGACCTTCTAACTACAGGAAAATAAATGGACGACTTAAGTAGTGAGCATTTTTCCAAGTAATACACGTCCTTAAGAATAATGAATAAAGGGCATGAACGCAACACTAACCTTAATGAAGGTAAGAGGGTTCTCTCGAAGGAGTTCCGTAATGGCGACGATGATGGCGATATAAAATCTAATAGGGGCCTTTAACAGTCGTACATTTCATGTCGGGTCGTGGTTGAATTAGCGACCTACAGGGGACGAAATGATACCTTACTTTACGTATGTCCCCTGTATCATACGGGTGAGGTCATAACGCCCCAGTATTTGAATATCACATCCACCCAACTAAGGAAAGTTTAGAAACGGGAATGTATTCGTATTCGGGGACTATGATTTCAGAATATAACGCAAAAGGGTAAAGTTATTAAACTAGGTTTAGAAGGCTACCTATGTATAGCATTTCGCAAAGTTTTGATCCCTATAGACATTGAAATATAATTTACAGCTGAACCGAAATATTTGTTTCTTATGTTTAAAAATAACACGCCACCAGATGCTAAGAAAGCTGAAACAGAAGAGAAGAAATTGAATTAAAAGATTTAAAAAAGGGCTGTAAGCGCGTATTCTTGTTGGCAGCTCCTGTTAGCAAAGTTTAATGAGAAAGCGGCACCTTATTGTCGTCTCGGGTGCATAGTACAGAATTCCTCTAATCTAATTACGTCCGCAGCTGGTGCAACTTGCTTCTGTTGCAGTTTGCAGAAAAATAAAGTCGGAAATGTTATGTCTGTTGAAATTTACCGGAACTTTTAATCGCACGTACCTACAGTCTTGTTAAATTGTGCGAAAGTTTCTTGTTTCAATCGCCTTCTCTCTTACCACTAAAGTTGCGTTCAAATGATTATGGTGGTGTCAGACATTATTTATTTTGTTATTATTAACCTCGGGCCATGGTTTCATCAGCTCTACAGAACTGGAGCAGACTGCCAAACGATCCTGACCCACAACGGCGCTGGAGCTGGTCCTTCAGAAGGACCCAGCGTATCCCGCTTTTAAGAACTTTACAAGACATGGTAAACGGCTTTTTCCAGGGCTTCTGTATGTGTACAGAATTATATTAATTAGAATAACTTTATATAAAAAGAATTATATTAAAAGAATACAGAAAAGAAAGAATTATATTAATTAAAATAGAGTATTATTTGGCCAAAAGGTAATAATAATATCCAATAAATAAATACCGATATATATATGCTCCGGATCATTATTTTGCAACAATTCGATCGTTGGCCCACTGCGCAAACTGTCCCTGACCACAAAACCACCGGATGATGCAAAACAACACATGTCACTGAATAGCAGAGCTAAACTATGAATAAACGACAATGGTCCATTCATCAAATAGGTTTATTGCTGCGAAATTTTAGAGTTATTTCAATTTGTGCCCGCTAACAAAAACTGATTTTTATTAACCTAGTAAAATACATGTTGTATTTACGAATTGGTTTTACTAAGCTACATTTTGGATATATACGATGAACATTAGCTAAATCGTGCGGGTCCCGACAAAGAAAAAGAAATAAGACCCACTTCGACACCTAATTTTAAAAAGAGACTAAATATTAACTGATGTTAATATAACGATGATAGAAAATTATCTCGTAAACCGCTTTTGTGACAAAATTTGCAAAGGACATTTTTATGTGACCGTGCTTGTATGTAAGTATGTTGGTTTGGGTCGCGTGGGGCTTTCAAAAATGTGATCACCTATCCTGAAATTACATCCAGTAGTTGCTAATGATTGCCTATTAAAGATATTGTGTACTTGGTTTATGACGGTATAGAACTTGAAAGCAAGGCGGAGACTTTTATAAACAAAGAATTTGCTGATCTGCTCGATAACTTGCACATTCGAGCTTCTAAAGCAGATACTTATTATTACTCATATTACAATGGCCTCAGGCGAATTTGTGTGAAAAATGCTTCGATCTCTCATCATGTCCACGGTTTATGACCTACCCAGAATATATTGCTTGTGGTTTTCTCGGGCATAAGTCACATCTAGAGCCATTTCCTCTCCACTCACGGTATTATGCTCCGCTAAAATTGTCGTAATAAATTTTCCGTACGGTTGATAGAAAAACTTTTTAGATGCGAAGCGTTCTTGCCAAGTCCTCCTTTCCTTGTTTTATGTGGACTAGGCCTCCGGTACACATTAGTTATAGCGGAGTTGGCATCGATTACAATCACCAGACTCATATTAGTGAAACACGATATTCATGTTTCGAAACCTTTAGGAAACAATATAGAAAGAAGACCAGAATTAGAGTTTTGATTAGATACGTGTACGACTTTAAATAACACCAATTGGCCTTTAACTGTGCAACTTTTGATAGTTTGCGTGATAAGAAGCATAAGTGGGGTAATAATGTAGGCTGTACACTAGCGAATTGTCGCATTATGGACTGTAATAGGAAAAGTTTTTGCGCATTGCTGTCTTAAGTTTCATCATTGCAATTCCGTATAAATATCACTGGGGTGTTAAATTATTGTTACTGGATTAGTTATTTGACGTTTATTTATTTATTTGTGTCCGAGTGTCCTAAATATTTATTATATTATTATTATTATTTTATTCATGGTGTCCTTTACGTGTAGTATATAGTTCATTATGGAGAATTTGGTAGAGTTTTTCATCGTCAATGATAGTAGATACGATAACATGACGGACAGTATAAAATCAAATTACACAAACACAGGTATGCAATACATCCAAAAATAGTAATAACAATAAAAGAAAGTAGAGCTAACAACAAAATGTGTGTGCTGCATAATACATTATAATAATAAATATTTCGGGCAACCAATCATCTACTCCTAAACTTAGCAATGCTTGTAGGTTATTATGGACTTGCTTCCCGTCCGCGGCTTCGCTTGCATTGAATAACTTTATGGTGGAAATTTGTTTATCCCGCGGGAACTATTCACTTTATCGGGATAAAAAGTATCCTATGTTTTAATCCAGGGTATGTTCTACCTATATAACAAGTTTCATCCAAACTTTCGCATTTATGATATTAGTTAGATACTAGATCATTGTCCAGTATCTATGGATACACATACATAAATATTATGACTACGACATGTGCATTTGATTTTTATTGCAACCACTATAGGTACGATTTTATAGTTAAGACACGCCTCAGTCGTTACGTACCTAGTCGCATGTAGAGAAAGGCCTATTGCGATTTATGACAATAATAACCCCTTTATTATAGAATAACATAATAAACCCTACTCATTCCGAGGACAGGCTCCACGATTAATAGCTATTACGTTTGTTGCTTTATAATAATAAACAGCTTTGGTTTTATTGTTTAATGCTTTTATGAACGTCTATCGTATGTGTATTAGAAATTTCTCTCTATATTATTATTTTCTAGTACAAACAAATGTATCTTCAGTAGTGAAAAATGTACTATTACACATTTGGATCGCCATTGAATATCATCTACTATAACAGCTATTTTATTAGTATGGAGTGTTGATAAATGTTAGTACCGTTGCTTTATATTTCCCTCAACCTTCTTGTGATTTGCTGCTCCAGCGGCCGACGAGAGCTCGTGTGGTCTATTTCGCGCTACACAAAGCACATCGGCAGTTTGGCACGGTCGCCGCCTACACACTCTGCCAGAATTGTCCAATTTTCATTGTGATCGAAAACTAAAACAATTTCCACTTTCAAAGTAAAGAAATTAAGAATTTTCAATTAGTACCTTCTGTTCCCTTTTCACCGATGAATAGTGAAATTTGAGACAAAAGATACTTGAGAAATTGTCCACCGAGAGTAGGTACCTACAGAAATTCTGAAGAGACGAAACAAGAGACATCAATCAAAATGAAACAAAAGGCGTTGATATTGAAAGGTCGTGAGTCGTGACCGCTGTAGTACGTAGTATTTTGTACATAAGTTGTACTCCAGTATAGGATATTTTAGTTCGTCTGGATACTTTACGGGAAAAAATCAGCTGTCCCATAGAAATATGTTATTCCTACTGGCGAAAATTAAATGAACAGCAATGTTTTTTCGTGATTTCACAGTAGTAAATGTTATTTACATTCAGTCATTTAATAATAAAAAAAAAAATCTCACCCCGATAATGATATAGTCTAAAGAAAATATATGAGATTCGTAGAAACAATTACATAGTCAGATTGAAAATATTAATGAAACTAAGTAATTGACCTTTCTAGTAACAACACGTTCTAGTAACATCGTTGAGTTGTTCTGTATATAATAGATATGTTACAAGCAGATGGAAAGAAGTTTATTAAACAAAACATGGATTATGGATAAATTTATGCAATTCACATCAAAGCCAAGTTTCATTCTGTTTATGCGCAATATCCACTCATTATACTTTACGTTGACACCATTTCCGCAAACACTCATCCCGAATACTCATAAATCTTACGATGTTGTCTCGCTCATTTAGTCTAATCTTATATTCCCCTCAAGTAGCATAGAACGGTGGAGTATAGAGGGAACAGCAAATTGTGAGTTATCTGATCCCTACGCACAAATATTTCACGAAATCACGAGGTAAACCCCACAAGTCTATTAGCGATTGCGGCCGCAGGAAATATCTCAGCGATCAATGCCGTAGAAGGCATCCATATATTTCAGGACGACGAAATTTATCTTATAATAAGCGATGACGTCGTCGAAGTGGATAAAGAATCTCGAGTCAATACTGTCATTTAAGACAACACCAAACGCAGCAATACCCATCCATCATTTGTAGACAAAAAGGAAAGCGCTGGTGTCGATAGGGCACGACACTCGCCGCGTCTCACTTTGTCATAGTCTGTACTGACATCGCTGTACACATATCTACTTTTATAAGTACTGTAAGTGAGAATGTATAACATTTTCAACCTTAATACAGCTACACAGTTCACATTTCTGTTGTCGTTGCATCTAAAAGACGTCATTATTTTTAAAATTTGAACTGCACAGCAGAGAAATAAAATTCATGAGAAATTGCTATTTCTATGGTAGACATTATCAAAGTCATAAAAATTGGTGTTATCTTGGCTGTATAATGTCATTAAATGATTTTTAATAACAGCTTATACAGATAACACTATACTGTAATAGGTATACAACGTATAGATACTTTGATGATGCTAGAACTAACCTTTTATTCTTAAATGTCGTTACGATATTTTGGCTTCGCGCTTTGTTAGAAGTGAAGCTTTGTATAGTGAAATAGGTCATTGAAATATATTTTCTTAAACGGCACAAAATAGATACTTGCATTACTGTAATCAAAAAAGTTCGCTTACTATCCAGACATAAAAGAGATCTATATTCCCTTCAGTTGTCCCATTTGTTTCGGTAAATTCTTGGAGAATACTTATACGTAGGAGGTTATTTGATCTCGGGGTGAGGGGATGAGTGGATGACCCAGAATTTCATCTCCCTGAGAGGTTCGAACTATGCGCCATTTATTTTAGTTTGTTCGATTTCCCACTTATTTCTGGGAAATTGACTTCGACTATAGACGTAATTGCGATGAATTGCAGTAAAAATATTGAATTACGTGTTTATAACATGTGTAAGGTACATTTAATTAAGATAGATTGGTTCAATTTGATTATTTAAAAGATTTGTGTGCGCGATTTGTGATTCAGTAATAAGTTGTGAATTATAGATTAATAACTATTCTATATAGGTAACTAGCAAAAGATTGTGGTAATAATTATTCAGAAACTTGAGTTTCTTAAAACGAAACACGTACACACATATTTGATCCACTCGCGGAAATTGCAGGACTTTTTGGCCAGAATTCGTCGAGAGATGTTGCATTTTTTTATACCTGACGCAATTTGTATATTTTCAGTTTGATTTGTATTAAACGCTGAATATTAAGCAGCACAGGTATAGCTTAGAGTAAATATCAATGAAGGACTGAGTTTTGTGTTCCAACAAAAAGTTATTATAATAACTTCTATATTTAATTGACCTTCAGTAAGGTGACAGACGGCAGACTTTGACGGCTTTTTCTATAGCACTCGGCACTGATAGAAATGTCAGCTCGAAAAGCCGCATAGTAACCGTTAATTAGTTGGAAGAAAAAAGAAGACTGCAGAATCGGTTCGATCGTTTTTGATTTCAAATATAACGAGTTACATATTCGTAACTTAATTATGCAGGTCTTAAACCTGTGCTTCTACCTGAAGCTCACAAACTGGCGTCATATGCGGTTGGGTACTTTGATTCACGTTACACTACGGGTTGCATGATAATGAATCTTTAAGGCTAAGTCTACCTTCATATCACACTGCTGTGTCAAATCATATTATCATTTTTTTAAATAGTAAGAAGACGATAAAGTCCGACGTCGGTGCATTAACTTTAAAGTCTGAAACTAAAATCACTTTCTCAAACTGTAATAGAAACAAGCGGATTTACTTTAAAATTAAACCTTTACAACAAATGTCGGACGAACTTTGAAAAAGGTTACTTTATTTTCGAGAAACGTTAGAAAACACATGGGCGTAGTAAAATATCGGATTTTGTTAGCGAGGGTTTGCTAATCCCACATCACGTCCAATATATAACTAATATTCCTATAAATATTATGTGATGTATGTATACCCTACATGTATGTATACAAGTATACCCTACATGTATATCCTACATAGCTATATATATATGTAGCTATGTAGGGTATACATATTTACTAACCCTTCACCTTAACCCTTATTACTTAAAGTTATGGCTCGAACTTGAAATTTCATATTCCTGAAAATCGAGTTACCAACAAGCTGTATATCAATGTTACTATAGTTACACATAAAGGAGTTTACATATAATACTTGAATAGTAAAGTTTTTTTTTGTCCCTTGATACTAGTCTGGCATCACCCAACCGCCTCCGTGGCTCAATGTAAACAACATTGGGTTTACGATTCGGAGGTCGCGGGTTCGATCCCCAGCGGGGTACATGTTTAAGTACTCGGTTTGGTTCGTTGTAGGGCATTTAAAAAATGTCCGCCTGGCTAGCTACCACCATCTTATCTAAATCTGCCGCCAAACAGCAATGTTAATAGCATTGTTGTGTTCCGGTTGTCAGAGATAAGATAGCCAGTCCCCCAAATGTGTTGGTGGTTTCCGGGTCAGTACACTGCCACCTTCGACCTCATCTTCATTTAACATCAGGTGTGATTGAGGTCAAGTGCGAACCCGTCGTGCATAAAAAAAAAAACCAATCTGTAATGGACCTGCTCGATGGACTACACCTAGTCCATATCACAAAGTGTTTTTGTATAGTTTCGTGGCCCCATAACCTCTGCCAGGGATAGGAGGCTGTGCTCCAGTAGTGGAGAATTAAGGCTGTTAATGTTGTGTATGTGTAGATAACAAACCTTTGGTAATCCAAATATTCCTTTGCTTCAGCTTACCTGAAATAGCAAAAAAAAAAACAATGTAGATGTGGGTAGGTATATAGTATTCGAATAAGTGAGCCATTCCTAAGCAACACTTCCTATACTTGATGTGTAATTTTCATTTTAAACAAGTAATACTTTATTGTAAATGTTATAATTTGTATGAAAACACTGTATACACAATTCACACGGTCTTTCCCACAATCAAAAATAAGGTAGGGTATATGCCGTATATTGCCGCTTAATTTGGAATGAAGCTAGAAACTCCCAACTTCAGTTGGGAAGTCAGAGAATTATGTTGGGATGTCAAAGCAGTAACCTCGGTTAGGTAAATATTTGCATACGCGGTACTAGCTTCGACAGACAAGGCGGATGTTGTTCCAGAAACAAAAGACGAAACATTACGTGGAATACTGAGGACCGGTATACATGTAGAATAGAAACGATAAAGTGATATCTATCACTCGATTTATTGTAGTTTAAATGGTATAACCAGTAGAGCTTTTTACTGATATTTAAACTGCGATATTGACTTAATATATTGAATTGTCGCATCGGTGGCACAGTGGAGGAGATACGGCGTCCCAATTTGGGTGGTCCGGGTTCGATCCATTTACCAATCCGACTGCTCTTAAACGGTAAGAATTTGTAGTGTCAAGAAAATGTGCGTGGGAAGCCTGAGGACCACGCATACCACTCGCAGCTTCGGCCCGTATACCGAGAGGTGGTAGGGCCATGGGACGGTGGTGGGTGGTTGCTCTTAAACGGTGAAAGCAAACATAGTGAGGAAACCTGCATGCCCAAGAAATAAAAATTCAAAGGCACGGGAAGGACCCAACCCATACTGGGCCAGCGTGATAGACTATAGTCTTGGGCTATAGCCCAAACTCCCTCAATACGAGGTAAGATATATTTCCATGCAGTGAGATGTTTATTGACTGATGATGATGATATTCACAGATAGATCTGAATAACTATGGGTACATTGAAAATGTAAAAGACATCAAGATAAATAAACCAAATATGTTAAAATTAACCGATATCCATCAAACATGGCTAAGAACGCAACCACGAGCGTTCGAAAATAAAAAAAACCGTTTTCGAAACGGTATACCCGTTTTAGTGCTACAATGCCACACAGAGATACCCAGAGAGACATAGGCGTCAAACTTATAAGATTGTTTGCTAAAAACATTGAATATCTTAAAAAGCTTGATCTTTCTATATCACTAATCACAGTTTTAACCGCCTCCGTGACTCAATGTAAATAACATTGGGTTTACGATTCGGAGGTCGCGGGTTCGATCCCCAGCAGGGTACATATTTAGTACTCGGTCTGGTTAGGTTAGAGCATATTAAATGTCCGCCTGGCTACCACCATCTTATCTAAATCTGCCGCCGAACATTATTAACATTTTGGCCACATCCAGTTATAGTTCAGTAATGACATAGTTTAAACCATTTTTTTATAAATAACAGAACAAACTGAGTGAGATCACTTACCGACCCAGCTTAGTAAATAATATCAATTTCATAGATCAATTATGTGATGTGGAGTAGCATTTGAATTTATATATTAATTCTACTCAAACTAGGAATGCGTTTTTGAAACTTTTACCAGTTAAATGCGCACGTGAAAACTAAAAATTCACAAAGGTGAATCCGTAATTTTCGTATACACGTACAAAAGCGAATAACTCAAAAATGTATGTACAGAATCTAAAACTTTCAGGTCCCAATTAATAAAATTATTCGCTGTACAGTGTCGTCAAACGCTAAAGTAATTCTACCTATCTTATTTGCTATGATTTACGGCTTCTAAAGCGTTTTGAATATAACAATATGAGTTTAAAAACCAAAAAACCGACAGCATTTTTTATATTTTGCGGGCGCCATGTTAGATTTTTTACCATAAAATGTATCTCATGATACGATCAAAACGAATTTGAAGGACAACTTGCACTTAAAAATCGGTAAAGCTGTTTAAGCTACTGTAACAAATAAATCTACCTACATACATACTTACATACACTCGAAAAACCTCCTGCCTGCGGTAGTTGGATAAAAATTTTAAATACATTCGAAAAAGGCAAAAGAAAATAAAAAAACAAAAATTCCTCGCAAACTAAAGAAACCCCATGCAACATTATACATTATAGCGTTCTAGCTAAAGTTAATGTAGTGGCCAAGTCTAATAATATTGCTGAAAGAAGAAAATATTTGGCGGAAGAAGTCAGACAAAAACATCTTTTTCTCGGAATAGGTAGCCTATCGAATTGGCAGCCTAATGTTCGAAAAGTAACTCGATTTATCTTTCACAATACCGTAAGAGATGATACGCCATGATCCAAACCACCAATAATAAACTTGTACAAAGATTTTAACCGTATCTTTATTGTTATAACTCGTTTCAACTGTGTTGGCGCGCGGGTCAATAGCGATTAGGAGGCCTAGAGGAACGGAGGGTTATTATTATGCTGTCATCTGCAGACCTCCGCCCGGGATAGCCAATATTTTAAACCTTATGCTAGGTTGGCAGTAAAATAATGTTTTGTGATGTTTTCGTTTGATTATAAAGTAATTGCGGTTTTTTATTGCATTACGTTTTTATTATGCTCGAAATGTTTTTTTTTTTATAACATTCATACAAAGACGGGGTTGTACCTATTCCTTATCTAAGGAAACCGAATAGATACATGATAACAAAATAGACACCGTCTTCATAATATTCTTTTCTTCTAATCTTCATAATAAATGCTGTAGGTTGCTACTGGTGTTGCCGATTGACAATCGAATATCGATAGCAGTAGGATAGTCTATCGATAGTATCGATACCTCGGAACGTGACAACACTATAGATAATATTGCTGCTCATAAATTAAAAACGATCGATACTATCGATAGTATCTAAGTCGAAGGATTCTATTGTGTAATGCCATTGATATCGTCATCGGTTACGTTCTGACGTGTGATTGGTTGGCTCATCAGTCGCTCGGCAATTTGACGGTTTCTCATTAGTCAATGTTATCGATGACGATATTGTTGAAATTACATAATTTAGGAACACATCAGCAAAACTATCGATACTATCTCAAACTATCGAAATCCGAAAAAAAGCCACTGTCGGTAATGCAGAGCAGCTATCGATAGTATAGCCATTATTGATGTCTAATTATTTATCTGTGGAAACAATTTGGTCTATGATCTATCTATAGCTACTTTATTATAGTGTTTTATAATGTACTGTAAATCAAATCAAATCAAAAATGCTTTATTTTGTAGGTACACAGGGTATAATTAAAATAGTCAGATTTTACTTTTTTAAAGCTACTGCTTGTTCAAAAGGCATTTTTCGCTGAGCAGAACAAGCAAGAAACTCGAGAGGTTGTTCTTTTTTTTTAAAAAAAAGAAGGTTTTTATTTTACAAAATTATTAATTATTATTTTATATTATAATATATATATATATATAAATAACCTGGTTATGCGAACGGGCTGGTTATGTCTGTTTATCATCTAAATAATCTGATATTTTATAATATGCTTTCTTAATAAGTTTCTGTTTTATCGTATCTTTAAATTTATTGAATAAATGAATTATGAAAATAAATATGAAATGCAAGTTTCGCAAATAAAAACTTGAAAATTTTAAATATTATCGATACTATTGCTGTATATTGACGTGAACCACACTATATTATTGATGAAGTAGCTGATTTTCGATTAAAACTATCGATAGTTCTGCAACACTAGTTGCGACAACTGAGTATAGGCCTCTATCAGAACAGGCATAGCATCTTTGATATATTATTCTAACTTATGCCTATACTTTTTTTAAGTCTCGCAGCTCTAATGTTACGGTAAACAAAATTATTCCGATGTTTGCATCGTTGGCCAAGATAGCTCGGAGCCCGAATTCGGACAAAACGCGAATAACAAAGCTGAAGGGGACACGTTCTCTGTCATTAACCTCGTGCAGTTTTTGTATTGTCGACTGGCTCTGCCGAGATGCTGCGGTTCTTTGTTGCCGGAATAAATTTACATTTAAACAAAGGCGATGCAAAACTTTTTGCTATACAACCGGGTAATGTGCAAATTGAACTTTAAGACAATTACTTTGAAAAACCTCGGGCGAAAATTCAAGTACGCACTTCTTAGCCTTTTATGAGAACTATGTTAATAACGTATATTTAATGAATTTGCTAGTCTTTTTAATGAAATCAGAACAATGTTTGTTCAAAATATTATTGAAACCAGTTCACAACGACCGGAGATATCGCGAAATATATAATAGTCGAATTGATTGCCTATGTCTGTCTCTGTGTCTGTATGTGGCACTGTAGCGCCGAATCCGCTGAACAGATTAGAATATGAATTTTTATTTTCGAAAGCTCATCTTTGCTGCATAGTTCTTAGCCATATTTGATGGAAATCGAATCAGAAGTGTTAAAAATGTTTAACTTTTAACATTGTAGTTACTTTAAATGAAATGACACTGCAAATACATCACGTATTTAAAATAACACTATATTTTAATACGGAAACTGAAAAAGTGATTTTCACTCCATTACCGCTCGCTATTTCGCCGAAACTACCTCCAATTGCCCCAGAGACTAAAACGGAGAGAGCGCACTCAGTATATTTAAAATGTTTCGTGGTCAGTCCGTACCAGGTTTAAAAGCTTCCACCGCAACGTTTACGTAGAAAACTATTACTATTATTAACTCGCTTTTGTATATATCAGTCTTATGTGATACTTTACTTTTTGGGAGGATTTGCCCTAAGTTAGTGATAGCATTTTTCATAGCAATTGACTACATTTACGAAGTTATGATGAATCCTTTAATCACCTTTTATTTTTCTCATGGGAGAATGCCGGTTGCTTTTATAATTTTTTGTTGTTAAAGTTGCATTTCATCTCTGCTTATAAGGCATTCGCCACATAATCAACTTCTTGCCCCGTACCAATTTATTTGGGATCGGCGCAGTACGTCTTTTTCTTCCATTCTCTTTTATCAGGCGTTAACTGATCATTCATACACTTTTCGTTTATATCGTCCCTCATATAATCGGTCCATCTTTTCCGTGGGCATCCTATTCCTTTCCATCCATCAACATTCATATTAATCACTCTTTTAGCAACATGAGTTTTATCCCTTCTTGTAACATGTCCATATCAAGCCAAAGGAAACGATTTAATTTCAAATTTTCTGTCACGGGTGCTACTTTTAAATTCCCACTTACATACTCATTCCTTATACGTTACATAAAAATTTTGAATCAGCCTATTTATACCATGTTATACTCTCGGAACACCACAGACCAATCTTTGGCTTAACGCATTCAGTCTCTTCCAGCCGCCTGCATAGATCGTCGCAAGCACAATAAGCAGTTTCCATTGTTTTGCAATTTGTTGGTTTCCACGAAATAATTACACCCACCTCTCAGAGCCCATATTTATTGTGTGAACTTCTTTCTCCGTAAGTATTTTATATCCTGTACTACTAACAGTCTCCTCATTCTAAGTGTTTTGCAATTTGCCCCATTAAGCTCCAAACAATACTATTCTTAGCATTATTCGTCTACCTACGAATTTCTGTACTTCGTGTGCTTGGCACGTGCGAATTCTCGCAACCGCATGCCGAAATTATCTAGCATTAACTGCTCTCCACTATGAAATAGCTACTTATAAAACATTATTACTTGTTAAAACAAAAATTATTCGTATCCAAAATATTACGTAGGTACTGAGTTCTATTTTAGGCTTTACACATTCGCAGTCACTCATTGCCAGCGATTTTGTAAAGATCGTGTTAAATCCAACGGTATTATATAACAAGGCCACGTCACTTCGGCTTTCAGAGTTTCGAGTTTTATTAAAATCTAATGTGAGCGAACAACCTGCCTACCTATTTATATAAACTTATTTCACAGTAGGAAAATATTATAAAATAGAAGATAATGCCTGATAATTCACTTAATATTAGGGAAGACGAAGCTGAAAATGGAAGGGCTCAATTAAACCTCCAACTTTTTGACGGGACTGGCTAGTTATCTCAAATAGGTGGAAAACCAGACGGATTTAAAAAGGTAAATAAATTATTTAATGACAGGTCATCTACATTGTATATAACTCGCACAGGACTGTGAGAATTGGTGTTATGTAGAAGAGACTTTTACCCAGTCATGGATGTGGACTGAAAAATATGATGATGATCTACATTGCCCAACCAGCATTGAAACCAAATCTTAATTACTATAAATTGAAAATTTAGAAAACCACCGGGATCTTCGAAACAGAACCGATTTCCATCAAGCATAGCTAAACACCATCTATCAAACACGAGGCTGCGTAGCATGACATCGTTTGTGGCGCGCGACGTAGGAGTGAGAGTGGGATAGTTGTATATTTCGTTCAAGCGAATGAGCAAGACAAATATTATCTAACGCGATATAAACGTTTATTGCGCATGTTATGATATGGGGGCAAGTTTCAAAAATAAGAAAACGTTTTCAAATCGATTTAGACGTTACAATGCCATAGACAGGCTTCAACTCTGCGTCAGATATTAAAAAGGTAGTGATCGAAAGCTTTCTGCACCGATCGAGCGAAGAAGACATTTAGGGATTATTATAGCAATCTTAAGATTGATATTGAGACCGATTCTCAACACTAATTTATTGACACTATTTAAACATGCAAAAGTAAATTATACATTTGTTAATAATAACAAATTGGTCTGTATCGTAGGTAGTGAACCTTGCGTACTTCTAGTATCTAATCAATCACTCATGTTGCTTTAGAGAAATTTGTGTGGCGAATAAAATACGTTAATGATGCGAGGTCTATCAGAAGCCATATTATGGATGAGCGCTTTAGACCTTGAGGTAACCTATTTTCGAGGCCCTTTCGGACTTTTATTTACAAAATTCTCTAATTATTAAATATCTCAAGGAGGCATCCAAATCGAACGTTTGCATATTATTGGTCGCGTAGCAACAAACATATGTATTATGTATATGTAAACTAACTACTTGGCAGAGTTCATGGATTTGGATTTGCGCGCCTCGCAGACGGACAAAAGCTGCCTCTCCATGTGTGAGCAACATTGAGATTATGGAGATCGCGTGGGCGTATATAGTTACACTTTGTAGCATTCTTGTGTGCTATTTCAAATAACAAAGGTACCTGCGGGCATTGCACTGATACAAGTAACAGAACGTAATTCACGACATATACATATGAGGTTCTGCTTTCAAGCCTGGGTTTTACAATAAATTATAAATAGAAATTATTTCAAACGAACTTCTAAGATGTCTGTGTATTTGTGCTTAGACTATTGAAAATCCTCCCCAATTCTTCATTTCTTATCATCCCAAACAGCTTGGTTAAGAAATGAAACTCCCTTCCGGCGTCAGTCTTTCCTGAATCCTACAACCTTGGGATCTTCAAGAGCAGGGTGAATAGGCATCTACTGAGATCGCATGCTTCATCTTCGGCCACATCATCACTTCCCATCAGGTGAGATTGTGGTCAAATGCGTATCCAGTTAACCATAAAAAAAAAAATGAAATAATTTATTTCCAATTGAGTATCAAGCATCAAAACAACAGGAATTAGGTAAGATACAGGTACGAGAAATGACTCATCAAGAAGTAGGTAGCTGACAGCTTTTCTTAATAGCGTATTAAAAGTCAATAATTTCAATATTATCAATATCCACCGTATGGGGATAAGGTAGCTGTGTATTTGTGCTTAGACTATTGTAAATCCACGCAATTGTACATCCTTTTATCATCCCAAACAGCTTTGTTAGGGTAAACCCACGCATTGCTTAATATTCATTAATAATTTACAAGGCTTTCAGCAATATATTTTTGTGAATTATTACTGAGCAAAATATATTAAGCGCATTAGGTTTTCAACTTTTCAATCGTCAAATCCTACTGCGCATCTGCCATTAGTTTTAAAATTCGAAACTTCGTTTTAAAATTTGAATTACCAATCATTTTATAATAATAAAATAGTTGAATAATGAGATTGTTATGATGCACCATCATAATCAGTCTTTATTAGGAAATCCTTGATCATCGTAATAAGGCAGGAATATTTAACTATCGTTTAAGATATGACGGTCCAACCTACAGATATAACCTATCTAGTTTCATATATAATATCAAATATGAAGACATCAACCTGATAGCAGCAAATTAACCTGTTCAAACACCAGTACTTGTGTGCGTAAGGTGAAAGGGTGACGTCACGACAAAGACTAAATATTTGCTCAGCAAACAGAAGAGACACTCTGTACAGCTTCTCGTCATGTTATTGTATTAATAAACATGAAGGGTACATTGTAATTCATCGTGCTTTTCATTTTACACAAATTGTCTATCTATAAAGATACATGAAAACATTAAAGGATACAGCGTTCTACTCGCGGTGCTGGAGGAATCCGTTTAACTTGAAATAAGGATAAAGGTAGGTTATAAGTTGATGCAGGATATAGACAATTTCTTTATCAAAATCCAAATAAATTCTAGCGTCATAGCCTAATTGACTCTAAAGATAAATTTTTGTTGTTCATGATTTGACGTTTACTAAATTGCATTATCTGAAACATCTGCTCATTTATTCGTCATGTTGCTCTATCACTGTCCGTTATAATAGGTACCTATAAAACTTGAAATTGAACATTTTGATCAGCCAGGTGATTTATCCCTAACAAAATTATATAAATGGATTAAAAGGTGTGCAGACAAAAAATTCGGAATTCATAGTGACATTAATGACAAAAATTATACCACTTAATAATAGTAGTTAGTAACAAGAACAAGTATTGAAGCATGTTGTGGTGAAACAGCACAATTAAAACTGAGAACAGAATGGAAAATTACATTCAAGTACAATTTTATTCTAAGCATGAAAAATGATAAGCGGCATCAAAGAACCGCCAACATAGACGCTGAATTTGTATAATTGTATGCAGATGTGTTGAGTAAGTTATTAAAGAAACTCGCGTGAATAAACGTACAGTTTATATTATTATTATTTTTATATTGCTATAAGCATGGCGTAGTATCGTAAAGTTATTTTACAGTGATGACTTTGCCGCCTTATCATTTATGTTAGAAGTGTAGCTTATCATAAAATTTTAACAGTAAATGACATAGAAATTTTAGTCTCGTTAATGGAGTGCATTGCATTAGAACTTCAGTATAAATTATATTAAGCGTAAACTGAAATAACCACATGCACCCCACAAAAATTTTGTATCGGCTTGCGGTACCGAAAGATGATTACGCCGAAATTGTTAATTGGATGAAAAAGGCGGCGTAAAGAGCTCCATCACTCAGCTAAGTCAAGTTTTGTCTGTGAGGCGGAAAAGAAGGCAGGCTCATAAATATTCATGTCAACTTGAGGCCCCAAAGTCACCCTTAAGTCTATTTCCGATAAAACGCTGAAGTGCCTTCACCGACCTTTAATGGTGATTCCATTTCACCCCACCTGCTCCGCCCGCGTCAGACAAAAAATATTTTTAAATTGGTCCTTAGCGCTGAGAGGAGGTGGTCTGTCGAGTTTAATGACTTTAATGGTTGTAATTTAGAGAGACACCAACAAATAGGGAACTAAGCTATAGTTGCGCAAGCGTGTTCTTCATTGATGTGCAGAATTCGTAACTAAAATTTCATAGAGTTTGAAGGTAGTAGTTTAGCGACATTTCCAGCTATCGATATATAAGAAATACTTCCTTATAAATGACCAAAGACATTATAATTATTAAAATGTTAACAATATCTGTTTTAGTGTCTTTGTGACAAAACAAGAAAGTTACTTTTATTTTCTGCTCTTCATTTTAATCATCGATTCAATTAAAATTACAAATTTCATAGAGATACTATAAGATGTCATCGACATAGGTTTAGTGGGTTTGTTTCAATATTCAAGTCAAATTTCATAGATATTGCATGT
Source organism: Oegoconia quadripuncta (assembly GCA_949316235.1). Classification (NCBI taxonomy): domain Eukaryota; kingdom Metazoa; phylum Arthropoda; class Insecta; order Lepidoptera; family Autostichidae; genus Oegoconia; species Oegoconia quadripuncta. The sequence goes on from OX438746.1 coordinate 21,251,928, forward strand.
GTAAATTATTCGTTGGCAAATTGTATGCGAAAGTGTTAATTGAAGTTTAATGGCTCAGATGGATGAAAAAATGTGGGACGTACAAGTACTTAGAAGAGAAATGGGATGTATGAATCAGGTATTTTCCTTACGATGCATAGCCGAAAAATTCTTGTCATAATACCAAAAAGTCTATTGCGCTTTCGTGAATTTGGAAAAGGCCTATGACAAAGTGATGAGGAATGAATTGTGGTCAGCATTGTCCATGTATGGGGTAGGTATGGTGTCTATGTAGGTGCTGTCTAAATCAGTTTATGAAGATTCCAGTGCTTGTGTTAGGACTAATGGTTTAACATCGAGAAAGGTGTTAGACAGGGTTGTTCAACCTATTCATGGACAGTTGTCTGCAAGCAAGAAATAGTATGAATGTGGATTGAGAATGAATGAGTTACTCGTCAAAGGTCTCCTCTATGCCGATGTTCAAGTAATCCTTGCAGCGTCACAAGAGGAGTTACAAGAGATGGTAACACTTACGAATACTGCTTTGAAAGAAAAGGTATGTAAGTCAATGTGAGTAAAACGAAAGTAATGATATTTGAGAGAGGTGTATGTATGACGGATTGCAGTATTTTGATCGATGGAGAAAAAGGGAAGCAAGTGCGTGAGTTTGTGTATTTGAGCTCACTGTTTACAAGGGATGGAAAGTGTAAGGACATTGAAAAAAGACTGAATGCCGGAAATCAGGTGAATGGAGCACTGCGTGCCTTTATGAGGAGCCAGAATGTGTCCAAAAAAGCTAGTCTGGCTGTTCATGGCGGGGTGCTACCCCATTCATTCTGGCTGACACATTCTGGCTCCTCATAAAGGCATACAGTGCTCCATTTCCAACACTGATTTATGAATGCTGGGTATGGCAAAAGAAGAAAAAATAATGCTATGGAAATGAGATCACTGAGAATGACTTTGAAAGATAGAATCAGGAATAGTGTAATTAGAGAGTTACGCAGTGTGAATGAAGACGTATTGACAAAGATTGAAAAAGGTGTGCTGAGATGGTTTGGACATGTGGAGAGGGTGAATGAAAGAAGACTTACGAAAGAAATATACGAAGCGAATGTGGATGGTAGTGTTGGTAGGGGAAGACCACGCCGAACGTAGCATGATCAAATCGGGGACTTCTTAAAGAAAGGCCAAGTCAAGAGTACCCTAAACCGACAAGCAAGTATGAACAATCGTATGAGAGTGAATGACGCAAAAGAGGTGTGTCAGGATCATAGCAAGTGGAAGTCTGTGGTCTCTGCCTACCCCTATGGGAAACAGGCGTGACATTATGTATGTATGTAAATTATTCGTGTTTCAGCACAGTAGCAGTAGTTTCTGTTAAAGAGCGTTAAATTTTAAATTTCATGGGGATTCAATGGAATATTTTATTTTATCGAGATAACCTGCCATTTATAAGTATAGTATTTGTTTTTTTTTAAATACCGTTCAATTCAAATTGCAATATACTTTTATTTACATATTCGTATACATACATATGCACACGCCTGTTTCCCGTTGGGGTAGGCAGAGACTATTGATTTCCACTTGCAACGATCCTGACATACTACTTTTGCTTCTTCCACTTCTGTACTTGTATTTACAATAGTCTGTTATAGATAGGAAGGTAAGCAATGACGAAGTTATAAATATTTTCACTATTAAACCGCTTTCAAATAAACGAGACAAAAGTTATTCGTCTAATATATGTTAGTTGCTTTTCGCTATAACATGGTCCTAATGTCTGAAGGTGATAGTGTAATCAAAATTTCAAATAGCCTGCAATATTCAATCTCTACGATTAACAGAATGGCTGAGAGGTCGTTTTAAAAAAAGTAGACAAAGAAAATTATAGCAATGGTAAAAGCAGATTAGGCACTACAGTGAAGTCGCAAGTCCAAATACTTCAAAATATTAAAAGCTGGAGCTAGCTATAAATATGCAAAAAAAAACAATATTCGATAAATATAGAAATAGAATCTAAACCAAGATAGCATGAGTCCTTCTATAGAGGGCAAATAGTAACATTGTGAAAGGTCTAAAGCTTATTCCCGACTTGACGTAACACTGATCTCTCGTGGGATTACCGATGGTAAGGAGATACCCGGATAGATATTAATAGTTCGATCGGATAATCATCCTAAGTAATTAACTAGTATCTTGAGAATGAGTTTGGAAGATCCTATTAGTTGTGTAGTCATTATTTTCTTTTTGGTTTGACTGTTTTCATGTCTGTGTCTATTCGGTGAGTATCTTGTATGGTATGGTACAAAGAGTAAATAATGAGACTCTAGAATTTAGTTAGATTTCTATATTGAATTCAATTAACATAAGTGAAGTATAGAGCTCTTTATTTAGTGTATGTTGGAAAGTAAGTAATGGCGGATAGTGTATAGCGAGGGGGGTGATCGTACCGGCCAATACAATATGTGTGCGTCATCGTCGTCGTCGTCCATTAGGTATTCAATTTAATAATGTAGAACTGAATCCACGATTACACAGTTTATAATTTTATTGTGGAATATGTAGTACAGTATATGAATATGAGATCGCGGATAAAAATTTAAAAATAGCATTTTACTAGTACTATAAATGTGAAAGCTTGTGAAGATGTTTTGATGTTTGTTAGTCATCTTCAATCTTTGTTATAAACGGGCGAACCAATTTGGATGAAACTTGGTATAATTTGATAGTACCTACTACTATATACTGGATTACAAAGATATTTAAAGTTGAATAGCAATAATTTACAACAAATATTATAAGCAATTTTACTGACATTCCAATCTCGACCACGAAGTTTCTTAATTCATCTGCTGCTCAGGCTGAATCACTTATTTTAAAAATGTCGAATGATGTAACGTTGATTTAAGTTAAGAGTAACATTACGTAAAGCCATTAAATCATTAGATATGCAAAAGACAGCTGACCTTCACGGCTTATCAATTCAAATGATTAATTCTTTGATTGTAGCACACCCGCAAGTAAGTTCAATATTTAAGTAATTTAATTTTACTAAGTATTGTCATTCCGTTTTTTAAAGTAGATAGCACAACTGATTCTGAACTTTAGGTCTATATTGACACTACTCATCATAATTTTCCTCCCCTGATCCCACTCTATGTGGGGTTGGCACAACATGCCTTCATCTTCCACTCTCCTCTATCAGCTGTCATTTTTTTTTATGCACAACGGGTTGGTACTTGACCTCAATCACACCTGATGTTAAGTGAAGATGAGGTCGAAGGTGGAAGCGTACTGACCCGGAATCTCCGTACTTACTCCTTTAACACACATGACATTCCTCCCGCAGTCTACCCACACCTTCTTCGGTCTTCCTCTACCTCAGTATCCCTCCACATTCATACCATAACATGCGTTAGTTGCCTTTCATGCTTCCTCATAATGTGCCCAAACGATGCTAGCTCATTATTCCTCCAGACTTCCTCTGAAATACTCATTCCTGATCTTATCCATTCTAGTCACACCACACATCCATCTCATCGATAGTACTCATATTTATTAAAAACTTTTGAAACTAAAATTTAAGCCAGATAATGTCTTTTTTTATTCAAAATAATAGTGTGCATCTCAAAAGAGTTTAGATCCACAAGGGATCGCACAATAACAGATGCTGCTGTCTAACTCGTTCAACATATTTTTGAAACGGGAGAATTCACAGGATGCCCATTGAGGTCGTCTAGATAGGCTGAATCTCAAATTATGACTTAATCAAACAATCTAAACACAAAGGTGTTAATTAACTCTGCTGCTTGACGGTAAACAACCGTTCGCTTGAACCGTGGTCCCATTGTTTCAAGTGAAAAACTCGTTTGCGAACTACCTGCATTTTTCATAAATTATTTTACTATTGTGTAGGTGACTCGAAATTTTGCATGAAACATAAAGTTTAGCAATTCAGCTTTAGGTAACAGTAGTTCGATGACCTTATAAGCAAAAACTTGGTATCGTCGCGGTAAATAGGCGTTGAAGATGTCAGAAAAAAGGCGGGGCATTAGGTAAAATGGGGATATGACCGGGTGAAAATTATAAATGTCCGATTTTCATTGAACTAATAATAATAAGTAATCTGTGGAACTAGTTATCCAATTCTGAAAATTCTTTCACTAATAAACAGCTACACTATTCTCGAGTGGCATGGTTTGATTATCTATTTGAAATTAATTACAAAATCTAAGCGGATATCGCGGGAGGATAGTTAGTTTTACTATGAAGCTTTATTACGAGAGTGGCTAATACAATAATGATAAATAAGTCACATTAACAAAAACTAACCACGTTATTTCATCATCATCTTCCTGCCCTTATCTCTATGTCGGGTCGGCACAATATGTCTTCCCCTTCCACTTTCCTCTATCAGCCGTCATCTCCGTACTCACCCCTTTCACACAAATATCATTTCTCACGCAGTCTATTCACAGTTTCTTTTTTCTTCATTTAACTAACCACGTTATTTGCAGGCAGGAAATATTAAGTAAACATACATTGTGGTCTATTTAATATACACTAAACTATTAGGGGAGAGGTGTTATGAGACCGACTTTTTTATATTGATGAGTCTAAGAGAAGAATTTAAACAGGTTCGAAAACATTTAGAAATATTACAATACAAATCCACTTTATTGCACAAACAGAAAAGAAAACACAGTTTCAGTAAAGTGGTAAGAGTAGAATGTACAATTTGGTGACCTTATCACTAAAAGCGATCTCTTCCAGGCAACCTTTGGGTATAAGGACCGTACTTTTGAAATAGGTATTGTGAATAGGAAATGTGAATAGATTTCATATATTTACATACATATAAATAGATCGATAGACAAATATACCTACTTAAACATAACATCTATAAAATAGCAATAAAATACAAACGCAAATATATAGGTGTAGTAAATAAATATTTATTAATATATAAAATAATAATAATAAGCGACAACAGGATTGTGCTAAGGTATAGAGAGAAGATAAGAAAGGAGCACAGACACAAATATTAGTTAACTAAAAATATAACAATTGAGCCGTCTTTAGCTTTAGTTGTATATTTTCTCAGTAAAAATGTGTTATTTGTCCCTTTCATCAACAGTCTGTATGAAAAGGGACAGTAAGTAATAACAAAAAAAATACCATGTTCTTTAGAGTACATGCATGTACTGAATAAGTGCGTGTACTTACTGCTTATATTTATTAATATTAATAACACATTAATTGGTAATCAATAGTAATCCATATAATTTTTTAAAATACTTCGATTGAAAATTAACGTTTACAGTTCAATATGATATCAACAGTCTTAATACCCATTTACTTTATAGAATATTATTAAATTTTAATATTAACACTCACAATTTTTCAATAACAAATCAACGGTTTTATTTGTTTATTTTCTAAAAGCGTTTAAGCTTAACGGAAATTCTATACTAACTTTTAAGTGTTTCTTCCATTTTATAACTATTTGTTGTGTCCCTACCATAAATATGACACTTAAATTAAATACATAATCTCTAAAACTACCATTTTATATAAAATACGTATTTTGTAGCATTTCAAAAAACGTTTGGAGTGAATTGCGAAAAATTTTCTTTGGAACACGAATAAATCTTGTGATTTTATTCTTGTTCCAAACGCCATTTGAAATGACGATAACTTGTAATCCGGGTTGAATGCCATTGACGTTGCCACACAACAAAATACATTCGTTCGGGAGGATTTGTAGTTAGATCATAATTTGAAATGTCCCCTTCAACACGTGTCCGTTTCATGGTGGCATGTACTCAGTATACAAATGGTATAATATAGATAATTCGTTCTTGAATTAGTAAAATACATAATAGGCACATTATCGAATCGTAAAGATATTTCAACAATACGAATTTAATGAAACTCTTCAAATGACAAATACGTTTAAATATCTATTACATCAGAACAGTTGATGTAAGAAGAGTTCTATTATAAAAAGAATTAGAGAGACGAGTTTAGTTGCTCGAAAGCCTTCCGCGAGGTTAGGGCTGCCGATTAGATAAAATTTCAATTCAATTCAATCGACGACCTGTTTGGTGTAGTGGTTAAAAATTCAGACTGCTATACCAAAAGGTCGCGGGTTCGAATCCCGCTAGGGACATATGTTTGTATGATGAATACAGACATGTGTTCCCGAGTTATAGATGTTTTTCATTATTTATGTAATTATTTACAAAAAAAATATGTAAGTATTTGTGTAGTTCATCAACCATCTGGTATCCATAATACAAGCCTAGTTGCCTAGTGTGGAACTAGATGGCGCTGTGTGTAAGTGCAAAGATATTTATTTATTTATTTATAATTTAATAAAAAATAAAAAAAAATCATTGCATGCCAGATTGTAAGTAATGTAGTGTATAATGTAGAAGCTAATAGGATCAAAATATAGCGCCCCGTAGGGGCATAACAATAGCCGAGGGCAAGCATTTTTACATTTACATTTAAGTAAAATTATACATATTACATTATTTTAGCTTATTCACATATACAAGGCATATTTTCTGTAACTGTTATGATGATGATGATGAAATATATTAATGATACTGTTTTATATATTACATTAATTTGATTCAAAAAAGAGGAGGTTCTCAATTCGGTCGTTTTAGTTTTGCTGAAAATTGCCGGCTATTTTTATTTATATGAATATTTCTAAGTTAAAAGCTATGGAAAACTCGAAAGGATGATGGCAGCCCTACGGGAAAAGAAGCCGAGACTATGTAGGTCGTCGGCCCGTGGAGCACCCCGGAGGGCGGGGGCAGTAATTGGAACGCCATCGGAACCTTCGATTTTCCGATTATATGTGCAAGAATTTTACTTGGCATTTTGATTAAGTGTTCATTCATATTTTTATTAAAAGAAAAACGTTTAACGACTGAGGTCTGCAATTTTTTAAAATAAATAGCGTACCTACCTATTCAAGAATACTCACAGCTAATTCGCATTCGCCATTTATGTAACTAAAATTGCAGACCTCATTCGATTAACGTTTTCGATTATCCAAGTTAAGCGAGGTATGATACGGCCGGTTCTAGGCCTCGGAGGGCACATTAAATAGTTGAGCCCGGTTGCTTTGAATTGATTGAAGACAGCCAAGCGGTTTGAAAATGCTGTCAGCTGGCCATTATTACTCTGATGCAAAATCAACCAATACTGTTTTGTTCATTTATGTATTGTATCGGTTCGTTATAACATTATTGTATTTGTCTTTTGTAATGTTTTGATATTTCTATAATTTAAGCGTATATTATCGTATTTATGTGTGTATAAAAAATTAATGATATCAATGGTAATTTAATGAAACTAATCTTACTTAATTTAAGTTGCTGCATTCGTTATAGGTATGCATAATGTATCATGCATTAGGTATAAACATGTTCCATGATTACAATGCAACTACAATAAATAACACTTTATTCATAAATTTCAACAACTTTGTTTTTCACTACAGTTCTATCAAAGAAGATTGAATCACATATTTCGAAGATTTAATCAAATCCCGTTCGTTCCCAGTTCCCAATATTAGTTCAACTTAATTGGTCGATGACCTAGAAAAATCTTGGCTGGACTCTAGGATAAATAGAACTGTAATTGGGCCAAAGATGTACGATATTAGAATTAGTTTTGTTTGTTCCCCATGCCGACGTCAAAACTGGGAAATGATCCTGCGGACTCGTTTACGTATATTATTCATATAACATATAAGACAAATGGTTTATTCGATGCCTCGTATTTCGCAAAAAATCACGATTTATTGTGACCTTTATCCCGGAAAACAACGTTCACAAAAGCCAGTTTCGCGACTTTTTTGTACATCATCAATAACTTTGAAAGGAGAAAAAGATTCCTTTTCAAACACAATGCAGGCACTTTTGTAAATCCCTACTTTTTATTTCACATTGTTAAGTCCTACAAGTAGCTTGGTACGGATTAAAGCATAATGTTTTCGGAAAAGTTACCTATAGAGTAGTAAGTACTGACTTTACATACTATCAAACATTGCTAATTGACTTTCCGTATCTAAACATTAGATACCGAGATCAAAATAAATTAACTAACCTTAGGTTATTACCTATGAAATTGGCGTTTTGTATGAAGAATTTCATTAAGACTGTTTTCTCCATACAAACATTTTTGATTTTTTTTTTGGGAACGGCAAATCCAAATTTAGCTAAACTTTGTGTGTATTATCGGATAACATTAAGTTAAGTATAGGCAGCGTTAATTTTTAAAAGTAACCGCTTTATAAAAGTTTCAGCGAATCTAAGAAATGATTATGGGAAGCACATGAAAAGAGCTCTGTTCAAATTTTTTTATTATGTGATTTAGCCCAGAAATTAAAAAATATTTCATGTGAAATCTTGAAATAATATTCCATTTTCCAAATAAAAAACAAATTTGGATATAGCTTTGAAAATCGTAGGTTTTGGTACATATGATTAACGAAGGAAAAAAAACTCCAATTTGATAGGTAAAGACCCAATATTAACTTCACTTGCACCCCACACTAACCTTTGCCGTACAATATTGTGCCGTTATTAAACTTCAAAACGAAGAATGCATGAATTTCGAGAAATAAAAACAAAATGCAACGTCACTCGCTGAGTTCCCGCGAAAAAGCCCTTGATGATGAAGAAAGATTCTTGATCCATAGCTGAGTGTAGGTGGTCTTATTTGTACGTCAAATGATGCCACTGCCCATTCGATTTCTCTATTAATCCCTATCGCTTTTTACGACAACTGGAAGAAATTGATGAACACAGAACCTCGGACTTAGAAAACCTCAATTTGAGCGTAAATTCCTTCTAAAATCGCGACCTTGTTTCAACGAGACGTTTAGAAAAGGGAAGTTATAAACGCTCACCTGCGATTCAAGCGTAATTAGCCACCCAGCGGAGTGGAAGCCGCCGAATGTTAGCAAGCAACGTTTCCCATTATGACTCCATAAATATCAATTAAACTTTACGGCTTTAATTGGTTTCCCAATATTTAATGTTATTTACATGTTGCTAAGGTATTAAGTTATTCCTATATTAGACTTAATTGAGTTTCCGATGTTAGGATCACTGTCATAATATTAAAGCTTAATTGTGAATTATTACGTTATAATATACGGGACTTGGTTTATCTTTGGGTTGCGAATAAATATACCATATTTTGATATCAAATAGCTTGCGTAATTTTATTGGATTTTGTTTTATTAAAATATTCTAGTTTCTCTTTGCCTTCTGAGTCTTTCATTAGTTTAACACTTATAACACGGTAAAGAGATATCTATTGAATCGTCCTGATTGATTCATCATCTATTGTGATATCTTTATTTTGACAAGTAGAACTTTTCATATTTTCCGACTTGGAGATATTATTTCATTCAACGTCTTTCAAAAAACAAGTCGCGAACACTTTCACGAATCGATGGCTAGATAGAGAATAAGAAGAAGAAAACTTTATTTCATCCATTTAGCGACACTTATACATAAACCGTCTTATTCATAAAAATTTACAAACGCTTTATAAGCCTTTAGTTAAAGTACGTTTTGTCACTTTCTTTCATTACAACATCTCCTTATGAACGACAGAGACAAAACACACTTTAATTAAAACATGCTTATAAAGCGTTTGTAATTTTTTATGAATAATACGGTCAGTTAATTGATCGGGTTGTTTGTACCACATGACAACAAAAAAATATGGAACATCAATCTAAAAGATGGCAGCAAGTGTCAAACAATTGTCAAGTTCGTAAAAATAAGTAATATTATAAATGTGAAAGTTTGGATGTTTGTTTGTTGTTGCTCAATCACGGCGAAACCTATGAACGGATTTTGATAAAATTTGGTATATATGTAGAATATACCCTGGATTAAGATGTAGGAAGTATTATTCCGATAAAGTGAATAGTTCCCGCGGGATGAACAAATATCCGCGATAAAGTTATTCCACGCAGGCGAAGCCACGGGCGGAAAGATAGTAATATTATAAATGTGAAAGTGTGGAAGATTGTTGCTCAATCATGGCAAACGTATGCATGGATTTGGATGAAGTTTGGTATATAGGTAGAATATACCCTGGATTAAGATGTAGGAAGTATTATCCCGATAAAGTGAGTAGTTCCCGCGGGATGAACAAATGTCCGCGATAAAGTTATTTCACGCAGGCGAAGCCACGGGCGGAAAGCTAGTAATATTATAAATGTGAAAGTGTGGAAGATTGTTTGTTGCTCAATCATGGCAAACGTATGCATGGATTTGGATGAAGTTTGGTATATAGGTAGAATATACCCTGGATTAAAACATAGGATACTTTTTATCCCGATAAAAGGAGTAGTTCCCGCGGAATAAACAAATTAAACATATCCGCAATAAAGTTCTTCCACGCAGGCGAAGCCGCGGGCGGAAAGCTACTTACTTATAAATAACAAATCCAAAGGCATAGGTATGTGTAGCAGATTAGAAATAGATATTTCTTGGTTCAACCTATGTTGAAAATAGTCTTGGGTTCTTACCACGCTTATTATTCTTGTTGATTTCCCGAAATTTTCTCCCCTCCTTTTCTCTTCTATGATTTATGTGTTTGCGATTCATTCATCTGGGAGAAGAATGAAACAATTAGATCATTTCAACGTTTTGATATTCTTGTAATTAATGAACGTGTGAGAGCTGATGCGGGGTAATGACCTCGAGCGTGGACCAGCATTGCGGTCAGGTGTAGATTTTCTCACGAGATTTTCTTTCGCCGCTTAGATCAGTTACATTTCGAGCATATTGCAAGCAACATGATCAGTCAGTATACAGGGTGAATTTGAATTCACGTAATTCCCATTAACTGATGACTCCACTCTATATTACGAACAAGTTTCCAGAAACCTTTTTTTTTTTTTTTTTTATGTTTAACTGGATTCGCGTTTGACCACAATCTCACCTGATGGAAAGTGACGATGTGGTCGGAGATGAAGCACGCGATCTCAGTAAATGCCTATTCACTCTGCTCTTGAAGATCCCAAGGTTGTAGGATTCAGGAAAGACTGACGCCGGAAGGGAGTTCATGCCTTGGCTGTTCGGATGATGAATGAAGAATCGAACTTCTTAGTGCGAATGTTCGGTATATTAACTATATACGGGTGGAATCCCTCCCCACGCCTAGTGGTCCGAAGATGGAAGGGTGACGGTGGAATAAGATTATGTAATTCCAACGCACACTCCCCGAAATGTATCCTGTACGATATAGCCGAATTCAGGCGAAAATTGTTGGACTTCCATACTAAAGGTGGTTTCAGAATGCTTTACTTTGTAAGGGCATTCGACATTTTTTTATCGAATTCACCTATGGTTTTTAATAGAAAGTTGTTCGTAATCAGAAGTGGATTCATTTGCTAGACTAGAGCCGTGTTCGAAAGTAAGTCGGGCGACCTATATATTTTCTTGGCGCGGTAGCTTCCCCTATTTGGAATGGCCCAGATGTTGATGGATTCGTGTAGGCATCCTGATAATTTTACTGTTGCTTGAGAGTATTAAATTTTTTTGTCTAGTGTATGATTCGGCAAAATTTGTTACTGGACGATTAAAATTTTAATAGATAGTATTAATATTCTGAATGTGAAATTTTGTCTATCTGTCCGGCTTTCACGTTAAGTTGCTTATGTTATTATCTCCAAAGTCTAACCAAATTTGTAAGTATTGGAAGTAATAAATATACCTACTAGATTTCCGCCTACGGTTTTTCATGATGAAAAGTAGCCTATGTACTACTCCAGCTCCATGCTGAAGAGAAGAAAATCGGAAGTACATTTCTTCAGTTATGCGAGAAATAAGAAAGTAACTCTGTCTGTTTGTTACCTTTTCACAATTGAACTTCTGAACCGATTGTATTGACATTTAGCAAGAAGATAGCAGGTTATACATTGAAATAAATATAAAAATGTTTATTTCCAAAACCAGAGTAAGTTTAAATTATATTGGTTGTTGGAGCCTTCTATTAGACGTAATGTCTACATTTACATTGTCGGTGTTGTATAACATTTACATTAATAGTTTTGGGCTATTTTAACAATGAAACAATTATGAATTTATTCATTTTAAAAAAAGAGCCTTAGAACCTTAGACCGGTATTAATAAACAGTTCTCAAGATTGAGATGACCTCAAGTTGACGCTTGAGAATCTTTCATATTAAAATAGTACAAAAAAATAGTACAAACGTGATCTCAATCTCAAGAACGGTTTATTAATATGGGCTTTATTTATATGGGCCTTAAGAGTTTCTTGCTTGTTCCTCTCAGGGGATAACTATTTAAGAACCAAACAACCCGACAGCATATTTTGTATTTTGCGAGCGCCATGTTGGATTTTTTACCGTAAAATGTATCCTATAACACTCTAGGAACCAAGACGTATCAAATGACATCTTGTACTTCAAAATCGGTCGAGCCATTTAGGCTACAGGCGATAAAATAGAAATCTACATACATACAGACACTCGTAAAACATTACCCTCCTTTTTGGGGCTCTCGGGTAAAAATTGCCTTTCGAACAAAAGACTTTCGCATTTTTAAATTAGTACCTATTATACCTGAAATGTACTTCCTATTTCTTTCCCTTTCAAACAAAATGTTGATGGTATAGATAAAGAAATTGAAATGGACAAGCTTTATAGAAAATTAAATTAAAACTTATTGAGCGCTAATCTATGCGACACACGCGATCTGCGCTCGTGGTTCCACGTGAATTACCATTTACTTGCCCTCACACTAATTGACGTTTCCAACGAAATTAAGCCAATTTAACTTCATTCATTACATTGACACTGTTTCGCTGGTCATTATTAACGTATCGAGTGATTACCGTGGCAAAACGAATGCGCCGCAATTACGTGATAAAGCTTGATAATTTGATCGATTATTGTGAATTGCAACACTGAAATTTAGTAGTGAAACTGTCAAGCAATCCATTTACGAAGTCTAATGAATGCTTACTGTAGATAATATGACGGCACAATTTTTGAAATCAGTGGCATTATTTATCGATTATTGAATATGAACATAACTTTTCTGTGTTAGGTAATTAAATTTGATTCCTACAACAAAACCTTTTGTCAGTGTGGAACCTTACTTTTATAATTTATTAGCAAATAGTTTAATTATTAGTACATATTAAATCTAACATATTATTATGTATTAAGCTCAATTGCCACGGTTGGCTGGAAGAGATCGCTACAATCGATAAGACCGCCTTTGTACGCCTGTTAATAATTTTTCACTGTGCATATTTTTAAGTTGTGTACAATTTTTCTTCTTATTCTTCTAACAATTCGTCACAAAATCGTTTGCATATATTGTCTGTGGGAACTCCAGTTGCACAGGAATATTAGAAATTATCAAGTTACAATACACTGGTAGTTATTAAATAGACATTAATAGATATCTATGGAGATAGAAATTATCTAAAATTATTTACAAAGTAAATGGGAGGTATTATGTATTGTTTCAGAATTTTCATTCATCCCTTCGCATGTTAAATATTCATATCTGTCACCGATATAAAATTGATGTGGGGACATTGGAACATAGATTAAAAGAAATGGAAAAGTGCGAGTCGGGTCTTACGCAATGAGTGTTCCGTAATATCAGTTGGTTTACGACAGTTCTGAAAGTACAACCATTTACCTATCTTTGATATTTCCATTGGATTTGTAACTGTATATTGCCAAAATAATATAATACAGTTGCAAAAGATGTTTTCCTAATTAAATATTTGTAAGTACTCTAGTTTCCTGTATAAACCGCAAAACAATCTATGTCAAGGATAGGTAAAAAATACTATCTAAGGTAATGCAAATCTTATAATTGTCTTTCCATCTACACCCACTTATTTTGTGGTTATATTTTTTAATTTTCTAAGCGACACTTTTAGAGATAAAGGGGGGACAGTAATTTTTAAATACATTTTGAAAACGTTACATTTTTGAAATCGTGCTTTAATATGGTGAGATGTCAACCGTGTATCCAGATAATCTTAAAAAGAAAAGATCTTTTTTTATATATTTTTCTTTCTTAACTGAAGTTAGATTTAGGCTACCAGTCTTCAACAGTACCAAATTCCAATTCTGTATTAAACAGTGGTGAGAGACGGACAGACAACGAGATGATGCCATGTCCGATTTTAAATTTTCGGTGTCTTCACCGAAAATTAAAAAAAAAATTAGTGTTCTTACACTAAAAATACAAAAACCTTCCATTATTGTTAGACTTATTCCTAAAATAACTTCCTGATCATTGTGACATTTTTATAAGAATCTATTGATAGAAAATAGAAGTTAAATTTATTGAATTTAATTCTTATCTTTCCCATTTAATATACCTTTGGATATCTTTCTCTTTTTGGAGACGACGTCAGACGAATACAAATAATCAAATTAAATGTTGAAGTACGCGTTCACGGCACAATCGAATTAACCGTTCTACGGCTCTTCAAACTGTATTCCCAGTTCACGAATGTGTAACGAATTTTTGTTTATATGGTTCCGTACTTGGAAAGACTAACCGGAACCCTATTATTGTGTTAATGTGCCAGCCATTAGAGGACAGAATATTCACTTTTAAAAACAAAAATAAATAGGAGAACAAAAAAAATTATTTAAAAAATGCATTCAAAATTGGAATACTATAGTTGCTCGAAATGAGATCTATTTTCTTGTATGTACAAATTTATTCTTTTAGTAAGGATAACCGACGATTATTAGGTGTTGGTATCGATATGGCGGTACCAAAGAATGCCTATTTTTATTTAGAGATTTAGAAAGGTTAAACTCTAGAAAATTGTGGAGGCGCTTATTCTACACACAACTTGCATTGGCTGAAAGTCTATGTGGATGCAGCGTAATCCACCGCTTACAGAATAATACCTGGGTAATTATTTCGCGTGCTTCTACGAATTATTTTGTGCAATAAACAGTATTTGTATTGTATTGTAATTAATCTTGCTAGTATTGCATTCGTCGCGTTGAGGATTTGGCATGGCACGGTTATTGGAGAAAAAGTTCAAATGTTTCGCCGTATTCATCAGCTCGAATAAACTGATGAAGCTGACAAATGGGCAGTCCTCGAAGTCGGTTTCATATTTATATGTATAATGTTTCCATAATTATTTTGCCAAATTATTTAACAAAAAATACTTATATGCTTTTAATTTAGAGGAGGTTGTTGAGTTGAATTTATAAATAGAAAAAACTGTTGCAATTATCGATTGCCAGTGATGGTTTTCAGATACAACTTACCGAGAAATCTATTATGAATGAAATGAAAAATGTTTCTTTATGTATAAAGTCGGTATTTGTATATCCCATAATTGTCGAATTTCCCAATTGGTGCTTAGGTAATAACCCTGAGTTCTCTGAGAGACATCACTCTTTTTCTCTGAACTACTACCAAACTTCAATCTAATTGATTGTCCACATTGGAAATAATGTTATAGCTTATACATTTATCTGACAGTCAGTATGTTCAAACTACTACCGCTGCGGATAGAGAAATCATCTGTGGGAAAACAAGCAAAGCTACCCAAAGAAAAAATAAAAATACCGAACATTTGCACTAAGCGGTTTCATAATACGAACAACTAAGGCAATGAACCCTTTCGTCGTCAGTCTTTCCGAAATCCTATAATGCTGTGATTGCTTCGGGTCTTCAAGAGCAGAAGGAATAGGCATTTACGGAGATCGCGAGGTTCGTCATCGACCACATATCCACTATTGTGGTCATACGCGAATCTAGTTAATCATAAAAAAACAAAAGTCTTCTCTTATATCCCTTACTCGAGAATTGGTAGATATTTGTGTCTCATAAATGATCGACCTCCCAACACCCCACCGTCTACGTAAGCCCAGATCTACACCAACCACTCCATCTTTGGGATTAGAACGCGACGCGGATTCTTGCGGCGTTTAGATTTAGATTCCGATCTTTAACGTAATCGCTCCGTAGTCAACACATTAATCTGGTTTTAAGGATCAGCTGCTAGATTAGGTTTGCTCTAATTTGAGGCTTTGTGTAATAATGGAGGTTCCCTAGATGCTACAGCTAAAGGTACAGGAGATGTAATTAAATACAAGCTTGTCTTTGTTGTTGTGTTTTCTTTAATTTCATCTATAGATGAAATTAAACAAAAAAACTGATTTTGATAATTCCTTCGTAAGGTTCCGAAAATTCTAATCTAATAATGAAAGAAGATCTCATACATTTATTAGTACACTTACATAAAAAAAGAGAAAACGCTAAACTAATTTGCTTTTAACGTAGATATATGTGACCAGAAAGGAAATAAGCTACTTATGTATGACAGTACCAATATTATTTTTTAAATTAAGTAGGCACCTATTGCGTAAAAAGTAGAAACTTTTTATTCAACTACCCCATTTTTGTATGAATTGTCCTTTCAAGGACGTTTTTAACAAGGAAGTGTAGGGTAACAATGATTTTAACTTAATTTCTCAGATAAACAAATTAAAAAAATTATACGTAGCAACCATTGATAAATTCACCGATTAAAATGTAAGTATATTTATTGATTTCTATCGGAATTTCTTCCAAGATATCGTCATAGTCAACCAATATTGGACCTTTAACTTTTAGCAGGTTTGGTCCCGCGGGTCACAAAAATGAATTGTTCTTGATATATAACAACGAACAAACGACTAAAAGTTTAGTATTTAAGGGGATATGCAGTCGGTGTAATAAGGGATAGGTAGGTCGAAACATATTTCTTTTGTTAACATTTGAAAACAAACCAATGAATAGCGATCGAACTGACATTTGTATGTTTGGCGGGAAATACGTTTGACATTTAATAATTGAGTAGGCACCCCTTTTGTTTGTATTACCCTCGTTCCAAAGTATACTTTACCTTAAGCAACCATTCGAGTGTCGAGAGAAATTGTCGTGGCTTTTATAGTTCACTGAACATTCGATTTTGACGTGAATTCATTAATTATTGTCAGGGGCAAGAAGTTGGAGAACCAAATGCTTTGCGAACGCTGTACAAATTATTTTGGAGCCAATGGAGAGGGAAAGATAAATAGAAAGGCATTTCATTTGGTGTTAGCTTTTCGGGCTTCTGTAGAAAACTGGAACAATGTAATTCTGCCAAATATCTGGGCTTTGTTATAGAAGATTATTTGAATTTAGAACCTTGAAATATAAATATTATGTGAACTTCTCATAACTAACACCAAGTAAGACTTGGTGTAAATTTAGAGATGTTAAAATAAAGTAGAGAACGTGTCAGTACGCATTTGAAGCAATTTACAAAATTTTAGTTAGAAGGTAATGGCATAGGTAGTTTTTTTTTCAAACAGTCATCGAATAACGAGTTACTTTTTTCATTTGACGGTCGCGTTTGTAGCCTATTCCACATAATTACATCATTACATTAAATAAATAAAGAAAACTTGGAGAAAGTAAGAGTTCCAAATAAATTTCACATTATAGGAACCCTATGAATCCCGCAGTCGCATATCAATCTCCGAACGGCGCCGGCGCATGCGTTTTTTTTTTAAAAAAATCTGCCCTATATTTTTTCCTTATGGTAAAAAAACTCATCAGGTATAATGTGCGACAAAATTGGTGTCACAATTACTATTATTATTAAAAGTTATTTTAAAGTGTGAACATAGATCAAACTAAGCAAGTAGAGCAAATCGTACGTTGTAAAAATTAAAAATATTTTTACAATGACGTCGTTTAGGTTAAGATTTATGTTACTAATTGAAGAACTTGTAAGTTGTAAGAGTTTAATTTGTAATTTCGATTAATACAAAAATGAATCATCATCAAAACTAAAACACAAAATCTATAAGCCGAAGTATATCAATTACACTTTCTCATTAATCGACTTCAAAAAGGAGAAGGTTTTCAATTCGGCCGTTTTTATGTCTTTTTTTATATATTACAATTCTTCTACAATCACTAAATAAGAAGTCACTATTAAATAATAATCATTAACTAGGTAAACTTTAGATAAAAGCCAGTGGTGTCGATTCGGATGTACACCAACTAATCTAAACTAAAACCAGTTTTAAAGTAGTACTGTCTCTTTCTCACTGGAACAGTACGATGCGACGGCACCACTCCAAAACCGGTTTTAGTTTAAGTTTAGTTTAGTTGGTGTACATCCGAATCGACATCACTGCCAAAGTAATAAATAAATAATTTACACGATGAATAATATTACAAATACTTGGTTAACTCAGTCAATGTCTAAAGTGAAAACAATGCTCTTATTTTACCTTATTAAGTATTTATAACCATTTATATTCTTCAGTTCTATAAAGTAATTCAATTGACTAAAAAAAATAATACCGTCAAAATTAAAAAATACATTAACTGATAATAAAACGAATATAAGTAATAATCAGTGTTAAAGACAATAATACTAATGCCGATATGCTATAATGAGCCCCTCATTTATATGAGGATTATGTCTGCAGTAGGAGGAACGAGCCATCGCTGACTCGATCCTTGGGATCAACCGGTTTAAACAACGTCGCTTATTGCCGTGACAGCGAGCAGGATTATTAGAAGAGGCTGGTCGCCTGCGGGTAAAAGCCCTAAGATTTACGTTGTACTGACTAAATATAATTTAATATGATTAAATTTATTAGCGTGAATTACTTAGTGAGTTAGCCCAAGAAATGTTCCACTACTCCGCCTTCAATTAATCGACTTTCAAGAAGGTTCGACTGTATTTTTAACCCCTGACAGAAGCGAGGAGCGTTATGTGTTTGATGGTATTGTGTATGTAGGCGTCCAGAGTTTGTCCCGGTGTATCTCAATGATGCGTTGTCCGATTGGGTGTAGTTTTATTTATATTTAAGGCTAGCTTTCCGCCCGCGGCTTGGCCTGCGTGGAATAACTTTAACACGGTTATGTTTATTTCTTTATCCTGCGGGAACTAGTCACTTTATCGGGATAAAAAATTCTACCTATATACCACATTTCAACAATAAACAAACAAACAACATCTCTACTTTTGCATTTATAATAATAGTTATATAGTAATATAAAGTTATACTTTTTTATTAAAATTGACGAAGGAAATCCTTTGGTAAACTGTGTTCGTTATAGTAACCAACCCTCAATGCACGACTTGCACTTGGCCACTTCAACGTTTAGATCGCAAATATTTAATGAACAATAATAAACGTTGAAGTTCAAATTCGTGAACGTCACGTAAAAATTATGTCAAAAACATGAAAATGTATTCAGATAACAATTTCTCCTTAAATCTTCTTTAATAATCTTATTTTGTTCCATTTTGCGATATTTGACGAATTTCACAACTGCTTGCATATTTTTCTCCCAATTATGAAGAATGCACCGACACCTCGTTTATTAAAATCCGTCAAACCATCCTGATACAGGATGCGTCAAAGGAACGGATATACTTACATATATTTACCTACATACTGTTAGACTAATTATTTTATAGTAATTATGTATATTTTTATAGAAATAAATACAGTCACTCTTCTAACGAAATATATATGTTGATTGATTGGATCACGCAGTAGTACCACCCTATTTCCGGTGGTAAAGGTGTGGCCATTGACAAGACATCAAAAGGGGCCAGAACTCGAGGCATTCAGACCCGAGCGATCCGCTAGTGCAGACGTGCAATTATTACTATACAATATTTTTGTATAATTTACAACCAGAGCTGCTGTGAAGTAATTTAAATTAATTATAAATGCAGTGAAACGTGTGTTGTTTTTTTTAAATAAATTGTTGAAGATCAGTGTTGAGTCTCATTTCTGAAACTAATCCTATAATACATACAGTCGAAAACCACTATCCTCCTTATCTTCATTTGAACACAGATTGCCTCCAATATTTCAGAATCACTCCGAACTGCATAACTTGGTTGCAAATGCAATTCCTGTTAACAGTAGGGCGAGTGGACTTGAGCGAGGGGCAAAGTTCGCTCCGGGACCACAATAACACATTTGGGCGATCCGTTTAGGGGCACGCGCGATAAAGTTTGTTGACAATGACTGATGCCCCACCGTCGTCCTGCCGGGATACTTTCCACCAACTTCGGGTCCCGCTATGGATTCTAACCCTGCTCTATTCATCTAGCTATTCATCGAATTTTACTTTAGAAATTCATAGTGTTTCGGATCCATTAACAGCGTGTACAAATTCCTATATTCATAGCCTTCCAAATAAGTGATTTAACCATGGGAATATTATTTCTCAAGCCGTCAGTCGGCGCAGATTCTTTGCAGTTTTTACGCGACTGCCCCAGAAAAGAGAATAATGTTTTTCGAGTGTATATATGTATTATATTATCTCCTAGCCTGAATGGCTTGATCGATATTCAAGTGCAAAGTGTCGGAAGATTCATCTGGTGTCATTTGATACATTTTTTGGTAAAGAACCGTACTAGTACTCACACAAACAAAGCTTCGGAGCCGATATGTGTACACAACATGTGATGTCGCCACACGCGCCATCACAAATTCACACAAGCAATACACAAATGCACTCATACTATACACAATAATTATTTCCATTGTCTCTTTTTTATTAATGCTAACCTTTCTTTTTTGTTTTAGTAAACCGTGGGGTGGAGACCTGGTTACCTGAGACACAGGTTTCCCTAGTTCAGGCACCAGTCTCCACATAGAATTATAGTCCCTAGCTATATTTAACTCTACTGTACAATAATGCTTATGGAGAATAATAAATAAATGATTGATTGATTGAATGAAATTAATTTACACTATGCCATTATTGTTTTGTGTCAAACTCACCAGAGTTGTGGTAAACTAGATAAAATAACCTTTTTGTTTTCATATTGTCCAACGTTATAGGCTTTATTAAAACGGGGTAATGGCATATTGGGGCATTTTAAAAAGCAAAATTTACAGAAAGCCCCAGCATAGATGGCTTGTAATACCTCAGTAATTAAGTACTTGCCTACGTAAAACGCCGGCTCCGCAGCCTAGAAATTAGTATTCGAAGTTTGGGGTTATGGTTTGGAAACCGCCCAGGGAAACAGGACTGTTACCGTCAGGAACTTTAAGTTTCGGCTCAAATCTTCAGTTTTGGATGCTCAGTTCTCTCATCGTTTAAATGTAGCTATAAGCTTACACTTTCGTTTCGTTTCTTTTTAACAATAAAGCGAGTTGAGACTTTCACAGAATACATATTACTATGGCCCCTATTACGAATAATAATAAAAAAGTATTAATCCAAATTAAACCTTGCAAAAATTTAATCTTTTTTATGTGGTGGTACGGTATCCTCGGTGTGCGAATCCGATTCACACTTGTTCAGTTTTTGGGTATATTTTTTTATGTTTTAATTTGTAACTAGGGTAATTACGTAGTGACTTTTTAGTTCCTTTTATTGTCGGTTAATATAATGCAGTCGAGATTTATGGTTTTCAAATCATGTGACTCTCGATAGTAGCTTAATTTCCTGGTCGTCTGGTACAAATGGGTGGAATCTAATGTTTTATTTAATAACTATTCAATAAATTATGGTTTTTGGGAACAAGTAGCGTTAATAATATTATGGCTGGATTTAGATCTGAAGTATGCAGTCGATGTTGGAGGGAAGTGGAGAAATTTTCACTGCTTCCTTCTGAACCCAAGGATGACATCCGTAGGGAATATGCAGACACCAGCTAGTACCTACCCCTTTACAGAAAAACTAATTTATCTCTGCAGATAGCCAAATTCATAAATTCTCCTTCACTTTTTGTACCTTATGGCAATTCCTTACTTACTTATAATTTAAAATACAATACTATACATAAACACACACACAAACATAAACACACACACGCACGCACCCAAACACATATCTGACCAAGTAACCTCTCATATCGGGGGGCACGGCAGTGCCCCCGCCAAGTCGAGCGCGAAGCAAACACTGCCGTACCATCCTTTACTGGAACCATTTCGCCGCATTTTCAGGCCCCTATTTTAGAACCTCTGACTAGAACGCAGAAATTTTCGTCATCCAGTAAGCTATAATCACATACTTAAAATCCAAAATTTCAAGTCTGTAGGTCATTTAGTTCCGAAGTTAAGCGAAAGCAAAGTTTCGCATTTATGACACTCACTCACTCACTCACTCATGATCATCAAAATAGAACTAGTACTTCCCATAAACTCAGAGAGCTGAAATTTGGTACAGAGTTATGGTTCAATGGCCACATAAAGGGAAAACTATAAAAACTAGGATAATCGAAGATCTGGAGTACCTGGTGACCCTGATTAGGAAACACAAGAGCCCAACCAAACTATTAGAAATCGACATTATACCGCCTTTACAAAAAATATTCGTTGGTGGGCCGCTTCATTTGATGTCAAAAATCGAAGGTCTGAAGTATCTGATGAAGAACCCTCAGCTGGTCTCAGCTGTATTAGAGATATGGTAATGCCCCCTTCTACTATTGGTACATAGAAAAATCGACTGTCATTGCAAAAATCCAGCGTAGTGGGACACATCTTCTAATTTAATCTAGCCTATAGCATCCCACTGCTGGGCGCATGCTTCCCCTTTTGCTTATAATACGCATATAAATAAAATTAAAGGAAAACTCAGGATAAGACTACACCGGCTTTTATACTTATACTTACAAGTTTACAAGAAGAAATAGTCGAACGATTAACTTTATATCTGACGAAGAACCCTCAGCGGGTCCCAGCTGTATTAGAGATATGGTAATGCCCCCTTCTACTATTGGTACATAAAAAAATCGACTGTCCAGCGTAGTGGGACACATCTTCTAATTTAATCTAGCCTATAGCGTCCCACTGCTGGGCGAATGCCTCCCCTTCTGCTTTTAATACGAATATAAATAAAATTAAAGGAAAACTCTGGATAAGACTAGATTGGCTTTTATACTTATACTTACTTATACAAGTTTAAAAGAAGAAATAGTCAAACGATTAATTTTATTCTACTCGAACATTACACAAATTAAATAAACAAACGAAAATTTGGTCAAAATATAATGCATTGGCTAAGAGTGGCGGTGATACCCGCACGCGTCGCTAGATGGCGTTGACTCAACCTTATATGGCAAAGTGGCAACCGGCCGCGTTACAGTCGTTTACGACATTCTTCTATTGCGCTTGAAAATGTTTGCTAGGGATTAGGAGGGATTATTTGCATTTCGTTGATTTCGCTGATTATTTCGTGAGGTTTGCTAAGGTTAATTGGCAGGTTGTTATTATATAAATTCAAAGATTTAAACAGGTTAGGAATTATATGGTTAGTGACGGATTACTGATTATTACTTAATTATCAGAATTAAAAGAAGTTTCAATTGAATACTTTATTTAATTGTTAGTTATTTAGTACCTACTTTTAGTTTTCTAGGTTTAATTTACAGTTAGGCAGTACTTCGAATCGCGTTCGTGTTTATAAGTACTTTTCTAGTATTCTAGTTTAGTTTATTTAGTTAGATATTACTTCGTTTCGTTTAAAAATATCATTAATTTAGCTGTATTTCAGTACTAGGTAGGTAGTACCTTTGGTAGAAAGTTCATTGATAATTAATTATATTGACACTTGTCTAATAATTAAGACTTAACGTTTTGCTTATAGTTTGTATAGATTGATTAGGCAGAGTAATATTTTCTTTAAGGGTTTTTATTAAGACAAAAGAAGTCTTAAAGATATAAGTAGGTTTTAGTCTAAATACCGCGCCGATCTTTCAGAAATTAAACCGCCTAAAAGAATAAATAATGAACGCGAATGGGCAATACGAAAAACTGTTGCTACTGTACAAGAATTAAAATCGGAAAAAAAGAAAAGAAAGATTTGTAATAAAAAAAAACTACTCCTAAAAAGAAAAAGACTGTGTCACATAAGAAAATCGAAAATGAAAATCAATATGCCCACGTTTTTACAAAAAGAAGTGAAATCCCACCAAAAACATTCTGTAAAAAACTAGCCAAGTCTCGATGGAGCTGCTTGATTATCTCTAAAAAGTAATGAAATCTATACAAAGTCGTGCCAAGTCTAAGGTTCCTTACTGCGATTTCTTTATTATTATAGTTAATGTTGTGTGACTTGGCCGTTGAAGGGTACACAGGGGTATAAAACCAGGTGCTCCATGACACCATTACACCAATCTGTCGCCAGAACCGCTACGCATTGACGATGGAAAATTGCCACTTGGAAAACGTTGATTCAATAACCAGTCAATTGTAGGCTTGATAAAGCCACTAACGTATAAAGAATGTTATGTAAACGCCACACAGATTATTCGCTAATGGTTTGCCGTTTAACATTCTTAATAACATAATTCTTTCTTTCTTTCTTTCTTTATGGTTAACTGGATACGCATTTGACCACAATCTCACCTCATGGGAAGTGATGATGTGGCCGAAGATGAAGCACGCGATCTCAGTAGATGCCTATTCACCCTGCTCTTGAAGATCCCAAGGTTGTAGGATTTAGGAAAGACTGACGCCGGAAGGGAGTTCCATGCCTTGGCTGTTCGCATTATGAATGAAGAATCGAACCGCTTAATAACATTAATAGCGGTTCTGGCGACAGATTGGTGCAATGGTGTCATGGAGCACCTGGTTTTGTACCCCTGTGTACCCTTCAACGGCCAAGTCACACAACATTAACTATAATAATAAAGAAATCGCAGTAAGGAACCTTAGACTTGGCACGACTTTGTATAGATTTCATTACTTTTTAGAGATAATCAAGCAGCTCCATCGAGACTTGGCTAGTTTTTTACAGAATGTTTTTGGTGGGATTATATTTACAACTCACATAAGCACTAACCAAACTAATCCAAGTTTTTCATTTCAATTACGCATAAAGTAAAAATCTTATCTAAAAAGTACAAGAATGGAGAGCAGAGTATCCTAACACAAGTTTTAAGAATCTTCAACAGGATACTGTCACAATTGTGTACAAGATTGTTATGCTTCAATGGAAATAAATATTTTGAATTGAATTTTGAATGTTAATTAAATATACATTCACTCCTCTTGAAATCGGTAAATTCAGAATCCGCTAAACTTCATACAATAATGCATTGTGCGCGCGACTGATTTCATGATGCTAACCTCATTTAGCTTTGTATCGTTGACAATTTCATTGGTCAAAATGTTCAGATACCAAGTAAATTTCGACCACTTTGGTCCACTCTGCGCGACTGTACAATTTTCGAACTCGGCGCTGAAAAGGACAAAACTTTCTCCTTTCACTGTATTGTAACTCAATTTTGAGACAGTGACACAATGCGGGCTCGGCCCACTTCAACTTCGGTGAGCGGCGAAATATCTCACACAAACTTTCCTAAAATAAGAATGCTTTAGGTATACAAAAATACTTTTTCCACTAACCTTTTTTGGTGCTGCAAATTATTGAAATCACTTCGAATTATCTACCATTTACCTTAGGATCTGTTGAAATAGAGGAGTCCATTCAAAAGAATCAAATTAGATTAAGCCGTGGATGAATTGATGAATTCAGTGTCTCCATTTCGGAGTATTTCGTAGAACCCCGAAAGTAGATTAATTTACCTGAAACAAAAGAAAATTTACGAAATTAATCGATATTGAATTTTAGAGTAATTTGATTGCTTAATGAATACGACATATAGATAGGCATGTTTCATCATCGATTACGTTCTCATGTGTAATTGGTTTGCTCATCGCTCGGTCGGCAGTTTGACGATTTCTCATTGGTCAACGTTATAGATTTAGAAAACGACACATATGAACTTTAAAGACTGGTCGATTACAAGTTCATATCCATCACCAGTGCCGTACACAGCGTTTGAACACAGGGTAGGCAGAATGATAAAATTTGAGAAATTGAATAATCGCAGGTGCGACAGAATATTCGGAGTGGAGGTGATTGAATTATATCATTAAAATAAATAAATAAATAGTGGTACAGTCAGATAACTTGTTCATCTTGTGATACTTATAGGAAAATTTGCTAGAGTAGGCACTGCCTCTCTAATTGTAGCAACCATCTAATAACTCGAAAATTTACCAGAACATTTAGGTAAGCAAGAACTAGCTAAATTGGTATAAGTCATCTGAAGATCTATCGGGCAACTCTGCTAACAATATGTATAATAAAGTAGTTATTGAACACAGCAAAACATTGCCACAGCACAGAGTGCAGTGTTGTGCAAAATTTTGTCGCTCCAAATACTAGGCTAACAGGCGGATAGGATGGTAAACTTGCTTGGCACAGCGCCTTGGCTCTGTTGGCTGTTTTATTGTAAGTCGGCGCCAATAACTGGGAGAGATTTAGCCTGTTTGTAATGGCATGCCTCGTTTAAAAGCAACGGATCCTGTGGTCTGATAATGTTTGGGATATTAATAAGCGAGTTATGATAATGATGACAATGAAAGCCTCATAATTATGTAGGAAATATTTATGTAGCTCCCGTTGCTGAAAGAAACGACAGAAAAGATATATTTGGATATGTGGGTGACTCAGTCAGCTAAGCATATTTTTAGGCTTTTCTAACTCTTCTCTATAGTCTCTAAATAGTATAAAACATAGTTGCTATCCACGTCTGTCTGTTCGTGGACTTACCTAGTTGTTCTAAACTATTATCATTTTCTTCCGTAAAGTTTACATGTAAAATATAAGTGATATTATATTTTATTTCGAGTGAATAGAAGAAGTCGCGGGCTGTAAGTTAGTTTAGTATAAAGTTGAAATTTCGGCATAGACAACGCATCACTGATTCACAGCGTATGAATTGTTTGAACACTTTTGTTTACATTTACATGTTGGGTAGTTTATAAATCGCTTGTCGATCGTAAACATAACCAACCACAGTACCTTCAATAGTACTGTAGTACGAAAAGCTAACATTGCGCTGTGATTGAATACCGCACACTGGTATACCCCGGATTTAAACAATGAATGGATTTTGTCCATGTGTTGTGACGAGAAATTTTCAGTTTCCACTTTCGGTTTGATATAACCACAAATTGGCACCCACTGTGCATTTATATGCAACTGAGTTGGATTCGGGATGTCTACTTGTACATGTATTTAGAGTACGTGAACTATCTAAGCAAAACAGCTATGTTTTCTAAGAACGCCGGCGTAATTTGACTCAATATACTAATAATTAAGTGAATCATTTTTAGAAGTTTAGGTAAACACAATTTTGTAACTTTTAGTTAAAAGACTTAATATCAAGTAGCAAGTAGATATTAAAGCATAACATGTTTAAGGATACATCACCACACAGAATAGAAGTTTTATTGTTATACCTCACTACACACTCACCTACACACGTGTAGGTTCAAAGCACAGCTCGACTTGAAACAACTTACATGTCAACTGCATGCCTTTTTATTTTGTGTGAAATTATGACTTAGAAGGGTGTGGGGCACAACGGGGTCGTTGACGGGTGTTACTGTGCAGTGTTTTCGCATAGAGCCTGTGCTCAAAGCGCAATTCGACCGACGAAGGAAGCTTTATACAGAGATACCGTGAACTGCATGCGCTATGTCGACAATCCTGCTGTGTGGCGCGCCCCTAAAGGGCACTATGACTTCATACAGCATCTATACAGCTTATACCTATCTAGTAATTTGTTTTATGTAAGTACCTATTCCGGGCACAAATCGAAAAGGACAACCCACAGTTATGGGTTCCAAAGGCAAAATATAAATTTCAACTTTAAAACTAATGACCGGCGAGCAAAACGGCTGTGACCTACAAACGGGTGTGACGAAACGGTTAGGGTTCTTAAACAAACAAAATATTCTTTATTGTACAACAATAAGAAGCATAACACAACGATAAATAAAAATTCTTAGTTATATACGGAACATAAAAAGTACAACAGGTATATTTATACAGGCTAAAACTTAAAACCCATTTACTAACTCCAAGAAATTGTGTAGGTATCTAATTAACTTCCAATTCGTTGATACATATACATGTCACATGTCGAAATTGTATAAGAGTTCTTCATTATCTACCTATGCAATCTAAAAATAGAATAAGTTTTTAATATAGGTACTCTATAAGCCCGTCTCAGAACTCTAATAAGCTGTGCACGTGAGTGTCGGAAAAGGCGACTAAGGGACGTTCCACCAAAAATAAATAAATAAAAATTTCGGACACTTACATCTAGTCCCAAACTAGGCAAAGGTTGTGCTATGGATACTAGATGACGTATAAACATCCATAAATATTTATATAAATATCCAACACTTGGGATAAAATGTTCGTATTCATCACACAAACATTTACCCCTCGCGGAATTCGAACCTGCAACCGTTGGTTTCGCTGATAGGGTCACTATCCACTACACCAATCGGTCGTCAAATTAAACAAACCATTTAAATGTGGCACGTTTAAACGGATATGCGCTCACCCCCTATCGGTCGAGTACCAGGGTGTTCAGAGATATCCCAAATATTGGCGTTTGGCTATTCTAAACAATAAGAGTTCAATATTTGAAACAACATCCACGATTCACCTTTCGAAATATACTGAAATCACACGTCACAGAGTGTCAGCCCATCGCAGTTAAAACGTGCAAGTCTATGTAGAAGTTTTTTGGTGGATAGTCCCGTTGCGACACCCACAGAGAAAAGACGGGTCGGTTCTATTCTTTTTGCGTGCCGCAAATACATAGCAATAAAGTGACTTGTAAAGTTACTTTTAATACTTGTTTCTTTTAAATTGAGGATAGACCAGAATTGGTGCTGCGTAGGGATTGCAGAACCGGGGTAATCCTGAAACAAGTATGACACATACATACATACATAATGTCACGCCACTTAGGCAGAGACCACAGTCTTCCACTTGCTACGATCCTGACACACCTCTTCTGCTTCCTTCACTCTCATAAGGTTGTTCATACATGCTCGTCGGTTTAGGGTACTCTTGACTTGGCCTTTCTTTAAGACGTCCCCGATTTGATCATGGTACGTTCGCCGTGGTCTTCCCCTAGTATGACACGGCCGATGATAAGTCGTGTCGAGGAACCGGTTCTTCTTTTGTTATGTATATGTAGGGACATCGCGAAACTATAGTCTTCAAGATTGATTGGCAAACCTAAAAAATGCAATATTTCTTCATTAAAAACCCCCTGTCGAAACTTCAATAAGCTGTAGTTACTAAATTAATTGCCAATTAAATTTTATTTAAAACATAGACCAAAATATAAATTCGGTCTATGTTGGACAAAACTAACCAATTATAAATATCTAGCTTGTTTATGTTTGGCTAACCGGGAATTTAATTCAAATACAAATTTGTTGTTTACCTAAATAAACCCAGTTAAGACCTAAAATAATATGGCAAATAAAATGTAATCGTCCAATCATTCTCTCTAATTTATAATTTTAATAACTAGCTTTTCACCTGCGAATTCTTTCATGTGGATTTAGAAATGTAAATACTTTTTTAGTGTATTTCTTTCGTTATTCTACAGAAAAATAATAAAACAGTACAAAACAGTAAGAAAGTTTAGAGTCAAAAGGTAATAAAAGAACCCTAATAGTGCCACTTGTTGTCCGTCTGTTTGTCCAGGCCCTTTTTAATCTTAGACGAAAAAATACTGTATGTAGACATGTGTGTATCCAGCCTTATCCAGACGCATCTCATTAATGCGTAATCAGATTTGAGTGCGGTTTTTTATATTAAAAATGTAATTTTTTTAGCTAAGAATCGATTAAGCTATTTCGAAGATATTTAGCTTGCAACATAGTTTTGTGGTGTATTTCGTTGATATAGACCTTCGAGGAGTTTCTAAATCATATTTTATTTTATATATTAAAGATTAAACTCGGGAGAGAAACCATGTTTAATGGAAGTCGGGTAAACCGTTTCGAAGATATTTAGCTTATAACACAGTTGGTTTGTTTATCCGGATGACATTTTCGTTTTGAGAGACGCTCGGGGGATTTGTAATATAGGTAGTATTATACTATGATGATACCTTCTATTGTTAATTCCACAGAATACATAACGATTTTCTTAATTAACTCCTTCTTCGTCTTATATTCTATCTGCATAGAATATAAACTTTTCCCCAACGAACAAACACATTAAAGGTCCACATCCGCATCCGGGGAGAGTCCGAAGGCGATAGCTTGCCTCGCTGACATTGATTTATGTCTCAGTTTGTTTGTCCCGGAGACAACCGGCTCCGAGTCCCGCTTCATCCCGGGACACAGCTAGATAACGTCTCTAATGCACGGTACAAATTACGGGACATTAATGTCCTTTATAATTACGTGTAGTGGCAAAAGTTGGGGTTTGGGATAATCTTCATAATGATGGTGAGATTTGAAATGGGTGGATACTAATGAGTTAGTATTTCAAGACGTTTTTCAGTGTTGGTGCATTATTATAAATTACAGAAATAATGGTTTTATTTATCTACAATCGAAGGAAAAATTCACGATTTGGGCATTGAAAACAAATGTAACGTGTGTCGAAGGGTATAAGTGCCCCCTTTGTTGAATTCTTATTAGAGTAGGTAACTTAGAGTGATGTCTTAATATTGTTTTATACCTACTCCCATATTGTAATTAATTAAGAAACCAATAACTTTATATGCCCCACAATACACCTAAGGTGAACTGTTTTGTTTATTACAATGTACTTGATTTACACTACACACTTTCAGAGTGATATTTATACCGCTTTTAAACTTAAAAGTACTAGGCACCAGGATAACAGAAGTTACTAAAAGGTTGCACGGTCCCGCCGACGACACGTGTCTAGAGCGGGCGCACCAAACATCCACAACACATACAATAACACGTAAGTATCATTAAGGCTTTGAACGCCAACGCGGACACATGGTGTCCGCAATCAATGAATTTTCAATGGCGGCAGTCAATGTGTATTCCATATGAAACGCGGCAAAACGCAACGCTTATGTAATCTGTCCATCTCTTTAAACTCGTCGTGTGGGACGTCTTTTAAAAGCTTAATAAAGTGAATAAGTAATTAATACTCCCCATGGAATTAAAATAAAAATGTTTATGAAAATACGCCCAGGCATTTTAAAGGAATATAAATTGAAAATTTGTATTAGTGTTGGTGAGGTAAATAAATAATTAAAATACTTATTTTGGTATAACCTATGATGTGTAGCTACCTCGTATTTATTTATATGTAATTTTATTAATACAGTATATAGGTACGTAATGATAAGCGATCTCTTCATATTTGCAGATAATAGCCGTAATTGTTACATATCAAAGCAATAATTTTCATTACAATTGTGATATTCAAGGTTATTTATGTACATACATTACCGTATATTGTATAAACTATCGAAAGTTTTTAAAATAATAATTTAAGTTCATATTCATTACCGCTGCTACTGCATATATACATACACTCATCTACACACACGCACACATACACAAATTCACAAACACCCACTAAATCATACATTATACAGAGTTTCATTATAAATAAAAAAAAATACCACAATTTTATCCGTATTGTTGTTATCTTAGTGTCATGTTCATAGGACCACTGTTCATATATTGGGTCTTTACCTATGAAATTGGAGTTTTTTTTCTTCGTTACCAATCCTGTGATTTTCAAAGCTATATTCAAATTTGTTTTTTATTTGGAAAATGGAATATTATTTCAAGGTTTCACATGAAATATTTTTTAATTTCTGGGCTAAATTACATAATAAAAAAATTTGAACAGAGCTCTTTTCATGAACTTCCCATAATCATTTCTTAGATTCGCTGAAACTTTTACTTTTAAAAATTAATGCTGCCTATACATAACATAATGTTATCCGATAATACACACAAAGTTTAGCTAAATTTGGATTTGCCGTTCCCAAAAAAAAATCAAAAATATTTATATGAAGAAAACAGTCTTAATTAAATTCTTCAATATAAAACGCCAATTTCATAGTGTCCTGTAGCAGGACTGTCCTAGTATAGGCATCAGTTTCCATAGTAATGGATTATTACATCTTTGTATTAGTTTTAGGTTATGGTATAGGTACTACAGTAAAACTATTTGTGATCTTGTGGAGCAAATAAATTTGTTTATTATTTATCGTTTACAAGCAAACCATCTTCAATGAACGAGCTCATGGTGTTGCTTGACGTAACACTTTGTTGTCAAACAGTAATATTGATACCTATATAAAGCAGCACGAAATGTTGTGAAGTGGCGTGTTCACCCACCACAAGGGATGGATGGGATGGGAGGGCTGTCAATGAAATGTTGACATGAACTCTATAACCTGTCGGGACACGCATGTCATTTTAATGTGACCATGTATGCGACAGTTTTGGCAAACATTACGGGACGCTTGAATAATAAAGAGGTAGATGTAGTATTTAAGCCATTGTTTAAATAAATAAATAAATAAATAAATAAATAAATATCCTTCACATACACACAGCGCCATCTAGTTCCACTTTAAGCAACTATAGGCTTGTGTTGTGGATACCAGATGGTTGATATACTACATAAATACATTTTTTTTTGTAAATAAATACTTATTATAAATGAAAACATCCATAACTCGGGTACATTATGTCCGTATTCATCACACAAACATATGCCCCTAGCGGGATTCGAACCCGCAACCTTTTGGTATAGTGGTCAGAGTTGCTAACCACTACACCAAACAGGTCGTCGCAAACCAACCGTCGTGGTGTTTAACCAAACTTAATCGGGTAACTGTGCCAAAAATCAAGTTGAGTAGTTTAGGCAGTTTCTGAGATGAACAGGTATGAGAGACTCAAGGTCAAACAGGCACTTCTAGTTGTTTACATGACATCGTTGACTATCTATAGTTTTATATACTATATCGTACTTGTCTGGTACGAAAACAGTACGTAAGTGCTATGTTATACTATTAATTTTCAAACTATTCTTTGGACAATATCAACGTAGACTACAACAGATTCCTTTAGGCGATAAGTTCGCCATTGTATTTAATTTTAAATTAAATTTACTTTAATTATGTAAATTTTATGAAATACATAAAGTGTTTCTATTTATGATAGACTGGGGAGGCGTTTGACCAGAAACTCACATTTCGAAAAGTGACGATATTGACTGCATTGATACACCATCAGATAACTTGTCACTTTAATAACAAGTCACCGGAACAGTGTCGGAGTCCAGTTCATTTATAAATCATGGTTACTCTAAGGTTTGTGTTAAACACAACTAGCGATCCATTTTAAATGTTCCAACCAAATATTTACAGGCTTTAAATTATTTCCACGTTACACACGGCCGGTATTAATATACTTTGTTAAGCGAAATAGCGGCAAACTTAAAAGTAACTTAAAGCTGGTTTACATATAAAATTACTTATATACCATTCCAAGGTAATCCAGATGATCCTTACTAATCCAAATGAATTTCTGCAGTTTCATGAGAAATGTACAATTTTGAACTGAAATACAAAACTAACAAACAGCCATTTTACTTGCATGTAAGCTTTAAACATTACTTAGTTTCATAGGTAAGCAACTTTTTTAAGAGAGCGAAGTCGCGGGTAAAGTCTTGTTCAGAATAAAATGTGTGCGAGTGTGAAGAAGAAAGAGCACTCATATACCTGTGGCGTCATTAGATCGTTTGTTACACATAATAGGAAAAGTTCTGTATTAGTGTCCATATCTGAATACCTGAATTTCTCTCACGAATAAACAATCATGGATGACGGGAATAGATCGTGAAATGAGCGTAAATCCTCACATATTAATAAACAGAACTCTATGATATGACCCTACTAAAATTTGAATGATGAAAGATTGATTTGAGGCTCTGAGGATTTGTTAACAGAGGACGACGAGCCCAAGGACCAGATCCAGGGCACCATGGCTGGTACTCCAGGTAACTCCCTAATTGCCATAGCGATTGCCACACCGACGGCTCCCACCCTAAGTCGATGCATTATTTATAATTAGTTTTTAGGCTTTTCAAGTGCCGGTCAGTGCGATTTTTTGATTATTCTGTATTTAAAAGAAATCTATATCATCCAATCCGGGCGCCACCATTGGAATAAACCTGCTTAAAAGCCATTCGAACATGATCTCGAAAATGCGCCCATTTCATTGTTTAGCAGTAATTTAAGCTTAGTTCTCTATTTGATGTCGTGTTATATATAATATTAGGTCCTTACCTATGAAATTGGCGTTTTGTGTGAAGAATTTCATTAAGACTGTTTTCTCCATACAAACATTTTTGAAATTTTTTTGGGAACGGCAAATCCAAATCACCTAAACTTCGTGTGTATTATCGGATAACATTAAGCTAAATCTAGGCAGTGTTAATTTTTAAAAGTAACCACTTTATAAAAGTTTCTGCGAATCTAAGAAATAATATAGGAAGTTCATGAAAAGAGCTGTGTTCAAGTTTTTTTTATTATGTGATTTAGCTCAGTCATTAAAAAAGAATTTATGTGAAACCTTGAAAATATATTCTATTTTCCAAATAAAAAACAA
This sequence comes from Oegoconia quadripuncta, assembly GCA_949316235.1. Lineage (NCBI taxonomy): Eukaryota > Metazoa > Arthropoda > Insecta > Lepidoptera > Autostichidae > Oegoconia > Oegoconia quadripuncta. The sequence goes on from OX438746.1 coordinate 21,286,459, forward strand.
ATTTGGAAATAGCTATAGAATCGTATGAGTTGGTACATTATGATTAACGAAGAAAAAAATCTCCAATTTCATAGGTAAAGAACTAATACTAACGTACGTCATATTACTAACAGTAATTAAATTGAGAAACCATAACCCTTTTTCCCTGGCACCACGAGGTCACGTTGACGTCGCGCCACATTAATATTTCTGTTCCACATAGTCCAAAACTGAACAACTACCATTTCTCTAAACATTTTGCTGTTTGTACACTATTATTTCATTACGTTAATAAACAATTTTAACTGCTTTATCGCGACGTGTAACGGCGTCCACGCGAACTCATAAATAACTCGTGTACGAATGGATTTCTTGAAAAGGTCGTGGAAATTATAAGTTCACGTTAGGGCCCGGTCACGCGAACACCCAAACTCTTTGTACATATTTACCTGTTTTATTATTAACAGCCTTCGTTACTAACCTCTAGGAAAGTGATACCTACTTGAATATTGAATTAATTAGTTTTTATGGACTTGTACAAAAAAAAGCAAGTAGCGTTCATCAGCGGGCCCAGTATTACCCGTAGCTCTCTACAAGAGATACTTTGTGATTAATTTTATTCGTGTAAAGATCAACGAGATAGCAGACTTCTATCTCGCGGCGTTGTAGAGAGATTACTAGTCTGATAGTTCTGATGGTTAAAAGTCAAAAAGCTTAGGCCTGAATGTAGTATGTTATCTTTTACTGAAAAGTCAAGTGTTTAAAACTACTATTCTTCGTATCAGCATGAAGAAGCGATAGGCAACTAATACATCTATCGATAACAAACAAAAATAATAAAGCGTGTTTGGATAATTTAAAAGGGAATTCAAAATATAGAATATACCTACACATAAGCTTTTGTATGATGAAATGATGATTTAGAGAAGCGTTTGACACAATCTCATCTAGTGGAAAGTGACGATGTAGCCGAATATGAAACACGAAGTACGGAGTTATGCATATTGATACATATTCATTCTAGATTGGAAGATCCCTAATAGGATTTGGGAAACAACGACGCTGTCAGGGAGCTCCATACTTTAGCAGTGAGCATTATGAAAAAAGAAGGTAAACGTTTAGTGCGAATATTATATATTAACAACAAACGGATGGTAACCCTCTCCGAACCTATAGTACGTACCACTGACACTATCCTCGATCCTTTCGGCTTGATTTGCCCCTTTCAGTTACATGTTGCATAAGCTGGACTCAAACTGGACACCGTTTGTTTCGAAATAAATTCTAGAATGAACATTTATTTGCAGACGCTAAGTCGGTTTGGTCCACATGTCGTATTTCTCATGTTATCTACGAGTAATTTGTAGCGAAGTAATTTATTCTTTTGTTATAGCACTGAATAATAATTTACTAACTTTCGATAAAACATGCCGCATAAAAGTTTGTCTACATAATAAATGACTGATCGAAGAGTATTCACTTCCTTTGTGGTATTGTTACATGCGAGAGTGATGTTATCAAGTGATAATTTTATCATATGACCTAAAAGTATTTTGATTTGAACGTATATAACATATACGTAACGTTACGACCTTTATCCCAAATGGAGTGGACAGAGATATTCCAAACATTAGTGAAATTATAATTATCAAATTATTATTGAAAATAAGAAAACTGATTGCGTGAAAATAATTGTTTGCAACAATAGCCAGAGAGACTACTGAATGTCCGGTACAGAACTCGTAAATCGAGGTCCTTGAATAAAATAGTCATGCGACACAATGCCAATATCGCTTCGTCACAGAGTTACTACGGATCTGCTTTCTATCTTACTCTCACTCCTTTCTCGCGCGTGACAAACGATGTCATGCTACGGGGGCAGGTCTGAGAATCAACACATGTAATTGTATTTTCCGTTTGTCTCCAAAACTCAACGAGACGATTAATTAAAACAATATTTTTCTTCTACCGTCATTACTATAATCTCCATCTGGAAATTGCAGAATAAAGATCCTGTGCTATCCAAATCATTTTCGAAGATTTTTGAAGCCATAAGTTTATTTTCTACATTGATGTCAAATTGTCCATAATAAACGCACATCTTTTGAATTAGGCGAATTCGATTTTGGCCGATGAACGTCTCGGGGTTAGAAAGATAAAATTCAAGGTTTTTTGTCCCATTTTTCCAAGGCTGTATTTAATAACTACTTATTCCTATTGTATTTTTATGTTTTAACCTATAATCCTATCTATAATGTAACTTTGTATCTCATGGTAGTTATCTATTTAAATTCAATTGACTTGATTTTGTATAGATAACGTAAAATGACCCAATTTGTGAATCTAGAACGCTATAATACGTGCTCCTACACGAATCGATTTTGTTCTCGTTAGTAACTCCCATTGATATGTGATGTATAAGCAATATCGAATAATATTCGGGCTGGTGAATAAAATATTTCACCGGCGTTCGCGCGTGGTGAGGCAGGATCAGATTTTGTTCAGATGTGTGATTCAAAATTTCTGTTTCGGGTAAGTCGGTTATTGTGATATATAATGGTGCCCAGTCAGCACTAATTTTAAAGTAGTAGGTACCCATCTTTTTCTTCCTTCTTTAGTAAGCTCGATAGTATCAGTCTAAAACTTGTTGTTCTATATTCTGCTATCGCCTCTTCAAAACAACACTACGTTAAAACTACTAGTTTACTTAGTAAAGTCACACCAAAGCCGCGACACCAGTGTGACCAGAAACAGTGACGTTTTAATCAAAAAGTCATTATAGTTTTAAAATGTTTTGTCGGTAGGGAGGTCAGTTAGTGCTACTTTTAAGCTACTCATATTGTTTTCTAATTACGAAAACAGAAAATGAACGACATGATATTTCAGTCTTGATATTTGAAGAGCGTTCACGCATATAGAATACAATATTCCTGTGGGTTTCTTGTGCCGCTTCTTTTCCCACAGCTGATTTCCGTTTCCGAGGCGGTATTGTCTTACGTTGAAATAAATGCTTGAAGTTTTAATACGCATTTCTAAGAAGTTAGTCTAACTAAAATGCCAAAGTTTGAATGTTTGTTTGTGTGTTGCTCAATCACGGCGAAATGGATGAACGGATTTGAATGAAATTTGGTAGAACATACCTAGGATTAGGACATGGGATGATTTTTATCCCGATAACGTGAGTAGTTCCTACGGTATAAACAAACTTTAACAGTTATTCCATTCAGGCGAAGCCGCGGGTGAAATCTAGTATAGAATATTTTCCAAATACAGTATTGAAACTTTTACAGTTCAGTAACAGAAACCGTAATTACCTCCTTTAAAATAAGATATTTCTAAAGTGTTCTCTGTTAACTTTTTACTCTGTATCCTGTTTGAGCTTTAAAGTTTTATTAGAATTCGTTCAGTAATTTCGAGTATTTTGAAGTTGAAAGACGAATGGAATCCGTGAGGCGAAACCTTCTTAATTAAGAGCGTTAAAACTAAATTTAGTTTGTTACATATACGAGTAAAATAAAAACATCCTCAAGAGTTCTTAGCGCTTACAATAAAAATAATTAAATGTCTTCGAGCTTATGATTTTTCTAAATTAAATTAAAGTGACATGTGATCATTTCTATTTTTGTGTTTAAGTAATTCTGGCCATACAACTGTTAATACTTAGTTTTTACAATGAAAAGAAATTCATTTTTATATGAATATATTGAGACACCAAACAGTGTAGTGGTTTGCAACTCTGAGCACTATACCAAAAGGTTGCGGGTTCGAATCCCGCTTGAGGCATATGTTTGTGTGATGAACACGGACATTTTACAAGATAAATGTTTGTTTTCATATAAAGTAAGTATTTATTTACAAAAAAAATGTATTTATGCAGTAACTTAACCATCTGGTATCCACAACACAAGCCTATAGTTGCTTACTGTGGAACTAGATGGCGCTGTGTGTATGTATAAGGATATTTATTTATTATTTATTTTGTATCTCCACAACGATCAGTCCTGCGCTGCCCGCATCCAGCGGCTTTGGGGGAGGCCTTTGTCCAGCAGTGGACGTATTTCGGCTGATATGAAGATGATATCTATAACATACAATACGCAACATATAACCGGGTAGTGTTATTCCTCTATGATATAACCTAATAACTACGGTCCTAAACGGACAAAAAGTCCGTCGTCTGTGTTACCCTTTGTCACAAAGACATCTAAATAACTTCATTGTTTTTGAACAATTTTTTGAGAATTTGAGGATTCACAGCAACACGTGACGCCAGAATGCCCACTTAAAATAATGAGTAACTCTTAAACTACATTGGTACTATTTGGCACTATTTCAACACAGTTTTTTGACATTATCAAAAAAGCTGAATTCCTGTATGTGTAATCTAGCATCATCCACGTCCAAACTATTATATACGAGTATTACAATAGTAGTACTACTATAACCTGTATGCATAGGAAAGGAACTGATCCTCAAGATACAGGTTTGACCTAGTTTGAGGATCAGAGTCCAAGCATTACAATATTCAAGTACTTTAGTGATTAGACTATTACTTGTAACTATTTTTTGAAAATAAACAAAACTATGCAAATCCTATGGACACCATTTAACGTATAAACATACAAAAATATGACATGAAAAATGTTTGTAGTCATCAGACTATGATTTGCTCCAAACAGGATCCGAACCCGCAAGTATATTATATCCGTTTCGAGGGCACCCAACTACTACCCAAATTGGCCGTCAATAAATATGTCAGCATTGTGCACAAAATCGGTGACTATAAAAGCGTTGCAGTAAATGTTTATTATACCCTCTACACTCTATAGGTATCAACGAGTAGATAATTTTCTCTAAACCCGGATAGGAGCTACACAATTTTCCCCAAATTATATAATAATGGGAGTTTAAAGAAGGCGATTTAAAGTGACACTGGTGGAAAGTTTGTTAACAAAAACATTGGAATTTTAGGGGAACGCAACGAAAAACTTGCTCAGCCGACATTGATGGATGCGAGCTGCAAACGAGCCAAGTGCCAACGGCACAGGCCACTTTGCGAGGTAAATTCTAGTTTCCAGTTATTTTTTGATACACTCAATCGAGCGCTTGGCCTCAATCACACTTGATGTTAAGTTATGGATAGAATGCGCTCATCGAAACTTCACTCAGACTATCTCATATCAGTTAAAAATAATACTAATTCCCGGCTATATTCTGATTTAAATAAGATCAGTAGTTTAAGTACTCGAATCTTCACTAGGTAAGTTAAAATGACATATCATTTTCAGAACTCATAAGTTATTCTATGACAACAAGAAAATTGGAGGACCATTAAATTTATACTATTAGTGACAAGTCTTATTATGTTGAAAATTTTAAAATCCTCAAGAAAACTAATGATTAGATACTGGTGGATATGACTAGATAGACCAAACTATGTTAAAAGCTAAATATCTTTGGAACGGCTTAACCGATTTCCATCAAACATGGCTTTAAACTTACCTACGGGTTTAATATTAAATATAATAAGAAATTAATTAGAAAACCATCGAGAGGAATACACCAAAAACAGTATTTAAAGCTAAATATTTCGAAACGGCTTAACGATTTTCATCAAAACCGCACTCAAATTATCACGCATTACTGAGACACAATACACACAACGCTCACAAACACACACACACACACACACAACGCTTACATACACACAACGCTCACAAACACATAACACCAGCCGTGCAGATGTTTATACTCTATCTACTACCTACCAAACTGTGCTAAAGCCTGCAGTTTTAAAAACTCAGCATTGTGTTTTGGTTGAATAAAATAGTCGATAAAAGCAACTTGTTAATTCAAATTATAATACGTAGATAATAATTAAACTTAATTCCTTTAAATGAATAAATAAAGTTCTTCTTCACACGGCCACATCATTATCGGAAAATTATACGTAAGCATAAAAGTTAAATTGCGCTGTTTCGCTGTTTACTGCGATTCGTTTTATTTTGGTAATATTGGCACAACGGATTTCCGCTTTAATAAGATTATTTATCTCTGCATTAATAAAACAGCAAAAGGGAAGTAATTGCTTCGCAGTCGCGAGTACCTATTCAATTTATTTATACAGGGTGAATTTGAATTCGAGTAATTCCTGTTTACAGGTGACTCCACTCTTGATAACGAGCAAGTTTCCACAAGGAACCATAGTCGAATTCGATCAAAAAAAAATCGATTACCCATACAAAGTAAACCATTCAGGGACCACAAGTTGGAAGTCCAAAAATTTTCAGCCGAATTCGGTAAAATTGTTGGCCTTCCACACTAATACACACACTAATCGAAATTTTTTTTATCGAATTTGACTATGGTTTCTTGGGGAAAGTTTATTTTATTTATTTATTTATTTAACACTTTATTGCATATATAAGTATACAAACGTACATTAAACAAACATAGGACAGAAATTACAATACACAAAAGGCGAGCTTATCTCTGTAAGAGATTTCTTCCAGCAAACCCTCGTTGTTCGTAATCAAGAGTGACGTCACCAGTTAATGGGAATTACACTAATTCAAATTCACCCTGTATTGTTCTGAATCAAACATGGCAAAATGGAACTTACGGAATCTCTGTGCCCGTCTGTTTAAAATCAAATCAATTACCTAACTTAGGAAGGAAGCACTTTGCCAAACTATGATTTGCAACTTTATATTTGTTTGAACTGAATACTCATCTGTCCCGTCTGACTCACACTTAATATTAAAATTGATATTGAATACATCAGATAGTTCACCTTTAATAACTGGTTATGAAACACGGTTACCTAGGCGGCCGAAAGGTCACAGACCTTTCTTAATGACCATAGTTATTAACAACCAATCGGCAGTCAATGGAAGCAATAAGTAGTTGCTAACGGTGTTTATAAATTAATGAACAAAATGAGCCTTTCGAGTAACACAATGGATTTGTGCTTGCTTCAATCAGATATTATAGTAAAACTACTAATTTTGAGGAGAAATATATTTGTTGATTTAAAAAAAATACACGTAACAGACCATAATTTTGAGGACTCTATATCAAAATCTAAATGCACGACTAAAACGTTACTTGTGATTTTTTCCGTTTACAATTATTACCAGTCTTATACGTCCCAATTGTTGATGCACAGCCTGCTCTCACTGGGAGAGGGTATAGTCCATAATCCAACACGCGGGCCCAGTGCAGAATGGTGAATCTTGGTTAAACTAGTGACCATCTGACAGTCAGTATTTTTACGCTGCCCTGTAGGCCATCCTACTGCCTTCAATTTAAAACAATCGGGATCGACCATTTAACATGAAACACTCGTATTGAAATGCCACAAGTGGTCCCCCATCCGAGGGGTAATCCCCGCAGATATTGCTTAATTTCCGTAATCGAAAACGAATAGAGAATGGAACTGCGCCATGTGTTTTCGTTATGTCATTTTGAAACTAATATTAAAAACCTTCATCTTCATGTCAGCCTAATGACGTGCACTGCTGGACAAAGGTCTCCCCCAAAGATCTCCACAACGATCGGTCTTGCGCTGCCCGCATCCAGCAGCTTCCCGTGATCTTTACCAAACCGTCTGTCCACCTCGTGGGGAGCCTGCCCACGCTGCGTCTTCCGATGCGTGGTCGCCACTCGATGACCTTTCCGCCCTTAACCTTAGGCTGTATCAATTAGATTTTTCCTGTTATATGCATGAGGGGCTACACTGAATATTTATTTAATTTATAATTTTACTGAACACCTGCCTGTGAGATTTAATTATAAGTGGTAATTTAACTATAGGTGGAGTAGTTAATAAGCCTATACAGGGCGTCCCAAAGTTATGGGACATGAAGGGGAAGTACCTTAAATATTGTAGATAGTGAATTTTGCTCAAAGAAGACTTTATGTTATTTTTAAAAGTTAGTAATTCTGCATTCATAGATTTTCTAAAAATTACTTGCTTCGGCTGGGAATCGAACCGACTTAAATGTGAAAAAAAAAACACCCTACTTTTATGATGCCAATCGAAAGAATAGCTAAAAAATAATAACTCTGCCTAAGTAACATAGTATTTTAAAAGAAAGGAACAACATAAAATGATTGAGTCAAATTTCAAGAAAGTTATTTATTGCCGACGACGTTCGAAAAGTAGCGATATTATCATTCCAAAGATAGCATTGATTATTCGTAAATAAGTTGCAAACAGAATTGTGCCATATCACATCGAGTGTTCACCATAAAATGATTAGAAAATCAACAGGCAGCGGGCTCATTAAAAGATTGGCGATTTGCGTAAGACAAGAGGGATCACATTTTGAGCATTTAATTAATTAATTTACAAAAAAATACCTACTTAATTGACTACGGCAGTTTCATGTATGTTTTTTATTTGATTAAAATGATTAATTTCACGTTGTTCCTTTCTTTTAAAATACTATGTTACTTAGGCAGAGTTATTATTTTTTAGCTATTCTTTCGATTGGCATCATAAAAGTAGGGTGTTTTTTTTTTCACATTTGAGTCGGTTCGATTCCCAGCCGAAGCAAATAATTTTTAGAAAATCTATGAATGCAGAATTACTAACTTTTAAAAATAACATAAAGTCTTCTTTGAGCAAAATTCACTATCTACGATATTTAAGGTACTTCCCCTTCATGTCCCATAACTTTGGGACGCCCTGTATACAGACAGGCGGAGCGTCCTGACGAAATTATAAGGGTTCCTTTTTTGGTATTTGGTTAACGGAACCCTTCAAAATAATCTACCAAACTAACCGGAATACTCTCTCTCTGGGAAAAGTATTGGGGACTTCCTCATATCCATACTAATATTATAAATGGGAACATTTCTCTGTTAGTCCGGTTTTCACGCCAAAAGTGCTGCACCGATCATATTGAAATTTGACAGAGATAGTTTAGAACTTGGAGAAGAAATTAGGCTACTTTTTATTCTGATTAAGTCCGCAATATAGTAATCCCATGCGGGCAGAAAGCTGATGACATTGGAAATACATGTTTATTACTCTGTTGGGTCGGTGGTTGGGCATTTATTAATGTCCGCCCGGAGCTACTATCTTATCTAAGTCGGCCGTAATGTTATGTTCCGGCTGTTTGAGATAAGATACTTAGTGCCGCGACTAAGCTAGGCATTCGGGTGGGCACAAGCAAATCTTCAGTATAAGATGCCTACGAAAACCTGTAAAGGCTTGTGTTGTGCGGATGAGATCACATTCATTACTCTCATGAGGTGAACTGTGAGGCATCTATTTAATAAATGATAATGTGCACACCCTGGCCCATTTTTCTAAGGCAGGAGGTGACTCGCCCAGTCTCAATTTAAATTGGCAGCTTTCTTTAGCACATCTATGATGCGAGTTTTGGAGCGCAAAATGGAGTTCGGATCGTACAGGGTTTAAAGTTATAGCACCTCGCATTTTGAGTTGGGGATTAAACTTGGGATAACGAGAAAACGAAAACGAATTTATTAAGTTGGTATAGCTACATTTATATTCGGTAAATCATATATTTTAATATCAGTCCAAACGAGATTACGGCCGCTTTAAAAGTATCTAAAAGTGATAAATTAAAAAGTCTGCATCCAGTTAGCTTATTTGCATGCTGAATAAAATGTTAATAACCTCAGCGCGGTAAGCTGACATGTGAAATGGCGTTAATCTCTTATCTAAATACAGCATCGCGACCCCATCCTCTGTGTCAGGCGCAGATTAAGATTTATTCAAAACAAAGCACGTTTTCCTTCTCGTGAAAATGTGTTGCGCAAGTCGTAGTAAAACATATGCGTATGAGTAACTTGTGCGAAGAGTTCTGTGAGAAAGTTTGAATTTATCTGAATTTGTCGCATTTATTTATTAAGATGGTGAGATTTTGCGTCTTTTCTGGGATTCGAAGTTATATTATCTAGATTTTGTTATTTGGATAATTATTTCAAACTTAAAGCACGTAAAATACAAATATCATTTTGTTGAATAGCATTGATTGATAGTAGGGTTGCATTTGCCTGTCAGTTAGCCGTATATAAGCTTCGGAAAAGAGGAATCATATGTGGGAAAAAAGCGGCGCAAAAAGAGTTTATTGTTCTTTTTTTTTAATAAAAAATACAATATAACAAATTTTGTTATTTATTGAGCTGATTGAAGAACACCAAGCGTATTTGTAATTCAGGTAGTCACAATTTTTTTGTTAATATTGTTTTGAGGTGATTTTAATTTTTCTTCTCAGTTAGATTAATGATGCTTCTGACATAGGTACAGGGCGATGCATGTACCCTAAACTTTTTATTGCGATTGGTGAGATGAATTATCTGACCTATATGTTGTTATATTGATGTAGCTATAATTATTATTTTAGCTGCCAGCCGCGGCTCCGCCCGTGTAATTTTTTCCCCAGGGGAAAAGTATCTCTGACCCTACAACATATTCTAAAATTTAAGTAAAACCCGCCTACTAAAAAACTTTATTGCAGAATTAAATTATCCTCAATCATAAAAAAACTACTGCTTTCATTGGCTGTATATTTCAAATCAAACATATTTTTTATAGCTTACATATAATACACGTAATGCTATAATGAATTTGTCGTCATCTCATTTATCAAAATTAGTATATTTTGGTCACTACGATTTCATCTATTCGCTGTTTATTTATTATTCATTTATTCGTAACATCAACATCATATTACACATTGATATTAGTCTAACATATCTTAAGATATAATTTCTGATATTATATAACAATTAAAGAGGTATACTCCTCATGTACTAATTCGTGCAAAAGCCAATCTAAAAGATATTGTACCTATTAGATGAAGGTAATATTGCAACATTTGAGTATTGTCTGTGTAGCTATTATTAGATTCTGTATCAAGCAGTTAAGTATTATTTCAACCCTCATACATACTTAGATTGTTAAAATTAAAACCATTCCATTTCAAACTGTGGTAGACGGGTAAAAAATTACTCTTTCTGACTTCATAATGAGGTAAAAGAAAGAACCATTCATACATACTATTGCATACATAATATTAGTGTGATACTATCTCTACAATCTAAATAGTAGTTTTGTCCTTGTATTGTGTAATTTGACGTGTTTATACTTATACAATGGTGCAGTTATTCATTCGAAAACAACCCCTCGTGTCTTGCTTTCATAGGGGAAAATTGGTTTCTCAACAAGTTGTTTAAAAAAATAAAATTTGGCTATTTTAAGTGTACCTACCCTGTGTACAGTAACGTTGCATATTTGTAGCTGGATCTTTCTGAACTTTAATAGCATTGGTCACGTGAATTAATTCTTCCTTTAAAATTTGAATGGTTTTTACAATCAAAATATGAGAAAGTTATAGTTGTTTTTTGAAGGAAAGCTAGACAAAAAGCAAGTTAATACAACCAATCAAAGGTACAAAATAACGACGTGGAGTTACCTCTATATGATAAAGAAATACATAAAATATAATGAATTATTAGAAAAATATCTATATCTTCATAACTGAAATAAGCTACGGCCCTATTGGAGACCGTTGCAGTAACCTACAAATTAAAGATTTTTGACACACGCCTTCGGAATTATAATACGATCTAAACAACATTTTGTCCTTGTATTTTGTGTAAGTTGATGTGTAAACTTATATAATAGTGTTAAAACCTTAGTCATTCATTCAAAAACAACCTCGAGCAGCATGGAAACGTCCCTTCTTTTCCTAATCTTCGGGATTGGGATCCGTCAGGCATGTTATCTGAATAATCACAGCAAGGGATCCCAGGAAACAATCGGCGAATTCTCTCACTTACAGTTTGCGTCGGAATGGTCGGTTTAAGGGAGAGTAGCAACAACCTCTGACGATTGATTTTTTCGGAGGGCAACATTTGGCTCATTTTCCCGGAGTGCTTGTAACAGTTTAGTGGGAAAGTGTTTTCCGTAGATTGGTTCGGTCGGCTTATTGATTAGTTTAAAGTGAAACATTCGTTTTAAGCTGCTTATTAGTGTTTCTTCTTTTTAACTGTAATTAGGCTTTTATAGTTTGTCAAATAACTCTTTCCATGTACGCTACTACCCAGTGATTAATTTCAATTTGATAATAACTTTCTCGACATGGGAAATGATTATTAAGTACTTAATAGTATATTGTGTACACGCAATACAAGGAGAAATAAGGTTATAGGTTAATTTTTCTATGGGCAATCGATTTAATTTTCTGAATAATTTAAAAGTTGGTAATACGGGCCGACGCTAAATTTTCCTCGTGTTTTCAAAGCAATTTCCTTCACCCCAATCACCCCGGGGTAATGATTCGTGATAGTTTAATTTATAGTAGGTTTGAAGCACTCGAGGCGAAGTCGCATTTGTTTTCGATTAGCGAAATTAAGCAATGTCTAGTGAGGTCTGGATGGGTGACCACTAGTGCCATTATAATACGAGTGTTTCCGTGCTTCGGGTGGTAAGTTAAATAGTCCCGGTGGGTTTTAATTGAAGGCAGTCGGTATCCTAGAAGGAGCGGCTGAGGAAACACCGACTGTCAAGAGGCCACTAGTTCGAAACTAAGGGGCGTCTTTTATGCTGCCCTGCGTGTCCCGACACTTATGGGCTATAGGAGCTCTACGATGTCACGGACAATGCCGTACGCATGGCCGCGTTTTGGTCCACAAGAATTTGATTCTTTTGCCATCAACTCACTAAGAATAAGACTAGTTTGACAAAAATCCACCAATCTGAGCCTGCGTGGTTATTTCTATTATGATATCTCTCCGTACAGTTGGGATTTTTAAAGCTGATAACGATGAAGTTTCACTTTTCTTGTTCATACTATTGACCTGCAAAGTCAAGTAACGAGATACTAGATTTTTACGCGAGATATCTAGTAACTGCCATTTAATTACCCTATATATACATGTGTTTTAGTATCAAAAGAAAACCGAAAGTCTAGCATCTCCATAAAAGAGGACTAAATGTTTTCCACCACCTATACCTTAGACATGGCCATAATTATTTGTAATGTTAGGCGTATGGTGAAGAGTTAATACATTTTAGGATTTGCTTACGAAATTTATCATTAAAATTACTCGTATTTTTAAACTATATCAATAAAACCAAAACACAAATTTTGATCTTCATGATCCCTTTAATATATGAAAAAATCATGGCAATAGTTTTTTTTTATTAGTTTTTTATTCAGTTTAAAGTTTAGGTAGTGATACACGTTTTCTTCTTTTATATGAAGACTCATGCCGCTATTTAATTATTCTGTGACATTACTGGAAGTAATCAGTCGTCTTAGGCCAAAACTCACATAATAATAATAATAACTTTATTTCCAAAAACAACATACAATACAATTTTTTATGATAAAATTATTACATAAGTACAGCTTGACATTTCGTATGTTAAAATAATAGGCATCTGCTGCCGAACTAGGCGATGTGACCCTGTATCTCGGCAGACAGCGCCGCTCCGCTCAAGAGAACACTAACTTTAGAATTTGCCAAGTTTTATATAAACTGAAGTCCAAAATTGCAAGAAAAAATAAAGTTAAACTAAAAATAAAAAATGAGTGAGTAAGTGAGTACATCTCTGTCTCAGATGAATGTGTACGGATATGTGTGTGAGAGGGTGTGTTAGGTAATATTACACAAGTGTGCTAATTAGTAATAGTTCCATTCCTAATATGCTTGTGCTACGAGATATTAAAGTTCCAAACTTCATATCTTGCGTGAATGACTGTTTTGTTACAATTTACGGAGCACGCAAAACCGGAGTTGGTACAGTCATTTGTGAACCCCTACTCCTGCCCTAACACTCTATTCACTGCTTCGACAAGTCTATACCTACTTATATATGTATTTAATACATTTGAATGAAAGAAGCAACGATTACTTTGATTACACTTTAGGCTTTTTACTTTGTAACACCCCATTGGGGCACGTCGCTATTGTAATATAACATTGGGCATTAAACGATTAATTTAAAGCATAAATCATTTAAGCCAATGACAACTCGTTAAGTTTAGCGAATGAAACGAGATTAGTATTTGCAATGTCAGAAGGTTTTGACGACTTGTTTATCGATACATAGATACAAAGTTTATTACATAAATATGTATGTGTTACACAAGAAAATAAAATAAAAATCAAAAAGAATCATATATAATCTGTTGTGTAGAGATATCATCTAAATGCGACGTAAAATTATCTCTCCAAAAACACTTTAGTCTTGTGGAAATCACAACGAAATAGAAGTTTTCTTTTGGGTCCTGTGTATTAAATATGACTTGCTCTTTGATATTGTGAAAAGATGCATTATAGAGCTGATTATGTTAGCATTTGCGGGCCAATCGTGATATTATACAAGACCGTTTAGGTTTTGATTTGGTTTAGCTGATGTAAAAAATGGTAGCTCGCTATTTAACGACTAAATCGTTGATGTTACTGTAGTAAAACCAAACGCAAAACGTCTACAGCTTAACGCAAATGATGCGAGCATTAAAAATACTAGTCTAATTTCCGTGCAAATGTGTGATACGAAATGTGAAAAGTTTTTAGTTATGGTTTAGTTTTGGTATTATCCTTCAAAAATCCCGCTGATTTGCCCCCCAGTGGTGGATCAGTACAAAACAAGACATATCGAAGATTTTTTCAGGAAAACAGTTAGTAAATCATTAGTTATCAAATCTATCTTTGACTTTATTAAATCCAGTCATATTTGCAGACACGATTACTATAATGTATGTTTTGAGTAACCTCGTGAAATTATTTGAACGAGGATACAGTTTTCGAACAAAACACAAACAGAACAGATATAACAATTTTATTATAATATTTAATATCAAATCAGTTAAATAGAGATTTCAATTTGAAATTGGACAATATATTGTATGTGGTCACATTAAGCCAACATATTCATGGAGATTACATTCATAAATTTTCCGGTTACCTGCGCGTAAATGGTTGATTTACATCACCCGGGCAGAAGTAATGCGTTGCGTATTTTGTGTCTCTAATAATAACATTCCCATTTACGCAAAAACATGCTTTTATGGTGGGAACGTCTGCTGGTGGTTTACATCGACATCAATAAAAATGTTATACCTATGACGTATGAAAAGGGATCGTAAAACCTATAAAAATATGTCATCATCATCTTATTTAAGAGCCATGCCCTTGTAGGCGGATATTCAAAAACAAAATATTAACCATTATAAATATTTTAATAGTACCTACTAAATAATATTTTTCATTTTATTTAAAATCAGAATATAGTAAACTAAAAAAAAATAGGAGAAAACCTATCAAACTAAAAACTCCAAAACACGTATTCAGCTCCCAAATCTAAGCAAAGTAGAAAATGTGTTCAAGATCGCTATCACGCGGAAGGGTAGGTACCCAGAATGCTGGTAGCATTACCTAGTTGAATCGTAAAAAGTTAAATTTACTGGAGTAAAGTTAAATCTCATGAAAGCTTTAAAGACATACATGTTTCATCGAGCAAAAGTTATGAGCATAAAATAAATATTCACGCATTTAATTAAAGGGATAAGCAGAAATGTCTTAAATACCGCAAGAAATGAAAATAAATAAAAACAAGCTCGATCTAAAAAGATAAAAGTCTGACTAGAAAGCGACTGTTACTTGGAACAAGGATTTAAAACTTTTGATAGCAAACTTCCGATAGAAGCTGGCACAAAAAGAAAAGGAGATAATTTATTAAATTATTCCTCTTCCGGAAATGTTGAGTGCAACCGTTTCGAGGAAGTATGTCTTTTATATACTGAAGCTACGAATCCAACATGAATGAAGTAGGTACGCGAAGTTTGTTGACATTTTATCAATAGTATGAGATCACAGTTCAATGAACTGTTTACTTAAAAAATATGTTTTGTGTACTGCGATTATGCAAAACGAATAGTATAAACATGCTGTTAAAGGTATAATATTGGTCTGGGCAAGAAGCCCTCACCTTATGTATAGGAGTTCCCCAAAAGTCGTTGAGGAAGATATTTGAAATAGGAGTTTGAGGTTTTAAGTCTCTGTTTTCTTTTATGGCACTTATGTCGTCGAAGACGAAACCGCAGTACAGGCAGTTGTGGTAGACTATGATGCAGGCTAGGACGAGGATGGCACCTAGACCGCGTCTTGGAGCTTCTGGCATGTCGTCAGGCGTTTGGTTGGGACCTGTCAGGCGCCTCCTGCTGCGACCTGTCCTCGCCCGCACCGCTGTCACCACTCCTCCAAACCTACACACGCCACTCACGCGGTCCATTATGAATCACACCGGCATCCCAACAACTCAAACTTCTACCGGCAACACATCACAATCGAGATCGATTCGTTCCTAATAAATGGCATTGTCATTGACAAATAAGCGGTCCCAAATCACCTAAAATGTTTAGCGAAAACACGATCACGAACGGAACCGGGACTATAAATTTTGCCACACAAAATCAAAGACTAAAAAATGAATAATACCAAGAATCACATCATCGGTCACATAAATTATAATATTATTGTGAACGTTTAGGTTACTGAGATACACAAGCTACAATTATAATACGAAATCATGGGTTTTGACATTTATGTTGCAATTTTGTTACGACGCGCGCGGACACACCCACTCGCAAGGGCGGTTCGCCGACGACTGCCGAAGTTCCACGACCGAATGCCGCGTCAAGTCACGTGACCAGTCGTTTTACTGCGGGTCGTTTTGTGAAGGCGCATGCGTCCGTCAGAGGTTAGCTGGCGGCAAAACAATTTTCCATGTGTGTAGGTGTAGCAAATGGGTTGAAACTCACTTAATTATTCTATAATGAAAATAAAGAGGGCCTTGTGATTTTATTATTTTTTAAATATCTAATGTCAGCGAAAACGACTTCGTGCATAATAATGAAAATAGGTGTAATTTTAGCAGAAAGGCTTTATTATAATCTTTAAAACATCTCGGTAGTTCACGCTTCAAGTTAACTATCGGGCCCTAGTGGTGGAGAACTATTATTATTACTTCGTAGGAAACTAGGAATATTATGATTTCATAAAACTAATATTATGATTTCACAAAACCATATGATACTCGTAAAAGTATTCGAGCACTGAAAATATAAAAATTGCGAAGATCGGTTGAAAATTTAAACATCGACCCTCTAAATCAGCGATGATTTGAGTGCAGGGGCATATTATCGCAATTTGATTATCCCACACGCCACGAGCGCATGCCCGCGGGACAGCTCCGGGGAAGGGGGGACGAGGGGCAGATGTTGATGACGACATTCGGGTTCAGGGAACGAGACGGGAGCCGGGAGCGAACATGGATCGGGATTCGCTATTACTCATACTCGTAGTTTCTCGTAAATTCGACATTTTAGGAACGCGGAGTGTCATCAAAGTTGTATCCACGACTTTTGTTGGATACACTCACTAAGTCGGGAGATTTCGCTCACTGAATACATTTCTCTCGCACCACCGACGTCGAATGATGAACTCCGATAAAAGGTTTTCGATGTCGCGGGGATTTTTTCCTTTATGCGCCAAAGTTATTAGTTTCGTGACTTTTCTCGGAATTTTTTTGAGTTGAAAACGATGTAACTAGAGATAACAATAAATCGAGATGTTACAGGCGAACGAACAAGGCTGTTTTCCGAAGAGCCGATAAAATACGGACTCGATCATAATACAAAGGGTCCGTATAAATTTAACAACTAGCCAGTAAGTCCACTTGAATAAAGAGGCACTCATGAGTATAGTGTAGTGATATTATTGAGTCTGGTAAAGATCCAAGTAAGTTCCAGATAGGCAGTTATTGGTAATTAATCGTAGCCTATTTTAAGTCAGACATAAAAAATAAAATGTGTATGATAAAAAGAATTTATAAGAGAAAACAATTGATTTGCATTTACAATAATAGTACAAAGTAAAACTTGTTTTTGATAAATATGGCATACACGCGATTAACGACAATTTAGAAAGTGAATTCAATACAGAGATTCAAGTAAAACAGCATTCTAACAACCGTTCCCTTTTGTTTACGAGGTTCACCTTTCAACAAATTGTAGAATAAAAATAATAAAACCTGTGTCCAGTTGTACTTACCGTTAGGACACGATGTTTTTATTGCGAGGCCCGGCGCCCTCTCGTATTTATCCAACAAATTTGACGATATAGTTACTGGGCGGCTGGCCTGGGTCCCGAACAATGCCACTTCCCCTTATTTTTCCAATTTGAACGCTTTTTTTTTCTTTCAATTACGATAACGATTCACGAGTTGGCTTTTTTAGGACCTTTTGTGGTGAAAAGGATAATAGTTTGAAGAGTTCGGTCCGTCGTGTTAATTGTTTCCCTTTCGTTCGAGAGGCGTTTTTGAGGAACGGTAAAAGGCTTTGGATCTTTTTTCCACCTTTTAGTTTCGTTTCAATGAAAATAACTGGATTTCCAATAAGCACTTCAATTATTTTCTTGTAACGAATATATTGGTGCTTATTGTGTTGGTATTGAAGTATGAATCAAGTAGTTACCTATTCACTAAGAACAATTCAAAACTAATCCTATCGATAATCCATTAGAAATATATCCTACTTCATATATAAAACGACAGGTGAAGGAAGGATTCTATTTCATTTGGCAAGTCCTTTTACGACACTTCGAGTTTCTTATACAGTTGAGATTCCTAACGAACTCAACGCAAAATTAACTATCCAAATTATTTCATTGCTTCAATTTCAATTGACAATTTCACTTGTTTAATTTTCTCTATCCATGCTAATACATGATAATAATACAAATCGCAATATATCTGGTTATTATTATAACGATGTAGGCTAGATTAAAGGCCGTCGTCCCTATAAAGGTGGGCAATTAATTCTGTTCCCTTTTAAAAGAGATGAACTTTTGTCGTACTAAAAGGGTAATGTTTTGTTAATGCCAAAACGCTCCAAGCGAGGTTCGGGCCTAAATAAGTTCATTGGTATAATTTTGAGGACAAAATTATCTAATCCACCTCATAGTCCTCATTTGTCGCTTTACTTTATATCCTGTGTTTCTTTACCCATTTGGTTTGGACACCTTTTTGAACTTACTATGATTCGCTAAATTTCAGATTTTGTTTCCAAGGATTTTGTATTCGTATTATAAACAAATTTGTACAGATAAACGCTTATGATTTCATTAGTGTTCCAGTTGTAGTATAATGTACATACTTCATATTAATTTCTGAGTAAGTTTATCGCTGGTATCTTTAAAACTCCTGATCACCCAAACCTTCGGTCTTCCCAGAATTCATTCCTTATTAGCGACAGTATCGAATGGTGGTGTCGAATCGAATAATACGGAATGTATTTTTTTTCCAAAAGCAACGGGTATGATTCCTGGCTAGGAATATTAATTTTTGAAAAATCCAATGATGCAGATTTAGTTTTCATCAAAATCGGGTCCAAGGCTTCTTTGAGTACTTTTCGCTATTCCTCGTAGTTTAGGATTTGGCCCACTTAAAAATTCACCCTTGTATATTATGACCGATCCGCCCGACGTTTGAAAGGCGTGAACTGATTTTGACAAAACACTATCTTCTCGCTTAATAATCAATAAAAGACTAATAGCGGCATCAACACTTCTTGTTATTGTTTTGAAATGTCTATTCTGGTTTCATAATCATTTAAAAAATTCTACAAAAACTTTACGTAAATTTTAAATTAGGACAAGCTCACTCTAATTCCAAATCCCTTCGGGTAGTGGATTACATACGGACTTTTTCGGACACCGGCCGTCAGGGGACATCGGCTGGTCTTATCCTACGGGAGAGATAGCCATGAAAAACTGGGGCCACCGTGATTGATGGAGCAACGGGCGTAAGTCCCGAATAAACAAACCCTCACGTCTCTGCAAAGGCCCTCAGGTGGTCCCTCTTTTTTGTTTAAATCTGCACAGGATAATACACTGGTGATCCTGATCGGCGCTTATACTGGTTATCGAATGGTTTTGGAATTCTGGCAACGAACAAAGAGGTAATTTCATTCGGAATTTTGTTCACGCTGTTTATAAATTCAACTTAATTCAAATATTGATTTCAACCCGGAGGAATTTAAATGAGTTCAGAAGATATCATTTCGGTCGGAGTTTAAGATGAAATACTAATGATTAAATGAAATATACATAGTATAGCTAACTATGTTCACCAGTGGACGTTTGTCCCTGATATGATGATGATGAAATTAAACGATTAAAGCTGTCCCGACGTGCATAATATACCTAACTTCAAGTATCTAGGTGTACTTGATCAGTCAGTGTCATAACCAGAATTTTTTCGTGTCAAATGTATCAAACTTGGAGACGTATAGTACACGCGCGGCGTAAGAGCGGCCAGTTTTTTGTTCATAGGGAATTTACAATTTATCAATTGTAAAAAATATGATATTTATTTTACTAGTGAGGTGGACATAGTCAACGAAACGAGAAGATATAATAAGATTGTCTCACAAATAAATTGATTGGGTGAGCTCTATGAACAAAACACTTTTGAATTCAATATGTACTTTCTGATGTACTTAACAATTAGGAAATTATTTGTGCTAACCCACTTAACTACTCATATTTACACTTAACTCTCACTCACTTAACAACAGACGACCTGTTTAGTGTAGTGGTTAGCAACTCTGACCGCTATACCAAAAGGTTGCGGGTTCGAATCCCGCTAGGGGCATATGTTTGTGTGATGAATACGGACTTTATTTATATTAAATTCCGAGATGATAGATTTGCATGGAAGGGATCGTTGTTAGCGATAAGGCCGCTTAATTTATAGTTTCTATAAGATATTTCAATGTACCTTCCTTATTTAAACAATAAAGCGTATTTGATTGATTGATTAATTTAGAAAGTAAGGTAATTAAACTGATATTATTGTGTAATGTAACATTTAGTAATGTACGCGGGAAGCCGCTGGATGCGGGCAGCGCAGGACCGATCGTTGTGGAGATCTTTGGGGGAGGCCTTTGTCCAGCAGTGGACGTCTTTCGACTGATATAATGATGATGATTGTGTAATGTCACATCATTAGCCTATAAGATGATAAGATCATGGCATCTGGCATGGCCCATAGATTCCCTCTACAATAACATGAAATAGAAGTGCGTCTTTTTTACTCATGAAAGACATGAAAGTGAAGCAGTCGTCTCTCCTCATATTATTGCAGCGATTCTACGGTTCTGCAAGTCTGCAACTGAATTTGAACTGCCTAGGTACTGCCTTGTCAGTACTTCATTAAATGGATCAGTGAACCGTGTTGAGTATGATACCAATATGTACGCACTCGTGTTGAATTCGCAGTCGCTATTTGTTGGATGGTGCAGTTAGTCCGTGGATGGACTTGAGGCATCTTTATACGAATATGTCACCTGCTTCGGAGGACACGTTAGACAGTCGGTTTCGGTAGTTTTCAATTGAAGGGAGATGTTGATTCATAAATCGGTATGGCGTGAAAACTATCAGATGAACACTGGTGGATTATCCATATGTCCTTTCTTTGTGACAGGCTGTGTATTACTGCTGTGTGTACTAATTATAATATGTCGCACATCATTTGTCTGCCCCCAACGAGGGTAACGATATTTTTGATTCCAGTCAAATGTATGATTGCTGCCCTTAATATCTATTTTTAATACTCGATAGATTAGTAGACGTAGATGTGGTTATGTTTTGTTTATTAGAACCAAAGAGTTCTTATTACTGGCGCATTTTTTTTATTTATTAACATCTCATTATATTATGATCTCTATCACATGCTTTACTGTATTATTTAAGAACTACTAGAGGCTTTTTTAACGATTTCAAATTGGTCATGTAGTAAAAACCTTTGTAAATAATAATTTAACACAACCACCATCAAAAACTACCTTTAAATTTTCTGGGGTAGTTTAAAATCGATTTCTCTAAAATGCTATTAAATATTGCCAATTGAAGGAATTGAGTGATTTTGAATTTGGAATCGATAAAGCTATGGGAAGTAAGAAATTCCATACAATTTAAATTTTCGAAGGTGTTGTGTTTGGAATCTGTGCCAATTTTTAAGTGACCAAAGAGGTGAGCACTTTAAGGAGGTTGCATGCGAATTTAAAAAGTAAATGGAGTAAAAGTCGGCGGGAAATCTTTGCTATTAAAATACTTTGTTTTTTTTTTATAGAAAATCACGCCATTCGTGCCTATGGCTTACCTGATGTCTGCTGCAGTTTACTCCATAATTATAGTTTTAAATTATTATGAATGCAACGGTCTAGAAAATATCATATATAGGTAGCTAAAAGAATAGGTTAAGTTAGTAAATTATAGTGTTAATCTCCGCCTATGCAGTTATCATCGGTATTGTGGAGTAATATCTCATGGCGTTGGTAGCTCGGTCAATAAGCTAACTGGCCAGCTAAACCTGACCTTCCCTCCTTCCGTGACGACTTAAATACAGGAAACAATCAGAGGAAATGGAATGAAGCATCAAAAGTCAAGATATACTGGTTCATAACTGTGGAGCACTTTACAGGGTAATAGGTTTAGGCGACTACAAAACCAAGATTTAATAGAGGATATATGCCTAATTAAATAAGGCATAGGTGTTTAAGTACGGCGATAGTAAACTGTGCCATTTGTAATAGAGCACCATTTTAAAGCACAATGTAATGTAATATAATCAATTCAACGGATTTTGAGCTGCTTCAATTGCTATTTAAGACGATCAGACAAGGCTTTAAATAAATGCTATGGTTTTAGCAGTCACCAAATAAAGCACCAATTTTTATGACCAAAATAATATTATCTGTTATCAATGTTTTTATTGTTTGCGCTTGAAGCTGGCACAAAAACCGTATTTATGTAATTCATAAAGCATCCTTGCCTTCTGATGTGCGTTACTAGTAATAAATAAAATGTTTAAGATGGAATCTGGAATTTACGTGCATATCCAGATATTTTGGAAGGTAGGGTATGTGTTACATAGATACCTATGCGCGAAAAACAGAACGCTTTTTAGAAATTGGGTAAAAGACCGCCCTATCCATTATGTAGTCTGTTCGTAACTATATCACAAGTACAGAATAAGAAGTAGTACAAACACATGAACAACCTAGTTTTACCTAGGAGGTACATCTTTCTCTCACTAGAGAGAGTACGGGCTGAGCATGGATTATAATCCACCAAGCGGGCACAGTGCGAATTGGTTGATAATACTGACAAGTGACGCAGCTAGTCTTTTTTCCTATTTATCGTCATCTTAAGCCGGCATTAATAGAGCATAGTCTTCCTACACTAAGGAGACCGCTACAGAACTCAATCTGCTTTACGTATTCAGTCGCTTCCAGTCGCCTAGGTCATCGCTCCGTCAAGGCAGGCTCTTCAAAAAGTTATCAAAAGGACACACAAAGGTCAATAGTTTGACTTACAAAATAAAATTAAAAAGTGATAGATTAGGTTGAGCAATGAAATGGCCAAATAACTTGTTGGCTATAGGAGAAAATTTCAAATTATCCCGTCTGAAGTTAGGGACGCGAATACTTAATTTGATTAAAGGCATTAGAGGAATTGTGACCACGTTGATCCAAGCCCGGGCGGTGATAAATCAAAACTTTGCCATTAAAACAACGCGCCCGCGACACCTCGGGATCAACTATCCCAACTTCACTTCTTCAGCCAACTTTATTGTCTTCAAAGTTTTATGACTCTAACCAACCCCTTGCTTCGGCACATACATAATATAGATGAATAAGTTCACAGTTACACACGTGAGCTGACTTCACTGTATATCTAAGGTATAACTGTTTTGTATTTTGTAATGAATCTATCATTACTTGTCATTGATTTAATATAAACTATTAGGTATTGGGATCTTCGATTGATTTTATGAAAACTAATTTAAGAATAAGAGCTTATGTATGCAGTTCAAGTCATAAAAAGTTAAATTAAAAGTTAGAAATACTACGACACACTGAATGAAAAGATATTTCAACACCACAATAAAAGTATTGAATACTCATAATTGCAATATCACCATAGAACATATTTCATATCTACCATGTTATGATTTGATGATTGCATGTAGTTAGTAAGAACTTATTAGATTGAAACTAGAGCTAGTTGTTTATTTCGAACTCTGTTTTACTCAAGAATGCTTCGTTTTCATTTTTAAAAATTATACACTTATATAATGAAACGTTACACGATTTATGGTAAAACAAGTCAACAACTCAACAACATGCGGCATATCACATCTCAACTATTTCTCTAGGTACTACAGTATTAATTTCTACGACTTGTAAACGTTTCCATGAAACAAGTGTCTGAAATTGCTTCAAGTTTGATGTATTTGTGCTCGCTTCTCTAGAGATAAATTTGTTCGAAAACTTGCTGAATGTGAAAAGTTTGAAGCTCACTTCAATCCATTACACGAGTGAAATATTTCTTTGTTTTCTGGCTTCAGTGCGGGAGGACGCGACCTTACAAATCAGAAGTTTACCATTAGTCGAGGTTTTGCTGGCGTCCTCGTTACACGGGATTTCTTCAACTTTCTCTCATCTTGGAATAATACATCTTTTTAATAGATTCATCATTCATATTGCATAATGGGGTTTTAACCATTTGATTGACGGTACCGTAAAGATGTTGCCGAAAATGGGTCGCAGCTAAATAAAATGTAGATGCGTTTGCAAATATTCGTTTAACTGATATGCCACGGATCAAAGTTTGACGCGGCTTCTGTTCATAAATGCGGGTCGATCAATCTTCTGGATGTAATAGAAAACGATATGTTTGAAATGTAATATCGAGGCGGTTTATTTAATATACCGTCCATCAATCACGGCAGGCGGTACATCCCGACCGCTGGTGACAGATCACCGAGCAACACGTAACATCAACCTTGGTCTCTTCTGCTTCTATTTACTGACATTTATGGAAATTGTTGGGTGTACATTGCTCGACGTTTCTCTATTTGCTACGGAACAAGTAGTGAGGAGCCCCTTTCCTCCCCTTAAAACTGCAAGCAAAGCAATGCAAAAATTAATATGCAAGAAGATACCAACCGCAAAAAATCCAGTACAAGATAGCACGTATTTGAAAATCCGAGTAAAACTTCAACAAACGTCTGCTGAGTTCTAAAATCTATTCAGAACTTTCCAGACCAGGATATTTTACATCGAACTGAAAATACGAACGTGAAACATTGTTCGAGACAAACAAATAGGGGTAACTAAGGGAAGAGTCCCATCTCGAATTTAAAGTAAAGACATAAAACGAAAGTGTTGAAGAATACAATGTATTATGCTTACAAAGATAAATGTTATGGTAAGTTCTTTCAGTAATTTGAAATATTTCTGGGTATGTCATTATGAAATAAGGAATTATCAATCAATCACTAAGTAATTATCTATTACATAATTTTAATAAGCTGATAAAATAAACTAAAGCCATCGACATAGCATACACACACACACACATACACAGATCAGTAGCACTTGATTTCAATCAATCAAGTAAACTTTATTGCACAACAAATACGGAATACATTTGTTAAACAAAATTTGATTTGTTAACGATCTTTATGTGCGCTAGGCTAATCCTGTTTAATCTCCAGAGGAAGGGAATTGTATACTGAAATACAGGTTGCATAAACCTAGTTCGGCAGCTATGGCTTTTGTATTATTAGTACTAAGTATAGCCTAACATATTTAGTTTCAACTATGTAACATTTTCTGAATAAACATTATTCTTATTCTTATTTATTCTTCTTATTTAAAAGCCAATATCTCGGGAACAGAATAGACCCTCAACTTATTTCAAATAATTCAGTCAAACAAACAGTGCCTTTAATAAAATGTTGCATGCGTTCAAAAGAGTATGATCGTCATAACATTTTGAACATAATATACGTATAACGTAGAAGAGAGCGTCATGCACTAATGAACCATGTCTATGGCTACCATTGGAGGGTGACGCTGTCTCGGACACAACTATTAATTGACAAAGGGCCACTATGCGTTTGACACTTATTAATAGGTGTGTCGAGCTGTCGATATCCGGGCTACTAATATTTATCATTTCCAAACCAAGTAACAGACAAAAGCTGTCGATGTATGAGAAGGGGTCGGTCAGTGCAATCAATTTGCTGATATTTTTAATACCGTATGCTCATGTACCTATTTATGTGACGAAAACCGAAAGTTTAAAGTGGACACGGTAAAACTAAATCTTTATGTAATATTATAAAATAATATAAATTAGAAATTTAGCTTCTCACACAAACAGATCCCCTAGAGGTTTGTAATAAAAATCTCTAAGAGTTGAGATTTTTCATTAATACTATCAATTTTTCTTGTAGAATTTTGTAGTAAGTTTGAAAGTTCTAACCTAACCAATCCATGGACTTTTATTCTTAGAAACGCTTGTAAGGAAAATGGATAATTCGGCAAACCCAACCAGACCCACCCACTCAATCGTATTCACTCGGTCTAGTCGAGGAGGACCGAATCCCTAACGGGAAAGTTTTGATTTAGTGCTTATAGCTGTCCCAGTCGGGAGAGAGCCCTCTTTAAAGTTTTAGTCGTGTAATAGAATAAAACTGTTCGGAACAATGCTCGTGCTCAAGCATTCATACCCCAGTTCTGGAAGGCATTATAGAAATGTACGAACTTACTGCTACGAAGGCTCGCGACGTGAAATCCAACGTTACGCGATCGAATGAATATTCTAAACTGGTGGAAAGTGCTGAGATTTCGGGCACTGTGATTGTCCCCTAAGGGAGCACACGTCAACATTTTTGGACTCTTCCACTTGTTTATTCGACAGAGGAGGTAAAAATATTGTGCTCGTGCTCGTTAAACATCTCCCTATTTCGAAGTCTTTATAGTAGTCGTAAAGTGTTGATAAGAAAACCGCGATTAGCGTTTTATTCGATAGATACAGATCAGCTATTGTTAGGCAGTTGTGCTGTCTTGAATTTTATGAAGGACAGCCTCTGCTTGCCAATTTGTTTAGGTCTCATATACACAGAAAAACAGAGATTATAATATTAGTTGGAATGTTGACCCATTTTTAATACCAGACCCAAAGAGAGATGTTATAAAATTTATGCCTATATCTGTGTCTGTCTGTGATGTTGTGGTGCTAAATGGTTAGCAAAGGCTTTTTAAATGTGGATCGAAGTGATTCTTGTAAATAGTGCACGGCGCACGAATGGCCTATTTTTTGAGAACATGACCTGCGCACACCTTTTCTTTGATGTAGGTATAGTGCCATAAAATTTAACAGAATTGATTTCCTTTCCGATACATGCAGATGGGCGACAGCCCTGTATATTACTTATATTTTTTTCTGATAACCTGACTTGCGTAATGCCTAGTGCTTAGATATTTTGTAGGATATTAAAAGAAACACTGTAGTTATTTATGTTCACAGTCGTGGCTGTTTATTAAAGTTAGAGTACTGTTGCACTTATATGTATTAATGTTATTGTAAGAGGTGTTGGAATGTGACTTGCTTGAAAGAGACCGAGGCCTGTGGCGCGTTCGGAGCGGTATATAGGGTGATTTTTTTCAAGTGGACGTCGATGGCCATATCCGGGACTACGAGGTATACCAGAAAGTACTCAAAGGAATCTCTAGCCCGATTTTGATGAAAACTAAAACTGCATCACTGGATTTTTTAAAAATAAATATTCCTAACCAGTACAAACACACATACATTGCATTATTATACAATTCGATAGTACCGCTAGTAAGGAACGAATTCTGGGAAGTAGATAATGGCATACGGAAAACTTAGGAAAGAGCTCATTTTTAACGAAATACTAAAACTATAAAAATACTAAAACGAAAAAAAGGAGTCTCGGACTCCTTTGAGTACTTTTCGCTATTCCTCATAGTTTCGGATTTGGCCAACAACGTCGACTTGAAAAATTCACCCTGTAAAGAACCTTTATCCAGGTTTTGCCTTCGGATGCCTTCGGAATCGAATACGGAATATGGAATTAGTTAATTGTTTATTAAATATATTTTACTCGAGAGAACCCAACAATATTTTTGTACGTATTGCTTTCTATACTTACATTTGTAGGTTTATTCTATAAATTTAAGGGCTTTAGTTAAGAACAAGTAAACGGGATCAGCTTGAAAAATGTGTAACAATAACAAAATGGGGGAAACTTGGATGGAAGTGACGTGAAGCCATTAAACAAGCCGCGGTCTGAAGCGACATCGAGCGATGTCTAATGAATCAAAGTTTTCAACAATGCAAATGGAATCCCAAAGATTTTCGATGGCAACCTCTTAAAGGTTCAACTTTGGAATTACTTATCGTGAATTGCATTCGAAATTCCCATCTTAACACGGTTTCAATAAATTACAGTGTAATCGTGTAGAAACTTTGGGGTTTTCAATTTTTGACCTATTTATTTACATACATATGCCTATAGAATGTGTCTTTGTACAAGTATAGCTATATATATTCTTTTCGAGTTGAGGCAAGTATCAAATTTTATTAGACCAAAACCGCTATCACAATAATCGACGACCGATTGGTGTAGTGGATAGTGACCCTATCAGCGAAACCAACGGTTGCGGGTTCGAATGTTTGTGTGATAAATACGAACATTCATTCACAAGTCATGGATGTTTATATAAATATTTATGAATGTTTATCCGTTATCTAATATCCATCGCACAAGCTTTGCTTAGTTTGGGACTAGATTATTGGTGTAAGTGTCCTAAATATTTATTAATATTAATCATTTACTAGTTCTGCAAAAATGTGTTTGCGACAAACGTTTCTTTCATCTTATTACAGATCATCATCAGCCTTACCCGTCGTTACTGGTGGGGGACAGCTTCCTCTCTCTGGTAGTGTATGAGTTATTAGGTCCTTACCTATGAAATGGGCGTTTTGTATGAAGAATTTCATTAAGACTGTTTTCTCCATACAAACATTTTTGTTTTTTTTTTGGGAATGGCAAATCCAAATTTAGCTAAACTTTGTGTGTATTATCGGATAACATTAAGTTAAGTATAGGCAGCGTTAATTTTTAAAAGTAACCGCTTTATAAAAGTTTCAGCGCATCTAAGAAATGATTATGGGAAGCACATTGAAAGAGCTCTGTTCATATTTTTATATTATGTGATTTAGCCCAGAAATTAAAAAAATATTTCATGTGAAACCTTGAAATAATATTCCATTTTCCAAATAAAAAACAAATTTGGATATAGCTTTGAAAACGCAGGAATTGGTACATATGATTAACGAAGAAAAAAAACTCCATTTTCATAGGTAAATATTGGATCTTTATCCAATATATACCACCACGCGGGCCTACCGCGGATTGATGGATTTGGGTCAGATACTAGTCCGTCTGACAGTGAGTGTTTTTAAGCCGCTCCTGTTGACTATCGACTTTAATTGAAAACTACCGGGACAGACTATTTAGCGTGCCTTCCAAAGCTAATATTAAATTTCCACTAGTGGTCTCCCATCCAAGGATTGATCACGCCTGACAATGCTTAACTTTTCTACATAAATAGCCAATGGGACTGCACCAGGGGTTCTTCTTGAAGCATTTCATTGACTTAATTTTTTGCACATAGATGAAGGAGAAGTATATACGCTACTTTTTGCCCGTTAAGATAAATGAATTGGACATTACCTATGTAGGTAGAGCATAAGACATATTGGTTTTCAAATAAGATCCAATCCATATTATAATCAACTTCAACTTTTATTTAATATTGTTTTGAATCGAGGATCTGGATCCGTCCAGACCGGATTATTTCCACTTTTTTTTTAGATTTTTTCAAGGTATCCGTTTTCTACTTTTGAACAAACTTTAACTTTCTTTTCTTTCCACCTTTTGGAAGGTCTGGGAAGTTTACGTTAGTTTTGGACACATTTCTGCAGCGAGCAAGTTTTAACGAGGTGCTATTGACTTGCCGCTCTTCTCAGAGCTCCGAACTTGTTAATCCTTATTTAAACAACAAAACTTTTCGAAATAATTCCTTCGTATCTACATTGCACTGCTGACTATTTAAGAGATTCATTTCTCGTATCTTATTGACCCAAATAATAAAATTGAACACAGTTTTAGTTAGAAATTTTTTTTGTTTTAAAAAAGTTTGTCCATCATCTATCTAATTTAGGCACAGTGCCAAATACTTACTCATTCTCGCTCTGTGTACTTACTGCATTCTAAATACGATCTTTAATTAAACGTGTATTCGCCAAGTTAAACGATTTTATAGTTTTTATAATAGTATACCTATTATAAAACCTATAAAATCGTTGACTTTAAAATATGCTACACAAGCTACAAAATTTAAATTTTTATTATACATAAGGGGGCGATTAAAATATTTAAAATGACAGCATACGATACGAAGACATATACACTCGGAATTTGGAAGATGTTAAAAAAATTTAAAATTTCGGCACACTTTTTTTACACGTACATTTATAATATTACTTGGAATAAATCGGCAGAGAGTAGACCATACCTCACCGTATATTGCGTTACTTGTAAATTTATTTTTGGAAAATAATAGGAGAATATTTTGTACTTATAATCTCTTATTGTGCAACTATGTTTATAGATTCACAACCAACTCATGAAGGTATTTAATCTCAACTGTAACCTAGGAGAATTAATATCTGTCTAATTAAGGAAAACCTGTACTATTGAGAATACAATTCATGTTAAAGTATACATTACGTATACTCTAATACTATGTTTAA
Source organism: Oegoconia quadripuncta (assembly GCA_949316235.1). Lineage (NCBI taxonomy): Eukaryota > Metazoa > Arthropoda > Insecta > Lepidoptera > Autostichidae > Oegoconia > Oegoconia quadripuncta. The sequence goes on from OX438746.1 coordinate 21,317,191, forward strand.
ATAAAATGTAACACCGTTGGTTTTCTTATAAATAAGTACAAGTTTAGTATTCCGTTTAATGAAAAATCATTAACGAATTATCAAGTGACAATGTTGTTGCTCACTCTAAAATATTTTTTTTTTAATTAGGTATATATACATGTAGCCAATTTTTGCGTTTTTCTGGAGCTAAATAAGAAACAATTTGAAGATCATGTCAAAACAACATTAACAAAAAAAAATATTACAAAATTAGTTGAATGACAAAAACCTTGGTATACTTCGCCCAGCTCCCAAAAATTATAAAGTATAAGTTGTATATATTTATTAAAACAAAAAGAACGATTATCTTGTTGCTTTCTTTCGCCGGTTCTTTTCCCACAGATAATTTCCCTTTCCGAAGTGTTAGTAGCTTGAAAATACTGACTGACAGAGAAGTCCAATAAAATTGACATTCAAGAAGTGATGTCATGATCTCACGTTGAAATAATGCTTGAAGTTTTAAGTTTTGAAGTTTGTTGAGTTAACGTTCAACACTTGAAACCTGGCAGCGGTGATACGCATATGTGCTATTTAAAACATCTAAGCGTACATTATAGTTTCCAGAATTGAAAAAAAAAAAATTAAAAAAAAAATGTAAATTCGATCATATTAAGCCCTAAAAGGACTGAACTAATTTCGATAAAAATTTCTACAGCGGTAGATTCTCGGAGAGGGTCCTCTTTATCCCCACATTTTAAGCAATTCCCACGAGATGATATAAACTAATTCCAAATGGGCGGTACGGCGCTGCGAGCAGAGCTAAAATCTGATAAATAGTGGTTTGCCTCTCCGAAGCGTTGCTGGTGACGATAAATACCACCATTATGTCTCCAATGTAATGTATCATCCTGTCTAATTCATGATACGTATATTCCTACAGAGACAACAGCGTCTCAGCTTTTTGTCAAAAACTGATAACAATAATAGTGAAGTCAAATTGTTTTTGATTTTTTTTTTTTTTTTATGCATAACGGGTTGGTGCTTGACCTCAATCACACCTGATGTACCCCGAGTGATCAACATGTACCCCGCTGGGGATCGAACCCGCGACCTCCGAATCGTAAACCCAATGTTGTTTACATTGAGCCACGGAGGCGGTTCTAACTATTCTAACTAATATTATAAATGCGAAAGTTTTGATGTGTATCTATTCATTTGTTTGTTGCTCAATCACGGCGAAACGAAATGAACGGCGATAATGGACGGATTTGCATAAAATTTGGTACATAGGTAGAATATATCCTGGATTGAAATAGGAATTTTTATTCCGATAACGTGAGTAGTACCCGCGGGATAAACAAATGAAATATATCCACGATAAAGCTATTACACGCCGGCGAAGCCGCCGGCGGAAAGGTAGTAATGAATAATGTTACTTTGTGATCTTTATCGATATTAGACTTAGACATACCTGCATTACTGCTGTTCGTCTGTAATCAATCAAATAATAATAATATCATAATTATTGATAGATTAACAATAGTCATAACAAAATTGCAACATGTGCCAGCTCGATATTCTCGAAAAAAAAGCATAAAAATCATTTCGGTAAGTCTCAAATGTCAGGGACTTGTAGACTCACACGATAAAGTACAAACTCTACTACGATACTATGTTATACAGATACAAAATTATATTTGAAATTTTTTCTTAAAAAGTAAAGGGTCAATGACAAAAGTAAATATGCGAGAGTTACAGTTAACATCCACAATAAAGTACTGACACTAGACAAAATATTCGGAGTGAGGGAATGGGGAAACGAGGTACGGTATTAGGAGCGATTAGGGGCGTCGAACGTCGACGATGGCTGTACATATCCCCACAGATCAAGGGGATTGAAGAAGTACTGTGTATCTCTACATGTTGGTATGTTTTAGCGCTGGTATACGGCAACCGTAAAGTCAGTGTATTTTACTTAATCCAATTTAAACCAACTATCTATCCAAAGTAGAGAGACATGGTCGTTACTTCACCGACAAGAGCATAGCTCTTAAATTGAAGAAGAATCTATCCATCAAACTAACATGATAAATGCAAACGTTTGGATGTTTGTTTGTTACTCAATTATGGCGAAAAATATAAAAGAAATTTAGTATACAGGTAAAAACGATACCTTTTACACTGATAACTAGAAATAAATTAGTATCAATAAAACTTGACCAAGTGCTATGGGATTCTGTAGTCAGAATGTACGATTTTATTTGTGCTAACCCGCTTAATTACTCATATTGAATTACGGATTGCTTGGAAGAGATAATAATAAAGATAATTTTATTCTATGAAATAAAATATTTTGAATTGATTAGATCGTTGTTAGCGATAAGGCCGCCAAATTTGTAGTTTCTATAACATATTTAAATGTACCTTCCTTACAATAAAGCGTAATTGATTTGATTTGATTTTAAAATAAAAAGCTATTTTTCCAGTTATCATTATTTAAGTTCCTGAACAGGACTCTAGATCTTCGAGCTTGTTTTTCTCTGTTCAATTTTACGTGCAGCAATTACTTTAGCAATAAGTATTGTAAATATGAAATGTGACGATAAACTTAACAAGTGGAATGACACTATGTGATTCATAGCGTTCAGTGTCCGTCAAAGTGTAATAATGTCTGTAGCTTACTAAATGTCTGGTTGATTCGTATTTAATGCTATCAAAAAACATCCAATAAGAGTTATTAATTCAATTTTTCGTCCCAATGTTATTAAAGTATTTTGATGGACGAATTCCGAAGATACATTAGCACCTATACAAGGAATGACATAGCTGATGGTACCACTTGCATGCCAGTCACGTCTCCCAACCGGCTCCCCTTTTCGTGTTATCCTGGCTGTCAAATTATTGAATCTCTGTGACAAATACACCTGAGTGTATTACCAGAGCGCAGTAGGTACTAGAGCTACACATGTCTACTTATAGCTTACGAGAATTAAACTGTCAAGGAAATTTTGACATAGAAATTTAACATTATTATTGTACACTAGCTTTCCGCCCGCGGCTTCGCCTGCGTGGAATAACTTTATCGCGGAAATTTGTTAATCCCGCGGGAACTACTCACTTTACCGGGATAAAAATCCTATGTGTTAATGCAAGGTATACCGAATTCCATCCAAATCCGTTCAACCGTTACGCCGTGATTGAGCAACAAACTAACAAACATCCAAAATTTCGCATTTGTTATTTATTAGTTAGATATACCAACAGATACTGTAAACAGACAAATAATGGGCCACAGCAGTGAACTAAAATCTGAAAGAATGGTAAAGAATGTCAATGATCACATAGAGTAGAAATCCATATTTTGATTTATAGTCAGATGGGAATAATAGAGAAATTGTGAGGTTAGATTGAATATGTTTGAAAATCTTGTAATTTTTTATCATTAAAGTAATTTGTATTTGAATTCGCAGTTATTATTCAATTGAATTAACAACGTTACATTTATATTGTAATTTTTTTAACTTAAAATTTTTAAAATACCACTCGATAATGAGCGGTCTCGTGTCCTCAGGAACATGAACCAAGAAAGTCAACTCTATTTACTAAGGCGAAAGAAAGATTGTAATTGTAAAAGCCTATGTACAATGTATGTACAGACGTTTTCGTATCTCCGACCTTTAACAAGTGGATGTCTATACTACTAAAAAGTAATTACATAATAGAAACAATGGAGATGCTGAGAAAGAAATTAACAAAAAATATGTCGATAAATATTTTGACATCCACACATGCACATACATACGTCCACGTCGAACTTTTATAACAGTCAACAAACACAATTTCTCACTCAAGTATTCCTTTTTATTATTATTTTTAAGTTTATAACTTTTACTTCATGTTTGTTTTTATTTTTAGTAAAATAATAACAGTGTTATAAAAGAGCGAGATCTTCGATACAGTTATTGCTATACTTACAGGGAGACATCAACAGTTCATTTGTTACAACTGATCTATTACCGAAAATAAATAATTTTGAACTTTTGAATTTGAATATCTATAAATTTTCTTTACGGAGCGCGTGTATTCTATTGAACGCCCTTCGCTTGACTGGATATTTTCGGCGATTCGCGTTATTTCGTACCTAATTAGCAATGGAACCAGAATCATTGTCTAAATTCCATATTTGATTCAGTGGATAGGTGTAACATTAGCTTAGCATATCCACTGTCGGATAATGCTAGGCTATTGTATAAACTTACAAGTTAGCTTTTAAAAATAGATAATTCCACAACTAAGTTAATAATTACAGAGCGACATTCAAGAGACCATGCAAGCTGTTTAAATATAGATAAAAAAAATTGTCCAAATTCAATGGTAATAAATTTGATCGCCAACTGTCAAATTCGACCAATAGTATGGCTTGAAATGTCAAATTCAACCAATGTCGACCGAGATTATCCTTGAAATTAGAAAATTAGATCCCCTGCATTTCATTAACAGTAAATACCATTTTCATAATTTGGATAAGCGAACAACTGTGTATTTATATTAAATACATTGCATCTTGTTAGATGATTGTAAGTATTCACATACTCCACAATGCGACCATATATTAAATGAATTTACTAAATCGAATACTAATACGGACGAGCTCTCTGTATATGATATTGAACCCAATATCTGGTTTGGTTTATTTATAATTTAAGCAATTCTAAAATATTGTAGACTGTGAATACTCGGTTGTTTTCTATTTATGGTAGCTGGGTGCATAACTTTCCCAGATTCAGACAAACGAGAATTGGATTTCCGAAATAAGCTTTGCGGGGTGTAGGATAGTAGATCGTAGATGGGGACCGGAATGTGGGAATTAGCCAGAATTGATATTTTCAATTCAGCTGTTCGATTTCAGTGGCGTATTAAATTTCACGTTTGTTGAGTGTATATATTATTATTATTCCTACTATACTACAATAATAATAAATTTCCTTAGACACAGCGTCATCTAGTTCCACAGTAAGCAACTATAGGATTGTGTTGTGGATACCAGATGGTTGATATACTACATAAATATATATTTTTTTGTAAATAAATACTTATTATAAATGAAAACATCCATAACTCGGGTGTCACATGTTCGTATTCATCATACAAACATAGCGGGATTCGAACCCGCGACCATTTGGTATAGTGGTTAGAGTTTCTAACGTCGTCCTACCTAATACTATACGTTACAAATCTCCGACACAAAATAACGGTGGCGGTGATGTAATATATTTATTCCTACCTATTCCTCCTATTTATTGACGACCTGTGTAGTGGCTAATAATTCTAACTGTTATGCCAAAAGGTCGCCGATTCGAATTCCGCTGAGGCCATAATATGTTTGTATGATGATACAGACATTATTTATTTACAAAAAATGTATTTCATTTTGTTATGTTATTCATCAACCATCTGGTATCCAAAATACAAGCCTAGTTGTTAAGTATGGAACTAGATGGCGCTAGGACATAAGCAAAGTTATTTATTTATTTATTCCCATTTCTTTCCTGTAGGAAGCCTTTTAATGAATATATAACCGCATGTTTTCTCGGGGGTTTTCTAAATTTTCAATTTATAGATATACTATATTCAATAATTAGGTTTCATCTAAAATATTTGGTATATCTAATGCGATGTCTGCTTCCAGTTTGTTGCTACGCGTCAATTGCTTGATTTCGGCAGACTTCAGTTATGTTAACAAATTACCTGCTTTTCATTACACAACATATAGCAATATGTGAAGTCTTGAACTTAACTCAATCTTATATGTGAATTATTTGCTGAGTAAATGTCACAAGTTTACAGCTTACTTTATATGTATATTGGTGTAACATTTTTTTTTTCTTTAGGTAGGGTAACCAACAATATTTTCACTATAACAAACATGATGCATTAATTAATCTGTGATGTGTGATATACTTATTCTAAGTGCTGCCTTAATTATTGGTTACCACGGCATGTGTAGCAAAAATTATCAAACCCATAAACTAATACAGTTCTGTTATTTATCTTTACAATGGCTCAATATAAACAACATAGGGTTTACGAATCGGATTTCGCGGGTTCGATCCCCAGCGGGGTACATGTTTAGTACTCGGTTTGGTTGGTGGTAGGGCATTTTAAAAGTCCGCCTAGCTAACTATCACCATCTTATCTAAATCTGCCGCCAGACAGCAACGTTATTTTCGCGGATTATCTGAGAATATGTCAATCATATCTAGCGATTTCGATAAATTATTGTACTGCCTCTGAATCTTATTCATCGTAAAAAACTGACCCAAATAGGTTTTTGCTAGATTTTCTTTGAATATAGGGTGACGAGTACGACGCGGCAATTTCCATGGTGTACTGATATTTTATTTGTTAGGTGAATGTGTAATTGAACAACAGGGGATGCTTTTGTGCTTTACGGTATTTCATAAAACTAAAGTTTTTTTAATGCAGTAAGAGGCAGCTACACCTTAATAATGAGGACGTATAAGGCTCATGATGATAATGCACAATAGGTTACGCTTGACCTCAATTGATGTTAAGTGATAATTATGGAATGAAACTCTATACAAGGTTACTTATTGTAAACCTAAAACCCAGTGGCGTGCACAGCGTTTTGTCACAAGGCATTTTTTAGGCATAATGATAAAATTTGCTATTAAATGAGAAAAAAATACTACAAAATAATAACCTACTCTTGTAACAATCTTCGCAACTGTTTAGAATATTTTTCTATTCACATCAGTATGTATCAGCTGTCCTGACAATGCATTTCGTGCAATGCTTACAATTTTCTAGGGTAGGCACTGTTTTTCTGCCTATGTGGAAGGCACGCCACTGCTGAAACCTGAAATTAGTTTAGTCAGAAGCACGTATAGAATAGTCCGGCTATAAATAAGAATAATTTATTTTTAATCACAGGTAAATACAGTAGTTTACAACCGGTAAAATTTTGTAATATTCATTAGAATTTCTAAAAGTATATATTCCCATCTGATGCCCATGCTAAGCATTAAAAATACTTGTGTTATAAGCATCAGCTGCTAACTCCTCAATGGACTCCTAAATTTAAATTAATAGGACAAAATCTAAGAAAACCTGTGTTTGTTATCGCCAATATATAATGGGTTTATATTTTTTCCTTAGCGGAAACATAACAGTAACTGAATTTGGGACAATCCTTTATTTTATTTTTTCTAGCCATACTGATTACAAAATATATGATCTATTTGGGGTGTATCGGCTCATTACAAAATATAACCTTGTATAACTTCAATTCTAACAAAAGTGTCTTAAAAGTTATTAAGTTACGACCTGTTTGGTGTAGTGGTTAGAAATTCTGCTGCTATACCAAAAGGTCGCGGGTTCGAACCCCGCTAGGGGCATATGCTTGTATGATGAATACAGACATGTGTTCCCGAGTTATGGATGTTTTTCATTTATATGTGTATTTAATTACAAAAAAAAAGTATTTATGTAGTTTATCAACCATCTGGTATCTATAATACAAGCCTAGTTGCTTAGTGTAGAACTAGATGGCGCTGTGTGTATGTGCAAAGATATTTATTTATTTATTTATTTTATTATATTTTTTCCTTAGCGGAAACATAACAGTAACAGAATTTGGGACAATCCTTAGCCATATTAATTACAAAATATATGATATATTTGGGGTGTATCGGCTCATTACAAAATATAACCTTGTATAACTTCAATTGTAACAAAAATGTCTTAATAAATATTAAGTTTTTCATTAACTTTGTTGCATTTTGCGGCAGACCACTGCAATTCATTGCAGTTCGGATGGATACACACCAACGCCACTGGAATATACGAGAGACATCAATTTTATGAAACTCACAGGTAAGTACATTTGCATAATATAACATAATATATTTTATGATCGCGCGATGGGTCGTATCTCCGACGTTTTGATGACTTTGACGCTTGATAACTTTCCCTCGGTTCGTAGAAGGCGGCATTTGCCACACAATTGTTGCAAGTAACAAGGTAGCGAAGTGAAGTACTATGTGTGGAATATAATATAATGTTTTTATTTATAAATAAAATTGTTATTTGCCATATTTTTGACGCGATCACGTGTACAATGGATCAGCACTAATAAATTAGAACCTTAAATATTTATCTTATAATTTAATCCTCTTTCAAATAATTCTGACAAATATTGGGTCTTTACCTATGAAATTGGAGTTTTTTTTCTTCGTTAATCATATGTACCTATTCCTGCGATTTTCAAAGCTATATCCAAATTTGTTTTTTATTTGGAAAATTGAATATTATTTCAAGGTATTTTTTAATTTCTGGGCTAAATGACATAATAATAAAAAATTTTACAGAGCTCTTTTCATGTGCTTCTCATAATCATTTCTTGGAATCGCTGAAACGTTTATAAAGCGGTTACTTTTAAAAATTAACGCTGCATATACTTAACTTAATGTTATCCGATAATACACACAAAGTTTAGCTAAATTTGGATTTGCCGTTCCCAAAAAAAAAACAAAAAATGTTTGTATGGAGAAAACAGTCTTAATGAAATTCTTCACACAAAACGCCAATTTCATAGGTAATGACCCAATATTTGCGCAAACGTAACTATTTCTGTATTCATTACATTGATCAATTGTTGTTGTTATCAATATTTCTAACCTCATATTATTAATTCTAACCGCATTAATAACCTCAAAAGCAACGTATACAGATATCTCGAATTGACACAACCGTCAAAATTGTGTACGGAGAGATTTCAATATTATTAAATACTAATCCTGGATGTAAACATAATATCTAATAACAAGGCAATGGTTTGGATTAATATTTCGCGGTCGTAGATCAAATTTACACATTTGATTGCGTACTCAGGTAAATGAAATCTCTTTGGTATTTGACTACATCGTAAAATAGCAGGTTAAGTGCCCGTCGAACAATTTAATAACATTAAAATGGCCGGCCGAAATGCTCGGGCTGTATTTAATTAAGCCACCGGCCCTTTTGTTGGGCACGCTTTATGTACGGATCCCCAAAGAGTTTTATAGCGTGTTATTATTTTCATACATTGTCTAAAATTAACAGCGAGGAGATTTTTGTTACAAAATTATAATTGATTTATGATCGTCGTTGAGCTGTGTTTAATTAAAAATGTTCGGGTGAAAGGACAAAAGATGAGAAAATACTGATGAAGCTGTGGTTAATTATATATCTGTCCAACGAGTATTCAATGCAGATATACATCGATAGGTTTGTCACTTTTGCACATGTGTACAAAATTAAATTAAATATCCTTGACATACACACAGCGACATCTAGTTTCACAGTAAGCAACTATAGGCTTATGTTGTCGATACCAGATGGTTGATATACTACACATATACATTTTTTTTTGTAAATAGATACTTTTTATAAATGAAAACATCCATAACTCGCGTACACATGTCCGTATTCATCACACAAACATATGCCCCTAGCGGGATTACAACCCCCAACCTTTTGGTATAGTGGTCAGAGTTGCGAACCACTACACCAAACATACAATGCCTACAAACCATATTCAGCATAAATTTGTTAAACTTTGTTTCAAAATGGTTTACTTTGTATACGTAAGCGAAAATTCGGCTTTGGCTTATTGGGGAAAGTTGTTTGTAGCCACGAGTTAATGGGAATTACACGAACTCAAATTCACTCTGTATAAGCATGAAAGTGATAGAGATACTATGTCTGTCGACACGACCCATATTAATAAACCGTTCTCAAAATTGAGATTACCTGAAGCAGCACGATGTCGCGTTTGAGCCGTTCTCAATCAAGTGTTTTTTACGATGTTGAATAATATTTATGAATATACATTGAGTATACCTTAAGTTGACTAAAGACGAACGACGATCGAACTAAAGACCTACCCCCGTGGCGCAATAAGCAACATAGAGTTTACAAAAGGGAGATCGCGGGTTCAATTCCCAGTGGGGTACATGTTTAGCATTCGGTTTGGTTGGTGGTAGGGTATTTTTAACCGCCCTCAATCAATGGAGGTTCTATATTCGGCTATATGCATTTTTTTAATATACACTTAGCTAGCTACCACAATCTTGTCTCAGTCTGCTGTCAAACAGCAATGTTAATAGCATTGTTGTGTTTCAGTTAGAGATAAGAATAGTTAGTGCCCGAAAGGTGAGGATTTTAGCGTGCTTCCTTCTTCGGCCTCATCTTCATTTAACATCAAGTGTGATTAAGGCCTAATGCTAATCCGTTGTCTATAAAAAAGTATTAGGAGAGATCTTCCTCTCCTAATTCGTATTCGACTTCTACACTGGTATATGTTGATGATTTAAGCAAAGTGATAATTGACAGATTTTATTCATCTAATATTACTATTCAATTTGTATGTCGTTTATTTTGCCGATATACTTACCGAATGCTAACTCGTATCGTATAAAAATACTTCAAGTAATGGCTCTACTAATGCGGGATCGGGCAACGTCGGGATCGAAGGGGAATGCAATTATACCCGCAACCTCGGGAGCCAACTTAAATATTAGGAAATCAAGGGCCATGTTAACCGCCACTACCCTAATTTAAGATAAAGTGTTTGGTGCTGTCTAGAGTATAGGTTTTATGCACAGTGGATTAGCGTTTCACCTTTTTCACATCTGATATTAAATGAAGTAGAAGCCAAAAATGTGTAAGCACACTTATATAGAACCTTCAAATGATTGTGATGATTATATCTTAATACTAGCTGTTCGCGTACAATTCGTTCTACTACCAAATGCGTCACACTCTGACTCAAAAGCAATCCTACTAATAATATCTATCCTACAGGAACTAGTCACTTTTCAGGGATTAAAAGTAGCCTATGTTAATCCAGGTCCTAATCTGTCTAGCAACTAAATTTCAACCAAATCTGTCCAGCCGTTTAGGCGTGAAGAGGTAACAAACACACATAACACACACAAAGTTTGGTATTTATAATATTATGTCGGATTATTTCGTCACTTTCTTTTTTTCTTGCAAAAAATTCACAGATTTCGTGTCTGCTACGATTATTATCTTGAATTATCTTTAACAAAACAATTATAGTACCTATATTATTTTCATAAATTATAATTTATATTAAAAAATCATTGTAAGTAACATACATGTTTATTTATTCACAAAGAATTACTTCATCCAAAAACATAAACATACTCCAGAACAGTTTTTCATAGTCACTAGTGCGATCACGCGCTTAACAAAAGTACAACTTGAATAACTCATCAGTGATACGCACCTCCAATTTTTTTTTTTTATATAGCTCAAAGTCATATCTCTAGGAGTTTTTTTAATGTTTTTTGATATCTTATTTCATTTACGAGATATGACACTTACCATCAGGTGCACCTCTTGCTCGTTTGCCCACCTCTTCAATAATAAAAAAATAAAAAAAAATAAAAAATGTTTTTTTTTTCTGACCGAAACCGGGTGAAAACAACAGATTTCTATTTTTATCGATTTTTAAAACAACTTTTTTTATTTTGTAGCCCTCCTCGAAACGCGTCTTTTGGCACCACAATCAGCCACGTAGTTCCAAAATCCATGACACCATGGCGATGTCGCACTTTCGTTCAAAATCGGGCCTATACCAAAAAAACTTGTTCAATGTTAAAATAAAAATGTCGAAACAATTAGGTACAATAAAATAAGTATTTTAACCTCGTGACACTCGAGGCGCAGTCGTATTATCTATTCGTTTTTGATTAGCGAAGTTAAACTATATCTGGCGAGGTCAGTCCTTGGATGGGTGACCACTAGTGGCATTTTAATAAGAGTACTTCGGAGGGCACGTTAAATAGGGACTACTAGTTGTTTTCAATTGACGGCAATCGTTAAACCTATTCGGTGGCCTACAGGGGCGGCTTAGAAATACTGACTGTCAGGTGACAAATCCACCAATCCACACTGGGCCCCCGTAATGGATTATGGCCCATATCTTCTCCCTGTGAGAGAAGGTTGTGGCCCAACAGTAGGAACGTGTTAGGCTGTTGATGTCGATGCCGCCTCCGTGACTCAATGTAAACAACATTGGGTTTACATTTCGGAGGTAGCGGGTTCGATCCCCAGCGGGGTACATATTTTTAGTACTCGGTTTGGTTGGTGGTAGGGCATATTAAATGTCCGCCTGGCTAGCTACCACCATCTTATCTAAATCTGTCGCGACACAGCAATGTTAATAGCATTGTTGTGTTCCGGTTGTCAGAGATAAGATAGCCAGTCTCCCAAATAAGATGGGGTTGCCGGGTCAGTACACTACCACCTTCGGCCTTATCTTTACTTAACATCAGGTGTGATTGAGGTCAAGAGCTAACCTGTTGTGGATAAAAAAAAATGCACCTATCCCTACCTTCACGGAAACTTTCACTGTTACTACTAACGTCTTTAATTTTTTTTACTAAAATACAGAAAATATCCCATAATTTTTTACAACTGCTCAGATAGGTACAGTGAATGAAACTTTGTTACTATTGTTTACCCTTAATATTAGGTATTCTCAACCAGGAACTTCCAGTCACCATCTTCAAGTCGTCGGTCTAACATGCTCTATTAATATTACAAACAAAATAACTAGGTATTTCCTACAAATCAAAAAAGTGAAGGCATATAAGACGTGGGTATACATTCTTGACAATTCCTATGGAAAAATTTAATTGGACTGACACTTGTTTGAGGTAGAGGAAATTCACACACGAAGAAATGTGAATGGAGTCTCCAAGATCGTTTGAAATTGCTGTTTTCCTTACTTTATGTTTCATGGTTCTATACCAATATGGTGAGTAAAGTACCTACCTTACTTAACGGTGACGGTTTGGTGTGTATACAGGTCATAAAAAATTATCGAGTTTAGGTATACTCTATACAACAATACAGGGTGAATTTAAATTCATGTAATTCCATTAACTGGTGACGCCACTCTTGACTACGAACAACTTTCCCCAAGGAACCGTAATCGAATTCCATCAAAAAATTTTGGATCTCCCATACAAAGTAAACCATTCTGAAACCACCTTTAGAATGGAAGTCTAATAGTTTTCGGCTGGTGACTCCACTCTTTATTATGAACAACTTTCCAATAGAAACCATAGCCGAATTCAGCCGAAAATTGTTGGATTTCCATACTAAAGGTGGTTTCAGAAAGGTTTACTTTGTAGGGGTAATAGAAAATATGTTCATCGAATTCGGCTATAGTTCCTAGTGCAAAGTTGTTCGAAATCGAATAATACGAATTAAATTTCACCCTGTATAACTTTAAAATTTTTAATATGTCTGACATACTTGTTTATTAGTTTTGACGGGACGAATAAAATTTTGGCTATGAACTGGTAAGGTAAAAGTCCTGCTATCATTTTTTATTCCCGACGCGCAATTATGAGTGCTATGTATTTCACGGCTTTGTTTGTGTGTATCCGCACTTTTTGTTCTAAAGTAGGCGAAAGGTTCCTATCATGTTTGACGGAAATCGGGTCAGCTATTTCGAAGATTGATTGCAATTAAATTGAAAAAATAAATTAATTAAAGTATTGTCTTATAAGTACAATACTTTTTAATTTATGTTATTCTCCTATTTTAAAAAGATATTCTGCATTCCAAAAAATTATTGAATCCAAAAATAAATAATTAAAAATCTGATTTAAGCGCCAATTTACTACCGGATTCCATCTAAATAAAGTAAAACTTTGATTACAAAATATATGATCTAACTAGCTTTCCGCCTGCGGCTTCGCCTGCGTGGATTAACTTTATCGCAGAAATTTGTTAATCCTGCAGGAACTTTATCGGGATAAAAAATATCATATGTCTCAATCCTGGGTATATTCGTTTGCCGCTCTCTCATATAAAAAATAAAAAATAAAAAATATTCTACCAATATACCAAATTTCATCCAAAACCGTTCATCTGTTTCGCTTTGATGGAGCAACAAACAAACAAACATCCAAACTTGAGCATTTATACTATTAGTTAGATTGGGGTGTATCGACTTTTTGGTATACAAAATATAACCTTGTATACATTTCAATCAGTGACAGACCTACTTACATTTAACATCATAAAATATTTCTGCATCGCCGCAAATCTTATACAATAAAAACTTTTTATAGGGGGCCGGTATCACAGTTAACGATTGTATTCAAACAGACGTCGGATATTTATTTTAGAATTAGGTAGAGTCCTCCCTAATTGTTTGTCTTGTTCAGGAAATGTTTTACTTGTTTGTGTTACGAAGGATTCATGGATTTGAATCAGTGATTCTGTTGGAATTAACGCAAATTTTCTTATTGTGATTCTGATTTGATTTCCTGCGGGGCTAATAGGATCTGTAGTCTCTATACTAGGAGAAATGTGCTATTTTGTTCATCATTCAAGCGAATGAGAGAGACGCAGAACTTCTATCTTGTGTTTTGAGACTACGGACCTTGCTAATCTCGCTGATCTGTATATCCTCCTTCAATAACTCCTGCCTCACTACTCACACTCACACTACTATAACATTTATTTATGCACCGTTCCAACAGTGCTGCACTTTATCGAAAGAATATCGTCATCATCAGCCGAAAGACTTTCACTGCTGGCCAAGGGCCTTCACCAAAGACCTCCACAACGATGCTGCTGCTGCTCTGGCTCCCCGCGATCTTCTCGGAAGAGTATACTCTCAATAAATTGGGAGTTCTGGGTCTTCCACCTTCAATCTCATCTTCACTAATGCTCACGTGTGATTGAGGTTAACCTTGCTCCAGGAAGGAGGATAATGTTACTCGGATATATGTATGTAGATTTCTATGTTATCTCCTGTAGCCTAAACGCTTAACCGATTTTAAAGTACATAGTGTTGTTAGATTCGTCTTGATCCTTGGAGTGTTATAGGATACGAACCAGCCAACAACCACATGATTACTACTGTACATGATAACTGTGACCAAGAGATAATGTCTTCGTTCGACCTAAATATATGGGTTAAAGAAGCGTTGTCACTGTGAGGACAAAGACGGAATACCACTTAAGCCTGTAATTTATCTAGCTTTCATCTTTGTCACCGGAAAATACAACAATACCGCTCAATTCCCAATATGTTGGGCAGATAAGAGTTTTCTGACAACGGGAAAGAGATTTCATCAATCAAAATCAAAATCAAAAAATGCTTTATTTTGTAGGTACACAGGGTACACTTAAAATAGTCAGATTTTACATTTTTAAAGCTACTGCTTGTTCAAAAGGCAATTTTCCCCTGAGAAGAACAAGCAAGAAACTCGAGAGGTCGCTCTTTTAAAAAAAGGTTTTTATATTACAAAATTATTATTTTATATTATAATATTTCATTATTAATTGTGAAATAGCCTGGTTATGCGAACGGGCTGGTTATGTCCATGATTGTTTATCATCTAAATAATCTGATATTTTATAATATGCTTTCTTAATAAGTTTCTGTTTTATAGTATCTTTAAATTTATTGAAAGGAAGATTTTGTATATCAACAGGAACTTTATTGAAAAAGCGTATACATAACCCTTTGAATGAATTACTGACTTTGTGGAGGCGACTTATGTGACCTGCAAGTTTATCTTTATTTCTTGTATTGACATCATGTTTATCACTATTTTTCCTAAATGATGCTATATTTTTTTTGACATATATTAGATTTTCAAAAATGTACTGTGACGAAAAGGTTACAATATTATACTCTTTAAATCTGTCTCTAAGTGACACTGCAGGTCTCAATTGATAAATTGCGCGAACGGCTCGTTTTTGTAAAACAAAGATTGTATTGATATCCGCGGCATTTCCCCACAGCAAGATACCGTAAGACATCAGGCTATGGAAATAACTAAAATATACTAATCTAGCAGTATTTACGTCCGATATTTGTCTAATTTTTTTGACTGCATACGCTGCAGAGCTGAGCTTCTTCGCCAATTTATGGATATGAGGACCCCATTGTAATTTGGCGTCCAAAGTAATGCCCAAAAATACAGTGGACTCAACAAGCTCTAGAGTGACATTTTTTATCATTATATTTGTGGGCACCTCCCTGACATTAGGCAGTACAAATTTTACACATTTAGTTTTTTTCTCATTCAGTAACAAATTATTTGCCGTAAACCATTCTACTATTTGAGAAATAGCGTTGTTCACGTCGTCATAATTTAATTTTAGTCTATTTACTTTAAACATTACAGAGGTATCGTCAGCAAACAATACTATTTCATGTTTATCGTTTACAAGGTTTGGCAAGTCATTTATGTAAACCAAAAACAAAAATGGTCCGAGAATGGAGCCTTGTGGGACGCCCATACAGACTGTCGACCCTGACGATGTATTGCCACTGATATCAACCCTCTGAACTCGGTTACTCAAATAAGAATTCAGAAGGTCGAGAGCATCATCATATAAGACAATATGTCCATTATTGGGCAAGGCCCATTGATTCCAAAACAACCGGTCGATAGCGGCCTGCGTTATGCGACTTTTCGCGACCTTTATTAGGTCATTCGTCCACCTTAGGGGTGGACGTACTCATACTCATAATTCTTTATTTTGCATAAGCGTCATTGGAGTAGTTGAACACGTCAACGTTGGTAAATGGGACAATAGCTGACCATTGTGGATTTACTTATAATTTAGTAAGCTGCTGTAGAGGGGCATCTACGTTAAATTCTCTCGCCTAATATTAACAAGCCTCTTTGCCAACGAACTCCAAACACGTGCGTACGTAGTACGTATATTAAAGTATATATAGTGTAACTTCCAGATGAGCAGCGGGAGAATCGCTTGGGAATCACTTAAGTTCCGTAAGTGAAGATCAATTAGCTCAATCGAATAAGGCGTGAAACAAAGGGCTTTGTGGGTAAAAGCCCTAATGGGAATTCTGCATATTTCACGTATTAATATTTGAAATATTAGATTTCAATTGTGTGTTCTGCGTCTGTATGAATGGTACGTTCATGGTGTCTGTCATTGTCATATCTTGAGACAACAGCAAGTAAATTAACATACTGAATTGTTAATATTTTATCCATACAAAATAATTAAGTAGGCGGGGAATTTTGTCTAAAATCGAAGCCAATTATATCAAAATTGGTTGCTATCCATTATGAAAAACTTGAAATTTTTTTTTATAAGTATTCAAATATTATACTAATGTTGAGCCATAAAGGCACGTGTCTGATGTATTGCATAAATAAAATCAGTATTTTCCAAACCAACGGTTGCGAGTTCGATTCCTCCTCGGGGTAAATATTTGTGTGATGAATACGAATATTTATTCTCGAGACATGGATATTTATATCAATTTTATATATTATGTATTTTATGCGTTAATGGCTAACAGCACGGCTTGCCTAGTTTGGGACTCGATAATTGGTAAGTGATTGGTATTTATATTTTATTCATATATAATATTATAGGTAGTAGTTAAAAGTTAACTAGCTGGAAAACACTGTCAGGTGGCCACTGGTTTGATGCAAAACTACCTATCTACACTAGGCCTACGTGGTGGATTATGACCCGTATACTCTCTAGGGAGAAGAGCTGGGACTCAAGAGATGTACTTAGGTAAAGCTGTTGAAGTGCGAAGTACAAATAATGTTAAACGCAACAAAGGGAAATATAGTGATAACTCTTTTTGAAATGATTGTGTAAAAGTATACACATTAGTGGAATGTTATCCTAAATTACAGTTACGTTTTAACCGATATGTATTGACTGTACATTAACGGGAATCGTTATTTATCGCTTACATTAACTTCGCAGAAGTGCGATACAACTTCATTAGTTTGAAAGGCAGGGGTTGTAAATCTCAATCTGGACGAACCGCTTCAATAAACCATTAGGTTTACGATCTCTGCGTCACTTTAAAAAATGTGTTTGTTTCTTGTTTAAAGTACGGTTTGTTTATTTACTTCCATATAGCTACAGTTTAGAACAGAAGTGTAAATGTTCAGATTATATAATTGAAAATTTAGAAAACCGTTTTACCGATTTTCACTGATTCTCATCAAACATACTAAGAACCTTTTTCCTAGTATTATGTTTAATATAAAAGAATCCGCACTTAAATCGGACCACACATTACTGATATGCATTACGGACAAAAACTGGACAAAAACAAGGGAGATATTCGTGGGTATGTGAATCTTATTGAAATCGTCGTTTTTGGCAATAATTAGTCCAGTCAATCTACGAACGTCTGTATGGACTGAGTTGCAGTAAATGCACTTTGAGTGAAACTTTGGAATCTATCTATTAAATAATTGAAAACCTAAAATTCAAAAGAATCCGAAAAGAATATTTAATAATTAATGAGTAATTAATTAATTTATTTATAAAATTAAATGTAAACACAAACAAAAAGTCATAGCGATATAGCCCACTAGGCATGTAAGCCTGCCTTTAGATGCATAACCGTTGGCTAGTTCCGGCGGCCCTTGGCCCTCGACTGGCGGCGGGGCGGCGCGGGCGCTCATCCTCCACCTCGCGCCGTTAGCTCGCATGCCTCTGTCGATCGTTCTTCTTGACCCATGTCCGTTCATTAATTTACTTCATCATGCAGAACCCACCACCATCACACACTAACTGTCACACACACAGACACTCACAACACACATATTTTGTACATATTTCATCATCATCATCATCTGATTTGTCGGTCGGATTGTCGGTGGAGATTTTTCTAATTTTTCTTTAATTTTTTTTTCATACATATAGATCTATAATTTTGACACTTTCATTTGGCTTATGATTGTTTGGTTTCTTTAATTTGACTTTCAATACTATGTAATTTAGGCATATTAACATAACGATTCGTATATCACTGAGGATTTGATTTGTTTTTATTGATATTCATATAATTATATTACTAATTAATAATACCAATTTTATTGTAATTATATTGTAATTTAATTAAAACATTACCCATTCAATTTTAACGGTAACCATTGTCAGTAACATAATAAGAATCTTTAATTAGCATAAGTTTGGTATTAGTTTTCTATATAAGAATTTGTAATAATGGCTGTTGATTCTATTTAAATAAATAAAATAAAAAATAGAAAATTCGTGATTTTTTTAGGATATTTTAATAATAATCCCCATTACACAAAAAATTGTTAACATTACACAGAATATTTTTATTTGATCTCATCATCACAATCATGTGCTGTATCCAATGACCTCTTGTCATTCGACCTGTCGAGCTCAAATTTCATTAAAATACGAGATGGATTAAACTTAACCAAAAAATCCATCTAACTTGACAACTGTGTCAAGCTATATGTTTAATTAAGACCCGAAGTCACAAGAAAACTAATTTCCATTAACATCCTAGCCCAGCTGTATCTCCAGGCATTACTGCCTTCGCAGGTTAATAATGTACTGGCGTATACCGGCTACAGTAGCGGATTTGTGATAAGTTTTGAAAGGCGCTACATTATTAAATATATGAAATTTATTCACGTAGTTTGTATCTGCATCCCTATTTAATACCGCACAACCTACCTATTTCAAATGTACTATCCTTATACCCAAAGGTTGCCTGGAAGAGATCGCTTTTAGTGATAAGGTCGCCAAATTGTACATTCTATTCTTACCACTTTTCTGAAACTGTATTTTCTTTTCTGTTGTGCAATAAAGTGTATTTGTATTGTATTGTATTAAATCATGCTATGAGCAAATCTGGAAAAGAGCGACGTTTGTGGATACGGTACAATATTAACAGTCTTAGACGACCTGTTTAGTGTAGTGGTTAGAAACTCTGACCACTATACCAAAAGGTCGCGGGTTCGAATCCCGCTAGGGGCATATGTTTCTATGATGAATACGGACATGTGTACCCGAGTTATGGATGTTTTCATTTATAATAAGTATTTATTTTCAAAAAAAAATGAATTTATTTAGTACATCAACCATCTATGGTATCCACAACACAGGCATTGTGTGTACGTCCAAGGATATTTATTATTTATTTATAATTATTTATTAGTCCTATACAGCTGGGGCATGAGGTTCTGTCACGGGTGAACCACATGATCCATTGCCGATTGGTAAATTTGAAGAAGTGGTCAATTCATTGTGTTTTTAAGCCGTGTTAGACCGTGGCCAAAGTACTGCTATTGATTGTCTCCAAGATAGAGATAAGATAAGATTAAGGCGGGCTGGTTTCCCCATCTCGACGTCTTAATTACGCCAACCACGTCACAATAGGAATCACAACAATCTCGTGGTGTTGCTGGTGGTTTCGGGGACCTAGGTGAGTGGCCCGGTAAGTAACCACTCCGGTAGGTAAAATAATGTGGGCAGCCGTCACCTGTAAGACATGCATTTCGGTATGAAATAAATGAAATGAAATGAAACATACACACAGCGCCATCTAGTTCCACAGTAAGCAACTATAGGCTTATGTTGTGGATACCAGATGGTTGATATACTACAGAAATACATTTTTATTTTGTAAATAAATACTTATTATAAATGAAAACATCCATAACTCGGGTACAAATGTCCGCATTCATCACACAAACATATGCCCTTAGCGGGATTCGAACCCGCAACCTGTTGGTATAGTGGCCAGAGTTGCTAACCACCACACCAAACAGGTCGCCATCGGTATATATTAATTCTGTGATCGTGGGTAAGAGTATATTATGGGGGCATGACCAGTGACAGCCCAATCACCATACGTAGTTCCACTAACTTCAACAGCTGACTCTTATACATGAAAGTATCTAATAATTTTTGAAGATCACCGGATCATCCGTCCCTGCCCGTATATACCCGGTATTTAAGCGCTGAGCATACAATAAAGTTGTAATTACTATCACCGAGCAGGAATTGGGTCGACATGTCTGTTGCAGGCGTCTACGAACAATGTACTAACAATAAATTCACTTGATTGTCGTTCAGCTGAAAGGGAACCGAGTTGGGTATAAGTTAATGCAAGTGCAAGTGGTTAAATTAGGCAGCTTAATTTAGTTTTCAAAGTCACAGTGAACAGTATACGTTCGGCTGGTGGTATTAAGAATTTGGTACTGAAGAGTGGTTACGCTGAAATTTTGTTAGATTTACAACAGTTTGATTGCTAACTGATTGAAGTGTCGAGTTTATTTCTAAAAGTATAAGAGCGGTCGTAAGCAATTGGTAGGGCTTGGGAAATTTGTTTATGCTTCTACCTATCGCTACGTTAGTACTATATTAATTCTGTGCTATCGTATAAATCAAGCGTGTTTTCACACTTAAATATTTTTTTTAGGCACAACGGATTAGCACTTGACCTCAATCACACCTGATGTTAAATGAAGATGAGGCCGAACGTGGAAGCGTACTGACCCGGAAACCCAAATATTTGGGAAACTGGCTATCTTATCTTTGACAACCGGAACACAACAATGCTATTAACATTGCTGTTTGACAGCAGATTTAGATAAGATGGTGGTAGTTAGCCGGGCGGATATATAAAATGCCCTACCATCAACCAAACCGAGTACTAAACATGTACCCCGCTGGGGATCGAACCCGCGACCTTCGATTCGTAAACCCTATATTGTTTACGTTGCAATTAAATATTAATATTAGTTTAAAAAGACAGATACTACAATAAAATCCAATAAGTTATAATAATATCCACCAGTCTGTGCGGGGAAAGGAGATGGTAATGCGTTTCGCCATTCTCCCTACCAGCAGCGGGTCCTCCCACCGATGATGCTGCACTGATGAGGCCGTGGCGGGCAACGTCCCCACGATATTATAGTAAGCCATTTAAACCAGAGCTGCCGCTGGGGGCTGGACGGACACAGGGACGTCCTCCGCTCCATCAGAAGTATGTGCCAACATAATCCAGCACGTTACTAAAAGCTGGTCGAAGACTAATGACGTCTCCTTTAGATCGCGGTTTAGCGGCGAACTACCGCTGGCGGAATTGCTGAGGTGATTTTCATTGGGCTCCGACATACGGCGGTGAGGGTAACATTTCTTCGTTTCTCCATAGCGAAGAGAATTCCCCACTTAAAAATATGCGTCATAGTATGAGTTATAAGTTGGATTGTTTGCTATTAAAGCCGAACCGTTGACCGTACTTAATTTTGGCTTTAGCTGCTTAATTAAACGGGTGATTAAACCATCCAGCTGCGATATATACATAACTATGTCTGTATCTAATGCTTTGACGAACGCAGTGGACTCCTGTAATATTGATCCAACATCTAATGGTATCTCACACTTGAGTGAACGATCCTGTAAGTCTTAACAGAATTTAATAATACTTATCGGTCAGTTCAGCCAACTAGAAAGTGTACAAAACGTGTATACATAAAGGAAGAGAGTGACTGCTGTGGATGTTTTTTATTAGGTAGAGATCCATTGCTGTATGACTCCTAACAGACAAAATGAATGAACCCATCCCATGCCTGTCGTATTCGCCAGATTTATGGCAATGGATGGACAGCCATTCATTATTTTTTTAGAAAGTAGTTTTTGGAAATCTTAGCATCTACAACTCAATGAAGTTCACAGGGGTAACATTAATTTAATATTGTAGGTTTTATAACTAAACTTTATATACCTAAAGCAAGCCACAGAATGGTCAGAAAACATTTTTATTCTATTATTGATGTGTGCTTTATCCTTCTATAAAAAATCAGTAACTAAGATTATAGGAAGTTACACCTAAAAAAATACGTATTTTTACAGGGCTATATTCTCTAATGAATTCTGTTAATATTTTCATATATATACCTAAAGTCTAAGTAAATATTGTTCATGATTTTTATAAACCCATTAGGTAACAATACAAATAATTTTGTCTTCTTGATAATTGCGGGACCAAAATTGAAATCACAAATTGCATAGATTTATTTAACGACAAAACAAACCTTTGTTAGATAATAGGTAGCTATGCATAGGCAATTTTGCTCAGTCATTAGGAATGTTAACTTTATGGAGCAACGTTTGCAGTTGTGATTAGTCTACCTTCACACCCTATGCCGCGTTCGCTGACTGCAGAATAATTAAAGCAATTACGCACCACGGAGGAAATTGTTCAATATTCTGTAACATATTTGTATGTATATTGTATTTGAAAAAACTATAATAGTCTAAGCTTAAAAACAAGGAGGTTACCAATTGTATTTTTTCTTGGATGTTTGTAACGCCGTGCCTTCGTTACCTGTTAACCGATTTTGATGATTATTATTTAGTTTTATAGGCTTTACTGTCAATATTGTCCTTTATAAATTGATTATTTAGTTCGGAGATAGAGAATTAAATCTTACTGGAGTCGTTTCTATTGTATTTTTTTTTGGCGGTTTTATTACTGGAGGAATGATGATAATGAGGTAGGCAACTGCAAAATTTATAAACGCAACAAATAATGTTATTAATATTCCATGGTGTTAACGCATATATGTATTTATATATACTTCAAATCTGATTAGTCTCTTTTCGAAATTGTGCTTCAGCTGGATATGAAAATTACTGTGTGGATACACAGTAATTGTACACAGCTCGACGCAGAAACATCCGACGTAGGTTAATGTGCAACACCTGTAATTATGGTTTGCGGTGCATGGAGTAGATAGAGCTTAGGTAGGCGAAATATCCGAATTTCTCCTGACAATGTAATCTCAACCATCGGCGTTGGGTTGGGTTTGTAGCGGCCAACTACGTATTTACTGTAAGTCATTGACTTCCATTTAGTGTCTCTATATATCTCCCACACTCTAACCCTGGGTAAACTCACCAACTTTACAAAACTGGAGAAAACGGCAAACGCTTCTGAGTCTCATCGACCTGCTGGATGGTTCCTTCAGAGATCCTCCTCTCCTTCCCTTAAAGAATTATGTAAAACAGTTTATTCTCTTTCCTAATTAATTTTGGCCCAAGGTGTTATACCTACTCCGTTTCCTACTTCAATACTCAGGTTGCTAACGAGATAAGTCCACCTTTGTACATGACCGATTGTTTGTAATCTGTTATATGTAATTTTTGGTGCAATAAAGAATCATTATTGTATAGCGAAATTCAGGTGTATCACTGTTGATGCTGGCTGTATAGGTATAGGCTGTGTGGGAGGGTGTGGAAGTTGATTAGGATAGGCTGATGATGTACCAACTTTCCGACTTTAATATGTGTAAGTAGGAAAATAGTGTTGGATAATCACAGTTTACGAGTCGATTCCTTGAATCTGCATCGCATCCGGAGGTAATTACAGGTTTTTATGACGGTGCAATTTATCTGCTCCCTTGGCGTTTGCGCACGTAAATGATCCATAATTGAATTCCTTCCGATTGTTAAAGGATATTATTCAGGCTAAATTACCATTAAAGTCGGCTAAGGTATTAATGGGTTTCATAACAACTCAGATTAAGGCCGGGCAGAAGCAGGCATATTTAAACCTGGTCTATTATTGTGGCGATTTAAAACCCCACATGATTGCTGGTACAACAGCGGAATTATGCATAATTGTACTGTTTTTATGAGTTCTGATCCGTGTAGTTTTTTTATAGACAGTTCGCACAGGTTATCCACCTCATCAAAGTAGTCTACAGTTATAGGTCATTTCGGTCGTCATTCTTTCAATTTCCTTTCATGTAAATCTGATTTGTGATCGACATTTTAGATAGATAAATAATTAAAAAAATAGAGAAAACTGCGTAAAACCTGAAAATAAGAAGAAACAAGTTCAGTTAAGCAGTATTGAATAACTAGACCATGTGAGTCCTCCAAATAAGTCATCTTCATTCAGTCGTGATTGACGTCCAATGCAAACTAGTTGTGCATAAAAAAACGGTTCAAAAGGCCGTCTAATTTATAGCATTACTCTAAAAACTTGAATATTGTACAGTAGTATGCAGCCGTAGCTGGTAATTGATACCTCTAATCGTTTCTGAGAAAATGGGCCTTGGCACAGAGTGACAACAAAGTGATTCTATATCCCATTCTTCCAAAATAAAGTACGTAACCCTAAAGAAAACAATAATCCTAGTACCTACTTTACTGGGGCATGGCATCTCAGAGTGCGCCATTATTGGACAGAATTAGCCGCTCACGTAGCGGGCCACTTGGCACGCATTAGCTCATTCAATGCAGGATATTGCCACTACCACCGAGGTTCTGCACTCATACTCTAATTGGATGCACTTCGTTTTGTGTGCTCTCACCACTTTGTTGGAATGCCAACTAATCCTTACTCTACGCGGGACTTTGATCCGTTTCAAAGTTGCGTAAGGTCGACGATAAAAATTATTACTTCGTAAAAATTATTGGTTATGCACTTGTTACTAGCTTCCTGCCCGCGACTTCGTCCGCATTGATTATATATACATATATAAATAAAATTAAATATCCTTAGACATACACATAGCGCCATCGAGTTCCACAGTAAGCAACTATAGGCTTGTGTTGTGGATACTAGATGGTTGATATACTACATATATACATTTTTTTTTGTAAATAAATACTTATTATAAATGAAAACATCCATGACTCGGGTACAAATGTCCGTATTCATCACACAACCATATACCCCTAGCGGGATTCGAACCCGCAACCCTTTGGTATAGTGGCCAGAGCTGTTAACTACCACACCAAACAGGTCGTATACAGGGCGTCCCAAAGTTATGGGACATGAAGGGGAAGTACCTTAAATATCGTAGATAGTGAATTTTGCTCAAAGAAGACTTTATGTTATTTTTAAAAGTTAGTAATTCTGCATTCATAGATTTTCTAAAAATTATTTGCTTCGGCTGGGAATCGAACCGACTCAAATGTGAAAAAAAAAACACCCTACTTTTATGATGCCAATCGAAAGAATAGCTAAAAAATAATAACTCTGCCTAAGTAACATAGTATTTTAAAAGAAAGGAACAACGTGAAATTAATCATTTTAATCAAATAAAAAACATACATGAAACTGCCGTAGTCAATTAAGTAGGTATTTTTTTGTAAATTAATTAATTAAATGCTCAAAATGTGATCCCTCTTGTCTTACGCAAATCGCCAATCTTTTAATGAGCCCGCTGCCTGTTGATTTTCTAATCATTTTATGGTGAACACTCGATGTGATATGGCACAATTCTGTTTGCAACTCGCCTACGTTCTCGTATCGCTTTTTGTATAGCATATCTTTCACGTATCCCCAAAAGAAGAAATCTAATGGTGTGAGGTCCGGGGATCTGGCCGGCCATCTAATCGGTCCATTTGTACCAATCCATGTAGGAAAACATTCATTTAGAAAATCTGCTGCTCTCCGACTATTATGAGCCGGAGCTCCATCTTGTTGGAAAATTAAGTTTTCTTGCTCCGCCGCGGAATGGTTTCTTATCTTATCCCTTAAAATTTGAAGTATTCCTAAATACTTTTCTGTGTTCAAGGTTCCTTGGTAAAAATGGATTAAGAAAACCCGGTTTTTTAAAAGTCCGCACCAACAGTTGAGTGAAAAACGCACTTGGTTATTAGTTTCAGTCACTCGTAGGGGATTTTCTTTAGACCAAATACGATTATTGTTGCGGTTATACATACCGTTATTGCTAAAGTTAGATTCGTCTGTCCAAATAATATTATCCAAAAAATTTGGATCTTCGAGCAATCGTGCCTGGATATCAAGACAGAAATTTTTTCTCCTTTCTGTATCGCCCGGAAGTAATTTTTGAACCAATCGTCCTTCAACATAACTCTTAAAACCGTGTTTTTTTAATACACGGTGTATTTTACTTTTTGAAACTCCAATTTCATGTTCTCCTTCTCTCACCGATGCTTTCGGAAAAGCCGAAAAGTAAATTAAAATACCAAGTTCTTCGTCGTTGATCGTATGGTTTTCTTGCTGTGGTTCTCTTGGGCGTTTATCGAAACGTCCCAGAGTTTTCAAATTGTTCACAAGCCTTTTCAAAACTTTACGAGACGGTATTTGTCTATCAGGATATTTTACGCCATACCACCGCAAACTTCTAGAGATATCTTTATCGTTCAAAAAATATGCTTCCATTAGATCAAAACTTACTTGATATGCCATGTTCGCAATAAATTAACACAATAACACTTGTGTAAGTGAATTGAGACTAAACAGATCAATATCCGAAAAACAAACGCTCGCACATACTGTTCCATTTTCAAATTTAAGAACAACATTTAAAAATATCACTTCTTTTTAAAATATCTTAAAAAGTATGCATTCAAACAAACGCTGTCATAAACTGTTCCATTTTCAAATTATAAATTATTTATTTTTGTTTTTAATTTGCCTTCTGTCTAGCTTACAGAGGACGTATTGAAATACAAGTTTTATCATTTCATCTACACGTGCACTTATAATAAGGAAAACTATGTTAGTACCTATTTTATGAAGTGGGTACTTATTTACGAATAATCAATGCTATCTTTGGAATGATAATATCGCTACTTTTCGAACGTCGTCGGCAATAAATAACTTTCTTGAAATTTGACTCAATCATTTTATGTTGTTCCTTTCTTTTAAAATACTATGTTACTTAGGCAGAGTTATTATTTTTTAGCTATTCTTTCGATTGGCATCATAAAAGTAGGGTGTTTTTTTTTTCACATTTAAGTCGGTTCGATTCCCAGCCGAAGCAAGTAATTTTTAGAAAATCTATGAATGCAGAATTACTAACTTTTAAAAATAACATAAAGTCTTCTTTGAGCAAAATTCACTATCTACAATATTTAAGGTACTTCCCCTTCATGTCCCATAACTTTGGGACGCCCTGTATATATTATATATAATAAATATCTATATGTTGTAGATAGCGATAAATTAGCGACGGAATTTATAATTTGGACGGTCGGAGAAATGAACCTGCACTAGTACATGACAGGCGCGATAAATGTTTATGTCGCACTAGATAATATTTGTCTTGCTCATTCGCTTGGACAAAATATACCTATCCCACTCTCACTTCTATGACGCGTCGTCGACGAAGTCATGCTCTGGTATCGCCGAAAGTGCCGCGGTAACGTTTCCAGTAATGTTAGGTCTGCACATCGAAAATGATAATTCGTATTCCTACCAGCCGTCAAAAGAGACGGACCACCACTTAGCACATCAACGAGCGCGAGTAACTTTGGTTACCTATTATCAACGACGCCGATGAGCGTTACTCAATTGGAGTTGGTTATAGAATTTGAGTAGATTGACTACTCCGGATGAATCTCACAGATTGCATGCGAGGGCAAAGTTCGATGCCATGAGGAGCATGCAAATGTTTACCCTTCACCGGTAAGCATCTCAGGTTTCATGATCATAATTGAATCTTATGATGTGTGTGTGGGTGTAATTGCCTCCTGGGCCCATATTTCATCAGTGACAGACCATTACCTCGTTTTGTTAAATTCCTAGTATTATTCTGATATCTTATTCACATCTAGTAGCTTGATATATTATGGCAATTGCCAGAGCTACTCTCTACCATGAGATATCGGTGACGTCCCGGTCGCTAGCAACGCCCGCCCCCTTCTCTGACATATATGTATCATCATCATCATCATGATCATCTCAGTCGGTAAACATCCTATTGCAGGGATATAGGCATTTATGTATATGTTTTATTATTTATTTATTTAATACTAGCTTTCCGCCTGCGACTTCGCATGCATTGAATAACTTTATGGCGGAAATTTGTTTATCCCGCGGATACTATTCACTTTATCGGGATAAAAATTATCCTATGTCTAATCAAGGGTATGTTCTACCTATATACCAAGTTTCATCCAAATCCGTTCATTCGTTTCGCCGTGATTGAGCAACAAACAAACAAACATCCAAACTTTCGTATTTATAATATTAGTTAGATTAGATAAAACACATTTGCAATGATTGTGTGCGTGTGAGTGGAATGACTGCATTTTGGGATTTTCCACACGCTGTAACACCTTAACGGATTTGGTTTTAATGGTGAGAGATGGACTGACCACTCATATTATTGATATATGACTATATGATTAACAATCATCAGGGCAATCCTGACGTTGAAATTTCAAATAAATGCAGCAGAACTATGATCTGATTCCATACGAGCGGTATAAAATAAATCTGCTAGGTGCCCTTAGTGTGTGATATTTAAATGGTGATTTTTTAACCCATAAATTAGGAACAACTCCTACATTTTACTCCAACAATCGAGACTTTTTCTGCGATTTTCCACGTGTGTAGAAAACGTTACTATGGTTCAAAATATTTATTGGTAGGAAAACTTTTTCGACATCCCATACAAAGTGACCGATGATCTATCCGGACAGTACGGGAAAAATGAAAAAAATATAAATCGAAAAAAAAACAAACAAAAAAAAGGCCTAATAAATTATATGGGTAAATTTCCTAAATCCATGAGTAAATTTTAGTACCTTTTGCTGTAGATTTCGACGGTAATTACCTAATAGACAGTAATAAGGCATTCGATAGTAATAACCAATACATCTCTTCCCGTGGGTGTCTTAAAAGCCGACTATGGGACTGAACCAAAAACATATACATATGGGCTCACCACTGTTACGTGTGTATTTATATATATTTCAGAAAGTAACATATAATGTTTTATAATTACTTATAAGTACCTAATAGTAACGATTAGATTTCCAAGAATTCAAAAATATTTCTGCAATTTTAAAGTTTGTGAAGATCCAATTAGAAAACTCAATACTTTTGCATATCTAAAAGTTAACTGACCTGCGAATATATTGTAATGAAATCAATTTAACTGAAGCATTAATTTCAGTGAAACCAGAGCGGGGCAGCTTTGAATACGGTTCTTTTCAATTTGCAAAGTCGTTCGTAATACGAATCCGATTAGTCTGAACGAAATCTCAAATTCACGATGAGAGTTCGCGGTCAGCCGTAATCTATTCAAAAACTTCATGGTACGTTCTCTTTTTCCCTTTTCATTTTACCTCGCCCATTCAATCCAATAAACCCCCAATAATTGGTTCCTCAGGTATTCAGTATTTGAATGCTATTTCATTTCAATCCATTTATTTACGTATTATTATATGTAGGGGTTTTATATTCTATCTTTTGAGCATGTGAAAATAATTATAAAAGAGCTGTTAGTTCTCTTTTAATGATTTTTTGTTCTAATTTGCGATTTCATTTTTATTAAAACTGACATGACATTCGTTATACATAAAATGAATCAATCATTATGTGAAATATTTTATTAACCTTTGAAAGAAGAAAAATTTGTCGCTGAAGTATTTGGATATATTTTTTATTTTTTTATTTATTTGGAAGACCTACAGCTGCAATAAGACTAATAGAAATTATTATAGGAAACAGAGAGCCAATTACAAGTCCTCACAATAATAGATATAATACCTGATGATCTTATATTACTCACAATATAATAATAAGCTGTTTTAATTAAATTACTCTTATGTTAATTTAATTAAAGCCGCACCTGCACATCTGGAAATCGCTTGAAGGTGGGGCGGAGACACGTTGGTCACTCTGGCGTCTCATGCCAAGGTTCTGTCAGCTGCTCACAATAAGCAGATGATGCAAATCTTGTTCTCACTTGCAGAGTGATTTCTTTCCAATTTTTCATTAGATAAGTCCAAGTAGAAATACCTGTTTGAATTTATTTATTTATCTAAAATGTTAAAAAGATATATTACAGGTTTCGCAAAAACCTACATAGGTTTATCGGAATATGCGATCATACGACTGTTTTTAAGAAGATAAAATAATACTTATGTATATGTAATGTAATATTGTAATCAATGACAATAAGAAATTATCTTTCTTTTTGTCGGTAAAGGTATAAATTAACTTTGATTTACCGCTCATCGCAGATAGCTCGTAAAACGAATATCAGCCGCCATTTGTAACAAAGTTGGCGGCCGGCAAACAATTAGACGAAGTAAGTTAGGCTCGGGGCTCAGGGCCGGATCTGTTTGCTCTAAGTCATTGTTTGTTGACTATAAACATTCCTCACCGGATATTAGCCCTTGTCCGGATGTATGGAGCAGTGTCCGATTCAGTCTCTATTGGTTCTTTCTAGGTTCGGAGGAGAGGATTGTGTGATAGCAAATACGGACCGCTCTCGCTTGCTTTTAGCGCTTCATACTTGAGAAATTGTTTGATAGACTTGCTTAAGTGTAGTTCTTCAGTTGTTTAGACTTGTTAATTCTTAGAAGGATGACCTTGTGTAATTTTATACTATGCGTATATCTGAACCAAGGTGCATGGTGATAAAATTTCGCTGACTGAATTTAAAATCGAAAAAAAAAAGAATGAATATTAATTACTATTTAAGTATTTAAACATCAAAAAACCCGATAGTATATTTTGTATTTTGCGGGCGCTATGTTGTATTTTTTACCATAAAAAGTATAGTATTACACTCTGGGGATCAAGATGAATCGAACGAACCTTGCACTTCAAAATCGATCTAGCCGTTTAGGCTACAGGAGGTAACATAGAAATCTACATACATACACTCAAAAAACATAATCCTCCTTTTTGGGGCTGTCGGGTAAGAAGCGACCATAACTTACGTTATTTTCGTTTAACATTTTTCACGACTAGGATTAATTCAAACATGTAGGGTATCATCGCACACTTAAGTGAACACGTGATAATTTCGCCATAGTGAGTGAACCTGTACGTGATTTATCACTATTATCCTATCCTAATAATTGCAATTTCTTTTTTGTTCAAGTGGGCGATTTTCTGATCGCTTAGTAAGGTAGTTCAAAGTGGCGCCTTTTATTTCTTACATTTTAATTTAATTTCTACATTGTCCAGAGCCATGCCTAACCATAAAAACAAAAATATAAAAAAATGTTAGTCATTGGAAAGTCGCCCATACTTTCTTTGGTGGCAGCAACTACTGCAGGGGGGGACTGAAAATCAGCAACACTGCTGAGTCTCTACCCATTCATCGCAATACTGTGGTTCTCGATTCTATGTATGCTTGTGTTTTCTTTTTTGTGATGAATAAATACCTTTTATTATTATTACTTATTTATTTATCCTGTCACGTGAGAATTTATGTGTATTTAGAAATGTGAACTGTGGATGTTCTTTCAAGTGTTAAACTTTTAATATTTCGAACATCCAAATGCTTGTTTGGTATATCTCTAACCACCCCATTTGGGATAAAGGTCGTGAAGTTATGTATGTATGCATCTTCTATGAATTCTCATTTTAATAATATTGCAATTTACCTTATGCAATAAAAGTCATAGAAATTCATCAAAAACGGCCGTCGCTATTTCCTCCAATGAGAAATCTATCAAACATCAGAGGATCACGACTTATTACAGCAGCAAATGAACCGATAACAGACTTATACGTTTCTTTAGACGCAGCCATTTTGTAGAGATCCTCCGATGTAAGTGTAGATTTCCTTGTTTGTTCTGAATATATAAGCAAACTGAGGGGAAGGGGGGATCGTGTTATGTTGGATAATGTATTCTGTGCTGCAGGAAAATTCATACAAGCCACGGGCGCCTTCCGCCGCGTCGCTCGTTGTTATGTTGAGGAAATGGACCCCAGTCCCAAACGGAAAAGTCAAAGTGAAGACTCCCTGTTTTGCTGTTAGCGTTGTTTTCATTGTGGTGAATGTGTAAACAAGAAATATGAAGACAGATTACCGTGTTGCTTAGAGAACAGCACGTTGTAATAAATCTTTATGAGTGCCTACGTATATTGAAGTTATAGATAGAATGATATCATATCACACATTAAAAACGAGTTAAATATTGGACTAATGGCCAACCTGGCGTTTTATATTAGGTCCTTACCTATGAAATTGGCGTTTTGTATGAAGAATTTCATTAAGACTGTTGTCTCCATACAAACATTTTTGTTTTTTTTTTGGGAACGGCAAATCCAAATTTAGCTAAACTTTTGTGTGTATTATAGGATAACATTAAGTACAGGCATCTAAGTTTTCAGCGAATCTAAGAAATGATTATGGGAAGCACATGAAAAGGGCTCTGTTCAAATTTATTTTATTATGTGATTTAGCCTAGAAATTAAAAAATATTTCATGTAAAACCATGAAATGATATTCCATTTTCCAAATAAAAAACAAATTTGGATATAGCTTTGAAAATCGCAGGAATTGGTACATATGATTAACGAAGAAAAAACTCCAATTTCATAGGTAAAGACCCAATGTAATTTCATCGTTATCGTCATCGGTTACGTTCTGACATGTGATTGGTTGGCTCATCACGCACTCGGCAATTTGACGGTTTCCCATTGGTCAACGTGATCGAGGACGATACCGATGAAGTTACATAATCTAAGGGCTGGTGGTTGGGAGGACTTGCCCTAATCACCACGGTGAAGTTGGCAATCGCAGATTTTTGGGTAGCTCCGCACCAATGACGTTGCTGCCTTTTTTTATGCACAACGGGTTAGCATTTGACTTCAATCACTCCTGATGTTCGATAAAGATAAGGCCGTAGGTGAAAATGTACTGTCGTGGAAACCTCACCTTATTTGGAGGACTGGCTATCTTATCTCTGACAACCAGAACGCAATAATGCAATTAACATTACTGTTTAGCGGCAGACTAAGGTAGGATCAGGAGGATATTTAAAAATGCTCTATCACCAACCAAACCGAGTACTAAATATGTTCCCCGCCGTGGATCGAACCCGCGACCTCAGATTCGTAAGCCCAAAGTTGCATCACATTGAGCCGCGAATTAAGTCGGTTAAATACTGCTTGCTTGCTGACTTTCCTGTTAAGGTGGTGATGCCTTAGTCTCCTTTATTTTGGATTTTATATTATTACTAAATACAATAGGAATGTAAAAACTATAAAAGCTGTAGACAAAATTCGAGTAGCTATAACAAATTTGTTCATCAATCGAATGTATTGTTTGTTTGTAAACGCTTTATTGTACAAAAAGGCAATACATAAATTTTACATAGATACAACGGCGGACTAATCCCAGAGGGATTGCGTTGTATTTTGCGATGATACATTTAAGTTTTGAAAATTGCTATTTATTAGCGCCATGCACGTGTTTTTGGAAGATATCTCTCTTTTACACCCATATCGTCTTCTTGGAAAATATCTCCATTTTGTTGATGCTGTCGTATACGTTTTTCTTTTTATGTATGTAGGTATGTGTGTTATAAATTTTAAAATAAAATGATTAAAGAAACGGCACGATATAAAAAAATACTATGACTAATAAATATCTACCATCCAACTGAAAATAAAGAAACAAGTATTAACAATATTTGAAATTCAGCGTATGTATTCATCTATTGTAGCAACTGTAGTCACAAATAAAGCACTAACTGATGCTTTGTTCGGTTGATTTATTTTTTTCCATTCGTATTTACCTCACCTTGTATAGTTGACTGTTTGTACACTGTCATAACTTCTTTTATTCAATTTCAATCACCGGGAAATGTTTTTGCCTCACAACACGAAAGCTTTTACTTTTGTAACGACTTTTAGTGTTTGACTACTTTCTTCGGGTTTCTCTTTGTCATCCTTTCTATATGAGAGTACTTTGGCAGATTTATGTAACATATTACGTATTCTTATTGGTATCTGCGATCTAAGGAAATCGAGATAGTTTTGGTAAGCTAACACAATAGTTGAAGTGTAACGAGCCAAGTTTCTCTAGTGCACGGCCGCTAAATAGGTGGTGACAGACGAGATTTTTGCGAGGCATATTTCTGCGGGCTTTTTTTGTTATCAACATAATGGTGAAAGCGACGCTCGGCAGCTTTGTGCGGTGTTTGTCAACGTTTTGAAGGGAGACAGCTTTCGTTGATAACGTGAAAAGGGATAGACGTGCTGCTAGGGGAGGCTGAATACTGAATGGAGATTGCGCGGGATCGACAAGAATGTACTCGTTATTACCGTTGTCGCGGTTCCAATCTCATGGAGTAGTGCGACAACAGTTTGTTAGATTATTTTTAAGTCCATACATTTATAAAATTCTACATTAACAGGTACAGCTGCACTGAAATTGGGTTTCTTGAAGATGTCGAGGCGATTCGAAGCTAAAATGAATTTTTCAAGATGCAGTTGTTGTCAATAAAGACTCTCGTTCCATCAAATGGTTACTATCGAGTGCTCTGAACGAGTCTTCAATAAATCGCATTTCAAAAAATTGCTACAATCCACTGCAATTATTAAAATAATTGCTTTTCTACGGATTTAAGTTGTCATTTTTTTAAATTCTAGTTCTTAGACAAATAGAATAGGATATGTATATTTTTAATCGACCTCAAAAAAGAAGGAGATTCTATTTTCGGCGGTATGAGTTTTTTATGTATATTCACACATATTTTCGTCAATTATTAACCAATTTTGATGAATGTTTTTTTTTATTGATAGGGTTTAAATTGAACGAAAGAGAGGAAGGGGAAAACCTATACGCAATTACTTTGACCAAGTGAAAGAAAAGGTGAATATCGTGTCGTACCAAGAGGTTAAATCGAGGGTGGAAAGCAGAGAGCCATGGTCATTACTCCATCGACAAGAGCATAGCTCTTAAATTGAAAAAAAAAAATGGATTTATCACCAGGATGGTCCCATATAAATTTTCTGATGATGAACTCATAAAATAAAGAGTGGAACTTTACTGAAGTCGGTCATTTCGTCTATTTTTGGCAGAATTCTATTTTTATAGCGAAAAAAATAAGATATCCATTTTATTAAATTGTTTTACAATAAGACCAATTTAAAAAAAAAATGCTATCACAATTGATTACTTTATCTCAATAGGTAAGTGTCGTGCGCTTTCAAGCGGCATAAGTACATACATAATAATAATAAATATTTCGGACACTTACACCAATCATCTAGTCCCAAACTAAGCAAAGCTTGTATTATGGATACTAGATAACGGATAACATAAATATTTATATAAACATCTATGACTCAGGAATAAATGTTCATATTCATCATACAAAAACATTTACCCGTCGCGAGATTCGAATCCGCAACCGTTGGTTTCGTTGACAGGGTCACTATCCACTACACCAATCGGTCGTCATACCGTCATACAAATACATAGATAACATATAAAGTTAAGTTGGTATAATTTTTCATCGTATTTTAATCAAATTCTATAAATAAATTTACTACGTTAGTACTATGTATATTAATTCTGTGCTCTAGGGTAACATGTCACACGTATTCAGCTGAATTATAAAGGCCTCTTTACCAATAAATATGATAAGGTACTAGTAGATAAAAAGAAGCGATGAGTAAGTTCTAGATAAAATTTATTATTTTAAACAAACTTAACTTATAGGTACAATACTTAATTTATGGTGCGGTGGATGGGTAAAAATTTCATACTTATGGCCACTAAGATTTTGCAACTAAAATATATAAAAATATTTTTACTTAAAGTTAAAAATACACTTTTACAGTAGTTTTATTGTCTGATATTGATAATAATTTACTTTTTATATATGGTAACTTCCTCTTCTTCCTTCTTGACGGCTTGCACTAGCACCACTGACATTACAGCATTCACCACCTAACAAATAGATAAAAAAATACATTAAAATAAATAATTTCGCTGTACTGCTGACTTAAAAAAACTAAGGAATATCTATGTGATCATAGAAATTTATTGAGATCGCATGCTTCATCATCGACATCGTCACAGGTGAGATTGTGGTGAACCGATTATCCAGACTTTATTAGATTTGTTAACAGTTGTGCCGATTCTGATGACAAACGTCCAGTTTTATTTCCACGGATTACGTATAACATAAATCATCATCAGAACGTAAATATCTTACTGTTGGGATATAGACCTCCTCTCATATAATGAGGGACTGTGGGTCATAGTTCACCACGCTGGCCAAATGCGTGTTGGGGACTTCACATGCCTTTGAATTTTTATTTATCAGGCATGCAGGTTTCCTCACGATGTTCTCCTTCACCGTTTAAGAGCAGTCGGATAAATGCACATAAGTAATTAAATTAAATTTAAAAACCATTGGTACATGGCCTACCTGGGAATAGAACCAGTACCTCCTACACTGGGAGACCGTGTGTTAACTGCTGAGCCACGGACGCATACTACAACATAATGATTATGAAAAATATCTGTATAGACTTACAGCAATCATGCAGGAGGCGAGCACAATGCCAGCCAGCCAACCAGTCTTGCCTTCAAGGTACCAAGTCATTTCGTCGACGCATCCATGGAAGTATGCGTTACCAGTGACGGAGTCACGGCACTCGGAGGGAAGTGGTTTGTTCAGATTGATGAAGTCCATAGGACCGTCCGCTCCGCAACAACCAATCTGGAAAAAAATTTGGATACATGTAGGAATCAAATGTTACTAAATATAAACATGGAAAAAGGACAACTACGAGTGACACTTTTGGGAGGTTTATTACTAAAAACGTCTAGAAAGCGAGTGAAATATTTTCAGAGTGGTTACTGAACCTAAGTAGCTAACATAACTTACGAAATGTTTTATTTAGGGGTTTGTAAAGGGAGTGTTGTGAACCATTTTGGTCCTTATTTTCACTTTACATTAAAACGATAATGTGATCACATCTTATTATTATATGGACATTTTCACAAGTAAAACAATATTTGATAGCCTCAATCATGGATGTCTTGGCTGTTTTTTGTAAATCAAAGGCCGATAAATATGAATGCATTGCTTAATGAACAGATGCAAGATAAATATTGTTTTTTTTAGACTCCGAGAGTAAATAAATAGATAAGGTCAATTTAAGTACGTAGACCTACAAAAATAGCTCTGTTAACGCATACAAATATTTAATATTTAAGGAGTAATATAATATATAACACGGCAAGTTAGATTAATAATTGTTACTTATACCTACGTATCGTTCATAAAATCAAATTATTTATGTCAATATTAATCTTAATTAGGTACTTATTATGTCTAAAATGCAATATCTACGAGTATTATGGTACTCGTTGGTACATCATAATCATAACAATATGTCAATGTGATGCTTTGAAGTTTTTTGATTGTCTGCTATGATAAGCCGATTTTCAAATTCGAGCATATTTTAGAGAGATTGGAACTAGATACGATGCACAGAGCATGACATACAAGGCCATTTGATTACCCGGAGCGTCCCGACGGATGGTACCAGGCGTATACCAAATACACGATGCACGTCAACTGTCAATTCAGCAAATGCGTTTTCGTGTTTGCTTCGTTAGGCGTTAAGGTTTTGTGACGCTTTTTCGTAGAAATAGAAATTGAGTTCAGTTGACACCCCTAGCACCGGAACGATTGGAATCTGGAAAATCAAACTTCAAACGAAGGATTGATTGGGTTCGACGAAGAGCAAATAAATTACATTGTGGATGTCGGTGATGTTTGTATGTTTATGCATGTCAATTCTGTTGGTGGGTTATTAAGGACGGGTAAGGACATGAAATTCGTCTTTGAATATTCTGTAGCTATGCAGATAGAACAAGATATTGTGTGGGACAGGATACGGCAGAAAGCCGAAATTGGTTCGTTCCTTATTTTGAAAAATAAATTGCCTGAAATGATGACGACTGGCACAGAAAGTATTTCATTAAATCTGAGGTCAAATTAAATATTAAAGGTCGGTTAAAATTGTGAGTTAATTACATACAATCTTCAGCCGTGCCTGCCTATGTCACATATAATTATTATATGTAGGTAATTAATGAATGTGTGTGAAGATACATATAGGGCGTATAATTAAAATGAGGCATCCTTTCAGGAGCAGATGTCGATGATTGGATTAAATATTAAAAAAAAACATCGTGTACCCTAAAGATCGACCATAACGTGACACCGAAGGGTAATTATTTTATATTATATTTTTCGCGATTCATTACATTACGTAGGTTAATACGTTACTTTCGCTATAGTGAGTGAATCGGTACGTGCGTTGACCCTGGGCGCGCATTAAAGGTCATTTAGTTTTCTTGCTTAATGCAATGTGTGCATTTGTTTAGAATTGTAAACGTGTTTTCAAACAATTTTCACTCATAGTGGCTCCCGTCTCACTGAATGCCTAGTTTCAAATATACACTCTTTATATTTTGTATTAAACTCTATTGGTAGACCTAGCGTATTGTGGTTTGTTAGATGAAAATTCAGTATCATTTTTAATTCACAAACTACTTACACCCTCTTGCACCATCCTTAGAATTAATCGGCTGCCCTCGTGTTGAGGGTTGTTCATGAGCCTTATGATGACGTCTCTGATAATTGGCTGGATACTGGAGTCGTAGGTGGAGAAGTCGAGGACCACACATGCTCCAATCAGCCCGAAGACGAATATAGCAATTTGTGTTGCTATGAACTGGAATCAGTAAGAATTAGATATTTTAGATATAAAACTATATTGGTGGACAGGGTGGTCAGATATAGCTTCGATCACCGTCGGGTCAACGATGAAATATCTTGGACTTGTCTTCGACGGCAGGTGGAATTCGAGGAGCACTTCGGCTCCTGGCCCCAAGACTGGTGATTGCAGCTCGGGAGGATTCTGCCTAAGGACACGTTTAATAATTGGTGTCGCTTGCTTACTATTAAAGGCAGTCTTTTAACCATGTTGGTGGCCTATTCAGGAGTGGCTGAAAAATTTTGACCCTCCGATGACCTATCATGTCAATGTTGATTACGGCCTTAGTGAGAATTGGTCGGGCTAAATAGGCTATTCATGATAACACCTGAATTTAGGTAGTATACATATGCAATACACAATGACACAAATATACTTGTAAAAAATTTTTATTTGACAAAAGGTAGATATTATTATCTATCCAAATTTTATAAACAACAGGTAGCAGAGTCGCTATCTTATTATATTAATAACTCTGTCAATATTTTGACAAAAAAATTGACCACTGCTTCTATTGAGCAGTGTAATGACATAAACAAATCTTTGGAATTTGTTCCAATTTTAAATAATTTAAATTAGAATTTAAGACAACGGAGAGTAACTCTGGCACCTTATTAAAATTAATTAAGAATTATAAAACTATTAATAGCCAGCCCACAAAAATATGTAAATTGAACAATAAATATAATCTAAAAGTATTTCATCAGAATATTCAGGGCATTTTGGGCAAAGATCTAACAATCGAATTATTTATGAATAATTTTAAAATTGATATTATGTGTCTTACTGAACACTGGTTAAAGACCTATGAACTCTTATTTAATTTTAGTGGTCACCAGGTCGCAAGTTCGTTCAGCAGAAAAAACGCCATACGCGGAGGCTCCTTAATACTTATTAGAAAAGATTTGAAATTTAAAGAACGTAATGATATAGTGAGTCTATCTGTTGAACGTACTATTGAAATATCTTGTATAGAACTTGAGCGACTTATTGTAATGAGCGTATACAGACCCCCAGCTTCCTCATATGACCAGTTTGAAATATGTTTAGATGAAGCGCTGTATAAAATTGGTAATACCAATAAGTACATTTTAATTTGTGGCGATTTTAATATCAATATACTGCAAGACACTCCTTTGACTAGAAGATTCCAATCATTTTTTCTTTGTCACAACTTAGTTAATGTTTTTCTTGAACCAACCAGGACAACAGCAACTTGTGCAACCTGTCTTGATAATATTTTTGCGAACATTAAACCTGTTTATAAATCTATTGTTAACAAATTACAATCAGACCACTCCGGTCAATTAACTATTTTTGAGATTGCTGAAAGAAGGTTGAAAAAAATAATTAAGTGTGTGCCTGTTAACGAAAGTCGGCTAAAATTATTTCGAAATAATATAATAACAAAAGTGCCTTATTTGACTTATAATGATGATCCAAATAAATTGTATAACACTGTATTTGATTTAACTAAAGATCAATATGAAAAAGTTTTTAAGTCAAAAACAATAAAAGTCAGCGAGTCGCTAATGTTCAGTGATTGGGCGACAGCAGGAATTCACAAAAGCAGAAATAGATTATATGAACTTTATGCCGAAAAATCATATAATAAAAATGATACCTTTGTTAGATATGTTAGGAATTATTCCAAAATTTTTAAACGCGTTTGTTCTGAGGCTAAATCTATGTTTACCATTAGTAAAATTAAAAACAGTTCTAACATCATTAAATCCACTTGGAAAGTCATAAATAATGAGACAAAAAAAGTCGAAGATCGGAATTTAGAATTCAATTTGAAATTAAACGATAAAATTATTAGTAATGACTTACAGGTTGCCGAATCATTTGAAAAGTTCTTTACCAACATTCCAATCTCGACCACTAAATCTCTTAATTCATCTCCCGCTCTGGCTGAATCACTTATCTTACAAAATGTAGAACCATGTGAGATAAACTTTAAATTTAGTCATGTAAATAGTAATAGTGTACTGAAAGCCTTTAAATCATTGCAAATGAAAAAGACTGCTGACGTTCACGGCCTATCAGTTAAAATTATTAATTCCATAATTGATTGTATTGCACCCCACTTGGCTACTATATTTAACAAATGTGTTGATCGTGGAGTGTTTCCTGATTTAATGAAACTAAGTAAAGTCATTCCATTATTTAAAGCAGGTAGTACATCAGATCCCACTAACTTTAGACCTATATCAGTACTACCCACATTTAGTAAAATTTTTGAGAAATTGATTTTAAACCAGTTAATGTCTCATTTTTATCAAAACAATATCATGCATCCCAAACAATTTGGATTCACACGGGGTCGCTCAACAACCGATGCAGGTGTTGAGCTAGTTCAACATATTTTTGATGCCTGGGAGAATTCGCGGGATGCAATTGGCGTCTTCTGCGATTTGTCAAAGGCTTTTGATTGTGTTCATTATGATATATTAATCAGGAAATTACACCATTACGGCATACAAGGTCAGGCTTTGAATCTTTTAAAATCATACTTGTATAATAGAATTCAGAGGGTAGATGTTAATGGCACTAAGTCCTCTGGGTCTGAGGTCCATATGGGCGTGCCACAAGGTTCAATTCTAGGACCATTTTTGTTTCTTGTGTACATTAATGACTTG
Organism: Oegoconia quadripuncta; assembly: GCA_949316235.1. Taxonomy (NCBI): domain Eukaryota; kingdom Metazoa; phylum Arthropoda; class Insecta; order Lepidoptera; family Autostichidae; genus Oegoconia; species Oegoconia quadripuncta. The sequence continues at coordinate 21,359,182 of OX438746.1, forward strand.
CCTCATCTTGCCCGGAATAGATGTGAAATAGTATTGTTTGCAGATGACACCTCTGTGCTATTTAAAGTTAAGAGATATCAATCATCTTGTGACGATGTAAACACTGCTATTTTTGAACTTGTTAACTGGTTTACAGTAAATAATCTTCTTTTGAATGAAAAAAAAACTAAATGCTTAAAATTTACTTTACCTAATGTTAAACAAATGCCTATTGACATATTTGTACGAGGTGAAAAATTGGACCTTGTAGACACTACTGTCTTTTTAGGACTGACATTGGATGCTAAGCTTCAGTGGGGGCCTCATATTGAGAAACTAGCGAAAAAGCTTGCTTCTGCTGCGTATGCAGTCAAAAAAATCAGAAATTTAACAGACGTTCATACCGCAAGACTGGTTTACTTTAGCTATTTCCACAGTTTGATGTCATATGGCATATTGTTGTGGGGAAACGCTGCTGACATACATATGATTTTTGTTCTGCAGAAGCGTGCTATTCGTGCCATTTATAAATTAGGACCTAGAGAGTCTCTTAGAGATAAGTTTAAGGAAATTAATATCTTAACAATGGCATCTCAATACATTTATGAGAATTTGTTATATGCAAAAAAAAATATAACCTTATTCGCTAAAAATAGTGATAGGCACAATGTTAATACAAGGAATAAGAACCAGTTATCTATTTATGTTAGCCGACTTCACAAAGTTAGTAAATCCTTCAAAGGGCAATGTATACGCTTTTATAATAAGGTTCCAGTAGACATTCAAAATATGCCTTTAAATAAATTTAAAGCAATCATAAAACAGAAATTATTAACAAAAGGCTATTATAACATCACTGACTATTTGAATGATAAGCAAGCATGGACATAGCTGTCTATTCATATAATTATCAAATCGCAACCTATAATCTGTTTAAAAGAGCAACCCTAGACTTTCTTGCTCGTTCTTCTCTGGGGAGTCAGCTTTGTGAATGAGCAGTAAATTTAAACTATAATGTAATATTAATATTAATAGTGACGTTTTCAAGTGATAATTTTATCCTATGAAATAAAAATATTTTGATTTTGATTTTGATTTTTGATAATAGCCCTTATAGTACGTGTCAGATATTCAGGAAATATTTTAAAGCAAGTTATTGTTAACTATTTATTTAAGTATGATATATTCTGCATTGCAAGTTTCAGGACTGTACGTGTCACACCATGATCATTTGCTGAAGTTAATTTATGCAACATTCTGTTTTCTACATATAGTTTTTCGTTGGAATAAGCTAGAGTCAGAATATATTCTTTTGTAACGGAAACTGCCTATTGATATTAACGACCCACAAAACCATGTAAAATAGTCTAGCATGAATATGATGCAACGGCTGAAATAGCTTCTAATACCTATATATTTCATATGACTTTTTACTTACCACATATAAGAGGAATATATTTTCCATAAGAGCTGCACCGCAACCGAGGAATGCAACCACCATGATACCAAGGGATCCGATAAGAATAATGTAGATGCCAATGAAGAACTTCTGCAATTCCAGCATCCTCATCCATTCGTTGAACCCTGGTTCAATGCATATCCATAGACAGAGCGCGAATATGGATATGCCAAATAGCTGTAACGAGATAAAATAAGCTGAGTACATACATAGAATTACGACCCTTATCTCGGATGTGGTCAGTGATATCCCAAAGATGCCCTTGAATATTACAAACATTAAACGTAAATACATGAAACAGACATGGACCACTTTCTGAAATAACTGAACTGAACTTTTTAACAGTCTCCTTGGCTCAATGTAAACGAAAGATTTACAAAACCGAAGTCCCGACCCGAGTTCGATTCTCAGCTGGGTACATGTTTAGTACTCGGGTTGTTTGGTGAAGGGCATTAGAAACGTCCGCTTATCTAGCGTCTTATCTAAATTGGGTTCCGTCTGTTTCAGATAAAATCCTCAAATAAGTTGAGGGTACCGAGCGCATTTTTATTGTTAACTGGTTAACGCTTGATCTCAATCGTGAAGATGATGCCGTAAGGTGACGGATGACCTAATATAAGTTGCGGAAAATCGCAGGTACCAGGCGGGTCAACTCCGTGGTTTAATGTAAACAACATTGTGTTTACGAATAGGATAATACATGTTTAAGTACTCGGTTTGGTTGGTGGCAGGGAAAGTTAATAGCATTGTTGTGTTCCGGTTGTCAGAGATAAGATAGCCAGTCCCCCAAATATGTTGGGGTTTTCGGGGTCAGTACGCTTCCACATTCGACCTCTTCTTTAACATTAGGTGTTTTTTGCTTAAAAAAAAATTTTTCCTTCGCGATTTCGGGTAGTTCCATAAAGTTAATGCATATTCTTCAGATGCACATAAACCTGTAAAAACGTCATCCAAAAACCTTTGGATCAACGCCAACTTTGCCAGGTATAGTTTTATCTGATGAAAGCTCAGTATGTACAAAGAGAAGAGGAACATCAAATAAATTAGATGGAAATAGATACTGCTGCAGAAGCGATAAGCTAAAGACAAAAACAAGAAATAGTAGTGGCGACGTCTAAAAGTTTTATAATCTCATTAATGCTGTGAGTGTACCGTCAAGTTTTATTCGGAGGAGACATTTAGCTATCACGGGATTCATTATAATAGCCTTGTTTTTGCGTTCCGAATAGCCGGAGATAAAAGAAAGTGACGTCAGAAGGTAAGGTTTCGTTTGATAGTTACAGGGTGTTTATGATTTCGAAAGCGATGTTCGAGATAAACGACAGGTTTTATTCTACTCGTTTATCATTTCTACTAATGACAGTGTTATGTTGATAGCCTTCTAATTTCATTATCTATGCAACGGTTAGGAAGAAAGTGGACTATTTAAAGTAGGAATACAATTATTATTAATATATATATAAATGACATCTTGCACTTCAAAATCGGTCAAGCCGTTGAGGCTATAAGGGCTAACATAAAAATCTACATACATACACTCGAAAAATATTACACTGCTTCCTGGGGTATAGTCGCAAAAGAAGTAGGAAAACAAATATACTTAGATTCATATAAAAATATGCAAGTAATCATAACCTACTAAATAAGCAAAAGTTGTAAGAAATAGAAGGATGAAAAATTCGGTATTTGTCAATGCTGTTCAATCAAAGGAAGATATGAGATTTTCTTACCCTTAAATGTGCTAAAGCATGTAGAAATGCTATAAAATCTTAAGGCAAGTTTTATAACTTTGAAATCAGTTCATTAACTTCGATGATTGACTTTGCTTTTATTAGCAATAAAGTTTTTCACGATATTTTATCGAAGGCTTAATAATACCATAATCATCATACAAACAGACTACTTAGTGAATAGACATTACAGAATTTGTATAGAAAGTATTATTAATAGTACTAACCGTAATTAGTATTTCTAACCGCTTATATTTATCAATAATTAATTATGCAGCCCATCTATCTATGGTATGTGGATTGATAAATCAACATAATATAAAACGCGTATGAAAAAAAAATGCACGTTCCATGTTCATTCTAAATTGGTATCAGCATGTACATATCTGACAAATTAGAACGCATCTATTCCACGGGCAAACTTTTATTTCTTATTCAAACTTTCATAATATTTAACCTTTCATGTCATCCATTTTCTCTGTAATAGAGTTTTGTTTGTCTCTCTCGAGTGCTAGACGATTGGTCAACTGTTTCGTAGCAATATATTTTAATAATGTCAACGTGTAGGAATTGAGAAGCAGTCGTATTTCGAAGGAAAATGGTGTTGGGTACATTTTCTGGAAAGGATTTCATCTATTTATACGCATTATTTATGTGGTTTTATATGTCTTTTCTGTTCTTTGGTAATTACTATGTTTTATGTGTTGCTCTCCATTTAAAGGTCGATGGAGGATTTGGAAAGATAATTTCTTTTGGCTGCAGTTAATGGGTCATGTCGAGGTCGAAAATGGCACCATTTAATAGCTGCTTCATTAGTGCTCCTGAAAATCTATGATAATCAATCTATCTGTACATAGCTTAAGGAAAATGTTCTCATAAATATTGATATAAGGTTTACTTTGGAAGAGGTCTACTTTCATAAAAGCACGTATTGGCATTTATGTAGGTATAATCATTCCATTTTATTCTACAAAGGCGGAGTAATGCAGATCGCAGATCCAACTCAATTCGGTTTCCTTATTATACGGAGAATAACCCTGACGACAGTAAAACGAATTAGACCATATACACGCATCATTATACATTGTCTACAAAAACCTTTGTCGAGACAACAACTCTGTTCGCAATCCATTTGGGTTTCGCCAAATGACCCGTGAAGTTGACTTGTACGTTTCTGCGGGTAGCTGGAAAAATCATATAATGCTCATGGTTTCGCTGGCACGGTATTAATGCTCGAATACACTGCTGATACACGCTTTCGCGATGATAAATGGACCCATCTGTGGGCGAAGTTGAGTAACTAGTGAAGTTTTGGTACACGGTCTGATAGTATCGACGTTTTATTGGATCTGGTGAGTATTATGAATAAATTAATTCTGTTACAATGAGAACCAATTTATTTTTAGGATAAGTACCTACCTTCTGCATAATATTATTTTTGACGGCCGATTGATCTAGAGACTTTGCCACTAAAGTAACTGTTACTTGTTCGAATCCTGCTATATCAATAAGGGTAAATGTTTAATTAATACTAATATTTATTACCCAATGATGGATGTATACATCAATATCAATGTGTATATATTTATCCGTTATCTAGTTAGTACCTATTCATAGCACTGGTTTTGTTTATAATTGGTGTACTATATCTTCTTTTTGGTAACTGCATACTAAAGTAGATAGGTATTTCATCTACTTTACACAAAACACAAATATGCAAAATGTGATTATTTACTTCATAGATAAAATCATAAAGCTATAAAAGATTTTAGGTAATTTTGTTATTCATAAATACTCATTGTTGACTAGATAGTCCCTTTTAGTAGACCCTTGATATTGTTTAGTTTGTGGTAAAAATTATAAGCACATTTCGATACCTCATTTCGTCTTCAAATTCCAATAATGTTAAGTTTTGTTTCATGCATGGCAGTTGGTAGTGAATGGCGACATGTAATAAGTGTGTAAAATGTTATCATTGGATTCTCGAAACTCTGACTCGATTGATTACGGGGAGATTGTGTGTGTATGTATGTCTTTATCTGTCTATTTTATGCATGTAGTCAATACGTTGTCATCTTTTTTTTTATATAGATCCTGTAAGTATTTATATTTGTTATATATCAACGGCTTCCACGATGGATGAAGGTTTCTCAACTCTTTGCATTTGTTGTGGATTTATTTTTTTACCGGCTACTACAGATTTTTAGTAAGCACTGATTTGTTATGGGGCCCTGTCATCTTATGTAGCAGTATTATTTCAAATTTACTTAAAGTGCGCCTACTTTAATATTCTTTACATTAAAATTTTTATGACGTAATTAATTATTATTCACTTTTAAATAACTATATTAACGGAGGACGGTATAGAAACTCCGTGGATGTACAGTCGACAACACAACTACGGTAGCATGTCTTTGTTTATAAAAAAAAACAAACAAACATCTAAACTTTCGCATTTATAATATTAGTTACATTATATATGAAATGAAAATGAAATGAAAATGAAATGAAAATGAAATGAAAATGAAATGAAAATGAAATGAAAATCATTTATTCATGTAGGCAATACAATATGCACTTATGTTTGCACACGAGCTCGGAACGCGACCACTACTGAGAAGAGCTAGCGAGAAACTCAGAGGGTTTGTCTCTTTTCAATAAATCATGTACAATCAAGAAAGGTTACAACAATTTTATATATCGTGTAGAGGAGCCGTTTAATCCCATGGATTACTTTCATTAATATAGTCTGAAATTTTGTAATATCCCTTTTTACATAATTTTTGTTTTATAATAAGTTTAAATTTATTAAGCGGAAGATTCCGTATATCCATGGGAACCTTGTTGTAGAAGCGCACACATTGACCTCTGAATGACTTATTAACTTTACTAAGTCTACTAAAAGGTACAGCTAATTGATTTTTGCTCCTTGTATTGACATTATGTCGGTCACAATGTTTCTCGAATGAATATATATTTCTCTTAACATATACAAGATTTTCATATATATATTGTGACGAAAATGTTAAAATATTAATTTCTTTAAATATTTGTCTTAATGTATTTCTTGACCTTAATTTATAAATTGCACGAATAGCTCGTTTCTGTAAGAGAAATATGCTATCTGTATCAGCAGCGTTTCCCCACAGCAAGATACCATATGACATCAAGCTGTGAAAGTAGCTGAAGTAGACTAAGTGCGCTGTTTCAATATCACAGATATTTCGAATTTTCTTAACAGCATATGCGGCAGAACTGAGTCTTTTCATTAGTTTTTTAATATGGGGTCCCCACTGTAACCGAGAATCTAAAGTCATACCAAGAAATACAGTTGTGTCCACAAGTTCCAACTCTTCATGTTTAATTCTTATTTTGGTGGCAACCTGTTCAACATTAGGTAATGAAAATCTAAGACATTTCGTTTTGTTCTCATTAAGGAGCAAGTTATTGACTGTGAACCATTCGACTATTTTTGAGACAGCATTATTCACTTCGTCATATGCTAATTGATATCTGTCAACTTTAAATATTAAAGAAGTGTCATCAGCAAACAATACGATCTCGTGTCTTTCCTTAGCGAGGTGAGGTAAATCGTTGATATAAACTAAAAATAGGAATGGTCCCAGTATTGAACCCTGCGGTACGCCCATGCTAACTGCAAATCCTGATGACCTCTCTCCATTGATATCAACCTTCTGAATTCGATCACGTAGATATGATTTCATTAGGCTGAGTGCTTGGCCCTGGACGCCATAATGGTGTAGTTTCATAATTAAGATGTCATGGTGGACGCAATCGAAAGCCTTGGACAGATCACAAAAGATGCCAATGGCGTCCTGTGAACCCTCCCAGGCATCAAAAATATGTTGTAACAACTCAATACCGGCATCTGTTGTCGAACGTCCCTTAGTGAAACCAAATTGTTTGGTTGTAATCAAATTATTCAAATTGAAATGTGAGAGCAATTGATTTAAAATTAAGCTTTCAAATATTTTACTTAAAGTCGGTAAAATTGAGATCGGTCGGAAGTTTGTACGAACTTGAGTATCCACCAGACTTAAATAACGGATATAGAAGAAAGTCTAAATTGAAATTAAATTAGAATGTGTCAGTGTCATAAAAGGTGACTAAGGAACTTTCCACCAAAACAACATCTATAGTTTCGCACGTTTCTTTGCACCCCTTGTTACGTGTGCATTTCTGTATATCTTATATGGTGCAAACCGTGGATGTTGTTTCAATCATTAAACTTTTAATGTTTGAAATACCCAACACTATTTTTTGGAATATCTCCGATCACTCCAATTGGGATAGAGGTCGAGACGTTATATTTGTATGTTTAGTAATTTCTTTAATATATTTGATTTAACAATCTGATCTGAATGACGTTATATATGTTCATCACCTCAGCCCGTAAACATCCCACTGCAGGGATGGAGGTTGGGGACTTTGTATGTTATTTAAGTTTAACTAAAATTTATCTATTACAGGTGGGCCCATTAAGATGTCAAGGAAAATAAACAAAATCCAACCAAGACCCTCCAAATAATGTCATAAAAATTAAGCCTGCTACTTTAATTGTGTTGCCGACTGTACCATGATATATTTGGACAGGGGACAATATTATTTTATGTCAAATCTAAATATAAGATTCTTATGTCATACCTTTATCATACCTATTGTTTTTAATAGATGGTGGTAATCCTACAGATAAACTCTTCACATCATAACACAATACCTACAGACCGACAGTGACAGAGGTTTTTTTTTTGCTGGCGCCATACGGCATCATACCTATACACATAATTTTTTAGAATTTCAACTTTTTGAAGTATTTAAAAACCATGAAACAACTCCATGAAACCTAGCATTTGGCATTTTGCGGACGCCATGTTTGATTTATTACCATGAAATGTATCTTATGGGATTCAGGTGTTTAGGACAAATCTAACGACATCTTGCACTTCAAAATCGGTCTTGCTGTTTAGACCACAGGAAAAAAAAAGATTATTATTATTAGATGATAAACGAAATTAGCAAGTGAAGTTTGATCGTAAGTATCCGAAGAGATTTAATAACTAGGTAACTTATTTGACGGTATACCTACAGAAGAGGCGAGAGTTAAATTACCAACTTCGTCATCGATACAGCAGAAAAAGGTGCATTAGTAGTTTCTTGGACCAGATGAATATATGATTGAGCCGAAGACATTTAGAGATAAGTGATTATTCCAGACTGATGTCGAATACGACACATGTCATGGAGGCATACGGAATGAGGATATCATAAAACAACTTTTTTTTTAATAATTTTACATCTAAAGTTAATGTTTGTATTCGAGTCGCAGTTGCGTCCCCCTGTTTACTACATTTTGCTGCTCTTCGGGAGCCAAAAGACATACTTTTTTGTGATGTTAAAAATTTATGACGTCGTAAAAACTCGCACCGCGCTCGTTTGCTTTACTAGGAGCCGACCTAGGTACGAATGTGACATTACAATGTACTTATACGTTGCCTAAAATTAGGAATTTTGCAATGATTCTATATCTTCCCTAATATTATAAATGCTAAAGTTGGAATGTTCAGAGTTTTATTGGGCACTCAACCACAATATAACGCATGAACGGTATTGGATGAGAATTTGTGCAGACTATGTTATGTATTGCCACGTCGGGTTTATTATTTACTATTTGATTAAAGAAAAGGCCTTCATATGATTGGACCATTTAAATGCGTGGCAATCTGGAGGAAGAATCACTGTTACGCAAGCGGTCACGTTAAATGTGGAATTGCTACTATTGCCGTTGGCGATGCCTCGTCTCGGAAATCCCTAGCTGTCAAGTGGTGTGTAGTAAAATAGTTCGTTTAAAAGGACACTTTGTTCCCTAAAATTTCAAATAAATGTCAACAACAACCTGGTACTACTCGGACGAAGCCCCAGGCAGAAGTTGGTATAAGATAGTATAAAATTACAATGGAGGAACGCAAGCGTTATCTAAACCGTAAAATCATTGGATGAAGACTTAGTGATCAATCGCATTCGCAGTTTAAGCAAGCTGTATTGCGCTGTCATTTTGCGATTTGCGCTTTTTGTTAGTAATTCAATTAAGACTACGTTATAACGACTCATGTAAGAATCCGAGCCCAGGGAAAATACGGTAAAAAATTAGCTTAGCTGGACATAATGCAGAACCGACTTATATAGTTGCTATCTTATAGAGGTATATTAGAGATGTAATTTTGAATAACTAAGCCTAAAAAAAATTATAGATTAGTCAAAATTTTTTTAGGAAACCCTATTCTTAATTTGTATCTTAAGAACAATAATTACTAAATTTTGCTAAACACAGTTAACTTATTGATGGATTAAAAACTAAGCATGTTATAGTTAGGCATGTATGTGTTTTAACTGAAAATATTGTTGAGCTGCATTGCTTGAAATAAAAATGAGAACTAATATTTTCAACGATAATTACCCATAAATTGACCATTTTTTTTTAAAGAAACACATTTTTCAATCTTAACTTATTTGGAAATATTTATTGGTACTTGCGTTTCTTACATATGCTTAATTTTTAGTAATTGTTACATTTACAACACTTTATTAAATATTTAAATAAATTCGCGGTTATGTATTTCCGAGATCTAAACATATTTTCCCTGGGCTAGCTATTTTACGTTTATGAGAACAAAATTGTCTTTCTGGTTTTAGGTAGGTACTTTCTTAGATGACCGATTAATGTAGTGGTTAATGACCATGCTTTCGAACCCAACGGTTACGCATTCAAATACCGAGGTAATAAATATGGGGAACACTTATTCTCATTAGGTATTAGTTATTATTCTTAGTCATGGAAGTTTGTATAAATTTTTATTTACGTATAGTATTCGTAGTACAGGCGTTGTTTAGTTTCGAACTCGATAGGTAATTTTGGTCTAAGTGTATGAAATATTTATTTTATTTACAAATTAGGTACAGCTATAGTAAATTTAATCAATTAGGTAAGAATTCGGATTAGATATCGGGTTTGATATCGCGTGCAAATATAGTAAAGGCGGTTATGCATGCACGAAATATAATTGAAGGCATGTCATGGAGGAGCGCGAGGGTGCCGCTTTACTCGTTCGTTTCTGCACAACTGAAACCTTTTTAAGTGGCGAAAAAACTTATTTCGTTGGCAGTCTCCGTTCCTTGTCGAGAATAGCCGTCAGTCCTGCTTCGCGTTGTATCTCCTCGGAGACACCTGCAAAGCTGGAATAATAAAGAGTTTTACAACGTTTCAAAATGGGACTTTTTCTCGCAATTCAACCGCAACGTGCACTTAAGGGATTTGAATATCTTATATGGTGGGTTTTATCTATTCCACGCAACTCCCGACTGAATGAATTCGTCTTCTGTGTTTTAAATTCTAAAACAATTCCTCAGGCGCTAATACCGTTTTGCCGTATGGAGTAAGGAAATCAAGAGAAACGGTTGCAGTTTCGAATAAGTTTTAGAATATGAAATTTTTGTCGTAAGAGAAGATTATTTCAATAAAACTCCCAATCATATGGGTTGAAGTGACTTCTTTAGCGTCCCGCCCCGCGACTTAGCCGCCGTTTACGGGGAGATTGCGGAAAATAAATTTCGTAAATGGAATGAGACCCCGACGTCAGCGAAGAGACTGAAATTCGTGAGTTCGCCACTTTGTCTCATTGGCATTTTCTTTAGATGTTTGGGTAGAAATATTTCAGCTTATACTTTAGAATACTGCTGGCATTTTGGATGTCATTAAACGGTGCACTGTTATAATATTCAAGTATCTAATCAGGAAGAGGCAATGAATTGTGACACTTTAACACTGCATGGCAAAGTGTAATGGAAATAAACAATTGCCAGTAGAAATACGACAACAAAAAAAAATTACCACTGAACATCGACGAACGATGAAAAGCGAATCACGAAAGTCAACACCACAGAATTTAAAAAGCTAGTGCAACTAATAGTCGAAATACAGTAGTTCGACGAGAAACTTACAATCGTAAGTAAATTTCAACTTCACTTATCAAAAAACCTCTTTGTGTATTAAATGAGAATGACAGAAGCCATAATGTATTCCAAGAAAGAAAATACATCAGGCAACGGAGTTGGCTCAAAAATATTTGTAGTAACACTACTTATATGTTATCAGAGATCTCAAAATTACCGCAACAATTACTCAGATTGCTTTATGCTTTTATGTTCGCTCTCTGTGCCCATCATTCAAACACGTCAGCTCTAATGGAAGCCACGCTATCCGTCTTGGCGCAAATCCAAAAGTCAATTATCGAAACCGACTTGAGGCGATAACTTTAGCAATTATTTCTCATTTGCACTGCACCTTAACGAGCACAGACTTCAGGTATGGTCGCACGACATTCGAGTACGTCGTCAGCGTTTTTGGCGAGGATTCTCCACTCCAATTTGCTGTGAACGTTGTTAACAATGCCTTCTACTTTATCCTGACTGGAAATAAGTTTTGCACATCAACACAAATAACAGAATGCCATGTCGCTGCCGGCAAAGTAAAAGAATTGAATCAACCAAGGTCATCTGGTGAATGGCGTAGAAGGTAACTATTCTATATTAATGTAGTTGATCACCCACAAATCTGCGTTAACCATCCCGTCTCTTCAGCGTAAATTAGAAGATTTTACATATGATAACCTCATCCTCACTTAACATCAGGTGTGATTACATTCTAGCGTTAATCAGTTATGAAATTAAAAATTGTATGAAATTGAGGCGTCATTCCTTATTTTCCAATGAGTAGAAGTTGGAAAATAAGGAATGACGTCCCAATTTCATACAAGTTTTTATTATTAATGTCGATATAAGATTAGTTATGCATTTTATTTTTTATTGAAAACTAAAAATTCTTTAATTCTTTTACAATATGATCAAAATTGAACCACGTTTAGTTTCCAATTCGCGCTAAAATGTTTAGTTTTGGTTAAAGTTCTTTGTAAAAGCTTATCACGTCATTACGTGATATCATAAATAATGCATGACCTAAATAAAATGTATTTCTTATAATCAAAACTCTTTTCACGATTAGGGATATTCGTAGCAATGAATCGATTTCGATGTCGTCATACTTCTATATTGGTGATAGAAATTAGATTATGTTGTATAGTGTAGTATCCAAGCTTGTTAAAAGCTACAATAATAAGAACTATATTCAGTCGCTCGAGATTTTTAAATTTTTATGGATAATAATAAAAACAGTGAAGCAATTCATTTATTGCATGTAATTGAGCTAAGTTAATAACCGCAGCGTCGTCCGGCAAGTTGTGGTTTGCAACTCTGCGATTTACTGCCGACGCCACGTGCTCCTAATGTCTGCTACTTGCCGACAACTTAACTTTGTACTTGGGTGTATATGTCGCAGGCAGATCGTTGAATTCGTGAAAAGATGTGCTGTTCAGAGCGGGTTGGTTAGGTTGCTTTGAATAATACCGAGAATAGCGCAGTTTCCAATAATGTAGGAAATATCCGACTTGTTTGGTGTAGTGGTTAGCAACTCTGACCACTATACCAAAAGGTTGCAGGTTCGAATCCCGCTAGGGGCGTATGTTTGTGTGGTGAATACGGACATGTGTACCCGAGTTATGGATGTTTTCATTTATAATAAGTATTTATTAAAAAAAAATGTATTTATGTAGTATATCAACCATCTGGTATCCACAACACAAGCATATAGTTGCTTACTGTGGAACTAGATGGCGCTGTGTGTAATTCTATGTCTAAGGATATATATTTTTTTTATATCCGCCATACATAACGATCTGCTTAGTCATTTCATGAAATGGCTAATAACAACGATCTGCTTGCGACATATTGCGATAGATATACAGATATTACATATACAGGATGAAATTTAATTCGTGTAATTCCTGTTTACTGGTGACTGCATTCTTGATTACGAACAACTTTCCACTAAGAACAATTTTCGTGGAAAGTTATTCGTAATCAGGACTGGAGTCACCAGCCGAAAAATGTTGGACTTCAATACTAAAGGTGGTTTCAGAATGGTTTACTTTGTATGGGTTATCGAAATATTTTCGATCGAGTTCGACTACGGTTCCATACGGAAAGTTGTTCGTAATCAAGAGTGACGTCACCAGTTAATAAGAATTATATGCTTTCAAATTCAACCTGTATATACCCAAGTATGATAGCTGTATTTTTACCAGACTGCCCCAGGAAGGAGGTAAAGTTTTCGCGTATGTATATATATTTCTATATTACCTCCTGTAATCTAAACTACTTAACCGATTTTCAAATGTAAAAGTGTTGTTAGTAGCCTCGTTTTGAGCTCTACAGTGCAATAAATACATTTTGTGGTAAAACGTTCAACATACAATCGAAAAATACAAAATTGCGTCTGCTTCCATGTATTCTTCGGCTTTTTTCTTAGTAAATATTGATATTAATATTATACTGTGGCTATTATTAGATACTAGACAGGTGAATTGTCTCTTAATCATGTAAATAAGTAGAGACAAACATGCCTGGCAATGGACGTATTTCGGCTGATATGATTATGATAAAGGGTTTACCAATAGAGTGATCACATATAAATTTGGTTAAGATGTGATGTTACACTCCAGAGATTGACCCAAATAGTATATAGATAATTATAGTATTTTACTTTGATGATGTAATGATTGTAGCAGAGCTCTGAAGTCGATTGTTTTGCCAATTTTTAGCGGGTCAATTGCTCATTAATTCTATCGCTCTTCTGTATGTCTTGTATTTATGTGTCGTGGAAAGTATGTTAATAAATTGTAAATTCTACTCTATTCAATCGCAAAATCTGTAGACAACACAGCAAAACAGTATTTATAAAAAGCTATTATATTAGTTATCAACGTACTGATGTTTAATCTGTAGCAATTAAATTATCAGGTTGGTAGCAATGTTCGTGTGATTCAAAAATAGGGCAAATAGGAAATGCGTGATAGATAATTTGATCGCGTAATAGCTTTCAAACGAGGAATTCATATATAAATCAAATATGTTAACTATGTGTACAGGATGTATTTGAATACGTGTAATTCCCATTACCTGGTGATGCCACTCTTGATTACGAACAACTTTCCACAGGGAACCATAGTCGAATTCGATCAAAAAATTTTCGATTACTCATTCAAATTAAACCATTCTGAAACAACCTTTATGGAAGTCCAACAATTTTCGGCTGAATTCAGCTATAGTTCTTAGTGGAAAGTTGTTCGTAATCAGGAGTCGAGTCACCAGTTAACAGGAATTACACGAATTAAATTTCACCCTGTATGTTTGACATAATTTTTTATACCCTTGAGCTAAAAGTTCAGCAATAAAACTATTTTTTTTTTTATATTTTTTTGAGTTTCCAATTCGACATTGTTGTTGTAACTATACAAGAAAGCAATAGGAAATCTGTGCAAGAATCCATAATAAATGTAAAGCATTTAAAATAATAATAACGCTGGATCTGCAGCACCCATCCACTGAGAACCTCAATACTTATGGCTCAAGGGATCAGATCCACCTCCGCACTTATCTCACTATTAGTCCTGTAAGCCAGAATCAACAGTGGTACTCTGCACAGCGCCTACTGAAGGTCGACGGTGCCCTACGTGACTCTATTGCTACCTTGGATTGCAAACTAAGTAAAGAAAGAAATAGGTGTGTAAGTAGGAAAAGAACTTCATGAGGGTCAGGCGCTCATTGTCTTCTTCGAGAGATATCTGAGCGTCTGACCGAAGTTTCAATGGAGGGAATGCTGGTCTCTAATTCGCTTAGAGGCTGTCTCGCTGTTCAAAGAGGAAACAAACTTAGCCTCTCAGGCTCCCTTCCGATTCCGCGAGATCTGAGATAAATTTTTAATTTATGACTGTATTTATTTATTTTGTTTTTGTAAATATGTAAAATAATGGCCATGACAAAACAACATTAGAAAAAAATTATATGTTCCAATATTTGAATTGAAATTAGAAACACTTATCTACTGAGACGAGTTACAGTCGCATTAAAACCTCACAAAACATTTATTTTTAATTGAATGAGATCCCATAAACTTTTGTGAAAATAAAATGGCGATTATCATGTCAGACTTGTTTCATTTCCAGTTTATTTCCTCTCAGATGTTAAGTGGCTGTTAACTTTAGCGATGGCTGGAGTAGGTGACTATTGCAACCACAGCAATACATAATGTATTTTCATTGAATTATCACATTTATTTTACATATTACGAGTAATACGCGCGGATTACCTCTCGTTAAATTCGTTTACATTTACATGTGTAATTTGCTTATCCGCGGCAACTACTCACATTATCGGGATAAAAATTATATGTTCTAGTCCCAGGCATAATCTACATGTCAATCAAATTTCATCCAAATCCATTCATCTGTTTCGCCGTGATGGAGCAACAACAAAAATCTAAACTTTCGTATTTATAATGGATTTCGTATTTATATCCAACTAGGATACAATATTAGTTGGATTGTCACTGTTACAATTCGCAAATAGGCAAAATTACACATTTCTATTTATCTATTATATTTTATTTGTTTGTTTATTTATTATATCTATTACGTACCTAGTTTGACGTAACAACTTTTCACTGTGGATAACAACATAACTTTCAAGAGGTATGGGGGTTCTCAACTGTCAGTTGTAAAATAAGTTGTTTTGAATAGATAAATTTGTAAATTTGAAATTCAAACTATCCTGTGGTTTTTGGCGCGTAATACCAACCCGTCTCTTTCTGTAGGTGTTGTTAAAGGCGACTAAGGGACTTTTCATCACGAAAATATGCGTGTTTTAACACTGAAGGGCTAATCACGCATCATGTGTGAATTTCTGTACCTATGCATATTGCGAAAGGTTAACCGATGTTGTTTCAAGCATAATAATCTTTAAAGTTGGGTGTATTGACCACCACGTTTGGGTAAAATATCCAGAAGTTATGTTGGCGGTTTTTTTTCATATTCATATTCAAGACGAATGAAGGGGAATATCAGTAAATATAATATTAGATATGATATGTTAGCTAATTATTTACAATAAGTGAATGCTGACTAATCTTTTCTAGAGACTAACAGTGAAATGTGATAACTCATAATTAAAAGATCGGAAGTAAAAGCGGAACTCGTGCTATGAATGTACAAACAAACACAAGTCATTTTACACATTTTTGTATTAGTGATTCATTCAATGACGGCACCGTACTTGGAAAACAGGACAAGAGCCTTATCTCATCCTGATAACGGATTCTTTATGCCTGGCCCTTTATTTTAGGTTATTTTACTCGACGATATAAATTTAATTTTATGTTTGGGTTACGAAAGGGTATTATTGAATTATTAATGAAAATGTCCTGTAAAAGATTATCTAGTCTCAGAAACATTTGGTACGAGCCAATAAAGGTGAAGTTTATAATCGAATCTTCATTTCAATTGTGATATGAAAGTCTAAATGAAATAATAATATGGTAGCATTGAGTGATTAAGTTCTTGATATAGGCTTGCCAAAACGTCCTGTTCCCGTAATATAAAGACAGAAGTTTGTTACAATTATTGATATAAATGCGTCATAACGACACCTACTAAGGTGGCGCTACTGTCGCTACCAAGCAAAGATGCTTAAAACACTCTCATATTTCCACAAACAAAACTTTTAAACAAGTCCTTCAACTTAATCAAAAGCATCCTCAACAAAATTTGCTAAATTAATGAATACCTTAACAAACAGAAACGGAGCAATAAGTTTTGAAAACTCGGTAATTATTTAGTTTCCAAAGAATCCGCAACATGGCGGTCCTCAGTGGCGCTATAGTTTTCTATACGTTTTTATACAATAGGGTAATATGGAAGGGATAATATAATTGTTAAATTCGTTACAATTGATACTCACCCACATAACAACATTGAAACAAAATAGTGTGTACTTGATACAATATATTTGGGACTCCAATTTCCCGACGCCAGAACCCTTTCCTTCGCCAGCTCCGGCCATTGCACTAAAATATACTTTTTATTTTCACTAAAATATACCTGTCCACTCGCGGTCACAATTAATTCGTAACTACCTAGTTATCTATATAGATAAACCTCGCAGCTAGGTTATCTTTGTTTGCCAAGATAACGAATATACCAAAGATAACGTATAGTTTGTATAAATTGCCACACCTGTTTATTATTTAGCTTGCACATTGCCATTGTGGATAGGAGCTATTGTAGAGTATCTATTTTCCCAGAAAGAGATACTAGATAACTATCGACAGTGCAATAATACAGGACAACACTACTGATGACTAAACTACCAATTTCTATTCATCATCATCATCGTTTTCATGAAATGCTTTTTGGTATTTCTTCATGATTTTACATCTCTATTGAATATGGAGACGTTTATTTTGGATACGATCCTCAAAGACCTATTGTTATTTATTCTTTCGAAGGCAATCTAATTTTTTTTCGTGTAATTTTGTAAGGTTCCTATTTCCTATAGTAATAATACATCAAGTTCATCGACATAGGGTTCAAGAGGAACGTGTTCGAAATCCGATAATCGAATTCAAACTATAGGGGAAATGGTTGCGGCCAATATAAACGTAAATAAAGAAGATATACGTTTTGGAAAATCCCCACGCACGAAGTGGTATCGTAAATCCAATGCTTGCGATGATATAAATTTCAACATTCGTAGCGAGCATTCGGGGGATGAGAGCTGGAAACACTGTAATGTCTGCGGCGCGGGTTGCTTGCAGTACATTGTCAGTAGTATGCAAGAGACTAATGGTTTAAAGATGGTGTGTCTGTATTCAGAGGGTTCAGTATTTCGATGATTCCTTTTAGATAATGTTTATGTTCATGGATATAACAATAAGTTTTTTTTATGCGTAACAGGTTGGTACTAGACCTCAATCACACCTGATGTTAAGTGAAGATGAGGTCGAAGGTGGAAGCGTACTGACCCGGAAACCCCAACACATTTGGGGAACTGGCTATTTTTTCTCTGACAACCGGAACACAACAATGCTATTAACATAGTTACTTGGCGGCAGATTTAGATAAGATGGTGGTAGCTAGCCAGACGGACATTTAAAATGCCCTACCAACAACCAAACCGAGTACTTAAACATGTACCCCGCTGGGGATCGAACCCGCGACCTCCGAATCGTAAACCCAATGTTGTTTACATTGAATTTTATTTACATTGAATTGTAAGTATAAATAATTTGAAAATTTTACTGTAAAATTTCTAGCATTCCACATGGGGCTTCGCCTGCGTTAGAATAATTTTACCGCGGATATGTTTGTCATTTTGTCCAGATAAAAAAAGGTATTCCAAAAATTCAGAATTAATACAGAGGTGATACTATATAATAATACTATGGGATAGATAATATGGGATAGATATGTTACGAGAAGTAGGTACTGGAGTATTTCTGTCATTAAAAAAGCTTACTTTGTAGCTTGTGTAGGAATTTGCTGAACAGGCATGCTTTTAAAATAATATAGCCACGGAGTACGGAAGAGTACAGCCATCCAGAGATAAGTTTGTTGTTTGCGAAGGAATTTGCTAACGTCTTGGATGACGGTGCTACCCGTAGGAATACTAGACTTGAGATATTGCAACTGTGTCGGACCTTAAGCAAGTCTGTGTTCTATAAAAAATAAGACCAGGTTTTATTATTTCAACCTAGCCTATCTTTTAATACTATTGCCTATATTACTAAATGTTTATGGCAAAAAACCGACCAAATACGTGTCGGGCCACGCACGCACCAGTGTAGGGTTCCGTACTTGCCCTCACAATTTGCTGACTTAGATGAGGGCTTTTTGTTGTTTGACAAATAATTTTCAACTAAAAGTATCTACATTTATAAGTTTTTCGACTATTATTCATTAACTTGTAAAACCTATTTGTTTGTAATAGTTTTACTTTTTACATACTTTTGAATTTTTATTTCTCAGGTGCATGCCTACATAGGTTTCTTTACGATGTTTTCCTTCACCGTTTAAGAGCAGTCGGATAAATGCAGATAAGTAATTAAATTAAATTTAAAAAGTCATTGGCACATGACTTGCCTGGGAATCGAGGTCCGGGACCTCCTAAATTGGAAGATCGCGTCTTAACCGCTGAGCCACTGACGCTCCTTTTTTATTGTTTAACATATCTCTTTCATCTTCATTCTCTCAAAGTAATATTGATAGCAATAATATCAAATAAAGTCACGTCTAAGGTAAAGCTCGCTTTCAACACAAGCCTCTGGTGCACTCTCACTTGAAATTAATCTTCGGGAAGCCATTGCGGTGACTATTTACAAAGCGTCGTCGTATTCCCTTCTGGCTCCTCATTCTGCTTGCAAAATATCAACAGCGGTGTCACTTAGCGTTGCGTTTTTAATATTCTCTTTTTATTTGATTACGAAGATGTATTTCAGAGGGCAGGCCTTAATTCCAATTGCTTTCTATTAAAGGAAGCCGGAGGTCTAGATTTATACATATTACACCAACATGCCCTGTAGCTGTATGGTGGATTATGGATACTTTCTTCTAACGAGAGCGATAGGTCACAATAAATAACAAAATCTGTTGGACACTCAGTGGGCCTATAGTATTCAAGAGGGCGAACACCTTTTGTTTTGCCACTTATAGAATTTGAAGAAAAAATTTATAATCTCAATTTCGTTAAAGTATCGAGATAGGAAATTTAAATTAATATCTGCTGTCTTGCACTACAAGCTCGTTAACAGAGTTTCGACTACGTATATGCATATGTAATTTAAACAATGACATGTCAATTTATTTCGTCTATAATGAATTGATCGAACGCTATACGGAAAACTCGTATAATTAATATAATGAAGAGTACTGGGAGTTGTAATAAGCTTTAATATTAATTAATTAAGGCTTGAAATATTGCGGCAATAATTACGAGTATATTTTGCAATCTCTATGCCCAAACAACATATTAAATGCCAGATTATCTGAAGTTAGTCTAGGACCCCTACTAATATACAATTTCTTCATCAAAAACACTGACATCTTCGACAGTAGTAATCACTAATTAATTTAAATTTAATTGTGTATTCTAAATTAGTTCCTATCTACCCATCCCAAGACTTTTTATTTTTATAGTCATTTAAAAAAGGCAGAATTGCTTTTATTTCATTTTCTGTTTCAATGTTTACTTAGTTTTTATTTCAGATCTATTTGTATTTTTGGAACCATTCTTCGGCGGTAGCAACTGTATTTTGTTGACTATAAATCAGCACTTCTACTGAATTTCTATCCTATTATCATAATTTTCTTTTTTAAAGATAAAGATAAAAGATATTTTTTGTGCACAAAAAATATTACTGAAATGTAATGCAGTCCTGGCTCCTGAAATAGGTGAGACCTGTATGTCAGGAGTCAGTTCCTCTCCACACAGAGTGACAATTAGATTGTGCTAATGCCTTTAGAGTATTAACTTAAACAAAAGAAATTACAATTTAAAGAAATCAAAGTCTTCCAACAGGTTAAGTTATTATGTAGCATCCAAGCTACTAACAGTATTATTAGTAGTAATGATCTATTTAATTACCTAAGTATGTGTTATGTATGTGTAGTGTATGTGGGGGGGGGGGGGGGCACAGTTTAGACATTTGCAACAACGCCGTTCGGTTGAAAGTAATGTTTCAACTTTTATATGTGAAGTCAGTAAGATTTGCAGTCAGCACTATTAACTGTGTAATATAATAGTAGTATTGTTACATATAATTAAAAAATAAATAAAAAATATATAATTGCCTTAAATCTTCTCAAAAGTTAGTAAATAAATAAAATTAACACTATCATAATATATTGTATAAGTTGGCCACAGTACGCTACCGAAAAAGTGAACGCAGGGAAATCTGTGTTTATACGGGAAGTGTTATCATACGGCCGCGTGTATCTACTTAATATTTGTTAGGTAAGTCCCTGAACTTATTAATGATTATGCACACAGCGCTGGCATTATGAAAACTGATCACATGTACGTCCGCAGGTCTATAATTACCATAAATCCGAATATAATCCATAACACTAACATTTGCAATAGCGACGGAACAATTGTTGTTGGGGAGGTTTTGTCCCGTGGGAAAAGTAACAACGGTCTACCTTACCTATATTATGACTGCGTGATGTGGCTGAACTCTGCATTTCGCAATCCTCTCACTGTCGCTCCTGTAAGCTATCAGTGGGGGTTTATACGAGGGTATTATGGGTAAGAAAATAAAATAAAAATACCGA
This sequence comes from Oegoconia quadripuncta, assembly GCA_949316235.1. Lineage (NCBI taxonomy): Eukaryota > Metazoa > Arthropoda > Insecta > Lepidoptera > Autostichidae > Oegoconia > Oegoconia quadripuncta. The sequence goes on from OX438746.1 coordinate 21,380,643, forward strand.
CTTATACTTATCCGAAGAACGTTTCGCCGAAGCACGTTTCAAATGCCGAATACATTGTGGTCTTTGATTTTATAAAAAATGTTGGTATACCATTATACGCCCGCCCCGCTATCAGCAGATGTACATATGCGCGTGTATCTTTTTTGGCGGATGACATGTTTCACAAAAGTACTTCGTTTCAAGATGCGGGTGGGGAATCGTGCAAGTATAAGTCGTATAAGGGTCATGAGAATTGGGAAGAGGATTTGGAAGACGGAAACGGTGAGTGTGAGGATGAGATAATGTGAGATGTGAATCAGAATGAGGATAAGAATCAGGTGAATGTAACGATGAGGGTGAGATATGAAGAAGTGATTGAGGAAAACTATGAGAAAGAGGATTAAGAAGGGGATGATGAATTGCTTTTGTGCTCAGAAGCTAAGTATTTGTAAATAGAAGTAGATGCTATGTCGTAACAGGTAGTCATAGAAAAGGCGGAATGTAGAGAAGTGTGAAAAGGACTCCACCGACAAGAGCATAGCTCTTAAATAGAAGAGAGAGAGAAAGCTCAGTGTTTGATCCCAATCACACTTACGGTACAATTTGTCTAACTTTAATGGCAATGAACTGACTTCATTACCATCCACCAACAGTTGGTCGAATGAGCCAATCCAATTTATTCATTTTATTTAAATATTAAAGTTTAAGAAATATTGAAGTAACTCAATAAGGGAGTCACTGATAAATATTTTATACAAACTATTATCATCTTTCTCTTTTTGTGGTAAATAATTAGATTGTGATCCGCTGTTGTACAATATGATGTTTCGAACGAAATCCAATTTAATATAGAAAAAATATAAGTACCAAATAATTACTTTTTGAAATTGATCGAAGAACTTTGGCAAATTACATATCGCGGCATCTTTAGCAAATTACACGGCTTTTGTTTGATGAAAGTTCTCTACGAGATTTGCCAAATCGTCTATTTCTTCTTTTTTCTTGTAAAATTAATCGAATTTCGTCTAGAATTTTCCTCACTGTTTTTTTTTAAATAATGCTTTCTTACTATATTCACCATCATTATTGTCTAAACTAGTAGGGTTAATAACCATCGAGTTCACATTTTGTATAGTATATGAATGCGTCAACCCTAACAGTAGGTATGGTACCTATGTTCAACGAGCCTCGCAGACACGAGTAAATAATTTTTCTGATTACCGTGCCCGTCTCCGCCTAGCAAAGCGAGGCGACTTATCAGGACCTCCAGGAAAATGTAAAAAAGATGTACCCATTGCACTATTGCTTATGGTGATATAGCAATGTCTTCGCTTTCATTAAGTAAATAATTTATAAACCATATTGCGTCGCTTGAGCTGGACAGACCGACAACTCTTTCGCTTTCGGTAATCAATCAGTTTGGTTTAAAAATATGACGACGATGATACGTGACTTAAAGATGTGTGACAAACATTGTGTTCAGCAATTATACACCCTTTGAAAGCATGAATGAAGTCACTCTATTTACGAATATTTTTAATACCTCCGAAGTCTCCAACCTGATTTAATTTTGGCACCATTATTTTGAATGGACTCGGCAATCCATTCAAATGATGCTAAAAACTATCGCTCACGTGCACAAACATTTAAATAATTACTACCTGTTTAAGTGTTTAAAAACCAAAAATACAGACAGCATAGTATTACTTATGTCATGTTCGACATTTTGTAATAAAATGTATCCTATGAACTTCTGGGGATCAAAATGAAACTATGGACAACTTACACTTCAAAATCAGTCAAGCCTTTAGGCTGCAGGACGTAACATAGAAAACTACATGCATACTTTCATACATCCGAGCAACATTACATTTCTTCCTGGGACCGTTGTGTAAAGAGCCTATTAAGCCAGCGGGAGGTAAATTATAATTTGCTCAATTAAAATTATAGAATTAACTACAGAAACGGTAGTTAGAGGAGATATTTTATAGAGATAAGTTTACATCACGTCAATTGTTAAATATTTTAATTTCTGACGCTTCGTATCCAAATCAAAAACAATTTTAACTTGAATAAAAGAGACCATGTTTACATTGAACGCGACCTGCTTATTCAGAATGCCCAATTGCAATTCTTTATAGGGATATAAGCGGTGGTCATTTTTTAGGAAAGTTAATGTTGGTGAAATGGATAATTTTTTCAGTAGAACTAATTACTTATTATTATTGAGTTCTCTATTATTGTTTGTTTGTCATAATTATTTTTTGATTTAATAAAGCTACTGTCTTTCAATTACGAGGTCTATATTTTTATAAAGTAAAACTAATGGGAACAAATAACACCAGCGACGTCTTAATATCAGTAAGTCTGTTGGGAAGGAAATTCCCAGTATTTCAACTGATAAAAGTACTCGGTAAGACTACTGGGAATGGTAGACCCTTTTTACGTTTTTATTCTGATACAATATTATCGTTTTATACAGAGGATTCTAAAATGAGCAATTACCAGAGGGCTACCATAACAAATATACAAGTCATTATAACAATCTGTCCAAAGCAGAATTTTAAAAAGGAATAAATTAGACCACTTACTGCTCGAGACGTCCCGTATGTCTATTTCTACATTTGTGTTTACCCAGAAGTTTTCACGATTGGAGCCAGGCAACTTGATATTATTCGGAAAAATTTATTTCCAGTTACATAGGTACTATTTTGAGAGATGCAGATGTCTAGTTTAGTAAACTCTACAACTGCACCAAGTTTTGTCGACGCAAGATGTTGTCGAGACGGGGCTTATTGAACGGCTACGTAAAATCTATAAATAATATAAGCCCAGCGTTTTCGAGAAATCGCAAAATAAGTTGCGGTGTCGTTGTAGAACTTTTCTTTTCTGTCGTATAAATTAAGCAAGAGCCCTTGACGTCAACGATCATTGTTTCAAATTATAAGGTAAGTAAGTACGTAGGTTAATAAATTAACAATGTGCTATGAAATATAAAAAACTTCTGGCAGTTGAAACAGTCATTGTTTTATAGGGTTTCAAAAGAACCGAGCATTCACAAAGCTTGTTTGTTTCAAATGAACAAAGTAAGTTAAAAAGTCACGACTAAAGTGAAATTGTTTCATCACATTGTGAATTAAGGAAAGGCCTTTCGGAAGGAGTCGTTTTGTATGTCTAAGGGAATTTGAGAGCAGGTGGAGAGCACAATTAAATTGTGCAGGTAGGGGCTGGCGTCCGAGAAAATGTAATAAGCGAGTCGCCTCCGACCAAATATTTAGAGACTATACTCTGGGGCCACTTCGTCGGCGGGGGCGGTTAACAACTTTACACATTTTTGTTGGTTGGCCCAGGAATTAGGGTGTACATTTTTGCTGAAATTAGAAAAGCCACGGTACTTGGGCCGTTGATAATTTGTTTTAGTTGTTTCACACGACATGTTGTACTGAAGGAAGGAGCGGTGAGACCGTTAATGAAATTACTAGTCAGCAAGCTAGTCTAAATTTAAGGATAGCTTTCACTGATTCGCTGAACGCTGAACATTCAGTTTACGTTAATACTAGTAAGATAACTCGTATTTTATTTAGTTTAAAGTTGACAGACAAAGGCTGGATACACACACACACCCACAACGCCGTCAAACATCTATCGTTTTTCGTCGGTGGTGAAAAAATTGACCAAGTGATTAGCTGCGAATTTTCCGATATGTCGGACTACTACAGTGTTATGGTGGTAAACCGTCTAAAATAAAGTGTGATTGAGGTCAACCACTATTACCTAAAAAACTACGGATATTTTAATTTCATTTGTGGATTCCGGTGCTTCGGGCCCCACATTCGCGTCACACGTGGCTGACCGCGTAATAGTAAAACGCCACCCGCTCGCACTCCAACTGTCCACATACCCCTGATTCTATTAACGGAGCAATTTCTCCAATCTCATATAATTGTCTTATTGTAGGCCCCTTGCATTTATGTTTCCGTAAGGCTTTAAATTAACTAATGTATTCGTGTTTGGATAGGTACATTCAAATGAGGGCAACATGTGTTAAATTGTAGTGTTCGCGGTGAATCATGTTTGGAAGCCCTCGGTTTGTCGAAAATCAGATCTAATTAATAAACAGGATTATTTATTGGATTGACTGTAGCACTAAGGCTTTATCAATGATGGATGATTCTTTCATTTGCAATTGATCATCATCTTATTTAAGAGCCCTGCTGTTGTCGGTGGAGCTTTTTCCATATCTCTCTGCTCTTCGCCTTCCTCTTGACCGACATGCTGCGACACGATGATTTCATCAAAACCATAATAGAAGGACGAATATAGGGGAAAAGAAAAAGAGGAAAACCGAGAATAAGCTACATGTAGGAGATAAAAGAGAAGTTGAACGTCGTGTCGTATCAGAAGATCAATTGAAATTGATGATTTTTTTTTTAATTTCTCTTTATTATACAGATACTACTATAATACATAATTCACAACACAAAGTAAGAATACCGTGGTAGGTAGAATACTTATTATAATTTATGGATAGAACAACTTTCATTGAGCGGGGTAATTAGACAATAGATGATTTTTACATAACTCTGCAAATTGCCATTGCTTTTCTCATTGATTTCCGCTGTGAAACCATTGTAAATGTATGGAATAAGTTTACGTAGCATTCTGTCTCCGAAATAGTAGATGAAGAGGTAGGATCCTCTAGTTGCACCTATAATAACCTAGATTCTGCCCGTGACTTCGCTCGCATGTAATTACTTTATTGCTGACTTTTTCCAGGTCGCGGCTTACCGAATTCTGTCTCTTTCAAAAGTCTGAACACCGGACAGGTAGACTTTCAAATTTATATTATTAGTATAAATCCCATTTAGTACCAAACTAAGTAAAGCTTGTAATTTAGATTCTAGATGACGGATAAATATACATACAAATTTATATAAATATCCATCATAACTGGAGTAAATATCGATTGATAGATAGATAGATAGATAAAAAGTTTATTGCATAAACTGGCACACATACAAGGGAGAAACATGAACAGATAAGAAAACAAGAGACATACAATTTTTAACAAATACAAACAGATATAAACAAATATACCATAACATTAAAAATACCTTCAAGACTTACTGCCGATTCATTATATGTGGGTATGTGTGCAACAGTCATGCAACAAGGTCATAGCTCAGCGCATTAAAAATGCTCAATGAATGAGCAAGCACTGATTTTCAGCTATCACCCAGGAGGCGCACGGGAACAAGCATAAAAATGAAAAAAGAAAAGAAAAGTATGCAAAAGGACAATGTGTAGTGTAGTGGTGCGCTGAGGTGAATGAAACCGTATTATTCCGTCTATGAGTAGTGCTTAGGTAGTGATTGATCAGCAAATTCTTCAAACGTCATTTGTAGTTCGACTTGCCTGACATGACGTTTGTTTTTGGGATCACAAATGCCGCCTTCACATAACGGATTATTACGGGCATTCTGCAATATATCCACTATGATTAAAAACGTATAGGTACTCGTACCTAACTACGTTTCCCGACCTCGAATCAAATCCTGTTCCGGGGCGGTCCCTAAGGAAATACACAGTCCATTTCACAGACTCCCAATAACGAACGATTTTAAACCGTATTTCTGTGTGATTAAGCTGTTTGTTAACAATATTGATATTGTGGCTCGTTGTAATGGTGAAGTTTATAATGTTGACAAAATTCGAAACAGCGTGAAAGCTTCACGGGGTGTTTGCACTAGTCTGTGGGCGACATTACGCACCGTTGGATATTATTGATGTCTACGTTTTATGAACGCATCATTGGACACACATAGATATATCATACGAGCAAATTAATAATATGTGCTATCAATGTAGAATTGTGTAATAGAAAGAGTTTTGTATAAACCTTTTCACCATATCTATCGTTTTGTCTGTCGGTATGTAAATTCGGCGTGATTATATACATATTTAAAAAATATATTTTTTGGTTACCTTTTTACATTTACCTTACATACAATGCAATACAAAAATAATTAATTATATCCACTTAAACATTAGAGTGTACTGTATTATTGTAATACAAATAAGTTTGCTAAAAGAATGTGGAAACTGGAGCCCGCACTAAAGTTTTACTAAAACCTGTTTTACAGGTCTCCAGGCCTCCACCTCCACCTTTGTATCAAACAATGACAAAGAGAGAAAAATAAAGGGAGTTCCCCTATATTGAACATTATATAGCTAGCTACATAATAAAATAATTATCCAACCATCCTGATGTGTTGATGAGATGCAATTTTGTAACGAGCATAGGTAATGTATGAAATCCGTTTCCCTAATTTACAAAATAAAAAAAAATGGTGATTTATTAAAATTGTACACCCATCGAATATTGGGATTTTACGAACTTTTAAACTTTCAAGTGGTTATTGTTAGAGTATTGTTTAAAATATATTTCCGCAGTAGTACGAGTAGTATAGTATATACAGGGTGAATTTTATTTCGGCTATGGTTCTTAGAGGAAAGTTGTTCGTAATCAGGAGTGGAGTGCTTGAAAACAGGAATTATACGAATTAAATGTCACCCTGTAAAGGAAATTGAAATGACAATTATCACATCTAAGTAGGCTAACTTACCACATGTAGTTGTGCTTGTGAAACGGTGAAACTCCAACAAAATAACACAAATCAACTGCAAAAATAACTTAGTATTCATCATTATCATAATAGCGACTGGACTTCTCCTGCTAAAACGACCTCCCCATAGTTTGTATTTAAAAATATATATTCTAACTACGGTAACTATTGCGCCTGGTTGGACACGCACTTGGCCGGTTTATTTTCTGATAGAAGGGAGAACAAGTACTCAACGTGAAAATCTTTTGATCAGCCTGATCATCCGAAATTGTCATGACATATAATTACCGCTCATTCACAAGGCTGACTCCCCAGAGAAGGACGAGCGAGACTTGTCGGGTTGCTCTTTCAATTTATGATTCGACAAAATAAGAAAAAAAATATAATTAGACTGAATATCCAAGCGGTTCATTTCCATGCTTACTTATCATATAAATTGTCAGAAATTTTATAACAGCTTCTTGCATATAGTTTCCGTTTTCCGGAAAAATTTCCGGTTTTAAAATCTATACCGGAAAATTATTAAAAAAGCGTATATCCCTTAAATAATTCATAATAGGAGAGACACCGCAAAAGTATCCATTGAATGGATGAAATTTCCAGATGAAACTTGCGGATTCAATCCCCAACTCTGATGTTGTAATTGATGTAAAGGAATATGAGTATGAATAATTGTCAGTGAATTTGTCACGAAAGATTTTAAGTACATTTCAAGGGTCGTTAGGAAAAGCACCGTCATTTGTAGTAATTAAAATGAGGGTTTTACATAAAGTATGGCAATTCCTCAACGTCTTTGTACGTAGCCGGTACACTCTTAAAGATGCTATGGGTATTAAAATAAAGTTTACGTTGCTTTTTATATTCCAAGAAATGCTTTCTATTCGACTGTAGTCGGTTTTAAATAAATACATTTTGTATTATAAATTTCTGTAGTTTGGGTACGTCGTTAAATCTAACTAAAATGCGAAAGTTTGGATGTTGTTTGTTTATTTGTTTGTTGCGCAATCACGGCGAAACGGATGAACGGATTTAGATGAAATTTGGTATAAAAGTAGAATATGCCCTAAATTGAGACATAGGATATTTTTTATCCCGATAAAGTGAGTAGTTGCCGCGGGATAAACTGCGAAGCCGCTGTCGGAAAGCTAGTAGATACTAACATATTTTTAACTTTGCATTTTATGGAAGTAGGTTTAGCCACACTTTGAAATGTATTTACGTCTAACGGATTAAAATTTAACAATTTTCATGTCATAACATCATCTCGTAAACTTCATACTTATCTTCGATATTTTTTCCATTTCGTTATACATTATATTGATATACAATAACTGCTACTATTATGCTTACTTAACAAATTTTTTAAAATATTTGTATTCATTGCGTAAATCCCAAACTCAACTAATATTATAAATAGGTACTGAAATCTCAATATAAAAAAAAATATGAATTTTCACAGCAAATATAAATTTATGTTTAGGGGATCTACTATTATTAGGGGATCTTTAGTGTTGCTAAATACTGAAATATTGTTTTACAAGACTGTGGGTTGTGTGAATAGGTTTAAACATCACAAATTTTAGATTTTTTGGCACTAATATTTTGCGGAAAGAACAGCTATGGCATAGTCATTGCGAAAATATAAATATTATCTTTTTTTTCACTCAATACACCTGATGTTAAGTGAAGATGAGGCTGACGGTGGAAGCGTACCTACCCGGAAACCCCATCATATTTGGGGGACTGGCTATTTCATCTCTGACAGCTGGAACACAACAATGCTATTAACATTGCTGTTTGGCGACAGACTTAGCTACGATGGTGGTAGCTAGCCAGGCGGATATATTTAAAATGCCCTACTACCAACAATACCGAGTACTAAACATGTACCCCGCTGGTGATCGAACTCACGACATCTTATTTGTAAACCCTATATTGTTTACATTAAGCGCCGAAGGGGATCTGGTTCCTATTTTTATTTTTAGAAAATAGATTCACGCACGCACGACTTGTAGTCCGCGAAGCAATGAAGTTCATAGGTTTTATTACGAATTGATCTAATTATACAAAGAGCTTTGCTAGAAAACATTTTTATAATGCTTGAGTTGACTTTATCTAAGATCAATGTACAAAAAATGGAAGTTCCTAAATATCCATTAATTTATTCTTCACGAAGCATTGAAAATTAGTAATCACGTTAGGAACCACAAAACAATTCACAAGTTGAAACTTCACAATTCTACACGACTACAAAATATCAAGATATTTTCCAGAAAGAGACTAGTATAAAATATAGCCTATATTTTGTCTCACAAACACAATAACCAAGATATTCAGAAAGCAATCTCACTGTCTCGCTCCAATTTCATTCCGAAATCCATTCTCGCTAGTTCCGGGGGTATCTATTATTCGTTCGCACGATACGACGAAACAAATCAGCGACAACTCGCCTTGATAGTGGGCGTAAGTTTTTCATTAATATTCTATTCATATTCAAATCTGATTCGACAGGCGTTATCGTGGAGTTCCAGAATTCGGATCACGCGCGTCGCGGCTTTCCAAAGACTGTAAAAAGATGTAGATATGATATTGTTGGAAAATTATGGCAGAAATCAAATGGTACTCGTAGATATATGTAATACAAGCGTTTTCAAATGTTTTATGAGCGTGGATGGTCAAGAGATAAATAAGTTATAATAGACTGTTTAACCCAGGAAGGATGTACACGTACTCTCGAATTCTTGAAAATGATACAGATATATAAATGTTTGTAAGTTGCCGTGGTCGCTGATGACCCTTGATGTTAAAAAGCGACCTTATATAAATAATAAAGCACAAAAAAAAAGAAGATAAATAACTAAATTTGAAATGAATCTAAATTTGTTGACACCAAAGAAATTGAAAGTATGACCAATAACATGACTTACAGTCATCTTGCTTTATTATCTAATATGATAAAAATTAAAATTTGATATTTACTCGTAAACACATAAAAAGATAACGTTATTGATTTGTTTTAATGTGAACAATATAAGTAATAAAACTGTTTTAGTTTTTAAAAATACAAAGCAAAAATTTAAAAAAATGCTAAACTAAAGGACGAAAACATCCAGACTTCGAGCGAGGTACGCGCCAGCTCAAAGATCATACGAGGCCAGAATCAATCTTGTTGATAGATCGAGGACAAACTTCTGCGAGCCTGATGACCACGGGCCCATTATCTACAACAAGCCCCACAAACTCATGGTTACCGAGTAACGAGTATTTGCGGCGCTTGAGTAACTGGGCTTCCTCAGCCGCGGCTCTGATTTTTTTTTTATGGTTAACTTGATGCGCGTTTGACCACAATCTCACCTGATGGGAAGTGACAATGCGGCCGAAGATGAAGCACGCGATCTCAGTAGATGCCTATACACCCTGATATTGAAGATCCCAAGGTTGTAGGATTCAGGAAAGACTGATGCCGGAAGTAAATCTCTGACTGACTGATTCTCGTGACGGTTTTTGGGATGTGAGAAGATGCCAAAATATCGATGCATGTGGTATCCCAAATCAATGTCCATCTCAGTGACCATGGCACTAAAGTCGCGATGGCTCTAAAAAAGTACTTTTACTTTAAATACATTTTCCGCTCTACATGTTGAAAATTTGAAACCTTTGTCATTTCGCGTTGAAAATCATAGCACGATCTGCAGACACCGAAACTCGTGATTGCGTATATTATCAACATTAACACAGCGGTATGATTTACTTATTATGGTATTGGAAGTAGTATGGAGATTAACTTTTGTGATTTATTTGTTTCAGACTTACATTTAGATTGGGAATCGGGCATCCAACGCGACTTGTCATAATAAGATAGATGTAGAAGTATTTATATAAGTATGATTTCTTATTTTTTTTTGTTTGCTTTTAAACGCTTTATTATACAAAGTAACAATATAATACATTTATTCATCGACAATATACAATTTATTTACAAAAATTCACAAATAAAAATTAGCCCCAAGTCCCTGGTTGATGGAATGGTGCCCAGAAGGCTGCGTTGCCTCACTGAGCAAGGCTGATTCTTTGACCTTAATATTGACCAGCCCTCCGATCGTGGGATGCATCAACCAGATGCTCAGATAACTCCCTAATAAGAGTGTGAGCACCCGGTCCCCACGGCCCAAGCCCTATACACCAAACGACGCAAATAGGTGATCTCCACTGACACCGGCATGTTTGCGTCGTTTAACGCTTTCTGCCTAACCGCTCGGCGATATCTGATGAAATTCTTGTCATCTAGATAGTCAGACGTTTTATAATAGCCTTTCGCACATATTTTCCGTTTAATAATGCTTTAAAATTTATTTAAAGGCAAATTTGAAACCGTACAGATTAAGATTGCAATGTTCGGAATTAGAATTTATTATTTGTTTAGGTATCTGTCAAGAAACTATTTGACGTGGTTTAAATTTTGCAGAACACAAGATTTCTGGACTGTTTTTTTTGTCAGTCTTTTTACGGAGGTGGAGTTTTTGATTTTTTTAACGTTTTTTATTCAGTGATAATTGAAAATAAACGATATGCTTTTTTATTTTATGTTGAGATAGATCATTGCTCTCTGGTAAGGCTTAAAACGTACTCTAATTATTTTACCCGAGTTCTTTTATGTTGAAGATCTCTATGGTTGCCTCGCAAAGGTCCTGGCACAATTTCCTCCAGGAGAATTTAGAAAACGAATAACATTTTCTCCAGCCCGGATTATATGGACATTACCCGAAGATTTCACACAATAGTGTAACCTAATTTCAGCAAGGTAATAGGCGTATAGGTCAGGCAATTGGTATTGATTTAGGATCAAATAAACAGGTTTATAATCTGTAGACTTCATATTATCTTGTAGATATCCAATTTTGCGAAAAGGACGCCTAGTTTAGGTAATAATTATAATAAACTTAATACACAAGTTAATTATTATTGACGACAAATATGTCGTCAATAATAATTCACTACCCACTACACCAATAGGTGTAGTGGGTAGTGACTCTGCTTTCAAAAACAACGGTTGCAAGTTCCAAGCCCGCTAGGGGTAAATATTGATCTCTTGTATACGAAGTACAGGTACAGGCTTTGCCTTCTTTGGGATTAGACAATTGGTTTAAGTATCCGAAATATTAGGTCCTTACCTATGAAATTGGCGTTTGTATGAAGAATTTCAATAATACTGTTTTCTCCGTACAAACATTTTTGATTTTTTTTTTGGGAACAGCAAATCCAAATTTAGCTAAACTTTGTGTGTATTATCGGATAACATTAAGTTAAGTATAGGTGATAAATCACATAATAAAAAAAAAAATTTCATGTGAAACCTTGAAATAATATTCCATTTTCCAAATAAAAAACAAATTTGGATATTGCTTTGAAAATTGCAGGATAAGGTACATATGATTAACGAAGAAAAAAACTCCAATTAAGGTATAAAGACCCAATATTAATCTGGTATTGATTGTAGGTATGTGTGGCTGTTGCAGGTCGTCAGAGACCTGTTTTACAACGACCGTTGCTGATCTATAGTTATCGTCACTAACCTACAGTTTGCCTCTTTGAGGGATTGTATTATTTTCCTGGCGCCTGTAGTTTTTATCTCATTCGGGTGTAATAAGTTGCAACCCAGGTAGATATTGCGTTTACTCATAGCACATGTACAGGTGTTTCCTTTGCAAAGAAGTAGAAGCTGCACATTTCGCAAATTGTAAAAAATATACAGCAATTTCAAAAGAGATCACGTTACATTAAAATAAGTAAAAGGTTAAACATAACTCGTTGAAAAACCAAGATTAACTTGACTATGTCTTACTTGGTGAATACCTTTATTTATTAACGTCAAAATTATTTTTCAAAATATTTTCAGCTTCATATACTGCTATATTAATATGCGTTCCGATGCGTTATTTTTGATAGTGGGGACCGCGTACGCGCCGTCCCCACTATAGGTCATAATCTCAGTATAACACTGTTTGTTAGTGTTTCTTTACGAAGAAACATTAACAATGTGCATGATAAAGTATATCTACAATATTCGATTCATATATCTATAGAAAATATACTTGTTTGTTAAAGTAAAAGCAAGCGTGCCCCTCCCCGTCGGCTAAACGGTTGGTTTTGGCTATGTGAAAAAATTCACAGCAGTTTGTTGTTTTACCCGACTGCCCAAGGAAGGAGTGTAATGTTTTTTGTGTGTATGTGTGTAAGAGGTGAAAATACTCAGCCCTGGGATAGGGCTACGATTTTCTGCTCCTTGTGGACTGGTAGAGACTCCAGAGACCATGGGACCGTGGGGACCGACATCTTCAAAGAGTTGGCGTCGGGTCTGGTAGAAGTATCAGGTGATCAGAGGGCAGGCAGCTACCTGGGCCAGCGCATAAGTCTGGCCATAATTAGAATTATTGACACAATCTGAAAATAAATAATAGAAACAAGAGAAATAGTGTGTTTTCCTTCGAATAATATTTTCCGCATTTACTAAAAAATGAGTCCGCACCTATTGGCAGAATGCCAGGCTTCACTAAATTGGACGTAAATTGACCCGTAAGCTAAATAAGCCAATTTATATTCCAACTATATAAGACTTTCCTCTCACTCAGCAAGAGAAAAAAAATAAACACATAGCAGAAAAGATAATTCGCGCCAATAAAAGCATTTCTCGTGGATGATATTGCCGAAATTCGAATGCCATAAAACATTTATGATTCATGTTTATTCAAGCGATTCCGCGGTGCTTTTCAGCCGTAAACCGCTGCCGATGTTTACAGGCCTCACTCATAATCGTCGCTGGTTGCTGGGTATGTAATAAATTGCGAAATTTTGTAAATCAAGAGCTTACAAAAATATAGACAATTGAACCGCCACAAACTGACAAAACAATTTCTGTAAGATTCCTTTATCTGCCTAGAGAATTCATATTCAAATCTTCACCAACTTATACAGGGTGAAATTTAATTCGTGTAATTCCTGTTGGACTAGGACCCATAGCCGAATTCGATCAAAAAATTTTCGATTACTCACACAGAGTAGACTATTCTGAAACCTTTAGTATGGAAGTGTACTTTGTATCGCTAAACTAAATTTTTTTGTTTCGAATTCGACTATGGTTCCTTGAGGAAAGTTGTTCGTAATCAAGAGTGGCGTAACCACTTAATGGGAATTACATTAATTCAAATTCACTCTGTATAGCCACCACTTTGGCGATAAAAGTTATCCCATCAAAAACAATACTTGTCAAAAAAACCAAGTCTCGCAACTCAGTTGTTCTGCGGTAAAAAGTTGTGAGATCCATGTAATACCAAGTCGGTTGTTAATTTATTCAGTCTCTACTTAAGCGACTTTCTGTCTTAATACGTCCAGTCTCTAAGACCACGATCGTGGTCCATAACAATTGAAAATCAATTGTGTCTGGAATCTCCGTACTCGAAGCATTAAGTTGTTACGTAATAATTAACAGCATCTTATAGTGACGCATATCAATATTAAAATTCTTTAATGTTTTATATAAATATATCGAGACTTGGCCATCGCACTAAATAATTGAATTTACATGTGTTTTCAGGCGATTGAATTTACACGTCTTTTCAGGCGATGGCCAAGTCTCAATATATTTATATAAAACATTAAAGAATTTTAATATTGATATGCGTCACTATAAGATGCTGTTAATTATTACGTAACAACTTAATGCTTCGAGTACGGAGATTCCAGACACAATTGATTTTCAATTGTTATGGACCACGATCGTGGTCTTAGAGACTGGACGTATTAAGACAGAAAGTCGCTTAAGTAGAGACTGAATAAATTAACAACCGACTTGGTATTACATGGATCTCACAACTTTTTACCGCAGAACAACTGAGTTGCGAGACTTGGTTTTTTTGACAAGTATTGTTTTTGATGGGATCTCATTTCTTTTTGTATTTTGTAGACAGTTCTACTTTTTTCCTTTTCGGTACCTTCTACTTATTGCATATATGTATATCTACCAGCAACGAATTTTCTTAAAGCCCTCTCTCTGACTTATGAACTTTTCTTATTTTTGTAGGTAGCCTTCCGTTTTCTCTTTTCCGGTACTACTTCTTGAGCTTCAGCTACAGTTTTTCTAAGAGCCCACTCCCTGTCTCTATGGGTTTTTCTGGGAGGCTTTGATGTTACAATTTTTGCCGTAAAATAATAAAACATCGTTACGAATAAAGCCAATATTGAAAAATTTAATTAACTGAAGACTTGGCTGTATGGGCTTAATTTTCTTTGCTGTCTTTTCTAGATTTTTTAGTTTTTCCTTGATTCATACACCAAACACTACTTATATTCCAAATTTGAAGCTTCTAGGTCTGCTAGAAGTGCCTTAGAATTTTGATGATCGGTGAGTCAGTGAGTGACAAAATTAAGAAATTTGACCCGTTATAATTCTTAAAAATACTGGTTCAAATTGAATGAAATTTTAAATATACGTGTCTTTACAATGCCTGCATAGTTACTGAAAATTTCAGTCTTCTATTTTTATCCACAACGAAGTTACAGGGGGTCGAAAATGGTCTGAATTGCTTCGAGAAAAGGATGGTACGGCCGTGACGCTTTTTTGCTCGACTTGGTGGGGGCACGGCCGTGCCCCCAGATCACACAAAGAAAATAATTATCAAAACCCGTTAACAATTGACAAAGATGTCGCGTAACGAACATACAAAAAATACAATCGAATTTAGAATCTCCTCCTATTTTGATGTCGGTTAAAAATGTGGCAATTACCGATCACAAATTATTTGGATTACTAACTATAGCCTGATATAATAACATTAAGCAAATAAACATGTGGTCGCTTAGAAATGATAGCATTCATTCTTTCATAGCGAATACTAGTGTTATTTTTAAGCCATGGTAGTTACAGGCTTAAACAAAAAGGTTTGCAGATTGAACAGACAGCTATTTCACTTCATAATGGGTACATTTTTCGGCCTTTGAGGCCTTCACATGCCTTTGAATTTTTATTTCTCAGGCATGCAGGTTTCCTCACGATGTAGTTCTTCACCGTTTAAGAACAGTCGGATAAAGGCACATAAGTAATTAAATTTAATTTAAAAACTCATTGGTACTTGGCCTGCCTGGGAATAGAACCAGTACCTCCTACATTGGGAGATCGTAACGAACACGGACCTCCTAAATTGGGAGACCACATCTTAACCGCTGAACCACCGACGCTCATAAGACTTATGAAGTCAATAATTTGACACTGGGAAAGAACGACAATAGGGATAGTCTACTTAAGATACTGGATGGAAGTGCTATTTGGGTACTTGTCCATATATGTGCGGGTCGACAATCATAATATAATATAAGCTATGAACAACAACGGTATTCAAAATAGCGCCTAATGTATGTAAGCAGTACGTACTACCGCTCACTAGGTCTTTTGCAACATTGAACTTCATACTTAAATTTTGAGCAACGAATTTTTAAACCAAGAATCTTTATTTAGTGTGTTAGTTAACCTGAAGAGGAAGAGAATCCCAGTGAAGATATACCCTTAACTTATCATACAATTATGTAATTATAAATGAGATACTTTTGATGTTTAGATATTTGTTGCTTTATAAAACTATATCATCTAAATGGAATGTATTGATACAAATATAGATTATGTCCTGGATTGACATATAAGGTACTTTTATGATGGAATTTCAAATAATTCTGCGTTTGCGAAGCTTCGAGCGGATGACAAGTATTTATAATTCACCACGGGCTCCGCCAGATTGCAGTGAGCGTTGATAGTGGGGCAGCAGAAGAATACCGCGAATAAAACTGTCAATAATACGAATGGCAGTCGTGAACTCAGATTTGACTTATGCGGCGCCCTATAAATCACATGAATAACGCTTAGATTTGCGAGAAATCCGACTCCTCTGTAGGTAACGTTCGTTATTGACAATACCCAGTTTGATTTATAAATTTGACGTGACTATCACGTGTATCTACGTAGTTTTTTTAACTTTCGATCCAAAAGAGGGGTGTTATAAATTTTAATCCTATGTATGTCGTTTAATCTAACTAATATTATAAATGCGAAAGTTTGGATGTTTGTTTGCTTATTTGTTTCTTTGTTGCTCAGTCATGGCGAAACGGCTAAATAAATTTGGATGAAATTTGGTATATAGGTAGTATATACCCTAGATTAAGAAATAGGATAGTTTTTATCCCGATAAAGTGAGTAGTTCCCGCGGGATAAACAAATTAAACATATCCGTGATAAAGTTATGCTACGTAGGCGAAGCCGTGGGCGGAAAGTTAGTACCTAGGTATATGATAATTCCAAAATGGAGCTAAATTTTATTAGACTAGCTCTCCGCGCGCAACTGGACCTGAGTAACTTTATCGCGGAAATTTGTTCATCCCGCAAGAACTATTCACTTCATCGGGATAAAAAGTATCCTATGTCTTACTTCAGGGTATATTCTACCTATATTCCAAATTTTATCAAAATCCGTTCATCCGTTTCGCCGTGATTGAGCAATAACCAAACAGACATCTAAACTTTCGAATTTATAATTTTAGATAGACTAGTTAGATTGTAAAGCTGTGTTTATTGTGTTACAACTTATCTCGACTCGCTCTAACTTCATTCCCGCCTCCTACTCATCAATTAGTGTTAGTATAAATAGAGAAAGAGCTGGTAGCGTCAAAACCTGTGGTCAAAACCGCTGGACGGATTTGAAAATGGTCTTTTATTTTCGATAGCTGATGTTTTAGAGTTGCTTGGCCATGTTGTATAGTTTTTTATCCATATTATGTACGCTTATAACAGGTATTCTTATTACAACAAAACTTTTTTTGGAAAAGGGGGTTGCCTTATGGCACTTGTTCTCAATCACACCTGATGTTAAGTGAAGCTGAGGCTAAAGGTGGAAGCGTATATACTGACCCCATCTTATTTGGGGGACTGGCTATATTCCATCAGAATTAAGAAACTTTCTATACCGTACAATTCGAGTAGGTACATAATTCAACCAACTCTTTTCACTTAGAAACTTCAAATCTTGCTTTTAGAGCTCTCCATACATTTCCAATATATCTATAAGAATAACGTAATTAATTCACACACATTTTTAATGTCCAATTTAAATATTAAAATTGTGTTTCACATCCCTGTGCCTGAAACTTAAACGCCGCATCTGAATATATTAAAATTAATGTTATTCCTTTTCGTTTGAATTTTATGTTCACTTTTTATTCACAAACGTTTGGTTTTAGTGCGATCACATTCTTTCGCGGTCCACTTGATTTAATGAAGATGACGTCGCGTTCGAAGTGAAGAAACTTTTGCAATATAAATTTTAAGATTACAAATAAAATCCCCGCGTTCTCGTCAAATATATTCACCAAAAGCGTAGTAGTCAGTTACATATTTATTAAAATGTTACTAATATATTTATATAGGTAACACACACATTACTGTTGACTGACTGACTGCATAGGAAGGAGTATAAATTATGGAGTCAGAAACCTCAGGTTTATATGAAGACGACGCATTGGAATTGAAAAAAGTTTGCATTTTTGACTTTGATCTTGAAAGCATATGAACGTGATACTCAATTAAACCCGTGTAAATGTCTTTGAAAACAATTTGCGTATTGCGTAAATAATCATGTCAAATATTTACAGCTTACAATGAGTAGTATCCAAACTGGGTTTTAATTGAATACAAAAAGTGTTATGTTATAATAAGTGAATATTAAATACCTTGTACTTTATTCCAGCTAGCGCAGACCGATGCCTTCAAAATACGCAGGCTAAAGTGCATCGAATACGTTCATATAAACGCAAGCATTCATGCATGCATTTTTAAGGCATCGGTTTCAGCATTGTGGGTGGAATAAAGTATAAATAAATTGAAAATTCCGCGAGAACCAATGATGAAATCGTCCAGTTATATCCAGTATACTGGAATGTAACTCATCTGGTATGTAACTATGTAAGAGGCAAGAGGCCCGAAGGAGTTTCACATGTGGCTTGGAGAGAAGGCAAGTTCCTCGCATGGGATGTAACTTGTGTGGACACGCTAGCACCGACCCATATGCAACTGCGGAGGGGGCGAGAGCGGCCGCTGCTGGAGCTGAGTAAAAAAAATCGCGTACCAAGATCTCCAAAAAGGTTACATGTTCGTACCGGTTGGGTTCGAGACGTAGGACTCTGTGGCCCTGACGCAAAACGCCTGGTCTAAGACCTGTCGACGCCTCTAATGTAAGCTTCTGGTGACCGCAGAGCGTCACAAGTCTCGCTATTCAGCGCGAGAACGCTGCTTGCCTGCTGGGCACTATACCGCCTCGAGTAGATGCGCAGACGCAATTTTTTACCTATGAACAACTAAATGTTTGACATGTTCATAAATAAATCAGGATGTAACTAGACTAAGTTTAAAAATAAATAAAAACTAACTATGTTAGCCAATATTAATTACCTGTTATAATAGGGATTCAGGATCGTAGCAAGTGGAAGTCTATGGTCTCTGTCTACCTCTACGTGACAGGCGCGACTTTATGTATAGGCATTCAGATAGCATGCAACTAAGCATCAAAATAAAGACATTGCATTAATTTAATCAATGTCCACTCTAAATGTCAAACACGACATTATAACAATTCAATATACTAAATACTATTTTTCATATTTAGGATATTGCACAATATCATATGTTAGGTAAACTGTGAGTAGCTATTTTCAAAACCTTAACACTTTGCTAAGCTCAATGATTTAAATTTGTTGTTTGTGTGTAAACTTGTATCTATCAGAGGAGATTTGTGACAAGTAAGACAGACCTGTATGTCATACAGACAGACAATCTTTAAACCTATTCTTTTTAGGGGAGTCAGCTTCCCCTGCGTGGAATAATTTTTTGCGGAAATTTGTATATCTCGCGGGAACTACTCACTTTATCAGAATTCCTATGTCATAATACAGGGTATATTCTACCTATATACCAAATTTATACCAAATTCATCATCATCCGTTTTGACATGATTGAACAACAAAAAATGAACAAGCAAACAAAAAAACATCCAAACTTTCGCATTTACGGGTATAATATTAGATGAAAGTATTCCAAAGTGTAAAATATTTCAACTTTAAAAACATGTTTAACAACAAATGAGTTTAGTGAAAACTATACCTACGTGTAATAATTTAAATCGAAATGCAGAGTTTCAGATTCACCTGCAATAATATTCTAGTAAATGAGTAAAGCAGTGAAATTCATAAAATTCTATACGATGTAACTTTGGTAGGATGTTAAATTAAACACCGTAATGAACGAGGAGCCGAGCACTAAAATCTCGTTTCTGCGGGAGTCGCACAAACTAGTCAAGATAAATGGAATGAATATCACTCCAGAGACGGCGGCTGACGGCAACGAAATTATAGCAAACATTTAATTTGATGCTAAAAAGAGACTTTCAAATGTTCAACGGGTCGTACAAGGAAAACATTTACTGCAATAAAATGCTTAAATATCCCTGCAAATTAGGTTTAAAATAGTATGGTGAAATATTGTAATATCGAATGTATCCAAACATTATGATTCAGTGTACAAAACAACCGTATACATACGTACATAACATCACGACCTTTATACCAAATTGGGTGGTCAGAAATATTCCAAATATTAGCGTTTGGGTGTTCCAAACCTTAAATGTTTATGCTTTAAAAACGTCGACGGTTCACCATTCGAGTTATACAGAAATACACACGTGAATCTGCTCAAACCTATCGCCGTTAAAACGTGCTAATCTATAGATATTTTTTGGGTGGAAAGTCCCTTAGTCGCTTCTTACGACACGACACGAGACGAATTGGTCTATTCTTTTTATTCCGAAACCAAACAGCCGTATACAGATAGAATTATGCGCAGAAAATTGAATCGGTGCACAATAAAGACAACGCCCACTACTGAACATAAACTCCTATGGAGCGCGGAAGCGGGTTGACAATCCCACATTTTTTAGAGTTTCTCGCCAATGACGTTGATGCCCATCCCCAATCTATACTGTTATGCTTACAATAATTTAGTCTCCTTTAGACATCCACGGGACGAGATGAGAACTATTCTACTCTACTAGGAATCACACGACCAGGAGACTGTGGCCTGTAGTCATGTAACGAATACCCGCATTCGCGTTCGCGAATATTCGCCTATTTCTTGATTTTCGCATTCGCAAATATTTTGCGGACATTTTGTTAATGTGAACGTGAAACCGATATTAGATAAATAAATCAAAAGTATTAATTACTTACGTTACCTAACAAATAACTAATCGCATTCTAATCTCCAAATTCACAGTTTCTCTTTGCGATCTGTGGAATACTGTCAATTGATAGACAAACCAATATAATAGCTAGGTATATTTGAGCGATTGATAAATGGCGCTATATTTAAAAACTGAATATTCACCTTCGCGAATATGAGCGGCAGATTTTCGCATTCGCATCCGCTTTCGCGAATGATTCAAAAATTTTTATTCGTTACATCACTAGTAAGTATTGTAGATACTAGAAAGGATAAAGATATGACTCCATGACTCGGGACTAAACGTTCGTAGTCAACACTTAAATATTTACCGCTGGCAAGATTCGAACTTGATCCCTTTGGTTTGAAAGGGGTTCCTACATACTGGGCCAATCGGTTGTCAAATAGAACGATTCCCCGAAATCATTTAATCAACCTGCGAAAATATCAGCAGATTCATTAAAATTTGAAACTGTACACGTGTAGAAACTATGTTTGTAGCTCATTACTGACAAACTTAATTAAAGCGTTGAACTGAATTCGCCTTTCTGCGACTAAAACTGGTTTAAATCACATAAAATTATTTACAAAGGGTTTCGTAGTTTTCAATTTAAAACTAACTATAATCCATGAAACTCCTGTATAGAAACTGTAAACACGTGTAAGAAGTCAATAATGTGAATCGATTATTGATAAAATATAAATTAATAATTTAATTTTACTTGTTCATTTGCTCTTCATACATTACGCTTGTGTGTGGGATTTAGCCCTTTTGGCACTACAATAGGTACCATACTCGTAGATACACACACATAGGCAGACTCGTAGACATACACTCTTTTTGCGTAGAGATTTTAAATCTCTAAGGTTTTTACAAATTTATTATTTTGTGTCCTAGGTATATTTTAGATCAACAAAACGTAATTGACTAGGCCATCGGATCGCGTCAGGCCCCTATATCATAAAATATTTTATGTCGCCCCTAAATCGCATATTATCGCGTGGTACAAACTCTTCGAAGGGTATCTCGTTCGCTTATATATTTTGTATTATATTATAACATTTTTGGAACTAGTACGTATCTTTTACTTCGAAGCATTATTTTTAACACACTATAAGAGACGCACCATAGAAACCTATATCCATCTCAATCTGTCGCCTATACAACTTCGTTTGACTCTCGGTCGCATTGCAAAATCAATTTCATTATTATATTATGAGGTAATGACGATACATAATTAATTATACTCGTATTTTATTTTGTATTACTGTTCATTTTGTCACGTTCGTTCATTCCTTCAAACGTTTCATTCATTCCGTTCCATTTTGTCCTGAGTCACGCGAGATCTAGTTAACTAAATACATATTTTGTATTATAGTGAATGATGTATAGTTTTCTTAGGTGTAGATATAGTATTTAATTTTCGTCATTCATTCATCGCCTCACACACTACGCCACGAGTGCTTTCTGCTCAAGATCTCATTCAAAATCTTATACTAACATCTTACAGTATTACAGTTTATTTACATAAAAAGTTTTCTGTCATATGCATATCTCATTGTAGAGTAAAATTAAAATGCGACTTGCTTACAATGCAAGTATTGCGACTGGTGCAGTCGCTGACCTGTGACAAATGCGACTTCTTATGCAAGTATTGTTGTATGCCAGCAGTGGCGTGCAAGTATGGTACAAGAGCGATCCCATTCTAATTTAAAAAAAAAACCCATTATTTTGCAAGCTTTTACTAGCATTATTTTGGTAGATAATATTATACGATATATTTATCGTGATTAATACTGTTCTTGGTCATTTCGCTATGATAGCTCTTAGATATGCTGATTGAAATGAGAATGAAACAATTTTTATTTTGGACAAATAAATCCTTAGGTATTAGTTACAAGTAAAATTAAATGAAAGTTGTGTTAGTAGAACTATAATTAGAGAGCACTAAAAACGACGAGGTCCTGTAACAACAGTAGCATCCACCATTTAATAGTATTGTTCATTTATTTAGGTTGTGGAGAAATCATCAAAAGATAAATATTCAAAATTTAAAAAACCTTTGCTATTCGGTTTTAAGTAAATCACATCCAAAAATTGTTATCAGCACAAACTATTGTATTGTCTTATGTTGTATTGTAATATATTGCATTGTAACACATGAATTAAAAGTTGAAACGATTTCCATTAGTGAACAACTCTCTCGCAAAGAACAGTTTTCGTAAGAATACCTATTTCAAATCGATTCAGCCGTTTTGACGCTTTTTTTTAATGTACAACGGGTTAGCATTTGACTTCGATCACACGTGATGTTAAGTGAAGATGAGGCCGAAGATGGAAGCTTACTGCCCAGGAAACCCAATCTTATTTGGCGGACTGGCTATCTTATCTCTGGCAACCGAAACACAACAATGCCATTACATTTCGGCACCAGACAAGCTGATGGTAGCTAGCCCTATCACCAACCAAACCAAGTACTAAAAATGTACCCCGCTGAGGCTCGAACTCGCGACTTCCGATTCGTAAGCCTTACGTTGTTTACATTGAGCCACGGAGACGGAGTCATATATGCCAATTTCACAGACAGATAGACATTCATAACACCCCTTTTTACGCGGGAGTAACAATGAGAAGAAGACAATGACCTAATGACACATGCTCATGAATTTTACATCTAGCAACTGGTAGTAGACTATCATATAACTACAATGAAAATATAGAACACCTCCGAGAGACTGTGATTCATCAAATATAACGTGTTGCAAATAACCGTTTTCAACTCACAGACAAACATAGGCTTCAAACTTATAATACCCCTCTTTGGCTTCTGGTTATAATCAAGATAAAACTTCGAGCAAATATGAAAAATTTAAAGAAGCTCACACAAAAGGAAATCCTTTGTCAAATAAGAAATAATTTGAAACACGTTTTGCCGTTATATTTCGTGAAGACATCAGACACATCGCTTGTAGTTAGAGCCAAGTGTTTGCCCATTAAAAATCCTTTCAGCAAATAAAGAAGTAAAACTCTTTGCTCATACACATATCACGGTATGCAACCGGCAGACGTTAAACATGAAATATTCCCGGCAATATATTTGTATGCGAGTCGTGTGGCCTAAGCGCCCGTTTATCAATATGCCCTTCGGCGGATCTCGGTTAACGGCATACGAAAACATTCTGAGAAATAACAATGGCATATTTGCGAAAACAAAATAGAATCGCGACAAGTTACAGTAGCGTTTTGTCGTATTAACAGCTTCTTTGGAGACGTAAGACAAAGCGAAACCAAACAAGTCTTGTAACATAATAATAATATGAGATGACGAAGAAAAATTCTTTGTTGTGAACAACATAAAAACATGTAAAGAAGCTTTATACAGATGTTCAAATATGGTCTAATAGCTTGGAGCGATCTCTTCCACATATCCATGGCAAAGGAGCTTGAAACATTCACAAACACTGCGTAGTGCAAAGAGTTACGAAAAATATAATACAATTATTATCATAATGTCAATACTACTATATGTACTAAGTATAAATAATAATAAATATTATACATGGTGTAACTCTAAGTCGTTTTAAGCCTTAAACCACGTATTGTTACTTAAGTACTAATTAAATCCAGAAATTGTAAAAAATACAACAAAATGTACCCATCGTTCAAAGTAAAAAACCACTAAAGAAGTTAAAAATGAGTATTAAAAAAGTATTAAACAACGAACAACAACAACAAAGTATACTTTATTGCATAACAATGACAAACATAACACAAGGATAAACAAAAAAGTGAACAATATAAATACATAAAAACGTTCAAAGTATAAACGAAGTAAGAAACGAAGTTAAAAAAATCCAAAATATAAAATGAAATTTACCTACTCAAGTAATGCTATTAAATTTATACTGTGTATTATATTACGATCTATAAATTGAATATTATATCCATAACTAAACTAAAACAAGGTTAAATAATATTAATACTACTAACATTACTAACCTACTAGTAAATTACATTACTAATAACTACTACTTCGTTTACCTGTTTTCCTTCACATTTGCAGGGTCATGCTGGAAGAAATCTCTTTTTAGAGATAAACTATTAAAAAAAAAAATACTTTCTGAATTATATGACTTATAAATTAGCGGCACTTCATGTAAACGCATATATAATAGACAAATTATTCTTTCTAAAATTTTACTGTCTTCGTAGACCTGGTAATCTAAAATATACATAGATCATGTAGTCTAGTTTAGACATCATTCGCAAACAATTCAATTGTACTATTGTGTCTACATAATTGTGGAGAGATATAAATGTTATATTAATGTATTTTTACGTTTAGGTATTGACACAAAGTTCCGTGAAAGAATTCCTATATTTTCATTTTAAGATTTAGAGCAAAACTGTACACAGCAGAAAATACCTACCAACGAAAATTCATGCCGAAATTGTTAAAAAATAGTGTTTGTATGAATAAATTGTTTGGGCCCTCATTTACCTGATTGCGAAACTCAAAATGTCCCCATGAGACCGCTGCCTTAGATAAAGTGAAAATAGACCCTTTTATTCTCCTGGATGCTGACGACAGTAGCAACCAACCTTGAAAGAAGAGTAAATGTGAAAGCGAAATTATGATGAAACATCTTTAGCGAACAAACCATCTACACTTGGCCAAACTAATATTATAATTCTGTCTGTCTATTTGTTGCTCTCTAAAGACGTACTCGTAGTACCGAAATTTGGCAGAGAGAGAGAGCTTGAGACATGGATGGCTTAGGATAGTTTAACTAGCACAAATCCGGAAATGAATGCATGTGTAAATCTTGGCGAAATTCGAAATAATTAAGCTCTTATTGTAATTTATTTAGTAAGTTTATTTCCTGCTGCCGCTTGAAAAAATGGCCAGTCTTTCCTTTTGTAAATCTGCGCTTGAGTTTACACTCATCTGAGAAAGTGAATGCAGCTTAATTTTTTCACCCCAACGACTTGGTTTTCATAACTCCAGCTTCAAACTTACAAGCATGCTTCAGACTCCGACTTGAACAATTCCACGGAATTATCTGCAGCTAACAATACTGCATAATGAGGACGGTGAGTTGGCAACTTTGCGAGTAATGCCTTTGGATATTGCACTGTTGCAGACTAGTATTGATGTAGACAGGCGCCTGGCCAAAGATTTTATGGAGTCGAATTGTGGCTTTGGTATTGCTAGGTGCATTAAAAAATTCAAGGTTTGTTCTTTCTAAATAGGTTTTATGTTGCAAATTGTGATTCGGTAAAACGAGTAAAATTATATATTGTATTGTATAATTAGGCTGAATATCGCCGAGCGGCTTATATCCATGCTTGCTTATCATCCAAACAGTCCGAAATTTTATAATAGCCTTTTGTAAATAGTTTCTGTTTAATAAAGGTTTTGATTTCATTTTACAGAGATAATTGTTATTTATGGACTTTTGATAAAGAAATTATAATAAATAATGATAGATAGATAGATTCATCATACAAACATATGCCCCTAGCGGGATTCGAACCCGCAACCTTTTGGTATAGTGGTCAGAGTTGCTAACCACTACACCAAACAGGTCGTCATAATATAGGTACTAACTTTTCCCCCGCGGCTTCGCCTGCGTGGAATAACTTATGTTTAATTTGTTTATACCACGGGAACGAGTGTTATAATAGTGACTCATCTTTTTCCCATTATTTGGAATGTCCATATTATTGCTCATGGAAGCACCCGTCCGTCACCGACTATTAACTTTTCAGCCCTATAACATGTCGTTCCAAAAGTCAAAATCATTTGACTTACTATAATATCTACTAATTTTAAAATAAAGCGCTCAAATATAAAATCCTCCATTATTGAACACTTGAATGAGCATTAATGACACGCGAAGCCCCATAGTTGTCAACATTTGCGAAACACTAGGTACTTAGTCATGGAACAAGTTGGCAGTCTCATGACAGTGTACAAAATTCGAACTAGTGCCAAGAAAATGGAGCTTTGTCTATACATTTCCACTAAGAACTCTCGCTTGATTAACTGACATGAAAAATTAAAATTATTACGTAACGTTGTTTATTGTGATGTGTGATGAAATTTAAAATACTCTATTTACAAACTAAAGGTCGACATTTTTGTCAATCCTCAAATTATTCAAGCCTCGAAATATAATACTAGCGCGTCCGATTTAGAGTAAATGTAGCAGTTTTCCATGGTACAGCACCATGCTGATTAGACGTGAAATGATGCCTGACGAAAAATAGATTTGCCAACTTAGCTGCTAATTTAGCTTATGACTACGCCCAAAATTTAAGTTGGAGGCTATTTTTAGACTTAAGAGATTAAGGTGATCGGAGATTGGTACGGACACATCTCGGAAAGTTTGTTTTGTTGGTGAATAGACACAATACCTGTGTACAAGGTACTACGTCATTATTCCGACAGGTGCAAGGATAGGTCAAAATGTCCATTGGATTCTCATGGTACACTGAACTAATGAGCCATGAGATTAGTGTTCTATATAGCTAGATATAAAACAGAAAAACAACCAAATTTATCTTCGTCTGACACTGAAAATCATCCGAGTGTGCAATTTACAACGACTCGCTCTCCACTTCATAAGAAATCTTGGATTCATTCGACACGGCTAAATAATTTGTGCCTGAGTAGGTACTTATCCGTTTGCTCCTTCAATGTCGTCGTGACGTATGTAGGCCGCTTTTTTCGCTAGCGGGTGGTCGCTGTTTAGATAGTGAGCTACGAATAGAACAAATGATAACACATAAAATTCATTGGTAAGAGCGTGGCCGTGAAGTGAAACAAATGACAAACATTAATTTCATTGCTGTAGGCGTGGTTTGGTGACTACCTCGCTCTGAACTTGATATTTAGGAGGATCCCAGGTTTTATATACGTGCTATCTTTGATAGTATCTACTCATATAATGGCAAAAATAGAGAGTAGATACAGCAGGTGCACATAATAGAAACGCCTTCACCCAAAACCCCAACTTGGGAGATTGGAAATCTCAAAAAACCGGAACACGATGTAGTTCTATCGACATTTATGCTTGGCTGATCTCTGTCTGAGATGAGACGAGCTCATCTTATCTTAAAAGTGGTAGGGGCCGTTCGGACTCTGAAGTCGCCGAGTTTTCTCCCAAAACGAACCAGTAAAAATATTCATGAAATATTCAGGAGTTCACAGATCAGTTTTTAGTATTAAGAATATTATGTTTCACATGATTGTAAAGTTGCTACATAAGCTTATTGAGTCCCCCGCAGGGCATAATCCTCTGCATAATAATCGTCACTTGGCATTGTCGCAGATGTTTTAAGAGCTCCTTGTCAATGGTGCTGCTGTCAGATATTCGTTTTTTACGGAATTCATGGAAGAGACGATTGGTCCTTTTCTACTAGGAAATATGTTTTTTGGTACTGTACTAAAAAAGAGTTCGTTATGTGTTAAGCCGAGTCTCCTGCACCTGTTTCATCGAAACATTACACAAACACATTAGAACAAAAGGGCGTGGCCATTCATATTTGTGTATGCATACAAAATGTTTTTGCTTTCCGTGGCGGATTGAAAACATCAAGAGGGGAAGGGTTTGTTTCATTCTTTGACAACCTCCGACAGCGCGTGTTGAATTTTGAGGTTATCAACTTTCGTCAAAAGAGTAAAGGAACTAACAATAATGTAAATTTTTGATAATTGTTGTTTTAAAATTAGTAGGTACATGATATATCAAGCTTTTGTACGAAACGCTTGTAGCCAGAAATATTAATGAAATACCTAATCGCATTTCTCGTGAAATTATCTAACACCGCCTTGTAGCGTTTTTTGCACATCGGGCCGAATAATGAAAACCAGTTCTTCAAAATCAGTTTCAGAGACTCGTAAGAAATTGTCTAATCCAAATCGATCTGGTCTGATACTAATCTGAGTTTTCTGCCTGATATAGATAAGATCGATAATTACTAAATTCGAAAGCACGTCTACCTCGTAAGAACTCATTTAATTTACACAAAACAATGTTTTATTTTACCAAAATCAAATATTCCGTGGAGACGAAATGTATATGATGTTTTCATACTCTATGAACCTCCTATAGGAGGTGGTATATAATACCACCTATTCTCCACCGAATGTTTTTGTGTATTGTTTAATGTGTAATGTTACAATTGAACACGCGCAGGAGACCCGGCTTTAGATGGCGTCGTGTGTGTGAATGTCCAGTCTTTGTCTGGACGTATCTCAGTAATGCGTGGTCCGATTTGACGCGGTTTTTTTTATATTAAAGACTAAACAAGAGGACAAATTCTTAGCCATGCTTGATGAAAATGGGTTTAGCCGTTTCGAATGTATTTAGATTGTAC
Source organism: Oegoconia quadripuncta (assembly GCA_949316235.1). Classification (NCBI taxonomy): domain Eukaryota; kingdom Metazoa; phylum Arthropoda; class Insecta; order Lepidoptera; family Autostichidae; genus Oegoconia; species Oegoconia quadripuncta. The sequence continues at coordinate 21,409,939 of OX438746.1, forward strand.
TACAATTTATTGGTGTTCTTCGATGATATCATAGTCTTTCGAGGGTTTTCTAAATTTTCAATTTGTTTTAAATTGAGATTAAACCCGGAGATAGGTTCTTAGCCATGTTTGTTGAAAATCGGTTAAGCCGAAGATAAGGCTTTAACATAGTTTTTTTGATCTTTCCAAATGAATAATCATTTGTTTTCTCGGGGATTTCCAAATTTTCAAGTGATAAGTCAAAAATCCCCAATTTTAGGGCAGTCTGTGAGTTCACTGAATATCTATATGGCATACCTTGTCTATATTGCATGCTTGTTATTTTATACCAAGACCATATCGATAATCTAACCACAAACTCCACCTCTGACTCAGGTAATACCGAAGTTGAAAGCTTTTGTAATTTCAGCTCGCGTCGCAGACAGTTGCGTCTTAAAGGGCGTTTAATCCGATAACGTTGGAGATACTTCGGAATATTTCAAACTTAGGCAGATTGCAAGGTCAACGTAGGTTAGACTGATCGAGTGAAACGTGAAAGTTACGAACTAAAATGTGTATTAAACGCCGCGAGAAAGTCTTAACTAAATTACGTTTCAATGTTAATTGCATAAGTTCAACGGCTTTGTGCTCTCTTTTATCTATTATTTTCTTTGTCTTAGATGCTTCTGATTACTTTACTTCTGATTGTTACTGTAAGAGAACCTATCTATATTTTATGTGTATAGCAAGGCGAATAATAGCGAATAATTAGTACCCTGTGTTTTCTGCACGCAAAAAGAATCGGACCAACTAGGCTCTTTCCGTTGGTGTCGTAAAAGGCGACTATGGGACTTTTCACCAAAACACATCTGCAGATTTGCGCGTTTAACTGCGGTGAGCTCACTCTATGTCACGTGTGCATTTCTGTATATTTCGAAAGGTGAACCGTGGATGTCGTTTCAAGTATTACACTTTTATGTTTGGAACACCCGAATTCTAATGTTTGGGATATCTCTGATCACCCCAGAGACGGGTTGGTTCTATTCTTTTACTTGCCGAAATCACACACCACTAGTTATGATAAAAAAAAAAAAAAACAAAATGTTTGATAAATACTATTGGTATACTGCCCTTTATTTGCAGGTCAGGTTCACCTCCGAAGTAGTCACATGAACTATACTGTAGAAGTATAAGATATGCACATTTTTTATGGAGAATATCTACCTACCTGCTTTCAGAGTGGGAGTGGTGTGTATATATTTGTATGTGTGTGTGAGTGTGTAAAGTGTCATTCCATGCAACTTGCTAACTATGCAAATAAAAGACGATCTCAGATCTCTCTCGCACTTACTTGTTTTTTACTTTCGGTATTTTATTATTCGATATGGTTTGACATAAGTAATTTACTAGTGATTTAGCAAAACACTTACTTACTCGTAAGTGTTTTGCTAAATCACTAGTAAATTCATCATTCAGAGACAATTTCAATATGGCGGTTTTTTAACCTTCTAGTTCTTAGTTACTTAGTTCTTGCATAATGTCTTAAATCATAACAAAGAAATAAAATTATTTTACTCCTTTCACGTTTTCTGTCAAATTATAATCTGAACATGAAAATGGTACATCAGAATTATGAAAACTTGAAAAAAACTACATAAATCCTGAGAAATTAAGTTAAAATGTAAACAATTTTACCACGGTCCGTGTTGTATACTGTAATGAGTATACTTGAGCTGATAGGCGAATTGTAAATTTTCGCCCATGGCTTCGGCCGTCTAGAAATATTTTATATTATGAAATACTTTATGAAAATGTCTCTTTTCTACTGCCTACGTTTCTGTCAAATCGAAAATTTCAATAGAGTGTACTTTTGCACCACTTTAAGCTATACAATTTCTATAAACTTTTGGAACACAGATGGCGTCTCCTTTTTTTTTCTACTGGGTGCATGTTACCGATAAGTAACATTTCGAAACATGCGTAGATAGTGTGTCGTTTTCTTCTTATTCTTACTTTTAACTAATGGTAACTGTCAGTCTAGCAAACGACATTTTCTGCCAGTGCAAAGTGTGATAAATATAGCCAAATCCACCAGTCAAGTAATTTCTTAGCAATTTGTCAGTGGTTTACAGAAGATTTTGGCGACTTGTTGTGGCAACACTATATAAAACTCCATCACACTTTTCTTTATATCTTCTCACTTGTGAACAAATAGTGGTGTGCACAGCGTTTGATCACAGGGCAGGCAGAATTATAAAATTTGCTATTAAATGTGATAAAAAATAACTACAATAACTTACTGTTACAGCAATCCTCGCAACATTTAGAATATTTCTGTTCATATCAGTATGAATCAGCTGTCTTGACAATGCATTTTAGAATAAGAATAAGAATAGTTTATTATGAACGCCACAACACGATGCAAAAACAAAGAAGTGGTAAATTATAGCTAAAATAGAAATATAATTATGAAGAAGATCCCGACAATGCTGTGCAGTTGCGGCGTGCACAAATTTTGAGGAAAGCTTACAAATTTCTAGGATTATGCACTGCCTTTCTGCATCTGTGGTGGCCACGCCACTGTGTACAAACAATAACTTTACAGCACAATATTCTGTGAAAAAAATATCCAAGTCAAATTACAGAAAACAAAAAAATTAAACATCGCTCGTCGGATCACACCTAAAGTAATCTCTTGTCTTTCTACTCGATGATTTCGCAGTATTTGTAGACTTATTTTTTTGAGGAAATGCCAAAGAGCCTTAACCTTTCAGAACATACTCAACTTTTATGTCTTTATTGCAAATCTCCATCTACCTACGCAAAAAATAAAAGAATTATTATATCCCTTAAAAAAATTGTTTCGAGTACCAAGAAGAAACAATGCAAGAAAATATTAGTTGTCTCAGCTGCTTATTCCTTTTCATGACGTGGAGTAAGTTTGTATCATCATCACATCAGCAAAAAGACGTCTACTGCGAAACATAAGTCTGCCGTAGAGGTAAGTAAATTTGTATAAATGTTATAATTTTTTTTAAACAAATCAATTTTTTAATTCATTATTTTCATAGCTAAAATTTACACTTGAAAATTAATCAGTTTTTGAAGCTACCAAATGTTGGGAATTTAAAGGGGGACTTCTGCTTGAAGCTCAAGAAACTCAAAGTTTGTTCTTTTATATATAATAATGGTATACTTAATTGTCTCAAAGTGGCAACAATAACACTAAAGTTGAGGAGTAATAGGTAAGCATAGTTTGAGCACATTATGAGGAGGGATGTAAGGCACGTAACTAGATGAGTGCTAAGTATGAATGTGGAAAGATACAGAGGTAGAGGAAGACCGAAGAAGGTGTGGATAGACTGCGTGAGGAATGATATGTGTATGAAAGGGGTGAGTACGGAGATAACGGCTGATAGATGAGAGTGAAAGAGGAGGACATGTTGTGCCAACCCCATCTAGGGTGGGATAAGGGCAGGAAAATTATGAAAGATGATTAGTAGCATGAAATTTTTTCGCATCCCAATAACTACAGCAACTCATACACACAGTGAGAAACGCGCGAACTATGTACACTGTCTAGAAAAGGGAGGAGAAGAAAGAGTTACTACTTAAATGTTGATGGTTTTATGTAGTTCTATAGGGTGACGTCCGGTTCATGGAATAATAATTTACTTTATTTGTCAAACTTACAAAAAAATTTTTGTGTGAAAAGGTCAAAACAATCCACTTCTAAATCGATATACACAGATCATGGATAAAATACTTTATCAATACCATTGTAAGAGCTGACAGGAAGACGTCTACGTGTCAGCGAATACGCAAAAACTGTGAGTGAACTGTGCTTACATAAAAGAATCCACCCTGTAGCAATCCGCTTGATACGGGGTTGATTGATGAAAGCCCTGCTTAGGGACTTTACACACGCGGTAAAGAAATAACGCGATATCACGTCAGAGCGCGAGCGTCACGAAAGGCACGACAACGAAGTGTGAACACGCCTTGTGAGTTGTGTTTAAAGTTATTCACTGAACCATCAGGCTGACTATAACAAAGTACATTATTACTATTATATTGAGTGCCTGTGGTGTGTGGAAAATAGAACTCTTCCCCTTACCATCATAAGGCTCAAAACATGTTGCTTTTACTAAACAGTCAAGTTTTTGGATAGTCTGAAACAGAGAAATAATTACTGAAATCCTGTCTCCTATTGTTCCACTGTAGAGATTCCGTATTCCATTATAAATTTCGGCTTCATCTTCTGTTGACATCAGGTGGGATTTAAACCAAGTGTTAATCCGTTGTGAATAATGTAATTTTACATGAAAACCGATAGATAAATAAATAATAGAATAAATATCCTTGGACATGCACACAATGCCATCTAGTTCCACTTTAAGCTACTGTTGTGTTATGGATACCAGATGGTTGATATACTATATAAATACATTTTTTTGTGAATAAATACTTATTATAAATGAAAACATCCATAACTCGGGTACACATGTTCATATTCATCATACAAACATATGCCCCTAGCAGGATTCGAACCCGCGACCTTTTGGTATATTGGTCAGAGTTTCTAACCACTACACCAAACAGGTCGTCCAGATAGATAGATACAATAGCATTGAAGAGACATCTTCCACTGGGGTTGTAACATGAAATTACACTAAATTCCCGCCCGCAGTTTCGCCTGCGTGGAGTAACCTTATCACGGAAATTTGTTTATCCCGCGGGAACTACTTACTTTATCGGGATAAAAAATATCCTATATCATAATCTAGGGTATATTTTACCTATATACCAGATTTCATTCAAATCCGTTCATACGTTTCGCCGTGATTGAGAAACAAACTAACATCCAAACTTTCGCATTTATAATATTAATTAGATCTAAGTGTGATCTAAATGATAGTGAAATTCGTATCAAAATCCGATATGGACGCGGATTTAGTTTCTAGAAAGTATAGTAAGAATAGTCCAAAGTGGGATTGCTCAGCTTCGCACAGCAAACAAACGCAGGTTTACCCCTCTATATTCCGCTAATTGTAATTCTATTCAACATACATTTCTCTATACGACAATCAATGTCAGCCAAGATGGTGCAACAGTATTGAAAACATGTCTACAAGGCCCCTATTTGTATGTCGGACACATCCACGTATCGACGAGCGCAAGATTACGAATTTTGCCGAAACACATTTACTCCAAATATTTATTTACTGCTACATCAAAGTGGGTGCCATTCAAGGAAGGTTTCATTACATGTTTTGCAATAAATTAAATTCAGGTAAGTATAATTTGTAAAGAAATGACAGATCTTAGTAATATAATTTACATGTTTCGTGGCGCAGTCACATTCGTTTTCGGAATAAACAATGCCTGGTGCAGTCATTCCTTATATGGGTGAAGACTATTGGTCGGTCACGGCCTATAGGTGCGGCTCGACACAAATCCACCAATCCGCACTGAGTTCGCGTGGGCGATTATGGCCCATACCCTCTCCCATGACGAGGATGTGGTCCAACAGTGCGGATGTGTAAGGCTGATGATGGATGGTTAATGAAATATAAATAATAAAATAAAAATCTACATGCACAATTAAGGACAATGTGTATAGAAAAGTCAATACGAATACGTTAGCGGCTGGTTTCCATAACGCGACGTCTAGATGCTCGAGCAACTTCGTAATGTTATCACAGGCTTTGGGGAGCGACTCCAGTCCTCCGAGATGAGCAGCCCGATGTAAGCCACCTTCTCGCACTCCAAAAGCACGTGGGCTGGATTAAAACATCTCATAATTGATTCATGAAATTATTGTTTAATGATGACAAACTGAAATTAAAGAGGATAATATACTCTTTATTGCACAACAGAAAAGAAAATACAGTTATAGAAAGTTGGTCAGAGTGGAAAGTACAATTTGGCGACTTTATCACTAAAAACGATCTCTTCCACGCAACCTTTGGGCATAAGTAGGTATAATACATTTGAAATAGATAATTCAGTTCAAAACATATTAGGAGTATGTTAGGGTGAAATTTAATTGACTTTACTCGCCCTTGTATCAAAAGACGACGTTCATTGTGTGTATTCTAGAGAACCATATGAGACCCCATATCAAATTTCACTCAGTTCACACAATATTCAAATGCGTATCAAGTCCATCATAAATAGAAAAAATCAGAATTTTAATAAAAACGGCACTCGTTGCTATATCAAATATTGTTATTTTATTATCATTTTTGCCAAATGAATTTAATAAAATAATTATATTATCATGCATTTTGTTCACTTAACAGGTTGACTGTTAAAACTACGATATTAATAATTATCAAGTTATAAAAACTAAAAAAACAATGTAGATTATCATTAGCCTAGTCTTTTATTACCACTATGAACACAAACAGTCGTAACTTCCAAATATATAAAAAGTTCCTTTTGTCCTCTAACGATTACATTAAGCTAATTAGTCCTTTATAAGTACAGGACTAAGACGACGTAGATTTTATCTGACCCGTTCGTCCCTTGTCCAGTCCAATTTCATTACATTCCGGAACAATAAATGTTAGTTAGAAACATGTCTCCTGTTATAGTTCTACTAAGATAATTGTTTTTGGATGAATGTCCGTTGAGACAAAGCAGACCCGCTACAAACATTAATCTCTCTTTGTACAAACAAAGGAATGCCGAGGCCCAATGGTATGATAGGTTGGATATAACGTAAGTAGTCTTGGATTCGAGTTGGATCCATACATAATGTGACTAGTTTGATACTTAGGTATATTTAAACTATTTTTGGTATACAAAAGGTACATCACGTGTGTACAGTCTACTAATACAATGGACAAGTTCGCTAAATCCATCAAAACTTATCCAACACATTCCAACTACCTCTTTTAATTATAGATGCGAAAGTTTGGATGTTTATTTTTGAAATTGATGAAATTGGAGAACTGGTAGAATATGCCCTGGATTAGGACGTAGGATAAAAAATGTATAAAGTAAGGTTCTTCTGGAATAAACAAATAACGTGTATAAAATGACACATTTAAACGAATCTCGCGCGGGAGAAACCTTCACACGTATATGTTTATTTGTCCTACTTTCACATCAAAACGAATTACGTAATTTTTGAAGGGTCAGAGAGTACCATATACAATCTTTTAACACGAGAAAATATTTATTCCTTCAGAAAAAAAATTACACTGACGGAATTAGAATGCAACGTAACATGGACAATCTTTTATTACGAGAAAATATTTATTCCTTCAGTAAAAAAAAATACACTGACGGAATTAGAATGCAACGTAACATAGACATCAATACAAATCGGTGTATTTTTATACACTGAGTTGGTGGTCTGGGAAGTGACTTGAACTACGAAAGGATCATGCTCATGCGAGATTTAGAGGATATATCAGGCTTCGTATCACATAACGTGAGTGAAACATAATTGGTGCCACTATTAAAGAGAATAGAAGAGAGAGAAGGAGAATAAAAGAGAGAGAGTCTTATCATCACCACAAACCTCCCATTCCAATATTATATAAGGTTGTATTTGCCTTACAAGCTCATTTTAGTTATGTCCATTAACAAAACGCAAGGGCAAATATTACAAGTAGCTGATTGTACTTGGAAAACCGTACTGGTTTCATGGCCAGCTCTATGTTGCATGTCCACGTGTGTCGAATACCCATTTCCCTCTTGGTGCTAAATGGAAAGATTTACAACATCATCTACAATAGCATCATAAAATAATGCCCTGCATGGTTAGTAAGAATTGCGGATAATTTGATTTGCGCTTAGTATTTCTGTCCCTTGGTGTCTTTAATATTATGACCATCTGATCTAGAATAACAACGAAACAAATCCCTTAATGTATATCCGAAGTGGTACATCTACTTTTCAAAACCAAAGAAGCAGCTCGGTCCGGTAACGCAGGACCTAGGCTGACCAATCCTCTCTCCACGATGGCAAGTTCACAATTTTAAACATGCCTCGACACGAAAAGGAGAAGAAAACCAAAGATAATGTTTTAGTTACACTGTGAAATGCCATGGGAACAAACCTTTCCACTTAAAAAAAACATATTTTTTACGATTTACTTTCTTGTCATTTTTCATTAAACATGAAAAACGATGATTGGTATCTCAATAAGTGCGCCGAAAGTAGTTCTTTTCTCAAAGAGACTTTAGAACAGGGAAGAAAAGAGTTTTGAATTTGGAACATGGAACATGATTAATTGTTTCTTAGATAGACTTAATATACTCCATAGTTCCTTGCCACGATTCTACCAAAGAGATCGAACTAAAATATTGTGTGAAAATAGTAAAAGCTGCGGGCCGCCGGCCGCCGTCCTTAATTTCAGAAAAATACTAAAAAGCGCGCGAACTACGCACGGAATTTGTTCACATTTTAACATTAGATAGTTTGTAAAAATAATAATTTACCTAATAAGCTTCTCATTGACGGAGATGATAAGTAGAGCGTATCACTCGAGCTCAAAATTATTTTTTACCTCGGGCGATTTAAGAATCCCTATACTCGGGATTTTACTTTAGAATTCTTTGTTCCGCTCAGGATTCAGAACAGCTCTCTCGCCGTAAATATAATATTTTGCTCCCTTGATATACAATCTACTGTTTAATTCTGGACTATTTCCTCCCTACTCATTTTCCAGTATAGGAATTTTAGTTTAATGGACATTATGCTTAGCGAGCTGTATAAAAAGACTACATGCTCTGATATGGAAAATACGTTTTCCTCCCAAGATATTTTAAAATGGCATCGTTTGATCACAGAGGACATTTTGCTACGCAGACGACCTGGAACAATATCCATGGTCGAGAAATAAATATAAAAACATCGCTTTAACTTTCGTTGCCATGTAATGGAATCAATTATCATTATAATTTCAGTCTGCATCTACTTTACTGCTGAAGAGGGTGGTTCGTTCAACTTATTGGGGGTGTTGCATGAGTGACTTCTACCTTACCCCTCAACTTTAGTTACTATCATGCACGATTGAGGTCTAATTCGTTGTAAATCCCACTATAAAAAGAAATATGGATGAGACATAGAAATTTAATTGATGAAAATTACTCTCCGGTAATTCTGATGAATTCTCAGATCGAATGTGACAACAATAGCTGGGTGGATGTAATCTAAAATTGAAATTCGAAAGCAAAATAGAACAGCATCGTGTATGATGGACAGGAAATAATACCGAAAACACGATCCGGGGATTCCATTGGAATTCCCCCAAAGTCGACGTCGCAGTAAGATTTGTGTTGGAAAATGGATTGAAGTCGGCCATTGTTGGCAAACCCGTTGACAGAAACTGAAATAACCTGAGATCCATTGGAATCGCAAGTCGTAAGCTGTGTGCTTACAACCTTTTAAATATTATTTAACAGACTGAACAGAGTACTAATGAAATGAACATAGTACTGGGTTTTCTATTAAGAATGTCGGATCTTTAAATTTAAATTAAACAAGTGGTAAATTGTGATTTTAAAATAATTTCGTTTGATTTCAGTGTAGGTATTCAATACCATTCCTTATCGTAAATAATCTTTGAAATAGCCTCCGCGACTTAGCTGGTGGCTCGTATTAGCGAAGTCTAGTTTTCAATATACTGTTCCATATAAATCAAGCTTAATTTCGCGTTTAGCGATCTTTGTTTTGGTAGGGGTTTATGCGCGTGCATGGTAATGTTTTCTTTCGATTATGCGTTTTTTGAGTATGCGTTCAATGTGTGTTCTGATTCTCAATAAATATTTATATTCCAATATGAAGTTTAAAACGGATTCTATTATCAAAAAATCAAAAAAATCTAAATATTTTATTTCTTTAACAAAGATTTTACAATATTAATATTTGGGTGGAAAACACCTAGTAAGTACCTAAGTACCTGTATCAGGTGCTTTCGCCCTTCCATAACAATTACAGGCTTTGTTAAGAAACATATCCAATTAGGTATCATATGAGTTAAATATAACTTGCAAAATAGAATGTGTGTGTGTGTGTGTGCGCGTGTATGGGTGTGTACGTGTATGGGTATGTGCGTGCATGTGTGTGTACGTGTATGGGCGTGTTTGTGTGGGTGAGGAGTGTGTGTGGGTGTGGGTGGGTGTGTGTGTGTATGGGTGGATGCCATTTTATAAATGAGTTAAGTTATCCATTGTATGAGTTTAAATAGTTAACTAATATTATAAATGTGAGAGTATGCCGATAAAATGAGTACCTCCCGCGGGACTAACAAAATTCCGAGATACAATCAATGAGTGCAGATTATGCCCTTATATTATGCCTTTATTTTTAGCCTTCATGGTTCTGAAGAACGACTTGACAACCATTATTTCCACTCAACGAACAGAAAGTATGCCGAACAAATAGCATCGAAATCTACGCGTTGTTGAATAGTAATTTACACTCATGGTTAAATGTCGAATTTTAATGAAAATTAATGAGATTTTATCTATATTAGCAACACTATCATATCAAGTATATCAAAATATTTCCTATTGAAGTAAAGTTAATCCAAAAATACACATTTAATTAAATGTCTAAGGCGGCTTTCCTACTAGCGATTTGTGGTAAAGTAATCTCGCCAACAGATATTCAAAATGTTCGGCCAGATCACCATCCAATAAATTCAATATTGTTTATAAATGCGCTGAACAACGTATTTATCGATTAGCGGGTTACATTCGCGCCGCATTAGGCACAAAATGATAAACTTGAAAAATTATTTCCAAAATCTTTCTCATAGTTATTATTTTTTGTACCTTACGGCTTCATGTCTTGAAATACCCGTCCATTAGAAGCAGCCTCGGGTTGTGCAACTATACAAAATTACCATGTATTCAACGTGTAACGGAAAGCCGAAATGTTCGAACGCTGTTAATAGTTTTAAACTACCTGAAGTACCTACTTTTTATCACTAAAAGTGATCTCTTCCATGCAACCTTAGGGTTAGGAAACATTACGTATATATATAATAGGTAGGTAGCGTGTGCGATTAATTAATTTCAATAAAATAAACTACTTAAATACTCGTACATACATAACATATCTACACAATATATATGACATATAAATATAATTTATATATACTAAATAATTAGAATGTTACCTAACTAACTACACAGTAATTAATGAGAGTAAATCATCTCATTACATTTACATGGAAACTCAGGGAGAAATTGTACAATAAGAGACTCAAAAATGTTATTGAGAACTTTGCCTAAATTAATAAAATTGCAATCTCTTTATAACTTTGTATCAAAGAGATCTAACTTCATAGAGGCACGTTAAAGCTTGAAAGGAAATTGGAGTTTCCAATGCAGTTTTTCACAATATATGCATCAATATCTCATTGGGGATCAAAAAGCGAACGCCGCGAGCGAAAGGTTACGTTCTAAAAGAGATAATGCTTTAATGGAATTGGTTTCCACGCGCGTCTACATATTAGTTTGCACTCATAAGAAAATATCAGAAAACTTCTTTGTTAGTTTTTGTTTTGACTTGTAAAAAACTGTTCAAGAATAAATTGGAAAATAAATCAATGGCCGCAATTTAACTATCAGCATTTTCCGCATGCGTGCATGGATTTAGTTTATATATCATCTCAGCCCGTAAACATCCCACTGCAGGGATATAGGCCCTCCGTCGTATAATGAGGGAGTATGGGCCATAGTCCACCACGCTGGCCCAACACGGGTTGGGGACTTCACATGCCTTTGAATTTTTATGTCTCAGACATGCATGTTTCCTCACGATGTTTTCCTTCACCGTTTAAGAGCAGTCAGATAAATGTACACAAGTAATTAAATTAAATTTAAAAAGTCATTGGTACATCGCCTGCATGGGAATCGAACCCGAACCTCCTAAATTAGGAGACCGCGTCTTAACCGCTGAGCCAAGACGCTCATTTTATATATATTTTTTTTATTTATATATTGACCGAGTCTGAATCGGTTCAGTCATTTTGAAGAAGGATGATAACGGACTATATATCCGCAAAAACATACGTCTGATTCTTAAAAACGTAAAATTCAAACCTTCTCCGTTCTATTGCGGGAAAAAAAGTTCTCAGTTATTTGGATAGGTTTAAATGCAGTAATTTTGAAGTCAAAAACATGAAATTTGTTTTAAGTTACTTTCATCGTTCCCTGATTGAATTTTGAGAAATACTTAAATATGTGCTTAATTTTTGCAAATACAAAATACATAATTGTAGGATAATTGTTCAATATTTCTAGTAAGTAGAATTCATCCCAGTTTACATATACTTAGGACCTGAATTTTGAGAAACTTAAACGTTTCTCAAAATTCAGGTCCTAAGTATATGTAATGATATGTTTCATTATTTGTCCTAATGCAAAATTTTAAGTAAATCAATTAAAGGTTTCTTGTATATGGATTCAGAAGTTACGGCTCCGCATTCATAAATCACTTTTATTATACCTACTAGTAATTGACGACTTGTATGGTGCATTTTCGCATCTCGATTGAAACCTACAAAATACGAGAACTTTTCCTATTCTCAAATTTTTGTCTCGGGTATTTTAGGTAATGCCTCCCAAAAATTGTAACCTTGTCACAACGTAGGTTATGTACGAAGATAAAATCACTTGCAAGTCAACAACATATAATTTAGGATCCAACGAGTCCGTTCACAATTTTCATGGAGATGTCCCTTACGATATAACGTGGGGTTACTGGCTCTTCGTTTTGTTTTGTGTCTCGCCGTATATTGGAAATAAATTCAACGCTTTGTGTTTTCTCCTATTTGTCACTTACATTTTTATGTGTGTTATAAACTCGGAAATATTGAAGGTTGCTGTACCTAAACGTATACGAAAATACATTATATACCTCTGTATGAAAGTGGATGGAGAGGCTTAAGTATGTCAAATATGAAAACCGAAGGGTTAGGATGACGTAATATTACTAAATCTACTTCTGTGTTGTATTATCTATTCATTTTTAGGATTTCGAACTTTATAAGGAAATACGGATTATTCGCGTATATCCTCCGTCTGTTACGGAGGTTTTTCTCTCATAACTATGTAATGTAGGTAGTGATTTGAAAGGTATAATGTTCGGTTTTATATTATATGGACAATCAATGATTAGATTGAAAAAAAAAAAACATTTTAGACGAAAATGGGGTCAGTTGGGTGAATATCAGAAAGATTTCCCGTATCCAGTCATTCATAAAAAAAGGAAAAAGTGTTAACTAATATGTGTGTAATGTATAGGTATCATTGGAATTCTAAAATTGTGTTTTTTTTTATTTGTTTCCAAAGCTAAAATTGACATTTCAATAGGGTCTGAGTCGTCATAAATTACTGAAACATTGCCCGTTTTACCGTCAGCATAATAAGTACTTGCTGAAAAAAATAATAGGTATATTATTATTTTGTAAATAGTTTACTAGCAAACTACACAGTATTAATTCTGATCAAATAAAGATATTAGCTACAGTTACAAGTAAATAGCGCAGATCAAAATGTTTCCTTCACGTAATGTCATTTAGACATAATTTCGCGCAATACAGTAATAATTACGGCAGACAAGCTACGACATAAGTAAATAATTTTGATTCTTCACTATACTGCTATTGGTACGGAACTTTAATTATGTAAGCCTGAAGTTCTTGATAAAGAAAAGTTATAGAAACTACGAATAAAGGACGAAGTCTAGGAATAAGTAAATTTATTCGCAAAGCAGATATAATATTTATTATTGAGCACTAGCGTCATCTAACTTCAAATTGTCTCTAGTTTATTGTTGCCCCGAAGGACTTAAAGTTCCACGCTTCTTGCCAGGGGTCGATTTTTGAACTTTCACAAATGGATTCATATTCACGTGCGAATTTGTTTTCCATTGATTTCGTTTTTCCGCATTTTTGAGATAAGAAAGCCATGCTGCCATTTAATTTGAAAAAAAAAAAAAAATTTTTTTTCATTATATGCAAAATATTTTGTACAATCGATGTCACGTGGACCAAAACACTACCAGTGTAACTAGGCCAGGCGAAACTATCGGAAATGTGAACGCAGCGAGACCTGCTTATACTTACTGTAAGTGTAATGGATATCATGGAGCCAATTTGTACATAGGAACTTGACTGGCGACAATAGAAAGGAATTGTTCAATATATAATGTAAACCAAGGTAACTGCTATGCTTCTGTTTACTCTAAACAGAAGATGCAAGAGGAAAACAGGTCACTTTATTGAACAAAATTAAATATTTATTTATTTATTTAGGCTCACCAACAGAGTACATACATTGCATCTTACAAAATCATTTACACTAAAATTTTCTGGTATGACCTTTACAGATGAGCACAACACTCAAATGTATGTAGTACAATAACACTATAAAGCTATAGGCATGTAATTTTAAACTATAGAAAAGAATTTTGAAAGTATCTTAAGTAATAAGTTTGGGTTTAAGTAATAAGTTTAAATAAAATATTTTAAAATATTTACTACTAATTACTTATAACTAAGTGTGTGTAAAGGTGATAGGTACATTTACACTGAATACTAAAATAAAATAACAATAACAAAAAGCAAATATAGTAGGTGAGATCAATCGTCAGTCGATGGAATTTTCATTATCTTTCGACTAAATATGGGGAGCGAGTCGTGAAATATCAGTCATATCAGATATCAGTATGAACATTACAGATGGAATTATATTCGCTACATATTCTAGTAATAGGCGCATTGTAGCCAATATTTGTGCTAGAAGAGGGAGGGGAATATAGAAAAAAACTCGAAAAAGAAGGTAAATAAGTAGTATAAAAAGATACAAGTCCGTTATTGTATTTCCAAATATTTGCATGTTTCACATTTTAGTCCAAAATTATAATAAGTAGTTATTATTATAAGTTAGCATCGCCAGCAAAATGTTACATATAATTATCCTATGATGACACGGAACATTTTGTTGGTGATGCTAACAATTAAAAATAAAATATACAAAATACGAAACATACATTTTGCTATCTGATACTTCGTTTCACAATTTTAGCAAAACGAAAATTTTAGTACCGTCACAAAATTAATATAGTAGTGCCGTCACGAATTCATACCGGTAAACTAAATAGGTATTTATTATTACTCAATATTTGTAGGTGCCTTGCTATAGAAAGGGCTGGATTGTATAGTAGTAGAAATTCCATTAACATACAACAAACATTTTCAAATATTTTGAATATAACGCTTTCTTATTCAAGATATTTCGTTATATAAACCTACATTAATTGTATCAATAGGTAGTACTAAAGCTGAAAGGCTTCGTTGAAATTGATTTATCGCGACGAGTAGGGTCACGGTCGGTGTACACTGTTACCTATCTGCAAATCTTGGAATGTTCATTTCTGGAATAGAAAACATCATTAGTCTTTCTTCGAGTGTATGCCCGGCCTGATCTTCGGTTCTCCGTTTCGAGTTAACGCCTTGCGCAGATTGTCGTAGCATCTGCTCATATCGTATGACATTTGCTGATACGTGGTGTCCATTTCAGAACTCAGTATACCCAATGGCCACTTCAGCATCTCTGATCTATTTCAGCAATTCTCGTACTCTCACGGATCACCTAATTTCTGACCTGATACCGCAGAGACATTCCGAGCATAGCTCTTTCCATTACAACTAGCCGTGCGACTGTAAAGTGAGACAATGATACTTAGAGAGTACTGACGCCTGACTTGTAACTCTTGTAAGCATTGTGTGTATGACTCAGAGGTTACTCAAAAAATAAAATGATGTTTGGAATAATTACGTAAAAAGGTGGGTCTATTACCGTCTGTTCAACATTTTTGTACAAATTATTACTGTTATTGCATATGCTGTGTCTTCCATTATTATTATTGTATGTCTACTATGAGCAACGTAGACAAAATGTGATATCTAATACGGATTTCGTAAATCGTTACAATGGTAATAATTGATTGACGAATATTTTGGTATCGTTTCTATTGTCTAAGACTAACACGATCCACTCACTCTTCTATTCTAGAGTTTAAAGTACTTCTTTAAACTCAGAAATTGTAATTAAGTACCAAAAGTTGTTACTTAAAAAACGATCAAAAAAGTATGAAGTGAAAAAACTTCTACAACTGTACTTTATTTTACACGTCTTTGCACGGGAAGCACGTTTCTTTACACAAAATCTAACTTCCGAAACATACAATTTCTCGATTTTAGCACTTAAATTTACACCCTGTACATTTTTTAGATGTCGTGGACTTAATGTTATCTAAATTATGTCCATCAACTCCAGCTCAAAACCGCATCCGCGAATGCATGATACAACATGAGTAAGTAATGTTGCTGAATTAATTTCATATTTCAGTTGGGTGAAGCCAAAGGAATCTTGGTTCACGTATTGGTTGTTTCAACTCCATAGTTTTCAGCCAAAGTTATTTAATATGATAGTCCTAAAGCGAGGCGTTCTTTCAGAAGGGAATCCCAATGAATGAAATTGTTGGAGAAAAGTAAGGATTTTTTTACAATTAAACAAAGCTGTTCTTTTCTGGAAAGTACTCGTAAATGACCTCTTAATGTCAAATTTAAAGAGTGCATGGTTTGAATCTACTGCGAGCTGTCTACATCTCATTTTTACCCGACTGCCCCAGTAAGGAGGGTAATGTTTATCGAGTGTGAATGTATGCAGGCATGTAGATTTCTGTGTAGCCTGTTTAGGCCGTTTGGCTGACCGACTTTGAAGAGCAAGATGTCGTTAGATTCGTCTTAATCCCTAGTGTATGATAGGATACATTTTATGTTAAAAAAATAAATGATTCCGAAGAATTGAGGACCTCCTCCTTTTTTTAAGGGCGGTCAAAAATACAACGTGGTGCCCGCAAAATACAAAAAGAGGCAGTTGGGTTTTTTGGTTTCTAAATATCTTGAATTGTTATTACATATATTTATCGATTATTTCATTTAAAAAAATCATAATTTATAGTCAATTCAGTTCCCATATAATTACATTTTACAAGTTTTGGTGGTAGTACAGTCATCGCAGCTTAATTATTGTGAATTATTCTTACCGAAAGAAAAAAGAAACTTACGTCAATATTGCGTAAACTCTGAAGCTCTCACAATCACAGTAACCTTATTGATTATATTATAGTATAATTTTATGCGTATCAATGAAATAATCGAAAAATATATGCAATAACATAAATTAAAAGTTTTGAACATCCTCGAGGAACTCATCATAATAATATCATCCAGGTATACAAAGCAAACTGTTTTAAAATTTAAATATGTTCGAAGCGACTAAACCGATTTTCACAGTTGTTGCCAGGTCACTATGTAAATGCAACCTTCATCATCATCATCATATCAGCCGCAAGCGGAGAAACAAACAAGAGCCAATTTCTCCGGAACCAAGGACTGAAATTAAAAATTAATACTTTATCATTCATTAAAACTTACGAATTCTATAGATAAACTAATGTGTAAACTGGTCTTAAATAATATACGCTTGGTTATCATCTGATGATGCACTCCGTAGATAGAGAATGGAACCGAAGTCGGTTATTTTGCCAATTTTGGGGGATTCCATTATTACTTCAACTGACATTTTTTTTATATTACTAGGAAACCTTTTCCTTTTCACTGCTCGTATTGGTAAACTTTAGAAGACTGCCGCTGTCTGCGAGGACACAAACGCGACCACTGTATACTCTGTAATTCAATTGCGTGCATCCTTAGTGATGTGCATACATAATAGTAAGTGAACTTGGCCCACAGCAGAATGGCTACCTATAAATACGTCGCCAAACCCAAAAGGAGCATAGTCGCAGTTGACTTCGCTCATCTACCACATCAAAAATGGCCTTTAAGGTATCTATTTTTTTGGTTACGGAATTATTTTTAAGGATTCTATAACTATCAATTAGTTCAATCTTTACTTGCAAATCTTTGAATTTCCATTTGTACATTTTCCTTTCCTAAAGGCTACTTACAAAATACTAATTTTAAGTTAGAATTCTTAATATAAAAAACAATCTTCAGTGCAATAGTAATTTATATTTCTGAGAAATATTGTGTTGTTTCCTATTTCACGAACAAACAAATTTTTCTTATCCAATTCTTTCCTTTGTTTATCAACGACTTTAAGTTATTCTCTCTCATTAGTATAATCATCACTTGTGTAATTTAAAAAACCCAGTTTCTCATCACCCTACAAAATTAGACAAAGATCAGAAAATACGTTATTTTTTGTAGTTGTCGCACTAGTAACTATTTGGATTGTTTTTTTTAGAACACCAATAGAATCCTAATTGCGCAGCGATTTGGTTACTGTCATATGTATTTTGTTTCCATACAAATTAAGTAGACTGGTGCCAGACTGGTTCCAATTTAAGCTCATTTGGATGCATGAAGCGTCATGAGGCGACCTTGGCGCACTATCCTCGGACCATTAGTAATTTCTCTACACTACTCCTTGCGCAATAACACTAGTATGGTGGAAACAAAACTGTGTCAGTATTTCAAGTACATCCGTCATAAGTGCAATTGTAATGTTAAGTGTAGACATGCTGTCGTTGAAATAGGGGGCACTTTACTTTTCCTTTCGAAAATAATATATCGGTATTCGTACTTTCATGTTCTTCATGCATTTAAATAAAAAAGAGGATTGCATATTTTTTGTTTCATGTTTATGTTCCGCGATACTTCCGCTAGTTATGAACGAATTACAATGTTTATTTTTTAATTACAATGGTTTACCTCCAAGGTCTCATTAAAAGTTTGGTGAAGATCTGAAGTTCTTTGGCAATTTTTGAATGTTAATTATATTAATTGTAATTTTTTTTTCAGCTTGTCATCTTCTCCTGCCTTTTGGCCTTCGCTCGGGCTGGTTTGGCCCCTGCTGCAGTGGCTGCTCCGGTAGTAGCTGCCGCTCCAGTAGCAGCTCGACTAGAAGAGTTCGACCCCCTGCCTCAATACCGATTTGGTTACGACGTAGCTGATTCTCTAACCGGTGACTACAAAAGCCAAACGGAACAGCGCGATGGAGATCTAGTTCAAGGACAATACTCTTTCGTCGAAGCCGACGGCACACGTCGCGTTGTTGACTACGCTGCTGACTCTGTGAACGGATTCAACGCGGTTGTCCGCAAGGAACCTTTGGTCGCCGCTGCGCCTGCGGTTGTTGCTGAACCCGCTGTTCTACCTGCTCGTATTGCTGCTGCCCCTGTAGCTGCTCCCATTGTCACTGCCCCTGTTGCAAAGTACGCTGCTGCGTATACAGCACCCGTAGCTTACGCTGCTCCAGCGGCAAGATACGCAGCTTACACTGCTCCAGTGGCCGCTGCATACACTGCCCCCGTAGCCGCTGCATACACTGCTCCCGTGGCTAATGCCTATTCTGCCGCATACACGTCTTCAGTGGCTAGGTTTGCTCCTTACACGGCGCCAGTAGCTGCTGCCTACACGGCCCCAGTAGCCGCTGCTTACACTGCCCCAGTAGCCTACAACACTCCAGTGGCTGCCGCCTACACCTCCCCCTTCGCCAGGCTCACAGCTTCTCCATTCTACAAGTACGCCGCTGCTGCCCCCGTTGTAGCTATATAAACCCTCTGGCTCTACAATAGGACTGATTTACTTATGGCTAAATAAAGATTTTTTACCCACAATATTTTTTATCATTTATTTTCTATAGTTAATTCCGTGTGAATTGCATAGAGGTAAATACAGTGTACGCGTACGTTGGGGCTAATATAATCGGATTATGTGTCGATGTGTGAACATTTCCCCATAAATAACGATACTGGCTTGCGGCGACAAAGCAGCAATTACATTCAATACAGTTTAAATCAATTCATTTTTGTTAACATTATTTATAAATCATGTTATTTTGGTGACAATATCAGCACGTGAAATCGTGTAAATAATTTGCGAAGCTATTTGAAGCGGAATAATTTTCGTTTATTTCCATCAAACGCAAGGAGTGAAAGTTATTGAATTGGTATCTTTTGACTGCGTATGGAGCACACGTGTTGGATTTTAGGTTGAATCTAAAAAAAAAATATTCACCTTACGTCAATGTTGAGGTAAATCCGTCTCTCTGGGAGAGCACAGCGCGGATAGGTGTTAGACAAGTCAATACCTGACTGACAGTCTAGTGTTTTCAAATCGCCCCCCTAGGCTACCACTTGGCGTCTGCCTTCAATTGAAAACAATCGGGACCGACTATTTAACGTGCCCTCCGGGCTACTAGTGGTCACCCTAACCGCGTCAGGCAATGCTTGGATATATATATGTCCGGGTAAACTTGCAGACATCATGTCAGCCGCAGGACGTCCACTTCGACAATTGTTAATAGATTTTGATGATTATTTTATTGTTTTATGTACCGCTAGAGTAGTCTTCTATAAATTTGGTTAAGATATGACTATGCACTCCGGAGATTGAAAATGGAACGTTACTGAAGTCGATTGTTTGCCAATTTTGACGGTACAATTATTGAATAACAATTTCAAATCGTAATTCATTCCTTTTATAAATATCTACATTCAGTTGTTTACGTTAAATCGGAAGAAAATAATGTGGTTGACATTTTTCCAATAGGTTTGCACTAACAAGACAAATAAACACGGTTGGCTTGGTCCGACTGATCATATTTCGCTTCCCAGTCTCGCGGATAAACAGGAAATGGAAGGAGCAAAACAACCACAAGCAATGATTATGTAGCAAACAACGAATGGGGCTGTAAACAAAAAAATATATAATTGCTGTTGGAAAAATACAATTTTCTTATTTTTTTGTTTATTTATTGGCAGTAAAGAAAATGCTATTACGGGTTAGCTTTTTCGTGTACTATACAAACATTATAGGTACAATATGTAACTGCAAATGGGCTTGGCAGTCTTTTTACCCGACGCCCAAGGAAGGAGGGTAATATTTTCGAGTATGTATATAGATTTATTATGTTATCTCCTGTAGCCTAAACGGCTTGACCGATTTCGAAGTGCATGGTGTCGTTAGATTCGTCTTGATTCTTGGGATGTCATAGCATATCTACATTTTGTGGTAAAAAATCCAACATGGCGCTTTTAAATGGTAATAGATGATGACATCATTAAATTAATTAATTAGGATTTATAAGACTCGAATATACAACCGTTGGTTATCAGATTACCAGATGTTACAAGTACATCTACAGCTTGGATCGGGTATTCGTCTAATCATAAAAAACAAGGGAGATATATTATAAGAAGATATATATGTACGTAGGCGGGATGATAATTGGTTAGCCTTCCCTATTTATTGTTCTGTGACTATATAAAAACTTTTCAGTTATCAACTCAGTTTACTGGCTGCCAGTGATAAATTTTTCCCGCCCATTTTGCTGTCACTGTCACTTTATAGGCTACAATCATTTAAAAAAAAGAACCGCCATTAAGTATTTGAATACGAAACATTGGAAGGGAGGCGAATTAAAGCTGTTTTAGGTGTGAATGCTCCATCGTATGCAACCGTTAAAAATTGGGTAGCAGAATTTAAACGGGGTCGTATCTGCATCCAAGACGGTCGGCCAAAAAGTGTCACAATTCCAGTGTAGGGTTCTTACTTGCCCTCATAATATGCGGAATTCAAAAGTGATTTTTATTGTTTGATAAATAACTTTCAACGGAAAGTTTATTTTATAAGTTTTCGACAATTTGTAAAACCTAAGTAGCTTGTAACAGTTTTCCTTTTAACTTCATTACCTATACATTACTGCCGTGAATTTTTTTACATATCCAAAATTAAAGAAATTTCATCCCCACTTCACGTGTTGTGGAGGTACCCTAAAAAAATATTTTACAAGATATTATTGACTACGGAACCCTAAAAAAGTTGGATCGGGTTACCCAAGCTTAATTTCAAAAATTGTTCGATATCGTATATCATAACCGCTATCGTGCCAATTCCGGTGCTCAAATACCCTTTCCCGATCAATACAAAGATAAACCATAATTGAAATGTCACGAACATTCTTTTTAATAGAATTTAAAGTAATTATGTTCACGTGCAGGCTCGGCTCGCTTATACCTTGATCTATATCCTAGATGCTTGACCATTTAATATTATCAACGTATGTGAATACAGCGCTTTTTAGTTAAACTGAGTTTAATGTTAATTTCATAATGTTTAAATGTCTAAATATCATGTATCCTACGCTAACTGAATTTAGCAAACGAATACTTCCCCGCCAGCAAAGCTGTGCACATAGGTGTAAACAAATTCAAGCATTAATTATGAAATAAGATGTCGAAAAGACGATAGTCTACATAGGGATGGCTTAAAAAATGCTGCCTATCAGGTGGACACTAGTCTGAGACAAATCTACCAATCTGCACTGGACCCATGTAATGGTATGACTCATACACTCTCCCAACCAATGTGGGCGAGTAAGACTATTGATGATAAAGATGTCGAATCATATTTACTTAATTTATAAAATGTTCGTTAATATTCAATAAGAACTTATGAGCGTTACCGCTCAAGTTAACAGGAAATGATCTCTTCAAGAGGCTTTACCCCCGCGGTATTACATTTAATCTATGAAGTCTAAATTTTTTAAAATAAACCGATTCTAATGAAACTTTATACGCATAACGCCCGTACCTACATAGACCTAAGAAGTTAGTAGACAACATTTTTGAAAAAGAGCATTGAAGCTGATTTCCTCTGTTACTATGGAAAATGAGAAAATGCAATATATTCTTTTAAATTTGATATTTTGGAATTGTATACTATAAACTCTTTATATCCTGTTTATACATTTAAAGTTTCATTAGAAGCGGTTTACTCATTTCTGAAAATTTGGATCAATAAGTTTCTATGGAATACATCCTCGTAAGTTGCAATTCTTCTTCCCAATGTAATAATTTGAAAAATAGTTTATCTATTCACGCACGTATCTATCTTGTTTTAACAAGTAAATAAAAAGAGAACCACAGATTCCTTTGTCAAAATAAATTATAAATATAGAGAAATTAATCTAAAGCTCGATGAACATTTAAAAAGACTATTAAGAAGGGTTCCGAATAAAAAATCGACCAAAGCCATTAAACCTGTGCTCGTGAGACCAACAGAGGTAGAACAACTTGTCTATGTTAGGTTGGCAAATGGCCAAGCACAGCCAACCACAAGCAAAAATAAAGTAAGCCTTTTGTGCCAGTGGTGCATCTACTCACAATTATGTATTTCGAAATAGGTGTGTCGAAATATTTATATATTTAGATATTTTCTAAATATATCGCTATAGATTTTTGTTGCATATCTCACAATAAAGTAGTATTGTGAGATGTACACCAAATTTCTATAGCGACAAATTAGGAATGAGAGTTTATTCCGTCTAGTAGCGCCCTCATTCGATAAGTTAAAATTCCTTTAAATACAGTATTTAAATCAAAAAATCGCTCTGGCCTGCACTCGATAAACCTAAAAGCTATTTATAAGTAATACACCAAATATGTTGGGGTTCCCGGATCAGTACGCTTCCACCTTTAGCTTCATCTTCACTTAACATCAGGTTTGATTGAGGTCAAGAGCTAATCCGTTGTGCATTACAAAATACCTAAATTGCTTTGATAATGATAAAAAATGCAAATCTTTATTTGCTAATTAATTGTTGTTTGGATCACTCAATGTTTTATGAACCCATATTATGTTCAAAATTCAATCCTGCCAACTTATACATGACTGTCTGTAACAGCTGTAACCAAAAGTAATGACCCCAACACTCCAAAACCGCAGCGGCTATGTAAATAAATCTGTATAATTTAGGAATTCGAAGGAAAGCGAGGTTTAACACGATAGAAGTTGTATGAAATTGGGGGAATCGTTGTATACAATTCGATACAGTATTTGTCGAATTAGATATTTTATTAAGAGTTCAACACAGGAGCTTTATCATGGTACGTTTAATCAAAGATGAGTACACTTCCAATGCTCTTGTTGTGCGTACATGAATAAAGCGTCGCAATGACACCACTGGCCACCATACATTTGCATAAAGTTTCTAGAATCAGATCTAGATCTAAGATCAGAAATCGCTCTGTAGTGGTGATTTTAATAGGGTTTTAAAAACAGCAAATTCCTCCAGAAAACCTTCAGTTTTTATGCTTGATTTCTATTAGCAAACCTACTTAGAAACCAAGTACTCAAACCCTAAAGACTATTGCAAGGAGATGTGATTATCAATAGACACTCAAGTTACTTTTTTGGTAGGTGTTTTTATGCACAGCGGGTTACCATTTGACCTCAATCAAACTGATGTTAAGTGAAGATTAGGCCAAATGTGGAAGCGTACTGGCCCGGAAACACCATCTTATTTGGGGACTGATTATCTTATCTTTGGCAACCGGAACGCAACAATACTATAGCATTGTTTGGCGGTAGACTTAGATAAGATGGTGGTAGCTAGCCAGGCGGACATTTAAAATGCCCTACCACCAACCAACCAATGTTAATTATCACTAACTCTCCTTTCCCCAAGACTATTAAATAATTTGCTAACATAATTTTGACGTCTGTGCTTTTCACGGTACCATTTATAGTACGTTAATCAGTGCCTGGATTAGATTTCACTATGTAAATTCTATTAAGGACTGGCTGATATTTTTAGTTCAGTCGGTTTGAAATTTCATTGGTGAAAATATTCTACCATGTCGACGAAATTTACATTTTTGAATATTCTGTTTTGGAATACCTTATATATTGATATTGCGCTGGTCATTTTTTTTTTTTTATTTAAACCTCACAACATCTAAAGATGCATAGTTCTAACTCGAATCTAAAATGCATATGAGAATTAACAGTCGACATGACTAGGATGATAGATAGTCAGTTCATCGAGTATGAATACGTGATTGAATGGCCATATATTTTACCCGACTGTCCCAGGAAGGAGGGTATAATGTTTTTCGGGAGTACCTATATGAAGTTTCTTCTAAATTCAATTATAATATTTAGAATGAGTTTTTTACCCTAAAGAAAAAATAGAGCATATTATATAGGTGGTCAAATATTGGCATAGGTAGTTTAATTTTTTTTTTTCAAAACCAATGACCAGAGACAGCGTATATTTGACGTTAAAATTTCTAGACTGAAAATGCTTGAAGAACTTTGGGGCTACTCTTACTGACACTACATTAGGTATTTATATGCCACAAGACCACATGACGCACTTTATAACGTTATATAAGATATACATTTTTATTTAAATTTTTGGATCGCCATTTTCTACAACGACGCTAAATTTCAATTTGCCATGTAAAATAGTGACGCAGTGACAGACGGACAGATGCCTTCGCTTTCCGTTGTCATTTTTGTTACGGAGCACTAAAAGGCCAAATCAACACTCCTTTGCTTGATGGAATCCTAATCCTACATTCAAGCTGCATCCTAATGCGTAGAGTGTTCGCAAAATGTGGCAATCTTCCCAGGAGCAGTCGTATGTCGAGACGAAACCCAACCGTAATACAGATTGACGCGTAAATCTCTGAATTCATGCATAAACAATTAGGGAGGTTTCGAATTATTTACAAACTTAAGAACACGAGTAAAAGGTTTAATGGGAAGCTCTTGGGTCGACGTCGGCAGGGTTTAAACTTTAATGTAAAGGATAATGGCCTTTTGTTATAAACTATCGATTTGACATAGACCTTGGAGTACCAGACAGAATATTAACCGCAAATAGCGTAATTTCGTAGGTGAAAGAAGGTCACTGACTTAGCCCAGCGGATTAACACGAAGTAGCGGTGGGCAGGGCACATAGCTCGAAGAACTGATCGGCATGCGCAGCGTTGGACGTTCACTCACAAGGTGGACAGATGACGTGAAGGTCGCGGGAAATCGATGGATGCAGGCCGCTTCCAACCGGTCGCTCTGGAATTCTAGGGGTAAGGCCTATATTCAGCAGTGGATGTCTTGATATGATGATGATGAGCATAATTTCAATATGAACAGCTTTACATTTCCACTGCTGAGCTGAGACATATTCTCCTCTCGGAGAGGGTATTCACCACGCGGGCTCAGCGCTAATGGGTGGAGTTTTATCAGACTGGCGGCCACCTAAAAGTCAATATTTTCAAGCCACCCCTTTTGTATCCCGCCGAAGTAATCAGAGTTCCTAGGATAACGGATAAACATACATAATCATATAAATGATCATATGAAAACATCCATGACTCGAGAATAAATGTTCGTATTAATCACACAAACATTTACCCCTCGCCGGTTGGGTTTGCTAACTTGCTGGACTATCCACTACACCAATCAATCGTCAAAATACACTTTGAAATCCAGTATCTCGTATCTATTACACCAATCGGTCATCATATAAAAACCATCCTTGTTCCTCAAAGGATGTTCTAGTCGTGTATACTCTGAGATCTGTCATCTTGATTGGGTGCGACGAAAACCGGCGCCTCGCTCTTTGAGTGAAACATTATGCCAACTTGCTATCCATTCACCACTGCAAGACATCTAGCAATTTGCACATTGCAAAATGTAGACCGCTCTCCGCTCAAAACTCTCATTGAAACTTTGACGCTCCTGGCTTTCAAAACATTTGAATTTCGAATGTTATATACCTATATTTAAAAAAAATCTCATAAAAAACTTGAACCGTATGATATGAAGAAATTTTTGAATGTGACATATGTCACAAAATATTTGTTGAATGCTTCGGTCGTGTGGCCAAGGAATATTAGTCACCAGTCTGTGCATAAATGCGAAAGATTGGACGATTGTTTGTGGCCCCATCACGGCGAAAGCACTGAACATATTTGGCTGAAAATATGTATAGCAACAGTCTTACACATCCCCACTATTAGGGTACATCTTCTCACTGGGTGAGGGTATGGGTCATAATCCACCACGCGAGCCCAGTGCGGATTGAAAGAAAGAAAGAAAAATTTATTTAAACCCATCTCATGACACAAACAATCAGGTACAAATATTACACTGTCGAGACACATGCAAAAAATAACATTGTGTTTACCATCTAATTGTCGGTGTCGCAAGGTGAAGTCAAAAAGGTCTCCAACTCAGTTGGTAGTTTTGTATCTGTTTTTAAGCCGGCCCTATAGGCCACCAACTTGGCTTAACGACTGCCTTCAATTGAAAATAACCGGGACCGACTATTTATCGTGCCCTCCGAAGTACGGAGACATTTGCATTAAAATGCCACTAGAGGTCTTTTTTTTATGCACAACGGGTTGGTACTTGACCTCAATCACACCTGATGTTAAGTGAAGATGAGGTCGAAGGTGGAAGCGTACTAACCAGGAAACCCCAACACATTTGGGGATCTGGCTATATTATCTCTGACAACCGGAACACAACAATGCTACTAACATTGCTGCTTGGCGGCAGATTTAGATAACCCATCCAAGGGCTTGCTTAACTTCGCTAATTGAAAACGAATAGCGAATACTACTGCGCCACGAGTGCTTCGAAACTATGTACACACCCAGAAGGAGTTCTCGAAGAACTATGTAAATAGTTTCTTATTTAGGGGACCGACACTCGACCAAACAAAAATTTGCTCTTTATAGCTTAATATTTTTATTACAAATACATAATCGATTTACGTATCTCAATAGCATAATATACGCATAAATAGATTATACAAGAGTTAAATGTCATTATATATAACACACTAGCTTTCCGCCCGAGGCTTCGCCTGCGTGGAATAGTTTTGTCGCAGATATGTTTCATTTGTTTATCCCGCAGGAACTAGTCACTTTATCGGGATAAATAGTATCCTATGTCTTAATTCAAGGTTATATTCTACCTATATACCAAATTTCATCCAAATCCGTTCATTTGTTTCGCCGTGATTGAGCAACAAAGAAACATCCAAACTTTCACATTTCTAATATTAGTTAGATGCTATAAGAATGGATATAAAAAATTAAATTTAATATCTAACTTCTAATTAGCAAAGTAACCGAGAAAAAACAATTCGAGCAAAATTTCATTGACAAGGTCACAACGGAACATGGGAGTACAACAAGGCGAACAAAGAAGGCAATTTTATTTGTTTTTGTATATTCGTTATCTAATCCTTTTCTTTGTCGAGGGCTGTTCCTCGGAAAGCCTCAGGCAAATTTGACTTGCTTTATTATGCTTCAGTATTAGGTCGACCAAAATAGAGAGCAACACGGCCAAATTTTTTTAAGGTATTCGTTGTTGCTGAAAACGAAATATTTAGAAATCTCTAAAAAAAATTAATAATTCAATAATTTCAGGGTTTATTGAATTATCATACTAATATTATAAATGCGAAAGTTTGGTGGTAAAAAAAGATGGACGGATTTGGGTCAAATTTGGTTGCTAGACAGATTAGTATCTGGATTAACATAACGGGAATCCTCATGATGAGACCTTTCTTATGACACTCATATTGTACTTTTTGAGTAATAAACTTTTTTCAATTTAACGAACCTTGCCTCTTACGGCCGCTATGGTTAGTTTTTAGGATGTAACCTATACGATGATATTAGGACTGTCCATACCGCATGAATTAAAATCCATTCAGCCGTTTGGGTGCTTCGAAGGCATTAAAGAATTCTGCATACTTTTTTTTTTTTTTTTTTTTATGATTGACTGGATACGCGTTTGACCACAATCTCACCTGATGGAAAATGACGATGTGGTCGGATATGAAGTACGCGATCTCAGTAAATGCCTATTCACTCTGCTCTTGAAGATCCCAAGGTTGTAGGATTCAGGAAAGACTGACGCCGGAAGGGAGTTCCATGCCTTGGCTGTTCGGATGATGAATGAAGAATCGAACTTCTTAGTGCGAATGTTCGGTATATTAACTATATACGGGTGGAATCCCTCCCCACGCCTAGTGGTCCGAAGATGGAAGGGTGACGGTGGAATAAGATTATGTAATTCCAACGCACACTCCCCGAAATGTATCCTGTAAAAAACTGAGAGACAGGCGACTTTGCGACGGTGTTCAAGGCTCTGCAATTTAGCAGTCATCGAACTATCACCTATAAGTCTCATGGCACGTCGTTCCACAGAATCGAGTGCAGCTAGTTGGTACTTGGCTGAACCATCCCAGAGGTGACAGCAATATTCCATGCACGAGCGGACCTGAGCCTGGTAAAGCACCAAAAGTTGTTTTGGTGTGAAATATCGCCTGACCTTGAGGAGAATGCCAAGTTTCTTAGCCGCTGTTTTTGCATTCGATTCTATGGAGCGCCCAAAATTTAGGTTGGAGGTTAACTCCATGCCCAAAAGATTGAGGTGGTCGGAGATTGGTACGGATACATCCCGGAAAGTCGGAGTCAGGTCGAATGGACTCCGTTTGCTGGTGAACAGACACGCCTGTGTTTTGGTGGCATTGAATTTGACTAGATTGGCGTCGCCCCAATCGGATACCGTCTTTAATGCCAAATTCATGCGCTCAACCATGGACCCCTAAGTGAACGGATATCTTCACCTCTGGACTGTGGACCCGACGTATAACTCTCCGTAATTGTGGTGTCGTCTGCATACCCAGAAGTACCGGGTTGAAGCAGATCGTTGATGTGCAGTAAAAAGAGAGTTGCGGAGAGAACTGAACCTTGAGGTACCCCGGCATTAATAGCCAATACATACATAGATACGCATAAAACATAACCCTTCTTGCAGCTGGGTAAAGTAAAATGAATAACTCAATTGTTTTAGGACGGAGTCGAAGGTCGCATAAGCAAATTTACCCGAATCCGAAAACAATAGTCACGAATTGATCGGTTCTCAAAAAATATTATCTACTGGAAACCGTAACCCACCAGCCACCGACTCCGAGCTAAAACAATTGAGTTATTTCGTCTTATTTTTGATTTTTATTACCTGACAGCCCCAAAAAAAAGGGTTTGGTTTTTCGAGTGTATGTATGTAGGAGGTTGTAACACGTGCACATTGTGCGCATTTTATTTATAATTTGAATTTCTTTTTTTTGTCGAACGAATCACAGCGCTAGTTTTTCGTGCTCCCAAATGGCCACTCACCTACGTTTCCTAACAGATTTCTGCCATGCACAGTTGTTTCGATTGTTTTCCTAATCTCAAATGCTGATATTGACTGTGGTTTTTCAAAACGGGGAAGTAAATCTGGAACGTATTTGAACATTTCCGTTCGAAGCGATAAGAGTGAGCGATTTATAAGCGATAACGATCTACCACGCTCGTGGAACCAGTCGGAGTAATCTGCTGCGAGAGTTTTTATAGACATTACGAAGAATTGCAGATAGAGAAAACTGTTATGGTGATGACGATAATTTTTTATGGACATTGTTTTCATAGAGGGCTCTTTTTAAGGTGGAAATCCATTAAATTTGAAATGATAATAAGTTGCAGGAGTATCGTGTCTACACTAATATATATAAATGCCTATGAAATAGTTGGATATTCAACAGAAT
The DNA here is from genome assembly GCA_949316235.1 of Oegoconia quadripuncta. Taxonomy (NCBI): domain Eukaryota; kingdom Metazoa; phylum Arthropoda; class Insecta; order Lepidoptera; family Autostichidae; genus Oegoconia; species Oegoconia quadripuncta. The sequence continues at coordinate 21,440,361 of OX438746.1, forward strand.
AAATATCTACAACCTCCATAAATTAAGTTCGACATTAAAAATATTTTTTTAAACATGATTTTAATGCTGCATCATGATTAGCCGGTTCTCAGAGATAAGATAGCCAGTCCCCCAAATGTGTTGAGGTTTCCGGGTCAGTACGCTTCCACCTTCGATCTCATCTTCACTTAACATCAGGTGTGATTGAGGTCAAGTACGAACCCGTCGTGCATAAAAAAAAATCACATTTTATTCTAGTAAAAAGACAAATAAATCCATTAAGGAATTCCAGTGGCATTCTTCCGGCTCCATCTTCAGACCCTCGTCATCATGTGTAAAGGAAAGTGCTCATGGCAAAACAAAACAAACCAATTCGACTATCTTGTCATTTTCCATCAGGGAGTTCCAGTCCCTACATCCCGGCTCCATCACCAGATCAGCTTGATGGTATCATAATATTGCCGAACTAACGTACATATGCCAAATTTCAGCTGAATCAGATACAAGAAAGTGGTTGAAAAATGCTTCGCAAATTTTGAAACGGACAACTTACATACCTACATAAATAAAAGTTTGAAAAACAAGTGGTTTAAAAATGGTGGCGAATGAATGATAGTATTGAGTTTCGTTTATTAATACGCGCAACTCTCAAGTGAGTACTGCTTGAGTATTCGCGTATATATATAACATCAACGTAAAAGGCGGCGCGGTCGCAATATTTACGCGATACTCGGAAAAAATTAAATTAATTATAAAGACTAAGATTTCCTTGCATAATTGTAGTGTTATGTATAGTGCTAGTGACAAATCCTGTGTACAAGTGTTGGTAAACTGCTCAGTGCTCGTTTGAGTCCTTGGTGAGCCTAAAAAGTGAACTACTAGGATACAGTGGTAAATTTTGAATGGAGAACTGTAAGTACTGTAGTTACTTGAGTGGAAGTGTGGTAGTGACACTGGTAACTAGTTATCTCGTATTTCAAGTAAAACTGAAACAATATTAGTGTTTTAGATACAACAATTCCAATACATTTGAACTGTTAACATTTATGTGATGTGCGGGTAGACGGAATACAGCGCTTTCAGCGCTGCGTAAAGCGTAAACCACTAGACACTTAACGACTTATTTTGCAAACGTACTTGTATTCCTTGGATAAATATATATATAAACAGTCCAAAATCTGACGATTCAAATATTCTTAGTCAACTAAACAAATTAATCATGCCTGTCACTACAAGAAGTAAAATATACACTCAGGAATTAGAAATAAAACTGAAGACGGTGACCGAAGATCTCAAGGTCAGCCGTGATCTTAACACAAAACTTCTTCAGGAACATGACGACAGTGAAACTGAAATACAACAGCTGAATAATCGATATGCAATCTTGAAAAATCAACTTATTGAGCTCGATAGTGAAATTAAGTTTTGTAAACAAGAACGAGACAAGCTGCAAATTATTCTTAACAATTATGACTCTTGCAGTAATAATTATGAGCGGGCGTTAAAGAGAATCCATAGCCTTGAACTTCAACTGGCTAGTGCCCATAATGACCAGAAACCATCTGAAATGGAAAGGGTGGACTGTGAGAGGAGAGGAGTGGAAAATACAATGTCTTTGTTTGAGGAAATGAATCATAGCAATGTGGCATCATTATTGAGAAATAAATCTACAAACAGAGTAAAGAAAATTAGGAAATATATAAAAATTAACAAATTTATTCAGAAAACCAATAGACTATTAAAGAAAACTAAACGAAATTCCACTAGTCTACAGTTAAGAAAACACAGAATACAACAGACCCAGATAGAAGGGCTAAGACAAGATTTGACCGAATGTCAGGGGGCCATTGACCAAATACTACAACTTGGTCTTGAAATGGACCAACTGATGGACGAGAATAATGAAAGACTAGGTTGTATTATCAATACTTCAGTGGCGGGCTCATATTGAAAAACTGGCCGGCAGACTCGGTTCAGCTGCTTTTGCAGTTCGGAAAATTAGACAAATAACCGATGTTGCAACAGCCAGACTCGTTTATTTTAGTTACTTTCATAGTGTCATGTCCTATGGTATTCTTTTGTGGGGTAGGGCAGCAGACATTGGAACAATATTTGTTCTCCAAAAAAGAGCAATTCGTGCTATTTATAATTTAAAAAGTCGTGATTCTTTAAGAGAAATATTTAAATCAATAAATATCTTAACAGTTGCCTGTCAATATATTTACGACAACATTATGTATGTTCGTAAGAACATATCAATATTTAATAAAAATTGTGACAATCATAGTTTTAATACTAGAAATAAGAAGAAACTTGCGGTTCCACGGTTTAGACTCACAAAAGTTAACACATCTTTCATGGGCAATGGTATACGCTTCTATAATAAACTGCCGTCTGATGTACTAGATCTCAATGACAATAAGTTTAAAATATATATTAAGAAGTCCTTGCATAAAAAGGCATATTACAAAATTGACGAATATCTAAACGATAAAAAAGCCTGGTGTGACTAATTTATGTATTTTAATTTAAATCATTGTTAAATGACATTCAAAAAGTGATATCGTGTATCCTACTTTGAATAAATGACTTTGACTTTGACTTTGACTTTGACTTTGGTTTGTAAATTTTGAAACGTACTAGTTACAAACTTCATTCTCTCTTCATTCATAATGCGAATAGCCAAGGCATGGATCGCCCTTGCGGCGTCAGTCTTTCCTCAATCCTACAACCTGGGGATCTTCAAGAGCAGGGTGAATAGGCATCTACTGAGATCGCGTGCTTCATCTTCGGCCGCATCGTCACTACCCATCAGATGAGATTGTGGTCAAACGCGTATCCAGTTAACCATAAAAAAAACTTACATACGAACATTGCAAACTAAATAAAAGCTTGTAAAAAAGTGTTCAAATGTATCTTAACTACTACTACAGAATTAATATACTACTACGAATAACCCGTCTCTATAGCTATCATTGACTACTACTTGACTACATTGAATACTATGTCACGGTTTTCATTTACAACTTTAAACAAGATGTAATAATCTCCAGAGTTACAGATCTATTAAAGTTTCATCTGTGGTTTTTGGGGAATTTGTGGTAAACGAAAGGGGCCTGTCTCAATCAACCACCGGCAACGACAACACAATCGCCCGTTTGTGACAACTGTCTTCCTGGTTTCAATTAAAGTAAATGGATTTTCCAAAATCCGATTAAAGTTTCGAATTCGGATAAACACGGCGGCAGAAGGTGCTTTAAACATCCCTAATAAATCATTTCATTTTGTTTCGGAGATAGTTTCGTGTAACTATTGCTTGTTATCGGATGTTGTTTGGATAATCTGTTGATTATAGGATAACGCGGTTTAGCAATTGTTACGAACAAATCTGAAATTGCCGGCTTTTGATCGTTGTGCCGGCACATTTGCACTGGGCTTATTATTGTGATACAGTCTACCAAAAAAGTTAACAATGAAAATAATTGATTCGTAAGGCAAATCTTCGTATTACAAACGATATTGCGCAAGCACAGTAACCGCCTGTTGATCAGAAGATACTAGAAAGACAAACAAACAAACAAACAAAACAAAATATTCTTTATTGTACAACAATAAGAAGCATAAAAAGAAAGAAAGACGTCGACCAGTAGGATCCACGTTGATACCAATAGGAGACTACTCCTACAAAATATGTAGGTAGGTATACTTTCGTGAACCAAGTACCTAGTATTTTAGCTGCAGGTATGCTGCTGAGTGCTGCGGGAGAGTTTTGAACTCAAACAACTCTCTTAAGTTTGATCTTAGAAAAATGGCGCTATCGTAAATACATAAACGGAAGACTTAAAATGTTACATTTTCTTGGTTTTATGAACTACGATTTACGATTGTGTTTGTCTTAAATTTAAACTTATTGAACACTAGCTTTCAGCCCGCGGTTTCGCCTGTGGAATAATTTTATCGTGGATTTGTTTAATTTGTTTATCCCGCGGGAACTATTAACTTTATCGGGAAAAAAAATCATGTAAGGTATGTTATATACTTAATTTCATCCAACTCCGTTCATCCGTGTCGCCGTGATTGAGAAACAAATAAACATCCAAACTTTCGTATTTATAATAATAGATCAAATACAATTGATATGATCTGAGTTTAGAATTAGTTGCCTTCATGTCAAAACCATTATGAGTCCTATATCATAATGTTCCATGTTCGCAATTGTAATTTATGATAGAATGAGAATCAGTCAAGTGTTTGCGGTAAAAGAAACTCTTGCTACTAAATATTAAATGTTATATAAATAAATAATAATAAATAAATATTTCGGACACATACCTACACCAATTATTTAGTCCCAAACTAAGCAAAGCTTGTACTATGGATACTAGATAACGGATAAACATACATAAATATTTATATTAACATCCATGACTCGGGAATAAATGTTCGTATTCATCACAAAAACATTTACCCTTCGCGGGATTCAAACCCGCAACCGTTAGTTTCGCAGGGTCCCTATTAACTCCACCAATCGTTCGTCATATCCCTCAAATATAGTACATAAGCTGTATCAAAACTAATTCAAATTAAAACTAATTTGATGAAAGTAATCCACGTCAAATGGAATTTCGAAGTAATAACTAGGTAGCGCGATAGCTTGGATTGGATACCTCGTCATCATTCCGAATTACTCGGCCATGAAATTAGAACCATCCACTGACTCCTGGCAATTTATGGTTGTCGATCTTTTAACTGATGAAGGCCGAGTCACCTCCTATCTCATTAATGTTTATAGCAGTAATAAAACTCCTGAATCGTATTTTTACTTATTACCTACCTTTCCTTGGAATTACGATTATATATTTAATCAATTTATAAAAAAATGTAGGTTCTGAAATCGACGCCTTTGTGTTTTTTAGGATTCCGTGCCTCAAAAGGAACCCTTAAAAGATCACTTCGTTGTCTGTCAGTTAGTCAAAACCCTTTTTCTCAAGACCGCTTGGAGGTATCATATTGAAATTAATATTAATTACTTATTATGTTGTGGTGTAAGTTGTTCAAATCACAAGACGGGAATATAGAAAGAAAGCAGTTATAAAAGGTTTTCATATTTTTATAAGTCGTAAGACATTGATACATCGAAAAAAGGAGGGAAAAAATTGAGAGAATTGTCACAATTAAAAAATGTCGATTGCATGATTATTTTTTTATTACAATTGATTTATTTTAATCATGTTTTACAATTAATTAACTTCCGATTATGGGTTATTAAAGCCACCCTATTATGTGGACCTCCTGTCTTTATACTAGTTTGGAACCAGTATTTACTTGAGATCATAGTTGTTAGTACTAACCTATCAGAGCACGAGCAATCATTTGGGTAGAGATTGTGTGTAAATCCGCTCAGCGATTTCAGTCTGTGATTGTTTTAAAATGATATTCCTTTTCTTTGTTTTATCCAACAACAAATTGTAACACTAATACCTGTTGTGTACCGTTTTACTATTTATGATACCAAACATTTAAAAGGACCTCGAGTTTCTTGCTTGGGTATTCTTCTCTAGGGAGTCAGCCTTATGAATGAACAGTAATTCTAAGTTAGAATTGAAACGATTTAGAGTAATAACTTTTTACCGTATGCTATAAAAATGTTGCTTTAAAAATGTCTCACTTTACCTTGATGAACAGAGTTTAATTGACGATGAACCAAAAACCAAGTGACTGGGACGATGTCGACCTGTCTTGTAGTACTCAGATAATAGATAGCGTCATCAGTGACCATGGACCCTGAGATGCTACACAGTGAAGGGTAAACGTGGCCCTCTCGTATACAGTCAGTGGGATTCTTCCAGACTAGTCTATCATCATTCCTGCTCAAATTCCATTAACATCACCTCAGTAAGTAACTGAGCTTTGTACTCACAGAATCCGTACAGGCATCTGTGATAAGAGGATACACTAGTCCCTTACACCAGTGACTGTATGTACCGTGTTAGATATCGATGCGTCTTCGTTAGCGGCCGGCAGCAATCTGAAAATCTATTCACACCGCGCATCTTTTAACTACTCTGTCCACGTGGCTACGTACTACCAGCGATGGTACCTAATGGTGCCCGACGTGCCAATTTTCGTAGCAAACTAGATTCATATCGTAAATATGTCTCTATTTTATAGGTTGCCACGGCAAGTTAAAAGTTCAAAATCGTTATGCAATAAAATAACATTTTAATAAAATTTATCAAATACATAGAGAGATCTTTCAACTTGAATTTTGAAAAGTGAGCGACACTGCATCCTGTACAAAATCGCTACGATGCATTTTCGTCGTCTGGTGCAAAAATCAGCGTCAAGTAATTTGCCGAGATCTCAATCCCAGTCATAATATAGTATTGGAAAACATGATTTTGTCTACTGTAATTTCATTAATGAACGCATATAACACTCAAGTTAACTTCATGGAGCATAAACATTTATTACTTTTTTTATATCATACCATTCAAGAAAATAGCAGACATACAAAGACAAAGCGATCTTCCTTCGTTATTCTCAATACAGTATTGTCTGGACCCGGTAAATGGGTGAGTGTAAAAAGGCTTTCCAATCTGAACCTTCGAAAGAATAGAATAAACAATAGTACCTTGGAGGAACCGAACTTTTCTTATTATTTAAGAGGCTCGTGGATGTTTAATGCATGAAGCGCGATTTATCTCGGCGACTGAATAATGCGTACGGTATAATTTCGATGATTGCGTTTCTGCACTCAGCTTTTATTTGGATCGTCTTGGGTAGTCATACATTTTTATAGAGGCGCTGTCATCTCCTTTAGTTTCGGTCGGTCGGTCTCATTATTCTTGGTGTTATAGGTGTTAGGTTGTCACTAGTTTCATATCCATTGCCGTGTGTCGGTACCGAATAAAATGTGAATCATTAAGACTTATTTTTATTTTATTTGGAGCGCAGATTCCAATATGAGTTGACGCTGTTCTGAATAGTAAAATCGTAAGTAAAATTCAGAAAATTCGTAAGTATTCATTAAGTATAAAACTTTTAAAGAAAATAACTTTTTAACATTATTGTTGGACATAAAGATAATATTTAGGTGAGAGATATATATATATATATATATATATATATAACATTTCATTCCAGTTGGATTCCTACATATATTCATTTAGTAGGCATACATTTAGGAAACCATTTTTATTTACAGATATGTAATGTATGTTTTTTTAATCGAATCAAATAAGCTGTATGGAGCTTTATAATATTGTTACGTAAATCCCTTAGTTTATTTTGTTTTCATTTCGGACAATTCTTTTTTACGCAGGATTGGAGCCTTATATAATTTCTTTTTCTCTAGTAAAATTCCCCCCTGCGCAATGGCATACTAATGCATTGAGGACTGGCAGTTTCGGCAACGTTCTAACATTGAGTTGAATCTCTTTAAGAAGACTAGTGCTGTTTGGGTCGATGAACATCCCACTTAAGTGTCGATAATATTGTTTTTAACCCTACAGAAAAACGACAACTGTTATGTATTTGACGGCGATATGTGTAAGTGTTTATGTGTCCAGTCTTTGTCTGGATTTATCTTAAAAATGCGTGCCCCGATTTGAAGGCGGTATCTTTATATTGATATTCACCTTGAACACAGTTTCTTTGTACACATAGATGTTATTAATAAATTTAGTTTCTCAGGGCTCTTCTAAATTTTCAATGTACCTATGTTATTATGGTAAGGGTTCAAAGGTGGATATCCAGTCCCAGCTCAAACGACTAAGGTTTTTTAAAGATTGCATTTCAATATCTAGGGTAATATACAGGGTGAATTTGAATTCGTGTAATTCCTATTACCTACCTGGCGACGCCACTCTTGATTACGAACAACTTTCCCCAAGGAACAACTATAGTCGAATTCGAACAAAAAATTTTTGATTATCCTTATAAGGTAAACCATTCTGAAACCAACTTTAGTGTCGAAGTCTAACAATTTTGAGCTGGTGACTCCACTCCTGATTACGAACAACTTGGACTTCCATACTAAAGATGTTTTCACAATGGTTTACTTTGTTCAATTATCCATGTAAATGAAAATTTTTTGATCGAATTCGGGTATGGTTCCTAATGGAAAGTTGTTCGTAATCAGGAGTAGTGTCACCAGTAAACAGGAATTACACGAATTCAATTTCACCCTGTATATTTCATTATTGCGCACGCAACGACCGTCGCCGGTCGAGATTGTTGCGGTTGACTGGTCACTGAAGTCGCATAAGATTTGTAATCTATACGTGACTTAAATACAAACGTCTTCAGTAAAATCGAAATCGTTTGAGAAATATAAGAAACCGATGTACCTATATGATTAATAAAGTAAAGAAATAACCAGTACTATATGGTGCAAATAGTAATTGTAGGTATGTAGGAAACGTTGTTAACCCCCGACGAAAAACGAGGGTGTTATGTGTTTGACTTCGTCGTGTGTGTGTGTTGTCCAGTCTTTAGCCGTACCTACATATCTCAGTACTGCATGGTCCGATTTGAGTGCGGTGTATTGGTAATGATCTTTCGAGGGTTTTCTAAATTTTTATTATTTTTATATTTAAGATTATACCCGGCGATACGTTCTTAGCCATATTTGAAGGAAATCGGTTAATCTGTTTCGAAGATGTTTAGCTTTCAACATTAGTTATCTTGTGATCTAATCTAAAAGGACGATATAATCATATGTATGTATATATAAATAAATAAATAAATATCCTTAGACATACACACAGCGCCATCTAGTTCCACAGTAAGCAACTATAGGCTTGTGTTGTGAATACCAGATGGTTGATATACTACATAAATACATTTTTTTTTTGTAAATAAATACTTATTACAAATGAAAACATCCATAACTCGGGTACACATGTCCGTATTCATCACACAAACATTATGCCCTAGCGGGATTCGAACCCGCGACCTGTTGGTATAATGGTCAAAGATTCTAACCACTACACCATACAGGTCGTCACCATATCTGTATACAAAGTGGTCGGGAGTACTCTAAATTTAAATTTTTTATCAGTTGTTCTTTTATAAAGTGTTAAATAAATAAATAAATAAATTATACTATAATTAAGTCTATTAATATGATTTTTTTTTATGCACACCTTGATTTTTGAAGCCAATAACAATCCAACATCTTGAGTTACTTGGAATAGATGTTGAAATAACGCCACTAAAGTAATTATCGAAGTGTTTATTTACATTAAAACAACACTTCATCATTCAATATGGGGAAATGTGTAGGGTCATCACATGTCGATAAATATACAGGGTGAATTTGAACTCGTGTAATTCCCATTAACTGGTGACGCCACTATTGATTACAATCGACTTTCCCCAAGGAAACATAGTCCAATTGGCTCGAAAAAAAATTCGATTATCCATACAAAGTGAGCATTCTGAAACCACTTTAGTATGGAATTCCAACAATTTTCTGCTGGTTACTCCACTCCTGATTACGAACAACTTTCGACTGGGTACCATAGCCGAATTCAGCCGAAAATTGTTGGACTATTTTTTTTTAATGCAGGACTAGTTCGTTTTTGACCTCAGTCACACCTGATGTTAAGTGAAGATGAGGTCGAAGATACTGACCCGGAAACCCCAACACATCTGGGGGACTAGCTATCTTATCTCTGACAACCGGAACACAACAATGCTATTAAAATTGCTGCTTGGCGGCAGATTTAGACAAGATTGTGGTAGCTAGCCAGGCGGACATTTTAAAATACCCTACCACCCACCAAACCGAGGACTTAAACATGTACCCCGCTGGGGATCGAACCCGCGACCTCCGAATCGTAAACCCAATGTGGTTTACATTGAGCCACGGAGGCGGTTAAATTCCTTCCATATTAAAGGTGGTAAATACCATTCTGATGGTATACTTTGTAAGGGTAATCGAAAACTTCTTGATCGAATTCGACTATGGTTCCTCATTATATCGTATAATCCTTTCTTGTTGATGGGTAATGAATTTTAAAGTTCTCGCGAAGAATAGGTGTATCATTGTTCAGGCTCGATAAATTGGAATCGTTATGGCCTCAACTCGGTCTATATGTAACGATACTGGGAGTTATTTATCGTTATAGCAGTATAACAAGAGCGTGGGCTGAGAACGAGAAGTCGACAACTAATAATATATCACTTGTTGGCTCGCGATAAGAGTGCCCAGCGGAATTTATGTTTGTCGATTTTGGAACGTTTTATATACAAGTTACATGGAAAAGTTGAATTGTTAATTGGAGTTTCTATTTTTAAAATTTCTTAAATTCACCATACATCTGTCATTCATCTTGCACTTTCCCTGTTACTAGATGGCTGTGATACAATCGTCAACGAGCAGTTTATGGTATGGCAAAAATATAAATCAATAAACCTACATAAAGTTATACAATGTAAATATTTGCAGTAACCTAATCACAACACCTTTAGCCATAGTTAAGGAGTGTCTGTCTCTGTAGGTGTCCTAACATCAGATCATGTTGCCGGAGGACCACGTCGAGAGTCTTTCCAATCAAATCAAATCAAATCAAATCAAAAATGTTTTTATTTCGTAAGTTATATATAAGAATAACATTTGAAATCGTCATGACATACAGTTATCGCTCATTCACTAGGCAGTCTCCCCAGAGAAGAACGAGCAAGAAACTCCAGGGTTGCTCTTTTTAAATAAGTCAATACAAATACAATTTGAGATACCTAATTGTAAAATTTATGATTCGACAAAGAAAATAAGAATAAAATATACTGGATAATGGCGAGCGGTTCATGTCCACGCATTCTTATCATCCAGATAGTCAGAAATTTTATAATAGCCTTTGGCACATAGTTTCCGTTTAATGGTTGTTTTAAATTTATTTAAAGGCAAATTTTGAATGTCTACCGGAACCTTATTGTAAAAGCGTATACATTGTCCCTTGAATGACTTAGTGACTTTGTGTAAGCGACTGCTATGGACAGCAAGTTTATTTTTATATCTTGTATTAACATTGTGTATTTCACAATTTTTCCTAAACAAATACAGATTCTTTCTTACGTACATTAAGTTTTCGTAAATATATTGCGATGCCAAAGTTAATATATTGATTTCTTGAAATTTATTCCTCAGAGATACTCGGGAGCCTAACTTGTAGATCGCACGAACCGCTCGCTTCTGCAGAACAAAAATACAATTTATGTCCGCGGCATTTCCCCATAACAGAATGCCATAAGCCATTATGCTATGGAAATAGCTGAAATATACCAGCCTCGCGGTGTCCACGTCGGTTAAATAGCGGATTTTTTTAATAGCGAACACTGCAGAACTGAGACGTTTCGACAACCTTTCGATATGTGGACCCCATTGTAGTCCTTTATCTAACATAATGCCTAGAAATAGAGTAGTGTCCACAAGCTCCAACTCCTCGTTTTTTATTAAAATAGTACTAGCTACCTGTTTGACATTAGGTAGTGAAAATTTTATGCATTTGGTTTTTTTTTCATTAAGAAGTAGGTTATTTGACGTAAACCATTCAACCACCTTAGAGATAGCACTATTCACGTCGTCAAGAGTTTTCTGTCGTCTCCTAACTTTGAAGAGCAAGGAGGTGTCATCAGCAAATATTGTTATCTCATGGTTTCCGTTTATACAATTGGGTAGATCATTAATATATACAAGAAATAAGAATGGCCCGAGAATTGAGCCCTGTGGAACACCTATGCAAACTGGAGACCCTGACGACCTCTTACCATTGACATCAACCCTTTGAACTCGATTACACAAGTACGATTCCAAAAGGTTGAGGGCACGGCCTATAATGCCATAGTAGCGTAATTTCCTGACCAGACCATCATGATGAACGCAGTCAAAGGCCTTGGATAGATCACAGAAAATACCTATCGCATCCTGCGAATCTTCCCATGCTTCAAATATATATTCAATAAGCGCAACACCGGCATCGGTTGTTGAGCGACCCCGTGTGAATCCAAATTGTTTTGAAGTCATTAAATTATTAGTATTGAAGTAAGACAACAATTGATTTAAAATTAGTTTTTCGAAAACTTTACTAAAAGTTGGTAGAATTGAAATGGGTCTAAAATTAGTGGGGTCTGATGTACTACCAGCTTTGAATAATGGAATTACTTTACTTTGTTTCATCAAGTCAGGAAATACACCACTGTCTACACATTTATTAAAGATGCAAGCTAAGTGTGGTGCAATGCAATCAATGATGGAATTAACTATTTTAACAGAAAGACCATAGAGATCAGTGGTTTTTTTCATTTCCAGTGATTTATACGCTTTCATGATGTCATTTGGACTAACATGTCTAAATATTTTCAGTTGCACATTCGGGACATCGCTATTCATTCTGAGTAAAGATTCGGCTACGGTGGGAGATGACTTAAGTGACTTCGTGGTTGTTATTGGAATATCTGTGAAAAACTTTTCAAATGCTTCTGCAACCTCCAAGTCTGTATTAAGGATGCAATCGTTAATTTTTAGTTCCATATTTGAATCGCGAGCCTTAACTTTTCCAGTTTCGCTGTTTATAACTGTCCATGTGGTTTTCACAATGTTTGTACTATTTTTAATTTTGGATTTTATAAAATTTGTCTTTGCTAAGGTGCAAACACGTTTAAATAATTTGGAATATTTTCTTACATAATCAGCAAAAGCTGGACTAGTGTTATATGTCCTTTCATGATAAAGATCATATAACTTCAGGCGACTTTTATGGATTCCCACAGTCGCCCAATCAGTAAATACTAAACCACTATTTATTCTTATAACTTTTTCTTTGAAAATATTTTTGCACTCATTTTCTACCAAAGTGAATAATGAATTATATAATTCATTCGGACTCTCATACATAACATTTCTCAAGTCATACAATTTTGCCATAACATTATGTCTAAATTGCTTGAGCCGACCATCATTTACAGGAACACACATAATATTTCTTTCCAAAGACTTGCTAAGGGGTATGTTAATCGAGACTAATTGACCACAGTGGTCTGATGTTAACTTATTTATAATAGATTTATCACTCAGATCGAAGTTTGCAAAAACATTATCAATACAGGTCGATGAAGTTGGTGTTATTCGAGTTGGCACAGAGAAATTATGAACAAGATTATAACTTAAAAATATAGTTTTAAGTCTATTAGTGAGACTGCTCACTTCTAATAAATTTACATTAAAATCGCCACAAACTACAATAAATTTATTATTGTTACTAATTTTACCTAATGCTTCGTCCATAATTTCCTCGAATAAGTCATAAGATGAACTGGGGGGTCTGTATACGCTCATTACAATAAGCCGCTCAAGCTCTACACAGGCCAACTCAGTAGTTCGCTCAATAGAGAGATTCACTATATCCGAGCGTTCCCGGTGTTTTAATTTATTATTAGTAATAATTAAGGAACCGCCCCGTACCGCTTTATCCCTACTGAACGAACTTGAAACCTGATGATTTTTAAAGCTAAACATGAACTGACCCTGTTTTAACCAATGTTCTGTAATACATAATATATCAATATTGTGACAGTTCATGAATAGCTCAATCTCCAGCTCTTTGCCCAAAATGCCCTGAATATTCTGATGTACTAGGTTTAATTTGTTACTCTTACATTTAGATGAGGGCTCAAATTTTTTACATGAAGGTTGATTTTTATTTAATTTTAACAAATTGCCAGAGTTACCCTCTGTTGTCTTATATATTAATTTAAATAACTTGGAATCGATTCCAAGGATTGTTCAATGTCAGTTGACTGCTCAATAGAAACAGTTGTCGTGTTTGCCAAGGATTTGGCAGAATTAATTATATAATATGATAGCAACTCAGCTATTTGTCGCTTAAAATATCTAGACAGATAGTAATTATCTTTAGTCAAAGTATAACAGTTCTTAATAAATTTATTTGTATCTATTATATGAAATTTATTGTCATGACATGACATGTTATGCAATAGCATATTTAAATTATGTCTAGTAATATTTTCATTCTCTGTCAGACTTTGGCTGAAAGGCAGCGCAAATAAAATAATTTTGTCAACATTGGTCAAAATGTTCAATTTTGAAAATAATTGAACAATCTTTTTCCTGCTGGCATTTCCCCTTCTACCGATGAATACAACAAGAGTTGTGTTTTTCTTAAAATTGTAAGATAGTATTTTTTCTAAAATGTCAATATAGGTGGCTCCGGGCAGACAATAATTAATTATTGCCTGACCCAGATTACGGGTAAGTTGTAAACCCATACTCTTACCAATTTCATCACTGAACATCACTATATCATGCACATCATTAGAGACCGACGACTGCGAGAAGGAACCAGAGTGAGCAGCAACACAGGGCGCTTGCAGCATTGGCAAGGATGGGGTGATTTCATGCACAGGTGGCATGGATGAGACACAATGCAATGAGGAAGAATAAAAATGGATACACGCAAATGGGTTACGGCATCTCGGTCTAATCAATGTACATACACAAAAGAATAAAAAAATTGGAATCTTCCCCTTTTTTGTAACTTGGTAGAAACAACTAGACAAGTGTAACTTCCAAAAAGAGGTTTCATTTACAATTAATATATTTCCAGTTAAATAATGGTTAGCTTAAATATCTGAGTTGATATGATAGTATACGCACATTTATCTACCGCACATACCCAGTGATGGAGTGAGTCCAGTACCAGTCCTAGAGACAAAAATAAATAGAGTATAGTACATATTATTTAGCAGGTCGAAGTATATAGATAATAAGGTTCTGGGTTCCCCATTACCAGGAGCTATCTAAATTATAGCTCTAATTTGCCGTAAGTGATTTTTTTTATTGTGCAATTTGAGGCATTGTTACAAAAGTGTCAAAGCTCTTATTAAAATAGCAATAAATTCAATAATTAGAAAACCCCGAGAAACTATGAATATTATAACATCATTCTATCCTTTGTTAGCCACAAAGGATATCTTAGAAACGCAACTTATCTTTGAAACGGCTGAACTCCCATCAAACATAGGTACTCGTAGCTAATGACTATCTCGCAAACACCAGCTTTCGAAAATAAATAAAATCTATTTTGAGATCTTTTCAGCCGTTTTGGCACTAGAATACTATAGACAATACATTTCGTTTGGTGATAGGGCATTTTAAATGTCCGCCTGGCTAGCTACCACCATCTTATCTAAATCTGCCGCCAAGCAGCAATGTTAATAGCATTGTTGTGTTCCGGTTGTCAGAGATAAGATAGCCAGTCTACCAAATGTGTTTGGGTTTCCGGGTCAGTACACTTCCACCTTCGACCTCATCTTCACTTAACATCAGGTGTGATTGAGGTCAAGTACGAACCCGTGATGCATAAAAAAAGACACATTACACTCTTTTTGCGTCGGGTGTTATTTGTAGTCCAAAATAGAATATTTTCAAGAATAGGGTACAATGTAAATATTAATATGCACCCAGTTAACTAAATCAACAGTCTAGTGTTGTATCGCCCAATCGCAAAAGTGGTATAAATCTATGCTTAAGGCATAAACACTACCAAATTGCAAACTGCTAGAGTATGGCATGTCGACGGCGTTGAAGGATCATTAATACTAGAAATCACTAGTCTCCGTAGCACTTTATGCCGGCCATAATAGCAAGTGTTCGAACTCGTATAGACTAGCCTCCGATATCGTTCATATAAAAGTTAACAACTTCATAAACTTTATAACGTGCTATCAATAAGAGTACGTATAGGGTAAATATTTTATGGACGATTTTATTACTCGGTACACGACCCCTGCATTGACGACGCTGCCTTAACGGCATGAACATAGGCAGGTATAGTTGCTTGTCTTCCGTATTTAAAGATTATATGGACACTACGAAATATGCTGTATCATAAACTGCTTTGCTTTTCATCGCTTTTACTTCCATTCTTTTCCTACTTTCATAATAAATCTTTAGATGATAAATAACTACCGTTAGACATACAGCACCATCTAGTTCCATAATAAGCAACTAGGCTTGTATTATGGACACCAGATGGTTGATATACTACACGGATCTACATTTATTTTATGTAAATTTATACATATTATAAATGATTACATCCATAATTCAGGTACATTTGTCCTTATTTATTATACAAACAAATGCCCCTAGCGGAATTTGCACCCCGAACATTTGGTTTAGAGGGCAGGGTCACTACATACTACGTTAATCGGTCGTCATCGGTCATCATATATAAACGACTGACTGTATATAATAGAGAGAGTAGCAGACCTTTATCCCAAATGGGGTGGTCAGAGATCGCAAACATAAGCTATTGGTTGTTCCAAACATTAAAAGTTTAGAATCCAATGTTTTATTTATTTATTTATCATTTATTGCACACAAGAAAAAAACATACAGATACAATGTTATAGCATGAAATAGATTTAGAATGGGATGCATTTGCTTGGCGAATAAATAAATAAAATAAATAAATAAATATCTTTGCACATACACACAGCGCCATCTAGTTCCACACTAAGCAACTAGGCTTGTGTTATGGATGCCAGATGGTTGATAAACTACAAATATACATTTTTTTTGTAAATAAATACATATATAAATGAAAAACATCCATAACTCTGGTACACATGTCTGTATTCATCATACAAACATATGCCTCTAGCGGAATTCGAACCCGCGACCTTTTGGTATAGCAGTGAGAGTTTCTAACCACTACACCAAACAAGTCGTCAGTGAACTTGAAATATAACTCAAAAAGTGAAGCACGATCAAAGTAAAACGAAAACAGTTATAATGAGAGAAGACAATTTTACGCCGCGGACCTTCGCAAAAGTGAAGCCCAAAAACATGTTTAGCTCTTCATGTGATTTGGGATAGGTATATAATTGCGACACTGATTCAAAAAATCAAAATCAAAATCAAAAAATGCTATATTTTGTAGGTACACAGGGTACACTTAAAATAGTCAGATTTTACATTTTTTAAGCTACTGCTTGTTCAAAAGCCACTTTTCCCCTGAGAAGAACAAGCAAGAAACTCGAGAGGTTGCTCTTTTTTTAAAAAAAGGTTTTTTGTTACAAAATTATTAATTATTATTTTATATTATAATATTTCATTATTAATTGTGAAATAGCCTGGTTACGCGAACGGGCTGTTCATGTCCATGAATGTTTATCATCTAAATAATCTGATATTTTATAATATCCTTTCTTAATAAGTTTCTGTTTTATAGTATCTTTAAATTTGTTGAAAGGAAGATTTTGTATATCAACAGGAACCTTATTAAAAAAGCGTATACATAACCCTTTCAATGAATTACTGACTTTGCGGAGGCGACTTATGTGACCTGCAAGTTTATCTTTATTTCTTGTATTGACATCATGTTTATCACTCATCATGATTTCCAGTGAAGCCACAGCATCCATGATTTACCTATACGGAAATGCACACGTGACGAAGGAGAGCCCATGTCGAAGTTATTGAAACGTGCAAGTAAACATAATTGTAAACATTGTCCAATGCTTCTTCAATTTAAGAGATACGAGTATGCTCTTGTCGGTGGAGTAACGACCACGCCTCTCTACTTTCCGCCCTCGTTTTAACCTTTTGGTACGACACGGCATTCGCCTTTTCTTTCACTTGGTCAAAGTAATTACGCCTAGGTCTTCCCAATGTTATTGTCCCCAAATTTCTTTGATAAATTACAGAGAGATAATGAGAAAGTTCCATAAAAAATATTTTAAAAAGTGTTAAAAAACCTTGCCTTTTTGTAGTCAACGAGCCGAAAGAAATATTTTTGGACGTGAAAGAATGTTACATCTGTTGAAAAGATGTTTCTAATGATTGGATGGGCGTCATTATAAGGGAACTGCTCGAATGCACAGGGAAAAGTGTCATTTTCGTCTGATACCGACTATATAATAAATGTTCACAGGAATAAATGATTTTCCCTGCAATAAAGAATTTACTACTATAAATTCTTGTTGAAAATATTAGATCATATGCGATTTTAGACCATAAACTTAGAGTACAGTACCCTTATGTGTCCAAACGGAGCACTATTGCTACTACAGAGTAAGTATGTCCGTCCGTCTGTCTGTATACATAAATACATCATCACGAACAAACATTTACACACGAACAAACACGTATGGATAATAGTAATAAAAAAAGGAGCTTACCTCTATACGAGATCCTTCAAACAAATCCCAGAAAATAAGTTACTTAGAAAAATATAAACAAAGAGTCGATATGCTTACAAAGATGAAGAGCTATTTAACAATATATGTTGTTAATAATTTACATACATACATAAAGTCACGCTATTTCCCGTAGGAGTGGACAGAGACCACAGACTTCCACTTGCTACGATACTGACACATATCTTTTGCTTCATTTACTCTCATAAAGTTGTTCAATCATGCTCGTCGCTTTAGGTTACTCTTGACATACATTTGTAAAAAAACATAAAACTAATAACTAACTCTTTGTCTGCAATAAAAAATTTTTAATTCGTTTTTCCTTCCGAGGGTTCGCTGGAAGAAATCTCTTACAGGGATAAGCTTGCCTTTTATGTATTGTAATTTCTGTCCTATGTTTGTTCAATGTATGTTAGTATACTTATATATGCAATAAAGTGTTAAATAAATAAATACAAATCTTGTTAAAATAGTTTCTCAGATATCTGTATGCGTTACGGAAGACTATTGGATTAGCTCTTGACCTCAATCACTTCTGATCTTAAGTGAAAGTAAGCCCGAATGTAGAAAAGCGCTCACTCGGAACTCCTAACTTATTTGAGAGTTGGCTGTCTTATCTTAAACAATGCACCAATGCTATGCAAAGAAACGCAACAATACTATCAACATTGCTGATAGATGGCAGACATAAATAAGATGGAGGTAGCTAGCCCGGCAGACATTTAGAATGCCGTACCACCAACTAAACCGAGTACCTACCTCTGCGGCGTGTACTGGGCTAGTTTTAATTAATAAGTTACTGGTATCAAAAATCTATATTATCAAGCACTATATTTTAGTGAAATGCATTATATTAGGTTATTTATTGTATACCTGAAACGAGAAAATAGTTTGATCAGAAGCACGTTTAGAATCGATTCCGGCTATAAAACTATGGGGTTATATTGTTTCCTTAATTATTTATCTAATTAAGCAATGATAAATACCCTATATGAAAACATAATAGTAACTGAATTCGCAAGAATCCTTTATTTTTAGCCATATTGATTATACAATATATGATGGAATTGGGGTATATCGGTGGACCTATACAAAATATAACCTTGTATCTAGCCGCATTTAGTTTAACGCACGTTATTTTAAGTTGTAAGGTCCTTACCTATGAAATTGGCGTTTTGTATTATTTCTTTAAGACTAATTTCTCCATACAAACATTTTTGAAAATTTTTTGGGAACGGTAAATTCAAATTTAGCTAAACTTTGTGTGTATTATCGGATAACATTAAGTTAAATATAGGCAGTGTTAATTTTTAAAAGTAACCGCTTTATAAAAGTTTCTGCGAATCGAAGAAATAATACGGGAAGCTCATGAAAAGAGCTGTGTTCAAGTTTTTTTTTATTATGTGATTTAGCTCAGACATTAAAAAATATTTCACGTGAAACCTTGAAAATATATTCTACTATCCAAATAAAAAACAAATTTGGAAATAGCTATAGAATCGTAGGAGTTAGTACATTATGATTAACGAAGAAAGAAATCTCCAATTTCTTAGATAAAGACTTAATACTTTACCCAAACATAATTATAGATCTTAAAACTGCTACGACAGTTGCAAGTCGGAGGGATTCAGTCGCATTTCAAGGTGCATTTATAAATTTATAAATTTCGGGGTAATTACACTTTTTACCTACTCAGTTTAAAGGTAGGACATTTATAACTGTTCCTTTGGTGTGTCAACCACCATCTTATTTAAATGTGCAATCAAAGTCCAATTTCTTTAGGCTACTTGAGATAAGATAGTTGATCCCGTAAATAAGTTCGGTTATCTGTACGAGCACTCGGCCTAAATATTCCAGTTACACTTATAACTTCCTATTATCTAAAGGCCGTGATTTTTTGCACATGGACAGAGTACCTGTCAGTGATATAATAAAAATATTTTTTAACCATGTAGCTTGCTTTAGGTATAGTATAAGTATTTAGTTATAAAACCTACAGTATTAAATTAAAGTTACCACTGTGAATGTTATTGCATTGTAGAAGATACTAAGATCTCAATCAATAAATCAAATACGCTTTATTGTTTAAATAAGGAAGGTACATTTATGTATCTTATAGAAACTACAAAGTAGGCGGCCTTATTGTTAACAGCGAAGCAAGCGAACATCTCCTAAAGCAATAAAAAAAAATCAATAAATAAATAAATATTTCGGACACTTACACCAATCATCTAGTCCCAAACTAAGCAAAGCTTGTGCTATGGATACTAGATAACGGATAAACATACATAAATATTTATATAAACATCCAAGACTCGGGAGTAAATGTTCATATTCATCACACAAACATTTACCCGTCGCGGGATTCGAACCCGCAACCGTTGGTTTCGCTGATAGGGTGGGTCACTATCCACTACACCAATCGGTCGTCGTAATGAAAACATTACAAAAACTATTTATTTTTACTGGACTGAAATTTAAAAGCAGTTTTTAAAGAAACCAAGCACTAACCTTATGCTTATAAAGAATGTGCGATTTGTATGCTTGTGTAGGCTGTTAGGAAGGTGACGTACAGGGTGCGGCAAAGAAACGAGTTTAATTGAAAATGGTCACGCAAGTTGACTGGCTAGTGTGTAGCCATTGTGTTACGTGGGTTTTAATGTTGTTGGGCACAACTCATACCGCTATTGTCTAGTTTTTC
Organism: Oegoconia quadripuncta; assembly: GCA_949316235.1. Lineage (NCBI taxonomy): Eukaryota > Metazoa > Arthropoda > Insecta > Lepidoptera > Autostichidae > Oegoconia > Oegoconia quadripuncta. The sequence goes on from OX438746.1 coordinate 21,461,269, forward strand.
TATTAACTGATCTCAAGATAGACTTGTGTTATTTAATAGCTTCAAGAAATACTATGTTATATGAGAGTAGAGTAAAATAGGACTAATCTCTTCCCGTGGGTATCGTATAAATCAAGGAATCATGAGCATAAATAGCATACCAGTTATGGCAGAAAGAGTAATTGAATTTTAAAAAATCTGCGATAGACAAAAAGCAAACTAGGGGATGGAGAAATCCTTCCAATAACTGCGATGGAAATCTCGTAATTGGCGAGGCTCTGTGAATATGCGATGTGAAATGTTATTATTTCACTACAGAACCCTACACAAAATATTAATATGCTTAATCCCACAAATGATAAAAGCGAAATATTCAATCACGCTATAACGCCTGCACGGATTTGGATTAACTTTTGTACAGCGAAGGATTATATCCTGGATTAACATATAGGGTAATTTTAATCCAATATTTTGGAAACATTTCGCGAGGTATTAAACTGATGCTACCTATAACATTCTAAAAATGCCAGATAAGATTATAAATGAAAGTCAGTTAATGTATCTTACCAGTGATGACTTATGACGCGTTTCGGCGTTCTCTGACTGTCATCGTCATTAACAAGCTCAATCACACGACCAATGGAGGAGTGATACTCTGAACTGAAACAGAACTGTGGAAGAATAAAATTCGCCAACCGTAAATTGAAGTTGGAATATAAAAGTTCAAGAATGAAGACAGATGGGTAAAGTGGACGGATGACCTGATAAGGTCGCGGGAAGCCGCTGGTTGCAGGTTGCTTTCAACCGATATCGCTCTGACAGTCTATAAAGAGAGGCCTATGCTTAGCAACGGGCGTCCTCTAGGTGATATAATGATGACTGTATTGACTGATGACTGATTCCCTTATTCCGCACCGGTCAACAACGACGCATCTGTTTATGTATACCTCATTTTTTGATATGATTTCTTACAGCTAAAGATGGCGTTGGTCTGTGATCTTTCCTATTTAACGGAGATAAAGACAAGCTCCAATACTCGTCACGACGCTATATCCGATGATCTCTCATCTTTATTCTATGCGGATGCAATCAGGGAGGTATGCAGGGAAAATCCAAGATCGCGGAGATTATGGGCAGATCATATTTTCTCGTTGATCCAGAGTAGGGTCGCTCAAATGTAACAAAGTATGTTTAGTTAATAAACTGAAATGAAATAATGTTTTCTGCGAGTAATTGTTAAGACATTTTTTTTGTTCAAATTAAAATTTCCTTATAGATATTATCAATGGCTTATGAAAGTTAATAAGCCATAAGCCATTGATAAACCTTTTCCACGGCGCGATTCATTCTCTGTGGGAGGCTGCCCATATCGCCACACCGGGTAGCTGCTATCCATCAGTCTCTACTAAGGTTATGCTCACGACCGTCCTGTAGCTGTTTACGACATACGAGATGAGTTGGTCCGATTCTGTTCTGCCAGAAAGTAAGAAGTTGATTTAGATACTGACCTTTTTGTGGCCCTCTTTACCAACACAGCATAACCTTAGAGAGGCCCTGGTGGTATCTTCATTTTCCGAATTACTTATACGAAGAAAATCCCGTTATAAATAAATAATGATAAATGAGCGCCCTTTTACGTAAGGCGTTGGAGGTTCGAATTTTGATAATAATGTGGGCATGAACCGAACGAGCAATTTAAAGTTGAGTTTGCCAACGGTAATGGTATAGCCGCAATTATAATTTTTGTAAATTTGTGTTTTATATGTAACGGTAAGGAGTGTATTAAACTAAATTCGAAACGTAGGCACTCAGGGGCAGCCAGATTACCAAGAGTCTTGTAGAGGAGAGATAGGATATGAATATTTCGGATTGGGAAAATGGAAAGAACCTACTTGAACTGCCAGCGAAATTCAGAAATGTGGTAAGGTTTTTGCAGGCGTTTCCAGGTTTTCCAAAGGTTTTATTTATTACGAAGTACTGCCATAGTTTAGGTATGCATGTCAGTACCTGTCAGTATATTGCTACTAGAATTGCACCACCATTAATTTATGTTTTGAAATTTTGAGGCCTTTGATATGAGTTGCCTGCTCATTTCGTCAAGAAACCACGTCAAGTTAGAATCGATGACAAGGCCTAGGTTCTTTACCTTGTCACAGGAGTGTATGCTTACGCTGCCAAAGATTCCGATGGCAGATCACACATACACGCCAAACGACCACGTACGCCAAGCGTTCACCTTGGCCTTGTCACCACGTAAGTGACAAGGCTTTTGTTTTGATGAACGATTCAAAATGGGATAACAGCCTTTGTTCCAGTTCAGTACTAAGTATACACTTCTAAAGAATTACGCATCTGCAGTACCTATGAATTGATAATCAATCGTACCATCGCACCGACCATGTATATAGTTAACAACGTTATAAATTCTGTTAGGTGCAAATACATTCAGCAGGTGGTGTGAAAATATATCGTGCAAGTATTGGAGATTGATTTAGACCGGTGTATTCTCATTCACCTTAGTTAATATATATATTATGTATCGATTTCTACAGAAAATCACAGTTGGTATAAAATTATGACCCATCTGTCGATTCAAGGAAGAAGTAAAATATTTTTTTTCTTTTTAAAAATTTACATAATCACAACATCTTTAACAATTGCAAAAATGAAATAATATTTTAAGTTCAGCTACTTGTGTAATTATCCGACTGCCCAAGAAAAGAGGGCAATGTTTTTAGAGCGTATGTATGTTCGTTCCTTTGGCGCATCCAATAGCTTAAACGGCTTGACCGATTTCAAAGTGCATGGTGTCGTTAGATTCATCTTGATACCTGGAGTGTCATAGGATACATTTTATGGTAAAAAATCCAAAATGGCGCCCGCAAAATATTTAAGGAGTACCCTAAACCGACGAGCATGTATGAACAACCTTATGAGAGTGAATGAAGCAAAAGAGGTGTGTCAGGATCGTAGCAAGTAGATGTCTATGGTCTCTACCTACCCCTACGGGAAACAGGCGTGCCTTTATGTATGTACCTATGTATATTACATAAAGAAATGCAAGGAGGACCATATACCGATAGTGTCATACGTACATACGTACGTTCTACTCTTACCACTTTCTGTAACTGTATTTTCTTTTCTGTTGTGCAATAAAATGTACTCGATTTACTGTATTGTAAGTTGTAGTTCTGCAGTGATTGCTATTAAAAACATTATTTAACGGCGAAATTCTGATATATAAGTCGATATATTTGAAATAGACTTGCGGATGTGTTCCTTCACTTGTGGTGAAAACTTCATGCCAACTTTAAGAATGTAAATCACTTGTACCTACAGGTAGATCTGTCAGTAGTTGATAGTATGAAAATACACTTTGAAATATCATATTATTTACACCAGAAATTGTAATTTAGTAGTACTATGAACATACAGGCTTCAGTATTAGATATTAATTTCAACTTAATGCCTTTCTCCATTTTTGAGAAACGAACCTTCAAAAATTTTACTATTGTTATTATCACAAGTCGGATCGTTAAACCCTTTATTTAACGTACAAAATAGATATTATCGGTTAATATAGGTTGGGTACCCATAGCAGTGCGCCATTCAAATATAGGTACGATATTCATAGAAATTTATTTATAGATATAAGATTTAGGCGAACATTTGATTCCGCTCGGTGTGGGCGAGGTGTATGTACAATAACGGCGCTAAACGTTCATTTTACTCAGCGGTAAAAAGGGGGTAAGGTTTTTGATTATTATGTATGTATGTTCCTTTAGCGCATCCTGTAGCCTGAACGGTTTGACGCATTTTAGTAAATGCGGTGTCAATGGATTCTTTATAGTTGCGGGAGTGTTTTAGGATTATATTTTTATTATTATAACATATTTTTTTATATTGTTTTTTTTTAATAATTTACTTTTATTTTTACTTTTTTCCTATTTGTTATAGTATTGTAGCCAAGTCAAAACATTAAAAATTATAAGTTTTATGGAATACAGAATCCCAACTAATATTATAAATGCGAAAGTTTGTGTGTGTGTGTGTATGTCGTATGTACGTTGTATGTTTGTTACCTCTTCACGCCTAAACGGCTGGAGGGATTTGGTTTGGCTAATTTTTTTGCTTAACCGATTTTGATGAAATCTTCCACGCGGACGAAGTCGCGGGCGGAAAGCTAGTATGCAGTTGAATGTAAAATTTCAAAGTGTCTATTGAGTATACAATACAAATACACTGTATTGCAAAACAGAAAAAAAAACACAGTTTCAGAAAAGTGGAAAGAATAGAATGTACAATGAGTATATCGTATTACAGGTAAAAAAAAATCATTCGAAAACGTTAAATCGTATCGGAGGTCGCGGATCGATCCCCAGCGGGTTATATGTTTAGTACTCGGTTTGGTTTGGTGGTAGGGCATTTTAATTGTCAGCCTGGCTGGCTACCACCATCTTATCTAAATCTGCCGCCAAATAGCAATGTTAATAGCATTGTTCTGTTCCGGTTGTCAGAGATAAGATAGCCAGTTCCCCAAATATTTGAGTTTCCGGATCAGTACGCTTCCACCTTCGGCCTAATATTTACTTAACATCAGGTGTGATTGAGGTCAAGGGCTAACCCGTTGTGCATAAAAAAAACGTAGTGCTATAATATGATACGATACCAACTGATGATCTTTTGATATGTAAGTACCTCGAAATGAGATTCTGGAAGGAATGATAGACATTCCGCAACTGTATCAAAGTAACTTATTTATTCAAACCGATACTCCAGTAATTTTTGTGTTTGTGATACATTTATTAAATTTAATAGGAGAAAAATGTAATAAATAAAAAAAATCTTTCTTTATTAAACATATGAAATCTAACTAATATATAAAAGTTTGGATATTTGTTTGTTTATTTGTTTGTTGCTCTCAATCACGGCGAAACGGATGAACGGATTTGGATGAAATTTGATATATGTAGGTGAAATATACCCTGAACTAAGACATAGGATTTTTTAACCTGATAAAGTGAGCAGTTCCCACGGTATAAACAAATTTCCGCGATAAAGTTATCCATGCAGGCGAAGCCGCGGGCGGAAAGCTAGTTATTAATATAACTTTTGTCCTTTTGCATTTTTGAACTTAAACTACTTTGATTGTAATTTTGCATCGTATATTTTATATAATTAATGAAGAGCTAAAGGTGGAATGGGAATAGCCCAAACTAGCGCATCTGTCGATAAATCACAAAAATAACAGCAAATGTACCTATCCGCCTTTAATCGTAAATCATAGATAGAAATACCGGCTGCCTGCGGTATCCTTTATTTGCGCTTTTTTATGGAAACTTGGGATGTAAGGAATGGTTTATTTATACAAGTATTCATAGAGAAGCTTTATTTCAAACGTGTGGAAATCTAAAGCTCATGCCAACGTATGACTTATTCGTTGCTTATTCGGAATAAAGCTCATATTTTATTCACAACTTTTTACAAGTATTTTTTTACAGAATATCACTAAAGGGCGCTCTATTCCCATACTGTAAATTTTTATTGAATAATATAAATTATCATAATAATATCCAGGTACACAAAGCAACTGTGATAAACGTTAAATATTTTATAAACTGCTGAACCGATTTTCATGAACGAGGCTAAGTACCTGTCATCATAAATATAAAAAAAACATATCGGACTACACATTATGGAGATACATTCGGACAAAGACTGGACAGTCACACACACACACAAGACCGGCAAATACATAGTTAAGTAAAGTAACGGCGAAACGGATGAACGGAATTGGATGAAATTTGGTATATACGTACCCTGGGGAAAAAATATCCCTGGATTAAAAATAAAGGATATTTTTTATCCCCATAAAGTGAGTAGTTCCCGCGGCATAAACAAGTTAAAATCCGCAATAAAGTTATTCCGAGCAGGCAAAACTAGTAATATTATAAAAGTGAAGTTTGTGTGTTTGTTTCATCAGTCAATCAATCAATCAAGTAGGTACACTTTATTGCACAAAAATTCTGCAATGCACTTCATAAACATAGCTTCAAAAAAAAAATTGTACAACCAGGCGGTCTAATCGCATTTCTTCATCATCACATCAGCCGAAAGCCGTCCACTGTTACGCAAAGGCCTCCCCCAAGGCAACGATCGGTCCTCCGCTGCCCACATCCAGCGGCTTCCCGCGATCTTTACCATCGTCGGTCCACCCCGTGTTTGTTGATTGTTTATTTGTTTGTTGCTCAATGACGGCGAAACGGATGAACGGATTTGGATGAAATTTGGTGTATAGATAGAAAATACCCTATGTTAAAATATAGGATATTTTTTATCCCGATAAAGTGAACAGTTTCTGCGAGATAAACAAATTAAACATATCTGCGATAAAGTTATTCCATGCAGGCGGAAAGCTAGTAATATACTTTTTTATGCACAACGGGTTAGCACTTTACCACAATGACACCTGATGTTAAGTGAAGATGAGGCCGAAGGTGGTAACGTACTGACCCGGAAACGCCTTCTTATTTGGGGGACTGGCTATTTTATCTCAGACAACCGGAACACAACAATTCTATTAACATTGCTGTTTGGCGGCAGATTTAGATAAGATGGTGGTAGTTAGCCAGGCGGACATTTAAAATGCCCTACCAACTACTACCAACCAAACCGAGTACTAAATATGTACCCCGCTGGGAATCGAACCCGCGACCTCCGAATCGTAAACCCAATGTTGTTTACATTGAGTCACGGTGGTGGTTATATTACAGAAAGTGCGCTAAAAGTGTTTATTATGTGAGTACCTACACTCACATAGGTATGTGTGTGAGTGTGTTTGTGGACATAAATGTTGCCATTTCTAGAATATTAATAGTAAAAATGAAATAAGAATAGAAACTGTTTTAGTGTTATCGCGTCGAGGCAGTGTACCTATCAAGGCGTAATGATTATGGCCAGCCATTCGACCGAAAGCTAACTGAGGTTCTCATTAATTGGATCGCTTTCACATTGATTGTTTGTATTGTAGTGTGCCGACATAAATATCTTTATTGTGCCTTTATTTTGTGCTGATTCGTTTAACTTGTTTATATTACAATTATGTTTAGTCTTTACAGCTCAATAGGTAAATTAGTATTTTTGCTATGAATTGATTTCTATGCTATATATAGATACGGTCGCACGAACAAATAATTTTCCCGCTTTTCTTAGTAGATAAAACATAGTTATTCTTCTATAAATCTCGAGAATTAATAGGACTGCTGAGAATAAATGGCCAAAACCACCGCGCACTACCAATTTTTTTTTTGTCTGTCCTCAAAATTGGTCAAATGAAAATTACAATATTATTTAAAACATACTCGCATGTTTTTTACTCACTTCTCAGTGGTAAGTGATGCATTTTTTACAACATAAATCAATATTAGATACGACAGTTTGCAAACGAAGTCGGTACGTGACTGAGTTTCCGTTGGTTCCAAACTTCCTTTGTCACCAATGAAGTGGTGCAATTTTGATTGATTCAACGACCTGGTTCATACGCAATAATATACCTATGTTTTTTTGGACAAATTTGACATAATCAAAAAAGAAAACTTGAAGTCACCAGGACATAGAATTTGATTTTGGAATCAATAGAACGCTAGGAAGAAAGTATGACATTCCATTATATAATTATACACCACCTTATTTCAATTTGGAACTTGACGAGTCTGTAGTTGTAACCCTATATACCATTTTAAACGACTAAAGAGATGAACTTTAGAAGGTTGTATGCGAATTTAAAAAGTAAATGTATTAAAAACGGGGATCTTTTTCGGATTCTTTGCAAATATTGTTTATATGGGTGCTGATGGAAGCTAATCTCTGTCTGTGGCATTGTGCCGCCAAAATGGCTGAACAGATTTGAAACTGGTTTTTACGCGCGAAAGTTAGTGTTTGCAAGAAGGTTCTTAGACTTGTTCGATGGAAATTGGTTAAGCCGTTTCGAAAATATTTAACTTTTAACACAGTTATCTAAACACAGGCTTACAATTCTGGACGACATATGCTCGGAGATTTTCTAGTTTTGAGTAAAGCACTATCTATAATGCTTCGATAAAAATTGCTACCCTGGCTTACTTACTCACGTCTCAGTAATGTACTATTACAATAAATCACGCAAGTAATAAAATTTTATTTATTATTGACATATTAATATCTACTGCAGTAAATATAGTCTCAATAGAATTAACTTAGATTTTTTTTTATATGAGAGGGCGGCAAACGAGCATGCGGGTCACCTGATGGAAAGCAATCACCGCCGCCCATGGACACCCGCAACACCAAAAGGGTCACAGATGCGTTGCCGGCCTTTGAGGAAGGTGTAGGCTCGTTTCTTGAAGGTTCCAATGTCGTACTCGTTCGGGAATACCGCTGCGGGAAGTCCGTTCCCCAGGGTGGTCGTACGTGGTAAGAAGTTTCTCGAGAAACGTACAGTGGAGACGTCCACTCATCCAGGTGATGTGGATGGAAATTTAATTTTCGGCGAGAAAATACATACATACAATATATATACTCTTATATTGTTATTATTTTCTGGTGGGAGTTTTGAGTAATGCCTCACGTTTTCCCGATAGAGTAAATATTACAAACTACTCTAAAGACGTAAACATTTGTCCAATAAACTGTTTCTATATTCAAAATTATCGCAAAAGTGCTTGAGACGTTCAATTTTCATTAATAAACGAAAAAGTTGCCAACTACGTCCGAAATTGTTTATATCCTATAACAAAATTATGTAAACTAGTCAGTCACGTAGATGTTTATTCAAAACAGATAAATTTGCATGAGACGCTCATGTCATATTCAAGTGTTCCATGCTTCCCGGGCCGTATCATGAAAATGGAAAGATCAACTTTCTTTATCAAAAGGGTACAAAAATGTAAATGGAAAACTGTATCGTAAGACCCCCGGCACTCCAACACTCGCCATAAACAGTCATCAGCATCCAAGCACCCCGAGTATCGAACAAATTCCTTTGATCTTGTTTAGGGTAAATCTTTTCGATTTATATGTTAATTTGTAAATTTGAATCTTCTGCGGCTGCGGTGGGGTGTTACTTGTTAATCTCAATTCTTGTACTGGGCTGTACATCCTCTACAATTCCGCCTAACTCAGTTGTATGTGTTTGTTTGTGTGTAATTGAAGGGATACATCGGTTATTGTCGGGGACATGGAGCGTATATTTGAGGTCATTAAATTGTTACTAATGGACATTTCAAGACCTGGACAACTGAACATGTTATAACTTGGTTTCCATAACCGATTGGTGTAGTCGGTAATGAAAACTGCCTTTGAAAACTCCTTGGAATCCTAATAGGAATAAATTTTTGTGTTTTGAATAAGAACATTATACCACCTCCGTGGCTCAATGTAAACAACATATGGTTTACGAATCCAAGGTTCAATCCCCAGCTGGGTACATGTTTAGTATTCGGTTTGGTTGGTGGTAGGGCATCTGCCGCCTGGCTAGCTATATCTTATCTAAGTTTGCCGCCAAACAGCATTGTTAATAGCATTATTGTGTTCCGGTGGTTAGAGATAAGATAGCCAGACTTCCAAATGAGATGAGCTAACACATTCATAAAATAAAATATTCCCCAGTTTTTATAATTATGTAGTATCCATTTGCCTACTGTCTTATTACTGGTGTATGTGCTGCAAATATTTTTTACTAGCTTTCCGTCTGCGATTTCGTCCGCTTGGAAGATTTTATCAATGTCGGTTCAGCAAAAAAATTTGCCTATATGTTCAGGTCCTAATCTTGTCTACCCAGTAATTTTCATCCAAATCCGTCCAGCTGTATAGGCGTGAAGAGGTAACAAACTTACATACAAACATACACACACACAAACTTACATACATACATACACACACACACAAACTTTCGCACTTATAATATTAGTTGGGATACTTTATGAATGGGCATAGTTCGTTATCACTTCATTATCACTGTTCTTAAACATATTTCTTGAATGTTCTATACAAAACAATATTTATATGCCTTAATTTACCCTAAGAAACGCCTATCTGATTACATTTTTTAATTTATACAAGGAATTTTCTGGACGGTTTATTCGTATAACCATTTTGGACCTGATGCATTTCCAATATAGGTAGACGTATGTTGGTCGATAAAAAAATAGATATTTTAAAAATAACCTTTTGAGGTCGCTCTCACCTTGCTGGTCGCATGCAAACGAGTGTATCTAAGACGTTGGAATTTCTTTGCGCAGCACAAATTTTATCGAGTCGTAATTTCCTTTGATCCCTCATCTATATTCAATGATCCAAGGACCGTAACGCTTCGTAAGCGAATTCATTATATCCGTGTGCTTTTACATAGATCACGTGAATACCCCCTGCGAGAATTGGGTATAAGGTATAAAATAGGATGGGAATTTTTCATAGCCCTCGCCAATTATTTATCGTTTTATTAGATAGGTACTTACCAACGTTTTCCATTTCATTAGATAAGATGACAATTGGAAATATTTCGTTCACAACACTTCATGTTGTACCGTTGCAGAGCCGTATTTTCGCTGAAAGATGCTTGAGAACAAATTCTCACCTGAAGTTAAGTGGTGATGAGATAGGTGGCAATGCTCTCACACGGAACTTCCAACTTATCCCAGAGACTGGCTATACCTTATTTCAAACAACCGGATCACAATGAATGATGACAACCGCTTTCAATATAGCTGCTTGGCAAACTTAAAGACGATGGTTGTAGCTAACCAAGCTTCACCTTTACCAAATTATTATTTTAGTAATAAAAGCAAGCACGTATACCTAGGCGCATTTTGAATAATTTTAACCCCATCATAATTCAAAATTAGAAAACAACTAGCCTTCCGTCCGCGGTTTCGCCTGCGTGGAATAACTCTATCGCGGAAATTTCTTTATCCCGCGGGAACTACTCACTTCATCGGGATAAAAAATAGCCTATATCTTAATCCAGAGTATTTTCTACCTATATACCAAATTTCATCCAAATCCGTTCATACGTTTGGCCGTGATTGAGAAACAAACAAATAGATACAAATACTCTTTATTGCGCAAAACAATTTACAATAATAGATAAACAAATATCCAAACTTTCGCATTTATAACATTAGTCAGATTAGTTACATGTCAAGTTGGCATGGTCCAGACAGCTATGTGTAAGAATAATGGCTCATACTTATATAATAAACGAACAAAAAAAATTATTCTAGTCAATATGATGATGCATCTCAATGTTTATATAAAAATATCGGTATTTCACATAACGTTTTCATAGCTCTTAATCTGTATCTATTGTTTGTGTATTTCAGCAAATTATCGCTTTCTTTCATCCAAAGTCTAGCAGACAAGACAAAATTTGTGATTGTCATAAGTGTTTATTGTAAACTAGCTTTCCGCCCGCGACTTCGTCCGCGTGGAAGATTCTATCAAAATCGGTTCAGCAAAAAAATTTGCCTGTGCTAATCCAGATCCTAATCTGTGTATCAATCAAATTTCATCCACATCCGTCCAGCCGTTTAGGCGTGAAGAGGTAACAAACATACATACACACACAAACTTTAAGATTTATAATATTAGTTGGGATACTTTACGAATGGGCATAGTTAGTTATCACTTCATTATCAATTATATTCTTAAACATATTTCTTGAATGTTTTATACAAAGCAATATTTATATGCCTTAACTTAACTTAAGAAACGCCTATCTGATTATTACAAGCTTTTATTTACTTTCACCTGTCCCGTTGTCTGTAATCAAATCTTGCAACTTAAATTTGATCCACTTCCCGGTTTCCGATTGAGCTGAAATTTAGAATGCATGTATAAATCGGATGACAATGCAATGTTATTGTGACATAGAGCTGATCTGATGATGGAGCTGGAAGGTGGCCATAGGAACTCCGTAATTAAACGATGCAACCCTATCGAGTTTGAGCTCATTGGATTAGTCTTGACGAGTACTTTGATACTATATGGTAACCAGGGTCTAATGATGGAGCCGGAAGGTGGCCATAGGAACTCCGTAATTAAACGATACAACCCTATCGAGTTTGAGCTCATTGGATTAGTCTTGACGAGTACTTTGATACTATATGGTAACCAGGGTCTGATGTTGGAGTTGGAAGGTGGCCATAGGAACTCCGTAATTAAACGACGCAACCCCATCGAGTTTGGGCTCATTGGATTAGTCTTGACGAGTACTTTGATACTATATGGTAACCAGGGTCTGATGTTGGAGTTGGAAGGTGGCCATAGGAACTCCGTAATTAAACGACGCAACCCCATCGAGTTTGGGCTCATTGGATTAGTCTTGACGAGTACTTTGATACTATATGGTAACCAGGGTCTGATGTTGGAGCCGGAAGGTGGCCATAGGAACTCCGTAATTAAACGACGCAACCCCATCGAGTTTGGTCTCGTTTGATTCGTGTAAATAGAGGTACTAAAAAGTTAAAAATAAAATTAAAGAAAAAAAAACCTTTTTAAAAACAAGCTTTTATTATTTGTTTATAAAATGAACTAAAAAGTTAAAAATAAATTAACTCTAAAAAGATATATAACACTTTGTAACTTGATTGTAACCTTTAACGACAAATAAGCGTCTTCGTCTAGGACAAAATAATTCCATATTTTACAAATTTATTTAATTTTAACACTAAAACTTTTCACCATACATAATTATTCAATCTCGTCCCCCCTCTTTATCATAGTCCCCATTTATAAATGAAAGCGTGTTACATTGTGATAGCTTGAGGAAAATGTTGTGTTGTATTAAATGTAACACGCTTTCATTTATAAATGGGGACTATGATAAGTTTAGTGTTAAAATTAAATAAATTTGTAAAATATGGAATTATTTTGTCCTAGACGAAGACGCTTATTTGTCGTTAAAGGTTACAATCAAGTTACAAAGTGTTATATTTCTTTTTGGAGTTAATTTATTTTTAACTTTTTAGTTCATTTTATAAACAAATAATAAAAGCTTGTTTTTAAAAAGGTTTTTTTTTCTTTAATTTAATTTATAGAAGGACCTTTCTGGAGGGTTTATTCGTATAACAGAATTGGACCTGATACACTTCACATATAGGTAGGTATACATGCATACATACGACACACACACACACTTTCGCATTTATAATAGTAGTTGGGAGTTGGGATTTGATGTGAATTTGTTGCCTATCCAGTATTTATTATTTGAGAAAACTACACATAATATACATTCTTAGTTTTGCATTAGTTAGCTTAGTTAATGCATTAGGTTTCAGGTTATGAACCTACAAATTTATCGATCGCTGTGATAATACCACTGTAATACTTTGCCCATAGAGCTGAGCATGATGAGACTTCAAACCTTTTGAATGTGACGTCATGATCTATATATTTATTTGCATATGCTAAATCTCTTTGTTTTTATTTTGTTTCTTTGCATTATTGAAACTTACTGACAGAATTAAAAAAAAAATATATTAAACTGTTTTGAAGTTGAAAGAACACCAACCCCTACGATACAGGTGTTTACGTAGTTTAGCGGTCTGGAATGACGTGTACTTCTTTGTTTTGAAATAAAAATTGAAAACTATTATAAATAAACAACTTGAATAAATAAACAACTTGAAATATACAATACCATACCACTAGTAGGTAGTTCAGCAGGAGCTTCAGCTCCAGTCGCAGATAATTAGCATCAAGCTGTCAGTCTCGAATTTACTTTTCAGCAAAGTGTACACGAAGGTATTCTGGGACTGGGAGTGATTTATATTTTATGATTTAATTTACCCCATTTACAGGTAGCTGACCTGTACAGTTTGAGCCAAGTGTGAGCGTTAACTCATGTCTTATGCAGGAATAGCTCTCCGCGGTCATGGGTGGGTTTACAAGATTTGCTTGTTCGTGATTGTGTGTGAGACAAAGGAATATAACTGTAAATTGAATATTTACATTATTCGCGAGAGCCCGAGAGCCTCGCGAAAATAGTCCATTCAAAATACGTAATTTTTGGGGTGTAGCTTCCTATAATCTTAAACTTCCTGATTTTTTTTTGTAGGAGGATAGAGTGCCCATCTGTAACAGATTAAAAATGTTTTCAAACCATTGTGGAGTTTGCTTTGGGTATAGAAATCAAAAATCTAAATCAAAAATGTTTTATTTCGTAAGTTATAAGAATAACATTTGGAATAGTATAGGCATTTAGTTATAAAACCTACAATATTAAATTAAAGTTATCACTTTGAACTTCATTGCGTTGTAGAAGATGCTAAGATCTCTAAAATCAATGCATACTATATATTTTCTAAAAATAGTTTATTGTGTCGTGATATTTGTTCTGGGTGAAATATTTCATAAATATAACGAAGTTTTTGATTGATTCTTTTGAAAATAGTAACAGGAGTTCTAAGTATGATTCCGACGCAATGAAATTCACAGCGGTAATTTTAATTTAATAATCTATGTTTTATTACTAAATACCTATACTATATCTAAATCAAGCTATCGATTTGTTAGAAAACATTTTTATTCTATGACTCACGACCACGTGCAGAAAATCAGGGCCTTTAAGATTATAGGGAGATAAAAGCGTATCCTTAGGCCTAAAATATCATCCTTATAACCAAATCAAGTAAATTTAAATTAAATTCATTTTTATTTCAGACATTAAGTCCATATTTGTTAGTATAGAGTTTTTGTTTTTGTAATTATTTCATTATTAAATATCCAATTGGCTAGATAGTCCATCTTACTTACGTCTGCTGTCAAGCAGCAATGTTGATACCATTGTTGTATGAGAAGTTTGTAATGAGTTCAGAGTAAGCGCTTCAGCCTCTTCTTCACTTAACATCAAGTGTGATTGTGATCAAAACGTATATAAGTATTAGAATATAGATACTTGCAGTGCTACATTACTAGCGACAATAAATCCGGGACGCAAGGATCTGTATATCAAAGAATGTGACATTAGGTATCCAATTTTATGTTCGCAAAAAACTCCACATCGCACGCTGAATCGTTTTTGTGAAAACAACGGCGGCAATAAAGGGTCTTATTGTTATCCTTTGAATTTATATCCAGATATTATCGCCATCATAAATTGCAACCGCGTATTCTCCAAATCGGATCCTTGAAAAACTGACCGAGCGTCTAACCCTATCTCTGCGCGAGATCTAATATAAATAGACGTTTTTTTTTAGCTTTTATAAGTGCTTTGGTTTTTCTTTACATTTATTAAACTATTAACTTTCACCTGCAGGTCGTTTCGTGGCTCCGCCATTTCTTTTTTATAAGAAATAGATCATTCTGAATCTTTGTCACGAAACAAAAGAAAGACAAAAAAACACACAAACTCACTACGAATTTGTAAATGAACTACGACAATACTGCAACCTAAGTAGTTTTTAGTATAGCTTTATCCTACAAAGAGTTGAGAGAATTATTCTAAATATAATTAAGTTAATTTCTTAAAGTTTTGATAAATCGGTGGTATCTTTTGTAAAATAGAACTTTATGCAATTTAATTTTTTTTTATACTCGTTTGAACTAAACATAGTAACCCAAACACTTAAATCATAACTATAAATTGAAAGTTTAAAAATCCCCCGAGAGATAATAAATATATCATCCAAATAAACACAAGCTAAATATCTTAGAAACGCCTTAACCGATTTCCATCAAACATGGCTAAGATAAGAACCATTTTGCAAACACCAGCTTTGGAAAATACTTATAGATAAACGTTTATTTGTTTTTCCAGCCACACACATACATTAAACACTTCATGTAGCAGTATTTATTACAAAGCATACTGAAGTACAGAACTGTAATAAAATCCAAATAAATGTAGCTTTAACCTAAGTAAGTCTGTATGTAGTAAGTGGGTACTTTTACGACCGATTCGTGTAGTGGATATTATATACCCTATCAGCGAAACCACCTGCTGTGGGTTCGAATCCCGCGAGTGGTAATTGTTTGTGTGATAAATACGAACATTTATTCCAGAGTCATGGATGTTTATATAAATATTTATGTATGTTTATCCGATGTTTAATAGTTGCTTGCTTTGCTTAGTTTGAGACTAGATGATTGGTGTAAGTGTTCGAAACATTTATAATTATTTGTATATTTATTTCACTAAAGTAACACTTATTTAGTAAAGTAACTAAGTAAAGCAAACGGGAAACCATTTCCAAATCGGTTAAGCTATTTCGTCGCTACAACGCCACAGATTTCAAACTTATGACAGCCCTCTTTTTGCTTCGAGGGTCAAAAACTACTGGACTACTCTACTAGCTCTAGACTAGCTCTAATATAATAATATGAATTAATTAGAACGCGCCGCCCCGCCTGAAAAACGAAACACAAATAAAAAGGCATTAATTCGCAATTCGGCGCGCAACATCTGTTTTCTAATTGAGACATTAAGCGCGGGATCGTTTGAATGGGTCTCCTTTAATAACGCGCATACATAACTGATGGTGGGTGAAATGTACGGCATTACAAGGCCGGCCGGGTGGTTAAATGATGGCCATTGCCCGCAATCGTCGCCAGGGAAAACTCCAGGATAATTGACACGAATACTGCAAAACGACTGAGCACTCACCCCTTTCGTGTGGTCGGTAACAAATTTCTTGTCCGGAGCAACGAATATATCGAACATGGAAAGCTCAACCTATTATACGACCTGTTTGGTGTAGTGGTTAGCAACTCTTGCAACTATACCCAAAGGTTGCGGGTTCGAATCCCGCTAGGGGCATATGTTTGTGTGATGAATATGGACATTTGTACCCGTGTTATGGATGTTTTCAGTTATAATAAGTAATTATTTACAAAAATAAATGTATTTATGTAGTATATCAACCATCTGGTATCCACAACACAAGCTTATAGTTGCTTACTGTGGAACTAGATGACTTGTGATATACGTGTGGTACCTCAATGTGGGATTCCAATACATAAGAGTTTGCGAGTACCTAAACTTCGGTCAACTTATGGTATGTAGTTGGGTCCATAAAATGTTCGAAGAAATTCAACTATACATTGAGAATTAAAAAAAACCCCCAAAAATTAAGATATCATACAAATAAAACCAAGTTAGTTAGAGTTAGAGTGGCTAAGTTCTGGTCCAATAAAATTTAAAACTTGCCTCGACACGAAAAGAAGAATAAAACCAAACAAACGGGTTAACCAATTTTCATAAAATATGGCTAATAACCCCCTCGTTTATTCTTTATAAAAAAACGACACTTAAATCGGATCACGCTTGACTGAGAAACATTCGGAAAAACACTGGACACACACACACAAACACACACAGGCATACAACGCCGTTAAATAGGTACATCACATCCGTCACTTCTCATCGGGGTTAATAATGACACAATTCAATTTTACTGCAAGTTTGTATTTTAATATGTATATTCAGACCTTGATGTCACCACACAGACAAAATATCTTGATCAGGACGATTTTGCAAACCAAATCCTCAAATCATGTAGCTAAAAACACTTTATGCCAGCCTTAAAAAAAATCCTTCGTGCATAAAATAGAATAACTTCGCAAATTTTATCGGATGACAGAATCGTTACAAGTTGCGACAAACATACATGCACAGGGGCTTACAGTGTTATTAAAAAGGCGGATGAAGCTTCGACGCAATATACAGTGATTATCCTTTGAACTCAATGGTACTCGCTATCGTTGTGGAACATAGAATGTGAAAGACATTAAAAAACCACTCAACAATGTCTCTTGCAAATGAAATTGCTTTACAGCAAGAAAACATTATGGGTACGCGACTTGAAACTGGTAATTTAATATCACAATGTAAATGGAAACCTGGACCACGGTTTACCCAGTCAATAAGTTAAGTAAAACGAGCGTTGCTTTGTAAAAATGGAACTGCAAAAAGCGTTTGTTTACCTTGATAAAGTGGATATTGGCACGGATATCTTTTCACAGTGTTCCTAGGCGACCGACAAAAGCGATGTGACGCGATGCCATGCCTTGTCTATTGTTTAGAGGAAAATGACACGTAAAATTCGTCTAATACTAATAGCGCGATCATGAACATTTAACACGCTGTGAGTGATACCCCGCAGCAAGTAACCTACATGAATAGAAAAAATACATACAGCGTGAGCACATCTCACATTATTTTGAACAACCAGAGGTGACCACTTTGTAAATGTTACATAATAGCGCCTGAAAAATATGTCTTCTGTTAAAGCCATTTCAATTTTAAGTTGTATTGCTCTCAGAGAATAATATTTTGGAGAACATAATTTTGATAAGTTTATTAGACAGGTACCCGCAAATATCAATTAAGTTGAAAAGCGAAAGTATGCGCTACGGAACCTTAAATCGACACGTGTCTTACACACACTTGGTCGATTTTTTTTATATTCTTCCTACAGGATACTCTCTAGTGTCTCGATACATCTCGCATCGCGTGGCGACTTCGATCATAACGTGTACCCAAGCTTTGTGACTTCGGCTTTGTTTGCGGTCGCTCTCAAACTAGAACATCAGGTTAGCGAGCGTTTCGAATGTTTTACCCCACTAGCAGCGCGAAAGTGATTTATCATAAGGCAACATACTGTGGTTGAGACGAAAAATAAAAGTAATTCCTTTTGTATTTGCCGAGTGGGGCGGTCGCCGTGGAGACATATTTGCCAAACGAGTGAATAATGGTCCTAAGTCCTCTCCTAGTTGATGTACCCTGTCTGCACTGCTGACTGTTTTTGTTTCGTTGACAAAGGACGACAGAACACGACATTCCATGGATCTCGTTTAATTAGCACTGTGATTGCTAAATTCCGCATCCTCCTGTCATGCCCTGACATAATTGTTTTATGCGGGTACCGAAATAATATTTTGGATGCAATAAAATTCTTTCTTTATACCTTCAGTGTCCATGAAAAAGACATAACAGTGTGCGTTGAATTTATTGTAGTAGACGAGGACCCAGATGGCTTTCCTCATAAAATACTACGAGTGGCTCTGTTGGTAGCATCGCTATACTTAAAGATAATCACAATTTACGGGGGCCCTTTGCTGGAATTTGGGAAATACTTTCCCTTTAGCGGACGTGCGAGCAATTACTAGCTTTTAATGATATAGTGTCATTCCACTAGCCTAGCGTGCACTAATGGTGTCTGTAAGGTTTTTATTGCTACTTATTTCCTACACACTGGCCTTTACCTATATAATAATAACACTTTAAATGAGTTCTTGAGTGCTAGTTAACTTTTCTATTATACCTACTTCTAGCGTTTAACTGTTACAGCGGTTAACTGTTATTAGCTTTTAGCTATATTAGAGAAATATGTAACAGCAAAATACTTTGTAATGCTCTATATTGGTGTTACTTTTTGTTTGGAAATTTTTCATATATTATACTATCTTATACATAGTTGAAGCCTATGTTCAACAGTAGACGTCCAGCGGCTGATATTATGATGACGATATTATTGAATTATTTATTTCTGATTTCAGGTGGAATTGGGGATAAGTCGAAAGTAAAAGATCATAACCTAGTAAAGGAAAAAAGCTTTTAATATTACGAGTGTACTTTTTAGCATGTGAGACAACAATGATAGGTGGAGTTCCAGTAGTGACATAGTGAAATTGACTGATTTCTTAAAAAAAAAACAAAAAAATGCCTAATGGCAATACATTTTTCTTCAATGAAATCTAAACACTATTAACTCTACAAACCCACTTAAATATTTATAATATTGCAAGCAAAAAACCGTACAAACAACAGTCGTCCCACTCTAATCTCAACAAAGTTCCGAGAGTAACAAACATAGGAACAATCTAAGCTCTAAAGAGGTAAGTGCTATGAAGAGGTCTCTCAACTCGGTCGTACTATCGGAGATCGGCGCCCCTCGCAAGTTCAATCCTGTAGACAATGCTTTGTCAGAGGTCAGGGAACTTCATGACACTGTCAGGACATGTTGGGTAACTTTCCTGATAGAAATCTAATTTGATATTGGATTCTACCTTAGACATTGTGTTTAATGTGAATTTATATTTTATGCATTCATCATCAACGGAATCAGAATCATTTATTAACTTTACAAAGGGCGTCACGCAATCTAGTAGGATTATTACTAATCTTTTGTGAGAGAATAGTGTCTATGGAAGGCTAAATATATGTATAACAATCCTCAGGTCCTCACGATCAAGTTTAGGGCAACATTAACATAAATTAATATCCTATTTAACAATTTATTTGCTTCTTAACAGAAGCAATTAAATTACTTGTGCATCCTAGTTGTATCAATATAGACTTTGTGCATGTATGCATTATGTATTTGTATGTGTGTGCGGCACAGTCCTGCAAGCCTTCAATGTTAAGAGGGTTTATTCCGTGCAATGGCACACTCATTGGATAAATTGAGATTTACATTTAAATACAGCATAAATCAAAATTATTGCTCTAAACTGCGCTCGGAAAGTCTAGCTATATAAAAATAATACTTATATAGCTTTAATTAGGGTTATTTTCGAGAATTTCAAATTATTGATGAAGCGTTAACTTTTTTTTATAATCGTGAATTCTAGAAAATAACCGTCATCAAAGCTATTAAGATTTTATTTAGCTTTTAAGCTTCTCAAGTGCAAGTCAGAGCGATTTTTTTTTGTTTATTCTGTATTTAATAATATGTAGTTTAAATAACTAAAAAAAAACACGCTACATTTCCACCATCCATCTCCAGACTCCAACATTAGATCATCAACACCAAGTACAATTGGACTTGTCAAAACGAATCATATGAGCCCAAATTCGAGGGGTTTACTAGTAGCCACTGAAGAGTTTCACCATCCACCTCTTGGCTCCATCATCAGATCAGCTCCGAAGTACCAAATTATAGTATTGTCATCAGAATGACATACACACACAAAGTTTCATTTTGATACGACAATTAGAAGTAAGTTTAAATTAACTTTCAAGATTTGATTACATAGTTACAAGTGAAGCTAATAAAAGCGTGTTAAAAAGAAATCTTCATTCCTTAGATTCGCTGAAGCTTTTATGAAGCGGTTAGTTTTAAAAATTAACGCTGCCTATACCTAACTTAATGTTATCCGATAATACACACAAAGTTTAGCTAAATTGGAATTGCCGTTCCCAAAAAAAAACAAAAATGTTTGTATGGAGAAAACAGTCTTAATGAAATTCTTCATACGAAACGCCAATTTCATAGGTAAACACCTAATAGTTTGTAGAACCATTTTTAATCAGACACTAAATAGCCATATATATCGCTATTTATAACAAGACAAAACGGTCATTTGAAATTGGACCACCCTATATTCGAACAAAAGGGGTGGATTGAACAAAAGATATCTGAAAACATATTGCGCCTTAGATCACTGTTTTGTTTTTGTTCATTGTACGTGAGCTCGCGTCCAGTTTTTGTGGCCAGTGGGTTGTTAAGCAAGATTTGTGCTCTCTAAAACATTTTTTGCTTATTAACCTTATTGCCATCGCTATGAGAGGTTCTACACGGACATGATTTATTATAAAGTAAAAGAAATAAGACCGATTTTTATTATACATGGCTAATAACCTGCCTCGTTTAGGCTAAAAAACCGCACTGACATTGAACTACGCTTTACTGAGATACAACTCGATAGCTACTGGATACACATACACACACACACATACAGACAACGCTGTCAAATACGTAAGACTCGTCTTTATTTCGTCGGGGGTCAAAAAAGATGCAAAGTTGTTGATTGAAGGCATGCGCACCCCAAAGCAAAATGAACCTGCTAGCACCTACTCGTACCCAACCATAAGTAAACTTTCAACATCAAAATATGTTACAAACATATTTCGTTTCAACACACGTGTTAGTTTTATTATCCCCGTGTTCTTAGAAACTTTTCAACATTAACTTGACCATAAAAGAGAACACCTGCCGCTTCTTTGCACCTAATTTATCAAAACAAAACTCTACAAACTTCCTTGAAACACCAACAAAAAACTAACTAAAGCTAGAGTCCCCTCGTAAAATTACAGAGCGGTGTGATGAAGGCCCCACGTTCAATACCCTCTCAAGAAGTATTACCCGTATTATGAGGGGTCACAAAGTGGGGACGGCGATATTGGCAGCCCTTACCAGGCACCGTAAGAAGGTGAGGAAACTTCACATAAAACCTAAGGAGGCAGGTGCATTCCATTTGCCTGGGTGCGGGAATGTTCGCGTATTTCACGCTTCTCGCGTCATTACAGCTCCTTGCCACGAATACACCAGAGCGGTGTGCTACTACAAAAAGGGCAAGAATAATAATAAAAATCTTACTGCGCCGAGTGAGGTGAATAAAGTACGAGTTCGTGTTTTTACGAATGAAAGTGTCTGTATATGAAATTGTAAGAAATATAGCGTCATCTCATCACTTGCTGCTATTAATGCGAAATTATAATAAAGCGTGTTTTAGATGACATCCACGTTAATCGCATGTTTACTGTTAACAATGGTTGACAATTAGTTTTGTGAGGTTTTAATGCGACTGTAACTCGTCTCAGTAGATAAGTGTTCTAATTTCAATTCAAATATTGGAACATATAATTTTTTTTTAAAGTTGTTTTGTCATGGCCTTTATTTTACATATTTACAAAAACAAAATAAATAAATACACAGTCATAAATTAAAAATTTATCTCAGATCTTGTGGAATCGGAAGGGAGCCTGAGAGGCTAAGTTTGTTTCATCTTTGAACAGCGAGACAGAGGCGAAATAGAGACCAGCATTTCCTCCATTGAAACTTCGGTCAGACGCTCAGATATCTCTCGAAGAAGACAATGAGCGCCTGATCTCCATGAAGTTCTTTTCCTACTTTCACACCCTATTTCTTTCTTTAATTCATCTGGGGTCCAAGGTAGCAATGTAGTCACGTAGGACACCGTATACCTTCAGTAGGTGCGTGTTGGGGTCCACTGTTGATCCTAACTTATAGGAGTAACAGTGGGAGGAGTGCTGGGGGCGGGATTGTTAACAATGGTTATGGCTATCGTTTACATTGGCCAATATCGTATCGTTTAATTGGAGGATACGTCAAATTCATACGTCAGAGAGCAAGTAATGACGGTAAAAGATTTTTTTCAATTATTTTCTACATATAAACCTGTTTAATAATATTGGGTCTTTACCTATGAAATTGGTGTTTTTTTTTCTTCGTTAATCATATGTATCAATTCCTGGGATTTTCAAAGCTATATCCAAATTTGTTTTTTATTTAGAAAATGGAATATTATTTCAAGGTTTCACTCAAATATTTTTTTAATTTCTGGGCTAAATCATATAATAAAAAAAAGAGCTCTTTACATGTGCTTCCCATAATCATTTCTTAGATTCGCTGAAACTTTTATAAAGCGGTTACTTTGAAAAATTAACGCTGCCTATACTTAACTTAATGTTATCCGATAATACACACAAAGTTTAGCTAAATTTGGATTTGCCGTTCCCAAAAAAAAAATCAAAAATGTTTGTATGGAGAAAACAGTCTTAATGAAATTCTTCATACAAAACGCCAATTTCATAGGTAAGAACCTAATACATATTATATACATAATCCAACTGGCGTGGTCAGAGATATCTGAAACATACGCGTTTGGGTATTCCGAACATTAAAATTTTAATGCTTCGAACATGATTCATGGTTCACCTTTTTAAATATACAGAAATGCACATGTGACGGGGGTGAGCCCATTGCCGCTATAACATGCAAATCTATTCAAATCAAATCAAATCAATGAATCAAAAAGGGAAAAACCTATTGGTTCTATTCTTTTTAAGTACCGAAACCACACGGCACTCGGTAATACATAACCTGGCGATAGCATGTCGATTTTTTTTTTTCACAGCGTACTTGACCTCAATCACACCTGATGTTAAGTGAAGATGAGGTCGAAGGTGGAAGCGTACTGACCCAGAAACCCCAACACATTTGGGGGACTGGATATCTTGTCTCTGACAACCGTGACACAACAATGCTATTGACATAGCTGCTTGGCGACAGATTTAGATAAGATGGTGGTAGCTAGCCAGGCGGACATTTAAAATAAAACCAACCAAACCGAGTACTTAAACATGTACCCCGCTGGGGATCGAACCCGCGACCTCCGAATCGTAAACCCAATGGTGTTTACATTGAGCCACGGAGGCGGTTAAATTGCCTCATGCAATGCGACACAAATGCGCCAGACGGCTCATGTTCAACAGTGGACTAATTATAAGTTGTTGATGTTCCTCGTACCCACCACCACCCTGGCCCACAGATTTGCAATATATAGAACTGGAAAAGACATCCAAAATTCAAAACAATTCCGACTCTTATCGGTCTGTAGGACCTGCGGCCTCAGTCGTCTCTTTCGCCGTTCGTCGAATGTGATATTTGAAGCCGTACTGTTGCTCCAACTTGTCAGTTGGCGTTGGAGTCTGTTCTCATTGAAATACACAACAAGGGGACTAAAACTTTACAATGGCTTTAAGTTGGAATAGAACCAACCCGTATCTTACTGTGGGTGTCGTAAAAAGCGACTAAGGGACTTTCCACCCAAAAACATCCATAGATTTTCATGATTTAACGGCGATGGGCTCACATCTTCGCACATGTGCATTTCAGTATAATTCGTAAGGCGAACTGTGGATGTTGTTTCAACCATTAAACTCTATTTGGAACACCCAAACACTAATGTCTGGGATATCTCTAATCACCCCATTTGGGAGGATTTTGGGAGGCCGTGACGTTATGTATGTAACCTACCTACATCTACAAAACATGGCAAAAGTAGTTAATATCCAATCCTGCAATTATATAATTTCTAGCAGAATGAAGTACCCACTTATTGGTAAAATAATAAAGTTTTTTTTTACGATTCTAATATCAACGTCAATCTTTTTAGCAAATCGTGTACTTTTTTGTTTCGTATAAAAGTGCAGTAGAAATGTAGAGCTAACTGGCGAGTGGCTAAAAGTATGGACACAACGCTTCGAGAGAGAAGTGCTTCATAAATATTGACCGAAAAGTTTCACCGTTTATAATCCTTTTTGTTTTAACTGAAAACTACACTTTGGATCTCAACATTATTCATATTATTTATATAAATGAATCTTATAGCTAAAAACAAACGATTAAACCTAAATAAAAATACTGATTATATTATTACAAATTAAAAATTTGTCCCAGAAATTGCACGACCGGAAGGGCCGATCTCAATATCATTATTATGATTTTTTGAAGGTAGGTACTACGAGTATTTTCAGGTTTGTTTCATACTTTGCTGAGTACATCTTACCAAATAGTGCCGAGTGGTTTCCGGCACTTAAAATGAATTGTATCAACCCCTCGCTAACCATGGGTGTCGTGAAACGGGACTAAGAGACTTTACACCAAAAAAAAACAATCTATATACAAACTTATAAATTTTTATCGTTTCACCCAAAGTATTTGGGACTCTATGATCTTACTCCCATTTTTAACCGTTCTCGTCTTCACTTAACATCACTCGTGATTAAAGTTTAGTAACAACTCATTGGGTATAAAAAATATAACATACATATGTAACGTCACGACCTTTATTCCAAATGGGGTGGTCAATGATAATCCCAACATTAGCGTTTGGGTGTTCCAAACATTAAAAGATTGATACTTGAAACAAAATCCACGGTTCATCTTTGGAAGTATACATAAAAGCACACATGATGGGGTGAGCCCATACGAGTATGACCGCTAAAATATGCAAATCTATTAATGTTTTTTTGGTAGTAAGTTCTATAGTCACCTTTTACGATACCCACGAGAAGAGACAGGTTGGTTATATTCTTTTTACTTTCCGAAACCACACCATCTTCATTATTTGATGTCCTTATCCATCAACTAAGAGAGATGCACACTTACTTCATAGGAAATGTCTCCTTTCGCTATTATTACCTAGTATTTCACTTTAATTTGATTTAATTTAAAAGAGCGGAAAAGTGTTAAAAGCGCGGCAACTGGGAAAAATAGCGTGGGACTATATTATCGCGGATTATGAATCGCAGTAGATAAGGCATTCAACGCGCCCTCATTAAAAAGGGAATCCGAGAAAAAAAATACAGTGAAAGCCAGACTCATTTGTCAACTTCCCCGCGTTGCATGCAGCGCTTACATCACTCGCGGAGTGGCCGACTTTTTATTCATTCCACTTTTTTACAACGCACAACTGATGTTGAAACATAGGTGGCCTCATATCGCAAATTTAAGCTATGTTTCCACAGGAAAGTTACTGCACAGCAGGCAATATACTTATGTATAAGGCCGCTTTAAGCAACAAGAAAAACATATCGTTCACAAAATTGTACGAGTAAATCTTGAACTCGCGATTTTGCTCCCAAAATTTAAACGTACAATCGCGAGTTTTTGGTGCGTATGTTTTGAGTCTAATACTTAAAATGAAAATACACTTTCGGAGATAACATTTTCATTTCGTTTTGTTAGATGCTACTTTATGCGACCGAGATAAGCAAAAATGTAATTGAAGTAATAAACAAACCACTTTTACATCTTGGCAACATTTTTCGACAGATATTAAAAAAGCTAAAGAGCGTTTTAATGGAGTTGTGTGAAACAATTTGTTGGAGGCCCCTCGAAAGTTTATAAATAATCAAGGGTATACGCGATTTCTAATTGGGTCAAACTTAACTGAGAGAGAAGATTTACGTGACACAGCAGTGTTAATTCAAAGAGAAGAAAAACAGACGTTTTACATGTTTATAACAACTTCTAAGTGACTACCGACATATTTAAGTTTGTCAGTTTTAAAGAGTCACTGGTGTCGATTCGATTGAGATAGTTTTAAAAGTAACTTTAAAATGGTCTGTCCTTTTCGGACTACTAGTACACAAGTAGGAAGGCATGTCATTTTAGTGCTGTGATTTCGTCGATAAATCATAACCTAAAACGATTTCAATCATTTTTAATTGTCATGGCTTCACAAGCTCTTTTTTCTAAGTGAGTCTATGGCAAAAAGAGAGGACCAGTACGCGACCCCGATTAAGCCATTATCTGTGGCGTCGTAGAGTCAGGGCAGCGTACAAAATGCCACATAGTTTATGGTGTGATACTGCACAGGCTCTCTAAAATCCTTTGAGAGTATTTTTGTAAGAACTTAGAGTAACAGAACTAAATGTTATGTGATCCTTTTGTGCGATCTTAGTCAAAAAAGTAAAGATTTAAGCGTGTGCCAAGGAAATTGACACCAAAGGTAACATTGTGCAAGTACGAAAGCTCGGGGTTCGAGTCCGACTCGCACGTGGACAGTCAAAATATGAACCTACGTACTTCTTTTATAAAAGGGTAGCTCTTACTTGACACTTCATTCGATCACTCGTATTCCCATTAGGAGCATAAACAGAGCCCGAGTGCGAATAGGTAATGAAAAGAAAATCAATAAATTGTTGGCCCTAATTTTACCCTTCTATAAATCATCCGCAATAAACCTACATATTTCCATGATGAAGCGTATCATATAGTACGTAGAATTTACGTATTTATGTTCAAAGAATATTCTTATACGTTATTTCATTAATGGAGTGTAATTAAGTATACAATGATCGGCAGTTAAGGCAATTTTCCTATACACTAATAAGCTTCATACATAGATACAGTTGGCTCCATAAATAATAATACAGGACAATTTATATGTTCAGTGATAGCAATCCGAAGTTCTATAAAATGATAGCCTAGACACAATGGTCAGAGAACTAGGGTTGGTATCATGCTATCACTTATCATATTTATTTTTAAAGGCTCCTATATTATATATTATCTTAATTTTGCTTAGTTTGCAAAGTCAAACCTTCGATGAATAACGGTATTTAAAAAATAATAATAATCTTCTTCCTTACTTTGTGCCTAACTGGGAAATTATGTGAATGTCTTAATAGTCTAAGTTTTTAACAATATATCTATAAGTTTTTTAAGTTGTGTTGTACAATAAAGTGTTTACACACACATAAACAATACACACACATCTACCAACACGTACTCAACACACATCTTTCACCATATAAGGTCATAGATTTCTTGTCATATACTTGTGGATTGTCTTGAGAGTGCTATATTTAAGTCGAGGGCCCGGTGATGTCATACAGGTAATTAAGTACCTAGATACTCATAGGTAAGTACTACCGACATTGGGCTCTCACAAATTGTTTAATTAATACTCTTGTGTCTGTATCACAAATTATTTGATATTTTGTGAAGAAAAATAAAGGTTTATTGTATTCTTCTTCTTTTTTCGTGTCGATGCTGGGCACTAGAAAACGTGTTGATTTTTTAAAATTTATTGTTAAATTGTATTATATTGTATTGTTGTGGAGATCTTTCGGGGAGGCCTTTGTCCAGTACAAGACGTCTTTCGGCTGATATGTTGATGATGATATTGCATTGTATTGTGTTGTGTTGCTGCTGAACACACGCCTTCCCCATATATTTCTAGAGCGACCGATTGGAAGCGATCTACATCCAGCGGTTTCCCGCTACTTTACCTTGTAGGTGGACTCTCAATCCAAGAACTTTATTATCTCACCGGTTTGATAGCGGAACTGATGTTCTTCGCGATATGTGCCCTACCCGCTGCCACTTCAACTTACTAACCGCCTCCGTGACTCAATGCAAACAACATTGGGTTTACGATTCGGAGGTCGCGGGTTCGATCCCCACGGAGTACATGTTTAAGTACTCGGTTTGGTTGGTGGTAGGGCATTTTAAATGTCCGCCCGCCTGGCCAGCTACTACCATCTTATCTAAATCTGCCACCAAACAGCAATGTTAATAGCATTGTTGTGTTCCGGTTGTTCGAGATAAGATAGCCAGTCCCCCAAATATGTTTCGGTTTCCGGGTCACTACGCTTCCACCTTCGAACTCATCTTCACTTAACATCAGGTGTGATTGATGTCAAGTGCGAACCCGTCGAGCATAAAAAAGAAAAACTAATCAGCTGCACGATGTCGGTAATTTTCTTTCTACAACTGATTTTTTTATTTCTGATTCGATCTCTCGGGGAAACATCACGCATCGCCCCCTTTAAAGCTCGTTGTGTATCTATGTTAGTAATACAATACCACTACATCAAATAAGAGAATAAAGTTACAAATATTTTATGAAACATTTAAGTAGGCACATATCGATAAAACAGGATACACAAAGTAACTTACGTCGCAAAGGTCATGCCGTTTTGGTAAAAGGAAATACAAAAATAGAAATATAATAATGTTACATCTGTTACGCCAATCTTTTACTTGCCACTATTTTAACTTGTGTCCTGAAGTTAGCAATCTTTATCAACAACCTTACTACTCCACTATCGGGGTACCGCCTCCTTTGACTGGAGGCTATCACAACCCACCACGCGGGCTCGGTGCAAATTGGTAAATTTGTCTCAGACCATTAGGGTCACCTGGCAGTCAATATTCCTAAGCCGCCCCTGTAGGCCACCGACTGGACTTAACGACTGCCCTCAATGGAAATCAACCGGAATCGAGAAGCTTAACGTGCGTTCGAATACTGCTATTAAAATGCCACTAGTTGTCACCCATCCTGAACTGATCGCGACAGATTTTGCTTAACTTAGCTAATCGAAAACGAAAGAATGCTTCCGTTAACAGTACGGCACTGGTTTGTCTGAATTTAAGTGGTCCAAGGTCTGGTACACCGACCTGTTAAACAGGCTTAATGATTGGAAGGAACTAAATCTTGCGTGTGCACTTACTAATATTAGGTATTGTTTTTTTTTTTGGAAATCTTCAAATTATCTCTACAGTCAATAGCGTGACGTACAACAGACCTTGATCTAATATGTACTGTGTTTGTGTAGATTAAATAATTTAGGACACTCGCTATCTATGGATTATGTTCGTACGCGCTACGTGACACACGCAACGTAGCACTTCCCTAATTTAGTATCATAATAGGCGACATTAATTAGACGCAGCCCACAACCGGGTTACTCTCGGTGTCATCCGCTTGCTGTCCCCAACATTGGATGATCAAGAAATCTAGAACTTAATAAATATTTTAATTACAAAATCATTGCAAATGTTTTAATGGTGTTTTAAAAACAGGCGTGACATTATGTAGTGTTTTAATTCAAAATCCAGGTTCGAATTCAACAAGTCCAATTTTCAACTATTTTAATAAATATGAAAGTTTGGATGTTTGACTTTGTTTGCTGCTCTATCACGGCGAAACGGATGAATGGATTTGAATGAAATTTGGGTAACAGATAGAATATGCACAGGAATAGGACATTGGATATATTTTAGTATAAAAAATTGAGTAATTCTATATTATAAATTACACATATAAACGAGTTACACGAGGCCACAGCCAACAGTAAATATTAGTAAATTATAATATTTTGTGGGTGGGCAGTAAGTAATAAATTTCCCTCTATCCTTCAGTAATAACTTTTTTCTTTCTTCGTTTCTCGTTGGAATAAGGATAGCAATTAGAATTTAACGGGCATCACCTTTCGCGTTGTCCCCCATTGGTGACATTGTATTTTCTTTTCTGTATGTGGTAGACCGGGAATAACCCGGCGCAGACCAATGCCGTGCGTCGGCATAAATGACCCCAACAGCCCGGTTCCTCCCTATTTTAAGAAATTATAATCTTAATTACATGCCACCACGTAACTATTTAGTTAATGTCAAAGCCACGCTTTTAATAGTAAACAGTAAATTTCGTTAATCTCATGAAATTCATATTTCGTGAAATTGCTCATAAAAGTTACGATTTTTATGGCCCTCATAAGAAAGTAAGCTGAGGTAAGGTTGCCTGAAATATATTCCAGCCAGGTAAGTGAAACTGGCTGAGCCAGGAAACATTTAAAAAGAAATATGGTTCGATAGAATAAATCTTTTCAGATTTAAAATCATCAACATACATCCGCAGTGTTAGTTCACATCCTCCTCTCACTGGGGAGAGTATGGGCCATAATCCGCCACGCGGGCCCAGTGCGGATTGGTAGATTTGTGTCGGATTAATGGCCATCTGGCAGTCAGGGCGGCCACTGACTTAGCTTAACGGCTACCTTCAATTGAAAACATTCAGGACCGACAATTCAACGCGCCCTGTGAAGCACAGAATAATCGTATTGGAAGGCCACTAGTGGGCACCCACCCAAGGACTGACCACGCCAGACATTGCCGGTATAGCGAATGCGAATGTGCCACGAATGCTTCAAATAATTGGTACGTATTTAATGATTGTGAAAGCATTTCTCATTTTTGAAGGGACTGGGCTTCATTATCATTAAGATCCTGTTTCTATTGTCAACGCTAACGTCATCTCGTTGATTCAACAATGGAATCCCTCCCTCGCCCGACAACACTCCGATAGCTTAGAAAAGATTCACAATATAGATGTATCTAGCTGTCCGCAAGATAAAATTTTCAATGGAAACGTGTATTCATTTATGAAACATTTAAAAAGAAATATGGTTCGATAGAATAAATCTTTTCAGATTTAAAATCATCAACATACATCCGCAGTGTTAGTTCACATCCTCCTCTCACTGGGGAGAGTATGGGCCATAATCCGCCACGCGGGCCCAGTGCGGATTGGTAGATTTGTGTCGGATTAATGGCCATCTGGCAGTCAGGGCGGCCACTGACTTAGCTTAACGACTACCTTCAATTGAAAACATTCAGGACCGACAATTCAACGCGCCCTGTGAAGCACAGAATAATCGTATTGGAAGGCCACTAGTGGGCACCCACCCAAGGACTGACCACGCCAGACATTGCCGGTATAGCGAATGCGAATGTGCCACGAATGCTTCAAATAATTGGTACGTATTTAATGATTGTGAAAGCATTTCTCATTTTTGAAGGGACTGGGCTTCATTATCATTAAGATCCTGTTTCTATTGTCAACGCTAACGTCATCTCGTTGATTCAACAATGGAATCCCTCCCTCGCCCGACAACACTCCGATAGCTTAGAAAAGATTCACAATATAGATGTATCTAGCTGTCCGCAAGATAAAATTTTCAATGGAAACGTGTATTCCTTTTAACATTTATTTTTGTTATCTTCAATTCCGTTTAAGTTTCGATACCTAATATTGAAATCGACAGTGACGTGCTCTTAAAGGACTTTCATTACCTACTCAATGGATTTCTCTGTCTAATGGAAATATTTTTATTTCTGAAAGGTAAACGTAACCTCTCGATAAATAACTAAGACTATTTATATTTGTTGTTCCATTATGATAAAGTTTTAATATAGGTAAGGGCTGCCCTCAAAATAAATTGGGAATGGAAATGAAATACGAAAAACAGGCTTGAATTTATGAATTACCTTATTTACTTTTAGTCATTTGAAAAAACTCTTCGTTGAAGTAATGGCATTAGTACATTAGAATAACCTAATGAGATTTTTTTTTATTACTTTGCATTTGTCTGGTTCATAAAGATTTTGTCTTTTATCCTGCGAGGAAATAAAGATAAATGAAAATGCGTGCACCATATCACACTATGAGCAAACAGCTTACCTGGGGAATAGCGATTATTACTGTTTCTATTTTTACCCTCCCGGGGTCAACACTTTCGTCCTCAAATTCTACAGGGTCACACATACAAACACCAAATAGTTTGTTAGCTTTTTATAAATAGTACATTATTATACTATATGGGATTCTCCTATTAAGCATAGAATGCCTTTTAAACCGGTATTATAGAGGTCTTATTGATATGATATGGACTAAATTAGAAACAATTTTAAAAGTGTATGCATATTATCTTTGTCAGTGAGGGAGTATATAATGTGGTTTGCGTACAAATGCTTTATCATTCTGAGGAATAAGCAACACTTTTAATACTTCACAACCGGAACACAACAATGCATGTATTGATATGTGACGGCAAAATTTGATAAAGAGGGTGGTAACCACCCAGGGAGGCGATCTCTTGACACATTGTCGCGACGCGTTGTGTAATTATCTGGGGGCCAATTCGGGCGCAAAGTTCCGCCTGGCTAGCTACCACCATCTTATCTAAATCTGCCGCCAAAAAGCAATGTTAATAGCATTGTTGTGTTCCGGTTGTCAGAGATAAGATTTCCCCAAATATTTGGGTTTCCGGGTCAGTACGCTTCCACATTCGGCCTCATCTTCACTTAACATCAGGTCAAGTGCTAATCCGTTGTGCATAAAAAAAAGTAAACACTGCCATAACACCTTTCGTCTGTAAATTCTTTCTTTAATTAGTCTGGAGTTCAAGGTAACAGGTCGGGCAATGTCTACCTTCAATTGGCATACAAAGTGACTACAATGACGACCGATTGATGTAGTGGATAGTGATCCTGTCAGCGAAACCAACGGTTGCGGATTCGAATCCCGCGAGGAGTAAATGTTTATGTGATGAATACCAACATTTATTTCAAAGTCATGTATGTTTATATAAATATTTATGTATGTTTATCCATTATCTATGTAGTTTCCATAGCACAAGCTTTGCTTAATTTGGTACTAGATGATTGGTGTAAGTGTCCGAAATATTTATTTATTTATTTCATTTAAAGTGCTCGCCAAGAACAAAAACGACTGGAAACAGATGAGGGAGGCCTTTGCCCAGCAGTGGGACACTATTGGCTCTTAATAATAATAATAATGAACTATTGTTGACAGTGGCTTACAGGAGTTACAGTGGGAGTGACCTGCAGTGACAGCCTTTTCAGGACGCAATTCAATCTTATCTGTGAGGTTACAATATTGAAATTCTCGTTATCTAATAAACTGTACTTATTAATATATGTACTGGAGAGAACTCAATGGCTAAGTCTGCTATTATTTTTATTGTTAAGAGGTAGACAAAACTGTCTCGGCGAATAACCTACGGGTAACATAAATTACACTTGTTGTTCGATTCTAATAAAGCTCGGCCTTTATGGCTTCTGTAACTGCTGCCAGTCACCATCAATGTAATTTATGAGTCGGTAAAGAAGAGTAATTCTGCTTATTAATTTTGCGCGGGCGCGTTCCGAGGTGCGGCTTCCCTTCCCGGCTTACATGACTCGAGCTCTTTAATCACGTTTCCACGTTCAGTTTGAAAAGCGCCATTATTCAAGCCCGAGTTTTATTGCCGATCTTTGACTTTCGAGTGAAATTTTGGTCAAGTTTAGTTATTTATAATTTTGTAGTTAGTCGCATTTATTAGGTAGTCACTGCGAAGAATAGGAATCAATTAATTTATTTTGGACAACAAACAGCTGTAGCATGTAATTGTGGTACTTAAGTCCTATTTAGCGATACAAACTAAGAAATGGGGTTATTCAACCAGTAACATTATCCATGAATTACTAAATTTGAAACACAAGTAGGTAGTATTTGATTTGTGAATTTGATTTGATTTGGAATTCCTGTAATTCCTATTAACTTCCTTGGGGAAAGTTGTTCGTAATCAAGAGTGGCCAGTAAACAGGAATTACACGAATTAAATTTCACCCTGTCTAGTACAGTAGTTCAATTCGGTAACAAGGGCTAATTCAGGTGTTTGTTTAAAAATCATTCAAAAGAAAGACAAGAACTTTAGAGGGTGTTAAAGGACACTTTTTATATAAAAAACCGAATAATTAGTATTACTTATACTCGCTGCAGTTTGAGGCAAGTTTTAAGATGGAGCGAGTTCCAATTAATGCGTCCCCCTTGATTGTCAGTTGTGCGTGCACGTGCAAGCATGGAACTGAGAAGATCTCGACAACATCTTAAGTCTATATCTAATTTGTCGATTGAAAACAGCTAAGCTCGTGGCACTGCGCTCCTAACGGAACAGTTGATGTAGAATGAACAAAAACTGTATTAGTACTATTATTTTTTAACTAACTTTTTTTTGGCCTCGGAGGTAATTTTCTTAACCACTAAGGCGCCTCTGGGACATAGCGCCTGAAGTAGCCGCTCTGTTCGCCCCGTGGTAGAACCGGCCCAGCATATACTTATGCTTACGTACATACATACATAAAGTCACATATTTCCCGTAGGGATAGGCAGAGACCACAGACTTATGCTTACAATACGTTGATTAGTGCTTTCACTTACCCATACCTAAAAATTTCAAGAAATGAACAGTAATGTTTGTAATTTTATTATGGCGTGATGTTTTATCAATAGTCACTAATTGAATCACCCCTTGCCGCGTGACACTTACTTTTAGCGCCCTGTTAACAGATCGATACTAAAAATTGTACCAGAAGCAAATTGTATTCTTGGTAAGGGCAGAATAAAATTAAAATCCCTTTGTTTAAGCCTCATTGCATTTGATTCAACAATAGATTTAAAAATACGAAATCTCCAAGTGTAACTGCTAAATTGGCCATCAAGTGAACCCCTTATCGGCTCATTTTCTCTCCCCCTTTGTTAGTGAAAGCATCGCGCCCTGTAATCGTCTTACGTCTGGGGTTACGTCTTTGTTTTTACTAATACTTAGTTAGACATATTTAGTATATATATTTAAACTGAAGTCTCCGGTCTAACGGAGTATAATAATGAATTCACATCAACGAGGAGACGGGTCACAGTCCACCATGCAGTCCCAGTGTTGTTTGGCGAAAACAATGTATTCAAAACCAATTTCATCTAATGCGTGCTTTTTTTCCAGTCGATCTTTGACGAATACTCGTTTGTTTCATTGGCACTGCCCAGGTTTGAACCAATTTCTTATAAATATCATCAACGGTAGATCTAATAATAAGCTCCGAGGTTGTTCCCTACTCGATGGGATTCGGAACGAAGAAATCCAATGGTAAAGGTCCCGATACTTTTAGCTTATAGGATAGTCATCATCATCATATCACCCACAGGTCATCCACTGCTGAACATAGGCCTCCCATATAGATATCCAGAGCGCCCGCTTAGATAACTTCGACTAGGTAGACAAACGGTACGTACCGGATGCTGATGATCGTATTTGTTGAGCATCGAGCTACAAGGGACGGCAAATATTATCGAATAACCGCGAATGCCTGTTGCTGAAATATGTGTATTTTTACTTGACTTTGAGATTGTCACAACTCATAATAATTTTTGTATCGTAGAGAATCTAGCTATTTCATAAGATAAGATAATAAGTTTATCTGCAAAAATATAGTGTAAACAAGATCTTAATCTAGCTATTTCATAAGATAAGATAATAAGTTTATCTGCAAAAATATAGTGTAAACAAGATCTTAATAATTAAAAATACATAGTACATTGTATTCAGCCCGCAAGCGGACAAGTATTAAATACATTTCGACTTTATCTCATGACCAGCCTTTATTCGTTCTCTGCAATATTAATAATTTGGCGATCTTTATTTGAGGCCTAAGTTCAGAATAGAGAGATGATATGACAAAATATTATCGGTAAACGCTGGTCAAGTAACATACATAACGTATAAACTGTTCACGTGACTGCTTCTGAATTTAAGCCGTAGTAATTAACAAACTTTAATCAATATCTTTCATTAGGTATAAGCGTGCAAATATAGGCTATACTTAGTGTTTAATAGCGTTAAACGTGTATATGAAAAGCTAGTTTATTCTTAATTGCCCCGAAAGGGAGCACAGTCGTTTGTCATCCATGTTACTAGTGTTTCGCCTGTCAACCTTTCAGAAATGAAATAAAATGTTTTGTTAGTGAACAAGAGGACATTCGTTCATATAACCTCATAAATAACAAGGGCGTTGCTCGTTCTGTAGCCGTAAACTTTTAATTAGAGGGTTTTTGGTATATTTTAGTAGGAATCGCGATAGCGTTGGGTTCACGCGATATAATGGCCCCTTTTGTTTGGGCCTCGCCGCTTTACGTGCGCTTTTGCAGTTAAATTTTATACTAACATAAGTGAATAATTACATGCCACGAACTGAAAGATTAACTAAGTGACCATTTGGTAATTGTACCATTATAAAATATAGGTACCAACAATTTAGTTGAAAGATAAACGCGAATATATAGATCAAATTAAATTGGTTATTCGGTGAGGCTTGAATATACTTAACATGTTATTCAGTTTTCGTGGCATATACGTAACATAAATAGACATAGTAAATGTTAAAAGAATATTCACATTTTGAACCCCGTTATGAAATGCAATACAATATAGGTAGGTTAGTTCCATTTAAATATAAATTATAGAACTTTTTGAATACCTTTTTAAATTATACAATTAACATTAATAATGGATTATTATTATTATTTAAGTTATATGCTGGAGCATGATGATATCATCATCATCATCCCGTAAACATCCCACTGCAGGGATATAGGACTTCCCTCGTATAATGAGGGAGTATGGGCCATAGTCTACCACGCTGGCCCAATGCGGGTTGGGGACTTCACATGACTTTGAATTTTTATTTCTCAGGCATGCAGGTTTCCTCACGATGTTTTTCTTTCACCGTTTAAGAGCAGTCGGATAAATGCACATAAATGTAATTAAATTAAATTTAAAAACTCATTGGTACATGGCCTGCCAGGGAATCGAACCCGGACCTCCCAAATTGGGAGAGCGCATCTATACCGCTGAGCCACCAACACTCATATAATGGTGATATAATTTGACCTAATGCCAAGAGAAATTTCTACAGAGATTCGAACTTAATTAAATATTTCTCTGAAAACTCTATCAAAATTCGTTTACTGGTGTTCAAATAGACGACTTGCAATTCTATTATACAGACCTATAATTATATAGATAGTTATACCTACTATAAAAGTGGCTCTAGAAAAATATTTTCTATTGTTAATTTTACGTTTACTAACTCTACCGATTATTACTTTTTATATGCAATAGTACTGTTATCGTTTAATTGTCCACTTTTTGTTTCTGCAGTTTGTTCAAACTGAGTTTCAACTTGGTTTCAGACAATGACTCCAGTCGGTTAATAGCAGTTCACTCAGCGACTGTAAAATGTATCTAACAAACTTTAGTTCGAATACCAAGTAACCGTGAAAATTAAACTGCAACAGTTCACTTCAAATAAACAATATAATGTATATCACCTTACAAAGTACCTACATATATTCCAACTCTATTTGTTTCTCAATGGAAATGCAATTCACTTACTTGTGAAAGAAAGAAAGAAAGAAAAATTCTTTATTGTACACAGCTTAAAAATATACTTGAGATATTAGGAACATTTATGGGCAATCGCTATTCGTTTTCTATTTGTGAAGTTAAGCAACGTCTGGCGCGATGAATCCTTAGGTGACGAATGATTCCATACTTGGGCATGGCACATTAAACATTCGGTCCTAGAAATAAATGGCCTAGAGAGGCCTTGAATCTCAGGTGGCTACTATACTGCAACCATCATCAACATTATATCAGCAACAGCTGAACATAGGCCTCCCCCATAAAACTCTAGAGCGACTGGGGAAGCGGCCTGCAGCCATCAATTTTCCGCGAGCTTTATCAGGTCGTCTGTCCACCTTTACAGTCGACGTCTTACGCTGCGCTTACCATTGCGTGGTTTCTACTCGAGAACTTTAATACTCCACCAGCCATCCGTACTTCGAGCTATATGCCCTATCTAATGCCACTTCAACTTACTAATCCGCTGGGCTATACGGAGACGTTTGTTCGTCTAAGGACTTTTTCATTCCAGATTCGATCACGAAGCTTAACGCCGAACATTGCCCTCTCCTTAGCTCGTAGCGTAACGTTAAGCCTCTTTATAAAGCACATAGTAAGAGACCACGTTTCAGTGTCATAAGTCATCATTGGTACAACACATTGATTAAAGACTTTCGTCTTCAAGAACTGAGGTATTTTGGAGAAAAAGACGTTGCGCAGTTTTCCGAATGTTGTCCATTCGAGTTGGATTCGTCGAATGGTCTCTTTCTCGAAGTTGGACGGACCTATCGAATCGGATCTGTAGTCGTAGGCAGACAACTCCTCTACAATTTCTTCTAAAGGTTCTCGTGATTGGGAAACCAATATCCAAGCATACAAACTTTTCGCATTTATAGTTGGAGGTAGAATCCGCATATACCGATTTTGAAATTGATAGGTTTTAAAATAAAAAAAAAAGTACCTAACTACTAGGTACTACTAAGGAAAAAATCGTCATCATATTTTCACAAAATCCAACGAAAAATGAAGAAAACTACAACGAATATGTACATGCAAAATAAAACACCATTTACGAGGCACTCCAGCTAGGTGTCGTCAAAATCGCACGCTACAGCGAGAAACAAAGCGTTTGGGCTCTCGTTCAAAAAATAATGTTTTGGGACACGCAACACCGCCTAAATATGAGTAGCGCCTGGCGCACGCAATAACGAATGGTATAAATCAGTTCTTTAACGAAAATCAAAACCATACCGGCTACCGTGCATTCCATTTATGGCATTTTCTAAAACTATCATTCATTGATGGGTACGCCTTACTGGATATTAGGGTACGAGGTACATCTTATCTAAAAATTCAATGTTCAGAATATGCAACAAAGAAAGGAAATCGATTTGAAGTACATACTGTGTGACTAAGATGTGACTGCTATTCCATTGCCGTAATACGGTGTCATTTGGGTAAGGCATACTCCGAACCTGGTGGATTTCCACTACCTTGTATCCAAGACAAATGAAGTCTATAACTTGGCAGTAGGTGAGAGCGAAAACAGGGGTAGTGCACAAAAGATTCCTACTGGGTCAAAGTATACACTTAAGAATAAAAATGAGTTCACAAAAACGGTTCTCGTTCAATACCAATAGCAGTCGATAACGAGCATTGCTTGCCCGAACTCATGGGTAAACCCTATGACAGTGAAGTAAGATACATTTAACGTAATGCTACGGTGTGTCATCGTAGCTTCGTAGCCATTATTTGCTACGACAATCTCTAGTAACGTGCAATATGGTAATTGTATAACGAACTCATACTTGTGGATAAAATATGCGAGTTAAACTGAAGCATAGTTCCAAACATTTATTTTTAGTGCAAAAATTCTCCATTGTTACTCGTAGTTTAAAGCAGTTGTAAGGTAAGCAATGCAGACGTGGGTACTTGAAGCGCTTTTTTATTCTACTTGTTGTTAACTTTTATATTTTTTGCGTTTAATTTTCCGCAACTACTTTTTAAAGAATAGGTTTTTATCACTTACCTACTTGACAAACTTTGCGTTTTACTTTTAATTTCAAAGTATTCACCTATTTGTTGCTATGTTATTTTATTGTGTATGATTTTTATTTTTTATTATGCGGTCGGGCGAATATAATTAATTTAATTTTTATTGCTCTCACCACGCGACCCTATTGTTTTGAATGATCATTTCCTGTTGTTACTTTCGTTTTTATTGTTTTTTATTTGACAGGTCTAGCTAATTATATCTTAATTTACTACTAGCCTTGTATAATATACATACTTTGAAAAAGCTTTTATTTTTCATTTATACATTTGAACTTTTCTTCAAGAATATTTATACAAGTCCGTTGTTGATCGATTTCATGGGTGGGTTTTTTATGCACAATGGGTTAGCACTTGATCTCAATCACACCACAACACACACACACATACACGTTTCTCATTGCATTGGGGCGCCTAATCATGGTCTTGCTAGTAAAAAGGCTACAGTTACAAACACAATACAATTTTTTTGAATTTTAGTATAGCCATGCCTACGCTCGGAGTCTCCTTGCGGGATTGAATCAGAAATGAGGAGATCCGCAGGAGAACCAAGGTGACGGGTATATCCCGAAGAATTGCTAAACTTAAGTGGCAGTGGGCGGTGCACATTGCTCGCAGGACCGACGGCCGTGGGGCATAAAGGTTCGTGGCGACCACGCACCGGAACACGCGGCGTGGGCAGGCTCCCACGAAGTCGATCGACGATTTGGTAAAAACGCTGGATGCGGGGCAGCGCAGGACTCGCTGTGGAGTGTGTGTGACAGCTTGTTGCGGAGATCTTTGGGGGAGGCCTTTGTCTAGCAGTGGACGTCTTTCGGCTGTTATGATGATATAGCCATTTTGTTTTTTCTATATCGGAATATTATCTGTTCCTTGGGACGTTACCGTTTACCACCAGCCCCACTGACGCGTCACAGGTACTTAACCTTATGAATGACAGAGTCCACTACTTAAGATCGACTTAGGATAAGTGGTGTGAGGTTATGTACATATATTTCAAAAAAGAAGTATAGGTATATTTTTTCGTTATTTGTAAAAACAAATTGGAATTCTTAATATATTAGAGGTAGGGAGATGTATATATAGTGTGTTTTAGCGTAATATGTCTGTGTTTGTGAACGATAATTGCCAATGACATATAAATCACCCTCTTCAAGTAAACCAATGTAAACACGCCGTCATAACAAAAGTCACTAAATCAAGTCAGCG
Organism: Oegoconia quadripuncta; assembly: GCA_949316235.1. NCBI lineage: Eukaryota > Metazoa > Arthropoda > Insecta > Lepidoptera > Autostichidae > Oegoconia > Oegoconia quadripuncta. Next base: position 21,502,658 of record OX438746.1, read on the forward strand.
ATAATACCTATGAAAGTACCTCATCGGCTAACAGTGTAATAGGACACTATAGTCTCCCACATAGTTGGCAAGTCGACTCGATTGGCTGTAAATAACTTCAATTGTCATGTTTTCTTTCCTAATGTCCTCGTCGGCTACAGGCGGGTAATGTGAGAAGCCATTAAAAGGACATAAATACACAATCGCATCTATAAATGTCCCGGAGTTTCGTAGTTTGTTGGTAAATAAATGGTACATCGTACATTGCTCTGGTTTTTTTAACCTGTGTCCGATAAAAAATTGTATGCGCAAAATATAGAATGCAGATAACATGTGTTTAAATTACCTATTCGCTTTGTAAAAGAGACGCAACATTTTATCAAATATTGACTAATACGTTTTAAGGTAATATTTTAGCATAGAGTATTAAATATAGACCTACCGGCAATTTGACTTATTAATTCATTAGGGTGGGAAGATGAAGAAGAAGGTCAAAATTAACGACATGTCATGAAGGAATTCTTTTTATCTACTACAAGGGTAGAATTTTTTTTTTATGCACAACGGGCTGGTACTTGACCTCAATCACACCTGATGTTAAGTGAAGGTGAGGTCGAAGGTGAAAGCGTCCTGACCCGGAAACCCCAACACAGTTGGGGGACTGGCTATCTTATCTCTGACAACCGGAACACAACAATGCAACAATGTACATGTAGGTGCACCTAACACTTTCTTTACTTTAATTAATTGGATTGGCTATGACCATCAATTTTGTCTTGCTACTCGTACTATAAGCAAGACAAAATAGGTGGTAATAGCCAATCCAATTAATTTATACCATGGCTGAATGATTGCGCACCCGACTGTCACCCAGACGTAGGTACTATAACAATAGATTCGAATACCTGTAATGTAAACACATTGAAGATATACTGATTAAGCCTTATGGCTTACTAGGACATATGTCTTTAAATTTTGTCAGTTAGATTTGTTTATTTTCTTTCCTCTCAAACCTCATTATACGAAATTGTATGTTTACAAAGACTTGATGCCTTTATCATACTTGTTTATTCTGTGGTATAAGAAACAGCGAACCCTTGTTAGAGACGACACGTGGGTGATAAAATAGTAATTTATTGAGACACCGGCCCGGGATCGAGACAGGGGAATGCTTTTATCAATATTATTTATTAAATAAGTGACGTCTCGTTTGGTGAAAACGAAATTGACGGCGTATTTGGTAGTTCATGCCTTGTAACTTTTAGGGATCTTTGAACTATTTCCTGTCTGTATTTTACTTATATTATATTGGAGATGGCTCAGATGAGCCTTTGAAACTCAAGAGCAAGCGATATGTAACTACACAAGCCTACATAGTCAAACGCTGAGGGCAAAATTAAATATAAAAAAGAACAAACAGACTCCAAGTGACCTTCGGTACTATTTCTATATGCATAATGGATTAGGTAACGCTTGGGTTCAATTAAACCCGCTATTAAGTGAGTGAGAGTAAGTGATACTTGCTTTATAAAGAGATAATCGAAAGTAACTGACGTTCAATTGTTTATGACGAAGAAACCATCTGATAACCAACCTCAGCAAAAGTCACGTCTTAATCAGAGATACTTTGTGAGATCGCAGACTTCTAGAGCCCATTGTATATTTGCGCATCCTGCTATTTGGCTAGTACTGAGCATCCCAGAACCATATTCATTCGTCACTATTTATACATAGATGAACTGCCACATATCATTTAATGCAAAAGTTGGAGCTGGCTTAAAAATGGAATAATTCATTATGAGTACGGAATTGTACAACAAGTCCTTCAGAGCATTATTAATTTCGTATTGCAGAATGGAAGAGCTGTAGGGGCATAGAACAAGAGCACTGTGGTTTTATTCTTCAAAAAAAAGTAAAGCTTCGTAAGGCATATCTCGCTCGTGAGCCACGTCTACAGATTGTTCTCGATATTCATCACACAACGATTCACAAGAAAATTTGATGATGTCAAATCTCCAAAGTAGGCCAGGTTTCTAGGCGGATGTCTACCACATAATGTGTAAAATTATGCAGAAGATTGAACAGTATAATCGCCTCTTGAATCTTTCATTATGTGGACTATTAGAAAGCTTTGACCCCATCTAATCCTGGAATCCCCGCAGCGATGTTGGGTAGATAGCGGTACATAGATATTGTTGAGGAATAGCTCGAGCAGACCTTGACTTCAGTAGAAACAGTTCAGATATAACAAAATTGTCCTATATGCGATTCGCCTGAGGGCGAATTTACTCAATGAGTGTGTCCTGCCAGTAATGACCTATGGAGGCGAAACATGGACACTAATGATGCGGTTACTCCGTAAGTTTAAAGCTATGAGGTATATAGAAAGAAATATGCTTGGAAACGAGAATCATTGACAGATCTTAGAGAATAAATCATTTCAGCTTAAAGGCTGGTCACATCTGTCGTCGAACCAATGGCCTTTGGAAAAATTTGTGCGAACTTGGGAGACTATGGGTCATAATAACTAGGCAGATAATTGGTATTTGTACTTGCGCCTTATTTAAATGAACCATATTCAAACTGGATTCCTAGCTCATCAGTTAAAGAGGCACAATCACTGGACACACAATACACAACGACATAGGCGTTAAACTCATATTGTCAGTCGTTTTTGCGTCGTAAACAAACAAGTCGGACCCCTACACATACCCACAATCATCTAGTCCCAAAGTAAGCAAAGCTTGTACTACGGAAACTAGATAAACGGTTTAAAAAGTTGCCAATGTTATTTTTAATCTAGATGCAATAATGAATATTGACGGGTTCCTTTGATCCTTCAGAGTTGTGCACCCTTATAATGATATACAGTCTATTATTAGAAGACTGTCCGGACAAATATAAGAATTTTTAAGTGCCACCCCCAGCTCCAGTAGTTATGTTGGACTCCTGTTGGTGCTTGCTTGTGTTAAAATATATCCGCCAAGCTATGTAGATAATTATTAGCTTCTAAGTAAATGCTGCGGTGGTTCAGCGTCGGTGGTTTAGCGGTTAAGACGCGGTCTCCCAATTTGGGAGGTCCAACTTCGATTCGACAGGTCATGTACCAATGAGTTTTTAAATTTAATTACTTATGTGCATTTATCCGACTGATCTTGAACGGTGAAGGAAAACATCGTAAGAAAATCTGCATGCCTGAAAAATAAAATTTCAAAGGCATGTGAAGTCCCCAACCCGCATTGAGTAAATGCTATTGGATAACTTTATTATTTTTGTGTTAAAAATAAAGCAACCCTGTTATATAAAATCATATCTTACAGTTTCCGTGGCACCCTAATAATCACTATTTCATCTAATTTAACGATCATCCCGACTTCGAAATCCCTGTACAATCAAGCCCAAAATACGTCGCCAGTCATGACTTACCCAATTAATGAGGGTACAATCCCAGATCTTCCTCCCGGCGATAGACCTTCACAATCTAGTGCGAACATAAATTGTGATAGAGGGCGCTGTGGGGCTTGTTTAATTTCACGACTGAATAAATCCAAATGTTATACCGCCGAGACCGTCCCGCGCGGTGACGTATCCATCTGTCCCATCCATAAAATTTCACTGCCCCCGCCGAAAATTACCAGGAATCCCACTTAACTTATTACTGCTGGGTTATACGATGTTTGGTGTATTGTTTTGTTTTAAAGGGGTTCGGACCGAAATGTTTATACTTTTTGCGGTCATGTTATTTTTTTTATGCACAACGAGTTATAGCTATGGATCTCAATCACATCTAATGTCAAGTGAACACTGGAATATAACAATGCTATCAACATTATTGCTGATTGGCACCAACCAGACCGAGCACTAAATATTTACTCTAACCCGCGACCACTGTTTTGTTAACCATGCGTTATTTATATTTAGCCTTATCAAGAACGTGTTTATAGACTTTCTTTTTTGTCAGTGATGAAAAATGAGCACCACGATATCAATAAATGAATATGAAAAAGTTCTTTATTTTATAGGATACAAAACGATGTCTGGATAACCTGTGAGAATTTGTAGAACCGACAAGATACTCCATAACAAGAGAGACATTTGCAATAGTTGCAATCATCCATCCTGTAATCATTTTTTTTTTGAGCTGGATTATTTACTGATAGTCTATAATCGTAATAACCTTGTGAGCCTTAAGTATGTACAACTAACGACGTACAAGCACTAATAATTAAAATTCCATCCACATTACCTGGATGAGTGGAAGTCTACCACTGTACGTTTCTCAAGAAACTTCCTACCACGTACGACCACCCTGTGGAACGGACTTCCTGCAGCGGTATTCCTGAACGAGTACGACATTGGAACCTTCAAGAAACGAGCCTACACCTACCTCAAAGGCCGGCAACGCATCTATGTGACCCTTTGGGTGATGCGGGTGTCCATGGGCGGCGGTGATTGCTTTCCATCAGGTGGCCCGCATGCTCGTTTGCCGCCCTCTCATATATATAAAAAAAATTGTTTTCAATTAATGAAGTTAAGCAATGTCTGGCGCGGTCAGTCCATGATGGACCATTTTAATACGACTTTTTCCGTGCTTCGGAATGCACGCTTAATTGTCGGTCCCGATTGTTTTCAATTGAATATAGTCGTTAAGCCAAGTCGGTGGCATACGAGGGCAGCTTAAGAACACTGACTGTCAGGTTCCCACTAGTCTGACACAAATCCGCACTGGGCCCGCATGGTGGATTAAAGCCCATATCCTCTCCCAGTGAGAGGAGGCTGAGCCCCAACAGTAATACTGTTGAACGACATACAAACTAATTATTACATATTCTACACATACATACATAAAGTCAAGCTTGCTTGCCGTAGGGATAAGCAGGCCCCTTTTTTTTGTGCGTATTTAATTCATTTTAGAATATTTAACAATTCATTAGAATAGCCATTTGAAATAAATAATTCTTCATTGTAAGTACGATGTATTTGTTACCTGTACAAAAATTTTGTTTTGAACCTAATTTATAGTAGCTATGGCTAGCTCCTAAAAACTTTATCTATCCAATATAAGGAAGCCAACCATGTTTCCACAATACATTCCCCTAATCCTTTTGTGTAATATAATAAATTAACCAACAATATCATTATTTCCCATAGGGTTTCCGTCCAAAGAATGCCCACCGAATGCGATTTCCCTTCGACAATGTAATTCATTGTTAAATTAATTGGACTCTAAACGGGACGATGTAATGGAGTTGAGACGCGTACGTAATCCTGAATCACGACAAATAAAAATACGTAAGAAGAAAACACGGCGAAATATAGTACGTGAATGAAATAAGGCAGTGATGTCATGTGTGGGTATGAAGTCAAATCAAAGGCCCCAAAATACCGAGTATAAACATATTATTTACATAGTAATATTCCATGAGTGTCGGTGGCTAAGTGGTTAAGACGCGGTCTCCCAATTTGAGAGGTCCGGGTTCGATTCCCAGGCAGGCCTTGTATATTTGGCCTTGGCATTTATCCGACTGCTCTTAAACGGTGAAGGAAAACCTAGTGAGGAAACCTGCATGCCTGAGAAATAAAAATTTTAGAGCATGTGAAGTCTCTTAGCCGCTTTGGTCCAGCGTGGTGGACTATGGCCCACACTCCCTTATATAGTTACGAGGGAAGGCCTATATCCCCTGTAGTGGGATGTTTACGGGCTGAGATGATGATTGAATGATGGGGAATCAGCTTTGTGAATGAGCAGTAAATTTAAAATTAAAATATAATGTAATTTTAATACTAATAGTGACGTTTTCAAGTGAAAATTTTATCCTATGAAATAAAATATTTTGATTTGATTTGATTTGATTTCATTTGATTTGATTTGATTCTATGATTGAAGCACAAAGAATTACGGCACAGAGTAATAATGAGTTGAGTTGTCGCCATGAAAACCCTTCACTCTATGATCTGAGGTAACAAACCATATGTTATACGCTTCTGTCTAACAACGTGGTTGTTGAGGACTTTGTGGTACGACCGATTACCTTTATCTCCTGTTCCAATTTTCACTGTATTCATTGGTTATTATCGCATTTATACATGTATGGATGTGTCCCTAAATAGAATAGATAATTTATTTTCAACCACAGGTAATACAGTCTAAAGTAGTGTGCAACCGTTTTTAGTGATTACAAGTAACATTTCTAAAACATTATGTTCCCAGCTGTTACAAGTAACATTTCTAAAACATTATGTTCCCAGCTGATGCCTACCTATGCTAAGCATTAAAAATACTTGTGTTGTGAGCATCAGCTGCTAACTCCTCAATGGATAAATGGGTCAAATAAACTTATTCTAAGTTGTTTCGGTGTGGATTCACTACAATATGTATAATCTCTTCCTGTGGGTGTAAAATGTGATTTTAATGTATTGATCGTTACGATAATAATGATCGACCATTGGTGGATGGCCGGTTGTTTTTTTTTTTATATACGACGGGTTCGTACTTGATCTCAATCACACCTGATGTTAAGTGAAGATGAGGTCGAAGGTGAAAGCTTACTGACCCGGAAACCCCAACACATTTGGGGGACTGGCTATCTTATCTCTGACAACCGGAATACGACAATGCTATTAACATTGCTGTTTGGCGGCAGATTTAGATAAGATGATGGTAGTTAGCCAGGCGGACATTTAAAATGCCCTATCACCAACCAAAAATGGTTGGTACAGGACAAGTAAATGATTGGTACAGGACTCTATAAAATCTATACCTAATGAGTACAATAATCCAGCACATATCCTGAAGCATAATGCTTTGCCGTGGTTGCTGAATGGGAGTAAATCATACCGCCTGCCTAATTCTGTTACTGTAATTCATATAAGCTAAGATCAACAGTGGTAATCAACATTGCGCCCAGTAAAGGTAGACGACGTCTCTCGTAACTATATTGCAGATTAAAAACAGATTAAAGTTGGGTGTAATAATAAGAAAAAAAAAAGAGGGTTCCAACTCCCCTCGGCAAATGAAAGTATATCCAATGAAATGCAAAGAGGGCTTATGAGCCTCAGAGAGGCCGAATGAAGTACAAGGAAGTAAAGCGCGATTCAGGCATATGGGGCATCACTCGAGATTCCTCAGGGTGACAACACATCTGTGACCCCTGTATTTGAGGTTGATAGTACCATCTTATCTTTCGGATTGGATCTTACCTTCAAAATTTATGAACAAATGAACCACTGTTTTTGGTTGAACGTCGCTTGCCTTCGATTGCTAAATTTGGTACCACGTAAGTGCCTAACAAGTAAATTATGGTAACTCGATACGCTATCCATAGACGATTAAGTCGTAATCACGTAAGCACCATAGAAGTAAGGCTACGGATCTCTACTTCTATGGTGCTTACCTGATACCAAATTTTAAGAAGTGCGACGGCAGATACATGTACTCATTCTATATAAAGGTATTTGATTTGAAATTTAATAGAAACGAGCATTAGTAAAATCTATTTGGTTTGTTTAAAATAAACAAGATAGAGGAGACCATAAGCCGCATCGCGGCGGATGAGAGCGGACCACATATTTGATTCCGCTTTCGAAGTTTCAATACAACGAAAACAATATCGGTATATTGAGGAATGAACAAACTGTTCCACGAGTGCAATACGCGGTTCCTCTTATTGAATATTTACTCGGTGAAAACCGCTGGCTCCCCCGTTTTATGTGTAGTCACAGTGAGCTTTTATTGAACACAGTTATTACGATTCATGGTTGTGTCAATTTATTGCATGCCAAGTTTAAATTAATGCCACAACTGTATTGCATGTAGTGTACCTACCTATTCTATAATGAAATTACGAAGCATCAATATAAGAGCATTATCCTAACCCACTGCGGGTATAGGCCTCTTCCAAGGCGCGCCACTGAACTCGATCTTTTGATCTCCGTTTCTGCTAGCCGCCTTGCGCAGATCATCGTACCACCATAATTTATGGGGACGTGGTTTTCACTCTTTAAACCGTTCTCCAATAGCCATCCGATCTGCACTAGATGTGACCAGCGTATTGCCACTCCATCTTACCACTTCTCTGGGATATGTCAGCAACTGTCGTTTTCGAGCAAATCTTGTCGTTTTAGATCTTATCCCTCAGAGAAATTCTGAGCATAGCTCTGTCCTACCTAGCTTAACCGGACCTTAAGTGCCATATTTCGGTCATCACTATGAGGAGTGGGTTTACGCTACGGCAATAATAGCGGGATGACCACTTCCGACCAGTCCCTCTGGAGCAATGAATGACGCCTACGTTCGGCAGTGGGTTTCCTATAGCTGATATGATGATGTCATTACTGGTAGTACGACTGATTGAAGACACTTTTAACCGCCTCCGTGACTCAATGTAAGCAACATTGGGTTTACCAATCGGAGGTCGCGGGTTCGATCCCCAGCGGGGTACATGTTTAAGTACTTGGTTTGGTTGGTGGTAGGGCATTTTAAATGTCCGCCTGGTTAGCTACCATCGTCTTATCTAAATCTGCCGCCAAGCAGCAATGTTAATAGCATTGTTGTGTTCCGGTTGTCAGAGATAAGATAGCCAGTCCCCCAAATGTGTTGGGGTTTCCGGGTCAGTACGCTTCCATCTTCGACCTCATCTTCACTTAACATCAGGTGTGATTGAGATCAAGTAGCAATCCGTTGTGCATAAAAAAAGAGACGTTCGTTTTCAAGGGATTCGCGAATAGGAGAACTTTGTTTTTAATGTAATTTATTATGAAAGGGTTCACACATCTTGGTACAAATTTCTAAGAAATGGTAACGGGGTTCTATTATATATATGTCGGAGATAGCGATAAATTAGCGATAGAATTAATTATTCGAATGGTCAATTGACTATCATAGTACGCGGTTAATGTGAACTAAACTTGGTGGCGCTCGTATCGCCGGAAACCGAGCGGTGACGACGTTAACGGTAATATAAGGTCTGCACATCGAAAATGACGGACACTTTTGCTACCAGCGGTCGAAGGAGTCGGAGCTCCACTGAACACATCACGACTGTGAGTGATTTGATTATTATCACCGACGCTTGGAAGAATCCGGTGAGTCGTTAGCTAATAAGAAGTTGATCATGGGATTTGAGCAAGGAGGAACTATAGACAGGGTACGGCTGAGTTTCACAGGTGCACGCGGGGGCCAAGTTGTATGGCACGAGGGGCGTGCACATGTTTTCTATTGAACAGAAAGCATCTCAGGTTTCATGATCATAATCGAATGTGAATATCATGGCGATTTCCTATAGTAGCTTGCAATAATATCGCCTTTGCCCGAGCACCCTTTACTACGCGACTGGCACGCGTCCCGGTCGCTAGTAACGCCCACCCCCGACCGAACCCACCATCATCTCTACGACATATAAGACAAACAGACAAAAACTAGATTTTCAAAGAAATCACTATGTCTTTACACGTTACCGTGTTGACTTACTGCTCGTTTAAATTACCAGTACGTTCCAGATATAAACAGTTGATTCAATTTGAATTCAGAATTAGAAATATGCAAACACATTTCAGGAGTATTGGTCAGAGTATGCATAAAATGAAATAGTGTTTTGTGCATACTACGTGCAAATGGCTGCCTGTATGAGATTATGGGATTTCCCCCCACAACACGGGCGTTTTATAACTATGGCCGCTAATTATGAAAAGTTAGAATCGCGTGCAGTGACCCAGCGCAATTATGCTAATCTTATTAGTCAATCCACTCCACTCTGTGCAGTTTTATGTTTCAGCATTGTGCACAAGCCTCGCCTACACGAGTTATACCTACGCTTCGCCCACTTACCTTTCTTTACTCCATGGTATATTGACCCAACCCATAATTAACCAACTCACTGCTTTGTGCTTTAAAACTAATGTCCATTAGTTACGCTAAGTTGCAGTAAAAATTATAAGGCATCATTACCTTTGTTAACTAACTCTCAGGAGTAATTTATACACCTATAACAAATACCAAACACCGAATCAAAGGTAAATCAAACAGCGTCGCTTATCTTCGGTGGAAAAAAAGAAACAATTTTTTCAATCGCCCGACTTTACGACGCAAGAGTAAGTACGGATTTACAGTAAAAGACCCGCCTTTCTAACTTGGGAAATTTCACTTAAGAAACAAAAGTACTCTAATAAAAGAAGAACAATCATAAAAAGAGAGATGTAAGAATGGGCTTCCTTAAAAAATGGGAAATCGCGCGGCGGACGTATTGGGTCGACTCCGACTAGTAGACTAGTCAATAAACTGAGTTTAGGTCGTATTCGCAAAATAAAAACAACTCGCATGAAATCGATTTCGAAGTCAAAAACGACAGTTGCGGAAATTCAACAGCTTAGTGGACGTGAAGTATATAGTTTGTTAAGCAGTCCAAAATATGGAAAACCATCAGTATTTAACTGATGAATTAATAAATGTAATCAAATCAATTAATCAATCATTTATTCTGTGATAAAGTAATCGGTCGCCATGTGGTAATTTAGATGGTGGTTGGTCGAAGGACGGAGGGTTCCGTAAATAAGACTCGTTGTCTATTGTGATGTTGCACGAACAAGGCCCTTTAACAGTGAACAAGCCTATTTATTACATTGGTATCGGCGCTGACTAAGCGATATGCGTTTATGTTGCAGTAAACCATTACGCTACCGTTAAACATCGAAATAAGGCGAGGTTATCAATATACTAACAACTCCCCCGAAAAGTCCATCTCAATTCATTTGTGATACACCGGTGTACAGGTTGTTATGATACATTGACTTATAAATATGATCTCTATGATCCGCCAAATTGGCATACAAATGATGTGGTCATGTCAAAATAATAATAAAATTAATTAAACAGCAAATTTGTCAGTTAAACAATAATAGTAACATAGAATTAATTAATGTCAAACAATCATGTGAAATCAATTCGGCAAAGAAATACATGACCAAACAGTTTTAAAGTTGTAAAATAGAATTTTCATTTCGTCGCAAGCTTAAATCCATAGACTTAAAGCTTGTCAACATTATCGTGAAGTACGCTTAGAGATACTCGAGCGCTCTCATGGGTCGAACCTGTACCACCTTCTGAACTAAGTGATGAAGTGACACAGGTTTTTTTGATGAAGTTACCATCTCAGTGAGGTATCTCTATCATTGTTTTAGTCTTTGACGATGTTGCTTTCGCTCGATCACCAGGGCCAGCTGACAATCAACAATGTGGCTTTATCGAGGCACAATGCTAAGCTTGGGCACCATTTTTCGACGGCTATACCACGGGCTATTAGATTAAGATACTAATGTTTGTTCTTGTGTGTCGTTACTGTACAAAGCTTCATTCATTATCGTAGTTTTTAATAAGGTACAGGGAAAATTTTCTTTTTCCATTACGGGAGAGCTGCTGCAAGATAACTAACGTCTTAGCTAATCCGGCTATTGCTAGATTCTCCATCCTCTGATATTTTGTAATGAAAAATATCTTATATTTTTTTTGTAAAAAGTATCTTTTTATATAACAAGAAGATAATACAACGGATTAGCGCTTGACTTCAATTACACCTGATGTTAAGTGAAATTGAGGCCGAAGGTGGAAGCGTATGGACCCGGAAACCTCATTTTATTTGGTGGGCTAGCTATCTTATCTCTGACAACTAGAACACAAGAACGCGATTAAAATTGTTGTTTGTCGGCAGACTTAGACAAAAGGTGGTAGCTAGCCAGATGGACATTTAAAATGCCCTACCACCAACCAAAGCGAGTACTAAACATGTACGCCGCTGGGGATCGAATCCCCGATTCGCAAACCCTAAGTTGTTGACATTGAGCCTTGACCTCCGACCTCCGATTCGCAAACCCTAAGTTGTTGACACTGAGCCACGGAGGCGGTTGGAACTTATAACATTTATACTATATCGGATATAAAGACTTTTTGAGGAGGATGCACATAATATCTTAACTTTATAACTGTTTCGCGTCAAGTCTAAGTATGTAACCCTTCAATTATTCCGAGACGTGATGTATCACTGAAGGCTTGTAATATTGATGAGGGGCACAAGGGCTTGTAATATTCGCCCAATTTTACTATTCGAATATTACGAATAGTTCAATCGCTACTATTCGAATTATTCGAATATGACGAAGTTTTCGAATATTTTCTATCTAAAAAACAAAATAAGTAAATATAGCACATAATTCGTAGATTTTATAAAGTTCACAGACATCAAAGTAACATCGACTGATTTGTAAAGAAAAAACTAGGTTTTTCTAAAATGATTTAATAAATAATCAGACTATTTTTGACCAGGAAAACACATAATAGTCTCTATTATGTTGTATCTGTATGTCTTTTTTTCTTGTGTGCAATAAATGATAAATAAAATAAATAAATAAATAAATAATATTTTAGTAACAAATAATATAATGTAAGTTGCCAGTAGCGATTCCAACGCCATTGCCGATTCTGTCGCCGACGTAGTGCTCCAGGGCATGGAACTTTTTGTTCCATGTTCTGTGGTACCCGTTGGTGGAAAGTCCCAGCCCTGGTTCGCTTTGCCCTGCAAAATGGCGTCACGTCGAAAGCAGGAGAAATTCCAAGCCTGGGCCATTGCAATGCAGCCAAAGATCCTAAAGCGAAGAGTATAACTTTGCCTCCAGATTCCTCAAAAGAGTTATGGCCAAAGCTAAGTGAGAGCACATCGGCAGAATTGGTGAGGGGCTGGCCCGTCTACCTTCGGGAACACGTGCATATTGGTCTCTTGCCAAAGCTGTCCAGGGGAATTTCTGTGTGCCTTCTTTTCCACCACTGCGCAGGGAGGGTGACGTATGACGCAAAGGAGAAAGCTGAGCTTCTGGGATCTCTTTTTGCGTCCAACTCGACTTTGGATGACAGGGAGAAGCCACCTCCAACCATTCCACAATGTGGAAGTTCTATGCTGGAAGTCCAGTTCACTTCAAAAATCTGTGCGTAAAGCACTTTTCTCCCTTGATATTCATAAGTCTTGTGGGCCTGACGGTATCCCTCCCATTGTGCTCCAGAGTTGGCTCCGGTATTGGCGCGTTTATTTCGACACTCGTACTCCACAGGCGTATTACCAAATTCCTGGGAGACGACCTTAGTGCACCCGATCCCTAAAAAGGCGACCGCACAGATCCAGGAAAGTACAGACCTATAGCCATTACGTCCCTGCTCTCCAAAATAATGGAAAGCATTATAAACCGCCAGCTCTTGCAGTACTTGGATGAGCACCAGCTGCTCAATGATCGTCAGTACGGATTCCGTAGGGGTCGATCGGCTGGTGATCTTCTTGTCTACTTGACGCATAGATGGGCGGAGGCGGTAGAGAGCAACGGCGAGGCGTTGGCTGTCAGTTTGGACATAGCAAAAGCCTTTGATCGGGTGTGGCACAAAGCGCTTCTCTCGAAGCTTCCTTCCTTTGGGCTGCCCGATAATTTTTGCAAATGGGTTGTCAGCTTTCTCACGGATCGTAGCATTAAAGTCGTTGTCGACGGTTCTTGCTCTGATCTAAAACCCGTGAACGCTGGAGTCCCGCAAGGCTGCGTACTATCCCCCACCCTGTTTCTTCTGCATATCAATGATATGTTACAAACCAGTGACTTCCATTGTTATGCGGATGACAGTACGGGTGATGCCTTATATGCCGGCCGTGCTAATCTTTCTCGGACGCACGTTGATGAGTGTCGGGACAAGCTTGTGTCTGAAATCGAGACCTCACTAGACCAAGTCTCTAATTGGGGCATTCTCAACCTAGTTAAGTTTAACCCTAAAAAGACACAAGTTTGCGCATTCACCGCAAAGAAGATTCCATTTCTCCTGTCTCTTCAATTTCAGAGCACTCCCCTTGACGTTAAGCTGAGTATTGGGATTCTCGGAGTGAACATCTCTAGTTACGTTCAATTCCGCGGTCATCTGGAGGATAAGGCCAAGTTGGCCTCCAAAAAGTTAGGTGTCCTCAGTAGGGCTGGTTTGCCGCCCTCTCATATAGAAAAAAAGCGAGAATTTAATTTGGCGTTATTTTGTTCAATTCACGGTTATATTTATTTTATTATTAAAGTTTAGTTAATATTCGAAAAGTTCGAAAAATTCGAATACTACTCTAAGTAATATTCGAATAGTAAATGGGGCGAATATTCGAATAATACGAATATTCGAATATTCGAATACCAAGCCCTAAACTTTTTGTTTCGGAGTTCGGAGTAAAGGAAGTGAAAGATTTGATACCTCAAGCACTAGGGTGGTTATTTGCGTACAATAGAAATGGATCTCACAAGTGAAATATTTTTTGAGAATTCTGACATCTCTTAAAGTCTCATCAACATTTTCGATCCGATGAATTACGGGACGCATTAGGACCTTAGCGTAATAGAGAAGAGGCCATCAGTGGGTGGACAGATGATGTCAAGTGGCCATGATTTCGATTAGCGAAGTTAAGCAAAGTCTGGCACGGTCAATCATTTTATCCAAGATGGGTGACTACCAGTTATATTTCTATACCTGCTAATGTTTCTATGCTATATATACCTTCAGCACATTGAATAGTCGGTCCCGGTTTCTTTCACCTGCAGCCAGTCGTCAAGCCAAGTTGATGGCCAACAGTGACGGCTTGAAAAAAGGCATAAAGGTGTGTGTGAGTTTGGTCATAAAATTACCCGAGCTACTTTTCTCTTAGACTGTACTCATCCGCCTGGATAAAGCAAAATCTTATGATAACCATATCAACATCGTCAGAAATTTACTCCTAGCTATACTTCCACTTGGGTCGTTATTTCGGTAGCATTTTATTACCTAAGAGAAATGAATGTACAAATAAATTGTTTCTAGAACATTTTACCTTTCGTATGAGCTGAGCACAGCTACGCAAGGTTATTGTGACACATTTTCTTTTTATTCTATCTTTAGTAGGTATCATCTTACTTACATGTCTATGTGTATATTACATTTATTATGAAGGTAGGACAATGCGTCGTGCCCGACTGTTGTCAACAAGGCTCTTTGTACCCCTATCTGTCTATTACCACGTGTTGATGTGTCCACATTTTGTGACACAAGATTAGGTATAGGCCTTTATAGTTTCTCGTATTTCTATAATCAAACATCGGAAAATTATACAATATTCTTTTATTGCATACCGACAATATAATTCAAAAAACAATAGAAATAATTTTTTTCAGTTAACCACAGATTATCGAAAATTAAATATTTGAAAATACGTTTCATTTTACGCGTACTTTTTAAAAAGATTTACTTAATTTGAGGTAATAATATTTATTACATCTCTCATATTGCCAAGCTGAAGTGGCACTGGGCGGGCCATGTATGTCGTATCCCAGATAACATGTGGGCCAAAATCTATTAAGTGTGAGCGAAAAAGGCAGTGGAAATTGTGGATGTTATAACTGCAAAGCTACGAGAATAAAGTACACTTGCTGAAACTATAAGTGTGGTTTATTGTAGCGACTAGTAAATAGAAATATATATAAGAAAAGATAAAAACAGTAATGTAGGACAATTTTCATATTAGTGACAGACAACTAATTTCAAATTATAAACAAGAAACGTTGCTAAGCAACCAATCATCTTTATGGTATGGTATGCATACTTCACATCCTCGGAAATTTACAAGAATTTTAAGTTAAATTCTTTAGTCCCATTCTGGAACTCAACTCTTGCAGCCTAGGGCCGAACAGGGGCTTCGTTAGGATGTCAGCCAGTTGCAGCTCCGAGGGAACTTGTTTCACATTGAAATCTCCATTGCTAACACATTCTCTTACGAAGAAATGTATTAACTTTATGTGTTTGGTGCGCTTATGATATTCGTGCTTTGGGTTATGTGTAAGTTTTACAGCTGATTCGTTATCAAGATTTAATATTGGTGTTTCAGTTTTAATCAGGTCTTGGAAAAGTCGATTCAACCATAAAATCTCTTGCGCACATTCGCTAGCTGCTATAATCTCAGCTTCGGTCGAGGACATCGCTACAGTCGTTTGTATCTTACTTCTCCAGCTAATAGCAGCTCCAGAGAATAGGCACACCATTCCAGATGTCGATCTTCCAGTAGTCTGGTCTCCTCCATGATCTGCGTCGCTGTAGCAAACCACGTGTGGAAGCGACTTATTTGTAAATATCAGTCCGTTTTGTTGGGTTCCTTTCAAATATCGAAAGATGCGTTTGACTAGCAAGACATCTCTATTGGTAGGTGCTCCGAGGCTTCTGGATGCAACTCCAACAGCATATGAAATATCAGGCCTTGTGCCTACTGATAAATATGCTAAAGCACCCACGGCTTGTCTGTATAGGAAGTTCGCATTGGCATTCACATCATATTCTGTCTCATTTTCTTTGATAATGGGCGTTGGTGATGATTTACAGTTACACATTCCATATTTTTCTAAAACTTTCTTTGTGTAGGCCTTTTGACATAGCGTAATGGTCTTGTTCTTGTTCACGTTTATTTCCATTCCAAGAAAGTATGAAGCTGGTTTGGTAGTTATCCTAAATCTGGATTTCAATTCCTTGATGAACTCATCACCTGCTCCTAACGTGTTATAAGCTACAAGTCCATCGTCAACATAAAGACCAATAAAAAGTTTTGATTGTCCTCTAACTCTAATATACAAGCAAGGATCCGCTTCGCTCTGTTGGAAACCAGTTTGTACTAAGAATTCAGTAATGCAGGTGGTCCAGCAACGGGGTGCTTGTTTTAGTCCATAGAGGCTGCGTTTTAATTTTTTTTTGTGCCATCGTGATAGCCTTCAGGCTGTTTCATGTAAATATCTTCCTTTACTGTTCCATTTAGGAAGGCGGTTGACACATCGAATTGACGTAATTTTAAATTTTCTCGAGCAGCTATGGCAAGCAGTGCTCTGACGGTGCTCAGACGAACCACTGGGTTAAACGTTTTATCGTAGTCTACTCCAGGTTGTTGGGAGAAACCCTTGATAACCATTCTGGCTTTATACCTTTCAACAGAACCGTCAGGATTCATTTTGACTTTATAGACCCATTTACAGGGCAGAGCTTTTCGTCCTTTAGGTAGATCAACCAGATCCCAGGTTTGGTTGTCTTTTAGTGATTTTACTTCACTGAGCATCGCTTCTAACCATTTCTCTTTGTCAACTGATTCCATCGCTTCTCTTAGAGTAGCAGGTTCTTTCGACTTGTAAAGATTTTCAATTTCTTCAGCTGCTGTCAAAATAAAATCATCGTAGCACTTTGGAGCTGTGATTTTCGACCTGTCTCTCAAGTACCTTGTTGTATTACCTTCAACACCAGCATTGTGCACGGGTTCATCATCATCGATAACATTATAAGAACCGGAAAGGGATTCGTAGTCGCTTTCATTATTTGCTGGTTCCACTTGTTGAACATCTTCAGTGCTCTCGACAAAATTTTGTTGCAACAATTCATCATTGTCTAGATTATCTGGATCACAATCACTGTCATGTTGTTCATCGTCGCTATTATTATCAAGGGCAATAACAAGTTGCTTGCGTGTTGTTGGTTGTGATAGTGGTTGATTAGGTTCTTTTTGTCGAATATCTATATCTTTAAAAAGATTTGAAAGTCCATTTTCATTCAGTTTATCATAGAACATTATCTTCATTACTCGAATATCTTTTGATATTATGATTTTGTTCTTGGAAGGTACGAAGATTCTGAAAGCTTTGGACGTTTCAGAGTATCCAGCAAACATTCCAGAAAGTGCCTTTGGTGCAAATTTGTTACCGTTAGAACCTTTCATCAGAACATAAGTCTTGCAACCGAACACGTACAAATGATTAATGCAGGGCTTTCTCCCAACCCATCGTTCAAATGGAGTTTGGTTCTGAATGGCGCTATTAATACTTCTGTTTGACAAGTAATTTGCAGTAAGCACTGCTTCGCCCCAGAATTTTAATGGTGCCTTTGCATCTATCAACATTGCTCTCGCTTTCTCCACGAGGGTACGGTTCTTCCGTTCAGCAACTCCGTTTTGGTTCGGTGTGTAGGGAGCGGTAAGTCTCCGCTGTATCACACAATTTTTTAAATAAGTATTGAACGCTTTGTTGACGTATTCAGAGCCATTATCTGTTTGTAAGAACTTGATTTTGTTCCCAGTGTGCGTTTCTGCCAACTCCTTGAACTCTTTAAATTTTTCTAAGACTTCACTCTTGCTTTTCATCATATACACTCTACAGTATCGGCTGTAATCATCAATAAAAGTGACTATGTATTTATTTCCGCTGACTGTGGGTGTTCCGATGGGTCCACACACATCACTGTGAACGATTTCTAAGCGTTCTCTCGTTCGTGGAGTCGTTTTCTCACGGGGAGCAGGTATTCGATGCAGTTTTGCTTGAATACAGCTCTCACATTCAGCTAAGGTTTCAGAGGCATCAAAGTTCATGCCAAGTAAGCTCTCGTTTTTAAGTGCCAATTTTAAATCTTTGGCGTTCATGTGACCAAGCTTTCTATGCCAATCGTTGATGTTTAATATGTTCACTTTCTTTGTGTTAGTTGGAACAATATCATCGTTATCATTGGCCAGATTGTTCCGTTCATGTTTCGTTGGTTTGATATAGTACAGACCATCTGCTTATTTAAATGCAGTGAGAGTTATTCCATCTTTTGGATTAGTGACCATCGCTTTCTTTTTAGTAAAGAGGACAGAGCAGCCTGCATCTGTAATCTTACCGACGGAGATTAAGTTTGTGCAAAGATTTGGTACGTACAGCGTATTTTGTAGGTGTGTGAGTGCAGTACCATCACCATTTCTTGATTCAAAGGAGACTGTACCTTTTCCTTTAATCTCTGCAGTGTGATCTTCAGTTGCGAAGTTTAGTTTTCTTGAGGTACTCTCTATGGTCTTGAATAAGTCTCGTTGATAAGTCATGTGAGACGTACAACCACTGTCTAAGACCCAAATGCTGTTTTCAGCCTTATTCTTTAATGTGAAGAGGCACTGCGTAGCAAAATTATTCTTATGAGAACCGTTGGAATGTTTATTAGGCTTCTCACTGTTTTTCTTCCAGCAGTTAGTACATATTTTGTGATTCTTGCGTTTGAAGATGTTACCTCTCCGTTTGCAAATTTTACAGGACGCATATAGTGCTTCTTCTGGCAAAGAGGATTCAGGTTCGTCGTTGTTGGTCATATTTTGTTTATGACGTGCTTCACATTCTTCAATTATTTTAGTTTTAAGCTCTTCAGGCTTCGGAAGATTGTCTCGCGATTCAATTGCGACTCTGAAGTTCTCATATTCAGATGACAGACTGTATAACATCATGATTGTTAACAAGTCTTCATTGATAGCTACATCCATGTCTGCTAACTTGTCAACTATGTCCATAAATTTGTTTAGATGACCACGTACATCATGTCCATCTAGTTTTGTTAGGATCAGCTGCTTTAATAAAGATGCTTTTCGTGCAGGTCCTTTACTGGCATATGTATCTTTTAATTTGTCCCATAATGCTTGAGCTGTAGCGCAATGTTTGATCTGTTTAAGTTCAGAAGGAGCGATTATAAGGATGAGTTCAGATCTTGCCTGTATGTCTCCTTCTTTATCAGCGGCAGTAGCATCAGCATTCAAGGGAGTCTCAATGTATTTCCACAATTTATGTCGCACAAGAACGGCTTCAGCCTGTATCACCCAAGTATCGTAGTTCTCTCTTGTAAGAGGTTCAATCTTGATGTTCGACATGTTTTGACTAGGGTACTCACGTAATCTCGTAACTTTATAACGTTATGCTACCATATTAGGTGTGAGCGAAAAAGGCAGTGGAAGTTGTGGATGTTATAACTGCAAAGCTACGAGAATAAAGTACACTTGCTGAAACTATAAGTGTGGTTTATTGTAGCGACTAGTAAATAGAAATATATATAAGAAAAGATAAAAACAGTAATGTAGGACAATTTTCATATTAGTGACAGACAACTAATTTCAAATTATAAACAAGAAACGTTGCTAAGCAACCAATCATCTTTATGGTATGGTATGCATACTTCACAAAATCGCCACCACCTGGAGCCAACCATTACAAGGAAGGCGTCGCGGCAGATGAAAAAGGAGATGGCGGGATGAGTTGGATAAGTTCCTAACCAACTGGACGGAGGATGCCCGGGACAGAGAGCCGTGGAGAGAGAGGAGGGAGGCCTTTGCTCAGCAGTGGGACAGTATTGGCTCCTAATAAAAAAAAATATTAAATCTCATATTATAATATTTATTATAACTACAAGTTACTACGTTAGGATATTAACTACTCATAGAGTTTGCGGCGCTTGCCCTTTGAAACAGTGGGCCCGTGGTCGTCCAACACCAAAAATAATAACACGAACAAAACCCTAGCTTTGGGCGATCTCAGGCCGGGCGCCTTCCTCGCACAAAGTCTCGGCCTGTGCAGGCAGCGGGGCAATGCGGCTAGCGTGCCGCTAGAAATGCCGCAGGTAGAAGAACTCGGGGCAATACACTTTTAATAATAATAATAATAATAATAAATATCCTTGACATACGCACAGCGCCATCTAGTTCCACACTAAGCAACTATGTATAGGCTTGTGTTGTGGATACCAGATGGTTGATATACTACATAAATACATTTTTTTTTTGGAAATAAATACTTATTATAAATGAAAACATTAATACTTATGTAATTAAAATTATTTTTATTTTCAGATTAACTTTTTTTTTTCACTTAGTTTTTTTTTCTTTACGCACAACGGGTTTAAATATGCAAGATTTGTTTATTATTTTCATCATTGTTATAATCATCATACCTGTGCATAATATCAACTGTAGAGCAGTTTTAACCCTTAATGAGTCGCGCCTAAACACTCACATAGGTGCTCGTGGTGTCTTGCGAACCTCACTTACAAAATCAAGATGAAACTACTTGGACTACAAAATTTGGGTTTTTTTATTTAGTAATCAAAATCAATAAGATCATACTTACAAGTTTGCATCCATAGATCTTATATACCGATGAGTTTTTTTATCGTAAGGAAAAATATAGGCCATATTAGTTAAGTAAAATAGAAGTTATTGGCATGGGTAGTTTATTTTTTTTTTTATTACCGGATGTATAAAATCATAACGTCACACGTTACAATTTAGAAACTATCCTTTTTGTAGACAATCATCACATGCATAGTCAAATGGTCCTTACAAATTTGGCGCATCACGATTACATTGTCATGTCTTTAGATTTTTCACAAAAGATACATCTGCCTTTGGAAGTTGATAGAAAGCTTTTCGAAGATATTTAGCTCTGAACACAATTTTTTGGTATATTTTGATGACATCATATTCCATCAAAATACACCAATATAGTCTTTGGAGTTTTCTAAAATTTCTATTGTTTATCTAAGTTAACTGCTTACGCTAGATTAATGATACATGTATAAAACAATAAACGTAAACGGCCGTAAACAACCAACTGCAGAGATATAGGCCTTCTGTCGTATAATGAGGGAATATGGGCCATCGTCCACCATACTGGCCCAATGCGGGTTGGGGCCTTCACATACCTTAGAATTTTTAATTTTCATAGGCATGCAGGTTTCCTCACGATGTTTCCTTCACCGTTTAAAAGCAGTCGGATAAATGCACATAAGTAATTAAATTAAATTTAAATAATCGTTGGTACATGGCCTGCTTGGGAATCGAAACCGGACCTCCCAAATTGGAAGACTGTGTCTAAACCGCTGATTCACCGACGCTCCCGTATGTATAAAATATTATAAAAATTAATTAGCATGATGGCTGACCTCACACAAACATGTGTGACCCCTCCTGATCCAAAGGCTAGATTGTCAGTAGCTATATATAATAGCGTTCAACTGACCCTATTTGCGTCATCCAGTATACTGGGCGAGACATGTATGTATAAAGGACTTGTACGTAATGGACCATGACCGTATGTGTTGGAAGCTTATTGCTTTGAGTTAATTTACGACTCTAACAAACACAAACAGTTTCGCAAACACTGCTTGGCTTCATACTTGCGCACAACTTACGTAAGCTGTAAGCACTTGATTAGAAAAAGGTACTAAGTATTAGAAAGCACAATGTTGTTATGTTAGTAATAAATTTATCAGATTGCTTTTCTAATAACTTGGCCTTTCAAACCCAGAATAAATGAAAAAAATATATTTTTTTTAACCACAACGGGGGTTAGCACTTGACCTCAATCACACCTGATGTTAAGTGAAGATGAGGCCGAAGGTGGTAGCGTACTAAATATGTACCCCACTGGGGATCGAACCCGCGGCCCACGAAACGTGCACCCAGTGTTGTTTACATTGAGCCACGGAGGCGGTTAAAATTGTAAATACTTATTCGAAATTATATAATTAAGAAACTATATTTTTGTTGTCATATTTTTTTTGTATTATACAAGTCGATGATATTGTAAATTAATGGTTTAATATAATGATGTTAAGCTTTTTAGCTAGGATTGATAGAAGTCGATTTGGGTTATATAGGTGAAATTTAATTTGTTTAATTCATATTTACTGAGGACACCACTCGTAATTACGAACAACTTTCCACTAAGATGGTTCTTCAGGTTGGCCGTATTCAGCCGAAAATTGTTGAATTTTCATAGTAAAGGTTTCTGAATGGTTTACTTTCTATGGGTAATCGAAACATTTTTTCATCGAATTCGACTATGATGCCTTGGGGAAACTTGTTGGTCTCAAGAATGGCGTCACCAGTTAATGGCGAATTACACGAATTCAAATACTTACCTATGAAATTGGTGTTTTGTATGAAGAATTTCATTAAGACTGTTTTCTCCATACAAACATTATTGATTTTTTTTGGGAACGGCAAAATCCAAATTTAGTTAAACTTTGTATGTATGTATGTATGTATTGTATGTATTGTATGTATGTAAGTATGGACAGCGTTAGTTTTTAAAAGTAACCGCTTTTTAAAAATTTCAGAGAATCTAAGAAATAGTTATGGGAAGCACATGAAAAGAGCTCTGTTCAAGTTTTTTTTATTATGTGATTTAGCCCAGACATTAAAAAATATTTCATGTGAAACCTTGAAAATATATTCCATTTTCCAAATAAAAACAAATTTTGAAATAGCTTTGAAAATCGTAGGAATTGGTCCATATGATTAACGAAGAAAAAAATCTCCAATTTCATAAGTAAAGACCTATTATATAGTTCACTCACTATTGTAACGAGGTGCTATAGTCGCTCGTTCATATACATATTTTCTAGTATAAACCAGGTTCGTTCAAATTTTGAAAATTATTTAATATTTTGTACTACAACATACATATATATTATATTACCTATGTTACCAAATCATCCCTTTTTTGCTCGGACGTCCAACAAAATGGTCAACGCGACACGTAAGTGACATTATGAAACTGGGCCTTTATCTAAAATGATTTGTGCAAATATGATTTAGATTCGAATAACTTTATGCTGTAAAAAAATCTCGTTATGTAAGATTTTTTTTATAATTTGCAGAAAGTTATTCGAATCTAACTAGTAATATTAAAGTGCGAAAGTTTGGTCGTTTGTTTGTTTATTTGTTTGTTTGTTGCTAATCGCAGCGATGAAATTTCGTATGTATTCGTATGTATCGTATTTTAGGATATTTTTTACCCCAATGAAATGGAGCGTTCTCGCGGGATAAACAATTTAAACATATCTGAGATAAAGTTATTACACGCAGGCGAAGTCGCAGGCGAAAATCTAGTCTACCATAATTATAACCTCGTCTCCATATATATCACTCTCTCGGATATGCCACGCTCTGAAGTACTGAGTTTCCAAATTGTCATGTTATCCTTCATCATCATCATAGCAGCAACAGGGCGTCCATTGCTAAACATAGGTTCCCATAGGTTCCAGAGCAAGCAGTCGGAAGCGGCATTCGTTAGGTCGTCCGTCCACCTTGTGGATGATACTTTTTGCTTCGACACAATCGGTTCTCTACAGACTAAAATGATGATGACTCAAAGAACCTGCAATCCTCAGAAAAATATAAACTGAAAGAATTACGAAGAATTAGCTTTTCGCTCGCCATAGAATAACTTTTTCGCGGATATGTTTAAATCCAGGGAATGTTCTAGCTATATACCAAATTTCATCCAAATCCGTTCATCCGTTTCGCCGTTAATGAGCAACAAACAAACAAACGTCCAATATTAGTTAGATGTAAGGGTCTGAAAGTATGTGCAGTTAAGTCTATAGTTGCCAGCCATAGACATTTCTGTGGTAAACAATTAACCTTGTTAAATATCCACAAATACAATATTGTTCTCGTATCCTGTCCCCATCTATCCCGACAGAGGAGTGACACAAGCCATATGTTTTTGCAAACACTTTCCCTTTACCTATATCATTCCTTGTTCTGTTTTGGCAACGTATGAATAATATAATGATACTGTCACTCTCAGATTTGAGGCGAAAATTACAGTGGAATTATTTGTGGCAACTATTAATCTAATGCAATGTCTAAACATGAAATAAATGACAAAGCTATTTTCGTTCTCATTTCCTTCTTAGCCTACCATATGTAGTCTATAATATTGATAGAATTAAAATGTTTTCTAACATATTGGTAGCTTAATTTAGATATAGTATATATGTATAAATTTATATTTTGACAAACATTTACAAACACAAACATCTACAGATAAAAAATTGCGTCTAGCGCATCTCCTCGAGGCGGCATATTGCCCAACAGCGAATGCGAGACTTATTCTCTGAGCTAGGAAGTCGCCCGCTCTGCGGTCACCAGAAGCCTCGATGAGACAAGCCGACAGGTCTTGGACCAGGCGTTTTGTCTCAGGGCCCCAGGGTCCCATCGTCTTGACCCCAACCGGTACGAACACGTAACCTTCCTGTAGATCCTGGTACTTACGTGATTTTTTTAACTCAGCACCCGCAGCGGACGCGCCCGCCACTTCCGCAGTCGCACGCAGGTGGGTCAGCGCTAGCAAGTTACATCCCATGCGAGGAACTTGCCTGCCTATATACTTGGTAATAAAACATAGACTTTAGATTAAAATTACCGCTGTGAATTTCATGGCGTCGAAGAATATACCTCCTGTACCTATTTTCAAAAAAATCGATCAATAACTTTTTTTAATATTTATGACAAATTTCACCGAGGGCAAATATATAAAAGACGACCCAATAATTTTTTTTTAGAAAATATAAAGTAGCCATTAATTATTTAAAAAAAATTGTTTTAGCAGATCTTAGCATCTTCTACGACGCAATGAAGTTTAGAGTGATAACTATTATTAAATATTGTAGGTTTTAATACCTTTACTACACCTGAAACAAGCTGCGGAATGATTAGAAAATATTACTTATCCTTCTACAAAAAAACAGGAACTTTAAGATTTTAGGAAGTTACACCACAAAAATTACGTGTTTTTAGAAACCATATTATTGTAAACCTGATAACAAAAAAATATTAATTGTTATGTAATGCGACATTAAAAAGCTGTGACTTAAATTTTTAATTTACTTCAATATTCCGAAAGCACTCGTGGCGCAGTCGAATTCGCTATTCGTTTTCGATTAGCGAAGTTAAGCAATGTCTGGCGCGGTCAGACCTTGGGTGGGTGACCACTAGTGACATTTTAATATGAGCGCTTCCGTGCTTCGGAGGGCACGTTAAATGGTGGTTTCGGTTGTTTTCAATCGAAGGCAGTCGTTAAGCCAAGTCGGTATCCTACAAGAGCAGCTTAAAACACTGACTGTCAGGTGGCCACTATATGTCTGACACAAATCCACCAATCTGCACTGGATCCGCGTGGTGGATTACGACCTCTCCCAGCAAGAGCAGGCGGAGCCCCAACAGTGGGGACGTATAAGGCTGTTGATGATGAATTTCACGAAGACAAAGTAAATAGATTAACCAACAAATTATTTTTGGTTGAATATTAATATATATATTAATTATGTCATTAAACCAATATATCGAGTTTCCCATTTATTTCCCTTGGTTTAAAGGAAGATGTTACACAATGATCCAACGCGGGCTCGCGGCTAACCACAGCCTCGTCCCTTGATCGGCGGAGTGCACTCCGGGAGGGTTAACATCGATTAGACCTCAAACAGTTAATTGGTTTCACTTTGTTTTCAAATTCCTGTATATCTATACATCTGTATATGCAATCTGATTTCATCTTAATCTTATACATTACCGCCTCCTTGGCTCAATGTAAACAACATTGGGTTCGTAAACCCGAATCGTAATTCGGAGGTCGCGGGTTTGATCGCCAGCGGGGTACATGTTTAAGTACTCGATTTGGTTGGTGGTAGGGCATTTTAAATGTCCGTCTGGCTAGCTACCACCATCTTATCTAAATCTGCCGTCAAGCAGCAATGTTAATAGCATTGTTGTGTTCCGGTTGTCAGAGATAAGATAGCCAGTCCCCCAAATGTGTTGGGGTTTCCGGGTCAGTACGCTTCCACCTTCGACCTCATCTTCACTTAACATCAGGTATGATTGAGGTCAAGTACCAATCCGTTGTACATAAAAAAAACATGTAATCAGTTTACTCTGCAATGGTTCTGTGGCTGATATTTAAAGTAATTAGGCATTCAATTGAATGACTAGGCGGATCGTTATTATGGAGGACGGCTAATTTAACCATCTGCCTGCAACATATATACAGGATAAAATTTAATTCGTGTAATTCCCATTTACTGGCGACTCCAATCCTTATTATTTCTTGATGCTATCGTCATACCTTATACATGGTGAAATTGAATTCGTGTAATTCCTGACTTTCCTCAAGGAACCATAGGCGAATTCGATCAAAAAATTTTTGGTTACCCATACAAAGTAAACCTTTCCAAAACCACCTTTTACGGAACATGTGCTGTGTTCGGCTGAATGTATTTTTTATATATCCCATGTTTTCGTTAGTTGTTAATCGATTATGATTTTTTTTTGTTTGATATTATTATTATTATATATTATTACCAGCATGGTCCTATATAAATTTGGTTAAAATCTGATATTTCACTCCTGAAATAGAGAGTGGAATCTTACTGAAGGTTGTATTAACAAGTTATAGTGTCTCAATTGTAATTTTACTTATTTTTGAAATGAGAAAAAGGAACAACGACTACCATAATCGTTTACCTAGAAATAATCAAATACTTATTTGAACC
Source organism: Oegoconia quadripuncta (assembly GCA_949316235.1). Taxonomy (NCBI): domain Eukaryota; kingdom Metazoa; phylum Arthropoda; class Insecta; order Lepidoptera; family Autostichidae; genus Oegoconia; species Oegoconia quadripuncta. The sequence continues at coordinate 21,529,806 of OX438746.1, forward strand.
TCATCGCGAAAACGAACGAAGGATATGAATATGAGAAATAACAAATTCAGCACACGGATGCATATGATTTTTGGAGCACTCCGGTTTGATGTCACGACAATCCTCTTATTTCATTTGTCACCATGACACGAAAGGCTCGCTGACATAGCTGACAATGTGCAATCTGTCAACGGGGTCGCCGCTGAGCTAGGAGAGGTTTTACGGAGTTGCTAAGAAAAGACAAGTGGGTAAGTAAACAAGTTCTATACCTAACTGTGCCAAAATTCAAGTCGATAGAGCTTGTAGTTCCTGAGATAAAACAAATGTGACTGACGGACTGACGGACGTACTGACAGACGGTCAGATAATCATCGACGGGACACCATAATAGATTTTTTGCATGTTTTTGGTACGATATCCTATATAAATCTAAGAGAAGAATAGGTAAGGTCCTTCTATTTGAAATTAGTTAAAATAAATATGAATTAAAAAATTTCCTATTCTTTAATAATGATCTATTAACAAGATTACAGAATGTTCTTAGGAATGTGTGCCCAATTATTTGCCCTTTGTGTTTCGTGGGTTGAACAGTGGACGTTATTTCAAGCATTAAACTTAATGTTTGGAACACCCAAATACTAATGTTTGGGTCATCTCTGAACACCCCGTTTGGGATGAAGGTCCTGGCGTTATGTATATATGCAATTACGACCCGCCCGTCCGATGATTCATTCCACGTAATATCGTCACATGATTCGACTGTGATATATCAACCCGTCCAACTACTGTTTTCACGGCAAAATTACTTTTATAAAATACTAGCCTTGCCGTCCGCGACTCGTCCGCGTAGATCTCGAAATAAAATAATAAAATATCACTAGTAATAAACATAACTTTCCGAAAGAAATTCTATAAATGATAGTGAAAACTGTATTAAAATTCTTTGCGTAGAATCAGAATTATTTATTTGCTCAAAACATGGTATACAATGTTGACAAGGTGAAAATTAATATTTTGCTACTATTACAATGCCATGCAAATATGAGTTTAGGTAAGTACTTATAATTATGGTTTAACAAGCATCTATTTAATCTATCTAATCTGACTAGTCTAACTAATTATTATAAATGCGAAAGTTTGGATGTTTCTTTGTTTGTTTATTTGTTTGTTAGTTGCTTAATCACGGCGAAACGGATGAACAGATTTGGATTTCATTTGGTATATAGGTAGAATATACCCTGTATTAAGACATAGGATATTTTTTATCCCGTTAAGTGAGTAATTCCCGCGGGATAAACAAATTTTCGCGAAGCCGCGGGAGGAAAGCTAGTTCTAAATATTCTTTTACATAAAATAAATAAGGCCGCCTAATTTGTATTTTCTATGAGATATTTAAATGTACCTTCCTTATTTAAACAATAAAGCGTATTTGATTGATTGATTGATTGTCCTGAAGCCATTTACGTGATTTTGGGTAAATTATTGTAAATTCTGGCACACATAGTAAACAACTCTTGTCATAGTGCATTGTTCAACTTTTCAAAATACAAGTCTACTGGAATACCTTCGGTTTCTCGGGTTTACATATCAAGCTTTTATGCATATAATAGATTTTTTCATTACGGACATGCATATCTCATAATTTTATGTACAAGGAAGGGAATGATCGGGATGAATGGGCCTGCATGATATATAAGGGGGCACACATAGCTCTGACACATCTCTTTTGAGCAATAAAGGCTCTCTTAATATTTGTACTGTTGCCCCATATAATTAATCCATAATGAAGAAATGTTTCCATGTATGCAAGATATGTCAAAACAGCCGTTATTATTTACAGTTTACAGTTAACAGTTAGGTTTCTTATTTGATATAAAGCGAATACAAATTTATTTATTCTACTATATATGTTATCTATGTAATTTCCAATTTCAGTTATTATCTAAAGTAGTTTAGGGACAGTATAGCATATAAACAGACAGACACAGGTAGCAACTTCGTTTATACTGTTTAGAGCATTGATTTTAATATAGAAGTCTATGGTTTATAGAGAGATATTAGAGAGATACTTAGAATAATGTATTATCAAAATTCCATGCTAATAAAATCGCTGGTATTTATTTAATAGAATTAATACGGTTTCCAATTTAAGTTCTTGACCTTTATATTCTAGAATGAAGATTAATTGATTAAATTACTCAAATTATAATACAAAATAAGTACTAGGCATAATTTGCTCTCTGAATTTGATAAGGTAACACAAAGCACTCAGAAAGTTTTCCAGTTTCTGAATAAGTAAATATAAGAAAATATTATCCAGGTTTTCGTGCTGAAGTATTTCATTAATAAATAGGAGAGGGTAGTTTTTGAAATATCGGGTTCCAGTATTATATCAGTCAAGACATAATTTTCTGATTTTATATTAATACTATCTTTCCGTCCGCTCGTCCGCGTGGAATAACTTTTTTTTTTTTATGCACAACGGGTTGGTACTTGACCTCAATCACACGCGATGTTAAGTGAAGATGAGGTCGAAGGTGGAAGCGTAATACTCACCCGGAAACCGCAACACATTTGGAGGACTGGCTATGTTATGTCTGACAACCGGAACACAACAATGCTATTAACATTGCTGCTTGGAGGCAGATTTAGATGAGATGCCCTACCACCAACCAAATCGAGTACTTCAACATGTACCCCGCTGGGGATCGAACCCGTGACCTCCAAATCGTAAACCCAATGTTGTTTACATTGAGCCACGGAGGCGGTTATCGCGCATGTAATTTGTTTATCCCGCGGAAACTACTCACTTTATCGAAATAAAAAATATCCTATGTCTCTTATTCCAGGGTATGTTCTACCTACATACCAAATTTCACTTGAATTCGTGATTGAGCAACAAACAAATAAATAAACAAACATCCAAACTATATAAATATAATATAGTTAGAAGTTAGATAGACAAGGGATAATTTTCCGATTTTATATTAATACTATATAACTTTCTGCCCGCGGCTTCGCTTGTGTGGAATAACTTTGTCGCGCTTGTTTAATTTGTTTATCCCGCGGGAACTACTCACTTTATCGTGATAAACAAATAAACACACATCGAAAGTTTTTCATTTATAATATTACTTAGATTTCGATTAAATACTTGGTGTTAGCGACGCGGTCACTGTAAATATTTTAAATATTATTATTTTTAAGGTATGTTACTTCGAAGGTATTTTATTATAATAAAATAAATATCCTTACACATAAATACACAAATTTTATAAATAAATACATATATAAAGGAAAACTTCATAACTCGGGTACACACATGTCCGTATTCATCACACAAACATATTCCCCTATAGCGGGATTCGAACCCGCGACCATTTGGTATAGTGATCAGAGTTTCTAACCACTACATCACATAGGTCGTCGTTATATTGGATTGTCTCAGTATTAATTAAATTAAATTAAGTACTAATTTTAGTTTACTAATATACCGTATTTATGAATAGAACGTAATGACAATTGAACCGTCAAAAATCTGTCAAACAATAGACTTCAATAGGTTCTTGCACTGCATATGGTATGGAATTTATATGGAGATACTCTGAAAATATTCAACTAAAAGAAAACTATCGAATTCACAAACTTTTTATTGAAACTACCCTGAAGGTATTCAAAAAGTATTATCGAGTTCACCAAATTTATACGGAACTCCCTTAACAATATTAAAACAAAAAACAAATATCGAGATCCGTTCACAGCTAGGACTCAGGGGTATCTATTTTTTTTAATAATTTATGAATAAAAGAAATGCTTGAATTGAGAACGTCTTCCATTCTGAAGTCAGTAAAAACTTTTAAATTAAACTTCTATACAGAATAATTCCACAAATTGGGCCAATTCTGTTAATATAACGAAATCTTTTCATAATCGTATTTTCATTATTTAATGACAAATAATCCCTATTGGATCGAGTTACCAATTATCGTAAGATTGGAGTCACTAAACTTAATTATTTGTTGCTAGCTCGTTTCTCTTTCATTTCTCGAACTTTGAAACTGGAAGCCTGCTGATGATCGAAATAATTATTTGTTTGCTTTTAAACAAGGTCCTAATTTATTAGTTCCGACCCATTGAACACGTGTAAGGTCCAAAGTATGCCAAAAACAATTTTAAGCACCTTTATCTTTTTATTATTGTTCAGTACATGAACATACATTTTAATCTGTGGCAACACTTTGTATATTTTAATAGGCTTTTAACACTATATTAAAATAAATATATGGCAATATTATTATATTAAGTTTGCTGAATCAGTTAAAACAGTTATTTTATAAAACTATTTATATTTTATAAAACAATATAAAACAGTTATTTTACCTTGTTTTATTACAAATAATACAATATAGTATAAACAATTGTTCAATGGATATCTGGACTACTGTATAAAGAAAGAAAGAAAAAGTTTTTATTTGGCACCATCATTATTTAGTTCTATTTAATAATTAGTATAATATGAATGTCGATACCACCAAGTATCCACTCAACACAATGTCGCGATATTAGACTTCCTAGAATCCAGTGAATTTCATTAACTTCGGATGAGTACTTTTTTGCATTTTCTTTTTGATGACGTGTCCAAATGCTCTAATGCCGCCTATCACATCATCTAAATATGTTTTATATTTATTCAGTTTTTTTATACATAAGCATAATAGCATAATAATATGACGAAATCACTACATTCTTTGTTATTTTTTTATCTGTCTCTTTCATATACTAGGGAATCGTGTGCTATATTTTTACGTACGCTATAGCATATACATGCATTCACACTGCCTAGATTCCTCATCAAAATTCGCCCCTCATGACCTCATTCTAAAGGCACCTGCAGTATCATTAGACGTAGTCATTTTCATTAATTGTTGGAATTTTCTAAACGGCTGTGAATATCCTATATCTCAGGCGGTATGGCGGGAGTCCCAATTAACACCCATAAAAGGAGCTTGGGGAGGTATAATTTGAACGCGGATCATGCCGCGTTGCCTACCAATCCGTAGGGGGTTCGCTATGGGATATTTCAGGGTCTTACACCCTAACAAATAGAGCCCTGTTTGATTAAGTATGTCTGTCATAAGATGTAATAATGATGCCTAACAAACCTATACAAAAATCAAATTTACTTTCCGATTGAATTTCTCTTCATAGTGACGTTGGAAGGTAATCAACATTCTGTTCTTCATCAGTAAGGAATGCGATTAATTTTAGTCCATTTAGCATAGCTGAACGTTAGACGAGATAATTTTAGATGCGTCGTTACAGTCCAAATGTACAGTAAACCACATCGGCCCTAAGGCCCGTATTTCATAATATTGCTTAAGCGTAGATCTGCGCTTGAGTATAGTTAGAAAGATATGCCGCTATATAAGTTATATAAAGCTGTACCTTTTTAACTGTCCTCAAGCAGAGATCTCTGCTTGATTAGCATTCGGTAATACGAGCCTAAGAGTTAAGTTTGTCAGAATAAAAAAGGAAAGTTTTTATTACTACAATATGGGAATCATAGGAAAAGGCGCATCATGATCATCATTTTCCTGCCCTTATCCCACTCTAGGTGGGGTCGGCACAACATGTCATCCTCTTCCACTCTCCTCTATCAGCCGTCATCTCCGTACTCACCCCTTTCATACACATATCATTCCTCACGCAGTCTACCCACACCTTCTTTGGTCTTCCTCTACCTCTGTATCCCTCCACATTCATACTTAACACTCGTCTTGTTACGTGCCTTACATCTCTCCTCATAATGTGCCCAAACCATGCTAACCTATTACTCCTCAGCTTTTCTGTTATTGGCGCCACTTTTAGACTTCCTCTGATATACTCATTCCTGATCTTATCCATTCTAGTCACACCACACATCCATCTTAGCATTCTCATCTCTGCCACATGCATTCTACTTTCATCAGTTTCTTTCATTGCCCAACATTCAGATCCATACATGGTGACAGGTCTTATGATGGTTTTGTAAATTTTCCCCTTGAGTTTCAGGGGCATTCGTGGGTCACATGTAGTCCCAGAAACCTGTCGCCATTTCATCCATCCTGCATTTATTCTGTTCCTCACATCCTGGTCAATATTGCCGTCGTTCTGAAGTAATGAACCTAGGTACCGGAAATTTGAGCAGATTGGTAGCAACTCCCCGCTTAAGGCGATATTGGAAAAACTGGATGGACCACCAAAGTCGCAGAACAGATGTTCGGTTTTCGTTCTGCTGATCATGATGATTCTGATAATGTATATTACAAGTGAGACATACTAGACTTGTGGAGAGCTTCTAAATCACGTAGGAATTTCCATCTTTTTAGTAGGTATTTGTTTGTTTGTAATTTGCTTTATTGTACAAAAGAAAATAAATACGAAACAAATTTACTTTTATCTATCCACAAAAGAGGGCTTATCCCACAGCGGGATTTCTTCCAGTCACCATAAACTTCGTTAAATAATAGCAGATTGGGCGTTCATACTTAGCTAACTTAGCTACATACAGTAGATAGGCAAATAACATTTTGGCATTTTACACAAACGGGGTTTTTTTTTTTATTAAATAGTTATTGGTATGTAAAACATGGTATGTATGCGCGTTACCGTGCGCTTTGAGGAGGGCTTATAAATTCAGTTTAGTTTCATAAATTAGAATTTTAGTTACTTTTATTTACTAGTAATGTCATAGAAATTCTAAAGTAATTTCTTTGAATAAAACATTATAATCTTGTAAAGCCTATATGTATGATATTAAAAGAAAATATTTGATTTTCCTCACATTTAGCTTTAGAAATGGGCAATTTTTATATCATGATACGCCGGAGGGCAAGTATGTATCAAAGACATAAGTCCCAAGTAAACCCACGTAGGTTGCCAACTTAGGGCATAATTAAAGTTAATGTTATGTGAAAGGTTAGATAGGCCTTGGGCTATTTCATCCTTGCTGAAATGAGTTTCTAGAAACACAAGTCCGCTAGATTTAGTGCCTTGTGTCGTATTTGAATTTTGGAATTTATAAAGCATCTTGAGAAGCTATTTACATTGCTGAAGAGAAAATACGACCTATTTCCATTTAGTTAGTGTGTTATTTATGCAAGCGAATAAAGGGTCCAGTCTTAGGCTAATGTTAGCGACTATGATAATATCTCTAAATAGTATAAAACAATGGCACTAAGTTGATTACTCGTAAGTCTGTTTGTACGCTCTCTTATTCTAAACTATGAAATGGATTTTGATATGGTTTAAAGTGTTAAATAATTTATTCCGGAAGGTTTTTATGTATAATAATGTGCATATATGTTTGAATAAAAAAAAACTTGTGCGAAGCCGGGGTAGCTCCCTATTGACAGAGAAATAAGGCCGTAATTGAACCGCTAAGGGTAAGGTAAGGTAAAGTAACCTTCAGTTGAACTCTCTATCTTAGTAGTGCATCATCAGATCTTAACCAAATTCATAAGGGACCACCCTGGTAATAAAACATATCAAATAAAAACAATCTTCAAAATCGTTTAACAATTGACGAAAATATATGTGATCATACATAAAATACATACAGACAAAGATCCATAGTACTCTTCCTCTTAAAAGAGAGGAAATTTAAAAGTAGCAGATCTTTCGCAAAAATTTTCACAATAATTTTATTACTAAATTGCGACATACAATTTGTTATCATTTGTATAATAATGTAAATTGCACATGATAATTAAATCCTCCTCTGTTTGTAATTTAATTTCATTAAGGGTAACATGTAAAGCTGTAATTTCGTTAAATAATTGTTGCCATAGACTCCGTCCACGTTTATTAAAGGCCATAGATTTCGTGGAGCGCTCGGGCGAAATTACACGAACATTATCCTTAAATTATTGCTACTAATATGTCGGTGAGCTACTCTGGGCTGTGTCTAACACCGGCACTTTATTGGAGGCCAATGCTTCTCACTTTGAACTCAACTAATTGAGATTTGTGACGTGTATTTATTAGGTTTCTTTGAAATCAACGCGAAATAACAGGAAATGTAGGAGAAGCTATATATATGTCATTGTAGATCGATTGCATGCTTTCAATTTGTGCACCACTTAGTTATATTGAAATATTATAATATTATTGAATGGAAAATTAATATGCAAGTAATTGCTCTGTGATTTCTGCAAACCAACCCATCGCTTCATGTGGGTGTCGATCTAACGGCGGTGGGCTCACCCTCTCTCACGTGTACATATCTGCGTGTACTTCGAATGGTGGATGTTAGTTCCAACATTAAGCATTAATATTTGGAATACCCAAACACTAATGTTTGAGATATCTCTGACCACCTCAATTGGGATGCTCGTTATGTTATGTTAATTTCATCTAATAGACAGTCATTGATCATATTCAGCATGTAACACGAATCAGCTGCATGGTATGCAAAAACATGACGCTACATTTGTTTCTGAAATAAATAAGTAGACGCGTCTACACCTTTGGCCACATCTTCACTTAACTGCTAGTATCCTATTTATTATGACGTAACATAAGACTTAAACCATTGTGTATAAAAAAAATTGAAGGTCCGAATTTGTATCTTCTCTAGTTATGCCCATTGAAATGTCATTTATTCTGAATAATATTATTTTATATTAGCATAAAATAGGTGGACAGTCTAAATATCACTATGATAAATAAATAAAATAAAATAAATATCCATTTATTAAAGTTATATTTCTTCTTTGTTATATACACATGTATATCATTCGTTAAAAGCCCCCTTACTAAATCTTAAACAAACCAAACCACTTGAAAAGACTTGTTGACAAATACTAAAATCATATCTAGGATCGTACATAGGCTGATTCGAGTGGCTGTAAAGCCTGCAATTAACCTCCAGTGAACATTTATAATGAATGTTTCAATAAATCAACTAAATTGCCCTTTATTACGCATCTTACATCACATTAATTGAGACAACCTACGCAATGAGGGCCGAATTTCCGGCAATTTCGTTTTGGTTGAAGCTGTAATTTCTGTAGTGTATGTTACCAGCCCTGGTGTCTATGATTAATAAATAGACAGTTGTTAAGGTCTACACAGACAAGCATTTCGTAATGCTGTTAACCAGCGTTTATTCCATCAAACGTTCGTTAAAATACAATGATCTAGATTCTGAAAATTTATTTTAGTTCTTTTTTGATAATAAATAAATAAATATTTCGGACACTTACACCAATCATATAGTCCCAAACTAAGCTGAGCTTGTGCTATGGATACTAGATAACGGATAAACATACATAAATATTTATATAAACATCCAAGACTCGGAAATAAATGTTCGTATTCATCACACAAACATTTACCCCTCGCAGGATTCGAACCCGCAACCGTCGGTTTCGCTGATAGGGTCACTATCCACTACCCCAATCGGTCGTCTACTACACTACACCAATGAAAAAATACTATCTTTAACAGCATCAAAAATTAACAACATATGAAATAAATATCGGGATTAGAACGAAATCATAAAGACGTCATGTTCTCTAGAAACAAATCGGTTTTTGAATTGTTTTAATCCCATCGCAACAAATTTTATAAATGCGAAGGTTTTTAGGCAACTTTTTTTGCTGAACTAATTTTGTTGGAAATTTTGAAATTTTTTGGAACACGCGAACGAAGTCGCATTTTGTTTGTGTTCTCTTTACAAACCTCCCCTGGCCTATATTATCCATCCTGCTAACTCGTGAGACATTAAAAAGCCCGACGAATTCCAGTAACCGTCGACGTTTAAAACGCTCGTGTGAATTTACTGACATATTGTATGGAATATTAACCTGTAATTCCACCGTATTTATGTTCTGATTAATGACTACGTTACCGACTGCTAAATAGTGATTGTTTTTGTCATCAATTTTACTTTTCCTGTCATGTTATTTTGTCTGTTTATTTAATTTTTTATTTTAAAATCGTTATTTAATGTTGATTGGACCGTTTGGGAATACAAAGCCTTATAGGGCCTGCTGTTGGAATTACCACCAATTCCGTGCCATTTTGAGCATTGGGACCTCGCCATTTATAATCTAACCCGTTCCTTTAACCGATTTCCCATGATGAACGTGACATCCATTCCATCCATGGAAATGCCGCCTCTACTCAGCGGATGTCAGAAGGTGTTATGTGACGCTGGGCTTACCACCGCGTCGTGGTCATTGTTTGCGCCAGTGTGCAAATAATATTAATAATGCTAACACTGGAGTAGGTTCGATGCGGGGCGGGTATCACCATAGGCTCGAAAGAATAGTTAGGTAAGAGAATGGGGAAACTGGCTGCATCTACTGAAACACTATGATTAAGTACCTTGATGTGATGATGACTCTCGTTTACAGGGTCTACGTTCGCAGAGTCCAAGGTACGAAGCCTACCTGGCCATCACTTCACAACGAAACAGCGGGTCCATCGATAGTCAACTGTAGCAGACTTAACATGCAAATGTAAAGTAGTAGCGGCGCGCAAGTTGATAGGTGGAACCGGCGAAGATCACCAGCAACATGAAAAGTCCAAAAATCGACGGTACGCGATGACGGTCAATCATAGACTGGCTTTAAAAATGGCGGCCTGCTCAGAGATGTAGCCAATGTATAAAAAGTGGGTAGAAAATAAAAATTCAATTACGTTAACAGTCACTATTCGCGAACTTATTCCCCAGTGACGATCACTACGAGGAGCGACATGGCCTACATAATCAATGTTTAATTATTTTCAATTAAATCACACTCCTCCAAAATTGTACAAACGAAACATAATGTAGACCACATGTACCTTTAAATATATTTATAATAATTACGGTATAATTAAATTAATTACGAATTTATCACGCTCCATTGAAAACATGTAGCGTTGTGCGTGTTCCAATTAGGTGACACTCGCGTGCTCGCTCGTACAAACGATATCGCTAGGGAATCCCTTTGTGTTTAAAGAGTTGGAACACTATTCGAGAAATAAATGATCATGCAATTCGCTAACATTTAGTAACTTGTTTGAGAACTCTTGATAGTGACAGAGGGCTTCATGCCATAGAGGCCTACAGGCAAAAATTCAAGGGTTGCTCCATCTACATATAATATTCACTAATTACCAAATTAAAATCACAGTTGGGTTTAAGGAATTTGAATATACAGCTCTAGTTTAGGGATGGGAAAGCAATTAAAAACCGATTAACAGTGGGAGTGGATCCAGCACTGGGCGCGACCACCTGCGCACCATTATCGTTGAGTTAATGGACCGTTTTGGACCATGAAACTATTTCTATTGCAATAAAGAACTAGCAATGTCGCTACGACTTTGTCAATTCATATAAAAATGGTAGCATATTAAGCAACTCATAAAAATGGTGGTAGAATTGCGATCGGCAAGAATAAACAACACAAATAGAGAAGTCACAGGTTTGACAGTCAGTACTTACCAACTGTTATATGTAGTGAGGTTTTTAGGGAATGCGACGCAAAGCCGTAAGAGGGTGATAATTGAAGTATAATTTAGAACAGGTAAGTACGAGTATAAAAAAGTGTTTACCGAATAAGTTTATTTGTACTAAACTTTGGCTAAAAATAGGTAGGTAGATAGATAAAGCCTTTATTTGTTTCCACATTTACACACATATTTAGCTTATAATACATACTATTATATATTAAAAAAATCACGCGATCCAAGTACTTTGGACAAGGTAACAAATCAACAAAATAACCTAACATAATTTTGTGAAATCAAAAAAAAAATCAACTATCTCCCCCATAATTAAGGGTTGCATCGACATTCCTAAAGAGCGAGTATTATAATAATTATTTTTAAAAAAGCATCTTTCCGCCTGCGACTCTTTCTGCGTGAATAAAAAGACTAGGATTGTACCCTGTGGTTGAAAAATAATGTGCTTTACAAACAAAACTATTTATATTTCACAGTCCGCGGAATAAAGAAATTTTTATATAAACTTTAATTATAAAGAAGTGTTTCTCATTTTCATAATTTAGCCTAATGTTAACAGAGTTTATCCCATACGGCATTCCTTACAAACTTTCGACTCTAATTTTTTCTAAATTAATACACCGATTTTAATGAAACTTTATAGGAATAAAGTTCAATTAAATAATACATTAAATAATAATACATACATAAAAAATAATTAAGGAGATCTAAAAAGTTAGTAGAAAATATTTTCGAAATATCAAATTTAAAAGTATATTATTATTTATATTATTTATTTTTTTCGGTTACTATGGAACACTTGAAATCGCTTTCATTTGGTATCAGTACTCTTCTTAGAAAATGTTCTTTCTAACTTTTTAGATCTGTGTACGTGCTTCAGACCTATAAAGTTTCATTAGAATCGGTTTATTCATTTATAAAAATTTGGACTTCAAACTTGTAATATATCTGCGAATAACCCGTTCAGTAATTTTTCCGTTAGGAGCATTCAAACAAACAATAACGGATTAACGATTTTATTACAATGTACAGATAAATAATAAATACTTTTGCACATACATATACATAGCGCCTTCTAGTTCCACACTAAGCGACTAGGCTTGTATTATGGATACCAAATTGTTGATAAATTACACGAATTCATTTTTTTCATGAATAAATGAAAAACAATAATTACTCGGGTACACATGTCTGTTTTCATCATACAAACATTATGCCCCTTGCGGGATTCGAACCCGCGACCTTTTATTATTACAGTCAAGGTTTCTAACCAATACTAGACCTACTTATAATCAAATGCATAAAATATCTCAATGCCTAATTTCAAACAGTTAGCTGATAATGTTTCAGTAAAAATTGAGAGTAAAACAGTTTGTGAACACTATTTTAATCCTAAATATTTACATTGAATAAAGGACTGCAATAGGGTTCACACGTCCACAAGTTAAATGATAGTTTTAAATTTCGGAACATCTTCCATTTGGTGTTGACTGACTGTACAAGTCTTGTACGAGTATCACATGTTAGTTCGGCTTTAGCAAGTTGGTGCCGCGCCCGCTACACGAATCAGCACTCACAACTTCGTTGCGACGACGACCGCTAGCACTCCATGAACTTAATTTGTTTGACACATCCAGTTTAATTCTGTGCAAACGTGGAAAAACTTTCGCTAATAACCGTGAAAATTTGTAATGCAATCAATGCACACAAATAAGTTGTTAGCACTCGGTTGAAATTTTTTCGAACAAAATAGAGAATTGACATGGACTTTTTATGCACAACGGGTTAGCACTGAATTGACTGAAATGAAAAAAATCTATTTTTATGATTTAAAATGTATGAGTATGGATAGGAAAAATTATTCCATACGCTAAATACAACAAGATAAATAATCTAATCCTAACTTTGAAAACTGAAGTAACTAACTATTCTGACTGATTTCTATGATACAGGTTTCTGCCTAGTTTAGAAATCAGAGTTCCCTTTTGCTGATAATAAGTATAAGAGTGTTAATGTGATATGTAACGTCCATAGATACTACTGCAAAATATACAACAGCATAAACGAAAAAAAAACTAATTAATATAAGGCTCCCTTAATGAATGCTATTCCAAGGATATTCCATCGGTTTATTAGTATTTTTACCCGAACTTTGCCAGGAGGGTTAATGTTTTTTGGGTGAAAGTATGTGTCAAGTTGCTTTGTGTCAAAAATAGGTTAGATTCGTTATATTTGAGGAAATTTGACGTATACTTATAAATTACTATTTACTGCTACTGCAGACCAAACAAACATAATCTCTGATATGTAATTCTTTTTTTAAACTAAATATAAATAAATATATATTTCAGAAGACACTGCCAATCATCTAGTCCAAAACTAAGCAAACCTTGTACTATGGATACTAGATAACGGATAAACATACATAAGCATTTATATAAACATCCATCACTCGGGAATAAATGTTCGTATTCATCACACAATACATACAATATATTCGTATTTACCATACACAAGCATTTACCCCTTGCGGGATTCGAACCCGCAACCGTTAGTTTCGCTGACAGGGTCACTATCAACTACACCAATCGGTCGTCCAATAAATATTGCTTATTTCCAAACAAAATACAAAGTATTAAATAAGGTATTATAAAATTCATAATGTCATAAACCAGACACCTAGATACCATTGCTAGATAGGTACGAATAACTTAATTTAACTTACCTTTATATACCAAAGATTCTGAAGAGCGATGACTCCCATAGAACCTACATTGAAACCTAGTTTGGGACTTAGAACTCCATCTTACTAAGACAGCCTTTTTTCTAAATAAGTACCATATACCTATGTCCTACTTACTGTTGTTGCTGCTGATGTTAATTTCTATAATAATTATAATGTTATGAAATAACAAATTTATAAAACACAATTAAAAATACCTATGTCTTATAGAAAAAATACGCCGTCCAACTCGCTTCCGTTTAAAATCGATAGAAGATTTTTATTATTATTATTTTTATACATAAGATTGCCTAATAATAATTATCCAGAAAGCACCATAGGTAGTCATCATAATACAGTAATTCCCGATTCTCATGTATGCTTATTGTTATTGTGGAGAATAAATACCTTTAATTAATTTATTTTTTATTTGTTTAGTGACAACAGGTTAAAACAAATAAAATAAGACTTCCGTACCAACTAAATAATTCTGCCTATTCTACGTGAATTATGATTTGTCGGCTCCCAAAGAATGGGGTTGAATAAATTTTATTAAATCCGGGAACAGTTTACGAGCATGCCACGTCAGCACTGCGTCCCATCTCAAGGATAAACGCGAGGTTTTAATATAATAAATAGTGCTTACTTAGTTTGCTGAGGAAAAGTTATTGACGTAAAGATTCATGAATAACAGTAACCTATTTTATTATTTTTAACCTACGATGAAAATGACGGGTGTCATGTGTTGGATAGCGTTGTATGAGTGTGTCCACGCTTTATCCAGATGTATCTCTTGAGTGGTCTGATAGTTTTTTTATACAGAGTGAATTCGAATTGTGAATGTATAGCATAGCTTTTGTTGTTAGTGTTAGCAACTTTTGACTTCAATACCTAATAGAAAGTACTAATGTTACTAGTTTCAAGCTTAACATGGATAAACGAGTCCCAACTTCATCTGCCACACACCCGCCGTGAATTTGAATTCTTTGAACTATGATCAGATTTGTAATACAATTAAAACCAAAACAATATTTCACGCATGAATATATTCATGCGAAACAGTCGATTAAAACAAAAAATAAGCCCTCTCAGTGTCAAAGAACCGATGGTGAGTACAGCGTCCAGCCGGCGCCTGATTCAAGCACACCGCAATTTGCCTCCAAATTCACATTCCTACGTATTTTTGCAGCATTATTTTTAAATTACCAGCACCGGCTTGATGGCGATTTTATTTCCTGCCGTCGGTGCAGGAAATGAGGAAAAACAAGACACTGCGGATGGAAATTTGGATATACCACGCTTTGTGTCGGATTTTTTTCTGCTTACATTTTTGCTCCTTGATTACTGTTCTAGATCTCTGTGAAATGAACGTGTCATTTTGTCGTGCCGAACGTGAAAAGTTTTCCAGTTATCGGGCCAACGGGTGGATTGAAAACGTCGGAAGTTGTAGTGGAGGAAATTTAAAGATTTGCGTCATCAATAATTCTTCGAACGTGTCTGGTAGTGTCGGGGAAGTTGAGAGTTGCCTGCGAAAAATGTCGCGTCGCCGGGAAAACATAATTGGTGGCAAAACTTGAACGTGATATGGAGTAGGTACTCAGTTCCCGGGGCTCGCGAAGTTAGTCTTCACAAGTGATATAGAGTTACCTATAATTTAAGAATTTTAATTCAGTGACATAAATATTATGGCATGTTTTAGGTTTTTTCCATAAACATGTTTAGAAAAGTCGGTGTAGATAAAGTTCATGCATGCCATACATATAAAATTAGTGTAGTTCCTAATAGATTATAGTATTAGCTGGATAAAAACTATCCTGTTAGTTTCTGGTCTAAGGTTTGAGTAGTCTATTAGTGATCAATCGACAACCTGTTTCATCTAGTGGTTAGAAGCCCTGACTGCTATACGAAAAGGTCGCGGGTTCAATTTCCACTAGGGGCATATATTTCTATGATTAATACGGATATGTATACTCGAGTTATGGATGCTTTTCATTTATATATGTATTTATTTATATAAAAAAAGTATTTGTGTAGTATACCAACTATCGAGTATCCATAACACAAGCCTAGTTGTTCAGGGTGGAACTAGATGGCGCTGTGTGTGCAAAGATATTTATTTATATAGCCACTGAACCCCGGATGTATGGTAATTGTATTTCTAACAACCTGTACGAAAAGTATGCCCAAACTTTGATATTATACATCATACTTTAGATAAAGAACGGAAGGCCGATTAGAAAAATGGAATTTACTTAAATTTTTCTTAAACACTAAGATAAAATTTGATGACTGCGGATATAATTTTGACGCAGTTTAACTAACATTTCATGTGTTAATGATCTCCAATGACTTCTGGCCATGAATCTATCTAGAACCCATGGGAGCGAAGTTAGATGGATCCTGGGTGCCAGTGATCAATCACTTAGTCGTTCGCTCGTTTGCATACTCGTATATCTTCCCAAAACAAAAAAAAAAGGTCAAATTCTAGTTGGGCTCAGGTAATATTGTTCAGCTACTGTTTCGTTCTATCAGTTACTTTACTGCAGTTCTAAAAGTAAAGATAATCTATTACTTAAAGTAGTCAATTACATTAAGTTTTAACAGCATACTACTAAATTTTTAAAATTTTAAAAATAATATAATCATGCCTCATCTTTCAAGCAAATATAGTACCAAAAACCACGCCATTGACAGTGTTACTACCCGACTGCCCAAGAAAGGAGGGTAATGTTTTTGAGTGTGTGTATAAGTATGTCTGCTCCTTTGGCGCATCCTGTAGCCCAAACGGCTTGACCGATTTCGAAGTGCATGGTGTCGTTAGATTCGTCTTGATACCTGGAGTGTCATAGGATACAATTTATGGTAAAAAATCCAATATGACGTCCGCAAAAATAAGCTATGTGTTTTTTGGTTTTTAACTTGAATAGTTATTTCCTATAATTTTTCTCGATCTCTACTGCATTGGAAATGTTATAGATTTTTTTTTGGAAATTTTGTAAGAGACTTTTTAGAGTTAAGCTGCTGAGCGCAGCAATTTGGAAGGGTTTTTGGAAAAAGTGTTAATAGTCAAATAACATACATTATTATTTATCTCAGTATTATATATATTGTACCCCTCCAAAGGTATATATATATATATATTTGGGCCAATATACTAAATTTAAATTATCTACATCAAAGAGTTTTTGAAATATATGGATTCTATAAGAATTGTTCCGTTTTGACAACACTAAAAAGCTTAGATATTTATTCAAGTGGAGATCACACTTTGTCTTTTCATCCTTATATTTCCTACTGAAAACGATTACTTATTTATTTGAGCCAGTCTCCCTGAGAGGATTAAATACGTTTACGTTCTAATGTGAAATTCTAGGAAACCGTGAAGACTTTGTATTGTCACTGCCACCATTACAAGATATAAACATGTACCTTCTGTTAAACGAGGCCGGGTGTTTATTTCACGTGCAATTTAAGACGATGTGTATTGTGGAATTGCTCGTACGAGGTGATATTGTGTAACATTTCAATCTCTTACACACTGGTCAAACGTTCGGTTGCCACAGATAGTAGGTATAGAGAATAATGGCTGTTTAAAGAAGTAACGCACTTAGGCCTGTATTAACAAACCAATCTCAATACAAGTCTTGAGGCTGTATCACCCGAGATGCGTCCTTAGAAGTTGACCCTATCTCAAGCTCCGTGCTAATTTATAAACCAATCTTGAGGTCTACTCAGCTGAGATCACTTCTCAAGTATTCGCCTGAATGAATGATAGTCTTGAGTTTCGTTTATTAATATGTCAAACTCGGCGCACCTTTCAAGTGAGTACTGCTTGAGTATCCACGTGCGTTTCAGGTTTCAAGTTAGGTTTATTAATCAACACGTTTACTTGAGACCGATCACAAGACGGTTCTCAATCTTGACAATGGTTTATTGATACGGGTCTTAGACTCCTAAGGCGTCCGCTGCTTTGAGCGGGACAGTGTGTGTCGCGTATTTGTTCCGATTTATCTCAGTAATGTGTGGTCCGATTTGAGTGCGGTTTTTTTCATACCGAATGAGATTTTTACCGCTAGGAAAAAGTTGGGTATATTGGGTAAGTGAAATAGAAGGTATTGGGCATAGGTAGTTTATTATTTTCCAAAACCATCCTCAAATTTATCGTTGCTTGATGGTGGTGTTTGCTGGCTATTCCACAAAATTACATCATTAAATTAAATAAATTAAAATAAAACATGGACAAAATATCAGTTCCATATTAATTTCTCACGATAGGAACCCCACGAATCCCGTCACTCGCATATTAATCTCCGGCTAGAGCGTACGACGATGACGGTTTAGAAAGAAAAATAAATTAAACTATCTATACCAATACCTTCTATTTCACTAACCTAATAATGCCCTGTTTAATGCCCTTACGGTAACAAAACTCATCCGGTATATTAAAGACTAAATGAGGGGACAGGATCTTAGCTATATGTTAGATGAAGATGGCGTAAGTAGTTTCGAAGATATTTAGCTTCTTTTTTTTCTTCTTTCTTTACGATCTTTTGAGGCTTACAGTTATTAATTACGCATTACTGGGGTGAGCCTATGCATATTTCGCCTTCCTTGTTCCTTCTTTCTTTTTCTTTCGATTTGAGTTCAAATTTTGGCCACTATGTCAATACGAGCACCCGGAGATGTAAGCACTAACGGCCATTCACTCTAACTTCACGGGTTGGGATACGCGTGTAACACAATCTCCCATGAAACAAAGTGCCAGTTTGATCATGAAGGACGCCATCCCATTAAACTGTTGCTGTAAGATTTCGCAAAGAGTCATAGGTGTATGATCAACTATACCTACAGGTTAATATTGGGTCTTTACCTATTAAATTGGAGTTTTTCTTCGTTAATCATATGCACCAATTCCTGCGATTTTCATATTTGGAAAATGGAATATTATTTCAAGGTTTCACATGAAATATTTTTTTAATTTCTGAAAAAATTTGAACAGAGCTCTTTTCATGTGCTTGCCATAATCATTTCTTAGATTCGCTGAAACTTTTATAAAGCGATTACTTTTAAAAATTAACGCTGCCCATACTTAATTTAATGTTATCCGAGAATACACACAAAGTTAGCTAAATTTTGATTTGCCGCTCCCAAAAAAAATCCAAAGTGTTTGTATGGAGAAAACAGTCTTAATGAAATTCTTCATACAAAACACCAATTTCATAGGTAAGGACCTAATATACACTTACCCAAAAACTTCAATTCTCGGCTTATATATAACCAATATGTTATTAAAACTGTGTGTCCCATGACAATAGTACATAACATGTCGCGCCGCCAACACGCGTTACACGTGCGATAAAGTCAAACGCTCCTTTTTATGTCGCATTATGAACGGTTCCTTCGGCGTAACTCCTTTTACATCCCAAATACCGCGACCATTTACTTAGGTAACAAACCTTTTAATATTACCTATCGAGTAACGTGGAATGTGGAAAGATAACCTCAACGATGTACCACAGACCTACCATCAATTGAGAAGCTCGTAAAATATCAAATGAAAATTTTTGCAAGACGCTTGGACTCAATCACACTTGATGTTAAGTAAAGGTGAGGTCGAATCGTTATTTAAATCCAATTCAATACATTCTTGAGAGGTTAATTTTTTGAGTAAAGCCACTGACCGAAGTTACTCTGAATCTTAAAACTCATATTTCCAATACAACTAAGGCCCGAACACTAAAAAGGTTCTTAACTTTAAGAGTCCCTTATCATTATGTCGCTTTGAATGTCAACGAGCTGTCTGTGACAGATATTTAAAGGGCTCTTAAATTTTAAGAAGCATATGAGTATTTGGACGCGAGTCCTCTGTGGAATCCTGCGAATGTATCACGTACTTATCAATAATTATGGACTTAGTAATCTGTTTTTTTTTTTGCTTTATTGTACAAAGTAACACATATAATACATTGAGTTTTTGTAAGGGTACTCGCTGTCTACTTTTACGTTACCTCATCAATTTGTCTCCTTACTGAGGTTTGCTGGAAGAGATCTCTTATAGAGATAAGCTCGCCTTTTGTATATTTTAATATTCTCCTGTTTTTTGTTTTGTTTGACGTGTATGCTTATATACAATAAAGTGTTAAATAAATAAATAAATAAATTGAATCAAAATAGCGTACACTTACTTATCCCATGAGGGATCTCTTCCAGTCGACCCAAATTAGCGATTGGCAATGTTGATTGGGCGTACAGAAGAATATTGTCAAACATTTACTCTTATTTATATCTGTAATTTCTCTCCAAAGAAGTGCGGAGATGAGAATGTATGAAAAGACGAAACGTAATGTATCTTTTATTGTATATAAGATTTATTTATACAGTATTTAATACAGTATCAGTTTATTAAGTAAACTTAATTAGCAATAATCTTCCTTTACAGTATCAGGACGCGCTCCGATCTCATAGGAAGCTTGACGAAACCGACGAAGAGGCAGATTGCTACAGAGTAAATCAAAGAAGCAAAATTTAATTAACAGAGAGACACTTAGATACAACTTTGTTATTATAAATTCAAAGACAGCTAAACTCATTAACGGTTTCGTACCAACAATAGAATAATCAGAAATAATATAATTTTCATCTTCATTACAACTCTATCGGGGGCGGAATTACCCACGGCTGACTGCAAATGAAAAGATCACAATCGTCCTCTATTAAGAATGCCGATGACTAAGCATTCAGCTACTCTACGGATTCAGGAAATTTCGCTTCCTTATTCTTTCTCTCTTTCTTTATCTCACGAGTAATATTGTATTTCTTTGTGTAGCTAAGACATGAAAAAGTATACATAATAGTTGGGTTCACGAAGCCAATATTTAGAATTAGCTTTTTTGACTTAGAAATTCTAATGCTGATGTAATATCTATGAAGTAAAAAAAAATATTACGGCTAAATTTTGTTAACTAGCGAAGGGCACAATGGGATTGACATGTCCCATAGGTCAAAAATCCCTAAAAAAGCCAATATTTAGAATTAGCTTTTTTGACTTAGAAATTGTAATGCTGATGTAATATCTATGAAATTAAGTGAGAAAAAAATATTACGGCTAAATTTAGTAGGTAAATGACAGAATATACTGAATATAACAGGTGTAGTTAGTGACATAGTTGTAGGTATTTTAGGAGAGAA
Source organism: Oegoconia quadripuncta (assembly GCA_949316235.1). NCBI lineage: Eukaryota > Metazoa > Arthropoda > Insecta > Lepidoptera > Autostichidae > Oegoconia > Oegoconia quadripuncta. The sequence continues at coordinate 21,551,191 of OX438746.1, forward strand.
CGCTACCGACCAATGTATTATTTGGCTAGGGTTGATAGAAGTTTTATTTGGCCTATAGAGAGGTGCGTCGTTCTATTGTCTTTTATGTTTTAAGTATGTATTTTATACATGACGGAAGAACTCGTATCTAATGGTATTAACAGCAAAAATGTACAACAGGACGGTCAGTGCTAATCTCAGGAGGGCGCAACTAGATCCGAGCCCAATTCCATTTTTTTTATGTAAAAACTGAATGGAAGATTTACATATTATCTAATGGATACTTTTCAATTAAATGGCTTTAAATTACTAAATCAGAAGTTGTATGGAAAGATCAACATTTTTATGATTTTCCAAATAGCCATTGTTTAAGTTTTAAGCTAGTACCTACTATCTGACTATATGAGTGTCCAATACGTATTGTGTATAAATACGTCTGTTAATAATTAAACCGCTAAAACTTGGCAGAACCACCGGAATCACTGAGGTTCCGTTTTCCATATCGGGCGTGTATCTCATCAGATCTTCACCAAATTTACACTAGCAGTGTATCTTTTGAAAATAAATTATCAAAATCGGGTAACAGTTGAGGAAGATATCGCGTAACAACCATAAAAAATACAGTCGAATTGAGAATAAATAAATAAATATTTCGGGCACTTACACCAATCATCTAGTTCCAAATTAAGCAAAGCTTGTGCTATGGATACTAGATAAAGGATAAACATACATAAATATTTATATAAACATAGTTCGTATTCATCTCACAAACATTTAACCCTCGCGGGATTCGAACCCGCAACCGACGGTTTCGCTGACAGGGTCACTATCTACTACACCAAACGGTCGTCAAATCTTTTCCTTTTTTCGAACTCTGTTAAAAATAAAGGTCAATGCCATTCGACAGACTATGAAAAACGAGAACAATAATGACACCTCCACAAATATTAACTGAACACATTGAGGAAGTATTATTTATTCTATATGAAAGCCCGTGGCTGTTTTTACAAGTCTCACCGTAAAAAGGACGATGAAAGTTATGAGGGTAGGGGAAACTCTCGTAAATAGCAGGGGGAGAATAGGGATAAAGGAATAATATATCAATACGAATCTTTAATATTCGCGCGCCGCTACCGTAAATCAAAACGAATGAAAGTGGATAATAAATCAAGTGGTTTTTTACGTACATACTTTACGTTAAAATTATTATTGAATGTTGGTTTTAAACAGATATATTATAACTATAAATTAGAAATTTAGAAACTCCCGAGAACACAAATATTTTTATTATCTAAATAGACCAAACCAACTGTGTTTAAAATCTTCGACTCGGCTTAACCGATTTTCATGAAATATGGATGAAAACCTGACCTTTCATTTAGTCTATAATATCAAAAAACACAAATCGAACCACGTAATTCTAAGATACGTCCGGACAAAGACTGACACACACATACTGTGCCGCTAAAGATATAGTTCTTCGTGGGTAGTTAAAAATTAAAAATTTTAACGCGTTCGTAAAATAATTAATTAATTTTTAATACAACGCTCCACTTTTACAGAACTCTGCTTACAAACGGCAAAAGATTAACATTCTATTATTTCGCTGATAATGTTACAATATTGCCACAACTCCCTAATATTTGAATTATTCTGAGATCTAAATATAGTTCTTTTTGCCGACTGTTTATAAATAACAGTAGGAAGATTGAATAGACTTTAACGGATTTAAAAGGTTGTTTTGCACTGTCAATATTTCGACTATTATTTAGAATTAAACGAACTTACCTTGCGAAGTTCGATTCTAATTATACGCGTATCACGACCGAAGATGATTACGAGTTTACATGCAGCAGTACGTAGTATGGTGCCGTCCTTGTCACACTCTTTAAAGACTATATAGTTGAAAAACACATTGATATGTCTATCTTACTCACTCGTCTGGCAGCCCTGTACATGCACTCAGATCGCCATTACTTTTAGAGCTGAAGAAAATCAAATTTTTTGGTCAACAGGGGCACATAAAAATGATATTGGGCTGGGTGGGAGTAGGTAATCATCTTCGGTCGTGATACGCGTATAATTAGAATCGAACTTCGCAAGGTAAGTTCGTTTAATTCTAAATTATACGTTGTATCTCTCCCGAAGATGATTACGAGTTTACATGCAGATGTTTAGAGAATAAACAAAAAATTGATTTCAATATAAATAAGAACCTCATGTATATAACCAATATAATAGGTATTTATTCTTCGTAAGTAGGTTTAATCTATAAGCAAAAATTTTCTCTTATTAATAATTATATTATTAAGAAACAAAACTTAAGATATTTCAAATACATCAGTGTTTATTTTTACTGATTACTGTTTTGATTAAATAGTGAATTGACAAAATCATTATTATTAGTTTTAGGAAATACATCTCTTTTATAGTATTTTAAGAATACATTGGAAGAGTCGCTCCAGCCCGCGGCCCTACGAACCACGTCAAGGCTGACACCGGCCCGGCGCGCTGCCGACGTGGCGGCGTGCCGGGTGCTGTGAGCACCGAACATAGATATGTCCACACCGCTCTTACCTATGGTATCTTTGACCCAGTGAGCCAATGTTTGAGAACCTACGCTTTTATATGGTCTTCTATAACTTACGAAAAGACAATCAGATGAATTATTACGAAGAGTTCGCGTCTTTTCTAAGTATGCCTTCAACGTAAGAGCCGGACATATATTTGGTTTTTCTTTAATATAAGGCAGTGTAATCAGTGGTTGGTAGGCACCGGGTCTGGACGTTTTGACCAAATCATCAACTTTTATAACAATTGCATCAGAGTTAAAGATTATATTTTGAATCTTGATCAAACTTAAAGTTTGCATTCTTTGAGCAGAGGCAATCGCAAGTAAAGTCACTGTTTTTAATGATAAATCTTGTAAAGATATATGATCATATGGATAGTAGTCACTCAAATAGTTTAATACCAAGTTAGTGTCCCAAGTAGTATTATATTTTGGAGCCGGGGGTCTCAATCTAAAAGCTCCCTTCAAAAGTCGCGTAATACAATGATTTGATGTTATAGATGTGCCCAGCACAAGGGACAGCGCGGACCTGATGGTGTTTAGTGTGCTATAACTAGCCCTAGCTTCAAACCTTTCGGTTAAAAAGGATAAAACTTGAGAGACGTCAGCTTCACAGTGGTTATGGCCGTGGTCTTCACAGAAGTTCCACCAGGCTCTCAGAGAGGAATTATATTGAGATAAGGTGTTTTCAGCAAATGATGCCATTAGCAAATCCAAAGTAGAAGCTGGTGCCCCGCGCTGAACTAACGATTGCCTGATAATCGCGCTGCCACCAGGGTAAGGTCTTTGTGAAGAGGATGAGCCTCTCTGAAAGGAGAATGCAACAAAAACTGATTAGGTTCAAAAAATAATTCTTTTGATACTATGACTCGTTTGTACAACGGATACCATGGCTGCGAAGGCCAACATGGTACCACTAAGATACCTTCGGCTTTATCAGATATAATTTTTTGAAGGACTTTTGTAATGAGACAAAATGGGGGGAACGCATAAAAATAAATATGCCTCCAGTTAAACGTGAATGCATCTATAACTTCAGATTCGGGATCGAGCTTCCACGACGCATACCTTTCACACTTGTGATTCTGTATGCTCGCGAAGAGATCAAATTCGGGAGTTCCCAAAGATTGAATAATCTGTGTATAGGCGTAATCTGCTAGTTCCCACTCCGTATCAATGGACATCTCGCGTGATGCATGATCCGCGACTACATTATCTGCAGATTTTATGTACGAAGCGAAAATAAAAATATTGCGACTCTCGCACCACTGCCATATTTGTCGAGATAGTTTATTTAAATGAACGATCTGCACACCGCCCATCCTATTGATATAGCTAATTGCCGTAGTGTTGTCGATTCGCAGAAGAATATCACAGTCGCGTAAATGAGAAGCGAATATTTTTAAGCCATAAAAAGCAGCTTTTAGCTCAAGATAATTAATATGATTTGATAGTTGGGTCGTATTCCAATTGCCACTGGCAGTTTCATCGCCACATGCTACTCCCCAACCAGTATTGGACGCATCACTATAAATTTCGATTTTATAATCGTAGTTACAAATTGGTGAGGAACAGGTTTCTATATTATCTCTCCACCATTTAAGATCCGAGGCAAGATGGCTTCCTATGTACATACGTTTGTTGTAATTTTCATCATTGCCTAATGCTAAAAATTTTTCTCTTTCAAATAACTTTGTATAAACCCATCCATATCGGACAGCTGGGCATGCTGATGTTAAAATTCCGATGAATTCCGCGAATCGTCTTATAGAACATTTGTTAATGTTATGTAAAAAATTATTAGCTGCATTTTTTATACGAATTTTCTTGTCGTCCGGTAAAGATAATGTCATAGTCATGGTGTTAAATAAAAACCCGAGAAATTTGCATTGTCTGCTAGGTTTGAGTTGACTTTTATCCCAGTTAATTAGGAGTCCGATAGATTTCAACAATTGAAGAGTAGTTTGGACGTTATCAGAACATTTATCGTATGTCATATCTAAGCAAAAAAAATCGTCAAGATAATTTACTGAAAGATAGCCGGATGAACGTAGATGTTGTAAAACAGGTTTCAGTAACTTTGTAAAAACGAAAGGCGCTGTGCAGAGACCAAAGGGTAGAACGTTAAATTCAAATAGTTGAGAATTCCACTGGAAACGCAATTTTTTACGATCCTCGACATCCACAGAAATCAAAAAATATGCGTCTTTCAGATCAAGCGTCGCCATGTAGTAATTGTGATCAAGAAGCTTCAGAGCTGTACGATAGTCTTCCATTTTAAAGTGCTCTAAATTAATAAACTTGTTCAAACTTTTTAAATTTAAGATAAATCTATGTGTACCATTGGGCTTAGGAACCGTAAACACCGGTGAGATATATTGACCGTCACAAGGACTGCATGGCGAGATAAATCCTGTTTTTAAGAGATCTGTAATACAACCATCTATTATTATAGATTCGGATTGTGATCGGCATTTATTTTGTGGTAGAGATTGTTGTACAGGTTCTTCCTTAAAAGGAATCTTGTAACCTTTGATCCACGACAGTATTGTGGGATCATCAGTTAAATTACACCATTCATCGTAAAAGTATTGAAGCCTACCAGCAATCGGGATATCTACCTCAGGGTCAGAAATCAACGTCGTCTCGACCGTTGTCGGTACTGCGTCGCTCTTGAGCTGGTGTAGTTGTAGTATCGGTCGCGCGTCGCTGGCGCCGACTGCCGTCGCGTTGCGGGGTTCGCTCGCGGCTCGGCGGCGGCTGCCCGCGGCGCCCCCCTCGCGTTTAAAGCCCCTCGGCGAGCGACGACTGACTGAGAAGTAGTCGCAGGCTTGTTCTTCAAGCGATTCTCCGACGTATTCGGTCTCAACTCCGAGCCTGACTTCGAAATGGCTTTCGCAGATTTTAAATGCTCCGCTAAGTCTGAACCGAATAAATATTCGTCAATCTTCGTGTTTTTTACGGTGTCTCTGGTCTGCTTGTTAAGTGTATTAATAATTGCGTATCTTCTAGATAAAGATTCTTTATAATGATAATCACATAGTAATCGACCAGCATCACTTAGCGGTTTTATGATGTCTTGTGCCGCTGAATTTGTTGTTATAGCAACATTTAACGCCTTTCCTAAGGCTGCGAGACAGGCTGCGAGCTGATTTTGTTTATTTTCACTGTATGTATCTTTCTTGTTGTTTATTTCTGTTAATGCAGCTTTTATTTCTAAATTTAATTTTGGTGCCCTCATACTACCACAATTTTCCGGTGGTAGGTAATTTTTTAGAAGTTCGGATCTGTCTTCTTTGTTGATTCCGTTTAGTAAAATATGTGACCATCTAGGAACGATATCTTTATGTAAATTTTCACCGTGAGATTTCAACATAGCTGGGTCCTCACCCAAAATATCAAGAATTTCGGGATTCAATTCAGGACATTCCTCAGTTTTATCATCACCTTCCGTTAACATCTCATTCGAAATTACTGGAGTCTCATCTGAAAAAAGTTAACCAAAGCTATTTGGCAATTCTTAATAACATTATATCCATTTAGAGTATAATAATTAGCGCTCTTACACGGTTTACGTGGAGCAAAGTGAGTAACTTAACACGATATACGTGAAGAAAAAATGTCATTGCATTTAGCAATGAGTATATGTTCGCTCGACACGATTTACGTGGAGCCATGACGCAATACAAGTCGCGGTAACAGCGGCAGCGCATGCGGCGAGCGCAAGCGCAAACGGCAATGGAGGGCGTCGCAGGAGCACGGGGCACTCGCAGGTAAATGTAGTATGTAGCGGTGCGGGTGGCGCCGTGATGGCGGGAGGCACTGTGATAACGGCGCCGCGCCGGCGGGCGGGGCCGCTGGCGCGTGATTCGATATTAACAATGCGTAGCTATAAAGACATGTTATAATAACTTACCGTTTTCTATCTCCAAATCATTAGTAGGAAATGACTGTTCGGAACTCGGTGAATCCTCTCTTTCAGAACTCGAAGGAAGTCTTCTTCGTCGGTGCTTTTTCTTTTTTAATTTATGCTCCAACTTCCGTACTTTCCTAAGGATTACGTCGTAATCCTCATCTCTGGACCTTTTCTTTCCTCCCATGATAGAATTCGCTGAAGATTATCTTGTACTCGATACGAGCGCGGTAATGGAACACATGTGACGCGGACAGCACAAAAAAACGTAATGGCGATCTGAGTGCATGTACAGGGCTGCCAGACGAGTGAGTAAGATAGACATATCAATGTGTTTTTCAACTATATAGTCTTTAAAGAGTGTGACAAGGACGGCACCATACTACGTACTGCTGCATGTAAACTCGTAATCATCTTCGGGAGAGATACAACGTATAATTCCATCGCTCGGCGTATACGCAAGCGATGCATTTACATCGAAATGAGCAATTCGGGCCACTTGCGAACTCGTTATCTCACCGAATACACCATTTGCCTAAAATTTCAATACAAAATACTGGTAGGGAGCGACGGTTACCCTATCAGACGAGTGGAAATGTGACTTTTATTCATTCTGCTTCGACGCTCGACATATTTTAAATCGAATTTGATAGTACGGACTAGATATTCAATACGGGAAATATTTAGGTACTGTACTCGTATAGTATGTCGCTGGATACAGGCCGCTGCCATAACCGGTCACTCTAGAAACGGGAAAGCCCTGTGTTCAGCAATGGATGTCCTGTTTCTGATATGATAATCATGATGATACTCAAACAGGGTCAATTTGAATTCGTGTAATTCCCATTAACTTGTGACGCCACTCTTGATTACGTACAACTTTCCCTAAGGTACCGTAGTGGAATTCGATAAAAAAATTTCAATTACCAATACAAAATAAACCATTCTGAAACCACTTTTATTTTTTTCCGTGATTTTTCCTCTTCATACGTTGTCATTGGCAGAATTTATTGTGCTAGAAGAGCACGATATAAAAAGCCATATAATAAAAAAAAAAAAAAAACACTTTTATTATGGAAGGTCAACAATTTTCGGCTGAATTCGGCTGAATTCGGCTATGGTTCTAGTGGAAAGTTGTTCGTAAGTGGAATCTCCAGTAAACAGGAATTACACGAATTAAATTTCTTTTTTTTATGCACAACGGTTTACCACTTGATGGTAAGTGAAGTGAGGCCGAAGGTGGAAGCGTACTGCCCCGGAAACCCAAATATTTGGGGAACTGGCTATCTTACCTCTGACAACCGGAATACAACAATGCTATTAACATTGCTGTTTGGCGGCAGATTTAGATAAGATGGTGATAGCTAGCCAGGCGGATATTTAAAATGTCCTATCACCAACCAAACCGAGTACTAAACATGTATCCCGCTGGGGATCGAACCTACGACCTCCGATTCGTAAACCGTATATTGTTTACATTGAGTCACTGAGGCGGTTAAAATACATTCCTCTTACATTGTGATGAGCATATAACTATCACAGAATAAATATTATGTCTAATAACAGTTATATTCTACGTGTCCCATTTTCAGTAGGTGATTACTATTTTGATAATATTAATAGAATCTTTTTTTTAACAGGGTTTCATGGAAACACTCGTGGCGCATTGGTTGTTTATTTTCGATTAGCGAAGTTAAGCAATCTTTGAATGGATGACCACTAGTGTGGCATTTTAATATGGGTGTTTTGTCGCCTATAGAGGCGGTTCAAGAACGCTGACGGTCAGGTATTCACTAGTCTGACACAAATCTACCAATTCGTACTGGGCGGTAGATTATGGCTCATACCCTCTCCCAGTGAGAGGTGGCCGTGCCCCTACAATGGTGACGTGTGCGGCTGATGTCACTAAAATGTAATGAATGGTTCATTCCGTTACATTCTGAATATTTTTGTTTCAATAATCAACGGAAAGGCGGCAAGCGATTCAAACATTCTGAAATGTGTAATATTTAGAAACTGCAAATGTCGTATATTCGGTATACTTAGTAGGAAAAAAATCGACTTCACCAAGGTTTCGTCCTGTATCTCCGGAGCAGTACTGTCCTGTACATCAGCAGATTTTAACTAAATTTATGAACCACTCTGGCTGTAATCCCTATCAACCAAAAACTAATCATCAAATCATTTTACGCAATAAAGAGTATTTGTATTGTATTGTGTTGCATCAAAATCGGGAAACAATAGAGAAAAATAGGGGTAAACATACTTATAGAAAAACACAGAACCTCCTTCTTTATGAACTCGGTTTAAAATCAAAACAAAAGGTAATATAACGCATCTAAGTATCGTGGTTTATTATTGTACTTTAGAGCAAGATACACCACATAATTACAGTTTTCTAGACATTTTCTAAAGGGTCTAATTAAAAGCCAGCTATTATCCCATTTAAACAGAGAAATGTTCCTGACACGACCATAAGAATGACATATGGCTGTGTAAGTGGCTACGACATATGCGTCACCAGCGTTTTTGTCGAGAACCCCTTAGTTTTTAGATGCTTTCGAGGGAGTTAAGGTTTTCTTATACCATAGGTACCTACATAATAAATAAGGCATGTACTCGCTTAAAAAATGTTGATTGTACGTAATATAATATACCAGTAAAATGAAATTATCAACTATTGTGTAACATAAATTACTCCGGATAAGCTAATATTTCTCTGAATGCTTATTAAAAGAACGTTATAAGTTATACAATAGTTGAATTTATTGTTTTATTTTATGAGGTACCCCAATAGTATATACCACAAGTGCTACAGACTTAGAAAGAAAGAAAGTTATTTATTTTGATAACATTAATAGTAAAAGTTAGTACAAAATAAATGGTGGTAACTAAACACATTGATTATCAAAAAAGGTTACCACTCAGCATAAGCCACAGTTAGCGGTCGCTCTTGCAGCGCTGATCTTCCGTGGCACCTGCACTTACACATCATTGATAACAAAGCTACACTAATTACTTAAAGTAGTGCCTATAATATATTTTAAAGTACTTAGTTATAAATGACTATTCATCACTAATAGTCGCTAAATGGTATATAAAACAAAGTCGCTATCTGCTTCTGTCTGTTTCTCCGCCTACTTCTTCTAAATCAACGCAACGCAACTACAAATTCTATCCACATCACCTGGATGAGTGGAAGTCTACCACTGTACGTTTCTCAAGAAACTTGCTACCACGTACGACCACCCTGTGGAACGGACTTCCTGCAGCGGTATTCCCGAACGAGTACGACATTGGAAACTTCAATAAACGAGCCTACACCTTCCTCAAAGGCCGGCAACGCATCTGTGATCCTTCTGGTGTTGCGGGTATCCATGGGCGGCGGCGATTGCTTTCCATCAGGTGACCCTTATGCTCGTTTGCCGTCCTCTCATATAAAAAAAAACAGATTTTGATATGTTTTCACTATCATTCAGAGAACTTCTTCCGGAAGGTTTATATGTATTATACATAAGTGCAGGTTTATATTTGTAATATATTTTATTTCAAAACAACTTACACTTAACTTACTTATGTAAATCTTACAAGTAGGTACAGTCGGCAACACAATTAAGGTAACAGGCCTTTATTTATAAATATATGTAGGAGTAAGTCTAAAGGGAAATTAAGCTAGAATAGAACCAACCCGTCCCTTCCCGTGGGAGTCGTTAAAGGCGACTGAGGGTCTTTCCATCAATAAAAATCTATAGTTTTGCGTTTCCCTGCATCGTGAATGCATGCATGACATCCCTGACAGGGATGTCACGTGTGCATTTCTGTATATTCCATAAGGTGAACCGTGTATATTGTTTCAGTCATTAAACTTTTTATTTTTTGAACACCCAAAGTCTATTGTTTGGAATATCTCTGACCACTTCATTTGGGATAGATGTCGAGACGTTATGTATGTATGTTTAGCAATATCTTTAATATATTTGATTTTTAATAATCTGATTTGTATGAGGTTATGTATATGTATGTATGTTATTTAAGTTTAACTGACATTTATCTATCAAAGCGTATAAACCGACCAAGATTGAATAGAAAATATATCAAAATCCAACCAAGATTCTCCAAACAATATCATCAAAGTTAAACTTGCTACCTTAATTATGTTGCCGACTGTACATACATAAAACTAGTAAGGTAATAAGGCAGGTATGGTTTAATAGAGAACCAATGACCAATAGTCCCCACCACACTAGTCAGAGGCTGATTCGTAGGGGGCGATATGTTTATATTTATGATCCTTGGATCTAGACACCTAATTAGGTAATTTCTTCTTTTACAAATTTTGCCTTCAAATAAATTCAAGATACTATAAAAGGGAAACTAGCAAAGGGCTATCATAATATTTCAGGCTTTACATGATTATGATACCGCAAGTACAATGCAATGTACCGCTCGGCGATATACAATCCATTATTTTTCCTTTGTTTTTTCGAATCACAATTAGAAATACTAAACTTTTTAAATAAGAAGAAGTCTTGACTTTCTTGCTTATTCTTACCTTTATTCAGAAGACTGAATAAAGCTCATTTCCCTTGAAATTTTCCTTGCATTTTCCCTCATTTCAAGGAAAATGAGCATTAATTATATGGCTTAAGACGACTTCCAAATGTAATTTTTATTATATATTACGGAATAAAATATAATTATTTCATTTGATTTCTAAGAATTTAGTTAAATTTTGCAACACTCTATTGTGAAACTTTGGTAAATATTTTCGTCATCTTATATTTCGTATTATGCCATAGAATATTCTAATATTCCACGTCGCTGCATCGAAGAAAACTAACTCTATTGCTGCGACATGTGTCTTCCCTCACGTTATGCCTTGTTCAAAGCAAAATTCAATAAAATGCGCCTGGCATATAATGCATGAAATATTATATGTCTTAGATGTCGATAGTTTATGTCATAAAATTTCGTATTTTATTAGTCTTGCATTTGTTGCATTTTCGTTCAATATAGTCAAGTTTTTAGGGTTAGTTTGTTCCTCTGTTGTAGTATCTTTTAAATTGCTTTCACATAAAGTTGAAATAGGTACGTTTAGGAAGTATTGCACACTCGAATAAACGGAATCACCCTCGAACAAAAAGTACACTCGAACAAAAAGGTCTAATGCTAGGCAATAGAAGAAAATTTTGATTGTTTTGACTTCTTCAAACGAAATATGGTTTGAGTGGGTCATGATTCAGTTCGTTCAACTGTACCTATATTGAATAAGAAGATTATGAGAAACTGCAAAACCATTTATTCGCTCGTGTTTCAGGTTACACTCGGACTAGTTAAAATTTTTAGCTCATTTTACTCATAACACTATATCTAGTTAAGGACAGCGTAGTCGTAAGGTAACTTAAAATGCTCTAATTTCTTTTAGAATTTATCCTTTGTAAAATTTGCTTAAACTAGTAAAGCACACTGTGTTCAGCTTAAATTAGGAGTCTAGTTTCGAGCATACTCCTTAATTTAGTAGTTTTAATATAAGAGACCTTATGCAACTTATGCAATTTCCTCAAAGTTTGCACCTGTTTTAAGCTCCTATATAAAATTTGTTAAACAAAACACTCCAGCTCGTGCGAGCAAAATTTTATAATTAGGCAAATGGAGGTAAAACACCATATACTTACAAACTTGTCTCTATTATTATCTTACTTTGTTAAACAAACTCTTGTGCTAGAGTTGTGCAGATTTATAATAATTGTTGAATAAGAAAACAGTCACATACTTTTATAGATACATTATACTAGCACTTGAGATAAGGTATCTACGTTAGATAATAGGGAACGTGGAACCATTAAAGCTGGTATATTGTAGTGGTACAACTGCTTTCCATCGAAGTTCAAACTTACGTACGCATCTATTACCCAAAATAGTGAAACTAAATCAACAAGACGTTAAACAGTGTAAGGCCCACGTAGGTTTTCGATAAAACAGAAATCAATATATTAACATTAGCATCGTAATATATTTACAAAACTTTATGTATGTACGAAAAAAATTTGAATCGTTTGAGAAAAATAGTGACATACATAATGTAAATACAAGATATGTATAAAAATAAACTTGCTGTTTATACAAGTTTATACAAACTAAGTCATTTAAAGACCAATGTATACGCTTTTATAAGGTTCCAGCAGACATTCAAAATTACTCAATATGTAGAATTTGAATTTACATAAATTCAAAACCATCATACAACACAAGATATTTATAAAACGCAATTATAAAATTTCTATTTGGATAATAAGAAAACATGGAGATAGGCCGCTCGGCGATATTCAGTCTAAATATAATTATTTTTTCCTTGTTTTGTCGAATTACAAATTGTAACTACTACCACCTACTTAAAACAACACTTGAGTTTCTTGCTCGTCCCTGTCCCTGTCCCTGGGGAGTCAGGTTTTGTGAATGAGCAGTAATTTTAGTAATTTTAAGTTACGTTTTCTAGTGATGAATCATTTATGATCTGATTAAGCCACGTGGTTACATAAATCTTACCAAGTGACATTTTCATTGAGGCGGAATACCTAAACAAAAATAACAAATCATTTAACAAAACACAAGCCCAATTCATCAACGTTCAAATTGTCGATCAGTCTTTTCCTTAACAGTTATACAAGCGAATTTATAGGCAAATCGGGGAAAGGTATTGAAGTAACTTCGATTTCCCAATAAATTTGCTTCAATCTCCCGGAGAGCTTGGTTTATTTTCCGAAGGGCGCTAAATAAATTTCCACTCGGAATATTAGAGAAGTTTCACAATAGTCGTTTCTTGTCACAAATTCGGGCGGCGAATGGCGTTATTCAAGTTTTACTTTTGATAACGAATTGTATGGAAACGTTACAATTACAAATTGTCGATGTCATTTTGCTCCTTACATGAAATACCATCTTTTTATAGGTAAGTTTTTGACGTTTACGAGAATTACGGAGGGGTATTAACTTTCAGCCACAAGAGGGCATAACCCGAATTCTTCGTCTCTTTGTAACAATCTCTGCTTCCCAAAGTCATGCCAACTAAGGTGACACGAGAGGTACTACTTACATTTTATTAACGCATAGGATATCAAAATACAATTTATGTAATAGGTAGTATTAAGTTGAGAATTATGTTTAAGAGTTTAAGATGGAATTTAGGCAATTTTAAGTGCTTCCTGTGATTACGTTCATGTATAAGTATTATTAGGATTTGTGTTAGCTAATTTTCATGCTAAAACACTTAGGATGAAAAGTAACTATCTAAATAATTTCATCTTCCCCCAGGTCCCAGGCTACCGCTCTGCAAATTGCATACGATCGGTTCTGAAGTTTAGTTAAAGGTAACAAACAAACACACAGAGAGAGTAACTTTATTTATATATTTGTGTGGATTATTTTATTCTATAAAAAACACAATTTTAAGTATGAATGATTGATGCTATCAGGTCAAAATATTCACCTGTTATTATTAATACAACCTAAAAGTCAATATAAAGGCGATTGAGTGAGAATAATTTTCTTTCATTAACATTAAAGCTCTTTTCCAATTTCCACTCCCAATGAATAAGCGGGCCCTAGACAATGGATTCGAGATTTTAATCTTAAAAATGGTGACTATTATCACAGTTCACCAAACGGTAGGTACCTACCTAAACTTATTTAAATCTAATATCTTTGGATACTTTTAAACGTAATGTTTAAATACATCAGACCATATATTTAATTTTGACTGTATTTACTAGGACATAAATTTATTCCCAAACGAAAATTTCGAATTTCTGTACTGTCTATTCCTACATTCCAGTACAATTGTAATATATTTGTTACTCTGTGACACGAAAATCCCTAAATGGATTTTAATGAAAGATTGTACCTTTGATTTACTTAGGAAGCGTCGATATCACTTTTATAAGTCGGTAATGCATATAGGCAATCTAATATATACGTCAAGAGATTCGTTTCCCGTTGGAACAAATTTAAATTTCTTTGTTTGGGAAACTAACAACAGAAAATAATAGTAATAGGTTAAATAAAATAAAACAACACTCGTACAACATATAATAATAAAAGATGCCAAGAACATAGGCCTCCCCTGATTGGGGCGGCTTGCATACAGCAATTTCAGCGACCTTCATCACCATTCCATCTATGTGCCCTGCTCACTACTTCAGGCAGTGAGTAGGGCGTATAGATGGAAGAACTGATAGTCGTTAGGATACTTATAAATACGCTGGGCTATGTTGGCGACTGTTGTACTTCTACGGGTTGGCAGCGCCCTCTCAATAGCTCGTCGCGTGACCTTAAGCTTTCTTAAGCGAGGGATCACGTTTCAGTACCATAAGTCATCATGGATAAAACACATTGATTAAACTTTCGTTTTTGAGCTCTGAGGTATTCTGGACGAGCAGACGTTGCGCAGTGGGGGCAGCATTCGGGAAACTGCGCAACGTCTGCTTTCCGAGTTGGATTCGACGATTGACCTTTTTCTCGCTGTTGGACGTATTTAATCAGATCGGATCGAAGTGGACACACATAGTATTATACCGATTTTTGAGACTCGGTTATAATAGTTTTGATATGGAACAACTGAATTCCAATGTTATAGAAAAAGAGTTGTTGGTCGTCTAGTATTTGAACTGGTTATTACAATTTATAAGTATAAATAGGCTGTATATCTTGAATGAACATGCGAAAATTACAGATTCACGCTCGAATTACAGATGCTCACATTTTTAAGATTAATTTTGTTCTTATTCCGTCGCATAGCTCTACCTATTCATTTTTAATTTTACAAAAAGACAATGATTGCATAAAGCAGAATAAAATGACAAGTACCTATCAGATTATAGCAAAATAAATACTTTCATTTCAACCCGCCTAGGGCGAGTATTCTTAAATGAAACCTTACTTTTGATGAAAGAAAACAATAGACAATTTCATTCGTAACATTATATAATTCAGCAATGTGTGTCTAGGATCAAACCCATACTACTAACTTGACAAAAAATAATCACACTACATTTCAGTCTCCCTACCCATGTTACTCCCAGTTATTGGTTACTAAAGTTTATTTTATAAAGTGAGCAATTCCAACTCCTAAAGTTTATTTTGGAACTGCCAGAACTTAAAACCCTTTCGGCGTTATTGCTTTCTTTCTAAGGGAAGTTCCATAGCCCCTTCGAGTATCGAAAACACATCTGTAAATTGAAATGGAAAAGGGTAGAAAAGTCGTAACGGCAATAACAGTATAAGTTTGCGATGGCATGTTATAGATATGGACGCTGGGTGAGGTTTTATAGGTATACGAACGCCGCTCCTACACTATGTAGCACTATAATTTATAGAGACCAAGTAACTATGCATACACATATAAGTAGTATATATACTCTATGATTAATAACAACCTATCTTTCACACTAACTCCTGTAATGGATCGCCACTTATTTAATAGATCTTCAAGTAGACGGTACCGACGTGATTTCTTTGCTACCATAAACCTCAGGATCAAGAGCGTAAAATAAGAAAACATGTACATAACATCACGACCCCTATCCTATAAGGGGTGGCGAGTGATGTCCAAAACACATAAGTTTAATGCTTGGAACAACATCCACTGATTACTTTTCGAAATATACAGAAATGCACACGTGACAGGGGGTGAACCCATCGCCGTTGGAATGCAAATCTATACATATTTTTGGTGGAACATTTCGTAGAGTCGTCTAATAACCCACGAGAAGAGGCGGGTTAGTTACACAGCACTTTAGGAAAAGCACTTCCTATTTGCAACTCGACAAAACCAAGTCAAGGAAATATTAAATACTTTATTATACTTGTCATGTATGATTGTTATCACAAAGGTTTAAACTGATAATAAATTATACGTCAAGTTAGAAAGGTGAGAAAAATATAAATAAATCTAACCGCCTCCGTAGCTCAATGTAAGCAACATAGGGTTTACGAATCCGGAGGTCGCAGGTTCAATCCCCAGCGGGGTACATGTTTAGTACTCGGTTTAGTTGATGATAGGGCATTTTGAATGTCCACCTGGCTTGCTACCACGATCCTATCAAGTCTGCTGTCAAACAGCAATGTTAATAGCATTGTTGTTTCTGTTGTTAGCTAGATAAGATAGCCAGTCCCCCAAATGAGATGGGGTTTCCGGGTCAGTACGCTTACACCTTAGGCCTCATCTTCATTTAATATCAGATGTGATTAAGTTAAGCGCTAACCAGTTGTGTATAAATATATCAATATTTTACCGTTAATTGAAAAATCTAGTTCTTTATTTTGGCGGACGCGTTCGTGATTTTTTGGCCGCGTGGCTAAGGAAAGGGAGAGTAGAATAGGATAAATCGGTGTCTTCCTGTCAATAAAGTCGAATAAACTATCGTGAGCGTAACAGTCCTTAATGAGAATTTCCCAAAAAATCTGCGATCGTCAACTACCTGCGATGCAAATTTCTCCATGGGAAAGGCTGATATTCAGTAATAGGTAGATCTTTGTAGGTTTTATATAAGAGTTGGCGATTTGACTCCATATTTAGAACCAATATGGCTTCCAATATTATGGATAGTATGCGGAACTCAGTATAAAAAACGTTCTACAAAATATAGTGCGTAGTCTTCATTTGCATCCGACTGTACAGAATGACGGGTTGATTTCTCGTCACAGGCCGAAATCAGATTCCGTGTCGGTACAAAATTGCGCGCCACGCCTGATTGGACATTCATTTGTAAATCAATATTCGTTCATTGTACTTGATTTACAACGTCAAAACATAATAAAATCCCGCTGGATCGAGTCTCGGAAAATGTGTTGCCGCATTATCATGCATGACTCGTGTAAACAAATTATTTGATTGTAACGAGTTCTTTTTTAATGTGGAATGCCTACTGCATTATTTATTACTTACGTCACTTGGAATACGTATAAATATGACTATACGGTCGCGTATTCGCTTCCCAGACGGGGTATATGAGTACCTATTCAATTTGGTCGGACAGACCATATTATAGTCAATGTTTTATGTAGAGAATTATTTTTCTTTTTTCTTCAAACATTCTTTGTTAATATGCATCAGTACCGCCTAATTCCAGTCCCACTAAATGTCAATACATAGGTCTCTATGGCTACAATTGTATGAATTCCGGTAATATTGGTATACAAGTTCAGTTATATTTATTATCTGTGAAATGGAATATACAAAAGAGTAACATCACTAGTTGGCTGTAGCAACAATTTTTATTTCAAACTCGGGGTGTCCATGTTCCATGCAGTGCGGTCTACAATTCAATACGAGTCGAATCAATTTGACCGTTTCGGCTGAATAGACCCTTTGTGAAGGTGAAAGGTTATCGTTGTTCATTTACACGGTTGGATGGAAGGTGGACGATTTTGTTCTAACAAGCGGGGAGGATGATTATTGCAGAATTCCATGGCTTATATTGTCCAAGAGCGATTAGAGTTGAGTGCGACAGGTCTTTTGTTTAGAGTAGTAATCGTTGCGTTGGAAAAATGGTAAGACATCTTGACTACTAATACAAAAGGGCTAATCAAGTCAGACCATTTCACAATTATTAAAGAAACTTTTTGTAATATAATAATCTGTTAAAAAGAGCAAGCCCTCGAGTTTCTTGCTTGAGGAAATTTGCTCTTCTCATGGGAAAATTGCCTTTTAAACAAGCGTCTAAAAAATGTAAAATCCCACTATTTTACATAAACCCGGTGTACCTACAAAATAAAGCAACTTTGACTTTGCTTAGATTTTGATTGTACCGGGAACGTACTGAAATATCCGCTATCCTGGAAGAGGATCACATCGTAACTAGTATAAATAACTAATTTTAACCGCCTCCGTGGCTCAATGTAAACAATGTTGGGTTTACGATTCGGAGGTCGCGAGTTCGATTCCCAGCGGGGTACATGTTTAAGTACCTACTCGGTTTGGTTGGTGGCATTTTAAATGTCCGCCTGGCTAGCTACCACCATCTTATCTAAATCTGCCGCTAAGCAGCAATGTTAATAGCATTGTGTGTTCCGGTTGTCAGAGATAAGATAGCCAGTCCTCCAAATGTGTTGGAGTTTCCGGGTCAGTACGCTTCCACCTTCGACCACATCTTCACTTAACATCAGGTGTGATTGAGGTAAAGTACCAACCCGTTGTGCATAAAAAAAAAAAATTCGTGCAAGTATGCAATGGTAATTATCATATGTACCTATATGACCGTACTTCTCGCCCTGACAATGGGTGTTACAGGGACTATCTATATATAGGACAGGGACTAAATCAGGACAATGCACAGGCAGTAAAGTACACCACGCGATCCTGCCACATCCTATACAAGATGATGGGTTTATTCGACCCCTAACAATTTTCTAGTCAGCTTGCATATTTCCACACGATTTTTTTTACTATAGAAGTCTAAACTTCATTCTAGAAATCCGAAATACGAGAGAAGTTTATACAACACTAACTGTATAACTCCGAGGAAACGCAGACCCTTTTTATAGTCGTTTAAAACTTATCTACTAACTTATTTGTCAAGCCTGTCACATTGTAGGGTTATTCTATGCCCCTGTAAACCTTTAACCGTTCGAATGTTAAAAGCGGACACATGTGCTCTATGACATTAAGGGGAGTTATAGCTCTTCATAATGACGCCCAAGGGTTAGGAGTTGGGATTCAAATTTAGTTAATATATATAATAATATAGTTATCATAGTCATTTATAATGTAAGTATTGAAAGTAGTTATAGCTTTAAAATTTTATAACGTATATCATATTGTGTATTAATGTGTATTATATGTATCATAATATGTATGATATTAGGTATCATGATATGCATTATATTGTGTATCATAATGACGTGTATGACATTGCATATGTATCATAATATGCATTATATTGTGTATCATAATGTGTCTCATATTGTGTATCATATGTTCATAATGTAAATTATGCTTCATGCTGAATTAAGGTTTTTACTTCCTCAGTGGCTCAATGTAAACACCATAGGTTTCACAAAACGAACGCTCGTGTTCAATTTTAGCAGACATGCTTGGTACTCGCCTAGGTTGATGGTAAAAATTTCCATCGTGATAGGTAGGTACCTACTCTACTATCATGTTATCTTTATCTGACATTAAGAAGCGATATTGACACCATTATTGTATTCTTGCTTATGATAAGACAGCCCAACAAATAAGTTACGTTTTCCGGTCATGACAAACCGTCGTACATAAAAAATATAAAATATACCTTACACAACTAAAAACATTTCAGGGTATTCACACATTAGCATTAAATCGAGTAAACAAATTCACTTGCATTTTGTAAATTTTCTCCAAAGAGAATGTAGTTATAGTAGACAAATTTTTAAATTGAGCTTGAAATGAGAAAATCCCGCGAGAAATCTCCCCAACCCCCAGTGGCACGTGGCGAGGTAAAAGGTAACTGCTAAGCAAATTGCACACCCTGCCTGTACTCGCCGAAATCTGTCTGGGAAATTTCTCACGCGTCAAATTAAAAAATAATAAACGTTTTTTGTAGAGAGCACATTTGTTCCATTTCGCGGAGTTTTAATATCTCTTTCCATGTTAAATATAGGTAATAAGTCCGAATATTCAAGAAGAGAATAGACCTTGTATTTATATGGGATTAAGGTACCAATTTGAAAAGTTAAAGATGATTGTAAGAATATTTTGTAATGTAACCAAAAGCGTAGTTAACACTATCAATGTACGACATTAATTTCTTAAAACGATAAAACATGTTATTGTTTAATACTCCCAAAGAAAAAAAGAGCAATGTTAAAAGTTTGAAGTTCGTCGTTGTGTCGGCTTGTGGCAATGTAGAAGCAAAACGGCAGAATTTTTAGAAAATTGATTTGCATGATAGTTTCCGTGCTAAATACTTAGTTGAATAGCTTTTAACACAGTTGATTAGTTTATCTGGACGATACAATCTTAGTTTCTTGAAGGTTTTCTAAATGTTCAATTTATAGCCTAATGTGTGTACGAAAAGCGATGCAAATCGCGTTATTGGTGAGACTTATGTCCAGTAGTGAATTTTTATAGTCTATTGATGTATGATGTATAGGTGAGCGAATGTAACTGTTCCAGTTATTCAAATTCGACAATATTCCGAGGACTCACTCATTGTGACATGTACTTATACCTAAATAATTCATTAAAGTTGACGTCTACAACATCTGAAGTTTTAACACAGAAACAACCTAAATCTTGAGACGAGACAAACAAGTCAACCAGTCAAGTTAGACAAGGTACTATCTGAAACAGTAAAGTAGAAACTTTGTTCGCCCAAAAGTTGTGAATTTGCTGAGCTTATGAGTATAAAATATATACAATTACTCATTTCGGTAAATATACAGTAGATTTTGCGTACAGAAAGTGAAGAATAGGTTGCTGCAGAAGATTATACAAAGTTATGGAGGATTACTAAGTTGAAGAGGCCATCCCTCCTCCACATTCGCGCGTAGCGATGATGGCTGTTGGGGCATAAAAGTTTTAAAGTGGACACCGGCGGCGCCGGGAAGCGCAGCGAAGGACAACTAAGGAAGAACTAAGGGCTTCTTTTCCGAAATCTTCGAAAAAACTTTTCACACAATACAGTCATTACCGCAACTACCTATATCGTAATAATAATTAGACCTGATAAAGGTCGCGGGAAATGGCTCTGAGGAAGATGTTCAGCAGTGGACGTTCTGTAGCTGATATGATATTGATGAGGAACTGAAACATGTATTCATGGTTGTCAAATAAATTAAAGTTTGAGTTCCATTTTCATTGTTATCCGTTATCAATTTGACCTTCACGAATTCTTCCTGATTTTGGAGCCAGTATCAATGGAGCTTCTACATTGCCACTTCTACTAGTATCTAAGTACCTTAAAATCATCTGTTTCCTTGAAAAGGAATATCTCGAGCAAAGTGTATGGAACAGCTTATGGGGGGTGTTGATTTCAGGGTTGCCCCTAGTAAAAATAATTTACAATATTTTTTGATGATAACAATAGAACACAATTCGGCGGTCTTATCAATAAAAGCCCAACCAGGGATCAAAGTCAAGAAATGGTTTAAATCATGGTTTTCCGCCCTAAAATCAGAGAAAATTCGAGGAGTATGAACCAAGGATATCTAGCACAAAAACGCGGTTAGTACAACGATTCTTATCAATTCATAACACGAAGCGATGATATCAAAATTTCACAAGAAAACACACGTGCAATGTCTAGTTCGAAAAATATGTTGCGAGTAATAATTTTTATGCAAGTAGCAAATTTCACTGAATGCAGCGCTCGCTCGTTTTAATCAAAGTTGCAATACAGTACTATTTTATTTCTGTCTTATTGTTAGTTACGAGTTTCATAAAGGCTCTTTTGAAGGATAGCAACAATGCACATACCTTTTTCAACTGTACAATTAAACTCGAAAGAAGGCACGTTTAGAATAAAAATACCTGGCTGCAAAAATATATTATTGATTTTGATGCAGTCAGGATTGGCGGTGCAACCTAAGTTAAGACCGAGAGAAACGTCCGCCAATGATATCTACAGAAGATAATTCAATACTGGATAGAACCGACACAGTAGTAATGCGATTATTTCCTCTTCACTAACCACATTCCGAAACTGATATTCTTGATATTTTCCATAGTATATTAAAATGCTACTATTAAGAGAAATTCCGATTTATCATAAGTAACACAACTAAGATCTTTGTCATTTGAAGTGGGTTACTACCTGTTCCTTATGAATAATAGTGCAGTTTATGTGACAGAGGGATTTTCAGGGGGAGTCTGAAGTATGAATAGGGCAATTGTACGTCTGCATCTGTACGTTAACAGGCTTTGTCCACCGCAAGGCGCTCATCTCGACAGAAAGGACTCCGGGGTGAAGCGACTTAAATCACCCGGGACAAGGGTGTGAACATTATACACACAACGGACAGACGCTGTGTGAAAATATAAGCCTTGGTATAGTGTTAAAATATCTTTTGATGATGGACTGGACCCATTGGACACAATCTCATCTGATGAAAAGTTTCGATGTGGTTGTAGTTAAAGCCTGCGATCTCAATAAATCGAACTAATCAGTGCCCTGCTAGCACTAGTAGGCGCGATTGCTTCAATGAAAAAATGATTTCGGGGAAATTGTCGAACAAATCACGCGAGATAATAATTGGGTTGCTCATTTGCTTGGACGAAATGTACCACTATCCCACTTTCACTCCCACGTCACGCGCGACAAACGATCTCAAGATTTCAGAAAAACAGATGACGAAAGAATTTTCCCCAACCTTGGCAGCTATGTTATTCCGGAAGCGATGGGCACTGAAAACCTCAAAGCAGATGCCAGCCGCACAGACGAGCCCGCAGAACAGACGCCCAGTTCGTATTACGTCATTACCTTACTGTAGTTTCAAAGTGATGAGTTAGATTAAACGCTCGAATAGACCAACACTTACTAAAATATTCGTTGTTAAAAGAAAGTCGTTGTATTAGTATTTCATCGTAATATTAAAGTCACATGCAGGTGTCACTAACTGCACCCACTAAAAATCGCTACTCTACTGCACCACCTAGTGGGTGAATATTGGCATCAAAATAGATATCACATAGTCACTTTCCAATCGGTGAGATTGTAGTGAAACGCGTATCCAGATAATCATAAAAAAGTGAATAATAAAAACGACGGTGATCATATGGAGTAAAGTTTAAACAAGTTTCTTAAGAAATTTTTTGAGTGAATAATTCGCGATGCAAGAAATCATGTCATTCATTACCCCGTAGTGAACCCCGTCATGACACTGCAATACAATAGGTGGTTTGCTGCATTTAAAAATATATTACAAAATTTTACTTCTACATCTATAAAATCTAAGTTGAATTATTTATTTATTAATTAACATTTGTACAATATTTATAAACAATAATTATACATGTTATTATAAAAAAAATCACAAATATAAAACTAGCCCAAGTCTCTGGTTGGTGGAATGGTACCCAGAAGGCTGCCCGCGTTGCGTCGCTGTATAGCATGGCTGATTTTTTGACCAAAGTATAAAACTAAGTTATACATTTTCATGAATCTAAAATCAGCATGATATCATTTTGTCTTAAAATAACTATCTAAAATCGTGTTTTATAAACACACCAATTATCAACTAGTTACAGCACAAATTAAACTCTTTCAACGTATATAATATAAAGTTTTTCAGATATGTGTAAATTTGAATTTCCAACAGAAATTTATTTTGCAGCCTTGATTTTGAGCTATGAAATTGAAAGTCGGTAGATATAGAACTTAATAGATAGGTACAGGCTACCTCAACCTTAAGTTGACTCGTATTCGCTACACTATTGGGAGATTTAATAAGGAGAAACAATAGAGGATCCATTCATGTTTGAAAAAATGTTTTGAACTTTAAACTCTTACTGCGAAAAGCGGAGTTTAGTTGAATCACAGTAAAAGAAACTTATGTGTTTTGGCGTAGCAAAGAAAAGAATCCGACATTCAAATCGTGTGAAAAGTTGCCCTAGGTTCTTACTTCGTTTTCGTACGACTCATAATACGATATAGGTAGGTAATTGAGTGCCAAAACACAGAAAGTGATCATCTGAACAGTTAAAAAGTAATCTATGATAATTTAGGTACCTAAATAGGTACCTGTATGTAAAATGTTCAATAATACATGCATATAAAACATTTATCGTCACGACCTTGGGATAGCGTGGGGTGGCTGGTCAGTGATATCCTTAACATGAGCGTTTGGACTATCTATAACATTAAAAGTTTAATAAGGAAACTAATAATAATTATCATCTAGATAAATAAACCGTTATTCAAATAAGATGTAAAATTTTCGCAATGGCTTAAATATGACAATGGCGCAAACTTGAAATATAGTTACTATCAGCTTTCCAAAAATAAAAAGCTGTTTTTAATCGGTTCTGTCATTTTGACACTACATAGACAAACTTATAATATTCTTGCGTCGTCGTTGGCGTTTTAAAAAATTTGCCGCTAACACAATTTCTGACTGAGCAATAACGACTTATAAAGCAATTTGCAAAATTGCTATCGAAATATCAACAGGGGCTACAACAAAGTTTCTCTCATTCATTGCCATTGTCAATTCAAAAGTGCTATTATTATGATTCAAACGAGTGCAGTAACTCGATTAAAATGTGTGTGTTGAATGAATGTATCAGTTTCAGATTGGAATAACAGGGTATGTTGCATCAGGGAACGCTTTTGTTATCATTCCCTCGTCTGCGCTCGAGCGGGCCACTGAACAAAGAAGATTATTTTTATTGCACTCTAAAAGGTGCAACGGACCGAAAATGCGTGGAATTGAGAGGAAAATGTATACTTGTTGGTTTTACACAGTGATAGATATTGTAATCTTCTCGGTATATACGAACAGGTCGCTGGCCTCAGTATATAGGTACTAAGTATATCTCTATTTTACTTTTATTTTTTTATGCACGACGGGTTTGTACTTGAACATAATCATACCTGATGTTAAGTGAACATGAGGTCGAAGGTGGAAGCGTACTGACCCAGAAACCCCAACACATTTGGGGAACTGGCTATCTTATCTCTGACAACCAGGACGCAACAATGCTCTTAACATTGCTGCTTGGCTGCAGATTTAGATAAGATGGTGGTAGCTAGCCAGGCGGACATTTAAAATGCCCTACCACCAACTAAACCAAGTACTTAAACATGTACCCGCGACCTTTACGAGCCACGGAGGCGGCTCAATGTAAACAACATTGGGCTTACGATTCGGAGGTCGCGGGTTCGATCCCCAGCGGGGTACACGTAGCACAAGCTTTAGTTTGGGACTAAATGATTGGTGTAAGTGTTCAAAATATTTATTTATTTATTTATTATGTAATAAAGGTCGCGGGAAATTCACCGGTCGCTCTGGAAATCTACGGGGAAAGCCTATATGTATAACTATTCAATACAATTCTTTGTTTTTTTACTGTTCTATGAACCGCAATATGTAAATAAGCAAACAAAATGAAGATGAAGGGTATTTATAAGTTTAGGGACCAGTGACCCAGCCTTAGAAACCTATGATTGTGGGTTTCAATCTCGTGGAAAATGTGTATGTGGTGAAAACTAACATTTAACACCCTAATCACAAATGTTTATATAATGTTTATCTATGGTACCCACAGGGTTTAAGTTTGGAACTAGATAATTCGGCCTCATCTTCACTTAACACCAAGTGTGATTGAGGTCAAGTGCTAACCAGTTGTGCATTTGAGTGTTCGATATTTTTTTTTTCAAAAACATTATCGAATATATCGTTAGTTGTTTCTTTTTGAGGGTCGCGTTTGTAGCCTATTCCACATAATTACATCATTAAATTAAATAAATAAAGAAAACTTGGAGAAAATATGAGTTCCAAATAAATGTCGCATGATAGGAACCGTACGAATCACGCCAGTCGCATATCCAAAAAAAAAAGAAACTACTTATACCTTCTGTTTCACTTACCTATATGCCCTATTTTTTTCCTCGCGGTAAAAAACTTATCCAGTATATATGTTTGTTTTTTAATAATTATCAATTGACACCAATGGTCATGATGAGGAAACTACTGACAAAAAACGCAAAATATCTGCAATTGCTGCAGTACCAACAGTGTAGCAGATGTCTTGAGTACTACCAGATATTACGCTGCGTAGATAAGTGCGTTTTCATCCCCTGCATGTTGTAACTATTACTATTATATACTTTAAAAACAAATATTGTTATAACATAGAAATAAAATTGCAACGGAGCGAACGTGAAAGCAATTAATAAGGAAAGCTTGGCTTCGCTTGTTAGCATGCTAATGCTGCAATCCTCGGAAGATTCCTGGCAATATTCAAGTCATTAGTGTTTGTGGGCCCGACTGCACAACTGCAAAAAGCCACCGATGTAAATGACAATTTAATAATATCCAGCGGTTTTCGTTCAGCGAATTTACGCTTTATATGAGATTTGAACTAGTTTTTGGGCATGTTTTATTGAAATTGTTTCGCAGTTTGTTTGGCCTGATTCCTCTGTTTTATTAGTTCCACACTACGAATAATAATTGTATAGAAGCGAAACTAAAGCCAGAAAATTATTCCACGAAATAGGAGCCACGGTGGGCGGGGCATGAAATAGGGACAACGCGCGCGTCAGTAAGCTGTGACACTCGAGTCGCCGGCCGGTGCCGACTAATCGCGTACAAGCTTTGTCCATGAGAAAGTGTGAGTGCTTCGTTGTAATTACTGTCAGTTTGTTTGCTTTACGGAACCAAAATCAAAGAGATAAATGTATGAGTCACTCTTCTATACAATTATTATTAGGGTTTCTGTATAGGTGATCTGAGCGATGCTAAACAGGATACCACCTCAACAAGTGGGTCTGAAAGGCAAGGCAAAGCAATGTTGCGTCGGAGTAGAAGTTTGCGCTCCCACATTGTGGATGAGTGCACCGGTAGACATTTCGCTGGTCGCCTGAATCAACTAATGAGCTTACCCAGGCGGCTGTGGATTCAATCCAAAGCTTCACATTAATTTATAATAGGATGAACTACTCAACAGCCTTACACATCCCCATTATTCACAGCGTCCTCTCACTGGGAGAGGGTATGGGTCATAATTGGTGGATTTGTGTCAGATTATAGTGGCCATCTGACAATGTTTTTTTTAAAATCAAAGTCCGGCCACCGTCTTAGCCTTTGAAAAAAACCGGGACCGACTATTTAACGTGCCCTCCGAAGCGCGAAACACGGAGTAAATATTAGTTGAACGATAATAATAATAATAGGCTACTTTAATAGTAAGAAGCATGAACCGTTAATTAGGTTTTATTATTAATATTGAGTTGAAGGACTCTCCCTTATAGTGAATACTCGAAATGAATTTATTCCATCTAAAGAGAATCCGATACTTAAAGAAATTATGAAGCTTAAATTCAAGCGCCATTTTGTCTCAAGTTCAGTTTCATTTGAGCTTATAACTTCATGTTATACCTTTAAGTAGTTCGAAGTTTAAGTTTTCCATTTGTAGATTAAAAGAAATAGTTTCAATTAAATTTCTTACAGTGCTGAAATTGCTTTGATATGAAAGAAATTACAACCTGACCACATTTCTCCGCAAAACAAATTACTCAATTCCATTTATATTGCCTGTTTATTTCTTGCGATGGCGGCGAAATGGCTACCAATTGTTCTTGGTTTCTGATTTGAAACATTTGTTAGGTCCAAATTTTCTTATTAAACGAAATTGAACAAGTCCCCAGAGTGTTGTTATTGTATTTAATTTTGATTAAATTCTACTATAAAAGAGGCCAATGATTTTGAAAGCTATGCCGGTTGTTCATTACTCGCGAATTTTATGTAAATTAGATGTTTTTAGAATTTACCGAGCACCTTGAATAAATTACACCAAAATCTTCGACAAAGTAAATTTAATTATGGACGTCCAATTTGTGCTTTAGATTTGAATTAATTAATGAAATAAAACCTCCTAAATTACCAATTTCTTGATATTTCAACGAGAAAGTTTTAGATTGACTCTACATAATCATTTTAATTTGTGAACTTGGGTTTAATATTTGGATAAAGTTAGATAAAACGTTACATTTGAGAATATTAAAACTTGATGAAATCTATCCGATTGCAAAGCGTTCGATCGAGGTTTCATGTTTATTTTAATCGGGTATCCAAAAATCCAGGCCATGTACAATGAGTTTTTAATTTGAACTTAATTACTTATGTTCATTGTTCCGACTGCTCCTAAACGGTGAATTAAACATCGTGAGGAAAACTGCATGCCTATGAGAAACAAAAATTCAAAGGCATGCGTGTAGTCCTAAACTCGCATTGGGCCAGCGTGGTGGACTAAGGCCCATACTTCCTCATATACGAGGGAAGGCCTATATCCCTGCAGTGGGATGTTTACGGGCCGATGATGATGATATAACAATGTTTTACAAGCATAGATCAATACCTACATCAGAAGATCCAGTAAAACGTTTGTAAATTATGTCAATGGTAAAGTTACTTGGATTTCCTTATTTAAACAATAAAGCGTGTAGGATTTGATTGATTGAAGTTTCAGATTAATTTAAGTTCTCATTTGTATAATAAATCATGTCGTTTTGGAATTTACACCGACTAGTATATGTGTAATTAATTACATACATACATAACTTCACGACCTTTATCCCAAATGGGGTGGTCAGAGATATCGCAAACAATAGCGTTTGGGTGTTCCAAACATTAATAGTTTAATGATTGAAACAACATCCTCAGCTCACTTTATTGTTCTTTCGAGTCAAGGGAAATTTCAAATTTTATTGGACCAAATATAAGAAATAATATAGAAGTGCACTCGTGACAGGGGGTGAGCCCATCGCCGTTTTAAATATGCAAAACTATTGATGTTTTTGGTGGAAAGTCCCTTAGACGCCGTTTCGACACCCCAGGGGAAGAGACGGGTAGATTTTATTCTATTTGAGTGCCGAAAGCACACAGCATAAAGTTAATTCCTCATAGAAGTCTGTTTATATTAGTTGCAGTCTTGCTTGTTGTGTAGTTGAGCTTATTTGATACAGGATATATTACACCGCTTATCTTTATTATAATATAGAATCACACCTCTGATGAAGATGAGGTCGAAGATGGAAAGCGCTCATCTAGACAGACCTAACTTATTAAGGGTTTCTATATTGGTTGGGATCTATTTATTTGCCAAATAACAAGTCATTTCAAGATGACCTGTTAATAGGTGTCAGAAGGTCGTGGCTTCGAATCCCGTTAGGAGCATGTATGATGAATATGGAAACGTGCACCCGAGTTATGGATTTGGTTGAAATTTGTTATATACGTAGAATAAGACATAGGATATTTTTTATCCCCATAAGTTCCCGCATAAGGTTATTTCACGCAGGCGAAACCGGGGCGGAAAGCTAGTTTAAATATAAATATTTCGGACACTAACACCAACCATCTAGTCCCAAACTAAGCAAGGCTCGTACTATGGATACTAGATAACGGGTAAACATACATAAATATTTATTTAAACATCTATGACTCGGGAATAAAATGTTCGAATTCATCACACAAACAGTTACCTCTCGTGCGATTTTATCTATCCACTACACCAGTCGGTCGACAGGAGTGCGACTACTTTCACCACCATATTATTACTATGGTTTCATGAAGATATTGCATTATAACACTGAAATGAAACACACCCGTGTATTATAATGACATTTGGTAAACCACTAAGCGACGTTTATGTATGTGGCCACAGCTTCCGTCGAATTATTTGACTAGACATTGAAATAAACGAGATCACATTACGGAATCCCATTGTGATTCTCATTGCCATGATTCGTACCGGCAGTTGTCAGACTGTAGATCCGTCTATCTAATCGCTTGATTGTCAGATTGTTTTGAAAGGTACGTATTAAGAAACTAGCCGTTAAATACCTAAGTTCAATGTTCGTGAAGAGTCAGGGCAATGTTGTTTACAAAACAGAGTCTTTTCGTATCTAACGAATATATTTTTAATGATAAAGTTTGGATATTTGGTGAAACGGCATGAATAATTTTCGTAATATTTTTGTACACTGATATAATACACCGCGAAATCAGGACAGGAAAATACTTTTTCTCCTCAGATCAGCCGCAGGGCGTCCACTGCTGAGAATAGGCCTCCTCCACAGAAAAAGAAAAGATTCTGATATAATTGAGAGACCACGCCTTACTTAATCGCTGAACCAGTGATGACGCACCGACGAAAAATGGAAGATCATATCAGCCCGTAAACATCCCACTGCAGGGATATAGGCCTTCCCTCCTATAATGAGAGAGTAGGAGCCATAGTCCACCACGCTGGCCCAATGCGGTTTGGGGAGTTCACATTCCTTAGAATTTTTATTTCTCGATGTTTTCCTTCACTTCAACACATTCGGTCGGATAAATGCACGTAAGTAATTAAATTAAATTTACAAACTCATTGGTACGTGGCCTGCCTGGGCATCGAACCTGGACCTCCCAGATTGGGAGATTGTGTTTCCTCCACTGAGCCACCGATGCTCATATCAAACTGACGACGAAAAATGCAATATATTCTTTTCAATGCTATATTTAGAAAATGTTCTGAACTTATTATTTATTTTTAGACCTATTTTTTATGGGCATAAAGTTTTATTACAATCAGTTTTTTCGTTTCAAAAAATGGATATGTGAAAATCTACAATTTTTTTATTCAAATTTTAACCGCCTCTGTGGCTCAATGTAAAGAACATTGGGTTTACGATTCTAAGGTCGCGGGTTCGATCTCCAGCGGGGTACATGTTTAAGTACTCGGTCTGGTTGGTGGTAGGGCATTTTAAATGTCCGCCTGGCTAGCTACCACCATCTTATCTAAATCTGCCACCAAGCAGCAATGTTAATAGCATTGTTGTGTTCCAGTTGTCAGAGATAAGATAGAATGTGTTGGGGTTTCCGGGTCAGTACGCTTCCACCTTCGACCTCATCTTCACTTAACATCAGGTGTGATTGAGGTCAAGTACAAATCCGTTGTGCATAAAAAAAAGGTAGTTGAATAAACGCAATTTGTGGGTAGTTGGAAAGATCCAAAGGTAACATCGCGAGTCTAAGAAGCAATATGTCGACTTAAATAGATCTAAACTCGGTATCGGTATTAAGGCGCTCGCAGATCCCCGGACGGACGAATAAATCTAGATTTATAATGTCGAAAGGTCTTCCCCACTTTTATTGGACTACCGAGTCTAAGGAATGGAACACATTTTAAAAATACCCAATGGATTTTAAACCTTATTTGCTAACGATATCGTAGTTCAATTTAGATACAAATGTTTATGTTTACATCAGTGATAAGTAGGTACTATATACAGGTTGGTTGGTATGGTGGTAGTGTTCCTAACTTTGCAAACATTATTTGCAGTGTTTTCGTATCAAAAATGCAAGGGAAAGTCAATGCGGGACATTTGACAATTTGTGCATGTTTTTTGTGGGGGTCACGTTGAAATAGATGCCCTGAAATCATGAAATAAAATGTACGTGTTCAAAAAGTGATGAATTTTTGAAATCATTCTATCAACCAGAGTGAATTTGTTCAATGAATAAACAAGGTTAGGAATACGGGACATCCGTGTCGCATTAGACGTTTGCGGGACTATTTCGCTAATGATTCTATTGCGGAATTACAACTACAATATCGGGACGGTCCCGCAGAATTAGGGACGGTTGGCCGCCATATGTAAATGTAGCATCTGTAAGAAAAATAGCGACAAAAATAAAATGTTTAGAGCAACTCCTCCCATCGAGAATGGTAAAAGTAATACCATGGTACCCTTTATGTTCGGTAGTGGAGGTTTACAAGTCAGTCTATGAACTGTACTGTATACGTGGTCCGACTTGCACTTAGCTAATTTTCTCCCTTGTGGCCTAAAATGGGATAGATAATGATGTTACATATCACACGCTCAGCAGGCTTCAACCTTCGGCCTCATCTTCACTTAACATTAGGTGTGCTTGAGATAAAGTAGTGCTAACCCATTGTGCATAAAAAAATAATGTTTTAAAAGACCAAAGCATTATAATGTATATCACTGAAAAATTATATGTAAATATTTTAACTTTAAGTTACATAATGGAAGCACGATCGCAATCCAATTATCTGCTTTATAAATAACTTTAAACAAGAGCACGTAACACTATTACAATCACCGTTTTAAAAGTCACCATATATTGTTGCTTCGGGTGTAATCAGAGCTCGCTAGCTCTACCTATTTCCCCGTAACTATGCATCGTTATCGCATTATATATTCACGGTCCTCCAGAGAGTACAAGTGCAGTCCGTGAATGTCCACGACGGGACCAAAGACTAACAAGAAATTTTATATGAGAAGACATGCCACATTTTATATTAACCTACATTTAGAAATCATCAACAGCGCAATCAACACATCCAAGTATTACGTCGTGAAACTGTTTACACGAGATGTAGTATAAAAATTTATGAAACTCAGTTATTGTGTTTTATTATAATAACTATTTAAGTATTTAAAAACCAATAAATCCGACAGCATGTCTTGTATTTTGCGGACGCCATGTTAGATTTTTTTACCATAAATGTATTCTATGAGGTATCAAGACGAATCTAACGACACTATGCACATCGAAAGCGGTCAAGACGTTTAGGCTACAGGATGCGCCAAAGGAGATGACACATGTATACAACACGCTTACATACATACTTACATACATACACCCGAAAAACATTACCTACCCTCCTTTCTTGGGCAGTTGGATAAAAATCCGGAAATTGGATTCTATATAATTTGTTAAATACATGCTTGGAAATATTTTTATATTTTGATAACCGCTCTGTAGTTTGTCAGGTATTTACAATGTAATACTCGTATGTCTATGTCATCATAAATTAGGCGATACCCAAAGAATATTTCCTTGAAACAATATAAAAAGTTGCTAAATTATGAATAACATTAAGTATTCACGAATCGCTAAAGACTATACAATCGGAGCATGAGACTTATTATAATTGGATGGGGTAGTCCTTTACCTTCCTTGATGCGATCGCAGCTGTGGCCATTATGATGCCCATACACTCTGCCTGGAAAACTGTGTTGTGGGCACCTAATAGTGTAGAGATGTGTATGTTTACGTGCTCTGAGAACGTTCCAGAGCCAGTGCCTGACCTTGTTTTGGATCCATCCGTGAAGATTCTCAGTTCTCTGGGGTTAAGCCCCTCCCAAGGATCTTCGTGGAGTTGTATCTTGTATTTCTTGTCAAATACGAACTTCTTACACTAAGGCGAACCGTGTGGAGGCAGCGAACCGGATTTCTTAGCGGTTCGCCTCGCGTTGAAGCGGCAGTGACGTCATTGATATGCAAGGAAAAGCGGACGCGAGTCGATTGTTTCACGTGCGATAGTTTCTATAAATTACCTAGAGAGTAAGTAGTACGATGTTACATTGCAAAGGATTACCGCCTCTTTGGACTTGCATAATCTATGAATAAGTGAAGTTTAAAATAGTTGCATTTTAGTGCAAACTAGTCCACCGAGCTACTGTTGATGCAATTTCATTATGCCGTGGTAAACTATTGCTTTTACATCAAGACCGGGGATTGGGGCCTGGGGTATTTTAGGAGATATTGGAAACGAATTCATGTTTGGCTTTTTGTATCTTCAACACAAACCTAATCTGTAAGTATACCGACTGTTCTTGGAATAAATAGAAATTGCTTTGCGAGTGAATTGAAATTCGCTTATAATATGCAAAATAATCGTCTAAACTTATGCTTGACCTTGATGTGAAACTGCCTCATCTGCAATTCAAACTTCGTCCATTAAAAACAATCAAGCTCTTGGTTTTCCATACAATTATTTCTAAATCAGATCAAAAGGTTAGTAAAGCTATTCTATTATATGGGATTCTAAAATTTGGCAAGATCAGAACATTTCGAAGGCTATTTGTTCTAGTGGGTTCCCATATTTTTTTAACACTTTATTGTACACAAACACAAAGAAATGGACATTAACAAAGATTTAAGAAAAATGTACAAAGGGCGAACTAATCTCTGTAAGAGATTTCTTCCAGCAAACCCGTGAGAGCGAAATTTGATACAAAAGGTAGACATAAAGTGTACACGAAACAGAAGAAACAAAAAATGTTAAAAATATCATATAATAGAATAAAACCAAAATAATACATTAAACGAAAAAATTACCCAACATAAATACACAAATATCTTTCGATCCCAACGGTTGCGGGTTCGAATCTCGCTGGAGGTATCATTGTGTGGTGTATATAAAGCTATAATCGCGAGTCATGAATGATTACATAAATATTGGTATACCGGATGAGTTTTTTATCGTAAGGAAGAAAAATAGAGCATCTCAGGTAAGTGAGATAGAAGTTATTAGCATCGGTAGTTTAATTTTTTTTTTCAAAACCTTTAACCACGCACGCGCCGGCCTGAGATTGATATGCGACTGGTATCTTGCGAAATTTATTTGAAACAAATATTTTCTCCAAGTTGTTTTTATTCACTAATTTCATGATGTAATTATAAATACAACCGGCCTCACTTGCACGACATATTCAGGATGAACGACTTACGACCGCTACGAGGACACGCTCTGTGAATAAGCCGCACTCATACGCTGACATCAATGTCGCCCATCACTTTCTGAGCAACCGTCTTGTTCAGGCCTGGAATAAGCTGCCGGAAGAGGTTGTCTCCGGCCAATCAGTGAATTCGTTCAAGAATAGATTGGATAAATTAAAAAAAAACTAGTGATGACTTTAATATTGACTGAATAACAACATAATGAACAATGTGAACTCTTCCAACACTACCAGCAGTAATGCTGCTCGTCATACCAAATTATTATTATTATATTATAATATATATTATATAATATAATATATATATAATATAATATATATTATATTATGTCTATGTCACAGTGTTGGAAGAGTTCACATTGTTCATAGGTAGGTAGAATAGGCTTCAAACGCGACCGTCAAATGATACAACGAATTATTCGATTATGGTTATGAAACAAAAATTAAACTACCTGCCAATACCTCATATTTCACTTAACTAATATGCCCTATTTTATTGCCGAACGGCAATAAATCATCCGGTATATTTGTCTGTTATCTAATTTCAGTTTGCCTAGTTTGTTACTAGACAATTGGTACATAATATGTGCCTATTCAAAATTTTGGTTTCTTATGATGAATTTTCGAATAGGTATTAAATTCAGTGGATTGGGTACATAATCGCATATATATCTATTCTATTCACGCAGTGGCAAATTAACAGCTAGTAATTTCCGTGCCGTCTAATTGTGGGCCATTATCAACAACTACCCGAGGCTTTGTAGTCGTCTAAATGAGCGGTCTCCTCGTTATCTCAGGTTACCTTTGACGACGGTACCCGAGACCTTCCTCCTGAGTTACTGAGATAGCCCCTAACGTTACTTCCAAACACCATCTGCGCCCGATATCTAACGAACACGTAGTCGACAGCAGAGCAGGAACGTTGCCAGTGCATTCACTAAGTCGTGTGTATTATGTGAAGTGAATTTAATACTACAATTAGTAGGGGGAAGCGTTAACTATGAATATATAATATTATTATTTATAATAAAATTTCATGAAGTCAGGATTTGCTGCTAGAATTTTTCATAACTATCATTTTCACCGAGTATATATACTTAGATCAATGTAAAAGCGTCCTTTCTCAATGACCCCGGAATTAGTCCAGACAACTTGGTATATATTTTAATAATCACAATATGTGCCAAAGTACTTTCAAAATTAAGACTGAAATGCTACTTCAAAATCCTCCCCCTCCCACTCATTTTAATAAACTCATCAATCTTTCTAATTTTGTAAGTATCTACTTATTTGGCTTTACAAAATTAGTGAATTTAGAGAACTGAATCATAGCGGAATCAGTGAAAGCCTTATAAAGGCTGCGTAATATCAAGATATAACTAGACATAGTTCCATGCATTTTTATCGCTCAAGTGGCGGTACCTTCATATAAGCCGAGAAGCCTGGCATGCCTTACAATACTCGATTTGGATATCAACTTCAAACATCGATCTATATTAACCAGTATATCTTCGGAATAGGTATATGTATTACAGATTGAAGAGGAAAGACGCAACATGTTGTATTTAACCTCATTAACTAAATAAATAAAAATAATAAATATCTATGCACATACACACATCACATACCAACTAGTTCCACACTAAGTAACTAGGCTTGTATTATAGATACCAGATGGTTGATAAACTACACAAATACATATTTTTTTTGTAAATAAATGAAAAACATCCATAACTCGGGAACGCATTATTTGTATTCATCATACAAACATATGCCCACAGCGAGATTCGAAACCGCGACCTTTTGGTATAGCGGCAGAGTTTCTAACCATTATACCAAACAGGTCGTCAAACTGTGTGAAAACCACAAATCATTCATCAAACATAATATCTCGATCTTGCCTTACTCTAAAACTCTAGCCACTCAAGTAAGTATTTTCGCGCACAAATTGCTTTTATTTATAGTGCCTCTTATTCCTAGTATTAGTACCTTCCCAGTAACCTTCCCAGCCTACCTATGCCCAGCTAGGTCGAGTCACAAAATGTATATGTACAGAAGGGGCGGGACAGCTTAGGCCAAGGTCAAAACAGAACAGGGATTACCACACCAACTTATTTACTGCATGAAACAGAGGATCGAAAGGGCCTTAAAACTAAAAAATTAACTACTTATGTAAAAAAAATGATTAAAAATAACAGTGAGCCTGAGTTGAAATCTGGAAATCAATGTGCCAAAAAAAGGATCCGTCAGTTCATCAGGCAGTCAGTTAGTTTAAAAATTCGAATTTGAACTCCAATAACCCAAACCCACCAATGAGTATCAGCTCAAAAGATCGACACCGTCACAGTACTCTGATACAGTATAGTGGAATAACTGTGCTGAATTTACACTACAACCCCACGCTACCTGATCTATCCTCCCATTTAACCGGAATATAGGCGAAAACGATCATCTGATATTATGTAGGGACTGCGTAGTTGAATACTCAATATGCTATTTACGTAAAAGGGTTTATCGATGATGGGAAATACGATAATACCATCACGGAGCTTTGTGGGCTTATTCTAATAACGAGTTTCAACGTGATGATATTCTGTTTGAATATTGGGAAGGACATTTGGTTACAAATATTGCGTAATATTTGAGCTTTGGCTGTAATCTCATCGATGAATTTGAATTCTGTTGGAAGCATTAGCAATTCCAACCGCTTTGGAAATCTATGGGGGAGGCCTAAGTTTATTAGTGGACGTCCTGTGGCTGATATGTTATGTATCTTTAGATATGGAGAGGAATTCAATAATAATTGAATGGCCTAAAATTGGCTAAACAACCTACTTCAATAAGGTTCCACTTACTATAAATAGTGCTTCAAAAACAATGAAGTTATTTAGATGTCTTTGTAAAGAAACAGCGCAGACGACGGACTCTTTGTCCGTCGGACTTTCTTGTCTTCCATGTGCGTTATTGCACAGAATACCATACATTCCATCCCCGTGGGCAAAATTATCAGTCTAGATTTTTTGCCCGGCAAACAAAAAGTCAGTCGTCTACGCTGCTCTTTTTATAAATATATATAAATACCTTCGTTGTTTAGCACTATTTATGGGACTTGTATATTCCGGTGGCAAATATGCACAGTTTTTTGGGATAAAGTAGGTAAAGTAATCCTGTATGAGAAATCAGGATTCTAGCAACACGTGATGTCGGGATGATCAATTGAAATAATAAATTACTCTTAAACTGCACTTTTTTATACACAATAGGTTAGGTGAGGTGAAGTAAGGTAAAGACGTCAATACCTGATATAAGTGAATATGCGCCAGTCATTCATGAATCTTACAACCTTGGCATCTTCAAAAGCAGAGTGAATAGGCATTCACTGAAATCGCGTGCTTCATCTTCGACCACATCGTCACTTTCCATCTGGTGAGAATGTGGTAAAACACGTTAATCATAAAACAAAATGAGGCCGAAGGTGGAAGCATACTTGCCCGGAAATCCCATTCTATTTGGGGGGCTGGCTAACTTATCTCTGACAATCCGAACACAACAATGCTATCAAAGTTGCTGTTTGGCGGATGATTCAGATAAGACGGGGGTAGCTAGCCAGGCGGACATTTAAAATGCCCTACCACCAACCAAACCGAATACTAAATACTCGCTGGGGATCGAACCCGCGACCTCCGAATCGTAAAACCTATGTTGTTTACATTGAGCCACGGAGGGGGTTATGTACTCCGCTATGGGAATCGAAACGTGACACCATTTTTTTCCTTTGGGTGCCCATATTTAGCACTATTTCAGCCACAGATTACCCCCAAAATTTTTTGACATTATCAAAAGAGCTGAATTCCACTTTGTGTATCCTAGCATCACGTACGTCAATTAGCGCTGCTATAGCCCAGTACCACGGCAATCATGTCAGATGGACGCGCTGATTGTGTGGAAACCTATAGCGGCTAATCTATTCAACGCACCACCTTAATCAATTATGTTGAGCGACCTTCGATTAAGCGTTAAGATTAGTTCACACGGTCTGTCCGCAGGGATTATTATTATTGATAGATGGAAATTGACTGAGATCAGCTTAAAAATTCACGAAACAACGTATCCAGAATGGTTATTTATAGAGTACTTGCGTGGTTCACATGCGTGGAATAACTTTTGCGCGGGTATATGTTTGATTTGTTTATCTCGCGGGAACTATTCACTTTATCGCAATACAAATATTCTAAAAATTACTAAAAAAAGTCTTGTTAAATAACCTGTAACTCCTATGTAAATACCTATTCAACACACACGACGACGTCCACATTGTAACTAGGTTATATAGCTTTTTGTGAGACTCGAGCTCCCACAGACAAACTGTGCTAAAGGTTTTATAGGACGTTGTTTAATTTAGACCATGTAATCGATTTAATAATAAAAGCCTCTTATTAATAATAATCCTATGTTTCATACAAATACAAATGATTTATTTGCTATTGAATAGGGTACGTTATAAAATGTTTCAGTACTGGTTCTATCGCCTATTCAGCCACTTTTAGCAGCATGCAAATATCTATAAATCTTAAAACTATTACAGTAATAATTATTTTTTGGATACTAAATTCATTTACATAATTCAAGTCGATAACATTAATTACTGTTAAATTCATAATATCATACATAATTCATGTCAGTTACATTCATTAGTATTAAATACATTAGATAATTTAAGATTAGATTAGATCCAGAATTAAATCATAGGATACTTAAATCCATCCAAATGCGTTCATCCTTTTCGCCGTCTCGTTTGAGCAACAAACAAACATGCAAACTTTTGTATTTAAAATATTATCTACACTTAGAGAGGTATTACTTTATGTATACAATCTAACTAATATTATAAATACGAAAGTATAGATGTTTGTGTGTTAATCAATCAAGGCGAAATAAACGGATTTCAAAGATATTTGGTAGACAGGTATAATAATTATGTCCTGGAATTGCACATAGGATAAATTGTATCTCGAGAAACTACTTCACTTCAAACATAAACTAATATAAACAAATTCCACGCGGGCGATGCCGCGGATGAATTATACTGATTATTTTATTATTGTTGTGTATAATTTTTTAGTATTTACTAGTAACAATGGAAATTTTTGAACTAGAGTATAGTTGTATAGAAGCAAAAATAACCTACTTATTTTATACAAAAAATAGAAAAAATATTACAAGAAATCTAAAATCCAAATATATGAACATTTGTTAAATTTAAAATCTGTGCTACCATCGTGTCCCTAGAACGCCAGAGAAATGGTATTCATGTATATTTAGATTTCACAATATATATATTTGCATTTTAAAATATAAATATATTTTCGACGACCGATTGGTGTAGTGGATAGTCATCAGCGAAACCAACGGTAGCGGGTTCGAACCCGCGAAGGGTAAATGTTTATATGATGAATACGAAAATTTATTCTCGAGTCTTGGATATTTATATAAATATTTATGTATGTTTATCCGTTATCTAGTATCCATAGCACAAGCTTTGCTTAGTTTGGGACTAGATGATTGGTGTAAGTGTCCGAAATATTTATTTATTTATTTAAATATTATTATCTCTTAAGTATTGTATTTGATTATTTAATGTAATTATGTATATAAATTGTAAAATTCAATCTAGATTTGCAATTTATATTCTACTCCATAGTAGAAAAACATCTATATGTTTTTATGTTTTTGTATATTATTATTTGCATTTTCTTTAATCATTAGTGTTTTTATCAAGGATATCACGCTTTATAGGGCCACTCAAGCACTAATTCATGCAACGACATGTATAATTTGATATTTACTTAGCTATTTGTATACCTATATCAGGTTATAAGTCCTCATTTTACCCTTCGTTAGTGTGACCCAGCCATAGATTAATGCACCTATATATCGACTGTGACTTCAAGATTTGTGACTTCAAGAAATATTTATTGATCATTAAAATCGTGAGAGACCCTTTTATTGCTTTGGGTGATTTAATCTAATTCGACTTTTAAGTGCTTGGATTTTATTCGAAGGAGTTATATAATGAAATATTCCAATGAAACCAGCTAATAGCTATTAATTTTTGCTCGACTGCGGCAAATGGAGGGTTATGATTTTAGCAGGCTATGTTATTATGTTATAGATGTATGTTTATCTGCCCCACAGATTTCTTTTGAGAAATCTTATCTTATTTACGTATACAGAGTGAAATTGAATTGGTGTAATTCCTGTTTAGTAGCGAGTCCACTCCTGATAACGAACAACTTTCCCCAAGGAACTATAGTCGAATTCGATAAAAATATTTTCGGTTACCCATACAAAATAAACAATTCTGAAATCACATTTAGTATGGAAGACCAATATTTTTCGGCTGAATTAGCAATGGTCCCTAGTGGAAAGTTGTTCTTAATCAGGAGTGGAGTCACCAATCGAAAATTGTTGGAGTTCCATACTAAAGGTGGTTTCAGCATGGTTTACTTTGTATGGGTAACCGAAATTTTTTTGATAGAATTAAATTACGGTTACTTGGAGTAAGTTTTTCGCAATCAGGAGTGGAATGGGAATGGGAATGGGAAAATTAATGGGAATTACACGAATTCAAATTCACCCTGTATAATGATAAGTACTTTACATTATAAAGAATATAAATAGTATGGAACCATAGCAAACGCCCCGCAGCTCTTGTACCAATATAGAATCGATTGACATAAACCTTTGTTACTGATTCCAAATCAGAAGGTCCTTCCAGATTGTGTAACAATGTCGCACAATAATTGGTCTACTGAAAAGGGTTAAGTATATAAAAATAAGAGTTTAAAAACGAAATCCTGGCAACGAAAATGCTTTTGTGATTTAAAAAGAAATTAAGAAAAATTAGCAATTTCCGAAAATGTAAATTTTCTTTTATTTTAATGTAGGTAACTGTGAGCGAACCGTAGGAGTGGGTTCGTACAGTACTAGCTTTTGCCCGTGACTTCGTTTGATTATAATTATTATACTTCAACGAATAGTCAACTATTTGTCCAGCTGCCGTAACGAAGTTGACAAACTCCGTCTATATCAGGAAGCGACATATTTGCAAAATATTTGACGGAACTATTGAAAAATATTGATAAAAAACTATGTAGGTATGCCTCAGGTTTACCTATAGATGCATAGTAAGAAGGGATTTTATGAATTTCCACTCTTAGGAGGGTCAAAGTGGGGAGAAATGCTATTTTGAACAATAGTCAATTTATCCGGAAGGACTTTAGAAAAATTATAAATGGGATCTCTACTATGGATGTTATGGAAAAAGTATTGGATCATTTTTCATCATTGTTTTTAAAAAGAACGATTTTTTTTTCCTTTGGGAACGTATTTTAAATATCGCTGTCATCTGGCATTTTTTATTAAACTATCGCCAAACTTGTCTTAAAAATTTCGTTTTTTTTTTAAACAATTATG
The DNA here is from genome assembly GCA_949316235.1 of Oegoconia quadripuncta. NCBI lineage: Eukaryota > Metazoa > Arthropoda > Insecta > Lepidoptera > Autostichidae > Oegoconia > Oegoconia quadripuncta. The sequence continues at coordinate 21,593,366 of OX438746.1, forward strand.
AGAAATGATACAATACTTTTTCCATAACATCCATAGTAGAGAGAGATCCCATTTATAATTTTTCTAAAGTCCTTCCAGAAAATTAACTATTGTTCAAAATATAATTTCTCCCCACTTTGACATTCTTATAAGACTGGAAATTCATAAAATCCCTTCTTAACTATAGGTAACCTGAGGAATACCTGACGAGTCTTTCATCACTATTTTTGTTAATATAGATTTATACCAATTCGACAAAAAATGTAGTCAAAAAAAATACATTCAACAAAATAGAACCAAATGAATGCAGTGCTGATATGATGATGATGTACTGTAGGGTAACGAAAAGATTTGTGACAGATTGAAAGGTAATAAAGTTCATTCGTTTGTCAATATCGTAGGACAAGTAGTTCTTTAGATTTTACAAGTGCAACGGCCCTTTATGATGATTAACCTTTATATTCCTCGGGTGTAAATTACATATCAAATTAAATCAAGTGCGGGAAACACGCCTACACCTGGCAACTACAGAATACTCAAAATAGTATTAATATAAAATTTTAAGTGTTAAAATGAAGGGTCTATTTAATCTTATATTTGACTAAGGCTTACATGATAGGTATGTACTGTTAGTGTAAGTTGTGAATAAATGAATTGGAATTGGAATATTTTTGAAATATAAGCAAACGTTATTTCCATTCTCACTGGGGCTGTAATTGAAGTCGTATTACGCAGTCATGTGTGACTTTATGACGTAAAGGGTTTGTTAGGGCAACCGGCCCTTTGACACGGCCGTTCCGCCCTCTCAAACTTCGCTCAAGTTGAATAAATATTGGAATTCTAAGCTTCAAAGGTCATCGTGAAATGTTAATTGTTCTTATTTTGGTAACGGGATTACCTGTATCCTTGCTAGCTAGCTAGAAGTAGGTATTAGTGGAACGTATAAAAATTTTTGTATTACCTCTTTCTAGGCACAATTACATAAAATGGATACATACGTGTGTAATAGCTTAAGTAGGTAGTTTTTCCATTTATTTGTGTCAAACGTGACGTTATGTCCGTATGGATAAGCCTGATTTCCCAGAGAACAAAGGACAAGAAACTGAAAGGTTGCTCGTTTCAACACTGCAGCGCATGCCTTTTTTTACAAGCGTAATCTCATGCCTACTAATAAAATAAATGATCTACTGAAATTGTAAGATTATTCGTTTTACATAAAATAAATATTTAAAAAAATAAAACATTTATCGAATTAAAGAAAAATCAAACCTAAATCTACCTCTCTTGATAAATTAGAACCGCTGTTAGATCAAATTGAAATTTAACATTTTTGGGCTAGATTGAAATCAACATTAAAAATAATAACGATAATAGCTAAAAAAATTGACTTTCTCAGACTTTATTCAGATTCTGGTCACTGCACGACTTGATGATGTGGGCATTATCAACTTTTTGAATCACACATAATGGTGTCTCATGACCATAACCGTGGCCGTGTGGTTCTCGGCGTAGAATAGACCAACTCGTCCCTTCGAGTGGATATCATTAGTGGTGACTAAAAAATCTGCGATCATTATCATGCCTGCTCAGCGTGGCGATTAGAGCAAATCTTTATAGCACGGAAAACGATGCAATTCGCTCCATGGAAGACTATGACTAGTAGTGGACTTTTACATACTCGATGTGTGTAAGTAACATTACAGCACTAGGAGCGTGATAGGCACGATAACCGTTTATATCGCCGAGATAATATTTGTCCTGCTCATTCGTTTGGACGATATATAGAACTATCCCACTCTCAGGTCGTATCGCGCGAGTCAAGCGATATCATGCTAGGGGGGCTGAGAGAGGGTATGGGCCATAAACCACCAGTGCGTCTCAGTGCGTGCTTATAGTCAGTGGTCTTTAAGCCTCCTCTGTAGGCCCCGACTTGGCTTAACGACTGCCTTCAAACGTGTCTTCTGATCTACGAAAACACATTAAAATGCCACTAATGATCATCGATCTGGAGACTGACCGCACCAGACATTGTTTAAAGGAACAGCGGATTCAATAGCAGAACATAGCAGTGCACAACATGTAAATCGACCTAACTGTAGTCACAGTGTGGGCAGATACATATTTTTGGCTGTAAATATTAAACTGTGTTGGCGTTGCTACAAATAGTTTAGATTTTATCTATCGTTCCTTAACTTACACGATCTCATACCTTATTGAGTCACTATTCACTTGTGTCAGTCGTGATTTGTGTACGCCTCCGAAAGTTATGTCAAAATAAGTGCCCCTTTACTATACGACCTCAATCAATTAGAGCAACCCACTCTACTTCCCATTCATCAGTGGCAGAGCTAAATCATGCCAAAAACGAAATTCGAGCTTATTCTACGGTTTTTGTGTTTGGACCAATTATGAATTAGGTCGATTATTTAGGCTCTATGTTTTTGTTCTGTAGGTATACTATGACCAAGTGTTAATAATATCTAGTAAGCGACGAGCTGGTGCCGTGAAGTAATGCCGAATGAAGAAAACATATTCAAAATGGCCACTAACTTGAGCACAGCATAGATTCTAATTCTAATTTTTAGAGCTTATTTCAAGTTGATGCTTTTGGTGAAAAAAACATCAAATGTGTATAAGGTTAGGTTAGGTTAGGACAGCAATGTTTAACTAAATATGGCGTAAAATTTTAAGCAGATTTGTACAACTCACCTTTGATTCACTTCTATAATAATATAATTATAAATATATAGTGTATCAATACTTATACTAGAATTAAACGGGAACTTTTGCGGAGAGCCGATTAAGGGCCTCATTATTGAGGACAAAACTGTACCGTAATGTATACAGACGAAGTCTCTCCAATCTTGTTATTAGTTTGATGCAATTCTATGATTAGGATTCTACTAACGGCCCTAACAGTTTTCTCTCTATAAGTATAGGAAAATTTCTAGTCTTATTAGTTACTGAATAAATTTCGATACAATCTAACGACAGGTGAACTGACAGTCGTACTGTATTAATTTAAAGGATAAAACGGATGTTTTGCAATACTACTACTAACGGGCAGCAAAAAAATGAATAATATAAATAATTGTGAGCGTAAGTTCCGTAAGCACAATTAACTATTAAACGGCGACGCAATCAATGCTCACAACCGATTTAATGCTAAGGTACATGTCCATTATAGTTAAATTGTTTCTATTGTCCATGCCAACTACAATCGGTCACGGTCAAATAATTGGCCATCAATATCATTTGATTGGTTAATTTTTTTTTCCAATACAGCGATCTGTATCACGAGGGTTGAGTTATTGTGAAATTATTGTTGACCATTTTATTTATTGCTGGACGAAACGAATATTTGATTTAAGGGGACACTCCCCGAAATTACACTCAAGCAAATAATTATATGGGTCAATCTTAAAACCGCGGGGCAAAAGTGTCATACCAGATTTTCTACTGAAATAATGACTTTTTCAATTGTTTCTATTTACACGTAAGATCCTTGCTTGGAATTAAATAAAAATCTTTAATTATAATTTTGATAAACCTAAACACCTATTTATTAATTTATTTTATTTATGCTAAAACTCCACTCCATGTCTTGTCACAACTCCGACTTTAAACTGTAAAAAAATCTTTTGAAAACTATTTTTAAGGAAACCAGTCTTGGTTTATATGTTATACAAAATAATGAACTTTATGCCATATTTCAAGCAATTTTCATTTAGTTTATAACCAATTTGGTTGAAAAAATTTGAAGTTGATCTCACCGGCCAGATTTAATACCACTCCATGGACACTAAGTTCAAAGACATTACTATTAGAACTAATAAATATAGGAATGTTGTGAGTTGTGGGCTTCATGGTTATTTGTCAACACATAAAGTGTCAAAGTGAAAAAAGAAACTTGCAATCCGGTTCTTTTGCTATGCTGTTGGTTTTGTTAGTTGAAATATTTTTTTAAATGAAAGTGGCAAGCATAAACTTACAACTCCGTGGCATATTTATGAAAAAGAAAAGGTAAATTTTCTTAAGTACAATAATTACACTAAGATGCAATAAGGAGATGTTTTTGTAAATTTATATTTCACTATCTGAAATTTGTAAGCTACTTGACACACGACGGGTAGATGTTCAAAAATCTCCACTCCATAGTCCTCCACTCCGTGGTCATGCGGTGTCCACGGAGAAGAGGGAGCATCCATGGAGTGGAAATCTTTTTAATTTTAATTTAAATTGTGCATAAGATTCCATGTATTTTTACTTTAATGGTTATTATTTGTAGTAAAATTTTGTCATAATAACGTTTTTTTGTATTAGGTTCATGGTTTGCGACAAATAGAAATCAATCAGATAGGAAGAGAGAGGAGCGAAGACACAAAGGGAATGAGAGCAAAGGAGAAGAGATTTTTTTATATCAGTTAAACTTGAATGAATTATTTAAACTATCCAAAATTCGGATCATTCAATATTATTATCGCCACAGCAATTAAGGCATGATGCATGTGCAGTATTTGCTCGTTTCAGAGGCATATTTGCTTGTCTTTTAGATCATACTTTGAGAAACTCGTTGAATAAATAGACAGTTAGTCCTGCCTCATAATATCGCAATAAACAAATGTTTCATTTAGTTCGCGAATCATTTGGTAAAGTATTTTAGTTTCAAGAATGCCAATTGGAATTTTCACGAAGCAGGTCACGCAAAAAGAGCGCCAGATGGACGACCAGCCGTTCTTTGAACATTAGCACAAATAGCTGAAAACGATAAGAAATACTATGCTCAACAAGTTTTCTGGGCAACTTCAGAGCCAAGAAACATTTATTTAAGATAAGTTGTCAAAAGAAGAGTGAATGCCGGAAATCAGGTGATTTATGACGATCCAGATTGCCACTGATTTACAGGAGTGAATGCTGGGTATGGCAGAAGAAGAATGAAAGCAGAAATAATTCAGTGGAAATAAGACCATTGCAAAGTATGAGTGGGGTGACTTTGAAAGATAGAATCAGGAATAGTGTAATTAGGGAGTTAAGCAGTGTGAAAGAAGACGTAGTATCAAAGATTGCAAAAGGTATGCTGAGATGGTTTGGACATGTAGAGAGGTTGAACGAAAGAAGACTACCAAACGAAAGAGATATACGAAGCCGAGGTTGGAAGGGGAAGACCACGGCGTTCGTACCATGATCAAATCGGGGCCGTCTTAAAAAAGATCAAGTCAAGAGTACCCTAAACCGACGAGCATGTGTGTGTCAGAATCGTAGTAAGTGGAAGTCTGTGGTCTCTGCCTACACCTACGGGAAACAGGCGTGAAAAGATACATAAAGATGTATGTGAGTCATGTTTAATATTCGATAAATTTCCAGCATTTCGGTATAGGAAAGCGGCTAGAAATTACTTATTGCAAATTTCAAGCGAACGTCATCTGTCACCGACATCCAGTAATCAAGAAACTCTAAGACGGACTTCGCCTGAAATTATTATTAAGCGTAATCTTAGTGATGACGACAGATATGTCACCTATTGAAGAAGACTAATGTTTGTTGACGAGTCCTAATAATCAACCAACATATGGCGATGCACAGTTGCACCAAGAAAAGCCTGCTATCGAAAATAGACATTATATAAATATGCCTAATAATGATGACGCTCATATAAAAAATATATCTTTGAATTAATCTTACAGTTCTTTGTGACTTTGTTGTCATATGATCTCAATTACGTTCCTCTTTTGAAAATAAAGTAAATTTGATTTATCGTATGTTCTATTGGAACTCAAATTTATAAGGGTAATGAACCGATTTCCTCCTCAATATCTCTATTATATGTCAGACTCCATGGACAAAATCCACTCCATGTCGCACTCCATGGACATTGTTCCACTCCGTGGGCAACCAAACTAGAATTTTCCTTTTTTCTCACATTATAATTAATTTTAAGGTTGGCTAATATATGTACAATAATGTTAACGTTATAACCTACATATCTAACCCATAAAACTAATTATAAACTACACTAAGTACTTTTTGCAATTTCTTGTCCAAGTTTTGAGATTGACCCATATATCTCATAGACAAAGCCTTAACAGAACAGTTTTGTGCTACTCAGATAACCTATAATCATTAAAACACCTTCCTACCATTTCATAGGGTACCCCCTTAAAGAAACTATATTACTCAATCCATAACATAATTATAATCTATAACATATGCCTTTATGATTTTATTATCTGAACTGAAGAGTCACGAACTATCCTATAATTCTCATGAGAATGTTGAAATTTATGGATTATAACACCTATTTATTTGCTTACAGCGTAATATGATATGCTTCTATGGTACGTTTTACGTACAATTAGTAATGGTGGGCCCCAAAACTTTCGATAAGTTAGTACCGAGAAACCTTGTATTACCTTTCTTTTCACAGCTATTATATAACTTGCAATGTTCGTGTGTAAGTTGTTCGTTTCCTGTTTACCTAAGGAGCTGAAATTTTGCTCACTCAGTTTTAATAACAACATATTTTATGTGATAGACATGAACTGGTTGGTGGTAGAGCATTTTAAATGTCCGCCTGGCTAGCTACAACCATCTTATCTAAATCTGCCGCCAAGCAGCAATCTTAATAGCATTGTTGTGTTTCGGTTGTCAGAGATAAGATAGCCAGTCCCCCAAATCTATTGGGGTTTCCGGGTCAGGGGTTCTATTATACAAATTCATCGTTATCGTCATCGGTTACGTTCTGACATGTGATTGGTTGGCTCGTCGCTCGCTCGGCAATTTGACGGTTTCTCATTGGTCAACGTAATCGGTGACGATTCCGATGAAGTTACATAATCTAAGGGCAGTACGCTGCCACCTTCGACCTCATCATCACTTAACATCAGGTGTGATTGAGGTCAAGTACCAGGCCTTTGTGTATATAAAAAAAAAAGAACTGATGCTGTAGCCAGGTTACTAGGCATACACGGTTAGCTGTGATTGATAAACATGATTTTGGCGATTGTCTAACCCAGAGGGTTATCCTCTACGGTTAATAGCACGGATACAAAATTTTGCAGCCACGGTTAGAGCAAAATAATATGTGATAATCATGATGGAGTTTGTTTTTAAAAGTAATTTTTAAATAAATAAATAAATATTTGGGACACACCAATCATCTAGTCCCAGATTAAGCAAAGCCTGTGCTATGGATGCTAGATAACGGATAAACATACACAAATATTTATATAAATAAATAAATAAATATTTCGGACACTTACACCAATCACCTAGTCCCAAACTAAGCAAAGCTTGTACTATGGATACTAGATAACGTATAAACATACACAAATCTTTATATAAAAATCCATGACTCGGGAATAAATGTTCGTGTTCATCACACAAACATTTACCCCTCGCGGGATTCGAACCCGCAACCGTTGGTTTCGCTGGCAGGGTCACTATCCACTACACCAATCGGTCGTCACTTCTTATACATCTTCTTATAAATAAACGTTACTTCTTATAGAACTTATTAATCCTCGATCCAGAAAGGGTGTGTTATAATTTTGGTGCCTTTGTCTATTGTTGCATGAACGGCTGAATTGATTTGAATGCGGTTAGTTTATTCGAATGCTGATGTTTGTAAGATGGTTATTAGCCATGTTCGTTAAAAATACTATCAGGTGGCCACTAGTCTCACACAAACCCAGGCCCGTGTGGAGGATTATGGCCCATAACCTCTCTCTTTAAATTGCATCTAAATGCGAGGTGAGCGATGTATCTGCGTTGCCTATGTTCCCCGTTCTCGTCTTCGTCAATCCTCTCGTACATGAGTAAGGATCGCAATGAGACGCCTCACAGATCAGCATACTTTGATAAGACCTTCGTCGAAATACGTTATGTTTTCGCGGGACCTTTACATCGCCATACGGATTATTTTATCAAAGTAATTGAATGTGCTTTCGACGAATTTCACGTTCCATTTGAAAACGGTTTTTAGTTTAGTAGCAACAAGTAGAGCATTTGACGTACCATTTTATCGGCGAATGGTAATTCAGCATAAATATCAGTTCAAGCTCTAGATTAGAAACTGGTTAGATTTGGAATATAAAAAAAATCAAGAATATGTATAAGTTTTGTTTAGGAATTGCTTGAAGGTTATAACACCCTGCTACTACGAGCATTACCAATTAAAACAAAGGAATAAAAGATAAATTATGTGTATAAATCTAATATAAAATATCTCAATATTTAGGTTATAAGAAAACATTAACATCTGTCTAACGATATACAATCTGAGTTTTGTTTTATACCTAAGACGTGGCACAAATTGTAACAATAATACTTATTTTAAAGCCGCAACCCTTGAGTTTCTTGAAGTTGGTGTCCGAAATATTTATTTTTATTTTATGGTTATTTGTGGTATTAGCCTTGTAAATATGCGATAATTGTGTGGCACATATCATATTTCGATAGCTATTGTTATGTAACTAATATTATAAATTCGAAAGTTTGGATGTTTGTTTGAACATACCCTGTATTAAGACAGGATATTTTTATCCCGATAAAGTGAGTAGTTCCCGCGGGATAAACAAATTTCCTCGATAAATTTATCGAAATTTAGCAGGCGAAGCCGCGGATGGAAACTTAGTAAGTTTAATACTAACGCACGAAATAAAGATTAAATAAATTTTGATTTCTTTTGAAATTATACTTCAGTAGATTCTGTGGTGAAGTTGAGGAATCGCCCATACACATCACACTAGAAGCCAATCGCTGGGGAAAACTTTATATCTCACCATAGAAGGGACCGGACTTGCCTTCTCCAAGATAATTTAAAAAATGAGTAGCAAAAGCGACAATAGAAAGCGTTGCTGCTTGAATAGTCGTTAAGCGCAACAGCTAATGATTTCGTGGCCCAATATAACAACTTACGGGTTCACTCACAAGTCCTACTGTTAGATTGTGAAACTAACACCATTGTCGTGAATCTCATCCAAAGTGAACGCAAAATTATTATTATGTAAATACACGCTTTGTGTTGATTCATAGGTATGCATTTAAAACATCAGTTCTTGTAAAAATAATTATATTTCATAGGTAATTGAGTCCTGTAAAACTAAATTCATAACAGCATAAAGTGACAACTCCAAAAAAGTTTATTTGGAATATTTAAAATCGCTTTTAAATCTTCGGACTAGGCGCCGGGAAGGTTTGCACCCATTGCAAATATTGCAGTCTATTATTATATATTAGTTTCCCCATGAAATATATACATTTTTGAAACTGCGTGAATTTGAGAATTTCATTGATTATTATTTTTTCAGGGTACCGAGTATTTATTTGTGCCGCATCTTTAGTTTGTTTAAAATATTTTTTATGATAGTTCTTCATTTTTCAGATTGCCTGTTTTCCATTAGACGAGTGGTTAAACTCTTATCCAATCAATCATAAAAAAAGTCAAAGAACATTCACATTTATATTATTAAAGTTATTGACATTATTGCTCATTCACAATGCCTTATATACTTAACTGCTATTGTCGCATGAAGTTTTGTTGCATAAAGTATTGCATAGTGGAAATGATTCGCGTCATGGTCATTGAGCCAATTTAGCTACTTAGCTTAAAACACGACTCCAGTAATCTAAATTGTAAACCTGTTAGTATAAAGTACTGAAATTTGTGAGTATTCTCTGATGACCTAACACCGAAGCTTCATTTCCAAATGAATATTTTCTAGTTTCTATTTAAAAAATTATTAGTCGTTCATTGATGAATAAGGAATGACGTGACAGTCAGTAACAGAAACTGAATCGAAAAGCGTTACAAGATAAATAATAAACGCCAGAACAGGCATCGACTTCCAATACCTACACAGAGATACGAGGCATTTCCGCCGCCTCCGTGGCTCAATGTAAACAATATTGGGTTTACGATTCGGAGGTCGCGAGTTCGATCCCCAGCGTGGTACATATTTAGTAGGTTTCGTAGGTGGTAGGGCCAATTTGCCGCGCAGAGAGCAATGTTAATAGCATTGTTGTGTTCAGGTTGTCAGAGAAGCCAGTCCCCCAAATCACATGGGGTTTCCGGGTCAGTACGTTACCACCTTCGGCCTCATCTTCACTTAACATCAGATGTGATTGAGGTCAAGTGCTAACCCGTTGTGCATAAATAAAAATGGAATAATTGGTTAGAATCGAGACAAGATCCGTTGTGTGAACTACAGAGGTAATCAAAATCTCATCATCGTAACAGCCCACAGGACGTCCACTGCTGAACATAGGCCTCCCCCATAGATTTCCAGAGAGACCGATTGGAAGCGGCCTGCATCCAGTGACTTTCATCAGATCGTAAGTCCTGCCCTTGCAGGTGCTTGGTCTCCATTCCGGAACTTTGGTGCCCCACGGGTACCAGTTCGTCGAGTTATATAGCATGCCCCTTTCCATTTCAACTTACTAGTTAATACTAGGCTAGGCTATGTTGCTAACTGTCGTTCTTCTACACATTTCCTCATTCTTCCTTGCATCGGCCCCGATATAACGATATACGTTATCAAATCAAATATTACAAATTTTTTTAGGATATAAAGTCGTCGATAATTATAAATGAAAATTTCGAAAACCGTCTCTATTCTGATCTTATTTTAATTCAAAAAGATTTTGAAATACGATCATTCAAACATCACTAATGTACGTGGCAAACCAGCAGTAAGGATTACAGTGTGTGAAAGGTAAAGTTCCACACTAAGTACTTAGTTAAAGTTAGAACTACGGTTGGACTGCAGTGGTGACTGGAACAAGCCAAGTTTGTAATTAGTACAACGTTTCCTTCGAATTAAAGACACGCGATTTCAAGTTACTTCAGAAATGTTCGAACTATCGATGTTCTAATACATCCGAGTTCTAGTGTTTAATGCGATGAACATCGGCTTCCTTGGGATATTTATAGTACAGCATTTGGATTATTGAACCATGAAGATCATAGATTTGAGACAACGACGTCATCCACATCAACCTAACCATCTTGACATCTAATGGACTGGTGAGGCATGATGAGAAATACCCAATGGTATGACACTCATACCTAGGGCGTTGGTATGATTCTTAGATGGCGTAGATGTCCGTGCGCAATCTATTCTAAGTACAATTACCGAAATGAGATCGGCTTGTATGCCGCCTTAGCAGAAATCATCCAGCGGCGCAAATGTGCCGTTCTTTTGGAGATCATTAATTTGCATACTTTGGCGTAGCTATGTTTGGACCGTAGTGACCAGGACCTCATAGTCTTATCAAAGAGCTATCTGAACCCCTGGGTAATGTTTGACACGCCCAAAAGTCTGGCCAATATTATGCCAAAAATACAAGCCTAGCCATACAGCGGATCAGAGACTTCTGTACAAGATTTCCCCCTCGATGAACTTGTGGCAAGATTTCTGCTTTTTTCTGAAATTTTTAAATTTAATCTTGTGTACAGTCAGCTGCAGAGAAATATGACCCCCTATTCACATTATGACTCTATGTACGGAGGATCAAGTTTCTCTACAGCTGACTGTACATGTAGAAAGGGGATCAAACATTTTTATTAACGAGTCTTAACGAGGTAAAAAGCAATCCCCTACGGACATTAATACTCTTAACTCTTTAAATACAACAATAAAAAGGACGGACATAAATAAGTAATTCTACGGACATTTTTTTTTTTTATTTAATTTTCTTGGGAAAACCAACAGCTGTTTTACAAATTATCACTTAAACTAAGAAACTGAAAGCCAATTAGAGGTTTCCACTGATAGATGATTAATACTCTTAACTCTTTAAATACAACGATAAAATGGTACCCCACAAGAAGCGATTATTTATCAAGGAATGTCCATATGATTAGTTCGGCATTTAAAATTTTATCTCCCACATCTGATAATGATGATAACCATCGGTAGCTAGAACCAGTGTTAAAACCTTAACCGTTGACACTTAGATGTTATCAACTATGATTGAGTGTTTTTGTTAAAACTTAAATTAAAACAAAACCGTAATTAAGCCAGCGACGGAGCGTAGTAAAAAATGTAGTTTATATAAGTTAGCCTTAGTATTTTTTCTAATTAAAGTTTCCTGCCGCGTGGAGTTTTTCCTGATTTGCTTTAATTATTAATTTTTCTGGACCATTGATGGATATATTACGACCTATACTAGGTGGTTAAAATAACAATTGAAACTAGATGAGTTCATATTTTGCAACTTGATCAGTTGCATAAGATGATCATGATTAATGTGTGGTTTGGGCACGTAAAAACATTAGAACCAGCCTGTCTCTTAAGGTGACTATAACTATAACCGCCTCCGCGACTCAATGTAAACAACATTGGGTTTACGGTTCGGAGGTCGCGGGTTCGATCCCCAGCGGGGTACATGTTTAAGTATTCGGTTTGGTTGGTGGTAGGGCATTTTAAATGTCCGCCTAGCTAGCTACCACCATCTTATCTAAATCTGCCGCCTAGCAGCAATGTTAATAGCATTGTTGTGTTCCGGTTGTCAAAGATAAGATAGCCAGTCCCCCAAAAGTGGATCAAAAATACATAAAATTTCGCATTAATTTTTAAATGCGGTCGCTTATAATTCTTATGAAAACTGGCTACAGTGTATACCCTTAGAGGTAGGGGCAATACTGCACTAACTGAATTTGTCTATTATACATTCAATTATTTCCAACAAGCGACACATTATAGTACAATTATATAAATAATTTTAAATGTGTATGTAAACCTATTACAGTGTTACCTCCATAACATGAAACGAAACGTCGCGTTTCAAACGCAATTGTGTTCACACGAGTATGCCATGTAGCGATGTAAAGCTCCGTGCCCATTACGTGGATTACACCACACTTGGGTGGATTTTTGGAAAGTTTGTTGTATTTACCCGACTACGGCAAAGAAAAGGAGCCTAAACACCGATTTGGATAATTGTAAGGTGTCTTAAATCGTACTGGTTCCGGGAATGCCATGAGTAGGTTATGTCATCTCGGAGATTTCCTATTGCCAAAGCCTTCTTTGTCTCATCTCATGATAATAATCCAACATCAGGCATTTTGTCACACTTGATAACAATAATAATTGATATGTCTCGACGTGATAAATTATAACAATAACTAAGAGAGATAATGGTATCGATTCGGATGTACACCAACTAAACTAAACTAAAACCAGTTTTAAAGTAGTACTGTCTCTTTCTCCATGGAACAGTACCATGCGACGGCACCATTCCAAAACTGGTTTTAGTTTAGTTGGTGTATATCCCAATCGACACCAATGTGCTATTTACAAGATTTTGAAGCATTCTTGAGCTGTTTTGTCTCTGTTACTTTTGATAATTCTATTATGGCTTATGAAACTTTAAGCAATCATAGTGAGAATTTAATATATTAGAATTTGACTATTAGGATTTGACTTATACTTCATATCGATATCAGAAAGGGTATTGAAGATAAAAATGAGCCTGTTTCAAGTAACTCTCGCAGTGCAGTAAATTATTACAACGCGGACGGTAGATAGTTGTAATAAATAAAGTCTTGTTACCTTACTATCGTCATTGCCTGTATCATCAATGAAAATTTTCGTCCTTAATCTACTCTGTATTTTATTTTACGTGGCAAAATTCAAAAGGTTGTTCCGCAGAGCTTTGTTCCATGTTTGTAACGTGTGTGTATATGCCTTAATGAAACACGCATATACGGACGCTTGAGCATGTCCTCACACAACGTTGCTCGAACACAGCCTTGTCATGTCATATTACCATCACTGTAACGTTTTTACAACAATTATTAATGAATAATTGATATCAATTCATAACATTCGTTGATAATATAAGTAATATTCTTTGGGCAGAATTTTTTATTTTATTTAGGAAAACAAACAGCAATATATGTATAAACTACTCGCAGCACAAAATACACTTAGGTAATAGTATAGATAGGTATAGGTGTTAGCGGTCTATATTTTCGCAGCTCTACGTTATATGGCGCTTATTTTATGTAATAGTGGGTTGGTGGCAGTACTCTTGCGAACTCAGCTCCTATAAGAAGCCTAGCAGACCCATGACGTTGCCGATGACTTCTGGGAATATCCTTGGTGTCCCGAGGTTTTGTGGCTTTAGGTAATGGTAAAGCCAAAATCGGTATCTACATCAAAATAATATTAGTAGTTCACTATTAGAGACTAAGATACACTTTAGTACTAAATTTTTGTTTCAATTTCGGTCACTTACACCAATCACTTAGTCCCAAACTAAGCAAAGCTTGTACTATGGATACTAGATAACGTATAAACATACATAAATATTTATATAGACATCCATGACTCGGGCAACATCATATAAACATATACCCCTCGCGGGATTCGAACCCGCAACCGTTGGTTTCGCTGACAGGTTCACTATCCACTAAACCAATCGGTCGCCTTTATACACGCTGTGTCATCCATCACATCATACCTAAAACAAGTACATTGCCGTGCATGTTCAACGTACATAGTATACAAATAAAAATACGAAATAATGTATTATTGTCAAAAATATTATTTTAGTAAATGACACCATTTCCAACCTAGATATCTATAAGTCTCTGACGTGAGCGCCTTGTGACACAAGGCTGCGCCGGCTAACGCGCCGTCGGAGCCGTTCTGCCGAACTTCGAAGCATGGATGGGAAGGAAAGGCTATGTCACCTAAAGGTTGACTCAGATACTCACCGGGCACGGGTGCTTCGTGAGTATCTGAGTCAAATCGGACGGGAGGAGACAGCACGATACCACCACTGCGCGTCCGACCAAGACTCCTCCCGACACACGCTGAAAGACGACGAGACCGGATCGGACGACTGCACGTCGCCTAAGGGTTGCGGGTGGCTAAATCTCGGAGTGATGTAGTCGTCGGACGCGACCTGGGAGAGGATGACACCCACCCGTGCGACCGGGGGGGGCAGTGTCGTTGCATCGGCCCCTGACGCGCCTCATACCTACCTCTAGGAAGGTCTAGGTATTAATTAAATCTACAATAATCTCAATGCCGAACATGATGTTCTTCACTCCATATCATCCTACGTATCCATGCACAGACAGAGTGGGACAGAATACTAGCGCCTCGCTCTTCGAGCGAAGCATTATGCTGAGTCGTTACCCATTCACTACTGTGGCACACATGCTATGTGCAATTTATGCAAATCATAGCCTAGTTCTTATTTTGTTAGTTTCCAGTTCTTAACAATGTCATTTCTAATAATGTTGTTTGTAATGTACTTATTGTTGTGTGTTTTAAGTAGTCAATACACTATTTTCTTTCTTTGTTTATTTCAAAAGTGCATATATTATCATCGACCGAGTTTTTTTAAAATACCGAATGTTTGTGTAGTCAAATTAATACTAATAGAAACTTGCTTTCAATACGTACCAATTCAATAAAATCTAGATCGTTTGATTATGTACTTATGAACACGATTGTAGGTACATAAGCACGGGTTACTAGTCTCTACTCGTAATTAGTTCCATCAATATCACTTACATCTGTAGGTAAGTGCACTTCTGTAGATTTAATAGTAATCACGATTTCTGTAGAACGCGTCCGAATGTAGATACAATTGAAATGGCCAATAGTAGTAAATGTTAGTACAAAGATTGGGTTTCCGTTACTGTTATTTAGAGACTCCCAAAACCCATTCCGGGCATAAGGAATACAACACAATATACAATCGTATTAATTCACAACTCCAGTGTTTGGTGTTCGAATCCCACAGGTACGCCCGGGTAGATAGTTGATACTATCTATTCCAATTTTGAACTAAGTAACTACGAGATACCGGTTCAAAGATTCAGTAACTATATAGCATGAAATGAATACACAAGTACCAAGCAATGTTACAACTATGTTGTGTTGAACTTATTACCTACATTGCATACAAGTTGCAGGGAGTGAATCGTGATGTGAATATGTCTCTTCACATTAATTTTGTAGGAGAAGCTACTTGGATGGCCTGTAAAAGGGGTTGGTACCAATATAACGTCACCTTTATCCCAATAGGATCGACTTTGCAACGTGTTCATATGAAAATGGTATTAGCAGTCACCCATCCCAGGATTGACTGTGCCACACGTTGCTTAACGTCGTTAATCAAAATCGAATGCGACTACGCCTCGAGTGCTTCTTTATATGCCTCACCAATTTGTAAATGAAAACCATACTTTTCGGAGGACACCAAATGATAATTTCAAATTGTATTTTTTTCTTTTATTTAATATTCATTCATGATTGCCGCAGTGACGAGCAATAAAGCAGGACTTGCTCTTTTTTCTTGATTAGCAAAGCCAAAAGGAGGGTAATGAGTTCCCTGCGTCTGTATGTCTATAGGTATGTTATAATTATATAATACCTATGTATATTACCACATACAATACAAAACGCCTGAGCCATTTGAATAAATGAAGTGTGGTTATCGTGCAAGTCCCGGAAGTGTCATAGGGTACATGACGTCGTGATAAATCCTATATGTCGGCCGCCAGTAGCCATTTTGTCACTTAAGTAAGGAGAAATTATAAACTAGGTTCGGCTGAATTCCACAGACTGCACGCGAGGGCCAAATTGTATGGCATGAGAGGCGTGCAAATGTTTATTATTCACCAGTAAGCATCTCAGGTTTCATGATCATAATTGAATTTGAATACGTTATCTATTCGCATATAGTAGCTTGCAATAATATCAACCAGCAATACTGCTGAGTCCCTACCCATTCATCACAATACTTCACGATCCTCATGTATGTCTTGTGTTTCTTAAATAAAAAAATAATTGTTTTAATTTGGATGGCGTGGCGTTACCATGGGTGAGTTATATACAGTTTTTGTCGCCATTCTCAGTTTAGTTCTACTTAACTTAAAGAAGTTCCGTGAAAGGCGGGTATAAAGTTGGGAAATTTCTTAGGCTAGGAAGCCTACCTGCATTCTCTAGTCGAGTCCAATCTACGTTGTGCTGCATCGTCGTGCGCTCCTATGACCTTACATAATAACCTTATCCTACCTACTGTTATGATATTTAAAACATCCGCGTTACCGACAGCCGATCCGATATTTGACCCGATATTTGATTAAGTAGCCATAGATAACTTTTAAAGTTATTTTATCTGATATCTAAACTTTATCGATCATATTCACGCGGCATTATACGCTAATGGTTTAATTTACATGTCATATGCATCATGGCCGACAAAACCTATTGATTGTCTTGTCGATAAGTTGAATAATAAACCGAGGTATAAAAAAATACTTTAGTTGGAATTACAGTGTGGGACTAGATTAGACGGCTGCGTGACATGTTCGCATATCAAAACATACAAGGTCTAAAATTAAATGCATTAGAATAGATACACAGGTATCAGGAGATCATTCGAGACTTCCCCCTCCGTTTTGCGAAGTAACCGATTTACAGAAGACCAATTCTGTCGACCATCGAAGAAATAGTCGAGAGGAAGGCCGCCTCCGTGGCTCAATGTAAACAACATTGGGTTTACGATTCGGAGGTCACGGGTTCGATCCCCAGCGGGGTACATGTTTTAAATACTCTGTTTGGTTGGTGGTAGGGCATTTTAAATGGCCGCCTGGCTAGCACCACTATGTTAATAGCATTGTTGTGTTCCGGTTGTCAGAGATAAGATAGCCAGTCCTCCAAATGTGTTGGGGTTCCCGGGTCAGTACGCTTCCACCTTCGACCTCATCTTCACTTAACATCAGGTAAAAGAGGGATCGCCCCAATACAACTCGTTGATGTGATAGGGCTAGCTTTACCAGGCTCAGCACTCTCTCCAGTCTGTTTTGCCAATGTTACCGCCGCTGTAATTGCATACTGTTTTCGGCTCAATTCGCCCGCTTTGACACATGCACTTTTCGAAACATCTGTGTATGGAAAGGTCAGCGACCTGTTTTCCCAGTTCGGTCACTGTCTGAGCACTGGCTGCATCGTCTCTATGGTTCTAAGGCCGGCGCTTGAATGCTCAAGCCTCTTTTTCCATTCTTCTATATGGACCCGGTGAAACTCTTCAGCCTAGCACAATGTTAGATAACACACTAATCACCTTTTAGTTTTGCAACGAAGTAGTTAAATAAGCAGGTGATTTGACCACCTTTCCGCGACTTCTGTATATGTTTTTTCACCATCATCATATCAGCCACATGACATCCACTACTGAACATAAGCCTCCCCCATAGAATTCCAGAATGACCGGTTGGACGTGGCCTGGATCCAGCAATTTCCCGTGACCTTTATCAAGTCGTCTATCCACCTTATGAGTGGACGTCCACGCTGCGCTTGCCGGCGCGTGGTCTGTTCTCGAAAACTTTAATGCCCCACCGGTCATCATTTCTTCGAGATATGTGTCTGCCCACTGCCACTTCAATTTGCTAACCCCCTGGGCTATGTCAGTGACCTTCGTTCGCCCCACAGATATCTTTATTCCTGATTCAGTGAAACCCCGAGCATCGTTCTCGCCATAGCTCGTCGCGTGACTTTGAGCTCTCTAATGAGGCCCGTAGTGAGAGAATTCGTTTCAGTTCTGTATATCTTTAACTGAGTCCTATTCCGAGCCCTAAGAGAACTTTTTTTTGAATTCGAGAACTTGTCTCTCGATAATATTTAATTATTATAAAAATTTCACGTTAAGCAAGTTGTTTCTATTATACTATACTATATCGACCCGCCCCGACTTCGTACGTGTGCAATGATTTTCTATAAATATAAAATGCATGATAACATAAACCTTCCTGAATAAATTCCCTAAATGAAAGTGTAAACCGTAGTTTTTAAAGCGCTTATGATATACTGTAATATTTGTTGGAAATCTAATTAGGAAATAGGAAGGTGTAATCGAATTTAGAACATTTAGATTCCTATTTAGTGGATGGGAAGGTCCCGAACGCACTACCTACATCTTAAATGCAGAGACTAATTCCGCACATATAGCTAGCAGGCTTGATTCTGTTAATTCAATTATCCCTACTTCAACCAGAAATGTATGACGAATTAGTCTCTGCTTTTAGCATGGTGTAATAAGCGCTTCCTATCGCTTTCCTAATTATTGTACCTAATTAAATTTCTCACAAATACGATATTGTAATAAGCGCTCAACTAAGCGCACAGACAGACGCAGATAGTAACTTTGTTTTATACTTTAGAAACTACAAACAATGATTGAAGACCGATGTGTCACTACACATCGGTCTTCTACCCTACCCACTGGTAGTGACCTTGCCTTTGAAACTAACGGATGCTGGTTCGAATCCTGCTAGTCACGACAACGAGAAAACGAGGTTTAGAGGAGAATGGATGCTCGTATAAATATTTATCCAGTCTCCATATAGTACAGCCAATTCCGTAGGCTACGGTCGGAGGTCCGAAAAAAGCTATATTTAATTAAAAGAAATTACAAAACACTTATATGTCTGGTTTAGGGACCAATTCGAAGTATGAATATGGAATGACTCAATAATGGACCGTCGACACTTCGCTGCGAAGCGTAAGCGCTTTGTGTATGGATGTATTGGAGTTATGCTAGATCGGTGGTCATCCTTTGTCTGATATGGGACTTGGCTATTGGTGTGAATATCTGAAACATTTATTATTTATTGTTATCCTTAGTTAATTTAACAATAATAGAGTTGTTCATATTTTAAAATTAAACGAGCTGTGTCCATACGCAATTGTAAAACGGACTGTTGACAAAGCGTTTCCTTATTATGAAGTCTAGATTTAACATTCAATTGTTAGGGACAGTCTAATTGTATTGTAACTAAGCTCAAGGCGTAATCATAAAATGCGTGTAATTGTACATACTTAAAAACAAAAAAATTTATCATTTTTAAGATTCCGTACATACTTTAGAAAAAAGCAAACCTTTCAAGTGTGTATCAAAGCCCTTTTCTCAATGACGACTGAAAGTATCAAATTGAAATTAGTACTAAAGTCTGCGGCCATATTGTTGTAGCGCAACAAAAAAGTATCTTTCAAAGCATACTTTACACTCACTGAAAGATCATGGTGGGTAGATAGATTAGGACCTGGATTAACATATAGGCTATTTTTTTTGGTGAACCGATTTCGATAAAATCTTTAACGCGCTAAATGAAAACATCCATCTCTGGTGGACTTGTTCGTATTAATCAAACAAACATAGGCCCAAACATATGCCTCTAGCGGTATTCGAACACGCGACTTTCCATTTCTAACCACTACACGAAACAGGTAGTCTAGATCTATAACTAAACACATATAAGTTTGTCGGTTTAAGAAGTTTGACAACGGTGATATTAGGTACAAACCCCTCAGGGCAGGTAGTGAACAACAAGGTCTTCCTTTATGGAAGCTTTGGTGTTAGTTGGACATACTAAATCACTACGACGAGTATTTTAAGGGATTATTTTGTATTCTAAAGAATAAAGAATTTTTTATTTGTACTACTTCGTAACATCTCTGTTATTATTCGTACGCTCAGAGGGCGAAGTGTGAGTTTTGTTTCGACTTAACTTTACTACCGCGGTCACGTTTACGTGACGATTTGTATGAAGAAATGTGCAGCGCCTCTAGCGGATAGTTTGCAAAAAGATTTTTTTCATAGATACTTTTTGCGTAAACGCGAACACGATGGTAAAGTTAAAAAACGAGACAAAACTCGCACTTCGCACACAGAATACAGAACAACGTACACTAACATAATATAAATCTAACTAGTCAGTCTAATATTATAAATGCGCAATTTTTAATGTTTCATTGTAGCTCAACCACGACGGAACGAATATACGAATTGGGTGGAAATTTGATCCACAGGTAGAATATATCGCACCTTTGCGACAATACTGTGACATCTGGGAAAATCACTTTTTTTTATTATTGAATAATCGAAACCGCCGTATCAAACTGTATTATCTACAAAAAGGTGGCATTTTTTAAGCCTATAACGGCCGATCCGTGTGTGGAACAGAGAAAGCACTAGTGGGGCATTTCATTTTAGTGTTCTCTCTGTCGCACGAGTCTTTCAATTCAAAAACGTGACCCCTCAGTAGCCACTAGACACGCGACGGGTGAAGTGCTGCCGTATTTCTGGAAAAACGTGACATTACCACCATACCACGATTAGCTTGAAAAGGTATGTTTTTACTTCATTTAAATTTTATTTTATTGACTGTGGTATTTTTATTTACCTCCGTTTTCTTGAAAAAATTTAGATGTGTTTGAGTTGATACATTAACACATATCACGTTGTTGAAGCAAATATATGAATTTTTAACTGTGATACGTTACAATGAAACGTTATTGATGATAAACAAATTTTTAATACTAATACTTATTTATTGTTGTTCCGTTTTTTCTAACATTCTGAAAACTTCACTAAAAACATTTAATTATACCACGTTATAATCGCTAAGTTAAATACAAATTTGGAGTTATCTTTTCAGATGGAATCACGGTCTAAGAAGCTAATTCAATTAGCAATCCAAAAGAAGACTCATTGTAATGATGACAACCCTGTTCGTACATTCATTCATAAGCGGGAACATTCGTTCACTGATATTTTTGACGACAACAATACTGTTATTACCAGCTTCCAAAGTGTGGAGTTTGATGATGTTTCTCCCGGTACTTCAAAGATTGCAACAGGTATAATATAAGTTTGACCTCTAAGTGTAAGTGTATGTGTGTGTGTGTGTGTATGTGTGTATGTGTGTGTGTGTGTGTGTGTGTGTGTGTGTGTGTGTGTGTGTGTGTGTGTGTGTGTGTGTGTGTGTGTGTGTGTGTGTGTGTGTGTGTATGGGTGTGCGTGGGTGTATGTGTCTGTCTGTGGCACCGGAGCTCGTAAACGGGTGAACTGATTTGGATGAGGGTATTATTGTGCGTTGATTAATTATCAATCTCTGTTTTAGGCCAAAATAATGACACACTCTCCAAACAACGTCGTGTATCATCAAGTAGCACCTCCAGCAGTTCATCAAGCAACTCATCAAGCAGTGGTCCTTCTTATTATGAAGGTAACATCATAATTCATTCAACGTAATTAGATAATACTTTAATAATTCAGTAGGTGTAATGAAATTGAGTAGGTATAACTTATATCTAAGACTAATTAATGACATTATTTACAGATACCGACGATTCAGTTAAAGACCCAGATTATAATATAAATAAAAACTCAAAAGTCAATGGGAGTTCTTCTAACTCTGAAGACGAAGGTGATTTTCATAAACGCCCATCTAATGTCATCACATCGAACCTCAAAGAACCTCATGATCGTAGAGTAGTAAATTCTACTTCAGGTAATGTTGACGCTGACAACCTTGATGATAATATTATATCAGACCATAATTTAAACACGGCTGATCCACATTTACTTAATTCCACTGACGTACCAAACTCACCTATAACAGAAACCGAATCTACAGTACATAATCTCGATACTCAAACGGACTGTGCAATAGCCGATTGTAGCCCAACTAAGAAAGGAAAGAAAAGACAAAGACAAGAACAGAACTGGAAGAAAAACATTACGAAAAAACTAAGAAACAGCGGGCAGTCTTATCAATCCACTAAAAGGGTTATACCGGAACGCCAACTCAGACCACCTTGCAAACAAAATTGCAGATTTAAGTGTCAGTCAAATTTTACGGAAGAACAACGACAGCAAATCTTAAAAGAATATTGGGAATTGGGAAATATTGAGAAGCAATGGTCTTTCATTGCAAATAGTGTTGATGTTGTAGTTCCGAAACATCGTTACGTTAAAGTGGATTCTGATGGAAATATTGCTCCTATTCGTGAGAATAATCATGCTTTCTGTTTGGTTATTTCCGGTGTGAAGATAAGAGTATGTAAACTCTTTTTCAAGAACACTTTGGCAATTAACAATCGGCCTATAGAGACAGCTTTAAAGAAAAAAAATTATAACACCAACATAAGTTCTATGAAGGATAACCGTGGATCTCACAAAAATCATAAACAAGTAGATGAAAGCATCAAAAATGGAGTTAAGAAGTTTATTGATTCTATACCGAAAATTGAGTCGCACTACATCCGTGCTAATTCAAAACGGCATTACATTGATGGCAGCAAAGCTATTACAGATCTTCATAGAGACTATGTTGAACTATGCAAGTCTCAAAACGAGCCTTATGCTAATTACATAATGTTTTATCGTATATTTACAGAAGATTTTAACATATCTTTCTTTATTCCGAAGAAAGACTTGTGTGATGTTTGTGAAGCGTATAACAACTGCATTATTGAAGAAAAGGAATCAAAGAAACAAGATTACGAAACACACATTCGTGAAAAGCAAATGTCACGCTCTGAAAAAGAAAGCGATAAGAATAACAAAACCATTTTAGTCGCTGTTTATGATTTACAAGCGGTCTTTCAGTGCCCTAAGGGTGACATCTCCGTTTTTTATTATAAGTGTAAGCTTAATGTCCTGAATTTAACTATTTACAATATTCAGAATAATGTTGTAGAAAGCTACGTATGGGACGAATCAAATGCTAATAGAGGTGTTAATGAAATCGCTACTTGTGTGTTCAATTACTTGAAAAAGGTATCAAGGGCGGCAAAAGATCTTGATGTTGTATTCTATTCGGATAACTGTGCTGGCCAACAGAAAAACAAGTTTATGTTTGCTATGTACTTATACGCAGTGCAAACTTTACCAAACTTAAAGTCAGTTACGCATAAATTTTTAATAAAAGGACACTCACAAAACGAGGGAGACTCTGCTCATTCGCAAATAGAAAGAGAAGTCAAAAGACAACTCAGATCAGGTGCTATGTATACTCCTGATGCATTTATCGGTGCTATAAAAGCTGCGAGAAAAAAAAGCGAGCCTATGCATGTCAATGAAATGTGCTATGATGACTTCTACGACTGGAAAAGTTTATGCAACCAAATGAACTTTGTGATATCAAAAGATGACAATAAGAATTCAATTAAGACGACAGAACTAAAAATTATTAAAGTGCAAAAAGATAATCCCGACTCTATATTTTTTAAGAAATCGTATGCGGACGAAGAGTTCAAAAAAGCCATAGTATTGAAGAAGAAACGGAATGGTGACATGAATACTGAATTGAAAAAGGTTTATACTGAAAAACCTGGACTACCTGAAAGAAAAAAATCTGATCTCATGGATTTGGTTAACAAAAATCTTATCCCAAGATACCATAGGCCATTTTATGAATCTTTATAATAAGTAATTGAGATTAATATGTGCAAAATACTTAGCATTCGTAATGTAGTATTTTGTTTGACTGATTTTATACTTTTATTTGGAGTATAAGGGAACTGATTAATAACAAGTAAATTAAAACACGTGAAATTCCTATTAGTTAAGTAAGATGTTAAGAAAACTTTTTATTTTTGTTAAAGAGCTCAAATTGTTACTGATTGACAGGGTACAGTGCTCATTATTGTCATTAAAAATGTGATAATTATGATTAATTACTCTAAGTGTATTTAAGTATGTTTCTAATTACGAGGCATGTTCGTGCTTATACAGTGAGTTGTGTTTTGTGTTTTGTTTCCAACAATTTAAGAAAGATTTTAGTTTTGTTATTATTTTTAATACCTAATTTTTGTTACCCATGTACAACATAATCGTATTATGTTTCAGCCTTACTGAAAAAAAAAAAAAAATATTAAAAGTTTTTGATTTCTATATAGTTTTATTGTTATTTATCGCAGCATAACAAACCAATTAATATCATCTTAAATGTGACAAGTCAATTTAAAACCGCATAGTATTTATATATTTCCAGGAAAAACGTGATATATGCTTCGTTTTTTTTATATCCTATTTTAATCCTGCATTCTAATAATTTGAGGACTTTTACCCATATTTTCAGATAGGTTATTAGTTAAACTATAAAATTAACCCAGATCCGATAATAAAAAAGTTACTCAATTATATTTTATATTCGCTAGAATGTTTAAAAATGCTCTCCTGTAAAATCGCAACTTTGGAGATAGCACAGTTTTGTCGCAAAGAAGCGATATCTTGAAGCTATAGTATATTTATAAAGCAAAGCGTTGTTTTATAAATATACTACTGTGTAGCGACACAGCGTCAATATCCGGGAAGCTAATGAATGAGCAACCGGTGAACAAAACATAACTGACGGACATTGTAGTCATTATTTCCTAATTGTTTTTATTTGACGTTTCTGACATAACAATTAGTGTTGACATAACATAACAAAAGTCACAGATAATATATTGTGCATTTTGTTTAAGTGATTGACTTTTTTATTTAGTGCCAGTAAAAAAAAATCGGCGAAATCGGACTCGCAAATTGACGTTTTCGTACCAATTTATTGCGTTCCATCAGTACATCTCGACTGTAAAAAATAATTTTATTTTTATTAGACAAAAGTTTTTCATATTTTAAATAAATAATAACATTTTGTTAACTACCAAACTATAAATATATAAACGGACATAAAAATCAAAGCATTTCATCGGAGTAAATTTCAACTTTAGCTAGAGGTCTTTAAAAATTTGTCCAGACGTATCACAGTATATAATATGTAGTCCGATTTGAGTAAACTAAACGTTTTAACGCCTTGTTGGATTAAAATCGGTTATGCCGTTTGAAAGAGCTTTCGCTTTTAACACAGTGTTTGGTGTATTTCGTATAATCTCGTAGGCAGTCTTTTGATGGTTTTCCGACTTTTCATTTTTTAATATTTCAGATTAAACTCGGAGATAGATTCTTAGTCATGTTTTGGGAACCGGTTAAGTAGTTTTTAAGCCTTTAACACAGTTTTTTGGTGTATTTTGCATAATATATCTTTCGAAGGATTTCCAAATTTTCTTTTTTTTATATATTTAAGATTCGGAGAGAGCTTCTTGGTTATGTTTACTTAAGCCATTAGAAGATATTTAATATTTAACACAGTTGGTTTGGTTTATCTGGATGATATAATTATGTATGATATAAAGCGAGGAAGGCAACCCAACGCATATATGCAAAAGAACTTGGCTAACTCGGCGTTTCAGCAAGGTCTAGGGCGATGGTATAGGACATAAAGTTACCATCATACACATCATCTGACCTCTTTTCCAGTCGTAGCAGTTTTCCGTTCCACTGAACCGAGGAGAGGGAGGACGAGTGTGTGCGCCTGCGTTTGCGCGAATGCTAGCTCACCTTAAATATCCTGCGCATCTGACCGCTTCATAT
Organism: Oegoconia quadripuncta; assembly: GCA_949316235.1. Lineage (NCBI taxonomy): Eukaryota > Metazoa > Arthropoda > Insecta > Lepidoptera > Autostichidae > Oegoconia > Oegoconia quadripuncta. The sequence continues at coordinate 21,619,571 of OX438746.1, forward strand.
CATCATGATATAATTGCCTGATTTCTCGGGAATTTTCTATTTTTTTTTTAAATTATAGTTATATTTATTACCAATGGTTTTGTGTAATCATGGTTCGTTAGAGATGGCAACAATATTACATTAACTGACAGTACATAAATAGAAACGACACTTCTAATAAAGTTCAATATAGATGAAAATAACCATAATATATCTTACCATATTAGTGAAAATTGGCCATCAGCTTTGAATGCGTCATAGTAGAATAGCGTGGGCTGCATTGTATGGCTGTCACTAATACATATCTGATCATACAGGAAACGACGAGCTCATTGTATTGACAGCTCACTTACGTAACAAAGCCTGTTGGCTGCTTACGCCCTATTGAATAGTCCGTGACATAGCTTTATCTATTGATTGAGTATCTAGATGTACAGAGTGCTGCTACAAATTATCATAGATGAGGCAGAAATGTGGTTACCTCCAAATACTTAGTATAAAACAAAATCACTATTATCGTCTGTGTGTTTGTCCGCTTGTGTAAACTACGTGATGGATTTTGATATTATTTTCACTATATTTATTTAATTGTTCCGGAAGGTTTTTAAGAATTTTGCGGATGCAGTTGCGAGCGGAAATCCATCTTCATTTGAAATTATAATAGAACCTAACACGTATATGTGATGCGTAGAATTTTTGGCCATAATCCTCCACGCAGGCCCAGTGCGGATTGGTGAATTTGGGTTGGACTAGTGGCAAGTGTTTTAAGCCCAATTGAAAACAACCTAACGGCCCCTCGAAACACGGAGATACTACCAGTGGTCACCCATCCAAGGACTGACCGCGTCAGACATTGCTTAACTTCGCTAATCGAAAACGAATAGCGAATGAGACTGCGCCACGTGGCCACTAGTCTCACCCAAATTCGCCAATCCGCACTGGGCCCGCGCGATGGATTATGGCTCATACCTTCTCCCAGTGAGAGGGGACGGTGCCCCAACAGTGAGGACATTATTGATTACCTATGAAATTGGTGTTTTGTATGAAGAATTTCATTAAGACTGTTTTTGATTTTTTTTGGGAACGGCAAATCCAAATTTAGCTAAACTTTGTGTGTATTATTTTATTTTTATTTTTTTATTTTTTATTTTATTATCGGATAACATTAAGTTAAGTATAGGCAGCGTTAATTTTTAAAAGTAACCGCTTTATAAAAGTTTCAGAGAATCTAAGAAATGATTATGGGAAGCACATGAAAAGAGCTCTGTTCAAATTTTTTTAAAATGTGTATTGTTCTTTTGTGTTGTTGTAATTCACGTAGTTTATGTTTAATTTTATTATTAAAAATTCAATTGTATCTAATGTACCCAGTTTCTGGAAGGTATTGATTTCTTTGACATTTATTTAATTTCTGAACATGTTTCATATAATATTGTTTAATGACTACCGCTACAAATATTTGCATGTCGTGGTTACTTATAATTAAGGTGGCGCATGCACTGTGTACAATTGCGTTTTTGCCACATTGGACTGGTATGTGTCAATCTTGTTAGTAATCCTAAAAATTAATAAATAAATAAATAACCTCCGATCCAAAATAAGGAGTGCCATAAGTTTGAAGCCATTGCCTGTGGATAGTAGCACCGAAACAGCTGAACGGATTCGATAGTGGTTTTTTTAAGTTGGTAATAAAGAGATGATGTTTATCCACGTTTGATGGAAATAGATTCAGCCGTTTTCAAGAAATTTATCTTTTGACAGGCTGTGATAAATCATAGCTCGGTCTCGGTCTCGGGGGTTTTCAAAAATTTACTATAGCGTTTGTATCTACTACTTTGATCTTTAATAGCTAGTACTAAGTCTTATTATATATCTTCAAAACTTGTTTCAAAAGAATCTCATCTTAGTTAATTTTTGTTTGTGAATTTGGACCATTTCTACAAAGCCATTTATATATTTCGTAGCTATATCGCGAGTTATGAGAACTTGACGACATCTGTGCCACTATTTCTCGTTAGAGATGTTATGAATGAGTATATGGCTCAAAGACATTTGTTAACGTAGACTTGTAGTCATTGCCTAAGTGTAGTCGTATTTCTCTCAGTTTAAAATCCGAATAGCTAGCAGTAGCAACCACACTTCATTTGTTTCTATACATAAGTAGATACATGTACTTAACGTCACGAACTTTATCCCAAATGAGGTGGAGAAATTTTTCTTTTTAAATCTTGTTTAAAGAGTTAGTCATTTCGTTCGTTCGAAATCCGCAGTTTGAATACCTTGAAGCACCACCAGGCGATTGCTCATGCAATGGGCTAGTCAAGGAGGTGCTAAACTTTGAGCTAATTTGTCCCGACAGGCCACGCGAAAGATGTTTGGAAGGGCCACTGGCATGGCTTTGCTCTGGAAGCGTAGAAGCTTGACCGTACGATCCTTAACTCTGGTCAAGACTAAACGGACATAGCCAAGTAAACAAGCGCTGCAATCTGTAGATTATAATTAAAATAACATTAAACTTTATCCCAATTTCTTGTAAAAGAAACAATCCCTATCCCCCTAATTGTAACATAACTCTCGGTAAAATTATTAACTCCGTCTCGTAAGTGTGAAATGTTACACCTACTGTACTATTCCGTTCTTATTATTCTAGGAAGAAAGTATATCTTCAAAATTAATTTCAGGTTGCTAGAAGTGTCAATTACCTCCAGACCTGTATTGCCATCGCAAGCGTTCGTAACCAAGCAACGAAAGTTCGCAGCCTTGCATGCCAGCAAAACTTCAAATAAATTATGTATAAATAACAATGAGCTATTTTCAAACGCTGCTTCTTAGAGGGCTTGGTTTTATTTCCTCATCTCTGCCCAAATCAACGCGGCGAATCTATTTTGCATTAAATATTTTTTTTAGCACAGCGGACTAGCTCTTGACCTCAATCATAACTGATGTTAAGTGATCGTGAGACGCTCATTTAGCACCTCCAACTTGTTCGGGAGACTGGGTATCTTATCTCAAACAACTAGGCCACAACAAGCTATCAACATTACTGCATGCGGCAGACTTACCCATGGTGATAGCCAGGTGGTCATATAAAATGTCACAAACCTATTTAAGACTGTATTCCCCTGGAAATTGAACCCGCGACCTCCATTTTGTAATACTGTTTCCAGTGATCCACGGAGGCGGTTTGTATTCCGATTTCAACTTGATATAATAGACTGGTTATTAATTAATGTTGTACTTCAATTATCGAGGGCTTAAATCGACTACAACTATGTTACATTGAGATGGTATCAATTATGTGGTATGCCCTTATTGAGTGATTGATGTTAAGGCGACGCAAATCGATTCACCTAAATAATTGAGGCGTTTTTCTTACAAATAACGCGAAAGGTAGCAATTAGTTAGATTATATAGCATAAGGATCGTCGTCAAATTGTCGTGTCATGGTCACTGTGTTTGCATACTCTGGCGCACGTTTCATCTCTATATTTAGAACGTGAGTAATGTGATTGGTAATTATTATAGGAAAATTAGTATTCTTGGTAACAGTTGTCTGCTTGTGTGACTTCAAATTATAAGAATTTATTTCAATCTACTGGAAATAATCCAAGCAACTACAGTTTCGGAAAGAGAAACCTTCAGTGGTACAAGAAACCGAATTGCGAATTTGTGACAGATTAGTTGCCAGCCAACAATCAATGATTTTAAACCACCCCTGTAGCCCACCGACAGCTACGGAACCCTAACAATTGTACTAAATTACCGACTTTAACAATTATATATATATATATTTTATTAAAAACTGGTTTCGCGTTTGGCTACAATCTCACCTGATGGAAAGTGACGATGTAGCCGAAGATGTATCATGCGCCCCCAGTAAATGTCTATTCACTCTCGACTTGAAGATCCCAAGGTTGTAAGTGTCGGGAAAAACCGACGCGGGCAGTGAGTTCCATACCTTAGCATTCCGCATTATAAATGATGAAGCAAAGAGCTTAGTGTTATTCCTCTATGGTGCGGATGGTCGGTATGTTGACAACATATGGAAACATATATTAACATCATCAGCCCGTAAACATCCCACTGCACGCATATAGGCCTTCCCTCGTATAATGAGGGAGAATGGGCCACAGTCCACCACGCAGGCCCAATGCGGGTTGGGGACTTCACATGCTCTTGAATTTTTATTTCTCAGGCATGCAGGTTTCCTCACAATGTTTTCCTTCGCCGTTTAAGAGCAGTCGGATAAATGTACATAAATAATTAGATTTAATTTAAAAACTCATTGATACATGGCCTGCATGCGTGGGAATCGAACCCGGACCTCCCAAATTGGAAGACCGCATCTTAACCGCTGAGCCACCGACGCTAACAATTATATTATAACTAAAATATAATATTAACTACTAAAGTAACACAATGCGAGCACATGCCAGTATAATAAAATAATAATGAAATGTTGTCCTAAAGCGTATAAGGGATTTAGAAATTCCCCAATGTCCGAAACGAGAATGTCATCCAGATCAACAACTAGTACAACCGCCTCCGTGGCTCAATGTAAACAACATTGGGTTTACGATTCGGAGGTCGCGGGTTCGATCCCATCTGGAGTACATGTTTAAGTACTCGGTTTGGTTGGTGGTAGGGCATTTTAAAATGTCCGCCTGGCTAGCTACCACCATCTTATCTAAATATGCCGCCAAGCAGCAATGTTAATAGCATTGTTGTGTTCCGATTGTCAGAGATAAGATAGCCAGTCCCCCAAATGTGTTGGGGTTACTACGCTTCCACCTTCGACCTCATCTTCACTTAACATGAGGTGTGATTGAGGTTAAGTATTAAACCGTCGAGCATAAAAAAAAATAGTAGCATGACAGGCGAGATAAACGTTTTTGTCAAGCGAGATAATATTTATCCTGCTCATTCACTTTCACGAAATATATAACTATTCCACTCTCACTCCTACGTCGCACGCGACAAACCATGTCATGCTACGGGGGCAGCTGTGCTAAACGGTAAATATCTTAGAACCGGCTAAATAGATTTCGAAATCGATCCAGCATGGTTCAGATCAAAATCATAAATACCAACTTTCGAAAATCACAAAATCGTTATCAAATCGGTTTACCCATTTTGGCGCTACAAAGCCACAGATACATACCAGACATAGGCATCGAACTTGTAACACCTTTGCGTCGGAGGTTAGTAATAGGTTGTAGTATGTTTTCTACTAAAATTCTGGTTTATAAACTATAATATAGGTACATAGATAAAAAACGTCATGACATTTATCCCAAATGGAGTGGTCAGAGATATCTCAAACATTAAGAGTTTTAATGCTTGAAACAGCATCCATTGTCCAGGTAACGAAATATACAGAGTCCTTCGCCAAGTCTATAGATGTTTTTTGGTGGAAAGTCCCTTAGTCGCTATTTACGACACCCACGGTAAGTGACGGGTATCGAAACCACACAAGAAAGGTAAAAGTCGAATATATTTTTAAATAAAACAATAGTATGTAAACACCGTAACCATTTGCACACGAAAACCACGCTAAATAACAACTGACAATAGCAACCAACTGATAATTAATGTATTTGCTGTCACGGAAAATATCTCAGGCCTGCAATTATACCGAACAAAATATTGTGTTATAATTAGTTCATTATGTCAAAATATTAGGAACATACATAATAACAAATTGTTATGTGCGTAGGTAAGTACATTATTAACAATTACCTTGACAATACGAAAGGGAAATATATGTATTTTAGTTGCTTGTAGCCGAAGGCATAGGAAATTAATAGTCCAATATTAATGCGGCACTAATCTTGTAGATAGATACTATTTATCAAATATTAAGACGTTATTAGGCCATGTTTAGTTAATTGTAGATTATGTAGGACTTCAATTAACTATGACATTTCAAGTGGAAGAAAGTTAATTTTTGATTAGTAAATGAATATATTATTGTTACATATATACATAACGTCACAACCTTTATCGCAAATGGGATGGTCAGAGATATCCCAAAGATTAGCGTTTGTGTGTTCCAAACATTAAGAGGGTTTATCCCGCACGGTATTCCATACAAACTTCTAAGTAAAATTTTTCGAAATGAATGTACCGATTCTAATGAAGACGACCTGTTTGGTGTAGTGGTTATTGAGTGCTATACAAAAAGGTCGCGGGTTCGAATCCCGCTAGGGGCATATATTTGTATGATGAATACAGACATGTGCTCCCGAGTTATGGATGTTTTTCATTTATTTATGTATTTATTTCCAAAAAAAAAAGTGTTTGTATAGTTTATCAACCATCTGGTATCCATATTACAACCCTAGTTGCTTAGTGTGGAACTAGATGGCGCTGTGTGTATGTGCAAAGATATTTATTATTATTATTATTAATAATGAATCTTTACATACATAAAGCACTTACATAAAACTAAGAAGTTATTAGAGAACATTTCTGAAAAAGTTTACTGAAACTAAATAAGAGCGATTTAAAAAAAATGAGTTTGAGTTTTATGAGAAAAAAATAGGGCATATTAAGTAAGTGAAATAGAAATTATTGGCATAGGCAGTTCTGAATCTAAACCAATTTTTTTTTTCAAAAACGCATGCGCCGTCCTGTGATTGATGTGCGATTGGCGTGATTCTTGGGGTTCCTATCATGCGAAATTTATTTGGAAATCATATTTTCTCCGAGGTTTCTTTATTTTTTTAATTTAATGATGTAATTATGTGGAATAGGCTACACACACGACCGTCACGTGACACAATTAACATGTTATTTTATGATAGTTTTGAAAAAATAAATTAAACTACCTATGCCAATACATTCTATTTCACTTACCTAATATTCCCTATTTTTTTCCCTTCCGGTAAAAAAACTGATCCAGTATACTTTTAAATTTGGTATTTTGAAAATGTTTTCTACCAACTTTTTAGATCTATGTATCATGTTTCAACGTATAAAGTTTCATTAGAATTGGTCTATTTATTTCAGAAAATTTGGATTTGAAAGTTTGTATGGAATGTCGTGTGGGATAAACCCTCTTAAAAGTTTAAAGCTTGATTCTATATCCACGGTTCACCTTTCGAATATACAGAAATGCAGACGTGAAGGGACAATGATCCCATCGCCGTTAAAACGCGCAAAACTGTGGATGTTTATTGGTGGAAAGTCTCATTGTCGCCTTTTACGACACGGAAAAGACAGGTTGGTTCTATTATTTTGACGTGCCGAATCTACACAGCACTATTTAAGTAATAAAGTTTGAGTAAGCACATTAGGCTCAGCGGTTAAGAAAAAAAAGTATTTATTGCCAACAAATACAGAAAATTTCGTAGGTATAACATTTAGCATGATTAAATGTATTTGTGGCAAAGGGATTGGGCGTCAGCATTTACTGCCAATATGTCGTAAGGCAATCGACAGCGCTGGTTTTCAGCGCAACCCCTCTCTCACTTAGGTTTTCAAAATAAAAAACAATACAGTCAGGCGCGTTCCCACATACACTTATATGTGTGAGGAAAAAGACGCGGTCTCCCAATTTAGTAGGTTCGGGTTCGATTTCTAGGCATGCCATACCAATGAGTTTTTAAATTTAATTTAATTTCTTAAGTGCATTTATCTGACTGCTCTTAAACGGTGAAACAAAACATCGCGTGGAAACCTGCATGCCTGAGAAATAAAAATCAAAGGCATGTGAAGTCCCCAATCCGCATTGGGCCAGCGTGGTGGACTATGACCTATACTCCCTCATATACGAGGGAAGGCCTATATCCCTGCAGTGGGATGTTTACGGGCTGGTGATGAAGCATATATTTCAATGTGGGATACATTTAAATAAATGTTTTATACAGAGTGTAAATTTAAGTACTAATAAACCATAAACCACACATGGTATTCTTTATTGCACCAAAATATTACAATAACAGAGTACAAACAAGAGGTCACGTACAAAGATGGGCTTATCTCTTTAAGAGATCTCTTCCAGCCACCTGAGCATTGAAATAGGAAACTTAGTAAATTTTTGGTTTAGCAGTAGTTTGGTAGTAGTTGAGTACATTTCATTTACTCTACAAAAGAACCTATTAATTTTAGGTATTAATTTATCTTTCAATTACGTGCAACTGCGGTGGAAAACTAAGCAGGTTGTAATTTACATAATAAAAAACTATCGAAACATACATTTTCTGCGTTTAATGAAACACATTTAAGTAACCCCATACATGATTTAAAAATTAAATGTACTTGGAATTTACATCCTGTAGCTATATACAACCAGCTTTCAGCCCACCGCATCACCCGCATTACTTTATCGCAGATTTTTCATGATAAAAAGTAGCCTATGTTTTTAGACGGATAGGCAAGTAAGATAGCCATTTCCTCATTACAGATTTCTGGGTTCACTCGCTTACATATTCGGCATCATCGTCACTTAATATCAGGTAAGATAATATCAATAGCATGGCCAAAAAAAACTTAGCTAAACGCTCTCTATTCCTATTAGTACCTGTTTCAGTATTCAAAAGCTTTGTCCGAATTGGAGGTTGTTATCAGAGGTGCAGGTAGAACAATTTTTCATTCCTAAAATTCCATATATTACGAAAAGTTAACGTAGACAGTGGCGGTAAATTAAAAAATCTGACAGTTTTATGGACATTCGTAATATCTATACGGTTGTACATTTATAATGGACAATTCCAGATATTATGTGGGTTGTATAGAAAAGCCGGCGTTGCTTTTAGGGAATTAGTATTTTTACTAAAAGGTAATGTAATGACTATGTTTACACTCGTACTTCTCTATTTTTTATTATTAACCGCCTCCGTGACTCAATGTAGACGATATAGGTTTTACGAATCGGAGGTCGCGGGTTCGATGCCCCATGTTTAGTACTTGGTTTGGGGTGGTAGGGCATTTTAAATGTCCGCCTGGCTAGTTACCACCATCTTGTCTAAGTCTGCCGCCAAACAGCAATGTTAATAGCATTTATGTTAGGGTAGTTAAGATGGGATTTCCGGATCAGTAAGCTTCCACCTTCGGTCTCATCTTTACTTAACATCAGGTGTGATTGAGGTCAAGTACTAACCCGTTGTGCATAAAAAAAGTTAGTTTTGTGAATGAACAGATTTTTTTTAAATTTTATTACTGAGAGTCAATGACTCAAGTTAAGGCAGAGAGATTCTCTCTATGTGGTCTCTGAAACCTATGTAACCAGCTATGTAAAACGCGACGTTCTTCAGGCAAAGTGTTTCTATGATGTTAAGGAATATTTAAATTTTCAGAATGCTATATCAATTGTCACAAATCATATTTGGCACATTATCAGACCTTATGAACTGTATTCTGACAAATAAATAATTTCTTTCTTTCTGTTTAGACTTTCTTACAGAACGGGATAAATACCTAGATCCTGGAAAAGGTGTAGTTGTGCGGATCAGATCCATTGCAATTATTATTTTCTTGATAAGGTTTTAAATTTTCTCCCCCTTTTTTATTTAAATTAAAATGATTTGAAAAAATGATAAAAATAAAGATTCCAAAGATTGTAAGGAGGCCAAACGTAGAGTCAAGTTTTAAACAGTCAGCCAAACAATATTTCAGCCAACTTGGGAAGCTATTTAAATAAATGGGATTTTTTATTATTCAGTAACTAGTTTTGGAGAGTCATCTGTGTAATTATTTTCTATAGAGCGAAATTTATCGGTTTACATTTCTGTGTCGAGGGTATGCTCAATATTGACCTATATTTTTTGCAATGTGTGTGACGTATAATTTTCGGATATTTTAGTTTTAAGGAATGTTAAATAGGCAGCACCTACTAATAGAGCTGTAATATCTATTTCAAATCGTATATTTCTTTTTGATAAAAAATTAGATTGACCCAAAGCACTCAAGCCAAGTAGTTAAGCCACAAAATCAAAGAGAAAGTATTCACACTTTATTATATATGACGACCTGTTTGGTGTAGTGGTTAAAAACTCTGCTGCTATACCAAAAGGTCGCGGGTTCGAATCCCGCTAGGGACATATGTTTGTATGATGAATACGGACATGTGTACCCGAGTTATATATGTTTTTCATTTATATATGTATTTAATTACCAAAAAAAATGTATTTGTGTAGTGTGTCAACCATCTGGTATCAACAACACAAGCTTAGTTGCTTAGTGTGGAACTAGATGGCGCTGTCTGTATATGTCCAAGGATATTTTATTTTTATATTATTTGTTTTATATACTTCCATCAATCCCGTGATTGGTACACTTTAGGCTACTACAACTATATACTGACACACTAGGAATGTTACCCGGAGTGCAGTAGACGTGAAGTGGGTGAGTTATGTTTATATTGCCATTAGGCGTTCAGTGTTTACGATACAGGCGACTGCTTTGCCATAAATTGGACCGCAAATGCACCGTCACGGCCACACACGGCGAAGTATGCAGTCGGATCTGTTATAACGTCACAGTTTAATCGAAAATCAGTGGCCACAATCTCAACTGGTGGAAAATGTCTATTCATCCTAGACTTGCAGATCCCAAGATTTAAAGATTCGAGGAACATCAACAACATTCGATGCCGGAAGGGCGTTCCATACTTTATCTTAGATAAGCCTGGAATTTACTTTATTATTTTTACTAAACACTTATTTCTTTCAATAATATTTACACTCCACATTCCCACTTTAACAGCTTATAAAACTCCCATTACTGAACAATTTTTCAACGAAACATACGATCTTTTTACAGTCCAATTGATGCTTACAGTTTTAAGTTGACTTACTGAGTATTCTATACGCTGTCAGTAAAATAATACAGATTCCGAGGTTCCTGTGGAAATTGACTCACGTGCGCTTATTTACTTTTATTCTATTTTTACTGACTACTTTTATTGTCGCTGTGATAAAATTGAAGATCCAATTAATTAAGATTTTATACGAGCCACCATTGGTGCTCCTATCGTAAAAAGAAAAATTAATAAAAAATTGTTTCTATAAAACGTTTCTTCAATTTTCACAGGATTCCGACACATAAAAAGATTGTATTAAGCCAACTCTTCCAGTGGTTGTCGCAAAATGCGACTAAGAGACTACACCAAAAAACCTCTTATTAGACATGCCATTTTAACGGTGATGGGCACTCTCCGCGTGTGCATTTCTGTATATTTCTAAAGGTCAACCGTGGACGATTCAAGCATTAAACTTTTAATGTGTATAGCGCCAAACGCTTATGTTTAGGATATCTCTAACCACTTTATTGTCGTGACGTTATTTTTTATGTAGGTATCTTACTATAATTTTATTATTTTGTCAATTTTTTCTGGATATATTGAAAGCCGATTGAGGGTAGTTAAAATAGAACAGAAAAATCATTCTTCCGTCAACCAACAATCTTTATTTTAAAAGGTTATGTCTTTGCTGCATGTGATTCGTGATTCCTTCTTCCATGATCCTTTGAACTAGATTTGGATCTTCCCGGGTACTACACAACAATTGCTTCTAACACCAATATATTTGATTTGCGGAAGCATACTTTAAGGAAATGAGCAATAACTAGCTCTAATTATTCCGTCTATTGTTCTATTGTTTGTTTAATACTTACATATGCATTGCTTGTACTGGATAGTGTATTACATCAATTGTCACGAGACCTTTCGAGGGCGTCAATCAAAATGTTTTTTTTTCCAACATAAGTGCTAAAGTGAACGTGGTTGGTATCCATTCAGAGATTTTATCTTAATGTTAAGTATTGAATCACGTTGCGTGAAATGAATGTCTCTATTCCTATTCCGTCGTGACATGCTCCAAAGACCGGGTCTATACTATCGATTAATTAAAAGCATGTCGCGTCTAGAATTAATTAATTTCAACTTTATTACTTCCATCGAAGGCAAATGGACGATGTTGCTGTGAATTACGCGTGAACAATCGAATGTCTTAGGATCTCGGTTAGCATTTAGGTATAACAAAATATGGGAAAGATGGTTACTCGAAATGCCATCGATAGATAACGGCAAAGGTTGTGTCAGGTAGGTACAATGCGTTCGTAATGTGCTCTTGTGAGTATGCTGACCTGAGGTGAATTTGTACGCCGTTTTTATATAGAATTATATGTTGATTCTTTCTGTTTAAAATAATTATTTGGGGGAGGCCTTTGTCCAGCAGTGAACGTCTTTCGGCTGATGATGATGATGTACTATTTATAATTAGCTTTCATGCTTCACGAGTGCAGCGGAACGATTTTTTTTATTTATTCTGTATTTAAAAAGAAATCTTAATTTATCGGAAGAGGGCGCCACTGGACGGAATAAGCCCTCTTAACACATTCCGGGACACATCAGCAGACACAATAGAAGTTTTATTGTCATTACGTCTAGAGGCGTGATGTGTCCCGGAATGTGTAAAGTAACATAATTTCAACATATTCACGTTTATGCATTATATCAGGCAGATGATTAACTTAGCCATTCAGTTAAATATGTAGGCGCATCGTTATCTAAGTCGGACGCTTCCTGCATTATAGGAAACTACGCTACCCAGAAGATGCTCAATGATATCCAAAGGAACTTAACTAACCTTGCGTTGGTGGACAGATTAGAACATGGAATAATATTTATAGGCAAGATTTTTTACCGAACTGATTTTGATGAAATGTGAAATGATCTGACTGTTTGAGATAAGATATCTCGCCCGCCACAGCCCGCCAATGACGACCGATTAGTGTAGTGGATAGTGACCCTGTCAGCGAAACGAACAGTTGCAGGTGCGAATCCCGAAGATATTTGTGTGATGAATATGAACATTTATTCCCGAGTCATGGATGCTTATATAACTACTTATGCATGCATCCGTTATCTAGTATACATTACAAGCTTTGCTTAGTTTGGGAATAGATGATTAGTGTAAGTATCCGTAATATTTATTTATTTAAATAAATTGGGTGTTCCGGAAGAGCGCACTTAAACCTTCGGCCTCATCTTCACTCTGTCAACAAAAAAGGAACAATTAAATAATATTATTTTTTAAACCAGGACAATTAAATGAAGACTACACTTTACCCGGAAATTGAAGCGAAGCCAATTTTAAATAAATAACGATACCAATATTTGGAAAGTACTTTATTATATATTGTTTGTCACTATCAACAAACACATTTATATTATGCAGTGCTTCGCAAGTGCGTGTCATGGCCGACGGTTCATGGCTAGCGAACGACTCGCTGAGATTTACGTACACAGTATTAGTAAGATCCTGTTTAAACTTTGTGCTGCGATAACTCACTTTCTTTGTTAAGACTAGCTAATGTAATGTATATGTTAGGCTAAACTTTGTGGCCTGTCGTTTTAGAAAGCGAATTATACTTCTAACTAATAATAATAACTAATATTATAAATGCGAAGTTTGGATGTTTGTTTGTTGCTTAATCATGGCGAAAGGGATGAACAAATTTGGATGAATTTTGGTATGTCGGTACTAGGTAGAACATACCCTGTATTAAACCATAGAATATTTTTTATCCCGATAAAGTGAGTAGTTTCCTTGGAATAAACAAATTAAACATATATCCGCGTATCCTTCAACGTAGGCAAAGCCATGGGCGGAACGCTAGTAGTATTTAAAAGTAAGTAAAAATAACAATTTAGGTAAAAGGTAATAAGTTTCAATTGTTTAGTGTTAAAATAAATAAATGAGTAGGTACTTATTTGTTTATTGTCATCAGCATTGTACTGGATAGTTGCATACCAACCCGTCTCTTCCTGTCTGTATCGTAAAATAACAATGAAGTATTCAGATGGCGAGATATAACGTCGAAGATGAAGCAATCGAACTCTGTGTTATGTAAAATATCAAAGACTTTATGAAAAAGAAAACGATTAATTTTGAAAAAAGGCAATAAATGAGTTGTAATCCAGATACATGCCAAATTTCCAACTTCTTACTTTCTGAAAGGAATTCGAAATAAATAGTTTTCCCTCTGACGACTTTTCACAAGTATTACATAATGACTTATTTAAGCCTATGTTGAACAATAACTTTATAAAATATTATATGCAAATTTATAGACATTCAAAAGGTTCATCATTTCCTGCTCTTAACCCACTTTAGGTGGGGTTGGCACAAAATGTCTTCCTCTTCCTCACCTTCCTCACGCAGTCTACCCAACCACACCTTCTTCGGTCTTCCACATTCATATTTAGCAATCGTCTTGTTACGTGCCTTTCATCCCTCCTCATAATGTGCCCAAACCATGCTAACCTATTACTCCTCAACTTTTCTGTTATTGGCACCACTTTCAGACTTCCTCTGATATACTCATTCCAGAGCTTATCCATTCTAGTTACACCACACATCCATCTTAGTATTCTCATCTCTGCTACATACATTCTACTTTCATCAGCCTCTTTCAACTTTCGATAATCAAAAGATTATTTAAAAAAATCTCATTTCAAGTTTTAAAACTACACACCAAGTTCACTACACAAACGCGCTTCGTTTTCATGCATCAAGCCTGTGTGACTACCAAACAGAGCTTTAGATTGAGTGTACCCCAAACATACTTTGCTTTAAAAGTTATGACACTTGTCCCCAACCCATAAGGAGACAGCTGATTCAGTACCAATTCATAATTTACAAATCAATGGAAATTACGCACAAGGCACGAGGCGCTGATGCAGCAGAAGAACGGAAATGCACTCGATTGGATATCCATTGGCATTCCATAATCCTACCTCGATTTGGACACTAGGCTAGTTTTAAATCTGTAATTTTTAAATTGTAATTTCTTTATTTGAAATTAAATTAATTTTTAAGTAAAATCTATTGTTTATTTTTTTCGTCTCTCCCGCTGCTGCCAACTTATTTCATTACTAATTTAGAATGACAACATAAATATTATTATAATTACTAAGCCGTATCTGCATTAACTAGTATTTACTAAACGTCTGTATTACCTGTTCGGATTTTGGACAGCCGAAGTCCGATGTCAGAACCAATACATGCGATCCGAGCTACGAGGTCCGTCTGACCTTTATCCCGGGATCATGTTGTAAATGTTCAACACCCTCGCATTGACATAATTGCTTGTCATCAATTATGTAAAACTAAATGGCATACGATTGATGATGTCTAAATGTACCACGTATGTAATGATGACACGATAATTGTATGAAGTATCATACTTTAAAAATAGAGTCGGAATACTGAATGAACATATACTCGTATACGTAACTGATATACCATTTTTCAACTTCGTGTTATAATGTTTATTTCTGCGAATATTTTTGGTTAAATTTTCATTTTAAATTTTTTTTAAACCGAAAATGTGGTTAACAATTTACTGGTTAATTAATCTATGTAACGTTTCAAATAAGGAAAAACACAAAAAAGTGTGAATTTTTATTATTTTTATAGATCTAAATATTTATAACAAAATTGGAAACCTTTTACATATCCATCACGTAATCGTCATCGGTTTTTGTGTAGATGAGGAGTTCATAATTCTACCTTATTGTATACATGCATTTGACGACCGATTGGTGTAGTGGATAGTGAACCTGTCACCGAAACCAACGGTTGCGGGTTCAAATCCCGCGAGGGTTAAATGTTTGTGTGATGAATACGAATATTTATTCCCGAGCCATGGATGTTTATATAAATATTTATCTATGTTTATTCGTTATCTAGTATCCAGTACAGGCTTTCCTTAGTTTGGGACTAGATGATTGGTGTAAGTGTCCGAAATATAAAAAAAAATATCTGGCCGGGTTATACCACAAGATATGGCTTAAATCGTTATTTCATGAAGTCAAAATAAACCCTAATTTAGTTTAGACTAGCCTATATTTAGTTTTATTGTTAACACACTGAATCGTCACATGTGCAATTAAAATTTATTCCTTTAATTTTCCTGTATTTTATAAATACAAGGCTTCATTTCACATACCACATAAATAATTAATGACATCACACCAATCATGGATAGCAACGATACCTTGATGCCACGGAACGCCTCTGCAGTTATTGTGTATACGGTCGCGCTAATGCATAAACAGCCTGGACATGCATCTACATCCAGATGAGAAAAACCCAATGTTGGCTTGGAAATAGCAACAAATTTTTAAAGTATAAGTTTGTGTATAAATTTAGTCGATAGTCATCTTAAATGTTATGAAAATAAAGCTTGTGAAAATGGATTGAAAATGTTTGGTAGAGCATTTAAGTAATTCCGATTTTCAGTGGCTTTTTCGAAAGATTTTTTGATGCTACTTTGTTTTTTTTTGTTAATAGATTACAAAAATTATCCTATTTCAGTAGTATACCGAATGGATATCTGGATGGGATGTGAGCGATCTCAGTGCGGATTGCTGAATTTGTGTAAGATTAGTGGCCACCTGACACTCAGTGTTTATAGGCCACTGACTTGGCTTACTAACGTGTCATTCGAGTCACGGAATCACTCGTATTAAAATGCCACTAGTGGTCACCCATCTACGGAGTCACCGCGCCAGACATTGCTGAACTTCGGTAATCGAAAACGAATAGCGAATGCGACTGCGCCACGAGTGATAAAATCTAGTAAATCAATAAAAAAAAGTCTAAATTATCTGATCAATAAAAACATAAACCATATGTGACCAAATTAAAAGGAAACAATTTTCTCACACTCATTCCCAAGTTTGGTATACTTATACAATGATATAGTAAACCAATTTCTACTTGCGTCCTATACAATCGCCAATGCCCCATAAACAAGTCAGTGTACCATGTACCGTGTGATATGCCAATTTATTTTAAACTGATAATCTAATACCGGCTTCATTGATATAATTTGTTATTTGATGCTGTATTATTTTATCTATCATGCATCGATACTGATCTGAAAGTTCCTAATAAATAAGTACCAGTACTAGTTAGTACCTCGGTTATTGAAACAAAATGTACGAATACCAATACAGCGAGGAACGGTATGTATATTCAATAATTCAGATTTGTAAGAACAGCTTTGTATTTAGGTAAATATAGATTATGTGCTGTGTGGTTTCGGCACTTAAAAAGAATAGAACCAACCCATCTCCTTCCTTACCACCAAAAACATCTAAAGATTTGCATGTTTAAACAGCGATGGGCTAACCCGTGTCGCGTGAGCATTTCTGTATATTTCGAAGGTGAACAATGGATGTTGTTTCAAACATTAATCCTTAATGTTTGGTTCACCCAAACGCTTCTTTTGGGATATCACTTTGACTGACTGACAACCCCTTTGGGATAAAGGTCGTGATTTTACGATTATGTAGGTAGTAGATGTTGCCCGCGACTTCATCAAAATCTGTTCAGCAAAACGTTTACCCTATACATTAACTAAGGTACTAATCTGTCTACCAACCAAATTTCATTCACATCCATTCAGCCGTTTAGGCGTGAAGAGGTAACAAACATACATACATAATATTAGTTGGTAAGTTGGTATTAATATTTGTTTGGTTTCACAAGATTAAAAATAATTGATAATTCACACGTCTTTTTCATAATCATTTCCTGCTGGGAGTGGATAAGCACTTTTAAATCCTGTTGTAAATAGAGTTATTAGCCTTTGTGGACGCTGTAAAATTACTTGTATGGCATAGTGCCTTCCATAACTAATCATACAGCGCTATTGATTAATGGTAACATTGGCTAGTTAGGTTGTACCTTTCGTAATTCTCTAAAATAACAATGCCAGTAGTAAGCCATTTTAAAGGACTACGGAATCATATAAAATAACCCTGTATGAATAACTTTGACGCCGACTGTACAGTCGGCTGCAGAGAAATATGTATATAAGTATGTACGTATGTAAGTACATACATACATAATGTATGTAGATTTCTATGTTACCTCCTGTAGCCTAAACGACTTGACCGATTCTGAAATGAACGGTGTCGTTGGATTCGTCTTGATCCCCACAGTGTCATAGAACAGTGTTATGGTAAAAAAATCCAATATGGCGCCCGCAAAATACATAATATGTGTATTTCATAAAACAAACGAAATAAAAATATTTATAGCGTTTATCTAATAAGTCAGTTTGGAAGTTCGGTAATTGTTTCGGAACATGAGATATTAATTAATTTCTCTTCGGTTTAACAGAGATGCCTCGACGTTCATAAGTATGGTAAAACAATATTAATTTAATATGAAAACAAACACCCTTGAACAAAGTGTCTGCTCATATAGTTAAAACAGCGGTAGATTAGAATTCAGCTTTATTAAAAGTCTGCGAGATGCTTCATCTCATCACTTCAACAAGATTGTTGTTTACTATTCTAGTATACCTAATATTTGCGTACTATTTACTATGAGATACAAGACTCTCATATAGCGCGCTTCGTATCTGAAAGTATTTACCATAAAGACTTCAAGCTTCCAAAGCTAGGCGTCTATAGATTATCAACAAAATTCTTAATACACACGTATTTACGTTACTAAAATGCATTATATTAGGTCCATACCTATGAAATTAGCGTTTTGTATGAAGAATTTCATTAAGACTGTTTTATCCATACAAACATTTTTGATTTTTTCTTAGAAACGGCAAATCCCAATTTAGCTAAACTTTGTGTGTATTATCGGATAACATTAAGTTAAGTATAGGCAGCGTTAATTTTTAAAAGTAACCGCTTTATAAAAGTTTCAGCGAATCTAAGAAATGATTATGGGAAGCACATGAAAGAGCTCTGTTAAAATTTTTTTATTATGTGATTTAGCCCAGAAATTAAAAAATATTTCATGTGAAACCTTGAAATAATATTCCATTTTCCAAATAAAAAACAAATTTGGATATAGCTTTGAAAATCGCAGGAATTGGTACATATGATTAACGAAGAAAAAAAACTCCAATTTCATAGGTAAAGACCCAATATTTCCCTTTAAGACGAAAGGTAACAAAATAACCTGTTGATAAAGTTACTAATTAAAAGACGATAATCTAACCGTGGTGCTAAAACCATAATTCAGTGGTATCAATATATAATCAAAATACACCAATCATAAGCAACCTCTCAGTTACTGTCGACGTATCAAAAGCTTCCGCCTCCTCCACTGATGAGCGACATATTCTTTTCACGGTGATTATTAATCTCTTCATTAGCCAACTAAGGAAATGACATTTCGCCCGCATCGGCATCACAAATTGATTTTTTCTCACCTGTCAACTCCTTCCTGCACACAATGACTTGGCGAATAGGCTCGTTTGTCGCCGCAACACCATTCCTTAGCTGTTACATCATACGCATGGGTTAATCTCTTACACACTGAGATATCTATCACGCGTGAATTTCTGATGGGGCTTTAATGAAGAGCAGACTGCGATAACTTTGTTCAGGATGCAAATAATTAATGATACTTGACAGACATCTCTGAAGTATTCTCATTTGTTTGATCAAAACTAAGAATGTATTATCATTATATAAGTTACACATCGCAGCCATATACTACACAGCTTACAAACCGCGAACAAAATCAGTAAATAACTTGTATTTAATCGGTATTCAAAATTTCCACATTCAAACAAAAAAAGGTAATAATCAACCCAATGCAAAAGCATACAATGTCGAAAGATGAAATTGTGCAGTTTTACGAATTGGAAAAATGTGTCGAAAAATTGTGCGATTTTGTTATCATGCTTTGCCTGACATGGTGTTTATACAGTGGTAAGTGAGGTAGAGATAACAGATATTTCTATGAATGTGTCGTAATATATTACCTCGGGGCTGAAATTTACTTTTTAATGCAAGCTTAGTCACTTTTTTTCTCCTATATCGATATGTGTATTTAAAGTCTTCCAATTCGCTAAAAATGGCGTTTACGACACCATTTTTTGTACAAAATAAAACAGATGTTTCTAGTTCTTGTGTCGTAACAGCAACCACTGTTAATGATCATAAACGCAAGGGTAGTTAACGACACCGTAGACTATACAAAAGTTTTTACTCCTAACATTTTCATCGTCTAAATACGTATTGCGATTCTGCTATTTACCTTACAAAAAAACCACTAAACCGATTGTAGTGAAATTTCAATGGGACCACCTGGACAGTATGTCCTTTCATTTCCATTAAAAAATCAGGCGAATTAACCGCCGAATCCATGAGTTATCAGTGTATATACATAAATAAATAGAAAAAGGTTCTCCTTGTTGAAGTCGATCAATAAAACAATTTTTTCATACTTTGATTGTTTAGTAAACAATATTTTTATTAATCACTGATTTTTATTTATCATTTTCCTTTTATAAAGAATGAGATGAGTTACTCAAAAGTTTTTAGGTAAACAGGCAATTAGATACATAGGTAAAATTAATAATTATTTGTGTAATTAGTTATCTGAGTTGATAAATAGGTTCATAAATACCATATAAAACATCAATTAAATATTTCTATCATTTTCTATTCTCTCTTTACTTGATATTTATTATATCTATATATTTGGGGTATAAACATTCCAAACATGCAATTTTCTGGGGCGCATAAGAAAGCTATTTTTGTTAATTTTAAATTTATTCGAAATACATATACATTTACAGTGTTCTGCATCAAAAAAATTAAGTCTTTGGTCTTAGAATGGTTTATATAGGCCAAAAAAAAGGCATGTAGATAATAATATTGTTTTTTGCCTCTCCCGTAAAATCGAGTTTTGGTGGTTACCCCCTTTGAGCCCCGAGGTATCAATATATACAATTAGACATGCATGCCGTAACAATTTTCCTTTTTCGCTTCCATCAAAGCATAGAGTATCTACCCTAAACATACCACAAATTAATTATTCAGATATTTTTTGTTTTTGATTTATTTTATCTGCCAACAATTTATTGTTACACTAATAATAAGAAAGAAATGAAACATGCGGAATCTCACAAACTAAGTGTACAATATAATACAGGCAAACACAACATGCAACTATAATAACTTAATAATAATAAGAAGAAAGAGCATCAAACACATGATATATTATATGCCAGACAACCTGTTTCCATCCTGGATATTTCACACAATGATAGATAAGAACGGTTAGGTCTAAATTGACCCTATTTTATAATTATTCTTATCTAAATCTGCCACCAAGCAGCAATGTTAATAGCATTGTCAGAGATAAGATAGCCAGTCCCCCAAATGTGTTGGGGTTTCCGGGCCAGTACACTTGCACCTTCGACCTCATTTTCACTTAACATCAGCTGTGATTGAGGTCAAGTACGAACCCGTCGTGCATAAAAAAAATATATTTTTCCACACAAAAGCCAATCACTTGCCTAATAATTTTCTGTGAGGAAGTTTAAATTTTTTTAGTGAATTTCTAATTACAGTACTTACAATAATATAGTGAAAGGCCAAAACAATCATCCCACTCGTGAAGGCTTTGTGCTAAAATAGGCCACCCTTTGATGAACACGTCCTCCTCATCCCACCATCGAATCGTTGTTTTCTTTTTTGGGACCTGTCTGTGATAATTTTATCTCACGGTCAACCCAATTCTATTTCAGTTTGTCTGGTCTCCGCCATATTTATAATTCATTTAAATTTTCTTTGACAGCCATTTTTTATATTTTTTAGGAGGGTATGATCAGCCGGACATTTAGGAATAAAATATTCGTATGCTAAAAGGAGGTGTGACATTTAATTTTATTATTATAGACCAGGAATCACTTAAACGTATTCCACAGTATTATAGAACTCTTACATTTGTTGACCGGGTTGGACAACGAGCAAGTAGGCTCCGACATTTGTCACGGGGATTATCCCAAAAATAATGATAAAATATTAGCAACGAGTATCTTGTAACTTATATTAAGTATAAATGTTTAGATTGTGTTATGTCTAGTCTAATATCTAAATGACTTATCACAAAATTAAATACTAGCGATGTTTTATGTAAAATCTCAAAGGAGATTGCTCAGACTACACACTACATTTGCTTTATTTTTTGCATTAAATTGCATCACTAAAAAAAGCGTCATAGTTTCTTAAATGATGTCATAGTTAACCTTACGCGATGACAGTAATTATCATTTTGTCCGAATTAACTAAAATATTTATATTCCGTTGACGTGCCGCTTCGGTGATTTGTGAAAAATGTGTAATGGCTCTGGAACCAAGTCTTTTGAGCCATTCATTTCTGTAATATTGTCAGTTACTCAAATTTTTTTTTTAATATGAAATTTTACTTCGGATAAAACTTAGGCCGCATCGCGCTATCTCCTTCAGAACGTAAATTGCACTCTGATTTTATATGGAGCCCTAAATGAAAATTCGATAGAGCCGAGCAAGAATAACCCGCTAACCACACCTCCCTTTCAAAACAAATAAAGCTATAGTAGGAGGAAGCTTGTGGTAATGCACGATGATGTGTTTTTATTGTTCGTCAGAAATAGAATCGATCCGACATTGTAGCAAGTTTCGAGCAACACCTAAACTTGTACTTGCTTTATCAATGTTTTGTAACGACATGTTATAAACGTCACACATATTACATCATATTTTCAACTCAACTGTACTCTTGTCGCATTTGATGCAAATGCTTCTATTTGTATCTCCTTACCTTTTTTCTATCTCCTTGTACCACATGACAGTGATGTGTTTAGTGTAGTAGTTAAACCTTGACTGCTATACCCAAAAGAGGCGGGTTTGAATCCCGCTAGGGGCATATGTTTGTATTGTGAATACGGACACGTGTACCGAGTTATGGATGTTTTCATTTATACATATACATATGTATTTACTTACAAAAACAGATAGTTGTGTGGCAATACAACTATCTGGTATTCGTAATACAAGCCTTTTTTTACACGGGGAAGTGCCTTACGCATACCACTCGCCTGGGGGACGGCGAGACGGTTATGTGGGACTCTTCTCCCTATCGGGAGGGATACCCACTAAAACCCCGCGGCGACCTTCCCCAGCAGTAAGGGAGGACTTGGGAACGCATAAGCGGTAATCATTATAATACAAGCCTTGTTGCTTAGTCTGGAACTAGATGGCGCTCTGTGTATGTTCAAGGATAGTTATTTATTCTATTCTTTAATTTGACTCATGTAGGTAATTCTTATGAAATGCACCTGTGACACAATCATTCTCGCTATTGTTTTTCGGTTAGCTAAATTAATCAATGACGGGCGTTGTCAGTCCTTGAATGAGTCATGGTCATCAAAACCTATAGGATACCCTTTGTTGACCGAGAATCTTGAAATATTGCATCAGGCATGGTATTATCACGATTAAAGTAACATTCAATTGAATAAATTTGTCCGCTTAATGACATTGCTGCAGAAAGCAGAAATACAATCGGAACGCGTGATATTAGCGCGTCCGATACGGAAACAATCTAGGCATATCTTCTTACGGGGGAAATACCATAGAGAATCTCGTAAACTTAATAATTATAACATATAAACGACTAACTAACTACATTCAAATTAATCAATTAAAAAATAATTGTCAATGGCGATCTTAGGATCTGGAGATTGGTGGCCTTATTCCATTAGGATGAAAGTATTCAATATGGGCTTAACTATTTTTATGTATTTTTATTTGTTTACTTATTTTTAGAAAGATATTTAACAGCTAAAATTTCTTAAAAGGACTACCACATATTTGGACATTTATTTAAAGTAGCGAGTCTCGTAAGCAGACAATAATAATAATATCCACAATAATCAGTTTTAATAATTCGAAAGGTCCGCGTTGATGAGATGGAATGCGGCGATAAGCCGATTTGAATCAATGTTAGATTGTGCGTTAGTTTGTTCACTTTACACAAATCTCAGCTCACTGTATTAGATTTGAATAATCCAATTGTAATCTCGCCATTGTCGTGCTGTTTAACATAGACGTAAACTGAACTAGATGGGTCCCTTTTACTTTATATTTGGCGATTAATTGGTACTCAAATCAATGCGCAGATGCATATCCACAGCAGTGTGGACGCATCGAAATATCATTGCTTTGTTCATTTACAGTTATGGAGGCCTCCTTTTGGCAGCGATGGTAGTGAATCAATTATAATAAGTTAAAATAAGTTGAGTTTTGCATGAGCTTTAAACAACATATCGATCGATTTTCGTTCGATCCCTAGCGGGGTACATCTTTTCTAAGTCTGTCGCAAAACAGCAAAGTTAATAGCATGGTTGTGTTTCAGTTGTCAGAGATAAGATAGCCAGTTCCCAAATAAGATGGGGTTTCTGGGCCAGGTACGCTTCCATTCGGCCTCATCTTCACTTAACATCAGGTGTTATTGACGTCCGTTGTGTTTACAAAAAAGCTTTGCTTTCGTCTTCACTCTTCTGCGTGTGTCTCTGGATTGAGTGATCTTATTTCAGTTTTCAACTAACCCAGAACGAACATTTAGTCAAAAATTGTCAGATTTATAAGCGAAATCAAAAATTTGTCGCTCATACTTTGTTGCCCAATATGTGGATCACTCAATTCAAACATTTTGCAAGTTCTGCTGAGGTAAAGGGCTAATCCGTTGTATATTAAAACAATTGTGATACATATGCGGCTGACATATGGAACTGAAACGTGGTCGCTCACTCGCCTCATAAGAAGGCTCGCAGTCTCCCTGCGGCATCGAGTCAGAATTGAGGAGATCCGCAGGAGAACCAAGGTGACCGATATACCCCAAAGAACTTAAGTGGCAATGGGCGGGGCACATTGCTCGCAGGACCGACGACCGTTGGCGACCACGCACCGGAAGACGCAGCGTGGGCAGGTCCCCACGAGGTGGACCGACGATTTGGTAAAGATCGCGGGAAGCCACTGGATGCTGGCAGCGCAGGACCGATCGTTGTGGAAAACCTTGGGGGAGGCCTTTGTCCAGCAGTGCACGTCTTTCGATTGATATCATGATGATGCGGCTGCATGGTTATAGCATAATAAAGTAGTTTGGATATGCTGGCCGTCGAACATTATACTCCCTAAGCCTTATTATTAACATATTGTACTTGTAACTGGAACGTTACTTAATTTGTGCCGGGGAGGGTCTCCCTCTTTAAAACTAGCTTTTGCTACTACGGGGAGGGCAAGCACTAATTGTGGTTACCTGATTGATTGCATGTTTTGGGTCAGGTCAGCATCGGATCTGGGACTTCCATTTGTGTGTAGATAATGCGAGCTCCTGTG
Organism: Oegoconia quadripuncta; assembly: GCA_949316235.1. NCBI lineage: Eukaryota > Metazoa > Arthropoda > Insecta > Lepidoptera > Autostichidae > Oegoconia > Oegoconia quadripuncta. The sequence goes on from OX438746.1 coordinate 21,644,712, forward strand.
GTAGGGCTATATTTCGCTATCCGGTGGGCATGAGTGGGTATTGTCAACTCCGTCGTGCATCTTCCGGACGAGGTGGTATTTCAACATGGGCCGTGTGTAACCCATTAATAAAATTAAAGAGCACCTCGACACCTCGGCATTTGAAGTAACTAAGAGTATATTTAATAATCGTTAGATATATATATACCCTATCTAGTAAGTCTCTATGAACGTTAGAGAATAATTAGTTATTATAATGGGTACAGTAGGCACCAGGGTTAAGGTTTGGAGCCTTGAGCTTGACTCGTGACTGTCTGTTTGCCTGATTCGACGCGACATCACGAATTAGACCTGTTCACTTTATCGCTGTCAACTTAACCGATACCTGATTTGATACCCTTTTTATCGGCATTTGTTTTTTGTTGAAATAGTTTAGAGTTACGAACATTGATTTATTATTTCATTACAGACGAGCAGCATTAATGTTGGTATATGTGTTTGTCACAGTCAAAAAGGAGGACGTTCACAATTCGGACGTACCATGACGATTTAGAAATATCACGTCATATGCGGGCAATTTTTACCTATCTTATCTTATATAATTACAACGGAACAACAAACTTAGCTTTGATATTTAACTGAAATAACAAATGAAAGGGTGGAACCCTCCTGTATAATCTACGAGTAAAGTGTTTATATCATCGAATTTTAAAGAGCTATATGATGACATATCGTGTCAAAATGGTTCTGAAAGGAAAGGATTAACGGTAAAAGTATTTTTGCCTCTTCGAGGTTTTATGCTGTTTTTGTTGAAATGTTGTTTTGGATTTTACTACATTTGGACATACTACATTTAATTTTAAAGGGTTTATTATTATAGTGTTCTGCCCTAACGAGGCTTTAGCTTTATATATCTGTACGTGTGGTTTCAACACGTAAAAAGAATAAGCCAACCCGTCTCTTCCCGTGAGTGTCGTAAAAGACGTAACGATGGTAAAAAACTAAGACTAAAAAAAAACTAAACTAGTTGACAGCACCTGGGCTTTTTGGCGGGATCTCGGCGAGTGAAGTTGCATTTTTCTATATAATTCTTATAATTTGTGCATTCTAACTATTGAAGCTTAATAATGGCAGAATATTGTGCAGCAAACGTTAGTGATGGTGTACAGGTGAAAGGAAGTGTAAATTAAAGTGCGTAACGGAGCTATCGGGTTCCCACAAGAAGCCGCCAAAATCTTTTGTAAAGCATTTACTTTACTGAAGAATGACTTGACCGTTACTAGACTCTGTATAGGCCAAGTATACGACGAATTACTTGTTTTGACTGAGACTGACTTATAAACTGAAGAAATAAGAGAAATAAAATTTTTCACTCGAAACATGCAGGAATGTCGCTCGACAGAGGTTGACTGGTTGCCATCCCCAAAAATAAGAAGAAGAAGACCGCACCTGACCTTTTATTACTGACCTTTTACTACTCTATAGGGTGAAATTCGTGTAATTCCTGATTACTGGTGGATCCACTCCTGATTACGGACAACTTTAGACTAAGAATTCGATCAAAAATTTTCGATTACCCATAAAAAGTAAAGCATTCTGAAACCACCTTTAGTGTGGAAGTCCAACAATTTTCGGTTGAATTCAGCTGTGGTTCCTAGTGGAAAGTTTTTGGTAATCAGGCAGGAGTGGAGTCACCAGCCGAAAATTTGTAGGACATCTATACTACTGGTGGTATCAAAATGGTTTACTTTGTTATGGGTAATCGAAAAGTTTTTGGTCCAATTTGACTATGGTTTCTTGAGAAAAGTTATTCGTAATCAAGAGCAGCGTCACCAGTTAATGGAAATTACACGAATTCGAAGATAAGCACTTGCCTCTTCTATATTTTTTATATTGTTCTGGTTTTTTGTTTTGTATAATGTGTATACTTATATGCAATAAAGTGTTAAATAAATAAATAAAAGTGGTTTCAGAAACTTGGTACTTTGTATGAGTAATCGAAAATTTTTTGATCGAATTCGGCTATAGTTCCCAGTGGCAAGTTGTTCGTAATCAGGAATGGGGTCACCAGTAAAGAGTAATTACACGAATTAAATTTCACACTGTATACATAGGATTATTGATATGATAGAATAGCTACCTACACATTTTGCTATTGAACTAACCCCACTAATTGTTCGGGAACCAAATTATCAAGTAAACCAACTAGTTTAATGCAATGCCGCTCGTATATTGGAGCAACGGAAAATCGAGTTTATTATAGTGAAGCTTTCGCTAGCTCCGAGTAAATAACATTTTCGTAGATCGTTTAGATTTTAAACAAAATAATGCATGCTAGGAAACTTTAAACGTTTTATATAACAAATTTATCGACATTGGAAGGTTTCCTGGAAGATAGATAAGGCATTTATTTAATATCTGCAGTCACATAAGTTAGACCTATTGCTTTGATATTAATTTTAGTTAGTTTCCGGTAGCCGTATTGAGAAAGAGTGTTTTAACTGACAGATTTGGGTAGAATAAAATAAATGACTCATTTTGTTAGTATTGCAGTATTACAGACATAATTCTTTGTTAGTAGACAGACTATTGAAATGCACGTGAAACAGATACAGGATATAGAACAGGATAGACAGAAAGTTTGATAATAATTGTCGTACTAAATCGTTGAAATTAATGAATGTAAGAGCTCTTACAATCTAAATAAAATTATCTTTCTGTACATGATTCACAATTCGCTGCACAAAAACCTGAAAATGTATATATTCTCAGTGCACTAAAGAGATGCGATGATAATTTGTGCCTTAAACTGGTCGCCTGGCGAGAAAACACGTCCAGAGTACACTCGCGAGATCCAGCAGGGAGATAAGTACACTTCAGCTGGAAAATTTCTCACATTCCCAACCTAAACGTGAGGCACTCAAGACGTCTGTGAGATTATGTCGCACGTGCCCACTCGTCCTTTATTAAATGGGTGTAAAAAACCGACAAAGATAAAATGCATAAATTCAACGGGCGACATTGTATGACCAACATTTGTTGAGTTGGTTAGTAACTTAGCATTTTATTACTTGGTCACGTGTAATAAAGAATGGATAAATATTATTATTAAAATATTACAGAAAAGAATGCAACAACGAAAAAATATTACCTTTAGCATTTTTATTGTTTTCATACATCTATCTACAAATTATATTACACGAAAAAATTGAATGCATGAGGGCGAAGCAGTTTCATAACCCGACTGAATTTTATGAAAATGGTTTCGTTAATTTTCGAAAACAAAGTTTGAGTCTTGGATGTGTTTTCCTGAAATTACTACAATATTATTGTTCATTGTGTTATTTGTTTATTTATATAATATACTGCTTACATCTAAACTCTCTTAACTATCAAAAAATCATTAGGTATATTAACACCAAATAAAACAGGTAATTTCAAATAAACAAAATAGTAGTTTAGGTAAATTAAGAAAATTCAGGTATTCCCACACTAGACACAGCCTTAGCTATACTTCATGCAAAAATTGTAAATGCGAAAGGTTGTCTGTTTGCCTGTCCGGCTTTCACGCTTAAACCTCTAATTCGACTGTGTTGAGCAGAAACGTAACGTCGGTCCTGGAGAAGACGTGGACTACTTTTCATTATGATAAAGTTATTTTACGCAGGCGAAGCTGCCGGCACAAAGCTAGTAAGCTAATATTTCAACAAAATCTACTTTTGATATACACATAGTAACTTAACCAGTTCCGAAACCAACGACTTTTGTCGACGACTTATAAAAATGAAAACAAATCAGCTGTTTCAAATTTTGTGCAAGGCGGCAGCTTTTGGAACTTTGTATTAAACAGCCGAATTGTTTTCATCAAGAGTTTGAGGATTTGGGTTTCATAGCTTTAAAAATCGAATAATTGGAATGTTGAATGTTGGAAACTTTTCTTTTTTACATAAGTCATCGATCAGTATTGTGTCAGTATTTTAAAATTATATTTTGAGCTTAGTACTTAGCGTTAATATTCATAGTTCCTGCCATCATGGCACAGTCGCATTCTCTATTCATTTTCGATTAACGAAATTAAGCAACATCAGGTCACCCACTAGTTGCACTTTTATACAAGTATTTTCATGCTTTGGAGGGCACGAGAAACAGTTCGTCTTGGTTGTTTACAATTGAAGGCAGTTGCTATGGCGGTGGCATATACGGCTTGAAAGCACTCCATTCCGATGGCCACAATTCTGACACAAATCCACTAATGCGTGCTGGATTATGACCCATACTCTCTCTTAGTGACAGAAGGTTGTGACCCAACAGTAGGGTCGTGAGGTTATATAATGATAACAGATAATTTGAAGTTACACGTTGTATATTTAACAATTAAAACGTCAACCATTCCCCCTTATTAGACCGTTGCAATACTAAGAGTTCGCTCGCATGTGGCTAATATATACAAAAATGCAATTCTGACGCTCTTGGCTCGCCACAATGAAATTCCACTTTTTCCAACGTTGACTGGTTAATAAAAATTGCAGGAACAAGTAGGCCATTACGCCATGTATGTGTGTACATAGCTATATCTAGTAGATACATACGTTATGTTTGCCGTCACAAAGTTTTATCAGTTTTCGAATACATTCCTTTGTTCGTTGTTTCGTTCACAATAAATTGTGCTAATTTTAAAGTAATTATTATGATAGAAATAGATAGATAAAGCGTTTATTTGCATATTACAGAAACACATACAAAAATATTCGATGCAACAATCATTCTGCTTGGTGTTATTCTATACTATTTTATTATATTTTATTCTATATTATACTATATTATATTTCTATATTCTATACTATATTATATTATATTCTATAATAGCAACACTTAGTGCAAGTACATTTTCTTTATTCTTTATTGCACCAAAACATTACAATAACAGAGTACAAACAATAGGTCACGTACAAAGGTGGTACAAACATTTTTTGATACATTTAGTTGTATTATATAAAGATAGTGTTACTTTGATATAGATATACAGACTAAAGTAAATTTAGCAATGCAATTGCCTGTTAAATTAATAAACTAAAGTTATAGACAGGATTGAGAACTAGTTAACACATTGACTGCCGCGACGCAACGCAATTGAAAACCCAATATGACCACCAAGTATCCGCGTTGGCGTCCAAAGCTTTAAAAACAAAAGATTACAATAAACAAATAACATTAGACTTTGCAACTAATATATATATAATATAAATATAATACAAAATATAATAAATATAACGTAAAAGTAAAACGGGGAAGAGTGGTGGAAGGAGATAATAATTCTGAAAGACGTGAAATTATTAACGTTAACGTTTATAATAAGGTTCCAGTAGACATTCAAATATTAACAAAAGGCTACTACTACTACTACTACTACTACTACACTACTACTACTACTACAAATATTAACAAATATAAACAAAACAAAATAAAATCACTGACTATCTAAATATATATAACTCAAAGGTGACTGACATAGTGATCTATCAACGCCCAGCCCAAACCACTGGACGGATCGGGCTGAAATTTGGCATGCAGGTAGATGTTATGACGTAGGCATCCGCTAAGAAAGGATTTTGATAAATTCTACCCCCAAGGGGATAAAATAGGGGATGATAGTTTGTATTTTGATAAAATCTTCCACGCGGACGAAGTCGCGGGAGGAAAGCTAGTTCTATATATATCCTCTGATTGTCAAATTACAAATTGTAACCCATAATCTGTTTAAAAAGAGCAACCCTTGAGTTTCTTGCTCGTTCTTCTCTGGGGAGTCAGCTTTGTGAATGAGCAGTAAATTTAAATTTAAGAGTGACTTTTTCAAGTGATAATTTTATCCTATGGAATAAAAATATTTTGATTTTATTATTATTATTATTATTATATTATTATAGACGAGCAGCAGTACTGCTGGTATGTCTATGTCACAGTGTTGGAAGAGTTCACATTATTCATTATGTTGTTACTCAGTCAATAATTAAGTCATCACTAGTTTTTTTTTTAATTTATCCAATCTATTCTTGAACGAATTCACTGATTGGGCGGACACAACCTCTTCCGGCAGCTTATTCCAGGCCTGAACAACGCGGTTGCTCAGAAAGTGATGGGCGACATTGATGTCAGCCTGAGTGCGGCTTATTCTCAGAGCGTGTCCTCGTAACGGTCGTATGTCTTTCATCCTGTATATGTCGTGCAAGTGAGGCAGGTTGTATTTATAGGTGAGAATTTTGAATGTCTCGATGAGGTCACCTCGCAAGCGGCGGTTTTTTTTCCATTTGATTTATATTTCCATTCAATTTCGATCCAGCGTAGAAATTCGCCACAGTTTAGGTCTCCACAGAGTTACTCGAAAGTAGGATTACACCCTACATGTGACCCGTTTGGTGTAGTGGTTAGAAACTCTGACTGCAGTACCAAAAGGTTCGAATCCCGATAGCGGCATATGTTTGTTTTTAAATACAGACATGTGTTCCTGAGTTATGGGTATTTTTCATATGTCTTTTATTTACAAAAAAAATGTATTTGTGTAGTTTATTAACCATCTGGTATCCATAATACAAGCTTAGCTTAGTGTGGATCTAGATCGCGCTGTGTATCTGCAAAATATTTGTTATTATTATCTTTGAAAATAACAAATTACTCGTCAACGATTTAGGGTTGTGTCGTTATATCATATAGTCAGAAATTTTACTTCCCAACATTATCATTAGGACTTGAAACACTTTTGGCAACGACTCATATTTTTATCTTCAACAAAACAGACCTTAATTACCTTTCATGTCAACCGTCGCCACGTACACTTTTAAATCACGCCTAAGAGTTGTTGTGAAGACCTTTAATGTTAACCTTAATGTTTACTGGTAACCTTAGCTTGCTGTTATTCATTGACAGTAATATAGACATGTTCATTGCATAACATTTACGTGACATTCAACTTGTTGTTCTTATTACAATTGCCTCTAGCCCTGGCTTTAATGTGACTAAAAATTTAAAATATATTGTCAATTTATTTTGAAGTCATCTTATATAACTCTCGTCCAAATTGTGTCATCTGTTCCTGTGTTTATATTGGCTTTCTCTAAATAAAACTAAATAAAATCTTGATCATTAAAACTAAACAAACCATTCTGCTGAATGACCTCACGAAGGTCGCGGGACGTCACTGGAGGAAGGCCGCTTCCAACCGTTCGCTCTGGTAATCTGTTGAGGAGGTCTATGTTCAGCAGCGAACGTCCTGTGCCTGATATGATGATGATGATTCAAATAAGAAATCCTTTAAAGTTTATTCAACAACTTGAAATTTTATAGTTGCATACTTGTATATGTACTGTATATGTACTGTATATGTGTTGTACTCTCCAGTCTCCGTCCTCCGGTGTCCGCAGAATACGAGCGTCGTGTCACTGGACTCTAGGGAGTCCAATGTCGCGACATTATGCTGAGTGGATGCCTTTTTGGCACCACCACTTCATGTAGTTCTAACTGAACTGAGCAATAATGTTGTCAAATAAATACTTTTTCTTTCTTTCAATGAGCCACTCACAAAAATATTATAGAGATTCGAAAAACCGTGTTGTACTTCAAAACGTGACAGGAATAATAAACTTGCCTCTGTATGTTGCTAAATGACAGATAGAGGAAAGTACCGCAAGAACGTAGCACCAGCCGGCACCCCAACACAATGCGCATTCGACAGAATTGCAACAATTTGCGGCCTGAATGGACTCGTCGCGCATTGTCCACAATCCTCTAACCCACAGAAATGCCATTTTCACGTCAATTTGCCCAAGAGGGAAATATCGAAGTCGTGATCACGACATATCACGTATTATAGTTTAATTAAAACGATGCCAACAAATGGTGCCTGTACGCCTTCCGTTAATTGCCTTGTCATTTACAAGGGCATAAATCTTACTGTTGTCGATCTAATGACGTGTTTCTAAAATGTGAGAGCAATCTCAGTTGTATGCATGGACTAATATAGTACTTCAATATAACTGTATAAATTAAACATTTAGAAAACCCTTGAGTCTATCAAATTATCATATAGGTAGCTCATCATGTTAAAAGGGTGAACACTTGACTCTAACAAAAATTTGTAATTTAAAGGTTAATAATATTTCGCAACGGCAATAACAGTGAAGGAAAACATCGTGAGGAAACCTGCATGCCTGAGAAATAAAAATTCAAGGGCATGTGATGTCCCCAACCCGCATTGGGCCCGCGTGGTGGACTGTGGCCCATACTCCCTCATTATACGATGGAAGGCCTATATCCCTGCAGTGGGATATTTTCGGGCTGATGACAATGATGAACATTTCGCAATGGATCTCTGAATAAAAAAAACTGTTCAAGAGATAATCTGCAATATTTTTGGGTGACCTATCTAATGACATCCCACATGATGGAGTACAAAAATAAAAAAAACTTCGTGAAGGGGAGGAGTGGAGATGAGAGAGGAGAGGAGATTTTATTTTACCACTTTGACGCCGTGATTAATATGTATATCCATTTTTTTTTATACACAACGGGTTAGCACTTGACCTCAATCACACCTGAGGTTAAGTGAAGATGAGGCCGAAGGTGGTAGCGTACTGACCCGGAAACCCCATCTTATTTAGGGGACTGGCTATCTTATCTCTGACAACCGGAACACAACAATGCTATTAAACATTGCTGTTTGGTGGCAGATTTAGATAAAATGGTGGTAGCTAGCCAGGCGGACATTTAATATGCCCTACCACCAACCAAACCGAGTACTAAATATGTACCCCCCTGGGGATTGAACCGCGAATCGTAAACCCAATGTTGTTTACATTGAGCTACGGAGGCGGTTAACAATCCATGCCAAATTGCAGCGTTCTAGTACTAAGAGCCTCTATGCTAAGCCTCGGACAAACAGACAGAAAAACCTTATAGTTTTTCTGTCTGTCAACAGAACCCTAAAAAGGATACCATAAGCATCATGTTTTGCCAATTTCAGTACGTACCACTATAATGGATTTTCTTAAAAAAAAGTGATGGAGTTTTCTTCGTACTCGCAGGGTTTCAATTATCATAAATAATATGCAGTAGAAAATCTAAACAAGCAACTGTTTTAACAGTAATCCTTCTTTATTAGTCACCCTGAAATAAGGCTAATTACACAACAGCGAATGTTCATTGCCCTCCACTAATGGCAGGGTGTCGAACACGCGACAATTGAGGGTCAAAACATGCTACTCACTTTGCATTTAAAGACTGAGAAGTAATTGGCTGTTCGCGACAATCTAAGTCAGTATAGTTTCTTTGTGGTTCCTGGTAGAAAAGAATAGTTTCGATTTCCCTATTGCTATTCGTCTCTTTCTATGGGCTATAGCCTACAGAAAGAATTCTTATATATAAGAATAAAACAGAACAGAATAGAATAATGTTTATTCAAAAAATGTTACATAGTTGAAACTAAATATGTTAGGCTATACTTAGTACTAATAATACAAAAGCCATAGCTGCCGAACTTGGTTTATGCAGCCTGTATTTCAGCATACAATGCCCTTCCCCTGGAGATTAAACAGGATTAGCCTAGCGCACTTAAAAATCGTTAATAAATCACATTTTCAAAACAAATAAATGATTCGAGTATAACTTACATATAGCTGCTCTTGACGATGTCTAGGCCTCCGATCTAAATTGTTTAAATAATCCAACGGCCTACCCTACAGACGGCCACTTCAACGTACTAATTCGCTAAGCTATATCGGTGACTTTCGTTTTACAGAATCATTCCTGATTCGGTCTCTTAGTGAAACACCGAGCATCGACGTCTCCACATCTCGTTGTGTAACCTTGGTCAGATACTACCTATCAGAAGCATAAGTCACTATAACAATCTTTCATTAAAACTTCCATCTTCAAGCACTGACGTATTTTGGATGAGAATTAATAAATAACATTGGTGTTTATACTGTAGCTTTGTATGTAGAAACACTCGTTCTTGATTTGCGAAGTTCAGCAATCTCTGACACAGTCACACTTTAGATGGGTGACCACTAGTGGTATTTTAATACGAGTATTTTTTTTATGCACAACGGGTTGGTACTTGACCTCAATCACACCTGATGTTAAGTGAAGATGAGGTCGAAGGTGGAAGCGTACTGTCCCGGAAACCCCAGCACATTTGGGGGACTGGCTATCTTATCTCTGCCAACCGGAACACAACAATGCTTTTAACTTTGCTGCTTGGCGGCAGATTTAGATAAGATGGTGGTAGCTAGCCAGGCGGACATATAAAATGCCCTACCACCAACCAAACCGAGTACTTAAACATGTACCCGGCTGAGGATCGTACCCGCGACCTCCGAATCGTAAACCCAATGTTGTTTACATTGAGCCACGGAGGCGGTTGAGTTCGGTGACAATGCAATATTATGGTCCAGGAGGCGGTTAAAAAGGAAAAAAAAACGTTCAATAGTCAGTTCAGGTTGTTTTCAATTGAAGGTGGCCTTTACAGGGAAAGTCTAAACCACTGATTCTATTCTCACAAATCCACCAATCCGCAATGGGCTCGTGTGAAACCTAAATATCTCCCAGTAGGCTACCTACCTATTTTACATAAAGGAATGGTTACACTCCAATTACGCGATGTTGATGATCACAACCAGGCATGTGTGTACACCGGCCGTAAAGCTGCAGTAATTTACCAGTCAGGGACAGTCCCCATATTAAACCCTTTAATTTATTCATGCAACTTCGTCACTTTCGATCCATCATCCTGTAAGTACGCGGTTAGCGTTCAGAGCGCCACCTACATGCACGTTCGTAATAACTTTTTAATGAGCGCAACAGATTTTGAACTAATGACTCTCAAAATAAATTCCCTGCGAAAAAAGGTTTGAGATCACATGGCAAACATTCCAATATTATTTAGTTTAATACTTCATAGTAGAAAAAGGAAAAATCTTTATTGTACACGCCGGCAGTAACACTTATACCATAAGCGGGTCTTGCGGCGTCAACATTTCCGATAGCGTCGCGCGGCCAACTTACACTGGTATTGTTACGGTAATCATGCTGTTGACTGTACAAAAAATAATACGGAGAAATAATTTATGTAGTCAATATTCAAAAAAATATATACCGAGTAGAATAAAATTATCACTTGAAAACTTTTTTTAAATTTATATTCATACTAGCTTTCCGCCCGCGACCTCGTCCGCGTGGAAGATTCCATCAAAATCGGTTCAGCAAAAAAAATTACCTATATGTTAAACCAAATCCTAATCATAATATCTTTATTGTACACAAAATTATTATAGAAATATGCATTGTATATAAAATGTACAAAGGCGAGCTTAACTCCGATAGAGTTTTCTACCAGCAAACCTTAGAGATACATAGTGTTTGGCAGAAAATAGTGTACACAACAATTGAAAATTATCTACCTACTTACCAAATTTTATTCAAATTCGTCCAGCCGCTTAGGCGTGAAGAGGTAACAAACATATATACATACGTTTGCACACACAAACTTTCGCATTTATAATATATTATTAGTTGGGATATTAGTTGGGATTTTATTCATATTACTAAAATTACAGTCTTTGTCAGACTCCAGAAAGAAACGAGCAAGAAACTCAATGTTTGCTCTTTTTGAGTAGGCTTTGGGTTACGACAAAACTAGGAAAAATCTTTATTTAATATCTAACTAATATTATAAATGTGAAATTATGGATGTTTGTTCGTTCATCTGTGTTTGTTTGTTAATCACGGCAAAACGGATGGACAGGTGTGGGTGTGAATGAAATTTGATATACAGGTAGAATATACCCTGGATTAAGACATAGGATATTTTTTAGCCCTATAAAATGAGTACTTCCCGTGGGATAAACGAATTAAACATATTCGCGATGAAGACAATTCGCAGGCTTTCTTCCACGCAGGCGAAGCTGCGGGCAGAAAGCTAGTATTGTATAAAGAGAATGAATTTCGCTGAGCGGCCTATGTCCATTCTTGCTTATCATCTAAATATGATATAGCCTTTCGATAATAATTTCTGTGGTGCTTTTCATTTGAATGTCTACTGGAACCTTAGGAACCGTATAGGTGTAATATAAATGCCTAGCTTCGATACAAAGGATGTGATATATCTTCTATACGGTGTAGTTGATGGTATTGATATTGGCATTAGTAATAGCATTTTGGTACACATGCATTTCAACCAAACGTTATTTTAAGCAGAAACAAGATTTTTTTTTATGAACAACGGGTTGGTACTTGACCTCAACATCAAGGTCGAAGATAATAAGATAATCTCGTCAAAATGTTTGGATAGTTAGCAAATTTACAACTTTTATCAGGAATTTCAATTGAAGTCAAGCCCATACCTGATTTTATGTAAAAAAAAATTCTCAAGGCAAAATATTAATTTTGCTGTTGTCGAGCCTAAATCCTACAGCCGCATAAGAGAAAATGCCAAATTAGCTAATTATAACCAAAATGCCCGTTAAATTAATTTATTATATGAAGCCGCAAAGTAAGGTTGGCGGATTAAAAATTAATTGCAACTTTCGAACGGGCCTTTTTAGGGACTCGGCAGGAGTAAAAAGTTTAATATCTCATTTTCAACTGAATGACTGGGTCGTCGAGGTTCCAGATAAAAATTTATTTATCTATGTAGTTTCAAATCTTGAGACAGTCAAAGGTCGTAGTCGAGGGGAAATCGAGTACATTGATTAATTTTTAACCGACATTAAAAAAGGAGGTGGTTCTATGTCTGGTATGTATGGTATTAACAACCTGTTTGGTGTAGTGGTTAGAAACTCTGACCACTATACCAAAAGGTCGCGGGTTCGAATCCCGCTAGGGACATATGTTTTTACGATGAATGTGGACATGTGTACCCAAGTTATGGTTGTTTTCATTTATTATAAGTATTTATTTACAAAAAAAAATGTATTTATGTAGTATATCAACCATCTGGTATCCACAACACAAGCCTATAATTGCTTAATGTGGAACTAGACGGCGCTGTGTATATGTCAAGGGATATTTTTTTATATTTATGTTTGTCGTATTTTTTTATGTACGTTCTATATAGTATCTGATGTAGTAATCGATGTCCCTGGATACCCATGGTCACGAGACACTGGCCATAAAGCTAGGTGAGAACGTGCTCTAACAGGTTGATAAGTCTAGAGCCTAGTGTTCCCCCCCTAAAAGCTAAACGGTTGGTTTGGGATGCGTAAAAAACATTAAGGTAGTATTAAGTTAAATAGTCGAAAAACTTATAAAGTGTACTTTCCGTTGAAATTATTTATCAAACAATAATAGTCCCCTTCTAAGTCCTCATTGCGAGGACAAGTACAGAACCCTACACTGCGCGTGGCTCGGCATTCACTTGCCCGCTTTTTTGAAGTTTTATTTGTTCAGTGCTATAAAATACTTATATTTATGGATCTTCAATCTGCATGGTTAGCGATAGGAGAGACAATTCCAGCGGAAGTCCCAGTGAATATAAACAAAATTATGGATTTATTAGGTAGATGTATATTACACGAGTATGTTAGGGAGCTGAAACAGAGTTATAAAGCAAATTAGCATTCAAATTATTCAAACTAGTCTGAATTTCTTGAAAAGACCCTTGCATGTGCGTGTTTCCTGCGAGTATGACCACGTGTCGTGACAGCGGCTACGATGGACATTAATTATGTCAGTGCTGCTTTGAATAAAGCCTTACTAATTTTGAATTATATGAATGCACAATAGTCTACATTAACATAGGGGAGAATAGTTTAATGTCTTTGTTTTCATTCGACATTGCAGATTTGATTACTAGATAAAATTAATGATAACCACTTTACTAAAATTGTCAATAAGTGTAAATTAACATGTTTCGGGACACAATGTTGAGAGCCGCCTCTCAACATTGTGTCCCGAAACAACATAGAAACCCAATTTAGACCTCGGAAAAACGCATAACCGCGACATTTTTGAAACATTTAATAAAGTGTTGTAAATGTAGTAACAATTGCTTAAAATTAAGCAGCGTCGATGACTCAGCGGTTGAGACGCGGCCTCTCAATGTGGGAGGTCCGGGTGCGATTCTCAGGCAGGCCATGTACCTTATGTATGTTAAAAAGCCCTACCACCAATCAAACCGAGTACTAAAACATGTACCCCGCTGGGGATCGAACCCACGACCTCCGAATCGCAAATCCAATGTTGTTTACATTGAGCCACGGAGGCGGTTAAAACGGTACGTAGTTGTCCGCCACATAATATGCGAATTTAGAAGGGGGCTTCTTGTTGATTGAACTATGAATATATTGACTTAACGTAAACCGACTAATAATAACATTTAATGCCAGGGTGAACACTTGACTCTAACAAAAATTTGTAATTTAAAGGTTAATAATATTTCGCAACAGCAATAACGGTGAAGGAAAACATTGTGAGGAAACCTGCATGCCTGAGAAATAAATATTCTGAGGCATGTGAAGTTCCCAACTCGCATTGGGCCAGCGTGGTGGACTTTGACCCAAACTCCCTCATTATACGAGGTAAGGCCTATATCCCTGCAGTGGGATGTTTACAGGCTGATGATGATGATGAACCATTTGTAAGAAACGCAATATCTATATATTTTTCCACATAAGTTACAAAAGAAAATTGTGTTTCTTTAAAAAAAGCTCAATTTATGGGTATTTCTTTCAATTCGAAACATTTAGGGAAATTATTGTTACAAAATATTAGTTCTCATTTTTATTTCTTAAGAAAGGCAGCTCTACGCAATTTTCAGCATAAAACACATGCATGCCTAACTATAACATTAGTTTTTCATCCATCTATAAGTTAACTGTGTTTAACAAAAGTCTACCTAATTAAATATCACTTAGTATTTATTGTTATTAAAATATAGACTAAGCTATAATTTTTTTTAGGCCTTGTTATACAAAATTACATCTCTAATATACATCTATAAGACAGCAACTATATAAGTCGGTTCTGAAATTTGTCTAACTAAGCTTATTCTTTACCATATTTTCCCTTGGCTACAAAGTAAAGTGACAATGTCCTTCGGCGATTGCGTTCGATTTTCAATAATGGCTGCAGCGTCGACGAACGGCCGACGACATTAGAAACAAGGAAGCGTGACGTATTACTGCGCACCTGTCTTGTACTGCCTTATCGTTAAATTTTATAGGCCTTCAAACGTACCTGCACTAACACGTGCAAGCATTTTATTGTAAAATGTTTGGGAATTTTATGTCGTTTTGGTTGGATTTTGAGGTTACATCTTTCATCAAACACCATAATTTCATCTTAATTTTTAACCACCGACAAAACACGACGGGAGTTGTGTGTATGTGTCCCCTGGCTTGCTTATGTATACTCCAAGGTGTGTCCAGTGTTTGTCCAGACTTATCTCAGTAATGTGTGGTCCGCATTGACTGCGTTTTTTTTATATTAAAGACTAAATTTGATAAAAATCGGTTAAGCCGTTTCGAAAATATTTCTTTATTCTTTCTTAATTGCACAAAAAATACAAACAGATTACAGTTAGAAAATGTGTAAAAAGGTGAGCTTATATCTAAGGAGATTTCTTCCAGGCAACCCTTTTTTTTTATGCACAACGGGCTAGCACTTGATCTCAATCAATCAATCAATCACTGATGTTAAGTGAAGATGAGGCCGAAGGTGGAAGCGTACTGACCCGGATACCCAAATATTTGGGGAACTGGCTATCCTATATCTGACAACCGGAACACAACAATGCCATTAACATTGCTGTTTGGCGGCAGATTTAGATAAGATGGTGGTAGCTAGCCAGACGGACACTTAAAATGCCCTACCACCAACCAAACCGAGTACTAAACATGTACCCCGCTGGGGATCGAACCCGCGACCTCCGATTTGTAAACCCTATGTTGTTGCGGTTAAGAGGTTAAGGTTAATCCTACTGGAGGTTTTTACCTTTTTACACAGTTTTTTGGTGGATTTCATTGATATCATAGTTTTACGAGCGTTTTGTAAATCGATTTTTTTTTGTATTTAACATTAATCCCGGGGATAAGTCCTCAGCAATGTTTGATGGTAATCGGTTAACCGTTCCGAATATATTTAGCTCTTAACATTGTTTGGTCACTCTAGATGACATAATCTGTAGTTCACGGAGGTTTACAAAATTTTCAATAATAAATAAATATTTGGGATCTCTCATCTAGTCCTAAACTAAGCACTATGGTGCTTGTACTATGGATAATATATTGGGACCTATGAAATTAGAGTTTTTTTCTTCGTTAATCATATGTACTAATTCTTGCGATTTTCAAACCTATATCCAAATTTGTTTTTTATTTGGAAAATGGAATATAATTTCAAGGTTTCACATGAAATATTTAAATTTCTGGGCTAAATGACATAATAAAAAAAAATTGAACAGAGCTCTTTTCATGTGCTTCCCATAATCATTTCTTAGATTCGCTGAAACTTTTATAAAGCGATTACTTTTAAAAATTAACGCTGCCTATACTTAACGCTGCCTATGTTATCCGATAATACACACAAAGTTTAGCTAAATTTGGATTTCCCGTTCCCAAAAAAACTCAAAAATGGAGAAAACAGTCTTAATGAAATTCTTCATACAAAATGCCAATTTCATAGGTAAGGACCTAATATAACGGATTAACATACATAAATAAATGTATAAACATCCATGACTCGGGACTTCGTATTCATCACACAAATATTTACCCCTCGAGGAGTTGGAACCCGCAACCATTGGTTTCGCTGACAGGGTCACTACCCACTACACCAACACCTATATGGTTAAATAAATCTAGTGAGCTTGCATTCCGACTACTAATGGATCATTGCCTGTACTCGTCCGTAATACAGCGGAATAACTAAAAGGCTGCTAACATTGAAGAACCCTACACTTTCCACGAACAAACTCTTATCGAAGATCAGAGTAACAGAAACGATTCAAAATTGCAATGCAATCTTCAATATTATTTGTACATTAAATGTTATCGTATCCATTACGCTAACAGCACTCAAAGGCACTACGAGTACATAGCATCAGCAACATAGTTCCGGACGGTCAGCAACAAAGCGGACGGCAGGGGAGCGCGGTTCCGGCGGGCGCGGAAATGGAGCGCTCGTGGTACGACACGACATTCTCTTAACCTCACGACAAATACACGGACCCGGCGCGAGGTGGAATTGACGTATCTAGTTGCGATGTTACGTGGACGTTTTCGATAAGCGAGGAAGCGGTGAAATGTGTTGGGGAAATTGAAATGATGGGAAAGTAATGTACTTTGTGTTATTGTAAATTCACCTGACTATATACGTTATGGCCTGTAGATATATAGTAGGTATGCTTGACTGGAAATTAAGTATAAGAAAATTTTATATATGTAATCCATTTGGAGACATACATACATTATAAATAATTGATCAAATTGTACTACATGAAATATGGAACAGCAATCTAAAAATAAGCAGTACGAACTAGTTTTCAATGTCGCAAAATCAGATCTCCGTCGTATGATAGTGGCCTTACCAACATGAGCCATGTTGGTACGGTCACCATCACGAACTGGAAACCTGACTTCATAAATAATTAGGTAGTCGATAATTTGTCGAAAGTCACAAGATATCAGAATTCATCGGTCCGGTGTTTAGAAGATATAGGGGTCTATTGGTGGCCATGCCAAAATGAGCGCTCATCCTGGCACGGCCACCTCATATCTGCCAAACTGCAGCACCAAGCGAAGGTCTAGAGTTATCAGTCCACCAATAATTATTCGATAGTCTGTCGAAACCAGTCACAAAATAACAGAATTTTACTACATTTAAAAGATATAGGGGCGTATTGGTGGCCGTGCCAAGTACGTCCTCATTTCAGCATAATTTGTAGTGGAATGGAAAAAATTAAAAGATCATCTTCAAATGGCATCCGTGGCATAATGTGAATAACGTCAGGTTTTTACAGCGAAGGTCGCATCGTACATATTTAGTACTCGGTTAGGTTGGTGGTAGTGCATTTTTAATGTCCACCTGGAGAATGACCACAATCTTATCTATAAGTATGCCGTCAAGCAGTAATGTTGAAAGGATTGTTGTCGGCTATTTGAGGTAAGATAGTTCTTAAACTAAGTTGGGGTACAGGGTAAGCGTAAACCTGCGACCTCATATCACTTAATATCAGATATGATTAAGGTCAAGCGCTACATATTAAGTATTGAAAAACAAAACATTGAGGATCATAAATGTGTAAACTTACGTATTATTGTTGCTGACTGTGTCATGGCCAGTTCATTTTATTTCTGTTTTAGTTTCGGGGTCTAGAAGCCAGCGTAACTCTCCCTGTTTACTGTTTCTGGCATCATGACTACTGTTGGGCACACCAAATCTTTAATGATGGAAAATTTTCAGTGCTTTTTGAATAATGACTGTTCGATGGGAAAAATATAGACGTTAAACTGTAATAGGATAATGAAGCGATTCGCATTAATGAGAAACAAATCGAACTAAAACAACTATAAATTGAAAATTTAGGAAATACTCTAACGCTTCTGATGTCATGCAAATACAGCAACAATTGCGTTAAAAGCTAAATATCTTCTAAACAGCTTAAACGATAAGCTAGATATGGCTAATAATCTGTCCGATCGTCTTCTTCTTTAATCTAAAAAAACCGCACTCAAATCGGACTACGGATTACTGAGATACATCCAAAGAAAACCTGAGCATAAACACACCCAACAACGCCATCAAATATATACCTAACACCCGTCGTCTTTAGTCAGGGGTTAGTTAACAACATATAATTTATCATTCATCACTTGAAATCTATGTCCTACAATAATTTTTACAGAATATATAATTTCTAACAAAAAACACGGGCCTAATGTTGTTCTTCTCTGATACGTCTGAATATAACAGCATCAGTATCCACAACAGTATAAATCCGTCAGCATGTTTGAAAATCCGCGATGAGAATATCAGGGCTCCATTCCCGTCTTCAATATTCAGAGTAAAAGCGACCACAGAGTGCTCCGTTGATGGATCTAGCTTTTAGCGATACGTTTCTTGCCTCTATATAGGGTGTTCTCTCAGCTTCCATATCGCCCTTTGTTTAGCGATGTAGTACACAATCAGTGTTTACTTGCCTCACGAATTTTTCACTCGCGGAATGGTAAATTTAATTCCTTTATATTATGTTTTAGATTGAAATGTTGATATGGGAGTGGGTCTAAATCCGAGCCTGAGGCGATGAGTGTGCGAGCAACTTCGCAGTGAAATCAAGAAGCATTGTTCTTTAACTTGCGTTCATTAAACGCTGAAAGTCGTCTCCGGGGCACATCCTCGACGGAATTAGCTCCCGTTTATTTAATACTTGTGACAATCAGAAGGGAGCGACTAGGGTGAAATAACAATCTGCGACGTCATCTTATTACGTGCCTTCTTACTTTTGTAAGTCGATGTTTGTACACTGAATGAGCTAACATTAGGATTTATTTACTTATATAAAAATACATACATAAAGTCACAACCATTACCCCAAATAGGGTGGTCGGAGATATTCCAAACATAAGTGTCTGGGTGATGCAAATATAAAAGTACAATGAGTGAAACCACATCCATGGTTCACCATTCGTAATATATAGAAATGCACACGTGACAGGGGTGAACCCATCGCAATTAAACGTGCAAGTCTATATAGTCACATTTTATGACACCCATGCACGGGAAGAGATGGGTTGGTCCTATTCTTTTTACGTGCTGAAACCACGCGACAGTAAAATACAAAATTCAACATAACGCCAAATGTATCTCGAATTGAACAATTCCGCCGGTAAAGCCAAAACCTCCTCTGAAAACATGTCAAAAATATTACCGGTGAGTCAATCACTAATGGAGAATTGGATGTAATATCAGAAAAGCTCGTTACTCTTTTCAGTGAGATTAGCAAAATTAATTCGTTACCTAGTTCTACTACTTTCCTCTAAAACTTCTCTTGAAGAGGATAAAAAAATTTATATGTAAGCAGTGTACAACAACTACTCCAGATTAATTCATACGAACAATGTGCGAGCTCCGAATCGAGATCAGGTTAAATGTCTGCTTTGTAAACATTATCCCTTGTCAATTGTATGTATCTAAACGCTAATAAAAATCAAGTCAAGATACGTACACGTAAACACATTCACAGACACAGTCTTTATGATCAAGTACACACACAATCAGGTGTCACGGGGATGTAGAGACGTACTCATATTAAATTTTCACTCACGCATCAGAACAAAATAGGCTACTATGTCCGCGAATATTTTATTAATGTCTTTATGTCAATTGATTAGAATTATACGGCGATAGACTCACCCCTGTCACGTTTGCATTTCAGTATATTTCGACAGGTGAACCGAAGGTGTTGTTTGTTTGTAAACGCTTTATTGTACAAAAAGGCAATACATTAATTTTGCATTGATACAGAATTAGAGTAAACGGCGGACTTATCCCATAGAGGGATATCTTCCAGTCACCCATAGGCTTAGTACAAAACAGTAGATAGTATACAAATTACAGCAAATTCAAACTAAAACAAATACCTACACACTAATATATTATTATATATAAATAAGGAAATACTTAAAGAAAGGATTTAATATGTTATTTCAATCATCACTTAATCTTTATTTGGAACACCCAGGCGCTTTAGTTTGGGATATCTCTGACCACCCCATTAGGGATAAAGGTTGCTACCTTATGTATGTATTAGCATTATATTTAAAAGGTTTATTTACGAATGAATTCTACATACGTGTCGCTAATAGTAGTAACAATTACCGACTCAATCGAAGTGAGTAAGCTCACTTAATTTGTAGGCTTCAAAATGATTGTTACCTAGGGCGATAATCTATACTTATTATTTGGTCGAAAACTTTAACAGCTTTAAGCCTACAGCCTCTTTTCACTAGATAGAGGACAGACTGTAATCCTTCAGAAAATACAACATGGCGCCCATAAAATACAAAATATTCTGTCGTTTTTATCGATTTCATAAATACTGAAATTGCTATTTCTTGCCTAATTATTTGGATACATTACGTAGTTACTTCTAAAAGTAAATCATTTTGTCATTTAATTATCACTTGATTTAATGTACCGTTAAATTACTAAAGAAAATTATAAAGAGTGGGTGACATACGGCTATCGTAATTCGAGTTAACCATACTTAAGAAAAATGTTTAAAATAATTTCTGGTGCTCGCATTCCAAACCGGATGGCTAATTGTAAATTCTTGCTTGTACGAGCTAGACATATTACATTTAACAGTCATTCACAATAGTCAATTCAAAACTTTTTACATTTAACTATTTTAGAGCTGAATACAAGGGGTATAAATTATGTATTTTCATCAGAACATTACAGTACGAGACTCCTGGAATAGACACGAACTATAAGTGGAAAGTGCAAACCCTTGCTCCTTAGGATCTTGGTTGCAGACGTTAATCGAATATTTATGACATGTGGTGCGTGGTGACTCGAAATAGCAGGTATAGATAAAAGAAGAAAAATAGTGGTATACAACCAAATTACACACTATTAGGTATACAAACTAATATACATACATAACTTCTAATCCACACAGTGCTATTAGTATATACCGGATGAGTTTTTGTTAACCATAAGGAACCAAATAGGGCATACCTATTAGGTAAGTGAAATAGACGGTATTGGCATAGATAGTTTAATATCGAATAAATAAATCCTCGAATAAACCATTGTGTCATTTGACGGTCGCGTCTGTAGCCTATTCCACATAATTACGTCATTAAATTCATTAAATAAACAATACTTGGAGAAAATATGAGTTCCAAATAAATTTCGCATTATAGCAATCCTATACCAATCCCGTCAGTCGAATGTCATCTCCAGCGGGCGCGTAGGTCGATGATAGTTTTGAAAAAAATAATTAAACTACCAATGCCAATAACTTCTATTGCACTACCTAATAAATAAGGCATTTATGCTACTAGTGCAGATGTATTTATAAAATAAGTGGTCAGATTTGAGTGTAGTTGTCTAAACTAGGGGAAGCTTCAACCGCATCCGTGGCTCAATGAGAACAACATGAGGTTTACGAATCGAAGGTCAGTGGTTTGATCCCCAGCTGGGTATTAGTTCAGTTCTCGGTTTGGTTGATAGCAGGGCATTTTAAATATCCGCCTGGTTAGCTACCACCATCTTATCTAAATCTGCCGCCAAACAGCAATGATGGAGTTTTCGGGACAGTACACATCCACCTTCGGCCTTCATATTCACTTAACTTCACGTGTGATTGTGGTCAAGGGCTAAACCCTTGTGCTTAAAAAAGCTTTTAGTCATATGCACACATACATACACAATGACAACCGTCATTTATCGTTCACCATAAAAAATACTATTATTAGTACGATGTTCTGATGATTGACCAAATTCTGAAAGAAGAAAGAACAGAAGAGAGTGAGGGTTAGAGACGATTTCTAATTAGAGTGGGGGAGCCCGAATCGTCCTCTATTTGACCGCGACTTGCTACCGGAAGATCACTGCTTCGGTTTCCACCTGAACCTCAACTAAGTTTTAAGTAAACTACGGAAGATCCCTCTAGGGATCAAGTTCCTAAGTGACTACTTGTCGGCTTCGACATCCAGGTCTGCACCTGGGAGACATTCGGGATAGATCTACCCTCCCCCGAAAACCGCTCATCCAGCCTTGACCACGCCGTCGTCAACGAGAGGACTCGAGGGCTACGTCCACTGCAGCTCCCAGAGCTTCAGGCCAGTGACCGTACGGGGAGATTTGCCAAGGGGTGCAGGGGAGTGAGCTGAATGTACAATAAATAAGCGAGATGAAGGAAAGGAGACTTTTATCTAAGAAGTAACAAAGAAGTTTTGTGATAAATTATAAAACCTATGCAAAATATTTTTATATAGAAGAAATCAAACTAATAACCATTCTAAAACATCATTGTGTCCACTTACGTCATACTTATATTTCAAACCGGTAAATCTCTGTCTGAATCGAGGACAACCGTGCGTAGAATTATTCACGTAGCCGTAGGTATTGCATTTTAACTGCAGTCACCGATCTTTCACGGGTAAACGGTCGTGGAAAACCAAGATGGCTGTCTTCGGCAGAATGTCAGGAAACTTGATTTGTGACTCGCCCCACGAAGTAATGTTGAGTCAACCAGTGCCAACATTCGAATCGGGAAATTTTATACTTTAGAATGATATAAAACTCATGTCAAAAACAAACTGCTCGGTTAGTTAGAAAATATTTAGACGACCGACTGGTGTAGTGGATAGTCAGTGTGTCAGCGAAACCAACGGTTACGGGTTCGAATACCGCGAGAGGTAAATGTTTGTGTTATGACTACGAACATTTATTCCCGAGTCATGAATGTTTATATAAATATTTATAGCATATCAATAATCTCATGTCATGGTTTATATTTTATTTTGTTTTGTTTTATTTCAATATGATTATTCAAAAATAGTATGACATTGACGTAACAATGGTTACATACTTATAGTTTATTAATTAATTTTGACATACATATAATAATATGTATATTGCTATTGTATATATGTGTTTTTCATGTTTGACCTGGACGCAACAAGGGTTACAATTTTTAAGAGTCTAACGACATACCTATTGAAAATATGGTAATAGGTTTAATTTCTATCTTATTTTGTTCATTTTGTGACATAACAATATTTTAACATTATATTTATATTAAAAAATCTAATAATTCTACAAATCTTTAAGATGTATGTGAATAGTTATTATTTTATTGTTTTATGTTTGACAATCACTTTTATTTTAGAAATCATAAATTTACGGAACTGTATGTACTAAATAAGTCTAATCTAATCTATGTATGTTTATCTGGTATCCATAGTACAAGCTTAGTTTAGTGTGGTGGTGTAAACGCCCGAAATATTTATTTATTTATAGTTAGAAGATTAAGGGCAGTGGCGTGCCCTCTGCACAGGTAGGAAATTAAATTAATTTGCCTACCCTAGCCAATTGTAAGGTTTACTCGCAATGCATTGTCAAGACACTACATGAACAGAAAAATATTCTAAACAGTTGCAAAGATTACTATAAGAGTAAGTTATTATTTTGGAGTTGTATTTTTTCTCCACTAAGAACACATTTTATTATACTACCTGCCCTGTGACAAAAAGTTGAGCACGCCACTGATTGAGTGGTTTTTGACTTATCGACCATTATCTAAATTCAAACTAATACCTGCCTCCATTACGTCTATATCCAAGCCAAATATATTTTTAGGAACGTCTGTTTTCAAAAAATAATCTAGAAAATTAACTTATGATCTACGGGCCAACACGTGGAGTCCAAGTTTACCTTGTACGTGTCTATTGGAGGTTGATTCAACTCAAATTACGGTAAGATGAGTGAAATTGTATGTTCGAATAAAGATGGCGACTAGGATTTATTTTAAGATAATTATGACAAATGCTGAAACATCTGTTTATTTATTTTCATACTGGAGTCTACATACCAGTTTTCATTTTACCAGGAGGTTGACTTTTGTTTGAAATACTTCTCCATCTTTCTCTCTAAGTTATCTAAGGAATACACCTGCAAAATTTTACCAAAATCTGTTCACGCATATACATTGACATACCAATCACGATACAACTGTTTCTAAATAAATAATAAATATTTCGGACACTTGCATCGATCTTCCAGTTCCAAACTAAGCAAAGCTTGTACTATGAATACTAGATATCGGATAAACATACATAAATATAAACAACCATGACTCGGGAATAAATGTTTGTATTCATCACACAAATATTTACCCCTCGCGGGATTCGAACCCGCAGCCGTTAGTTTCGCTGATAGGGCACTATCAACTACACCAATCGGTCGTCAAATGTTCCTGAAACTTGTTATTATCTCAAATATTCCCTAAACTTGTTATTTTCACTTATACCTACGTATGCGTAAAAATATAGTCTGTACATATTAGGTCCATACCTATGAAATTGGGGTTTTGTATGAAGAATTTAATTACGACTGTTTTCTCTATACAAACATTTTTGATTTTTTTTTGGGAACGGCAAATCCAAATTTAGCTAAACTTTGTGTGTATTATCGGATAACATTAAGTTAAGAATAGGCAGCGTTAATTTTTAAAAGTAACCGCTTTATAAAAGTTTCAGCGAATCTAAGAATTAAAACAGTTCTGTTCAAATTCTTTTTATTATGTGATTTAGCCCAGATATTAAAAAATATTTCATGTGAAACCTTGAAATAATATTCTATTTTCCAAATAAAAAACAAATTTGGATATAGCTTTGAAAATCGCAGGAATTGGTACATACGATTAACGAAGAAAAAAAAACTCCAATTTCAAGGGTAAAGAACCAATATAACAACCGTAAATATAACTATTTAAATTTTTCCTTCAGTTAGGTAGTTACACACCAAAGTGTAAAATCATGAAAACGCAAATGAACTAAGACGGTATTCCTTTTCCAGCAAGGGGCACTGGTAGAAATAAGCATGAGTCATCTATTTTTCTCATTTACGTAATGAAAGGTTGGGTAGACCGTTTGTTCAATATACGGACGCGATGCTGAGAATTTCCTGTTCCCGGGCGGAAAAATATTAAGACCCTTTATGAGTATTTTTAGAAACCCCTTTGACTTTGATGTTGCTAAGAAAATTGAGTGTTGAACCAACAAATTGTGTTTAATTAACAAAAGGAAAAAATTTGTAAAAGAAATTAATATAGACTCTGTTGTTTGTCTACGATTTTGTGTTTGTTTCGGGACGCAAATTGTGAGACTATAATTAATTATAAAAAGTGCGCGCCGAGGTCAGAGCATGTGCCTTTATGGAATAGTGTAGAGCAGTAGGAAGAGTGTAGTAAAACATAAAAGCAATGATAAACTACGCCATTAATTCTACCAAAAATTTTTTATTGTCTTGTATTGTATTCCGCATAAACATCAAGATCAGCAATATTACGGGATAGGTCTTTACTATACTTATCCCTCATTATTGCATTCGGAGTTTCAGGAAATGAATAAAGAAATTCACAAAAAGCAGCCAATTGCGTGTCGGATTCGCATCACTTGTTCAGTATCACATATTAAGTCACAGTCTCTTGATTTTCAACAACATGGCTTAGAATCAATTATTTCACGGACCGCAAAAATAAGTTTGTTGTTAACAGAAAATTGCTGATACCTAAAAAAAATAATACATAATTTATAATCGTGTTTAGAACATTTTTCTTGGGAGTCTGTTTACTTTAAAGTTACAAGTTAAGCTACCTACCTCGGTAAAGATAGTAAAAGTCACAACGGCTTGATTTTAAGAAAAAAAAACCCGTGATGTGCCATCTTTGACCACACACAGCGGTTTCGTAGTCAAAAATACATTTTAAAATATTGTTACTATTATTAGCCTTCTTAAGTTGTGATAATATTGCTCAGCTTCGATGTTGTGAATATTTTAATTGTTAAAGTGGCGGTTTAGCTACTGAGGACTCTGTATTGTCTACTTTTAAGCTTTATATTTCGTAAACGAATCTTTTCGAGTAACTATTAAATTGAAAACGTTATAAACATTTGATATTATTAGTCCTTATGGACTTGTACAAACTTTGAATTAGAAGACACCTTTTATTTACAATATATTTCGATACAATATAAGAAGATTATTTACCGCTGATAACACAAATTTAAAATAATCAGCGGGGAGATCATCTTTTCCTTAAAAATGAGTAGGAACGTAATACATATCTTACTTATATTAGGTATATTAGCAAATTAAATTAAAATTAACTTGTTCGGACACTTACATCCAATCATCTAGTCCCCAACTAAGTAAAGCTTACTATGGATACTACCCTACATTTTTTAGTACAAACTGTTTTGGCTTATGTGTTTTTTTGTTACAAATATATTGTATCTGAATAAGCTGTTTGTTTTCCAGAAATACATAAAATAAAATACTAGGTAAAGGATAAACATACATAAATAATGTCTAGAATCGTTTAGCAGATCGAAGCGACCCCCTCTGAAGCAACTGACAACTACGAGCGGAAGTGGGGGTATTGCGTTACGAGCTTCGGACCAAGCAACATCAAATATTTTTTGTATTTAAAACCGTGTTAAGTTACAAGTATAATAAACTACTATTTCATAATTCGGAGCTTCATTTCATCAAGTCTTCAAGAAATTGAAGACCAGCGCATTCATTCTGGTGACCCCGACGTGAAGTATTTAAAATCTTAAAACTATTTCCTCAAACTTCATCTAAAATCAGTAATATACATCATTATTTCATTGTCCCAGAGTACAGAGTATCTTATTTAAACGTTTAATTAAATATTTTCGTATTTAATTTACGCAAAGAGTGAGTTTAAACACAGTGTTTTTCTGTGTCAATGTACTTTCCTAGTCATCTCATAATAGTTAACTTGTACAAGTCCCTGTTTTTAAAACTCATTTAGAATACATATACAAACGTATCGCCGAACTTATTCCAGGTGAAAAACGGGAGTGAGCTCGCGAGATTTACACTGTGTCGCGCAAAGTGTTGACAGCGTGTATTCCAACAAGCAAGGCGTGTTGCACCGTGTCAAGCGCCGTGCACTTACACCGGCCGCAGAACCAGTTTGTTATTCAACTAAACCGTAACGTACCTATTCTCTATTGCTAACCTTAACTATAGTGAACAAATTAATTGATTGTGATAAGTATTGCGGTAGGTTGTACGACTTTGCGCCGGCATAATGAGTGAATTAAAAGAACACATTAAGCAAAGAGGTAGCATTAGGGCTCGATTAACATTATTTGAGAAATATTTAACGCCTTTAATGGATTGTAAGGAAACGAATGCATTAACGGTTAATGAACTTGGCCTCCGATTAAATAAGATGCGCGACCTTTCATGCAGTTTTGATGAAGTTCAAACACAAATTGAAATGTTGGATGAAGATATTACAAAACAAATGCAGGAGCGCGAGACCACTGAAAATTTATTCTTTCAGTTAATTGCTCAAGCTCAATCTATATTACAATTTTTCCAAAAATCAAATCAATCTGAATCCTCATCCAACGCTAGTTGTTCTAATAATCTAAAATTACCACCATTAAAGATCGCGCCTTTTAATGGAGACCCAAATAAATGGCTTTCTTTTAGGGACACGTATTTATCCTTGATCCATAATAATGAAAATATTGATGATATCAGCAAATTTCATTATCTGAAGTCGTATTTGGAAGGCCCGTCTTGCTCGGTCATTAATTCAGTTGCAGTGTCCTCGAATAATTATTCGATCGCTTGGAGTTTGCTTTGCGAACGATATGACAATAAGCGCCTTTTGATAAATGAACATATTAAATGTTTATTTTCAATCGAACCATTGCATAGGGAGAGTGACACTGGCATTCGTTATTTAATTGACACATTATCAAAAAATCTAAGTGCTTTGAACTCATTAGGTGAACCAACAGATAAATGGGATGCAATTATTATTTATATGGCCTCAACGAAGTTAGACAGTGTGACCGCCAGGAACTGGGAGGAATATAGGAGCTGTAAGGACTCTCCTACTCTGGAAGAATTCTATTCATTTCTTCGTCAACGTGCTACCGTTTTGGAAACGGTGAACGCCAGTAGGTCCTCCAAAAATGAAAAACGTAATAGTTTGCCCAATTTTAAGGGCAAATCATTTATTACTTCATCTGTTGATTCTCCCCCTGGTAAACGATGTGTAATCTGTAAACAAGATCATAAATTATATGAATGTACGAAATTCAAGTCCATACCTGTCGATGAACGAATTTCTAAAATTTCCCAAATGAAATTGTGTAGTAACTGTCTGCGTGGCGGCCATCAATCCTATCAGTGTCGGCTGAGTGGTTGTAGGATATGTCAACGAAGACATAATACATTATTACACAAACAACATTCTTTACAACAACAATATTCTTTACAACAACAACATTCTTTGCAACAACAACAACAAACACATGACCAATGTACTACTACGTCCACTACCACTAATTTAAATACAACTGATAAAAAACTTCCCAATCCTGATGGCGACTCCACAGCATCTGGTTCCTCCACTTCTATTTCTATGTCTGCTGTCTCCACCAATCAAGCTCTTCTTTCTACAGCGTTGGTCAAGGTGACAAACAATGACAAAATATTCATTCTGAGGGCATTATTAGACTGTGGCAGCCAATCGTCCTTCATCAGTGAAAGGGCCCAAAGGGACATCGGTTCCTGCAAAAGAAAAAATTATTATCAATGTGTCTCCGGCATTGGTAACACTGTATTGAATGTAACGGAACATTGCAACATAGTTGTACATTCATTACACAACTCGTTCAAGATGCCTGTTAAGTGCTTTGTCCTACCTCAAATCACTGATCATCTGCCTCATGCTACAGTGCGTATACAAAGGTTAGGCATTCCTAATAATGTCCAACTCGCTGATCCAAAGTTTTATGAACCATCTGAGATTGATTTATTATTGGGTGCTGACATATTTTGGGAATTAATTGGAGCGGACAGAGTGAGCTTGGGACCACACCGACCAATCTTGCAAGAGACACATTTAGGCTGGATAGTAGCTGGTCCCACGGGATTAAGTTATTACGACAGTACCAATACAAAAATACAATGTAATTTTTCACAAGAAATAAGCAAACAACTAGCCAAATTCTGGGAACTTGAAGAAGTTCCTTCAAACATTGAACACAATAAAGATAATTATTGCGAGAACTTATTCAATAAAACCACTCGTCGAATACACAACGGTAGGTTTTGTGTTCAAATTCCACTAAAGGATTCTATTGAAATGCTAGGTGATTCATACAATATTGCCGAAAAAAGGTTAATACAATTAGAGAAGAAATTAAAGGGTAAACCTAAACTCCAACAAGAATATCACGAATTCATACATGAATACGAACGTTTAGGTCACATGGCTCAAATATCTAAACCGGCATTTGGCTGTTACCTTCCACATCACGCTGTAATAAAGGAAACCAGCGAGACTACGAAGCTTCGCGTTGTGTTTGATGCTTCTGCGAAAACGTCTACTGGAGTATCGTTTAATGACTTACAACATGTCGGACCTGTGGTGCAAGAAGACCTGTTCTCAATCTTGTTGAGGTACCGTCAACACAAGTTTGTAGTATCAGCAGATGTGGAAAAAATGTATCGCCAAATATTGATTGATCCTAACCAGCGAATGTTGCAAATGATATTATGGCGTGACGAGCCAACACAGCCAATTAAATTATTCCAATTAAATACTGTGACCTACGGTACGGCATCGGCACCTTTTCTAAGTACAAGGTGTTTATTACAACTTTCAAGGGAATGTAAAGATAGTAAGGTATCCCAAACAATCAAGGAAGACTTTTATGTCGATGATTTTCTTTCAGGTGCAGAAACTGAGAGTGAATTGCGTCATATCATCCAGTCAGTCACTGCAATTCTCAACTCAGCATGTCTTCCTTTGCGAAAGTATCGCACAAATGCACCATCTATATTTCAAGATGAGTCAATCACCTCGTCAACTAAGAATTTAGATTTCTCTTCTCAGTCTAGTGTTTTGGGCCTAAAGTGGGATCCATCTAAGGACGTCCTGCGATTTCCAGTTGATATCGAGTTTGATCAAAATGTAACCAAAAGGACGATTTTATCTAATTCAGCTAGATTATTTGATCCATTGGGTTTACTTAGTCCATGTACTATCATACCAAAAATAATTTTACAGAAACTATGGCTCTCGAAACTAGACTGGGATGATTCAGTGGATCATGTACTGGAAAGGGAATGGCTAACTTTTATATCTAATTTAAATATTTTATCACAACTTGAAATTCCTAGATATGCCCTTATTAGCGAGCCAATATCAATTGAGCTACATTCTTTCTCAGACGCTTCCCAAGTAGCATACGCTGCTGCGATTTATCTCCGATCCGTTGATAGGTCAGGCCAAGTCACGGTCAGGCTACTTTGTGCTAAAACTAAAGTTGCACCAGTAAAATCAATAACCATCCCTAGACTTGAACTATGCGGTGCACTGCTTTCAGCACGTCTAAGTGCTAAGGTATTGAAGGCCCTTCGTTGCAAAGTCGACTCAGTTTTTCACTGGACCGACTCAACAGTGATTTTAGGTTGGTTGTCTTCTTATTCAGGTGACTTAAAACCCTTTGTTTCAAACCGTGTTGGCGAAATTCAACAACTGACCAACTCAAATGTTTGGAGGCATGTTCCAGGAGATAAAAATCCAGCAGACCTAGCCTCTCGAGGCTTAAATCCTAGATCAATTCAATCAGCTGCTATATGGTGGAAGGGACCGTCTTTCCTAACTGAGGAACCATGCAATTGGCCTCGAAAGATAAATATCAAAAACAATCATGAACTACCTGAAAGAAAGGCTTTTAATAAACAACTAACTACAACTACACTACAGACTACAACTACATTACAGCCTAGAATTACACTAAATACTACTTCAACAACAGATCCTTCCAGGATAGTGAACTTTGAGAGACATTCTAGATTCACAATCTTGCAACGATCCATGGCCTACGTCCTACGTTTTCTTTCTAACTTACGACATAAAAATTATAAAACTACGGGTCCTCTAACGACTAATGAATTAGAGTTATCTTTAAAAAATTTAATAAAACTGCATCAGACTGAATGTTTTTTGGATGAACTTAAAATTCTAAAAAATAAAAAACACTTACCTGCAGTGTCTCGTGTGCTGTCCCTCAGTCCGTTTATCGATGATGATGGCATACTACGCGTAGGTGGCCGCATTCAGAACTCTGATGAAAGCTATAAAAAGAAACATCCAATTTTATTAGATGCAAATCACAATTTTACTAAGTTACTATTTGCACATCATCATAAAAAACTTTTACATTGTGGACCTCAACTATTGCTCAGCGATTTAAGAAATAAGTTCTGGCCGCTAAGAGGCAGAATATTAGCCAGAAGTACTGTCAACAACTGCAGATTGTGTAAAATAATGAAGGCTAAAAGTGTCAATCCCATAATGGGAAACTTACCTGCTTCTAGAGTCACTCCCAGTCATCCTTTTCAAATTAGCGGTGTCGACTTCGCTGGGCCATTTTACATTACTGATCGGAAAGGCCGAGGTTGTAAAATAACGAAATGTTACATGTGCTTATTTGTTTGTTTTGCCACAAAGGCCATACATCTGGAAGTGGCGAGTGATCTCACTACAGATGTATTCATTTTATGTTTAAGGCGGTTTATATCCCGCAGAGGAAAGCCTCTACAATTATATTGCGATAATGGCACAAATTTTGTCGGCGCAAATAACGAAATCACAGCATTTTTAAAATCGAACAATGAAAACATTACTGGTTTTGCCGCCGATGAAGGAATTCTGTTTAAATTCTCGCCAGCGTATTCTCCCCACTTCGGTGGACTGTGGGAATCAGGTGTGAAGTCTGCAAAATACCATACTATTCGAATACTTTCTGACAAACATCTGACATTTGAGGAGTTGTCAACGTTATTCACGCAAATTGAGGCCATTCTCAATTCCCGTCCATTAACCCCTCTTTCTTCTGATCCAAATGACCTCAGTCCTTTGACTCCGGCGCATTTCCTGATCGGCAGACCGCTCACTTCCCTGCCTTCAGAGAACCTGCTAGATACAAATCCAAACAGACTTGACCGATACCGTTGTCTTGAGAGGATGCGGCAACACTTCTGGTCACGTTGGAGAAACGAGTACCTATGCGAACTACAAGAAAAAACCAAATGGCGAATTAATCAAAGGGGATATCAAGAAGGCGATTTGGTGGTCATCAAAGAGGCCAATGTACCACCTTTAAAATGGCGTATGGCTCGCATTCACAAACTGTATCCAGGTTCGGATGGAGTGTCAAGAGTCGCAGATGTCTACACGTCAAAGGGCATCGTCCGCAGAGCCGTCAACAAACTCTGCTCACTGCCTGAATCATCCTCGTCTGCGGTACCTCGAAATCCTGAAGTTTTCGAGGGGGCGGAAGATGTCTAGAATCGTTTAGCAGATCGAAGCGACCCCCTCTGAAGCAACTGACAACTACGAGCGGAAGTGGGGGTATTGCGTTACGAGCTTCGGACCAAGCAACATCAAATATTTTTTGTATTTAAAACCGTGTTAAGTTACAAGTATAATAAACTACTATTTCATAATTCGGAGCTTCATTTCATCAAGTCTTCAAGAAATTGAAGACCAGCGCATTCAAATAATATTTATATACACATTGACGGTCGTCAATGTGTATAGTCGGTTAGTGTACTGGATAGTGACCCTGTCAGCGAAACCAATGGTTGCAGGTTCGAATACCGCGAGGGGTAAATGTATGTCTGATGAATAGGAACATTTATTCCCGAGTCATGGATGTTTATATAAATATTTACGTATGTTTATCCGTTATCTAGTATCCATAGCACAAGCTTTGCTTAGTTTGGGACTAGATGATTGGTGTAAGTGTCCGAAATATTTTTATATTTATTATTTATACATCCATGACTCGCGAATAAATGATCGTATTCATCACACAAACATTTATCCCTCGCAGGATTCGAACCCACAACAGTTGGTTTCGCCGTTATTATCCCCCACTCGGTCGTCATAGCAAGTAAGTGATTTGTCAGAATTAAAATTTATCCTATCCAAAGACCGTTTTGGTGCAAGAGCCACGTTAATTCCAGTTGCATTCTGAAAGCCACGCCATAGCAATGGGAAGATTAATCCATTAGTAGCATGTGATACCATCATATAAACGAAAACAAAATTTCTGCGAATTTTCAGGGATGATTGTTACTTTTACGTATTTACTAATGGAGAACGTAAAATTTGGAATACAATAAATATCAAAACATTATTCCTGTCTAACATAGAGTTAAAAGCAGCAACTGATTTTTTTTCCTAAAAAAGCAACTTCAAATTCAACAGAGCATGGAAAAACTAGTACTCTACAACTCAAACAAAATGTTCAAAACTATATGCACTGAGCCATCCAATCATCGAACCGGAAACTCGGTAGTTATTTCGTAACGACATTTCATTGGTGAGTACTTGAAACTGAAGTCAATATAACAGATGCAGAATCAAAGCTACATAACTTTGAACGGAAGTCACAAGTTCCAATATAATGTATGAACAATAAAAAATAAAACCGCAGATTTTTCTCGTAACTAAATCGTTTATAGTAACACAAAGAGGGTACACTCGAGGAAATTACCGGTTTTCTGTTCCACTCTTGTGAAATACCGCCTTACCCGTGAAGGGTCCTTGTCGCCCCTGCTCGGAGGTTTCCATGCAATACAACGTTTTGTTGACAACTAAATAAAAAACGGCAGTGGAGTGAATCAACCTATAATTGTATTTATTTTCTATGAAAAAACCGTCGGTCACAATATGCGGAGTTACAAGCGGGCTTTTTGTTGTATGCGAACGAGCTGGTTATGTCCATGAATATTTATAATTTGAATAATCTGATATTACTATGCTTTCTAATAAGTTTCTGTTTTATAGTATCTGACTTTTCGGAGGCGACTCATGTGCCCTGCAAGTTTATCTTTATTACTCGTATTTTTTTTTTTTTATTCACGACGGGTTCATTTTACATTTTAAAATTAGGGCATTTTAAATGTCCGCCTGGCTAGCTACCATCATCTTATCTAAATCTGCCGCCAAGCAGCAATGTTAATGACATTGTTGTGTTCCGATTGTCAGAGATAAAATAGCCAGTCCCCCAAATGTATTGGGGTTTCCGGGTCAGTACGCTTCCACCTTCGACCTCATCTTCACTTAACACCAGGTGTGATTGAGGTCAAGTACGAACCCGTCGTGCATAAAAAAAAAACTCGTATTGACATTCATTGTATCACTATTTTTCCTAAATGATCCTATATATTTTTTAAATATATTAGATTGTCAAAAATGTTCTGTGACGTAAAGGTTAAAATATTATACTCTTTAAATCTATCTCTAAGTGACACTGCAGGTCTCAATCGATAAATTGCGCGAACGGCTCGTTTTTGTAAAATAAATATTGAATTTATAACTTAATAATTAACTTATAAAGCCTATTTAGCTGTTATAGTTTCTTTTAACTTCGTTATAAATGACTGTTGTGAATTTCTCACGTAACCAAAACCGACCCTATAGCTGGCGGGGGAAGAACTTGACTCTAACAAAAAATAGCACTTTAAAGCTTAATAATTCGCAAAGGGTCCCTGAATCAATAAACTGTTTAAGATAACCTATAATATTTTTGAACAACCTATGCAAGAACATCCCTAACGATGGGGTGGAAAAAAAATAATCCCACTTGACGTGTAGGGGAAATAACCTAACAAAAAAAAATTCAAGATTTTTGCCACTTTGTAGGAGTGATTAATATGTATACGCATGCCAAATTACAACTTTCTTTTACTAAGAACCTCTGAGCTAAGCCGCAGATAGACTGACGGACATGGCGAAACTATATCAGTTCCTTGTTGACTACAGAACTCTAAAAAGGAAATATTTAATGCAGTCTTGAATTCTTCACGATACCAACTAATTTTGAAGAAACTCAATTGTAAGTAAAAGGTTAAAGAGGCGATTTATGTTAGTAAATGACCATCTGATTACACGATTCCTTGAAAGCTTTCTTTTCCAATTGTATTACAATCCTTGTTGTGCAATAAAGTATTGAATGATTGAATCCAATCAAGATTGCATTGCTAATAAAATTAAAAATAGTGTCTATGTTATCGAAAATGTCGTCCGGGGTGTATTAATTTGTAATTTCATGCATTATCTTACCAGTCAAATTAAAGAACAGCTATAGCGAATAATATTAGGAGATATTTTTTATTATATTGAATTTTGTGTGGACAAGAGAGTGAGAGTTTAAAAATGATCCGAGAACATAGCTTCCTTGAAATATTCTGTACGTTGATAATAAATTTTATCATATAAAAAAAACAACCTGCTAAATGTAATGAGGACATCGAAACGTTTAAATTTTCACCTCTTAAATTGACCACAACTTTAAAAAGAGTTGCACAGCATTTTAACGGCGAACAAACATGATGAAGCACCAACAGCAGTCGTGATTTGTGAGTGTGAACTTCACGTAGAGGAAATAACAGAGTTGGAACGGAGATATGTGAAAGTGCCAACATTCGAATTGGAAAATTGTATATTGGACTATAAAGTTCCTGACAAGGACTGAGCGCGCTGCTTCGAAATCTACTGCCGTTCAGACATGGTCTCGAGTAAGTTAACTTGCGAGTAGAAGCATCTTAATAAAATTCTGTAGACGTATGTTGAATAAAGGATGGAAGATTTTTAATACGTGATAGGTATAAAGAATCGTCATAGCATAATCAACGATTTAAGCATAAAATATTTGGCCTTATACCCGGCAGATTAAAATTGGACCAACCCTACTCTTCGTGTCTGTAAGTATCCCAAAAGGTCACTTGGGAATTGCGACCACTACAGCAAAGATCAGTGATGAAGAGCTGTGGCATTGAAGCAGAGCTCCCAAAACATTTATGATCACCAAACCACCTACCAAGAGCGTGACAATTAGGAACCACCCTCCCACGGAAGTGATGCAATTTGCGATATGGGAGAGGCATATTAAATTATTAATGTTAATGAATACGTGTCCTTATTCTTTGTAATCGGTTTTTATGTATGCTACGGCCATCAATCACATCAGTGCATGAGGCAAAATGGTCGATACAAAAGTTGTATTCAAGTCTAGTAATTTTCCACTTAAAACTCAGTTTGATTCAAAAAGTCATCTAACATTATAATATTATACAGATAAGAATGTACGTACGATAAGTAAGTAAAACACAGTTACGCTTTTCTAATTTCGTCAGAAAAGCAGGCCATGGGGAGCGTTTAGTTTTAAAATTCAAATCATTCGCTACGTTGACAAATGTTTCTTCGGGTTTCATTTTCATGCTTGACACTAACGAAAAACACGAAAAGGTAAACAAAAACTTTTCCTATTTAAAGTCCGACGGTGGAACAAAAGTATTCCCGCTATGGATTTAAATCTTGCGGTCATTAGAGAGTCAGACTAGGATACATTTTAATGTCAAGAGACAGCTGCGACTCTGAAATAAGGCCACTTTTGCAAAATGTCAAAACAAGCTCATTTTATTTATATTTTCTCTCGCCGTATCTCTGGCTTAAGATTTATAACTGTAATATTCTGGACAACGTGGGATTTTACGTCTGAGAAAATGTCTTCTACCAACTAATATATTTCCTACTAAGTAATGTTACAATTTTAATCTTATAAAAATATTATCTCATATCTTCATCATAACTCCTTTCTCGATGATAGTTTCATATTCACTTACGTTTCTGTTTATTATTTCTAAGGCCTATAATATACCTTTATAAAATATTATAGATCTAAATTTATTGACATAGTGCGAATACAAAATATGTAGAGGTCTCGTTAAAATACATAACTCATTAATTTACATTACTACACACTATCACTATTGTACTGTAGCCTTCAATTCTTATCAATTTAATGTTTTCATGATACATACGATAGATAATATATTACATATCACAGTTATAGCTACATACAACAAACCTAATGGAATTCATTATAAACTTTAGAATTATGTATATCACCATAATAAATATTTATTACATTTAGCAATCATAGCGATGTAAAGCCTCACCGACGAGCGATGTGTAAGCGGATCACGAAGCATGTTTACCGAGCGCATTAGAAACCTAAACACCGCTACCAACCCTATCCATATATCCTGATCTCTCTGATATCGTCCTATACCACTTACAGCACCCTATCATGGTGGTAAAAGGGAGGGTGCAGAGATCAAAATAAATTGGTCCGTCCAAGTCTACCTATGTACAGTAACATAGGCGACAGAATTAACTGGAGCGAGTAATGTTTGACTGCGTATTATTTAGACAGGGTAAACTTAAAGCAGGTCGTTGATTAAGGTATTGTTTGGTGTCAGAATTTCTAAATAAACCAGCGACGGATTCCACAGCTAAAACTTATTATGAAGTTACATGAGAATCGTGAGATACCTGTAAGTATAATTTAATTTCGGTAAAGTTTTAAAGCATTCCCGCATTGAAAAACGAGAGTCTCGTCGTCTCAGATAGTCAAGCTTTTTAAGAAGGGTAGGTAATTTTGCCACATGATCGCACATAATATGATTATATACTTCGACCCCGTAGAGATCTTACCCCTGACTTTGCTTCTCCCTACTACTATTTAAGGTAGACTCAAAGGCATATCAATAAGTTTACAAAATCTCTTGCTCAGTTGATGCATAGGTCTTGCGGTCAGGGAATTCCAGTCGCATAAACGA
This sequence comes from Oegoconia quadripuncta, assembly GCA_949316235.1. Lineage (NCBI taxonomy): Eukaryota > Metazoa > Arthropoda > Insecta > Lepidoptera > Autostichidae > Oegoconia > Oegoconia quadripuncta. Next base: position 21,683,175 of record OX438746.1, read on the forward strand.
CATTTCTTTCTTGCAGGCTTCGTAGGAAGAATTTTCAGCAGGTTCTTTTTAAATAAGATATCACTCGTGCCAAAGTGTCTCCAGTAGGCGTACAGAAATCTCCAGTAGGCGACCCATTATAAAACGAGTTTGCTCTCTGCTTCAAAACTTTTTGTTTCAGCATGTCCCAAATTATTTTTTAAAATATAATGTAAAGGCGTCGAGTTTGCTCTTCTTATTTTCGTGTTGCTATCTGATATGAGTGATCAAAACACTCTTAGATAGTACAAGAAATTTGTCCTGTCCAATTAAAGTATGTTCCCAGTCCTTTCTGGCCAGCCTGTCAGCGCAGTCATTTCTTTCAATTCCTTCCATTCTATTGCATAGATCTTCATATAAAATACTGTAGCATGGCAACCCTTACTTTGAATAATTTTACAGTCTTTATATTACTTTCGTTTTCGTATGAAAATGCGCTTTGAAAGGCCGTATCTTTTTATTTCGTTACATTTGAAACTTAATTTTTTTACAGCAGCCATAGAGTTAACATTTCTGAGAAAAAGGGCGTTGATTCACGGCCAGACAGACAACAAAGAGATCTTTGTAGTTCCGTTTTTTTTTTCAAAATGAATTGAAAATGTGGTACGAAACATTAAATACTGCATAGTTTTGACACCTCAATATAATCACCGTCATCCTTATTCACGCTTCAGTTCCCTTTATTAGATTAGATGGAATAATATCTCGTCCCACCATAATTCGATTTGGATACCTGTGTCGGAACTACTTAATTAACTTGTCTAATTACATCGTGACACGATGGTTAAGGGCCAGTGGGACGGGGCTAATGTTCCAAATTCGGTATGTTACCTCATTTAACACGGTTGTGGATTGCTAATTAATTAGATTATTTATTACCATGAGTTGATATTCTCTCTCACGATTAACGGTCTACACACATCTACTTGTCAGTTCAGACATCATACCAATATTTTTGAATATATTTTTTGTACAAATATCAATGGTTTAAATAGTCCCTAGACTGAAACTGAGGAACTGGAATGATGCCAGGGAAAGTCGGGCTCATAGGGAATTGTGTTTTTAGCAATAATCTATAATAAATATATAACTCGTAAGTAGATAAGTAAGACGCACCTAAAATCTCTGAATTAGGACAAACCTAGGAACTAGGCGAAGCATAAATATATTGATGATCATAATTCAATGACATAGTCTCTAAATAGCATTAAAAAAGGCGCTATCCTTGTCTGTTTCCCAGTTAAGCATATTAGATCAACATTTAACTGTGGGTCATTTTCTAGCAATGGTCCATTAAGCTGGGGTGAATAAAGTTTACTTATTATTTTAAATATATGTCTTTTGTTTTGTGATCAGCAGTACAGGTGTTTAAAGTTTACTAAAACTGTATTTAACTCACGTAGGTGAATTGTCTTCGGTGAATTAAGTTTACGAAGCCTTATTTTTACACTTATACACGTAGTATAGAAATACTATGCATCGGGTTTTGATACGGTTTTCATTATATTTTAGAGAATTTAGTTGGAAAGGTGTTTATACAAAGTAATTGCACCCGTGCGATGTCAGCGGGTCGCTAATACATAATATTCCAATCACATATTGTAAGCACTAAAAACCCCGTATAATTGCATCGTTGAAATAATTTTCAAATTCGTGTTGACTTATCGACTTAATTATATCTCATCTCCGGTTAGCTAACTACTGTGTCTTAACTAAAATCTAAATATGAAAATCCTTTCAACATTAGATATTAGCAAAAGCGAAGCTATTTCCGAACGTAGGTACCCTTGCTTTAATCCAAACCATTCCAAACTAAACTTTTCGATGTTTCGAACTTGCGGGTTTGATTCTAAGCATAAAGCCACTAAGTCACTAAGTCAGGTATTAATAAAGGATGGGCCACGGCCTGGTCGGTCGGTGGATTTGGAACGGAGCGATATTGATGGATCCTTCCGCCGCCACGTTATTGCTAGCGCCTAATGGATACAGATTGGACTATCCCGGGGGAGCGTTCAGTGGATTTGCTTTTTGTTTTAATAGCTTCTACTCTATAGACATATGAAAAAGTTTTAGAGAGTTGAAATATTTCATGTCAATAGAACACCGAATGGCTCCACCATTCCAGCCAGCTTTGAGTACCTCTTGGATAATATTTCATTCAATCAAATACTCTTTATTGCACAATTAACAAAAGCTACATGAAGAATACAGCGTACATCATTAATCGCACCAAAAGGCGGCCTTATCGCTAACTGCGATCTCTTCCAGGCACATTTTAGGGTAAAGATACAAGCTACCAGTAGATGAGGTTTGCACTAATAGTAGCAATACGGGTGTATTTTATAGTTGGTAATTATTATATAACGTGTGATATACGTACCATGCTAAATAAATGTAGTACCGAGATCAACCGTGGCGTCTTGAAAAGACTCTCGCCCTGTCATGGTGAGCGAGCGGACGTTCCACATTTGATCGTGTACCTACTTACTGAAAATAGTAGTTTTATTACAAAATCCAGACCCTGAACATCACATTGGCGACGAGTAAAAGCGCAGTAAGTAAAATTATGTATCTGTCTAAGGGATTTGGTTTGATTTGGAACAAAATTCCACGAAGAAAAGGAAAAGTGACGCATACCTTCGAAACCTGTGTTCGAAACACTCAACCAAGTGAAATTAATTACTTAGTTGTTTTTGTTTTTCAAGTTTAAAATGTATACCTATACCAACTTATACACATAAGTGATACTCGTAGGTTATATTCTTGGCACAGGATAGGTAATAGTTTACATTGCGTCTATATTTAGCTATGTACCTACGCTTAATTAATAACTATATAATAAATACAATAATTGCAAGTTAAAGTATCACGATTACAGTATACTTACATGCATATTGTTGACCAAAACCTATTTGTAAACATGATACTTACGGAAAGAAAATATTCGATCAAATAATTGAAAGTCAATAATTGAAAATCAATGCAAAATTAATGTATTGCCTTTTTGTACAATAAAGCGTTTACAAACAAACAAACAAAGTTCCAACGAGTATATCGTTAATTACACCAGCTTTAACAAGTACCATTTCAATAATGGCAAGTGTCATAAAATTTATTTTGGCTAATAAAGCTAACTTGAAGCGAAATTCATTGCACTGTCTATCGTTACAGATTAACTAGTACTAGTAGATAGTACGAAGCTCTTTTCATTTCCTCGATGAGTAAACAATTAATGTAACTATGTTCGGTATACAATTATTTTAGTAGGATAAAATTTTAAATTATTATTTTAGAATTTATAACGAAACATTCACTTACCGAATCAAATTAGAAACCTTTTTATTACATTTTAATCGTCCAACATGTCCCAATTACAAGTCCCGACAATTGAACCATTTGAATGTGAAGGTGATCCAACCTCCATAGACACCCGTTGGGAGAGATGGAAACGTGCCTTAGAAATATATTTCGTAACGACAAGCACCAGCGATCAAAACAAAAAACTTGCAATGTTACTGCCATGTACATTCTGGCGGCATGGCACTGCAAGACATATATTTGAATATACCCGGGGCTCACGTGGCTGACCCTAACGCGACTGACATTTATGATACTGCCATTAAAATATTAGACGAGTATTTTTCACCTAAACAAAGTCACTTATTTGAAAGGCACATCTTTCGGTTAATGAAGCAGGACCCGGACGATAAGTTTGATAAATTCTTGATTCGTTTTAGACGACAAAGCTCAAAATTCAATTTCGCTAAAGAAGAGGAAAGCCTCATCGATCAAGTAACAGAAAAGTGTAGCTCGACTAAATTGAGGAAGAATATTTTGTTACTTGGTGATATTGCAACAATCGGAAAAATCATAGCAGAGGCAAACTCTCTAGAAACTGTAGAACGGCAGTTAAACGAGTTCCACGATAGACAGAGCACAAACGTAACAACTACTAGCCTAAATAGAATTGACACTAAAGCCACGAAACAATTTACTAAGAAAGAGGTCAATCCTTGTTGGAAAAAAAAAAAAAAAAAAAAAAAAGAAAAAGGAAAAGGAAAAGAAAAAGGCAAAGGAAAAGAAAAAGAAAAAGGAAAAGAAAAAGAAAAAGAAAAAGAAAAAGAAAAAGAAAAAGAAAAAGAAAAAGAAAAAGAAAAAGAAAAAGAAAAAGAAAAAGAAAAAGAAAAAGAAAAAGAAAAAGAAAAAGAAAAAGGAAAAGATAAAAAAAAAAGAAAAAGAAAAAGAAAAGGAAAAAAAAAAAAAACCCCCAAAGGGGTAAAAACAGGCCAATCCTTGTTGTCGATGCGGCAGCAAAAGTCACAAAGGTGACAATAGTTCTTGCCCTGCAATTAATGCCAATTGCATTAAATGTGGTTTCTACAGGGTTACAGAACGAAAAGTACTCAAGTACAAAGACCCAAGGGGGTAAAAAACAGTTGTCGATGCGGCAGCAAAAGTCACAAAGGTGACAATAGTTCTTGCCCTGCAATTAATGCCAATTGCATTAAATGTGGTTTCTACAGGGTTACAGAACGAAAAGTACTCAAGTACAAAGTACAAATACCCAAGGGGGTAAAAAACAGTTGTCGATGCGGCAGCAAAAGTCACAAAGGTGACAATAGTTCTTGCCCTGCAATTAATGCCAATTGCATTAAATGTGGTTTCTACAGGGTTACAGAACGAAAAGTATTCAAGTACAAAGTACAAATACCCAAGGGGGTAAAAAACAGTTGTCGATGCGGCAGCAAAAGTCACAAAGGTGACAATAGTTCTTGCTCTGCAATTAATGCCAATTGCATTAAATGTGTTTTCTACAGGGTTACAAAAGGAAAAAAAAAAAAAAAAAAAAAAAGAGGATATCTCCCAAAATAAAAAGCCTACAAGGTAGGTGGAGTTAACATCAAAATGCTTATTGATTCTGGTAGTAAAGCAAATATTATAAATGTAAAACTTGGGAACATATGTATAAAGTTATAGTTTCTAATCAACAAAAGTCTTCAGGCAAAACGTTTCTGGCCTATGGTGCCAAAGATCCGTTAGAAGTGCTAAGCACATTTGATGCATTAATAAAAGTTGGTACTAAATCATCAATAACTAAATTTTATGTCATTGAAAATGGTTCAAGAAACCTTTTGGGCATAGAAACTGCTATTTCCCTCAATGTGCTGAAACTAGGTCTTGAAGTAAATTTGGTTGAGCACAAACAATTCCCCAAGTTCGAAGAAGTTCAATTACATGTCACTATTGACAAAACTATTGTTTGGATATGCGTGCCTCTAACAAAGCCATTATTAGAGAGAATCATCCCTTGCCCACTATGGAGCAACTCATTCCCATATTTGGCAAAGCAAAATTGTTTTCAAAATTAGATATAAAAAACGCTTTCCAAACTTGAGGGAAATAGTAAAGAAATCACAACTTTCATATAACTAGCAAAGGGCTTTACCGGTACAAAAAGGTTAATGCTCGGAATATCTTGCGCACCCGAACACTTTCAAAAAATAATCGAGAAAATGTTATTACATTAGACGACCGATTGGTGTAGTGGATGGTCACCCTATCAGCGAAACCAACGGTTGCGGGTTCGAATCCCGCGAGGGGTAAATGTTTGTATGATGGATACGAACATTTATTCCCGAGTCTTGGATGTTTATATAAATGTTCATGTATGTTTATCCGTTATCTAGTATCCATAGCACAAGCTTTGCTTGGTTTGGGACTGGATGATTGGTGTGGGTGTCCGAAATATTTATTTATTATTTATTTATTGCTAAGGTGTAGTAAGCCTTATAGATGACATTGTTGTCTTTGGATGTGATGAAAATGAACATGATGCCAGGTCTGGTGGCCAAAATAGACAAAGAGGCCGAAAATAAATGAAAAATTGTACCTTAGTCTCAGCCCCAATCCACCAGTGCCCATGAAAAGGCGTGAACTTCCGTAGAAAGCCTGGGTAGATACAGATGTTGATTTCTTGGGTCCCCTCCCAAGCAGGGATTATCGTTTAGTAATTATTGACTATTACAGTCGGTATAAAGAGATTGAAATCACAAAATCTATATCTACACAAGACACAATAAAAATGCTAAAAATAATTTTTCGCGAACTGCAAATCCTGGTGGTATAACAGCCGACAACGGCAGGAAATTTTGTAGTCAGGAATTTAAAATATTCTGTAACGAACAAGGAATTACGCTTTTCGATACGATCCCTTACTGGCCTCAGCAAAATGGCGAGGTTGAGAGGCAAAATAGGAATATCCTTAAACGATTCAGAAATTAGAGTCAGAGATAAAGGAAAAAGGATGAAACAAATTATACGAAAACAGGAAGAGGAAAGCTATAGATAGAGAATTCGAAATATCTGTGATATTGAAACAGCGCGCTTAGTCTACTTCAGCTACCTTCACAGCTTGATGTCATATGGTATCTTGCTGTGGGGAGGAGCTGCTGATACAGAGAGTATATTTGTCTTGCAGAAACGAGCTATTCGTGCAATCTATAAATTAAGGTCAAGAGATACATTAAGACAAATATTGAAAGAAATTAATATTTTAACATTTTCGTCACAATATATATATATACATATGAAAATCTTGTATATGTTAAGAGAAATATATATTCATTCCCATGGATATACAGAATCTTCCGCTTAATAAATTTAAATTTATTATTGCAAAACAAAAATTATGTAAAAAGGGATATTACAAAATTTCAGACTACATTAATGATAGTAACGGCTCCTCTACACGATATATAAAAATTGTTGTAACCTTTCTAGATTGTAAATGACTGATTGGAAAAAGACAAACCCTCTGAGTTTCTCGCTAGCTCTTCTCAGTAGTGGTCGCGTTCCGAGCTAGTGGTAGTTTAAAAAACAAGTGTCGTTCATAAGTGCATATTGTATTGCCTACACGAATAAATGATTGTCATTTCATTTCTGGTAAAGAAATTTAGTTGGATAGTTGACCAAGTATTAAATTTGCTTTTTGTTATAGGTTGTAATTAAAACTAAATTTTAAATATTGCAATTAAAATGATTAATTAATTATAAAAGGAAAGAGATGTGATATACGTACCATGCTAAATAAATGTAGTACCGAGATCAACCGTGGCGTCTTGAAAAGACTCTCGCCCTGTCATGGTGAGCGAGCGGACGTTCCACATTTGATCGTGTACCTACTTACTGAAAATAGTGGTTTTATTACAAAATCCAGACCCTGAACATCACATAACGTAAAGATAAAAATACATAAACTAAGCCTACAAACTATAACTAGATAATTTAACTGCACTTAAAACATATAATATATTATATAATATTTAGTACCTTCATAAACCTTAAAATGAGAAATACTAAAAGTGAAAGAAACTAAACCGTATTGTAGAGGTAGAAAAATCGTCGCGTCGTCCGTTCGTTTCGTTAAAGCTGTGCTGCTACGACAAAATAGGCAATTCAAAGTACCTAATTCAAACGAATTAAGTTATTAGCATACAATACTTAAATGGAGTTATAACTACACGTTTTGCCAAATAATTACTTCTAGTCTCTCATGTTCGAAAATTCCACATGCAAGAACGCAATGAACTGAAAATATATATGACAAGCATAAACAAATCATTAACAATTGCATACATTTATTAAGTGAAATTCCGACACGGGCATTCCATAAAGCGACCCCTATTCGTGCGGGGCCACATGCAATTTAGCTTATTTACATATCTTGACTCCAGCGGTTATGGTTCATGTCATTGTTGGTAATTTCAGTTTCAGTTCTAGATAGGGCTCGCGTGAGTTCGAGATGCCAACAATATTTGTTATGCAGATTATGCATTATGCTATATAGGTCTGTATTCTGTACATAACGATAAGTAGAACGTTATTGTTGCCATCTAATAAAATGTTGCTTTCCTTTTTAAAAGCTTTTATTTAGCTTGCAATGAATGTCAAGAATGTCAACCTAAAAGCTATCAAAGTTAAATTTCAAAATAGTGTGTCCAGAACAGAATAAGGATGGCAAGTGATAAATTGTCTTTATTGACGTTACGTCTGTCACGGGAGGATAGAGAGCAATGAGAGTTCAGGATTATACTATTTGTTTTGTTGATCCTATTTGCTGGTCGCTAAATTTTAGTAGTGCAGTCAGTTACTATTCAAATTTAAAGTATTTGGAATGCAGTTATGTCAGTCAGATCTTATTAACAAAGCCTATTATAAAATATCAGACTATTTAGATGATAATCATCCCTGGACATAATCAGATCGTTCGCATGCCAGGCTATTTCACAATTAATAATGAAAAATAAAAACCTTTTTGTAATATAGAAACCTTTATGTAAAATCAAAGCTAAATTTTAAAAGAGCAACCCTTCGAGTTTCTTGCTTGTTCTTCACAGGGGAAAATTGCATTTTGAACAAGCAGTAGCTTAAAAAATGTAAAATTGACTATTTTAAGTGTACTCTGTGTACCTACAAAATAAAGCATTTTTGACTTTGTCTTTGACTAGTGTCTTTGGAAACGGAATACATTCCTACTCGTATGTGGGATCAGATTCAAAGAAAAAACTCACAAGCTCGGACAAAAAAAATGAAAGACGGAAAACGCGGTACCATTATCTGATGTTAAGTGAAGTTGAGGCCGAAGGCGGAAATGCGCTTACTCAGAACCTCTAACTTATTTGGTGGTTTAGCTATCTTATCTTAAATAGTCAGAACACAATAATGCTGTCAGATAAGGTGGGGGTGGCTAGCCAGGCCGACATTTTAATAAAAGTGCTACCACCAATAAACTACTAGTTTTATGATGACACCATTGACCTGGTGACCTCGGAATGCCACTTGGAAATCGAAGGTATACGGTTAGTACTTGCTACGGATCCCTAAATGTATGCATACACTTAACTATTTTAATTCTTTATATATTTCGAAGGATTATTTTTGCTGAAATACTACGTCGATGTCTGATTTAATGTAAAGACTATAATATTCTAATCTGGATTATGTTTTAATGCTATCGTGACTTCTAGGGCGAGATTTAGTTTGAGCTTGGCTTAATCTTGTTAGGTAGACAATGTCGACTTTGCTCTGGAAAATCTAGATGTACGGTTTAATCTAAGATTTATGTTTTGTATGAATAAATGAGTAGGTAATTGAAATGGGGCTTTACCAATGATACTTCTTGTATATAACTGTATCAATTTACATAGAATATAATAAAGATATTTATGATTTAAAACACTGACAGTTCAGAATATTTCTTATGCCCAACGGTTTAGCCCTTGCCGTCAATCACACTTAATGTTCAGTAAGTCTTCAGTTCTTCATGAGGTCGGTGGAAGTGCGGTCAGTCCGACTGATCTTATCCGAAATATAATATATGCAGCCGAAATACAAGAATTATATAAAACTAGCTTCCCGCCCGCGGCTTTGCCTGCGTGGAATAACTTTATCGCGGAAATTTGTTTATCCCGCAGGAACTACTAACTTTATCGGGATAAAAAGTATCCTATGTTTTAATCCGGGTTATATTCTCCCCATATACCAAATTTCATCCAAATCCGTTCATGCGTTTCGCCGTGATTGAGCAACAAACAAACAAACATCCAAACTTTCGCTTTTATATTATTAGTTAGATTTCTACTTGACGACAGACTTAGATAAAATGGTGGTAATAAGCAAAATGAATATTAAAAAATGCCGTACCTCCATTGAATTAAATTTAAATACTTAATTTTTATTTAATTTTTATACGCAGTAATATATAAGTCTATGTCTACCTCCAATCAAACGGAGTGCAGTCTGAAAGAGATAAACCTTTACAGACCTGCATAATGCAAATTAAGATTTCTGTAAAACTCATGAACGTTTTTGGATAAATTTTTATTTAGTTACAGCAATTACCTACTGAGTTGGTTCACTATTCGTTTTCAATTATTGAAGTTAAGCAATGTCTTCTTCAAGCTTCTAATTATAGCATCATAATATTGGGGACGTTAGGCTGTTGATAGAGTATATGTATACAAAACGATGTCGTATTATACCAATTGGTCCGTGTCAAACTTGCGACAGACGCAAGAAGTTGCGGTTATGGCTGTATAGCTCCTCCGACCGCAGTTTGTGTCAGTAACACCAACCGAACCGGAACTGTGTATACCTACCTACACGACTACAACCTTTACTTGACTAACAATACAATATACGACAATACAAATTTTTATGTTCATAAAATTTACACTTGAAAAGTTTTTCATAACTATACCAGGCGTTCTGGCCTACTCTACCCTACGGAGGGTGCGCTAGACGCCCTCCGGGAATGGGCCTCCCCTTGTGAGGGGGGCGGAGCGGGGGGTCTGGAGCTGCATATGCGTTCCCAGGTCCTCCCTACTGTCGAAGAAGGTCGCCGCGGGGTTTTAGTGGGTATCCCTCCCGTCAGGGAGGGGAGTCCCACATAACCGTCTCGTCGTCCCCCAGGCGCGGGACACGTGTGAAGCATTTGCCCCGCGAAAAAAAAAAGGCGTTCGGACTAGTTATCACCCATCCAAGGACTGACCGCGCCAGACATTGCTTAACTTCTCTAATCGTATATGAGTACCGAATGAGACTGCGCCATGAGTGCTTCGAGGTAATACTGGTTGAATAAAGAAATTATCTTGCTTTGTTTCGTTTATCTTTGTACGACCTGTTTGGTGTAGTGGTTAGCAACTCTGGCCACAATACCAAAAGGTCGCGGGTTCGAATCCCGCTAGGGGCATATGTTTGTGTGGTGAATACGGACACGGACATGTCTACCCGAGTTATGGATGTTTTTATTTATAATAAATATTTATTTACAAAAAAAATATATTTTCAACCATATGGTATCCACAACACAAGCCTAGTTGCTTTAGTGTGGAACTAGATGACGCTGTGTGTATGTTTAAGAAAATTTATTTATTTATTATCTTTTGTAGATGGCATTGTGAAATACAATTAGTGATATAATTATTTAACTATTTTTACAGAAAGACCGTATAGATAGATTAACAGTTTTTTTAATATCAAGTTATTGAAGGGTTTATACATAATCAGGTGAATGGAGACCGTGGTCTTCTGACACCAGGAATTTCGTCCACGGTCTTTCGACCAGATTGGTGCTGGCCTCGTGTGATTTACGGGCTGGCGCATACCTCGCTCAACGCCTCAGTCTGGCTGTTCAGAGAGGTAATGCAGCCAGTGTGTTAGGGTCCATACCGCAATCGGGAGCTCTGGATGACGTCTTTGCCTTATAGTTTTATTTTAGTTTTTATTTTTTATACCCTGATATATAATAATAATATCTATATATTATAATAAATAAATAAATAAATTCATTAAAGGTGAATGGAGTACTGCATGCTTTATGAGGAGCCAGATGCTCGTCTGGCTGTTAATGGCGCGGTACTTTTTTATTTTACAGGGATTTATGGAAATGTTGGGCATGGTACAAGAAGAATGAAAGTAGAAATATTGCAGTGGAAATAAGATTAATGAGAAGTATGAGTAGAGTGACTTTCAAAGATAGAACCAGGAATTGTGTAATTAGGGAGTTATGCAGTGTGAAAGAAGACGCAGCGACAAAGACTCCTGACTAACCGCCTACGTGGCTCAATGTAAACAACATTGGGTTTACGATTCGGAGGTCGCGGGTTCGATCCCCAGCGGGGTACATGTTTAAGTACTCGGTTTGGTTGGTGGTAGGGCATTTTGAATGTCCGCTTGGCTAGCTATCACCATCTTATCTAAATCTGCCGCCAAGCAGCAATGTCAATAGCAATAGTTGACAGAGATAAGATAGCCAGTCCCCCAAATGTGTTGGGGTTCCGGGTCAGTACACTTCCACCTTCGACCTCATCTTCATTTAACATCAGGTGTGATTACCAAGTACCAACTCGTTGTGCATAAAAAAAAACTAAAAAGGTATGGTATGAACACGTGGAGAGGATGAATTAAAGAAGACTAATGAAAGAGATATACGAAGAGAATGTGGATGGTAGTGTTGATAGGGGAGACCATGGCGACAGAAAGGCCAAGTTAAGAGTACCCTAAACCGACCAGCATGTAACAACCTCAAGAGACTGAATGAAGCAAAAGACTTGTATCAGGATCATAGCAAGTGGAAGTTTCTGCCTACCCCTACGAGAAACAGGTGTGACTTTATATATGTATTTATAATATCACTTAGAGTAACATGTCTAATGTACAATTACATAAATTGCAATATATTCCATCTAATCTGCTAATTTTAAATTCAACTAATAAAATGGCACCATGATACTTATCAACTCTAATTACAGGCCCAGGTATAAGTCGCTTTACATTTAATTTTAATAAAGACACTTTATTACAAAAATACCCATGTTTGTGTTTGCAACCTGCTTACTAAAACATGTCACAATAAGCGGGGAATCTGAGAGAACGTGAGAGGGAAACGTGAGTCGCAGACAATCTAGCGGACGATTAGTGCGCTTTCAGTAGAAAAACAATGGTAGACCGAGAGCTGAACTAAGTATATTTTATGTAATGTCAATTATACCGGATGAGTTCTTTTACCGTAAGGAAAAAAAGGGGATATTAGGTAAGTGAAATAGAAGTTATTGGCATTGGTATTTTTTTTTTCAAAACTATCATCGACCCACTCGCCTGCCGAAGATTGATAGGCGACTGGCGAGATTATTATCATGCGAATTTTAATTGGAACTCATATTTTCTCAATTTTTTTTAAATTTAATTTAATGATGTAATTATGAGCAATAGGCTACATACGTGACCGTCAAATGCCACAACGTTTTATTATATTTTATGGTTTTAAAAGAAAAAAAATTAAATTACCTATGCCAATACCTTCTATTTCACTTACCTAATATGACCAAATTTTTTCCTTACGGTAAAAAACTCATCCAGTATAATGGCAAAACACCCTGGATAAAACTTAGGTCGTTAGGTTTAAAAGCAATAATAATTTAGGAATAATTGTGAACTGTGTTTGAATAAAATTTTGATACAAATCTATAATAAAAAGATTTACTGAACTGAATTTACTCCGGTAAATCGTTTGTAGAGAGAAAGAATCGATAAGGTTCATCTCACTTAAATTTAGTAATAATCGTTTTATATAAACATAACACAAACATCTACACTTAACATCAGGTGTGATTGAGGTCAAGTATGCACCCGTCGTGCATAAAAAAAAAACAAAATAAACATAATAAAATGTTATACATACTTCTGTCTTAGTTTAATTTTTCATGTGTAAGATATTACGTATGTGAACATTGATGCAAATAAAAGTTTATCTATTAACTATCCGAATTAAGCAGTTCGTTTTTTATACGATAGGTAATGGAAAATGAAATGAAATTGTATATTTTATACACGTCATTTTAAATTGGTTGGTATTAATAGACACCATCTAAATTATATAAGTAGCCAAGGTACTCAAAGTGTTCTTTAACATAAAATTGTAAGATCATTTCTGGCTAATTATACAAGCGAGAAATTTGTTTAGAATTTTTATGTTGTTATCTATAGAAAACAAATATTAATTTTGAGAAAGTAATTATCGTTTTTTTTGGGTGGGAAAGAGCTTTCATAAAATACCCCACTCTGACAGTCACCAAATTTAAAAAACATTTCCCTCATTTAAAAAGATTTGATCATGCATACATACATAATGTCACGCCTGTTTCCCGTAGGGGTAGGCAGAGACCACAGACTTCCACTTGCTACGATCCTGACACACCTCTTCTGCTTCCCTCACTCTCATAAGGTTGTTCATACATGCTCGTCGGTTTACGGTTCTCTTGACTTGGCCTTTCTTTAAGACGTCCCCGATTTGATCATGGTACGTTCGCCTCTTCGAAATTGAATAAAAAACTGAAACTTCAACTGTTTCGTTATATATCGTAGCTGAAGGCCTCTGAGCATATTACAGACAGACGAAGTTACCTAACTCAGCAATACGGTTTTGGCTGGACCTTGCGGGTTCCATACCCGCCTGTTGAAATTGAACGTCGATATCGTTAGAATATGATTTATTTTTTGTATTGTGTGGGTATTAAACAAGATAAATCTTTATTGCAATGCCCCTTAAGATTAAATTGACGCCCCGACCACAGATTACCAATAAGTTACTAAAGTAACAGATACATCACTTCCCTGCAAAACGACAAATACCTACGCATTCTTTCTAGCTGTCAAGCGAACGCGAGGAAAAATGAACTTAACGGCTTTGACTCAACGGAGCGTTTCCAAGCGCACAACGCGCGATGACGTTTTGCCGATGCGAGAATACGTTAGGGTTGGTCCAATGAAATAAAACACGAAATTGTTTTATAAATGATTTAATTTTACAAAATGGTCAATTTGTTTTTTACCCTCCCTAAACTTTGCATTTGTAAATTTAATAACGGCAAAGCTTCGGAATCTGACAAAAAGTTTAATTAAATAGTCATGTGGGAAGCATGGCCACAAAGAATTAAATTATATTGATTTTAATATATCATACAAATTGCTCCCAGGCCGGCCCATTAAGTTCGATGAAAAGTTTTTTGTAAAAATATACCGACAAATAAACACTTACATTACACTCTTTTGGCAATGTGAAAAACGACAACGACGATACCGCACAACAATGTCGTGAATTCGACATTGTTAAAACGCTTGTGTATATTTTAATAGTATATTTCGTACGGCTTTATCTTACCCCAGTAAACTAGTTCGATTCAGTATACAAAAAAAATGACGCTGAAAAATTCGAGATTCATTGTTTTGTCACTAGCCGCTAGGTTTTTAATAATGGGCGCCGCCGCGCGGCGCAAAGTGAGTGGCCAGTGTCATTGTGACAGCGCGCGCCGCGCCGGGTCTATCTGCCGGGACGGCCCGGCGCGGCGCGGGCGCTAATAACTGGCTGGTATTATCTTGTGGTATTACTGCCAGTGGGGGACGCGGGCTTTTCTCGCTCTACGCTCTTTTCTTACGTACCGACCGGAGAATCATTTTGAGTATGAAATTTTACTCAAGGTAGTAGAAATAATCACCCGCCAAAAAATTGGCAAAACAACCGACTTCGAAACTTCCTCCTTTTTTTTTGTAGTCGGTTATGATCCGATGGTACCACCCTTGAGCTATACCCTTCTCATAAAAAAAGAATCATTAAAATCGGTTCATAATTGCCGGAGATACCTATCGCGTAACATACACACAAAAAAAAAATACACCCGAATTGAGAACCTCCTTTCCAGAAGAGATTTTTTGGAACTCAGTTAAAAATTTAATACGCAGTAAGGTAGATACGTACATGCCGCGCGGCGCGCTTGTGGCACCCCTGTGCTCAATTGTGTGTTCGAACGCACGGCTAGCCGGTAGGTACTTATCGCGCGACTTTGAGCGAGTGACGGAGGCCTGCCCCGACTGCCATCATATCTGTGCTCATTGTACTTGCATAAATACTACATGTTCTTGTGTGCGAAAAGTCTCTCAGTTTACATCAAGTAAAACAATTGAGTATACAAATGTCCATAAAGTTTGATTCCTAACCTTACTATGTTCTCGTTTTCACTTCTTGAGGTTAATTAGCTTAAGTAACACGCCAAGAAATAGTGTTTGCAATTAAGGTCGCCCGCTTTCTTCGTCTATGCAGCCAACTTTATGCACTTAAATCGTACTTTGCGGGTGGAAATTTCACAGTTTGACTACTGTAATGATTGCGCCCGAAGTTACGCGGCCAGTCACTTTATTTAGTTAATTAATAGTTGCTGTATAACTATCATAAAACTTTACAGTTCCAAATGCAAGTTTGTACCATAATTTCCGTTTAAAACTTCATCCTATGTTTTTCTACCATCATTTAACGGTGACTGTACTTACTAAATTAATTAATATGGTTGATTGTTAATTGAATTATTACTCACTAGCTTACAGACCGAGGTTTCGCCTGCGTGGGATAACTTTTTCGCGGAAATTTGTTTATCCTGTATAGGAACTACTCACTTTATCGAAATAAAAAATCCTATCCCATGTTATATTCTATGTTATATCCAGATTATATTCTTATCCAGGTTATCTTCTTATATTCCATCTAAATCCGTTCATACGTTTCGCCGTGATTGAACAACACAAACATCCAAACCTGCGAAGGTTTATAATATTATAGTTAAGAGTTAGATTAGATCGTTTTTTTCTATTCATAACTTATTCTAAGCGTTTAATTGAAATAAACTTAAAACCTTTAAAATTTTTTGCGTTTAATCGCTGAAAATTTGACATTTATCCTTACTTCTAGGGCGCTTACGTAATACCAAATTTAGCGACCGGACGCAAATTTTTTTATGAGGTATATATGACGGCTGGTGATGTTAATAGGTAGCTAAGCGCTCGTGGTCATCTTAAATTAATCGAGTAACACTAACTTCAAGTCAGTAAACCGAGTACGAATTTCTCGTATATTCGTGATTAGATAATTGTTTATTTTTTAATTGATTTATGTTTAGTAACAGCAGCTATGTCTCCCTCAGGAAAGAATGTAGAACAACAGCATATATGATGTCAAAGCGAGATGGATTAATCGCTGTTTAATATGAACAGTTGCATATTCAACTAAACGACATCAATTAAAACCATAATTGACGTTTGACTAATTGAATGGCTAGCAAAATACAACGACGGACATTTTGTCTGTTTGCTAGAAAAATAGTTTAATGGTTCCGTACGGCTAAAGCTGTGAAGATATTTAAGAATAGATAACACTTAAATATTTTCAAAATTTCTATATTAATTATAGACTAATTCAGGGAAGTCTAATTACTCTTTAGAACGATTATTTCATAATCATAGAGATCGAACGATACCGACCTGTCTTAGTCTAATTAGGAGAGAACTAAGGAAGGTGTGATTTGCTTTGGAGACAGGCGCTGATAAGCTAAGCGATATATGTTGTTCTAAATAAAATACCGTCAAATAAAGACATGGAATTTAGAAATAAATAAATAGAAACTAGGTAGAATTGTATAAAGAACTGCCTTATATGTACAAGACAATTTACACAAATTATATTAATAAGAGAACAACAGTTCAAATTAAAAGAAATATACAAACAATATGATCCTAATAAAACAATATAATAAGTCAGGATAAGTCCGCCGTTGTACTCAAATTCTGTATCAATGCAAAATTAATGTATTGCCTTTTTGAACAATAAAGCGTATACAAACAAACAATAAAATAGAAAAAAATTCAGTGTAGTGTATTACCAGCACTCTGGATTTAACTTTTCCCTCTTTAAAATTACGAAATCTGAAAATCGTAAAGTGTAATCGCCCTTTAAATAGCGTCAATGCTTTTGTTTATTATTCAATCAATCAATCAATCAAATACTCTTTATTGCACAATTAACAAAAGCTACATGAAGAATACAGCGTACATCATTAATCGCACAAAAAGGCGGCCTTATCGCTAACAGCGATCTCTTCCAGGCAAACCTTAATTATTCATGTTTTTGTTTTTAAAAGATAATTGTCCCTGTGGAGAAAACACAATTACCCTGTTTTTCCAACATCAAATGATCCCGCGGCATCGAAATTGCAACAGAATTTTGAACGGCAACTTGTGGATTATTAGTAATAATATTTGTTTTGTCTCAAACATGTTTTACTTTTAGTTATGAATATATACCGGATGAGTTTTTTTTTACCGTAAGGAAAAAAATAGGGCATATTAGGTAAGTGAAATAGAGGGTATTGGCATAGGTAGTATTATTTTTTTTTCAAAACCTTCATCGAATAAAGCCTTAATTGTGTCATTTCACGGTCGCGTTTGTAGTCTATTCCACATAATTACATCATTAAATTAAACAAATAAAGAAAACTTGGAAAAAATATAAGTTCCAAATAAATTTCGCATAATAGGAACCCTACGAATCCCGCCAGTCGCATATCAAAATCGGGTGCGCGCGGGCGTTCGTTATACGGAAAAAAAATCATGCGGTATAATAAATATATTATTGTGGACATTTCACACAAAGTCACCTGATCCCAAACTAGGCAAAGCCTATACATATGTAGACAAGTAACACCCAGACACAGAATAAACAACAAATGTTTGCTATGGGCGGGAATCGAACCCACGACCTACGGCGCGGAAAGTAGTCTCACTACCAACCGCGCCAACCAGGCAGTATGATAACTATATTGTAACCAAAAACTAGTACTACATGAATATTATTATACATAGGATTATGCGGGGTGGAACGAACAGGACCGAAAAACATCAAAATACACTTTTTTGCCCAACAAAATCCACAATCTCGTATATCGAGGTAGCAAAATTTCCTAAATGGAAATATTTCATTATTTTTAAAAGTAAGTAAAACTGCGTATAAAATTGTTTGCAAAGTGGCATGTCATCACGCAACGAACTGACCAACAACATGTTATAAAATGACACCAATCGATTGGGTCAACAAGGATCAAATCTCTAATATACAATGTTATGAAAAAGTGCCATTTTAAATTTGACAGCTGCAGTCACGGCGGAACTTCATCTTCGCCGCCATCGTCATTTTCCACTAGGTGAGAGAGCGGTGAAACGCTTCTTAGGCCGGTATTAATAAACTAATCTCAATACAAGTCTTGAGGCTGTATCAACCGAGACGCGTCGTAAGCAGTTGACGCTATCTCAAGCTCCGTGCTAATTTATAAACCAATCTAAAGGTCTACTCAGCTGAGATCACTTCTCAAATATTCGCCTCAGCGGCGAATGAATGATAGTCTTGAGTTTCGTTTATAAATACGCGCACCTCTCAAGTCAGTACTGCTTGAGTATGCACGTGCTTTTCTGGCCTCAAGTTCGGTTTATTAATCAATACGTTTACTTGAGACCGGTCACAAGACTGTTCTCAATCTTGAGAATGGTTTATTAATACGGGCCTCAGTCCTTCGTAAAAAAATCATTACCCTTATAATGGCGACTATACTATATATCTTGGTAAGGATCAAACCTGAACTGCGACCTCCATTCCATATCCCTATGTTGTTATAAGATGCTATACTTTCGGATTCTGGCTCCGTGCCTATCAAACGTCAGGAGACAACGAAACATAGGAGTAATATTATGTACCTACTAGGGTGCCGCTCGCCGCCGCGCGCCGTTTCGAAGTCACGACGAAGCCATCTCGCGTAATTCTGACAAATAAGTGTACGTACAATGATAATCACGGCTGTTAGTGCATCACCGACAATACAAAGCATTACAAAACGGTCAATAGTGACGCTACATACATATCGCCACCTTATACCTAAATGAGGTGGTCTGTTGTATTGCAAACGTAAGAGTTTCGTGTTCCAAACATATTATTTCGGACACTTTACTCCAATCATCTAGTCCCATCCCAAACTAAGCAAAGCTTGTAGTACTATGGATACTAGATAACGGATAAACATACATAAACAATGGCTCTGGAATAAATGTTCGTATTCATCACACAAACTTTACCCCTAGCCGGATTCGAACCTGCAACCGTTAGTTTCGCTGATAGGTTCACTATCCACTTCACCAATCGGTTGTCATTGGAGAGCTGGATATCCTATCTCGATCTGCCGGATCATTGCAATGTTATCAACAAAACTGCTTATCGGCAAACTAAACTAAGATGGTATCATGATCTAGCCAGGCGAATATACCCACCTAACATTAACAGTTTAATGCTTGGAAAACATCACTCCTTTCGTATACAGAAATGTGTCCGTGAGGGGTTCGAACCCATAACCGTTGAAACGTACGAGTGTATAATTGTTTTTTGGTGTACCTTAGTCGCCTTTTACTCCACCCACGGGAAGAAACAGGTTAGTTCAATGTTATAGAAATTGTCATGTATAAAAAATAAAGTTCCTATAACAAGCCAAACGTACTCTTTTGATATTATTAACAATGGGTATAAATCTTTGTCAAGTTCTATAAAGTTCAGAGTTTTATAAATCAATTTTCATCGAAAGAAACTTGCCACGTCAGAATATTCTTTCAACAAAATTACTTGTCAACATTTTCACCATTTTTCTCCTAACCGACTTATCATCTCCGAGGCTATACGAAAAAAAAATTTGTAAAGCACACTTTCTAAAAGTTTTAATTGCTTACGCCAAATTTTACGTTACATGGAATTTTTTTAACTTGGCCATTGTTTATTGGAACAAGGATAATTTTGTTTACGAAACATTAACGACATTCACAATACCAGCATGTTAGTTACTCCACAAAACAACACTTTGAAACCTATTTACTCATAGTCATCGTATTCTTGCCCAAGTTTTCTAGGCAGCCATTCCTCATGGACATATCTATGATGGCGCCTTCGTCGTGACCTTCTGCATCTCCTGTCGTCCTTGGTAGGGTCACCACTTATTGCATCCCCATTTTTCTGCGTTGTATGGGAACAACAAGGCTGGGACGGCATTGGCGGGGCATCATTATTGTCTGTTACATAATAACTCCTGTGCGATAAATGTTTCACAAATTTCAACATGTAAAACATTAAGAGCATCGCAGTGCCAAAACATAGTATCTTCTGTGTGGTCACCTCATCAATTTCCTTGTGAACTAACATGTTGGATTCATTGATTTGACTAAGACATTTATGAAATATGTTTTACTATACCTCACTATCCACTTTAATCAAGTGAATAGTGAGAAATTTATAATTTTGATAACTCTTTAGAAATTTCTTTCATTTTCAAGGAACTTGCCAGTTTGACAGCTGATCTTTCTTTTTCACTGTCACGTTGAAATATGCACGGAATGATTCTCGAAGGAGTTTCAGTTGGATAATTATTAAAAAAATATTAATATTGTCAAAATGAATTTCCTTTGTAACACGTGTGGTTCCCGACAGGGAAGAACCGGTCTATTCCCACCGGTGTTAAAAGTAACTAAGAGACCGTTACCATATATTATTGATGGCATTAATGATGGGCAGCAGCATCATTGGTTGGATCAACAGCAAACCACTTGCCCAGCTGGCCAGCTGCCCAAATTGGTGACACAGGCGGCTTTGTTCCCCAAGGACGAAGGTAACATCGTCATCGATATCGTTGAATTTGACCAACGAGAAGGCATCAGAAAAGCGAACCAATAAAAAGCCAACCACTCAGACATCAGAATGTAACAAGCGAAAATGTTGTATCTAATTGCAGCATCTAAATTGTAATTAAAACAATCACAATTTAGGCTCGTTTACCAGAGTGACAGCAAATGGTTTTGTGGTGATAGTAGCAAATTTACAATGATGGTTGTATTCTGACTACACGCATTGTTCATTAATTCTTCTGTCTCGGTGTCTGTCCGTCTATAAGTAAACAAAACATACAAGTAAAATTTGACCCAGTTGTCGGTGTTGATCTGAAATTTTACATGTGCATGTAAATAGGATGACAATGCAGTATTATAGTGATATTGTTGATGGACACAGAAGGTGGCCATAGGAACTCTGTAATAAAACAATGCAAGCCTATCGAATTTGTACGATTTGTCTTAGTCTTTTCTTAGCCGGTATACAGGTTTAGATGACGGGCACGGAAGGTGGGTACAGGAACTCAGTAACGGTATAAAGCCAAACTTTCGCGTTTGGGCTTATATTACTCATGTTTTTACTAGAGTAATATGAAATGATTAGGATCTCATCTTGGAGCATTAAAATAGGTATCTAAAAAGTAATTTTAAAGCAGAACTTGTTTATGATAATAGTTCCAATACAGACAGCACTTTTATCTAAATCCAATTTAAGTGTGCTACTATCCCGTTCTCACTTTACCAAGATGAAAAAGATGGCTGAAAATTAGTTTCTTTGCACCAGCACCATATTAACAACGACTGGTTATTAGCCATGTTTGATAAAGAAGCTTTTGACACAGTTATCTTAACAGTGTATAGATAGATAGATAGATAGATAGATATATAAATCGTTTTATGTTACTCCAATCACACACATACATAAAGTTTAAAGAGTATTTCTTAAAAGAACTTAAAAGGTAAGTACTAGGTACAGAACAACTAGAGCATATGTGTGCTGCAGTAGGACAAATGGGTCACAGCTCAGTGTGTGAGATTGTCCAAAGAACAAAACACTGATTTTCAGCTATTACCCGAGGAGGAATATAGGTACAAGTGCAACATAAATAAAAAAAAAAGCAATGCTGGATTAGTGTAAATGATAATATGAGTACAATACAGAAATAAAGAAATGTGTTGTATGTATTAGTTGCCGAATGATAAAAACCTACATCAAATATAAATTATAGATTTTTTTTTGCAATGTACTGAAATTAAGAAATGTTGAAAATAATTGTGACTTTATTGTCTTACAGCAACCGCCACCGCCTCACGATGTCTTTTTGGAATATTTAACTTTTGGAATTCAAGAATTGATATTTTTAACAGTTTTCTAAATGTGTATTTAGAATTCAATATTCTTAATGGAGGTGGAATATGGAATATGGAGGTGTATTTGGATGATATAATCACTTGTATTCTCGGGGGGTTTCTTTTCACTTTGTAGTTATTGTTGTAACAATCGATACCATTATATGACAAATATACAAGCATGCATCTGAACTGGTGGATACTGGACCCCTATTCTCGCACGATCGATATTTCACTGTCGATAGACATTGCCGACATTGACGACCTGTTTGGTGTGGTGATTCGCAACTCTGACCACTATACCAAGAGGTTGCGGGTTCGAATTGCGCTAGAGGCATACGTTTGTGTGATGAATACGGACAAGTGTACCCGAGTTATGGATGTTTCATTTATAATAACTATTTATTTACAAAAAAAAATATATAAACCATCTGGTATCCACAACACAAGCCTATAGTTGATTACTGTGGAACTAGATAGCGCTGTGTGTATGTCTTAAGGATGTTTATTATTTATTATTATTATTGCCATGTCCATCTCTTTCACACTTATAGGCGAGTGCAAAAGTGACAAATCTATGTGATGTCTATGGACATTAAAATCGAGTGTGTGAGAATCAGGCCCCTGATAACTACCGCCTATGCCATCTGTAAAAGTAATGACTCTGTGCCAGTAATTTCACAGATTCTCTTATCCACCATTTACTATTTTAAACTCTGTGCCAAAACTCACAACCTGTTTCTCATACTTTAGGAAAAATAAATTTTACCATTCGTAGCCTCACAAAGTATCAACATTCGAATATTTATTCTGTCTCACTGAATTTGTTTGCGGCTAGCACTTGGTTATGCATGCTGCGATGCGGTCAGCGAATGCTCTGCCAAGTGCATTGGGCAAATGCAATCTCCTTCCAAACTTTACATTGTACTCGAAGAGCCAGTGTTCCGACCGTCGTCACCTTATTTACCTGCATTTCGTCGGTTTTTGAGTTACAACTTTGAAGTTTGTCCGAGCTGAATTTTTATGTAAATGGTCAAGTTACTGCGTGGGCGCCGAATGCGATAAAATTAGTTTACAGTTTATTACGTAAACGCTAAATACATTGTAACATTAAGATTGTACGTTCTATTTGTAACTAATCTTAAATATTTATGGTGTTAGTAGACATTTTAATCTAATAGATCGTATATTAGGCGTATTAGATTCAACAATGAACCCATAGACAGAATATACCCAGTGTTAGATATTATACTTGTAACTGATATGAACTTGTATGTAAATACAGTCAGCTCCATTTTATCATACAGGGTTTACATTATTAACGATAGTTCTCTAAAATGGCACATACGTGGCCATGGCCTTTACCCCAAATAAAGTGGTCGGAGATATCCAAAACATTAGTGTTCGGGTGTCCCAAACATTAAAAGTTTAATACTGAAACAACGTCCACGATTCACCTTATGAATATACAGAAAATGTACACGTGACAGGGAATGGCCCCATCGGTATTAAAACGTGCAAATAAATAGATATTTTTTTTTGGCGGAAAGTCCCTGTGTCGCCTTTTATGACACCGGCGGGAAGAGATTGCTTAGTTCCATTCTTTTTACATGTCGAAACCTCTCAGCACTCTCTAAAATGATAGTCTATAGATAAGATGGTCATTTAATAAAACTGCGTTTGGTATAGCTTGAGAGCCTTAACATTAATCATGTAAAACAGTCCTGTACAAATAACTGTGATGGCGACTGTAGCTAATTAACGTTAAATATACGCGAAAATAGCAATAGCGAATAAACAACACCTGGCCAAATTCTGTTGTAGTTTAATTACTTGCTATTGCAATGTTAGCGAACAGTAATCCTGAAATAGAGCGAAAATTAAAACGGAAAGGGGATTTATCTTCAAACAACCTCTAATTATATCCGACCAATTTGCGAACGGTGCAGGTATCGTACCATATTTATGCGCACTCAGCAGTGTTGCCAGATGCAACGTTGCGACCGTGCCGTTCCAACAATTAAATTAGATAGATATTAGAGCCGGGACTCATTAGAATAACACTACAACTTGTGTTGTTATGACCGATTTATATTCCCAATGTTATACAATCACAATAGTGTTTATAATGGCGACTTAAACCAACACTTTTACGACGTCATAACTCAGTGTCCCATATAAGGGACACTACTAATTAGTTCCACTACTCCTGTGTCCCACATATGGGTCACCAAGTAAAAAATAACTATACATTGGTTGACAAAATTTTACATACTCTAGCCCTATGGTAACTGAAAGTAAGGATATCATTTACTTCCTTTTGCATTGTATAATAAAAGGCTCATATTTACACGGTATACACGGAAGTCCCGTGGAGTAACTAAAACATTTCAATCAACAAAAACCAATCAATCGCATAAATATGCACAAAAGTTCTACAATGCACTTCACAAATATAGCTTTTAAAAAAAAATTGTACAACCAGGCGTTCTTATCGCTATTAGGTAAGCGATTTCGTCCACACAACCTTTGGGAAGAGAAAAAAATAGAACGGGCTAAAATCAAGTAGGTTGTGCACCAATGACTTAAAAAATATATAAAATAATACATACCAAACAATAGATATAAACATACATACGTTGGATATGAACATTAACTTACATGCAATGATAGTGTAAAAAATACCTACATATATAGTGATAAATTGTTATATATACATATACAATATATGTGACACCAAATAAAGAAAATATTGGATACTATAATTATCAAATCTCATTTGGTATTGGTTACTTCAAATGTACCTTTGTAATAGCAAAAAAAATCATATGATATAACTCCAGTAAGCCATACTTAATCTTTTTATATAATTTCCGTAGTAACTTGTATGTAGATATTTCATCCATCACGGGAATCGTGTGCCGATAGATAAAGCATTTATTTGTTTTTCCAGTCACACACATACATTTAAGGCACAATAACAAATGTCAAGTGTGACGTGATCCTATAAAAGTTAAGTTTTAAAGTCACCCCAAAAATTTGTAAATGGTGAATAGTTATAACAATATAATTAAAGTTGAGTTTTATTAGTTTACGACCTTTAACCCAAATGGGGTGGTCGTAACGTTATGTATGTATGTTTAATAGTTTCACTGCCATTTTACGCTTATTACTTAAACGGATAGAGCTAACCAGGCCTACATTTAAAAATTCGCAACTTAAGTACTTGGTACTAATTTTATTCTCCGCTAAGATCGATCTTGTGAGCAGCCATATCTAATCCTAGCGCTGACTCGCATAATACGGTACATAGTTCAGAAATCAGAGTTTGGTAATAAAACTTACATAAAGTCTAGATTTTTCCATATTTTTATTCGAGAAACACAGTATAAAATATAAATTGATAAAAGGAGCTATTATAGATTAGCGGAGGCTGGAAGCGCTTTCACTGATAGGGAATACAGAAAAACTAATAGCGAATGTCACAAATTGATCGGAGTAGGGGATCGATTTACCAAATGTTGATATACACAATTTTGCAATTAATTCTTTAAAGATACTACAAAACAGAAACTTATTAAGAAAGCATATATACTAAAATATCAGACTATTTAGATGATATCATCCCTTCTCGCAAAAGTTTCTTGCTTGTTCTTCTCAGAGGAAAATTGCCTTTTGAACAAGCATTAGATAGCTCAAAAGATGTAAAATCTTACTATTTTAAGAGTACGTATTGTATTCATTCGTAATGAAGCATTTTTGACTTTGAATAGAATGGATTTGGTACTCAATTTATGAAACAAAAACCGGTGTGTTCATTAAGCTGAAGACCGATTCATTTGAAATGATCATAACAGAATGCTGACAGCGAAAAATTTAAAAACTTCATACTAAATTCCAAACATAAGCGCTTTGGTGTACCAAAGGTTCAAACTTTGAACCTACATCCACGGGTCACCTTTCGAAATACAGAAATGCACACGTGACAGGGGGTGAGCCCATGGCTAATAAAACGCGCAAATTTATAGATGCTTTTTGGCGTAAAGTTCCATGGTCGCCTTTTACGACACCCAAGGGGTCATGTGGGTTAGTTCTATAGTTTTTATTTGCTTAAATCAGACACTTTCCTTTCATTTACATATCACATCAGCCACAGGGCGTCCGCTGCTGAACATAGGCCTACCCTATAGATTTCCATAGCGACAGATGGAAGCGGCCTGCATCCAGCGACTTCTCACGACTTTCATCAGGTCGTCTGTCCGATAACTTTAATTCCCCGGCCATCAGTTCTTTGAGCTATGTGCCCTTACTATTCGTACTTCAAGTTACTAATCCGCTGGGCCATGTCGGTGACTTTCGATCGTTTTTGTTTTTGCATTCTCTACAATACTTGGAAGTCTCTTTTGTATAGGTAGATAGCGATGAAAACCAATCAAAATAACTGGCTGTTAAGGTGTTGCATTTACAAAGGAAGAGGCCCGCCATACGGCAAGTGCGACACAATCGAATGTTTACGAACTTACAGTACTGTTACGTTATTTCCGATTCTTTTCTCTCCAAATAGATTCTGTGATAGGAGGGGTGGAAAATGGAACATTATTCATAAAGATCTGATAAGGACTTAGGGTGGCCCCTCGGTTGCCGTCCCTTACGACAACAACATAGTGCGTAATTTCCCGTGGAGCGGCACAAATAGCACAATTCAATCTCATACAATATTTCGGGTGATTTGCACGGTCGCATATTCTGAACACGCACTGTTACCTGACAAATTTATCACTTTCGCGCATTTACTACAACTGTGATCTGTAAGGTAACTTGCCGTAAGTTCAAATTTGAAATTTCTGAGTTTGGTTTATTCATTAATAGCGTAGTGTATGCCGTTTAATTTACTATTATCATATCAACCCAGGACGTCCTCTGCTGAACATAAGTCTCCCCCCCGTAGATTTCTAAAGCAACCGTTTAGATGAAGCCTGCAGGTCATCTTTACTTGTGGATGGGCGACCCACGCCGACGCCGTTCGTAGTTTCCACTCTAGAACTTTAAGCCCTAACAGCTATCATCCCTAGGCGCTATGTATGTTTACTACTACTTCGACCTACTAATACACTCAGGGAGGGTCTTGACTGTCGGTCTTCTATTGATCTCTTCCTGATTCGACCTCATAGCGGAACGCCGAACAACGCCCTCCCTCCAATGGTCATTGTGCGATTGAGAAAATAATCAGATCGATTCATTTCATTGAATGCAAATTGTTATTGTAGAATTATTGGTGTAGTGTTCCGGAAAATCCGACATCGCTACAACCATACCAGCCGTACCAGCCATAGCCACGCAGTCCCACCCCGATGAAGTCGAAGGTGGAAGCATGCTCATCTAAATCCTAAACTTATTCACCCCTAGTTTTTTTGTCTGAAATAGCCTTAATATAACAAACAATGCTACAGTGTTACTTGCCGACAGATATGACATTAGTACTGTAAATTGTGGACTCTATAATATTAATAGATCTTGAATTGTGGAAGGAATACCTACTTTGATATAAGGTCTTTAAGCAAAGGGATATGTTATAAGACGATCCAACCTGATCTCCTGCGATATCGGTGTGTTTTGATAGATTTAGCCCCAATGAGGGTGACATTATCATTATAATGATGAAACCCTCGATTAAAATATTAGAAAAAAAAAATTAATAGATCTGCAGTAATCATTTCGCTGGGCTCCTTTATAATTTATTCTTTAATGCACAGAAAAACTACATGTCTAGTTGGCGGCGGTACGAAGACTGCAGCACGGTAGTTTAATCTGGCAGCCGCGTACTTAATAAATAACCACACCAAGGGGGCATTAGATCGGCAACCAACAATATAACGAAATAGTACTGCAATATCTGCGAAATAGGAGGATCTTATTGTAATAACACTTAATGTAATGTATCCTATTCAAGAGCAAATAAATCATATTCTATTCTATATACGTACCGTCGTCCTATCATAATCATACAGGGCTATTTTATATGACTAATTGTAGGAGAGAGAGCTTTGCTCGGAGTCTCCCTCATGATCGAATCAGAAATGAGGAGATCCGCAGGAGAACCAAGGTGACCGCTATAGCCCGAAGAACTTAAGTGGAAATGGGCGGGGCACATTGCTCGCAGGACCGACGGTCGTTGGGGCGGAAAAGTTCTCTCCGGCGACAACGGAGAAGATGCAGGGTGGGCAGGCCTCTCATGAGGTGTAAATGATAGTCTATCATTTAAGAGACCTAGGAATGGTACAGCTTATAGCCATTCATCATCATCATATCAGCCGAAAGACGTCCACTGCTGGACAAAGGCCTCCCCCAAAGACCTCCACAACGATCGGTCCTGAGCTTAAATGAAGATGAGGCCGAAGGTGGAAGCGTACTAACCCGGAAACCCCATCTTATTTGGGGAACTGGCTATCTTATCTCTGACAACTGGAACACAATAATGCTATTAACATTGCTGTTTGGCGGCAGATTTAGATAAGATGGTGGTAGCTAGCCAGCCAGACAATTATATGTCCTACCATCAACCTTCCCTTTTGATTGTATGGAACTTTGATTATTTTTGTTATTCGTTCAAAGAACATTAATAATTTTTAGTTGTCAAGTATACAAGCTCTCTAAACATCTTTATAACACTGGTCATCAAAAAAATGGCCCCTCCAAATATATATATAAATATAATCTCTATACAACTTCCCGCATGTCTGGGTTTAGAAACTAGTTAGTAACTTGAACAGTACTACACCGATTTTAATGAAATTTTCACTTTTCCACAGCCAGTATGATATCAATTAAAATGATGTACGACAAATTACCTTTGCATGAATAATTATTGCCGGAAACTCGACTAAAGTGAAATTTCACATACAATTAAAATAAGTATTGGTTTGCAATATCCAACGAATGCTTATCTGATGTCGAAGATGAACATTTAAAATGCCCTACCACCAACCAAACCGAGTACTAAACATGTACTCCGCTGGGGATCGAATCTGCGACCTCCGATTCCTAAACCCTATGTTGTTTACATTAAGCCATGGATGCGGCGATATTAATATTATAACTTAGGTTGCATAGTACATATAAACTAAAAACATTAACTACCATATCACGTGAGAAAGGTAGTGTTATTTTAGATTCTCTCCCTTGTTATTACATAAAATTATAAGGGGTTTAATTATCTTAATTCTGTTTTAGACCTCATTTTCTGTTAATTATTAATTAATCCCAATCCCTTCGGAAAGGTTGAAAAGTGCTTTACAAGTCGGTAACCTCTTTGCAAATCCTCTTTGCGACCTTTGAAAGTAGCCCGTGTAACTTCAGCTTTCTCTCTTCAATAAAATATGTATACGAGCAAATAAAAGTAAAAAATATTTAAATCCATTAATTATTAAAATAATTTTGCGCATCTTTTTTTAATGAATTTCCGCTTATATTTCAAGAGTCGTCCGCGAATCCGTGGCACCCTTTAGTTGACTTATTGTTATTGTTTATTTGATAGATAGATTTATTTGCATATTACAGAAACACAAACAAAAATATTCGACTACACAATAATTCTGCTTGGTTTTATCGAAATGTAGCCTAAAACCTAGCAGAATTATTGTGTAGTCGAATATTTTTGTTTGTGTTTCTGTAGTAATTAAAAAGTATAGTACTTCTGTAGATTCTGTGGTGAGTCCTATTCACATCTTTTGCGAGTGTTATGCACTTAGAAGTCGAATTCGAACCTCATGTACCACTGAAGGACGTTGAACTCTTCGCTCCAGGGGTGGGAGAGGGAATGGCACAATAGTCTGCAAAGGTCGTGTTTCTAGTGGATCATTGACCCTGCCCTCTCTAAAATAATTATAACAATTAGTTGCCTTATTTTGATAATAGTAGGTACATAAGTAGCATGGCACTCGGCTGTAGTCCTACGAAGTCGAAACCACTTATTACATAAAACGTAATGAAATATCAATAGTTTGCTTAAGAGAATGAACCAAAAAAATGATAATAGTAATTTAAATATTTAAAAAAATAATGAAGTGAAGTCAATCATTCGCTAAGTTTCAAGATGAAAGAATAAAAATGCCATGTATTTTGCAGTGTTTATAAAATTAATGTATGGTCATAGAAAACCTGCGTAACCAGGCATTAAAACACTCGTGCTGTCTATAATGACTCGTGTCATAATGGCCCCTTTTTATTTTGCAGTTGCATTAAATGCCTACTATTTAAGTTTCTCAGTAATTATTTTTCAATATTCTCTAAGCATGCCGCTATCCCACTGTTTTCCATCTAAACCTATATATTGAATACATAATATGTATCGAGCTACTCATGACTCCAACTACAATCGCAATTTATATCCGAATATAAATTAACTTAATTCCACTACATTTCAGAGTTACGCCACTTTCCGTGTAGCTGCGTAGTGTTGACGGGATTTGGAGGAAAGGGACAAATTTGGAGGTATTACTATAATGTATTGGGGTAGGGTAGACTACGTGATTGTCTGGTCACGTACCGTCCCCAGTCAGCTCTGTGATGACTTGCATGTGAAATACATCATGACTAAACATTGTTTACACATTTCGTTCTAATAATCATTATTTATACTTTATTGACTTGTATGTTTTAACCCTCTGCGAGACGGGTGTTGTGTTTGCCGGTGTGGTGTGTGTGTGTTTTGTAGATATTTAACTTTTACACAGTTGTTTGGTGTATTTGGACGATACGGTAATTTAGGGATTTTCTTAATTTTCTATTTTTGTGATATGATTATTGATAATCAAATAAGTCATTATCAAACTCTGTCGTTAATATCGCTTCGTCTGGATGAAACTGACATGAAGGGTGTCCATTCTACATTAGCTTGACGACAATGTAAACGAATCATTCTCAGTAAAACTTCTTTTGGGACGAAGGCGGTGGGTGGTATCATGGCTTTTGGGGTTCTAAAAATTTTTAATTTATGGTAATCTAATGCTTATCTAATGTGGAAGATGAACATTTAAAATGCCGTACCAACCAAACCGAGTACTAAACATGTACCCCGCTGAGGATCGAACCGCGACTTCCGATTCGTAAACCTTATGTTGTTTACATTGGGCCGCGAAGGCGGTGATGGTTTATTAATACTATTTTAAATTTTGTGATGTAGCATAAAGCGGGCTGAGGTTCTGGGCAGAGCATAGCTAAAAGCTTATCTGAAATTCATAATGCAAATAGGTACCTAAGTGAATGCTAGGTGATTGAAATATTTGTCTGGGACCTCTAAATAGCTTTGAATAACTTTATCGTAGTTCGCATCTGTCTCTTTATGTGGGGTCAGCGTAGACCGGCCCTACTGTCCTTAACCCAGCGTGACGAGTCGACCTTCTTAGGCGGCTCCTGCCGTAGGGAACATTTCAATTATCATTTTCAAACGTGTACGATACGCATCGAAAATTGTGTTGTTATGACCATGCAATTTTACTTAGCCATTCTTTAATATTAAAGTCATCTAAATAATTTGATTTTTTTAAATAAATCAAATTTTTATGAAGATTCAAGAAGCTTCATTTTTCCTTCCGAGGGTTTGCTGGAAGAAATCTCTTACAGAGATAAGCTCGCCTTTTGTGTATTGTAATTTCTGTCCTATGTTTGTTTAATGTATGTTTGTATACTTATATATGCAATAAAGTGTTAAATAAATAAATAAGCTTTTACAAAATGGATGACATTTAAAAAAACTACTATTACGTAAATTTTCGGAAATAAACTAAGTAATAGTTTTTCCAATTTACAGCTCTTTATTTTGACTCTCTCTCGAAAGAAAACTGTGTATGTTTCTTTGGGATATTGGCACCATTGAACAATAATTTTTTTTTTTTTTCACTAACATAAATGGCGATTTGGCTTCATTATAACATGTAATCATCAATTGAGAAATGGCACCTTCTCTCTTGTAATTCCATTTAACACTTTGATGAAAAGGTAAAATAATAAAACTCGTAAAACTCATATTTTTAATCAATATTGTAATTTTTTCTTGCACCTTTAAGTATGTGATCGATTTAAGGTTGTGGAGCACAGATAAAAAAAAATTATTTGTGCGCGGTGTTTTGGCTATTTATTTTCAGCAGTTCTATTAGCTCCAGAGGATTCTAAGAGATGGCGCTGTTTTATCTACTAAAAGCGCGAAAAAGTATTGTCGTTGGCCCATGTCTTCAGCAAAGAAATTTGCCGTACTTTTTGCTGAAATGTTCGGTGTTTTCACCCGAATACCCAAGGAAGGAGGGTAATGTTTTTCGGGTGTATGTTTTTATTATTATTTTTTTAAATTAGAACTTTAAGTATCAATCAGTAGATAATATTTTATTTAAAACATTCTAAGCTATTATAATTATTAGACATCGAGAAATGAAATGTTTCCCATTCAATGTCCGACCTGGGTGCGTCCGCCAACTATGCAGTGATTGTCTCTTCTCAATGCATGTTCAAGGTTTGTCATTATTATAGTGACTGATCAGGATTCTGCGGCGGTTTATTTCGTTTAATGTTTATAAATCGTTTGATCGACCGACTGATGGCAGTGAAATAACTTCTTTAATAAGTACCTTAAAGAATAAGTACAAATAAATCCACCTTTGTACGTGACCTATTGTTTGTACTGTGTTATTGTAATATTTTGGTGCAATAAAGAATAAACCAAAATAACTAAAATATAAGTACCTATACCCACAACTTTAAGAGATCATGGATATATACCTATGTGTGTGTGTTTACGTATGTAGGTATATAAATCACATTGCCTTAGTTTTTCTTGCGTAAAAAGAAAACTGTTGGACAAACTTTGTTTATATATTTTCATGAAATCACAATTAGGCAGATCCCACCTCCACACTTCTCGCACTATAACTCCTTAGGGCTGCCCGCCCACGGCCGACAATCGGTGACCGATTTTTTGTAAGAGAAAAATGGACCGTACTGATTGTAATATTTCAACGCCCACGTCCTGCAAAAAATCGGTCACAATATCGGTGATAAAAGTATGGACGAAAAAACCGGGTCGATTATCGGTCCTACCAAAAGTCGGTCTTGGACGGGTACACTAAGCCAGGGGTCTACTCTCTAACGAAAATAGCCTCGGACGGCCTTAACTTCGGAATTTTTCTTTTACTAAGAATCCTTTATTTGCATACTTGCTATTTCAGACGTTCAACTTGCAATTTCAGACGTTCCTTGACTAATTTGTGATGTCCAACTATATACAACAAAAGTAACATAACGACGATCGGTTTATAATTGACACAGCAAACTGCAAAAGAAAAAGTCCGAAGTGACGGCCGCCGTCCGAAGCTGTCTTCGTTAGAGGGTAGATCCCCAGGATCAACAGTGGAACTCAACACATCTCCTACTGAAGTTAAACATTGCCCTACTTGACTCTATCCTACCTTGGACCCCAGAAAAGAAAAAAAATAGAGTGTGTAAGTAGGAAAATCACAATTAGGCAGACATAAATAATTACAGAGTCGCAGCGTACTCGTATACCTACAAACGTATAATTATAATAAATCTAAACAGCTTGTTTGTTAGTTTGAACGCGCTTCACCGGAAAACGGATCGGATTTTCACAGAGTTTTCGCAGATATAATTAATTAACATTTAGGCTACTAAAAACACGCTTTAATGTAATCAAAATAATGCGAGACAATACATGGGTGAAATTTCATTCGTGTTCCTGTTCACTGGGGATTTCACTTCTGATTACCAACACTCGTAACTTTTCTAAGTTCACCTTTTGTATATTTTTTAAATTGTCCTGTTTTTTTTTTGTTTTGTTTACTGTGTATGCTTACATGCAATAAAGTATTAGTAAATAAATAAATAAACTTTCTATTACGAAGCATAATCGAATTGGACTTCCGTATTAGGTGGTTTTATAGAATGGTTTACTTTATATGGGTTAGTAGTAGGTAGTTGTGATGTCACCTAAAAGATGTTAAAGTCATTTTTGATACGAATACAGTACAGTACAGTAGGTACAGGGTGAATTTGAATTCATTACGAAAAACTTTGCCCAAGGAACAATAGTCGAATTCGATTAATAAATTTTGGAAAGTTTTTCGTACTGAATTCAAATTCACGCTGTACAAAGCAAACAGTAAACATAATAAAAAATAGATGTTTTTTGTAAAGTACCTGTCATTCTGGACACGTAAATCATACCTACTGAGGATGTGTTTTGGTATTTCTTATGTAAGAATGTTGTGTGATTTCGGGACGTAAAAAGAATAGAACCAACCCGTCTCTTGCCGTGGGTGTCGTAAAAGGTGACTATGAGACTTTCCACAAAATAACATCTATAGACTTGCACGTTTCAACATCGATGGTCTCACCCAATCTCACGTGTGTATTGCTGTATCTCTGTAAGGTGAACCGTGGATGTTGTTTCCATCCATCCATCCATCCCAAACATTTGTGTTTGGTACGCCCAAACACTAATGTTTGGGATGTCTCTGACCACCCCATTTGGGTTAAAGGTCGTGACGTCATGTATGTATTTCTTTTGTAAGATAGATTTATTTGGATATACAAGCGGACGAAGTCGCGAGCGGATAGCTAGTACATTATAGCTATGAATACAGATACGCTTTATGTAAAGTCGTGTATTGATTCTCCATTTGAATCAATATGAAACTATCACAGTTCAGGCAATTTGGCACGAATGCAAACCACTAAAGGTAGTTTAAATTCATTACTCAGATTACATTACGGCATATCACTCCGGTACGATATTGTAATAAGTATAGTCATTGGGATAATAATGTCAATCATTATTTTAAATAGGCATGACATTCCTGTATGTTGGTGATAAAAATTATAAAGATTTCTTCCCTATACTTTCTTTTTGTAGGAAAACCTATAAATTATTGATTACAAAGACTTCTTTAGCAGTATTATGGCCGTCGTTTGCTATTTTATCTTCTGTTACACACCTACTAGCAACCGAAAATACAATACACTTGTATAGTATCCTTCATATACCTAGACGAACTATGTACCTACAAGAACTTGTTCCAAGTTGACGGAAATATTCATCAACACGTAACTATGTTTCCCCAACACGTTGATTATACTAGACTTCCCCTCAAGCATTCTCAAGTCTCTGTGTGTTGTCTAGAAACTTTGTACCTAGATGTTGTACATGACACAGAGATAATGTATGTATGAAATAAATGAATATAATTTCTATTAAACATACCTCAAACAATCGACCACTATTAATATTCAAATAAACGCAACTGGGTATGCTACAATATATAAACTTAGCATAATATACATCCCAACTAATCCCAACTAATATTATAAATGCGAAAGTTTGTGTGTGTGTATGTATGTATATGTGTTTGTTACCTCTTCACGCCTATACGGCCGGACGGATTTGGATGAAATTTGGTGAGTAGACAGATTAGGACCTAAATTAACATATAGGCAAATATTTTTTTTTGCTGAACCGCTTTTTATAAAATCTTCCATGCGGACGAAGTCGAAAGCGGAAAGCCATTACATACATGAAGTCATGACCTTTATCCCAAACACGGTGGTCAGAGATATGTTCCAAACATTGAGAGTTCAAAAAAAACTGGTTTCGCGTTTGATTACAATCTCACCTGATGGAAAGTGACGATGTAGCCGACGATGTATCACGCGCACCCAATAAATACCTCTCAAAATATATACAGAAATGCACACGTGACAGGACGTGAGCGTGTGTCGTCGTTAAAACATGTCAGTCTATAGATGTTTTTTGGTATAACGACCCACAGCCTTTTATGACACCCACAGGAAGAGATGGCTTGATTCTATTCTTCTAAGTGCCAAATAACATACAGCTCAATACGGCACAACATAACATACAGCTCAATAATACTGTATACATTCATCATCATCAGCCCGTAAACATCCCACGCCAGATATAGGCCTTCCCTCGTATAATGAGGGAATATGGGCCATAGTCCACCACGCTGGCCCAATGCGGGTTTCAATCACATGTTTTTGAATTATTATTTCTCAGGCATTCAGGTTTCCTCACGATGTTTTCGTTCACCGTTCAAGAGCAGCCGGATAAATGCACATAAGTAATTAAATTAAATTTATAAACTCATTGGTACATGGCCTGCCTGGGAATTGAACCCGGACCTCCCAAATTGGGAGACCACATCTTAACCGCTGAGCTATGAACTCTCCAATCTTTATTCGTTATCAATAATATATGTATATATTTTTTATTATATTAAGAAATCTAACAGCATTTTACATTAGATAATTATTTCAAGAGGTTACTTATACATATGCCAATTATAGGTTTCTCTGTATTATCATGAGCAAGTTATCCAAATGAGAGACATATTGAGGAATATATATTGATATCGCTTAGCAATAATAAATATTTTCATTTTTCACAAATACTATTCATAACATCATAATCTCAAAAATTTACAAGAATATAATTAATAAGGTCCGTCAAAACGTAATTAGACCAGTGCTGTAGTATGTATGTACATACAACTGCATTTCCTTGAAACAAAGGAAATGTAGCTTTAAATACACACATTTATGCATTTTGTACTTACATAACATACGTGTGTGCCGGCATTACAGCAAACTCACCTAACCGTAAACCGCGCACGTTTTAACGCGTTTTTAATCCTTGAACTAGTACACTGACGTACACAAAGCTTACGTTAGCTAAAGACAGCCACAGACGGAAGTTACGGCTTTTGTTCGTGATAGTCTCGCTGACTTTCTGCAACACTTAGCAAACGTTTAAACTCTATTGTTTCTGCCGTTGACATTTCAAAGGGGATATTTTCATTAGACCCTACTGCTATTGCATTGTGTACGTTTGTATTAATGGCGTGGATTCATTCAATAAAACTTGTACAGACAATCTACTATTGTTTCACCGCCAAGTTGTCAAGATGTGTTTAGTTTAAGATGTTAGTTTGGTTAGACAAGTACAGTACGTCTCTGTTATTAATAGTTTTCGACTATCTATAGCTATCACACTCTCCCTAGTTTAAAACAATATTTTTGTCACTCGTGCTTTTTAAATACGAAGGCCGCTGATAGAAATTAATCTTCCTTCAACCTCATCTTCACTTAACATCAGGTGTGATTGAGGTCAAGGACGAACCCGTCGAGCATAAAAAAAAAGTTTGCAGTAGGTACCATTTCTGGCCGCCGTCTCTTGTCGTAGGTGATAGGATATGTGTGGATGTGTCATGTAGGATAGGAAAGTGTCTTTTTCTCGACAGCTAAATCTCCGAAATCGTCACACCCCTCGTAGTATGATAGGCGCGATAAATGTTAGTCTCGCGAGATAATATTTGTCCTGCTCATTCGCTTGGACGAAATATACAACTATCTTATTCTCACTCCTCCGTCGCGCGCGACATACGATGTCATGGCACGCAGGCAGTAATTTTTTAACAGCTTTGAACCAGATAAAAAATTGTTAAATTTTGTAAATACCTATCTGCTTTATTCCATTAATAACAAATTAATTAAATTTAATTAATTAATTTGTTGGTAATTTAATAATTAATTTGGCGGTTGGTGAAATAATCGTAATAACATTACTGACATTGACACCCGTACAACAATAAAAAATTGCATTGTGCTTCGTTCAGAGCCCGCGGATATATAAAATACTCATAAACTTCACTGTAAGTTGTTTACTTTTAACACTGGCTGTACCTGGCCTAATCGCTAAATATCGTTCAGCTTTAAATCCCCAATCCCCGCCTCGTGCATCATTCGATGCAGCCGCCTCGTCTGTCGCTGCTGAGACAACTAATTTGTCTGCAGCACGAGCGTGAATGCGACGACCGATAAATACGACACTGTTCCGTGTATTCCGGGAATACTGATAGGCTATTTTGAATGTGGAACTTGTACATTATGCACAAGATAGAGTTTTATTAACCCTCGACGCAATCATTTTGAAACTTATGCCTCTCTGTGTTTCTGGGGCATGATAGCGCCTAAACTATTTTCAAAACCAATTTTTATTTTCCAAAGCTGGTGTTTGCGAGATTGTTTTTAGCCATGTTTCATGGAAATTACTTAAGCCGTTTCGAAGATACTTAGCTTTAACACAGTTGATTAGTCAATTTAGTTGATATCATAGTTGTCAGCGATGGAGGCCGTGGATACCGCAGACCACGCGAAGAGCGTGGAGGTCGATTAGGGAGGCCTATAACTGGCCACCAATGTTAATATTAACTTTTTAAGAACGAGCAAATTCTAAATTGACAACACATAATTTTTGGCATCTTTGCGTTTCGGTTTTTGCTTTAGTTGCTTTCTCTATATATTTTCTTTATTTTATTAATATTAAAACACTTCTATACGAAAACGAGTAGTTATTTCTTCCACCAGCGCACCGTCTTAGCTATCGTCGATAATAGTCTTTCGGGGGTTTACTAAATTTGAAATTAGAACGTTGTTAGAGATGATTTTACAAATATTTATAAACGAGTTCGTTATATCACTGTCTTGACAGTGATATAACGGAAATACCTACCCAGAAAATTACGGTTCAGTATTTTTTTTAAGATTAACTGTATACGCGTTCGACCACAATCCCACCTGATGGAAAGTGACGATGTAGTGATGAAGCACGGCGATCTCGGTAAATGCCTATTCATTGCTCTTGAAGATTCCAAGGTTGTAGGATTCAGGAAAGACTGACACCGGAAGGGACTTCCATGCTTTAGCTGTTCATATTATGAATGAAGAATCGAACTTCTTAGTGCGAATATTCTGTTTATTAACTATATACGGGTGGAATCCCTTAACGCGGCTAGTAGTCCAAAGATGTTAAGGCGATGGTGGAATAAGGTTATGTAATTCCAACGCACACTCACCGAAATACATCCTGTAATTCTAATACTGAGAGAAGCGACCTTGCAACGGTGTATTTAGCAGTCATCGCATGATCACCTATAAGTCTTATGCAGTAATAATCTATTAAAATGAACTTCACTCCTTATAGAGAAGGAACTATTGGCATAAAATAATTTTATATTACTTATTTATCTGTGTAACAAAAATGGCGGAGTTTTAAGTTTTATAATTAGCAAAATATTGGTGGATATTTCACCGAGTCACATAAATATAGGAAGTCCCCGTAGTCCGTCTCGGGCAATGGAGTCACCAATTCTACAGGACTGGGGAATACAGCCAAACGAAAAAGCCTGTTCCTCCAAAGCCTCTCAGCGCATCCTGCTCTCATAAAATGGCAGGATGAACTATTGGCCGAACATAACTATAATAAAAATCGTGGCTACATAA
This sequence comes from Oegoconia quadripuncta, assembly GCA_949316235.1. Taxonomy (NCBI): domain Eukaryota; kingdom Metazoa; phylum Arthropoda; class Insecta; order Lepidoptera; family Autostichidae; genus Oegoconia; species Oegoconia quadripuncta. The sequence continues at coordinate 21,722,979 of OX438746.1, forward strand.
CGCATTTCTAATATTTACTACACTATCCAATGCAAATAATACAAATAGCTCTTTTAACTTACAATATAGCGGTTACAGATATAGGCATAGCAAAAATCATTTTAGATTCAGTGAGTCTTTAATAAAATATAAATTTAATGTTTGACTGAACTGATCAAGTAATAATTCACAAAATTCAAATTACATAAATTGTTTTTAATGTACATACCTCATTAACAGCACGCTGTATATATCTCATTGGTTAACTAACTTGATAATTCAAGACACATAATATCCGTTATAGATAAATCTCGACCAATTATTCAAATTATTAGTAAAATGTCTTTTGAATAATTTCCTAATAGATCAGATAGAATGAAAACTTGTTAATAAAATATGGTCTTATAGAGTAAATTTCGTATAACTAGGTGAAAACTAATCGGTGGGCCCATAATTATAAATCTCCATTAAAGTAGATCTATTACGTACCGTTTGGGGTAATACAGTCCACTCCGCGAGCAGATAATAGCTTGTTCCGCAAAATTTGCATGCAAAATTGTGGTATTGGGCCCTGGTGCGTGGTTCAGATTATACCCGTATGTACTAGATAAAATGTAAAGTTTATTGAAACTACATTTGAAATAGGTACATACATTAAAATAAATAATTTAGCATTATTCTTTTCCATTGCTGGATGTCTTCCTTGTAACATTGCAGTATATTACATGAAGCACCTTTACTCTTCTTCATGAAAGTCTTCGAAATCGCCAAGAAATGAAGTAAAATAAGGAGCTTGATGAAAGACAAGTGTTTGAGAAGAGAAGGGGGCATAAGCCAAGCAACAATACACAAAGGACCTGGGTGTCATTTAACGCGAGTGGCTCTAACGGTGAGGGAAGCAGCCAAAAGGTGCAGAAGCAAGGAAAGAAGGGCAAGAAATCGCTGGATGCAGGTCGCTTCTAACCAGTCACTTTGGAATTCTATGGGGGAGGGCTATGTTCAGCAGTGGACATCCTGTGGCTGATATGATGATGGTATGATTTTTTTCAGTGATACCGACATTATGAAAATAACAATTTTAATAATACAATTGACGGTATGAATTGTCTTGTTTTTGTGGCGGATAGAGCAGAATAACGAATTTGATTCGTGATCAAATCACCAACATTCGCCTTAAGAGCATTCGTCATAGCTAATGCAATTTTATCTCATTCTAATAGCTACATTTATACGGCCTGTTGAAAAACAGACAAGGCTCTGGCGACCGACTGCTAGCGATAAAATCGTCCCAATAATGCTAGAAATAAACAAATACTACAAACTATATAGTTACAAGTAGAACTAAACCAGTGAGGCGTTTCACTCTGCAATCGCTAACCAGCAAACAGTAAATTTACTGCCATTTTTACTCTTACTTCTCAGAAACACATTATTTTGCCGAATCAGGGTAGTAAGTCTATATTTACCCAAAACGGACCTTAACAAGTAGGTATTATCATTATTCTACATTTTGTATTTTATTAACACGATAGAGGCTTTTAATGGCCTTTTTCGTTTTTAGAAACAACAACTAAATTTAAATGTGCTGCTAGATCGTCCATTTCAAATAAAAGTTGCTTTTGGAAAGCTTTTATGCTAGCCTCAATTCTGTTATTTCATTAGTTTCGAATGAAATTGTTAATAAAGCGGTACTACCCTTCAAATACTGTCGTGAAGTATTTGTTTTTATAACGTGGAATTTAATATTTTATTCATAACAAGGTGGTATTGAGACCTTTCGGCGGTTGGCGCTCGGGTCGCGCGTCGCTAGTGCCAAGAGAATGCAATGTATGTGAAAATTGTTATTCCGCAAAATATTTTGCACATTCACTAAGCTGCAGACGTAAAGTGCACTTGCAACGAAACAATTTTATAGCCTACGTGAATTGTGTGCACCGAAAAGATTTTTCGCTTCTTTATTTCTACAACTACATTGGATCTCAAATTAATTCTGCGACGACGAAAAGACCCGTGGAGCCGCTTCACTTTATATGCAAAAATTTCCTGTAACTATAGATAAAATAGAGTTTAAATTATTTTTAACTACAATTGAATTAGTTGTTTCGTACAAAAAGTAGAGTACATTGAAATATTGGCAGAAACTCTCCTTCTATACATTCCCTTGGACTTTTACAAGATTTACTAGTGCATTCTAAAACAAAGTCGGGAACAAAGGAGCCAGTTCGGCGTGAGTAATACAGTCTGACTGCATTAATAAACTGAGCAAGTTTTTTGGCAGGAATCCTTTGTTCTGGGTTCGGGGTTTTTTGTTTGACCCAGTGAGTTGTTTGCTGTATATATTGCATAGTATTTACCTATGGGCAAGTTATATGGAAGAATAGCATATGGTAGATATCTGAACGTTTTCTCTGTCCTAATTGACAGATCAATTATTTATGCACATTCATATTAACAGCCTATAAAAGTCGACAACTGGACACAAGCCTCTCCCATGGGGTGACTTTCATCGCTTTCCGTGGGAGGATTTGCACTAGTCGCCACTCTGGGCAGATTTGGACTGGCGACCGCAGAGATTTTCTGGGAGCTTCGAACCAATGACGCTGCTGCCCATCGCTGGTCTTTTTACCCTTACATCTTTACGACACCCATGTAAAACGAGATTTGGTCATAATCCATTCTAGCAGGAGCCACACGGCTAATTAACTGTCTAAATGCTAATTAACATTAATAGGCATAACTCTTCATTTAACTTTAACATTATTCGTTTCGCTTATTCGTATCAGAAAATCAAATTTTGAAGAAGCAAACACAAATTTCAAATATTTTAGAAGCAGGTCCATTTTTGTAATTTGATTACAGAAATAACTGAAATAGTCGTCATAATAACTTTTTCTGAGAGAACCCACAAGCGTAATCTGAAAACGATTCTATCATCTATGCAATTTAATTGCATTGACCAATAAAATAACATCCACATTCAGCTTCCAATGGTCCGTTTTGTTTCTTAACTTATTCCGTACCCTTCTGAACGAGAGGACAAACAAATTGCCGGAAATATTTGAATAAGAATGGAACATTTTCGGGGACACTAATGTGCGAGGCGGGTGTCCCGGTGAGGGAACCCTTAATATCTCTTTTATTTTTTCCGGATTTGTATGAACAAGGACAACAAACAGCACACCCTTTATTGTGGGGACAAAAAACAGTCGCGCTCAATATTATTTTTGTGGATTTTATGACTTTATTTGCCACCTCTGTTTGTCGTTTGATTTCAGTGGAGCAAAGGGCGTATAAATTAGGTGATGTGTATTCGTTCAGGCTAATAAAGTACAAGTTTTATTTTGGAGGTTTCAGATTTGGATAGGTATCACATTATATATTTTACTTGCTTAATGATGGGTGAATACAAAATGTTATGTAAAAGGTAAAGGTCGAACCATAATGCCGCGTAAAGGTTTCAGGTTCGACATCGGTGGAGACTATTTAGAAATAAACTTTACAAAATTATCGTGTGTTATATTCTGGTTAAGGTAGGGTAGTGCCTCCAGATATCTTTAGTAATTTTCCACATCACACGCTGGGTATACTGGCTCGAAGGTAGTTAATTGATGTCTCTAGTTTATCCGTTAGCCTTACGATTATTAACATCGTTAAAAGTAATAGGTAAATAAGTAATATGAATTCTCCAAAGAGAGTCTAATCCACAAAGGTGATCTCTGACTCTTGGTCTTATAAAAATATCAAGGTAACACAACCAGCTATGATGATGCTCGTCATTTTACTATGAGATCAAATCAAGATCCAATGAAGGGGTTCGTTGAAGAACGAATTTCACCGTTTAGGTCAGTGGCAGTGGGGAGTGGACATGGCCGTCGAGACAAAATTCTAAACTGGAGACCACACACCGGCAAGAGCAGCTTGGGACGTCCATCCACATGGTGGACGGAAGACCTAATAAAGATCGTGGGTAGCAGCTGCAAACAGGTGGCTCTTGAAATCTTTGGGGAAGACCTATAGGATGATGATGAATCCACAAGTTTACTCTGTTCAGTTTCTTAATATGTTTTTCGTTTATCTAAATTAGAACATCCAAAATTGAAAGTTCTTGGTAAAGTCCGAAGAAATAATAAATATTTTGTAGCAGAGTTCATTGAAGTAAAAGAGATTTAGAGTCGAAATCGCATATAAGAAAGCGCAGCGTGGGATCCCTCGCTGTTGGTGATATAGGGTATCCGACAAGATAGGTGAAAGCAACCGCGGTAGGCAGAGATCACGTGTGCATTGGAGATGCCCTAGGTAGCTATGTAGTAGCGTTGGATGCACGGAGATAGACTGATAATATTCCAGTCTTTTTCTATTTCCCTTTCTATAGTCTCGCTAAGAAAATTTGTTCACAATGTTTGCAATGTAACAATAAAAATAGACACGCATTACTTCACATCAAAACGTAGGTAATTCAATACCATCTAAACACTTGTATTTTCTCATTGTCATCTCAAAAATAAACTGGCAACCGATCCGCGACCGCAATATAAAAGGATCGCTTAGCACGTTCTCTTTCAATATTTCCCAATTTGATACGGTGTTACGCTTCGTGGAAAGACAATGGAAAGTAATCGACAGTGACAGTAGAGGGGCTAAATTTCGTTAAAATAAAAGCGTACAGAGGGCGAAAGATATAGCGCCTACGTGGTCGCCGTGAGATCCCAAGAGCTCCTACAATGGAGAATTGGAAAAAGCTTTTATAATCCGGCACGTGACACACATGCTCAAACGGCCATGCCTCCTCCGGAGTACAGAGTCCGTGCGATCGTAATTCTTTTTTCTATGTACGACTGCGTTTTGTTGCGACGTACGGGCGGCTAAATTATGTGCAATTCCGCGATATCGCTTGCCTTGCAAACTCGCTCAAGTTATCGTTTTGTTTATCCAGTTTTTCTTTTACAAGGTGTTCCAGGTGTAGACCATTCATACGTTTTGCACAAACTGATCAATGTGTATAATACGTTCCATGACATGGAGTAGGCGTTTTTTATTCATACCTATCACAAACAAGTGCTATGTGGTTTCGGCTCGTATAAAAAACAGATCCATCCCTTCTCTTCCCGTGGGTATAGTAAAAGGCAACTAGGGAACTTTCTACCAAAAGACATCTATAAGTCTCACCCCCAGTTTGGATATTTCGTAAAATGAACCGTGCATGCTAGAGATGCTAAGGCTTTAGTTAGAGTATTAAATTCTTATTATTTGAAACAGCCAAACACTAATGTTTGGGATATCTCTAACCAATCACTAATGTTAGGGATATCTCTTGGGATAAAGGTCGTGACGTTATGTACTCGTATGTATATAGCAAACATTCTGATGTACGAGAAATAATAACGAACCTACATTTTTAGGTAACGGGTGATTTTTGTCATCCACTCTCAAGCTCAGTGCTCGACTGTTTATCTAGATAATAATACAAGTCTGGAGTAAACAACTCATCCTACATTCCAATTTCAAACTTCAAGCATTTATTTCAAATTAAGGTACATGATTTCAATCAATCGGACATAATATTGGCAGTCAGTATGTCCAAGCTATAGCCCTTGGGACAGTGAAATTAGATTAAAAAAAATCGTCGCAAGAAAGCCACGGGATCAAATACAAATAGTTTATTTGCCAGAACATGGTAAAAGAGATCTTAAGTATAGTTTGTCCACAATGAGTGCAAATGGTTTCATGTTTATTTATTTATTTTATCATTTGTTGCACACAAGAAAGAAAAACATATACATATACAACATAATAGAGACGACACAACAGGTTCTGCTTATTTCTACAATGAAATTTGTACAATGAAATACATGTTCCGTTTAATTACTAATGTAACAATGCTTTTCAACCATTATTAGTCACTTAACATCGACTTATTATTTTTAAATTGTAAATATTCCTTAACACTATAAAAACAATTTGACGTAAGCCATTTTATTAATTTCGTTCTAAATAAATTTATGCTATTCTCTAATTTCAGTTCGTCAGGTAAATTATTGTAAATGTAAATACACATATTATAAACATTCTTACTATTCTTTTCTTTGATACTTCAAAGCGCTTAGTCGATGTCACTGGTGACCCGAGAGCTGGTTGTTTCCTCGCCCAACGCTTAAGTATCTGCATACAAAGAGGAAACGCCGCCAGCGTTTTGGGTGCCTTGCCTCGCGGCCCCAATTTTTTACATTTGTTCTAGTTTATATTTAAATTCCATCTCTTTATTTGTTACTGTTTTTAAATAAATATATTTCCCCTTACTATAAATATATGTGCGCCAAGGAGGTTGATATAATAATTTTCTGTATTGACTTCTGGTGTACCTCTAGTTATTTAAAATTTATTGAATTAGCTTGATAATGAGACATACATCTTTTATATACATGAACGGTAAGGGAAGGAAAGAAAGAAAGAAAGAAAACCATGCGTTATCCAATACCCGTACACACTTCTTTTGCAATTTGAATTTTCTATACAGATCAACATAGTATCAAACCATAATTCAGAATAGAGGCGACATAACCATGGTAAGCTGTAAGAGTAGCCTCTGTTGATACCGTTTGTGGATCAGATTTTGTTCTTTTGTTTTTTGGTGTGATCTTAACCCTAAATCGTTTTTACTAAATACTTCACCCCTCGGAACATCAACAATGCCTGCCCATTCTGTACGTAATCTTATTCCACCATTCTGATGACAGATACTAACATTAAAACGTTTTTCGGTCGGTTATGAGTAATCTGAAATTTATTACTATCACTGAAGGTCCAGGACTGGAGTCCAAAATCGATATTCCATTTAATTCTTCGGACGTGATGCAAGCCTAATAAAAAGGTAAAAGGATTTTACGCTGCACATTCGGATAATGCCTCTGCTGGGTGAATTTATTCATGTTAAGCTACTACACGAGCATTCTGCGAGAAATTACTTTGTAAATTGGGGAAAATAATCGTTGTTCAGCTCAAACATGTTGTTTCAATTTAAGATACTAAATGATAATTTACATAACTATTTCATTAATTCATTTCTATTTGTAACAGTTAAATCACCGTGAATAGTGATCCGTTTTGGCATTTTGGTACTGAATACTCTGAGCGTGAAGACAATTATAAATAACATTGTTAGTGAAAACATGAAGGGACAACTGAGTCATAATGGCTCAAAGAACTTTACTAATATCCGCTGGGATATTAAAGTTTTATTTATTTTTATTTTTATTTTAATTATTCGGGATAACAACAACTTATCATATTCGAGATTTTACAATGGATCTGATTTCTTATACTAGTCATTAACAGCTATCCACAACTTAATTAATTTGAGAGCATAATGTAAGTTATTTATATACAGTTAAGTTGAGTTCAGCACCTCGACAGCACATTAAGTGATATTATTGCAAAACAAAACACTAAACCTTATCCAACCAACTAATACCAAGGATTGTAATTAATGCATTTTGAGACACAAAACTTATATTAAAGTAACCGGTACTTAGGTCTTCGCGCACATACTGATGTGCCGTCGATCACACCTACAGTGAGGCAAGCAGTGTTGTGAATGATAATTTGTATACTCATCTAGAGATTATATTCTAATCCATGATGACTAAATTCACTAAACAAACACAAGCATACATAAACTACATATAAATACTGACTTATATACAATACTATTACCTACATATAAAGATAGAAATATATAAATACCTATAGAAAATAAATATAATATATAATAAATTAAATACAATACATTACAGATAAATAGATAATTAAGTTGTCAACTCGTTACCAGTTCAATAAGTAGGCATGGAGTCAAATCAATTCAAATCAACGGACGATGGGGAAGTTGAGCAACTCCTTATACTAATCTTACTTTTAAAGCTCTTTTTAGAAATATTAAATAAGTCGTGATTACGGAAATGTTGATTATACGTACGAACCAAACGTGTTAGGGTACAGTTACTGCCATAATTTGTAGTATGATGGGGTACATTAAATAGGGGAGTATGTCTTGTACGTTTGATCGGCGTTGAAAAATAAATTTAGAGTGGTAACCAGGTACAGGCATGCGCAGTGTAGGTCTATTTCGGCTTACGGCCCAAAGATGGTCGCTCTGGAAATTTACAGGTTAACGTACACAATAAACATGATGATGAAGGAAAAAATTTAATACTAGCCTGATACAGGCGGTAAGAACTGAATTACAATTATCAAAGGATCTACAACATCGAACAAGCATCTTTTTTTATGATTAACTGGATACGCTTTTGACCACAATCTCACCTGATAGAAAGTGACGATGTGGACAAAGATGAAGCATGCGATTCGATTAAATATCTATTCACTCTGCTTTTAAAGATCCTAAGGTTGAAGCATTCAAGAAAGACTGACGCCGGAAGGGAGCTCCGTGTCTTGGGTGTTCATATTACGAATGATGAGTCGAACTTCTTAGTGCGACTTTTACTAATATGTTTTTTTCATGAAAGTAATAAATATTCCTCACTTAACAAAATCCATCGGTAAGTAACGCCTTGATATCGGTATAGGGTTCTGCCAATATGTGTCAATGCTAAACTATAAACAAATCTATTAAATCCAAAATTAGAGAGTCGGCGCAATAATATTCTGTATTGCTCAAAATTTCTATCCTGGCGTATGACGTACTAAATTTCTTCCACATCTTCGTTAATCAGTAATATCTACAATGAAAATTACACTTGGATTCAGTTCTATCATTAAAGTAGTTAAAATATTAATGATTTTATAAATAGGAATCCCAAGTTTGCTCCATACAAGATTTCAAAGTTATAATTCATTTGAAATTACTGGCAATTTGCAAGAAGTTTAATAGTTTGAGAAGACTTTCTTAGAATTGCGGGGAGTTAAAACATAGAAGTTTTACATGCCAAATAAAACTTTGGAGTTGTAGGGTTGAATTCAGTGCTGGAGATGGAAGCCAGGAAACTAAAACTGATGAGGTTGTAATTAGATTCTTACCGGCATAGACAGACCGCATTTTGTTACATTACATTAGTAAGTACAGGAGGTTAGGTTTGCCGTGTGATTGCCGGCATAGATGTATACACCTAATTTGGTGCTCGACCAGCTCCAACATTATAAAATTGTATTAGTTGTATATGTTTTTTTTAAAAAAAAGGACAACAATGATCCGGTAGGTTTCTTTCGCCGCTTCTTTTACCACAAATGATTTCCCTCTCGGAAGCGGTAGTAGCTTGGACTTACTGACTGACAGATAAATGCTACAAGATATATAGCATAATAGATTGTCTTCAGCAGATTTAAATTGGTAGATGGGGCATTTTCAGATTAGAGTTTCCGTGTTTCGGAGACGGATTAACAGCTGAAGGCAGTAGTTATGCCAAGTGATCACAATCAGAGACATGGATAATGTCTGTGACTGTGATCACTTAGCATAACTACTGCAGATATTATCCATGTCTGTGACTGTGATCACTTGGCATAACTACTGCCTTCAGCTGTTAAATAATATTATGTAATGAATGAACCCCAAATGTGTTGGGGATTCCGGGTCAGTACGCTTCCACCTTCGACTTCATCTTCACTTAACATCAGGTGTGATTGAGTCAAGTACAAACCCGTTGTACATTAAAAAAAATTATTCTTAGCTGTAAAATTATATCAAAGACTTAATCTATGACTGTGCTGAATTAAATTAAAATATCTTTCCATTTTTCCACATTTTGACAGATGGTATAGACAGGTTTTGGCCGACTGTACCAGCGTGACTGAATAAAATTGGTATTCTCATTATTCTATTTTACAGAATGGAGTCGACTCTCAAAAACTGTTTACCAATGCATGGAGCCAGTAAAATTACTTCACGTGATCGACATTCCGAATGCCGCACAACGTAATCCGCGGATAAAAAGCGAGAGATATTTTGTTGCTTCAAATAACGGAATTTTAATATACGGAGCCACTTCCCAGTGGCTTTGTATAAAACATTTATGACATTATTACGACGACGTGTTCTCTTATAAAACAAAACGCAAACAATTCTACTTGTTTTTACATAATCCAGCCAAATTGTTATCGATCTGCGCTGGTGTTGCTGCGAACGAAATGTATGTTGTAAATGAATAAGTAATATTTTATAACAAAATTAAGAAAAAAGTTTTAAAGTTTTATACAAGGTACTTACTACTCAGGGCTGAAACCGCAGCTGAAGAGGCTAAATCACAAGCGTCATAAAATTTACATATATGCGTTACTCTCCATAAACTGCGAGTTTACTGCACTTGCAGTGGAAAAATCGGGCGGTCGGTCGTCTGACACAAAAAAAAATGTAAATGATTTATAAATTAGACTGGTCTATGCCTCCGGAGTCCCGAGAGTTGGCGCCTACCTTGCTTCAGCAGCTGAGCTTACGCATTCAGCGGGGTAGCGGCGCCAGCATATAGTGGATACTATGCCTCGCGGAAGCGAGTTAGACGGCGGATTGTCACTAGTTTAGACAATAAAATGAGTTTATTTTAATTAAATTAGCAGGAAACAATAGACACAAGCTGCTCAGTACTATTATAGCTTCAATTATCAGTTTAAGACCCGGAATTTATATTATTAGCATTAGGAGATGACTAATTCCTGTGTTGTACTGGGGTATAAAAAAGTGTGGACGACCTGTTCGGTGTAGTGGTTATAAACTGACTGCTTTTCCAAGAGGTCGCGGGTTCGAATCCCGCTAGGGGCATATGTTTGTATGATGAATACAGACAATGTGTTTCCGAGTTATGGATATTTTTCATTTATATATGTATTTATTTACAAAAAAAAATGTATGTATTTGTGTAGTTTATCAACCATCTGGTATCCATAACACAAGTCTAGATGCTTACTGTGGACCTACATTGCGCTGTGTGTATGAGTAAAGATATTTTATTTATTTATTTATATAAGTTTATAATAAAATTAAAAAAAACGAAAATTTTATAGGTTTCTCCAAACAGGCGGAAATAAATTGGGTGCCATTTTTTGTTTCGAAGCTTTTTAGAGTGTTCGGTTTCGGGTTTTTATTGAAGATTTGTCATTCAACAAACCTCTAATTAACTGTTTAGGTAGATGTTTCAAATTTAAATGTATCAATCTACAGACAACCAATCTGATATAATGACTGTCTTCATACAGCATGGAGTCCTTTATGTTGATGTTATTCTTTTACTCTGTTAATATTAAAAGTTTAATGCGTGGAAGAAGTATAGAAATGCACACGTGAAAGGAGGCGGGCCCATTGCAGTTTAAACGTGCAAGTCTATAGATATTTTTTGGTGGAAAGTCCCATAGTCGCCTTTTACGACACCCACGGGAAGAGACAAGTGTGATTCTATTATTTTCAGGATACCGTACATAACCACACTACACATAGAACCAAGTTAGATTTTATCATATTTTTTCAGAATGCCAATATCTTCCACATTGGTTAAACCTTCTTCACTTAACATCAGGTGTGATTGAGGTCAAGTACGAACCCGTTGTGCATAAAAAAAAAACATCCCCAGATCCACATTTATTTCATACTAGCTTGTCGTCCTCGGCTTCGCCTGCATACGACAACTTTGTCGCATATATATGTTTAATTTGTTTTCCCGCGGGAACTGCTCACTTCATCGGGATAATAATTATTCTGTCTTATTCTATAGTATGTTCTATCTATATACCAAATTTCATCCATTTCGCCGTGATTGTGCGGCCAACAAATAAACAATCATCCAAAGTTTCGCATTTATAATATTAGTTAAATAAATGAAAAGCAAAGAACGAATATGTAAAATGATGCTTTAAAATATACATAGTTAAAAATCCAAGAACACCGTATCATGCGGGAGCAATGCTAAAGGAAAAAGGCAAATACATGGAATTCAAAAGGCAAATGACCGGTCGCCTCTAACGAGCACATTGCGAATATTGGAAAAGTTCTAGGAACTTGTGTGGAGAGGATCGGTCGTGCTATTATTGTATTACTATGAGAATACATTTCTATAATGAAATTCATACACATGTATCTGTTGAGGATCAACTCTACTGCGAAAGAGTTTCATTGAATTACGCTCACCTGAGGAGCTTATTTGAAATTATAATCAATCCTGGTGAAACCAAGATACTTTGCAAAAAAATCTCCCAAAACGTTCGTGCATGTAAAACTAGTTTTTAAATCATATAAACGATATAGTTTATTAAATAAATTTGTTGAAATAGACGCATTTAAAACACCACACGCTTAATGAAAAGATAGTTGAAGTAAAATTTTCTTTTCAACAGGGAAAATATTCCTCCCTCCCTCATTAGCGAAGGGGTTCTCTTTACTGGATGTGTGCATCCCCCTTCAACGTTCCCGATTCGCTTCCGCTTTACACATGTCTCGTATATATATTTTAAATTACGGTGACGATGTTCCTAACCGTATGATTAGCATTTTAAACTTGTATGGTTTTTCCAACTTGTATAATGCAGCGGGGAGTATTGAATTGAACGAAAAACCGACTCGCTAATATATTTCGAACGTTCTCGCATAAAACGCAAATCTATTTACGTCTTGAATAATGGAAAACCTTTAGAATTACTAAAACGGGTCTACAGTTATATAAAGCTACCGGTAAGATATCAAAAAGAAGATTAAATAACTTGATTGATTTAGGCCAAATGGTATTTATTTATTTTACATACATAAACAAAATATTAATATAAAATATTAAGAGTGTAATGAAATATACAGAAACGCACACGTGACCGGGGGTGAGTCCATTTATTTATTTTATTTTATTAAGGATAACAAACAGGTACATGTTACTTAAGAGTGTTGACAAATTATTATTGTAGGTCATTGTACACCCAGCAATATTATCCACAGATTACATTGAAACTAACAGTTTGTAGTAAATAAGATAAGCAACTCAATATTATCTTCGATTGGTATTGATTTAGAATAGAAGCCAATATGGAAGTTTAACATTATACATAAAGTAAAACTATAAGTAATATCTTCATAATAAATCAGGTGAAACACATATTTACTTAATAAACATTTTAGTACGATTTACACTAGGTAACCAAAAAAATATATCATGTTTTACAATAATATAAGTAAAAGACTATAAGATATATACTATAATATTACTACTTTTAAACTATAAGTTAATAGTTTTGTAAAGACAAAGTGAGTTCAGGAGCATTACAATATAGCCGCAACGATCGTCAACTTTACGGATCGGTGAGATTTGTTCGAAATGCTCACGCATGGACAATGTCAGTTCTAATGAACGTTGGTGTACTAAATAAAAACAAATGACACTGTGTAAACAGAGCAATTTGGATGATAATCAACCATGGACGTAACCAGCTCGCAGGTTATTTCACAATTACCTGTTTTTCTAGAGCTACCCCTCGAGTTTCTTGTTTGTTCTTCTCAAGGGAAAATTGCCTTTTGAACAAGCAGTAGCTTGAACATGTAAAATTTGACTTTTTTAAGTGTACCCTGTGTATCTATAAAATAAAACATTTTTGTCTTTTAATATTATACACATAAAGAATACATTTTTAACAATGTGCATTCATTCAATCGTCTTTCTAACTTTTTTACAGCTTTCTTGATGAACCCCATTGATTACCGCGGCGGAGAACTCGTAATACGATGTGTGGACAATCGCTTCCTCAGGCAGCCCATTTATAGCACATAATTATTAATATTACGTCAAGTGCTATCTTTTCATTCATCTGTAATAATTGTATAATGTGTAAAATACCACATTCTGCAATTGATTGTGATAACAGTAATGTGTGAATTAAAAAAAAATCGGGCTATGCAGCTAACTAGTTCAAGTCAATTTCCACTAAAGGATGATCCCAGATATAACGCTGAGGCTTTACTATTTTATTAATTCACATTGCAAGAACTGAACATTTATATAATAATAATGTGAGGTCCGAGATATTAAAAATCAAGAGTCGACCTGTTTGGTGTAGTGGTTAGAAAGTCTGAGCACTATACCAAAAGGTTGCGGTTTCGAATCCCGCAAGGAGCATATGTTTGTATGATGAATACGGACATGTGTACCCGAGTTATGGATGTTTTCATTTATAATAATTATATTTATAATAAATAATATAAAACTATTTATTTACAAAAAAAATATATTTATGTAGTATATCAACCATCTGGTATCCACAACACAAGCCTATAGTTGCTTAAAGTGGAACTAGATGGCGCTGTGTGTGGTGGCGGCGGCGCTCCCTGAGGAATGCCCATCTGGGCAGGGGACGCCGTGAAATCGTCTGCAGCACTTGGGCGACCTCTCCTTGACGACTGCAGCTAAGGCTGCGGCCGTCGACGAGAGGTCGTGGGAAGCGGCCCTCTCCCTCTGTTCGCAGGGGGAGACGGCGGGAGGGTTGGAGGGGCGGTGTTCCCCCGCCTCCTCTCCGGGCCTCCCGCTGTTGCAGGCCGCTATGGTAGGGGACGACCTCTCTGTTGAGAGGTCGTAGCCGTGCGGGACGGCCACTCTTTGCCGGCCGCAACCAGGTTCGAGCTGCGGACGCCAAGGAGAGGCCGTGGAAAGCGGTCCTCTCTCTCTGCGAGGTCACTCGCAGAGCGAGGGGAGATGCAGCCGCATGGGGGGCACGGAGGAGAGCTTATCTTTAATGATAGGCGATCCTCTGCCCCCCTACCCTGCGGGGCCTGGGTGGCGATCCGGGGGGATCACCGCCCACACATAGGCCCCGCGAGAAGGTGCGCGCGGTGTTTCCGCGCGCCTTCTAGAGGTGGCTGGACCAGGCGATTCCTCCCTGCTCCAGCCCAGAGGTGGGCCCGCCGCCGCTGTTGTTCGGCGGCGGGCATCGCGCTGGCGTGGCTGCGGACGAATACCGAGCTGGTACCCGTGGCCACGCCGCACAGGTGCGCGCGAGGGAACACCCAGGAGTTTTTAGTCGGTAGGCCGGCACCTTTTTTTTTTTTTTTTTTTTTTTTTTTTTTCTGTGCCGGAGTCCGACATAATCCGCCCCCCTCCCCCGAGGAGGGCGGATAAGCATGAGCGTTTCTCCTGGTAAAAAAAAAAAAAAAATAGATGGCGCTGTGTGTATGTATGCCCAAGGATATTTATTTATTTATTAGTGTTTGGGTCTTGTATTGTATTGTATGTGTATGTGGCTGTTGCAGGTCAACGGAGACCTGTATCACTGCGACCGTTGCCGATCTATTGTGATCGCCACTAACCTACAGTTCGTTGCTCAGGTTTGCCTCTTTGAGGAATTGGATAATTTTCCTGGCACCGATGGTTTTGGGTCTTACAAATATTAAGAGTTCATAGGAGGTGAGCCGATCACAGTTGAACATGCATCGACAACAATCAATCAAATTCTCTTTATTGTACAATTAACAAAAACTACACAAAGATTACAGCGTATATCATTATTCGCACAAAAAGGCGGCCTACAATATTTATTTATCTTTATATGTTTTTGGTGAAATAATAAATAAATAAATTAAATAAAAATCGTTTAATTCAGGATTAGACCCATATTTTGGTTAGTAACTTAAAAATTAATAGTAGTAAGTTAGTAACTTAATTCTATAAAAACTGTGAACAGAAGGGACCATAACTGCTGCGGCATAATCAGCACTATTTGGATGTGTGCAAGCGTATCCAGTGCCGTAGCATCACGGAATCCCACCTGTCCGCTAGAGTGCTCAGAATGGTGTTGGAGCTGCCGCACACGCGCTTCAAAATCGACGCGCTACGTTTTCTAATTCAATAGCGGTTAGATTATGGTATAATCTGTTTGTAGTTTCTCATTACTGAATCTTGGTCAGGGTACGATAGGACTGTAATGTCTAGAAGGACCCAAGCCCCTAAATTAAAATCAAAGATTATGTAAAAAAAAACGATAATAAATAAAAATTTCAGAGACCAATAATCTAGTCCCAAACTTATCAAAGCTATTGCTATAATATTTATAAATATCCATGATTCGGTAATAAATATTCGTTTAAAATTTTACCCCTAGCGGCATACGAAACAGCAATATTTGGATTCGAAGGCAAGGTTTCAACACCGATCAGTCGTCAAATATATCCTTGGTGAAGATGGTTGTCAAGTATATAAACTAATATTCCAAGACTTAGCTCGAAGCCAATCCCAAGTCACGTTGTATAAAGATATTATCATTCTTTTACCTGAGTATATCTAAGTTAGTTTCTTTTTTCCCTTGCAAAATGAGATGATATTTTCGCCGTCGACGCTGGTAAGCGTCACCTCTCTGCTTGTGAAACCATTATCATTAATCTTGCAGGAGCAGCGCTAAAGATAATGTTCCCGAGTCGCGGCTTCCTATTGAAAAACACTATCCGAGTATAATAACTGCGCTGTCTCGGGAATAAATCTGAAGGAAAATTGCTAAAGGAAAGAAAACTAATAACAAGATAACAACACTAAGTAATTTTTTACATAGAAATACTACATTAGAGGACTTATTAATCTGATCTTGTAAGGCACAACTGATTTTTGGTATTTGAAAATGATAATCGCTGTGTACAAAGGTGCTTCCCACACTGTCTGTTATATCCACACTACATACAAAAGCGAAGGTAACATTCTGTCTGTTACACATTTACGACTAAACCTTTAGACAGATCGCAATAAAATTTTGACAAAGAGGTGGTTTAAGACTCGGAGAAGTAAAGGCTACTTTCATGTTGAAAAAGTCCGCGATAAAAAATTTCACGCGGGCGATGCCGCGGGCTGTAAGTTTGACTCTGTGGAAGTTTCTGTTTAGTAATAGGATTTTGTATAGGGTTTTTTTTATATAACAAAATAGCTCCAGTACAATAGTCATGGGGAAAAATGGGTCAACCACTTTTAGTCACTGATGAAGAGAGGGGTGTTGCAAGTTTGAAGCTTTGGTTCGTCTATGGCATTGTAGCGCCAAAGACAGGTCTTTGTGAGAATTCATAGCACGAACATGATAAAAAGGTACTGAAATTTCCAAAATATTTAGCGTTAACATAGTTGGTTTTTTACAAACATGATTTGTAGTCTGGAGTCTTTAATTTTCACAATCCAGGATATATCACCAGATCGCGCCTTTCGACATCATAACAAGAAAACTTCTATTGTCTTGTGAAGGTCGAATGGACCCGCAACCTGTTAAAGGGAAAGTTGCTTTATGTACCTATCATATCCCAAAAATACTATTACAATCCATTCATTTTCAAGTCAGGGCGTTAAACATCAAAATGAAATCGCTAGCAAAAGCTGGTAAATTATTATGGCTAACTACCGTGACCTAAAATTAAATTATTGCTGAAACTATGAACAACAGATGCGGGTTTTGGGGGTAGTTTTGATATCTATCCTATAATAGCTACCAACACTGTAGTTTGTGCTATCGAGTAATTTAAAGTTTTGATCGCCCCCCCGATGCCTTTGGCACTCATCGCTCGAAGCGACGTCTTATCCCGCCTCTTGCAGGTAAAGTACGTACTTTACGCCACGATAACCCCGTTTTGTACGTACAATATCCAAGTTTATGTTACGTGAGGCTGAACCGCAATATGTCAGGTCTGCTGTGCGACGGGTAACTTTTCAACTGGGATATCTTATTTGCATTCATCAATGAGATAACTAGTCCGGAAATTTTCTGGGAAAATTTAATAAGTCCGTTGAAAAAAGGGTCTTTTTATTGCTTCAGGGAAGTAAATATTTTAATACTGTCTGTGATGCCAAAGTAATTTCAATCCAAACCAAAAGACCAGCGCGTCTAACGTTTTACTTCTGTTTGGGCAGGATAAAGGGGCAATGTCCACTGGAGCAAGCTGGCTCTGACATGGAGATCACAAGAAGGCAAATGTAGTGTCGGACGCCTCCCAACTAGATGAAGTCTGAGCGACTGAATGCGTCAAGCCGATAATTGAGCTCTGCGCTACACCTTAGTAGCGTTGCCCCAATCCCCAAACGGGTTAGCGATTGTAGACTTTTTGGGTTTTATAAAATGCATAATGTAGTCATATCCTAATAATATTGATGTACTTACGTGGTATTTCGTATTTCAATGCTTATTAGCACATGAATACCACCTATTGGTGGTAATCAAAAACGCTTAAACACTCATAAGTTATGTCGGTCGAGAACTAATATATCGCTCTGGCCAACCGTGTTATCGAACTACATGCCAATAAACCAATATCATATACCTAAATAACCCTTTCGTGTTCATATCACCCACGGGAGCAGATGAGTTATTCATCTTTAACCCACGCGAAATATTGAGAAAATTAAATGGTGCTACCGAAGGTGCTTCGTCATCAATTCGCCCTTTCCATACGGGACCATATCGAAACAATGGTGCGTCGAAACACGTCCGGTTTCAGCGGAGTAAATCCATTTTTATTACGCTAATAAAAGGCAATCCAATTAAAGCCGGGGGTTTTTTACGGGCGCTACTCTGAGCCTGCAATGGCCCTTGAATGGAGAGCCTTAGCCGACGACACTGTTACAATTTTCAAATGCAACTGTTGCTGTAATGTTGGATTTAAATAAAAAAAGCGAAATAATACTAGTTTCGAAGCCCAAAAAATACGTCATCGCCGTGTAATTATTGGACGAATCGTACATCAAACTAGCTCAAACTCGTAGCCATTGGGGGCTCCCATTGTACCCTACCCATACCCATAGTTTCACATCTCTTGCCCAATTATGGAGAACAATACCTTTGTTGAACTTGAACTTCGATCAGTCTGTCGTGGTACATCCCAACATCGATCCGATTCAGGCCTACTTCCTTACAAGTGCATTCCTTTTATCCATTAAAATATACTGCAGATCTTCAACTTTGTTACACTGATTGCAGTTGGGAATGTTCATCTTCGACATTAGATAAGCAAATAAATTCGTTGGATATTGCAAACCAATATTTATTTTAATTGTATGTGAAATTTCACTTTAATCGAGTTTCTGGCAATAATTATTCATGCAAAGGTAATTTGTCGTACGTCATTTTAATTGATGTCATACTGGCTGTGGAAAAGTAAAAATTTCATTTAAAGTCGGTGTAGTACTGTTCGAGTTACTAACCGTTTCTAAACGCAGACATGCGGGAAGTTATATAGAGATTTATTTAGTGGGTCGATTTCTTTTATGACAAGTGTATAGTTATACAGATGTTTAGAGAGCTTGACAGCTAAAAATTATTAATGTTCTTTGAACGAATAACAAAAATAATCAAAGTTCCATACAATCAAAAGGGAAGGTTGATGGTAGGGTATATAAATGTCCGGCTGGCTAGCTACCACCATCTTATCTAATTCTGCCGCCAAATAGCAATGTTGATAGAATTGTTGTGTTCCGGTTGTCAGAGATATATTTTTTTTTATGCACGCCGGGTTTGTACTTGTCGTCAATCACACCCGATGTTAAGTGATGATGAGGTCGAAGGTGGAAGCGTACTGACCCGGAAACCCCAACACATTTGGGGGACTGGCTATCTTATCTCTGATATCCGGAGCACAACAATGCTCAACAATTTTATTTTTGTGTGCAATAAAGAATTTAATAATAATAATAATAATAACAATGCTATTAAAATTGTTGCTTGGCTGTAGATTTAGATAGGATGGTGGTAGCTAGCCAGGCGGACATTTAAAATGCCCTACCACCAACCAAACCGAGTACTTAAACATGTACCCCGCTGGGGATCGAACCCACGACCTCCGAATCGTAAACCCAATGTTGTTTACATTGAGCCACGGAGGCGGTTAAATAATAATAAAAATAACATATAGCCAGTCCCCCAAATAAGATGGGTTTTCTGGGTCAGTATGCTTCCATCTTCGGCCTTATCTTCTTAACATCAGGTGTGATTGAGGTAAAGTGATAAACCGTCGTGCATAAAAAAAAGAACTATAACTATATAAAGTGAAAATATAGAAAGCCCCCGAATCACTATGATATTGTCCAAATACGTCAAACAACTATGTTAAAACCTAAATATTTTCGGAGCGACTTAACTCTTATTCTTCAAACATGACTAAAACCTGTCCTCTCGTTTAGTCTTCAAATTTTTTACTCACTCAAATCCGGACAAAAACAACGTCATCAATCACATAACGCACGTCGATTTCGTCGGGGGTTGAAAATGATTAAACTCCATTGAGGTTATGTCTTCTATAAATAATAAAATAAATACTTCGCACACTTAAACCAATCATTTAGTACCAAACTAAGCAAAACTTGTACTATGGATCGGTACTAGATAACCGACACACATACATAAATAATTAGTTAAACATCCATGACTCGGCAATAAATGTTCGAGGTCACAAACATTTACCCCTAGTGAGATTCGAACCTGCAACCTGGACAAGGTCAGTCCACTGCACCAAACGATCGTCGAATACATGTAATCCAGATACTCGTAAGGATAAACTAGCCAACATTTAGTTTTCAGCTATTGCAAACAAATCGTCTCCAATCTCTAATTTACTAGCTTAAAGTCAAACTTATATAAAGGCGTGAGACACCCAGAATAATCTTGATCCCCTACCCTTTCACGATTACTATCGGCATTATTATTCGCGGTAGCCTTTTGCTTCCTGAAGATTAACAGTCACTGCTTTGTGGCGCTGTCCATGGTGTATCAAAACTAGGGTATTAGGCATCACTTGATCCCCTTTCTCATAGGTTAAGCCTTAGTGCTGATTTTGAATTCATTTAGCTACACTCCCATTTCCCGAGGGAGGGGTGAGAAACTTTATTTCCTACATCACACCTTAAACTTCTCTTTAATTAGTCTTACACCCTTTTTCTTTCTTTATTTGTCTGGGGTTCAAGGTAGCAATAGAGACACGTATGGCACCGTCTACCTTCAGTAGGCGCCGTGCAGAGTACCACTGTTGATCCTGGCTTACAGGAGTTGCAGTGGGAGGAGTGTGGAGGCGGGTAATACCGTTTCAGAGAATGTCTCGTTTTCTAAAAAAATCCATTTTTATTACATTAATTCATTACAAAATCTTCGTCAGCAGATTAGCGAAATATCAGAAATGTAAAAAATATGTTGATTGGATCATCAAACAAATTGCTCTAGCAATTATGACTGCCGACAATTTAGTATGAAATTTAGGCCGCGATGTATATAGTAACAAAAACGCTAATTGGTTTCATTGCGCTATTAAAGTATCCAGTTTTCTGTTATGTAATGTACGCGAAGCATCACTTTTTTATAGCTTCTAACTAGAACACGTAATATATCCAATGTTACTGCAACAAAAAAGAAAATATTCGATGAGGTCGGATATACATGTGCTGTCTAAAGTCGACAAACAATCCGGTGATTATGCAATTGTACTGGTTTTAATATCGCCCTTTTCAAAGCTGTGTGTGTTTTGCGTACAGTCGATCTAACGTACTGATTGGTACCAACACATGCGGCATCACGTGTATAAAACCGGCCAAATGCGTGTTGGGCCACGCGCAGAGCAGGGTTCCGAACTTGCTTTAACAATATGCCGACTTAGAAGAGGGCTTTTTGTTGTTTGACTATAATTTTCAACGGAAAGTACATTCTATAAGTTATTATTCATTAACTTGTAAAGTCTACTTAGCTGTAAGAATTTTCCTTTTAACTTCGTTATATATACTATGGTCGTGATTATTTCACGTATTTAATAATAACCGTTTAGCTGGAAGGGAGGGACACTTGAATCTTACAATAATTAGCAGTTTAAAGCTTAATATTTTTTAACGACACCCCACATGATGAAATTTTTTAAGATTTTATTTTACTACTTTATCTGTGTATCAATATGTATAAGCTAAATATATGTGTGTGACTGTGGAAACAAATAAAGGCTTTATCTATCTATCTATCTACTTTATCGCCGTGATTAATATGTACTAAAAGCCTCTGTGCTAAGTCTTACTGTATGTCTGTCTGTGCACAGACAGACATACAGCCATGTCCGTCTACATGGCGAAGCTATAAGGGTTCCTTGTTAACTACGGAATCCTAAAAACGAATCGTGTTTGTGCAGCTAATAAACATTGTGTAGATATCAAAGCGAAAATTCCACACCCCATTTATTGTCCCAGCTCTTTAAGTAAGTGTAGTCCAAGTATTCTAGTGAAAAGGTTAGAGATACATTGAAGGTTATGTAATAATTTATGCCGCTTATTAATCTTGAATTTGCAAATCTTCCTTTAATTTTGCTAACAGCAAAAAACTAATTTATTATTACATACTTGCAATGTTTGTGTAAGTTGTCCGTTTCAAAATTTGCAAACCATTTTTCAACCACATCTGGTTGAGCTGAAATTTGGCATAATTATGTAAGTTGATAATGCAATATGAAGGTACAATCCAATCATCCTAAAAGTATCACATGGGCTAAAGTGCCGCGGCATCGATATCTATTAGAAACAATTCGTATTACAACAACCACGAAACCAATTACACTAGCTACTCACAGAGCAAAGTGTTTACACATATAGGAGTATAGATTGGTATCTATCTCAGTAGCGGATGCTTATGGATGGTTCGCTACTGAGATGTGTAGCAAAATTTCGTCCACATTGTTAATAGACGTCGTAGTATAGTGGACAGTAGCATCAGTCATTAAAACAAAGTTGGGCAAGTTCAAATCAATCAATCAATCAATCAATCAAGTACACTTTATTGTACAAAAAAATCTACAATGCACTTCATGAATAAAGCTTCAAAAAAACAATAATTGTACAACCAGGCGGTCTTATCGCTATTAAGCGATTTCTACCAGACAACCTTCAAACCTCAGTAGATGCTGCAGCAGAACTGACGAAATTTTCTTACTCATTCATATGTGACATATTATATTGATTTGGTTTGAGTGTTCATATTGTATGAATACTTTCTAATTGATGGTGCTAAAGTGCTTCGGTCCATACGGTCCATATAATACTTTTAGGGAGATTCGACTGTACCATCGAGCTGATCTGATGACGGTATGAATGTAGGGACTGGGACTTCCTGATGGCAAATGGAAAAATAGTGGAATTTGGGCTAGTTTGTTTCATTGCCATGAGCACTTTCCATTACACACGAGGGTCTGAAGATGGAGCCAGTAGATTAGTACTGGAACTTCTTGTAGACTTTATGTTACTCGTCTTTGTGCTAGAATAATATGCGATAATCATGATAGAGTACTTAAAGCTTGTTTTTAAGCGTATTTTTGTATAGAGCTTATTTATAGTGGGTGGTCACAATTTCTTTTAATATTAGGTTCTTACCTATGAAATTGGCGCTTTGAATGAAGCATTTCAATAAGACTGTTTTCTCCATACAAACATTTTTGATTTTTTTTTGGGAACGGCAAATCGAAATTTAGCTAAACTTTGTGTGTATTATCGGATAACATTAAGTTAAGTATAGGCAGCGTTCATTTTTAAAAGTAACCGCTTTATAAAGGTTTCAGCGAATCTAAGAAATGATTATGGGAAGCACATGAAAAGAGCTCTATTCATGTTTTTTTATTATGTCATTTAGCCCAGTAAGTAATTAAAAAATATTTCTCGTGAAACCTTGAAATAATATTCCATTTTCCAAATAAAAAACATAGGTAAAGACCCAATATTTTGTACGTATTCATCTTACTACTTGTTGTGAAATAGTCAAAGCAATTCATAATGTGTGTAAGATAGAAATACCCCATGACTTATGGCACTGAAGCGTGGTCTCTTAAAGCCTCATAAGAAAGCTCAGGGTCACTCAACGAGCCATGGAGAGGGCGAAGCTCGGAAGCACTACTCGAATCAGGAATGAGGAAATCCGTGAAAGAACGAAAGTCACTGACGTAGCCCAGCGGATTAGTAAGTTGAAGTGACAGTGAGCAAGGCACATAGCTCGAAGAACTGATGGCTGATGGGGTATTGTTCTTGAGTGGTGTTCACCCACAAGGTGGACAGACGACCTAATGTGGGTCACGGCAAGTCACGCTGAATGCAGATGGCTTCCAATAGGTTGCTCTGGAAATCTATGGGGATCTATCTATCTTCAGCTGTGGATGTCCGTAGCTAATGATGAGTTCATAATCTGTCCAAATTTAAAATTTCCATCTTTCACGTTTCTCCTCAAGAGGTGTCTGACAAACAGAGAGAGTTACTTATCTCAGTAAAAAGTGAAATTTCTATTCTTCCAGTACGTAAAAAAGCGCTTAAAAGAACACTACCTGTCGCAATTGGCATAAGAAGTAATGTTATATATTGATATTTATATAGTTAATATATTAATTATATATGTAATTAAATGTTTTATTTAGATTTATATAGTATTATATTCATGTAGTTATATTTAGTTATTTACAAGTATTTATGTATTATAGACTTTTTTACTTAATCACCATTGCGTTGTACGCCCTTTTTTTATTCCCCGTTATACACTTTCTAACCGCTTATAGGGTTGGCCGCTGGATGCGGGCAGCGCTGGACCGATGGTTGTTAAGATCTTTAGAGGAGACCTTTATCCAGGAGAGGCGATCTTTCGGCTGATATGATGATGATTATGATGATAATGATGATTGGTGCTGAATATATCCCAAGCCTTAATCATTTAACACTGAACAATTATAATGTATTTAAATTTAAATTACAATCGAAAACTAGTCGATCGCGAAATTAAAAGGGCAGCACATAAACCACATATTAATTCAATAAGGACACCATTTTTGGTTCAATTAATAAAAACGTTATTTGCCGGATAAATGTGTACCATTCGATCCGTTGATTGCTCGTCGTTAATCACAGTTGCCGCTGCCGTTTCAATATTAATCATATGCTCGTTATCTGCCTGTAAATCTCGCTCGGTAAACTCTGAATAGTAGTTAAAATGGAAATAATTTCAGTTTAAACGAATACCGAACATTTTGCAACCAGTCTGAATTCGTTTAATTGTATTTATTTATATCTGCAAGTAATTGTTTCGTAGGAAATTTGGAGAGTAAATCACCTAGTCATACCTATTTGTAAAATGCACCAGATGAGGCCGGGTCAGATCGCCTGATACCGAGATCATCTTCCGCTCAGGACTCCTTCGAATCTAGATTTGAATTGAGGTTTTTATCAGCTCCAT
This sequence comes from Oegoconia quadripuncta, assembly GCA_949316235.1. Taxonomy (NCBI): domain Eukaryota; kingdom Metazoa; phylum Arthropoda; class Insecta; order Lepidoptera; family Autostichidae; genus Oegoconia; species Oegoconia quadripuncta. The sequence goes on from OX438746.1 coordinate 21,748,110, forward strand.
ATAGGTTGGAGGTATCAGGATTTTACCAGATTTCTAAATGTTCCGCATATGACCCGGAATAGGAAGTTAGATTTTATAAGAGACATGTCATACAGAATACCGCCGCGAGATGAAGCTCATAGAATCTGAAACTTATGATATAAAAGGTAACTTGAGTTTCTTGCTAGTTCTTCTGTAGTTGTTTTAATATTAAGATAAAAATTTTAAGGTTTAAATTAAAATTAAATAAAATCTTTTGACCATCAATTTTATTTTATTTTTATGACCATCTTCAAATTCCTGAGCGAGACATAACCAACCAATTGCATGTCTGAACGTAATAGATGGCAATAAACGTAGGTATAACTTAGGGTTAGGTATAATAAATAACCCACAACGAGGTCCTCTCAAGTATCGACGTTGACAAACATTCATAATATACGTATATCAGTAGGTAACTATAATATAAATTTATACCTATAAGCTTCTTTGTCACTTCAGTTTCTTTGCCATTGGAGTATTAAGTTTCCCTTGGCTATAAAGTCTAATACCTACTAGAAAGACTAATGTTTACATTTTATTAACCTTTATAATTTATGTTAGGTGGAAACAATAAATTTTACTGAACCTGTAGCTAATAATAAAGTTAGGTATACTAATATAACATATAAATACAGTTTACCCAATTTTAATAATAATAATAAATATTTAGAACACTTACACCAATCATCTAGTCCCAAACTAAGCAAAGCTTGTACTATGGATACTAGATAAGGGATAAACATACATAAATTTTATATAAACATCCATGACTCGGAAAATAAATGTTCGTATTCATCATACAACCATTTACCCCTCACGGGATTCGAACCCGCAACCGTTGGTTTCGCTGACACCCTGTCACTCCACTACTCCACTCACATAATCCACTACACCAATCATACCAGTTAAAAATACTCGTGGCGTAATCGCATCCGTTGTTCATTTTCGATTAGAGATTTTAACCAATGTGATTCCACCCGTATGTAGTTAACATACCGAACATTCGCACTAAGCGGTTCGATTCTTCATTTATAATGCGAACAGCCAAGGCATGGAACTCCCCTCCGGCGTCAATCTTTCCTGAATCCTACAACCTTGGGATCTCCAAGAGCAGGGTGAATAGGCATCTATTGAGGTCGCGTGCTTCATCTTCGGCCACATCGTCACTTCCCATCAGGTGAGATTGTGATCAAATGCATATCCAGTTAACCATAACAAAAAAAAAACATTCTTCGCTGTCAGTCTTTGGGTGGGAGATCACTAGTGACATTTTTATACGAGTGCTTTCGTGTTAAATAGTCGATCTCGGTTGTTTTCAATTGAAAACAGTCGTTAAGCCAAGTGGCCTACATGAATGGCTAAAACAAAAGTGGCCATTACACAAATCTACCAATCCGTACTGGGCCCGCGTGGTGGATTATGGTCCATATGTCCTACAGAGAGGAGGCTGTGCCCCAACAGTGGGACGTGTAAGGCAGTTGATGATGAATCATACGAACAATTACACTAATATTATATTAAGTCCTTATCTATGAAATTGGCGTTTTGTATGAAGAATTTCATTAAGACTGTTTTCTCCATACAAACATTTTGGTTTTTTTTGGAAACGCCAAATCCAAATTTAGCTAAACTTTGTGTGTATTATCGGATAACATTAAGTTAAGTATAGGCAGCGTTAATTTTTAAAAGTAACCGCTTTATAAAAGTTTCAGCGAATCTAAGAAATGATTATGAGAAGCACATGAAAAGAGCTCTGTTCAAATTTTTTTTATTATGTGATTTAGCCCAGAAATTAAAAAATATTTGATGTGAAACCTTGAAATAATATTCCATTTTCCAAATAAAAAACAAATTTGGATATAGCTTTGAAAATCGCAGGAATTATATGATTAATGAAGAAAAAAAAATCCAATTTCATAGGTAGAGAGACCCAATAAATGCGAAAGCTTGTGTGTGTGTTTGTTACTTCTTCACGCCTAAAATTTGAGTGAAATTTGTGTGGTAGACAGATAAGGATGTGGATTAACATATTATAGGCAAAATTTTTTGCTCAACCGATTTTGATGAAATGTTCGAACGAAGTGGCGGGGAATAACTAGTTTAGTGTATTTAAAAAAAATCGAATAAAGAATGTACCTCATTAATTCCGCCATAATAATCATATAATTTTACTTGGCGAAAATTGTTCACATTGATTGATGTTATAAAACATAAGTACATCTTTTTTCACGGTACATGTACTTAATGAGAAATGGAAATATATGCATCAGTTGCGCCAAGAAGATGCACATAGCTGTTCTTCTAGATAGATATAATCATATAAATATATTTTTTATATCTATAATTACGATGTCCACAGATAAATATCTGTATATACGTACTTTACAGACGCAATGATGGAATCAGGACGTTTGCGTCTCGCTGCCTCACTAATTGCATCCTGCACCATTGTTGATGGCTCGACGATTTTAATGAAGCGTACTTTAAATGTGCTCACACCGCCAGGCGACTACCAACTTCGCTAAAGTGGGAGCTTTTGTTTTTCGGACGAAAATCCTATGAATATGGTTAAGTGGTAAATGCCATGCGACTCTGATAATGAAAAATAATAATACCAACCCGCTACTTTGTGATTTTTTTTCAATAAATCCTGTGACGTCAGTCCTTCGATAGTTAGATCGGAGAAGATTTTAAACAGTAGTAATTACCCGTTATTTTTAATTAACGGCAATCATTAAGCCAAATCGGTGGCCTTAAAAACATTAACTGTCACATGGACCCTAGTCTAACACAAATACACCAATTCACGCTGGTGAATCATGGTCCATATCCTCTTCTAATAATAGAAAGGTGTGTCACAGCAATGGGGACGTAAAGCTGACCATGAATCAATAAATCTTGATACGACAGTAACTTGACTGACGCGGCGCTTCTAAAAATGTGCCATAACATTTTGAAATGGTACCAGAGGAATTACGATCGGAAATGGATTTATTTTATGAAATGAAATGAAACATTTATTCACAAGAATATGGTCATGGTAGTATTAAGACACGCAAATCAAATCAAATTAATTAATAAAATTGGACTGTTTCAATTTAAGTCGAACAAACGATCATAAATATGATCACAATTTCCTTTTAGTAAAGACAACTTCAATGTTCCGTCTTTGTATAATAGTTCAATTGAATGTCAGGCACTACGGGACTACCATTTTGGTTTTTTATTTTTAATAAATTCTATAGTCACAAAAAGACTGGAAATCTAGCGAGGAACAAATTTAACGTAAACATTGAACAATCGATGCCCTTTAAACTTTACAGCTATTTACAGGCCAGTGATGCGATGTGTAATTTGCACAGGCTATAGCGTGACTGAACAGATCCTTAATGAAGAACTTTAAATCTTTCCCGAGACAACGGAACCGCGCTTTATGGCTGAGGTAAAGCAATTTTAAAGTTGCTCACCGCACAAAAGAAAATTGTCGGGAAGTTTGACTGTTCTTAATTATTGTCGGTAGATTATCGTGCTCATTACTGTAGTTGGTAACTGTTGCAGTCTGCTTCCGAGTATATTGTTTATGGGTGGCTTATAAATTATGAGTTAAACACGCTAGGGTGACCAACTGTCATACAAGGATGACAGTACTGCTATGGGTTAATTCTGCTAATTTTGACTTAATAAAATAGTACAATGGTACAATGTAGAGAAACATGACCTTTATGCAAAGTAACATGTATATTTGCTGCTGTTTGTACTACCTAGTACTCTCAGATCTTTTAAAAGATATCGATCATTGTGATAAGACTCAAAGATGCGCTCGATACACAAAACGTGAGAATCATTATGCCCAACCAACCAAGACTATGGCCTCATAAGAAAGATCAAGGGCTCAAACAAGCTATGAAGACGACGATGCTCGTTGTTTCACTACAATGTCGAAACAGGAATGAAGAATAGAAGAGTCACCAAATTTGGTCATAGGAATAATAAATAAAAGTGGCAGTCGGCAAGCCACATTGCGTATAGGCCTTACTGTTGGGGTATAAAAGTTCTAGATTGAAGACGATGCAACGGCAACTACAGCGTGGTATGTAGGTACTATGTACCTATGTTCAGCAGTCGATGACAGATTCATCATTATTATCATATTAATTGCTTGTGAAATGTGAGGGCATCGGTGGACTGCGGCATTGTGGCCGGAATAAGTATCTGCATGGCATTTAGAACTAGACATAGTAACTTTGTTGACATATGTACAACTTTCAAGTTGTGTAATTCTTATGACTAAAATAGTATCGAAAACTCTCATTCTAAAAGACCTTTAATGATGTGCTATAATCAATATGGTACGTAGTTTTTATCTCCACAACCATTTTATTTTGCACGGCCATCATTTTTTGGTATTATTTAAAAAAAATGTAATCTATAACCATACCACCAACCACATCATCATCATCCCGTAAACATCCTACTGCAGGGATATAGGTCTTCCCTCGTATATGAGGGAGTATGGGCCGTAGTCCACCACGATGGCCCAATGCGGGTTGGGGACTTAACAAGCCTTTGAATTTTTATGTCTCAGGCATGTTCCTCACGATGTTTTCCTTCACCGTTTAGGAGCAGTCGGATAAATGCACATAAGTAATTAAATTAAATTTAAAAACTCATTGGTACATAGCTTGCCTGGGAGCTCCCAAATTGGGAGACTGCGTCTTGCTGAGCCAACGACGCTCCCCATATCGCACGGTTTAGCCGAATTGATAGTGTCCTCGCTGATTAAAATCCATCCAGCCGTTAGGAAGCCTCGAGTTTATAAAGAATCCCATATAGGTACATATCCTGATACTCGTGGAAAACATAACCGTCTTTGCCGCCACTAAGCTATACTTAGCTCGAGTAATGACAGTTGTTAACTTGTTACTTTATTAATTAAATCATAATATAAAACTTTCAACCAGACACTTTGCCTATTCTTTAAAAAAAATAATCAGAATACTTATTAAAACAGAGGCAATAAAATCAAATCAGCTTCACCGATAGTTCGTCCCACTCGATAGCTAATACAATCACCAGATGCCTGAAGGGCTATTTCACAATTCTAATTAACAGGCCAACGAGGTTCGAGTGTAAGCACTGACATTAAAGAGAACAAGCGATTATTATCCCGCGTTGTGGACTGCATTCCGAGGGAAACAGGCAATGTATGCCGAACGTGCAATTTTGTCGTAAATACAGAAGTGATGTTACAACATCAACAGATAAAATGTTCATGTAGTATCCACTTAAACCATTTTTCACAATAGCATAGTGTGAAACTTTATCAGGCACAAGGAGGTACCTTGTTAGGTTGAAGTAAGGACTGGAGCCACTGTTGGAAATTGGTTCTTTTCGACTCAATGAAATGATGTGGACTGGTGTCATCACCAGTCTTTGTCATGCCAGACTCGTGTCTTTGCCTGAAATATTCTACAGTACACAGTCGTCCATTATTTGCGACATGTGATATCATCCGTAATCCTATAAATATATCGCAACGAGGTAACAAACCTTTGCTCAAAATTAGAAGTATTCTTTCACTCGCCTTTAACGACACTCACAAGAAGAAATGGGGTAGATATATTCATTCTCTTTGTTGTCAACATGAAAATCTATCAAGAGCATCTATATTCCCATTGTTAGGGGCACAGCTTTTTCTGACTAGGAGGAGGTGTGTGCATAAAGACCAGCCCAGTGTATCTGTGAATTGGGTCAGTCCTGTGACCATTATGACTGCTGCATGGTGTTTCCAAGCCGCACCTGTACGGCAAGGGACTAGCTTGACCTTCAATTAAAAGACCAGAGCCCTGTTCTTAAGAACTAATATGAAACCCCTGACATGACGGAAATGACACTATTGGTCACCCATCCAAAGCGCCAAATTTACTTAACTTTGCTAATCGCGAATAGCGAATGTGACTACGCCAGAGTGGTTCATCATATGACCCAAGATATTCGATAATTACTATGATTACCTCATAACAACAACCACCTCCATGGACAGCTCTTAGTTGGAAGATCGATCACTCATACTCATGCTTCGGAAGGCAGGTAGTTAAACAATCGATTACAGTTGGTTTCAATTGAAAGTAGTCTTTAAAACCCTCATGTGACCTCCTGAAGTGAGGGAGGCTGTGCCCAAGCATTGGCGGACTTAATACTGTTGATGAATTTAATATAAACAATAGAGTATAAAAACTGAGGATGTGGGTTCGATTCCCATGGGAACATGTTAGTACTCGGCATAGTATTTTTAAATATCCACTTGGTTAGTTACCATCTTCATACTTTATATGTTTCCCACTTAGCAATGTTAATAGCATTTCTGTGAACCGGCTGTTTGAGATAAGACAGCCGATCTCCCAGATAAGTTGGAAGCTCCACAACGATTTTCCACCTTCAACTTAATCTTCACTTTACGTTAAATGTAATTGAAGCCAAGCCATAAGTTGTGTATCAAACATTTTTTTTTAAATTCTATTATATTAAAAAAATGTTTGATACATTTTTTTTTAATTCTATTATATTAAAAAAATGTTTGATACCTCGCTTGAAATTCTTTCATTTAATAATTTCAAACGAATACCTATCAAAAACGGAGGAAGTTATCAATTTTAAGGCAATTGCAGGCTGGCAAAAATACAGAATTTGTATACATATACTTGTATCTACTCGTACGTTCCCCGATATCCGCAATTTTTAAACCAATTTTAAATATACCTTCACTGTTACTAACAAATCCTGGAAGCAAATTTTAACTTAGGTACTTCTACTTGTCGCATCGAAATGAAACTTAGTATATCTTGGAGCTGATCTGATGATGGAGCCAGGAGGTGAATGGTGGAGCTCTTCAGTGGTGACTAGTAGACCTTTCGAGTTTGGGCATATATCATTTTGGACAAATCCAATATATTGCACTTGGTGTCGCGGGTCTGATGATGGACCAAGGAGGTGGAACTCTAGCGTGTTTCTTAGAGTTTTTAAACTACACAATTTATTCATTTGCAGTGCGTCAGTGTCAGAGAGGTCCCACAAATTTGGTGAAAATCTCATGATGCAATCCGAAGATAGAAAACGGAATCCTGTCGAACTTGGTGGTTTTGTCAATTTTAGGCATTTCAATTAGGTATGTGTAAATATTAAAATGTTTAAAAATTATTGGTAACTTATGGGACACAGTATGCTGTAATGAAATTTCAGAACATGTATTGAGTTTAACCAAGCAGAAATTTAAACGTCATACTAAAGATGTAAAAAGAGTTATTAAAGGATACATGATTATTTTAACGATTAAGTGATCTAGTGTTAGCTGGAATACAAATACAAGTCTAGTTAACTATGCTTATGCTAATTGCTTTTGTTTTGTAATACCTGCGTAATATAATTAAGTTGTAAATGGAAACCTATTTAAAAGATATGTTGTTACGGAGTTTCTTGTCGCTTCTTCTCCCTTACTATAGCACCTTGTGAATTTATGTATTTTTAAAAACATGTTGACTAATTATGGATATTTTTGTATTCTACATAATAAATAATAATAAATATCCTTAGACATACATACAGCGCCATCTAGTTCTACAGTAAGCAACTATAGGCTTGTGTTGTGGATACCAGATTGTTAATATACTACATAAATATATATTTTTTTTGTAAATACATACTTATTATAAATGTAAACATCCATAACTCGGGTACACATGTCTGTATTCATCACACAAACATTATACCCCTACCGGGATTCGAACCCGCAACCTTTTGGCATAGTGGTCAGAGTTGCTAACCACTACACCAAACAGGTCGTCGAACATATGGATAGAAGAACATATTTTGATTACAAAAGACATAACTCTCGCTTAGAAATATTAAAGTAGATAAAGGATATTAAGTTTGCACTTTTCTCTACATCTTGCACAGTTTTATAGTCTCATAAAAGACGATATTAAAATTCGCCCCACTAAACGCCAGGTAAGTGCAAATGCAGGTTTGGATAGCACAGATTTAAATATTAAATCAAACGGATATGTATTATTATAGTCCCCAACCCGGGCCAGCATGGTGGACTATGGCCCATACTCCCCCATTATACGAGGGAAGGTCTATCCCTGCTGTGGGATGTTTACGCGCTAAGATGATTTTTTTTATGCACAACGGGTTAGCACTTGACCTCAATCACTCAGCAATTGTATGATTTTATAATACTTATTTATTATATATATATATATATATATATATATATATATATATATAAGAAAATGATGATATATATAAATATATCATATAGTTATTAGTGTGTAGTTATTTGTTTTAGTTTAATTTTGCTGTAATTTATATACACCCAATCTACTGTTTTCAAACTAACCCTATGGGCGACTGGAAGAAATGCCTCTAGGTATGGAATAAGCCCGCCATGTACTCAAAATCTGTATCTTTGTAAAATTTATGTATTGCCTTTTTGTACATTAGCGTTTACAAACAAATGGATATCCCTAATATATAAAATAAAATATTTATTTTAACCCGCGACGGAAAAAAGACTTGTTATAAGTTTGAAGTCGGCGGCAATGAGGCTGGGAGGTCTTTTATTTTCGCTTTGCCTTTTGTGAGATTTCTCTGACCACCTCACTAAGTTGAAGGCACTTTACCTTATCCAACGGTAAGATATAAAAATTAACAGCCAAAAATAATTTACAATCTAAATAAAGTTCGGAGCCAAAACACAGGTAGGTACGTCTGCCCCTTATACCTATATTTTAATCAACAAACCCAAGTTACAACCCTTTCATGTAAAATCGATAGCACTTGGGATAGAAGCCCGAACTATGTCGCTATTCATTAGTTAATACCAATAATTTAGTTATCTGCATTAATTTCCTTTACAACCAATCTTAATTTAATTACCAGTTCTACCTACAACAAACTTGGAAAGGCAAGGGAGAAAAACTTACTAAGTTACTAATATCTTAATCGTGAATTGGTGCGATTGAATAAATTTTAACGAGACGCTAAAAGTCTCAATATTATAAAAGACGATAAAATGATGTGATTTTTCACGCAATTTCAAATCCGACGGAAAACCAATGTTATATAGGCATATCGGATAAATGCACATAAGTAGTTAAATTTAAAAACTCATTGGTACATGGCCTGCGTGGGAATCGAACCCGGACCTCCCAAATTGGGAGACCGCGTCTTAACCGCTGAGCCACCGACGCTAAAAATTATAATATTATAACTATATAATATTTACTACTAAAGTAACACAATGCGAGCACATGCCCGTATAATAAAATAATAATGAAATGTTGTCCTAAAGCGTACAAGGGATTTAGAAATTCCCCAATGTCTCGAAACGAGAATGTCATTCAGATCAACAACTAGTACAACCGCCTCCGTGGCTCAATGTAAACAACATTGGGTTTACGATTCGGAGGTCGCGGGTTTAATCCCCAGCGAGGTACATATTTAGTACTCGGTTTGGTTGGTGGTAGGGCATATTAAATGTCCGCCTGGCTAGCTACCACCATCTTATCTAAATCTGCCGCCAAGCAGCAATGTTAATAGCATTGTTGTGTTCCGGTTGTCAGAGATAAGATAGCCAGTCTTATATCTAATTGAGAAATGTTAAACACCCTACAAGCGCATCAGTACTGAATTCGCAACAATGGTGTCGATTCCGATATACACCAACTAAACAAAACTAAAACAAGTTTTGGTGTGGTGCCGTCGCATAGTACTGTTCCAGGGAGAAAGAGACAGTATTACTTTAAAACTGGTTTTAGTTTAGTTTAGTTGGTATACATCCGAATCGACACCAATGCTTTATTTTTTTTTTCTAGCCATATTGATTATTATTTGAGTGTATCGGCTTTTGGTATACAAAATATAACCTTGTATATAACAGTGAAAAGGAAATACAATGAAAGTTTTATACAAATAATTGGACTTACCTAATTAGAGGACAAAGTTAGCATTATTATCTACCGTCATTAAGGCAACGACATTTCAGTTGAAGCGGAAAATCGATGCATGCCTTAAATTATGTATGAAGCAAAAGGGGTGTCTCCAAGTCCATGACTAAGTTTGCAGTAAGCTATTGTAAAATGTACAATCCGAGACCAGGGACCGCTACAGGTGACGGTAGCCGTCGACAATGTAGCTGCCGTGTGTAGTCGGTAGAATCCCGAATACAGCTGCAGCGACACGTCTCTCGCGCCGATTTGTTGTATGACTTTTACACGTTGCCATAAAATGCGAAATACATGATATACCTTATCACTCTGGGGTCAGAGTTATGACTGATCTTATAAAAAAAGTATAGGAATCAGTTGTAACTTTAATAGAGTACTCTGTGGTTGTATCGTTTGCAGTTTCGACTGTGGTCTGTTGCTGTCGCTTATGTAGAAATTGTAACATTATAATGACGCACTTTCTTGAATTAAATTTAATAACGCTATTTGGACATTTTACATAGATACTCGTAAAGAAAATAATAAAATAACGTATTCTGTGCTAATAGTCATATAGGTACTATCAGTCGTTTGTGTTAGTGCTTAACAAAGGTGAAAATTTCAAAAGTAATTTGCACTATATTTAAAAAAATTATCAATTTTCTGCATTCAGTAATTTATGAAATAAATGACGGTGACAGCCGGACAGGCAAGTTTGCCGTTATGGATACGGAATACTACTAAAGGTTCATTTTACAATGTGTCGATGAAATTGTATAGTGAAAGTCATATTTTAACAACTTCTTATCGTCGCTTCACAAGGTATCATGATTAAAGAAAAATCACATAATGAAACCTCATAACGACATTTTAAATATCAGTCCCGCAGTATGATATCGTTTGTCGCGCGACGCGACGCGAGAGTGGAATAGTTGTATATTTAACTATGATATCGTTATGAGGTTTCATTATGTGGTTTTTCTTTCTTTTCTTTTCTTTCAAAGGAATGAAAAGGACAAATATTATCTCGCACGACATAAACTGCTCGAACTGAGAAATGCTCCAAGTGCTTGTTAATAAAATATATACATCAATCAATCAATCTCAGTCTACATCCATCCGGTATAAGCCTCTTCTCCATTACGCCAAATCTCAATATACGAGTATATACATAGGTATAGATAAGAAAATAAAAACCCCCGAAGGAAACTCTATTAACATAGATTTCTTTAACACCCAAATAATAATCTTCTGGTCTTCATAAGCCAACTATTTTTAATTATTTTTACACAAGGCATTAATTAATATAATATTCAACCAAATTCAAACTACAAATTCAGCCTAACATCACCGTTCAACCGGAAAATCCGATATCTTGCGAGACATTGATGGGGTGTTAAATATGCATGAGAGACGGCACGCTTGGCTCGAAGCCTCCAACTCGAGTGGGTATGCTCAGTGACGGCTGTCACCGATCAAACCAGCTGCATTTGAGCTGAGGACTAGTGTATTGTGCATATGGAAATACGGATTTAGCTTCAGACGATGGAAAATATAGCGAGCGATTATTCAGAGTTTCCTACCTCGTTTTATAACAAAAAAGAAACGTATTTTGGATCACTCTGTTATGCGTCTGTCTGTTTTTACCCGACTGCCCAAGAAAGGAGGGTTATGTTTTTCGAGTGTATTTATGTATGAATGTATGTCCGTTCCTTTGGCGCATCCTGCAGCCTAAACGACTTGACCGATTTCGAAGTGCAATTCGTTAGAGTCGTCTTGCTACCCGGTGTGTCATAGGATACATTTTGCGGTAAAAAATCAACATAGCGTCAGCAAAATACAAAATATGCTGTCGGGTTTTTTATTTTTTAAATAATTACATAGTTATTATTAGAAAAGGCGATACGAAGTCGTAATTAATAAGGTCTACGGACGTATGCTCTCATAAACTATTCAAATTTGTTTATTACAATAAAAAATACCACTCTTAGAAAATTTGGCTCACAAAGCACAATATTAGCGTTGTAGATTTTTTATTGTTTGTGTCACAAAAAACTTTATCAATGTATTCAAGTTAATTTGGGTATAAACACAATCTTTTTATTGTCTGATTCACTTTTGTGGAATAAACAACTTCACTTTTGCCAAATTTAAATTAACTAAACTTTATTGTTACGATCACAATAATACTTTGTAAAGTTTTTAAAGTTAATTTGTTCGAAATTGACAAAATTCTACGAAAACAATCTGACAATATTTTATTGTTACGGTCACAACAAGAAATATGTGAATTTATTAAAGTATAACATTGTTCAAAATTCACAAATTTCAAATTAAAGGCTTTGACATATTTATTTTGAGGTTGGTACAACTCTGAGATGCAACAAAGTAAACGTAAAGAATTTTACAACGTGGCGCGCGGTGCGGGGTACAGCGGGGAGAGCTGTATTTTGTCGTATGCGCAACTACATATTTAGTTCAAGTCACACTTGCATGGCGGTTGGTCACGGCGCGCGTTTTACCATGGGTGGGCACATAATTATTATTTAAGTCAATGTTTTATTTAATATCTGTTAAACCCCCCTCCCCCCATTGCGAGAGCAAATTCTTTTTTTATATTCTGGATTACCTGTGTTAATTGTTTAGAAAATTAAGTTACTTGTGTAAAATTAATAAGTATATAAGTTGCAACTCTATGTAAACACTGCATTCAGTTTGCCATTCAACGAACCAGTTATTCATTACCCTATCAACCCCTTCAGACTGTATGTATATCACGTAGGTCATACATAAGTTCATCGTGCGTAGTTTAACGTTCATCGTACATTCAACTACATATTACTTACACAATGTGATGTGACTTACACAATGTGATGTGATGTGATGTGATGTGTGTTACATAGAGTTGCAACTTATATACTTATTAATTTTACACAAGTAACTTAATTTTCTAAACAATTAACACAGGTAATCCAGAATATAAAAAAAGAATTTGCTCTCGCAATCATGTCATGATATACGCACGTCCTGAAGGGGCAGCAACTAATGGTAGGGTAGCAATAACTGGTTTGTTAGAATGGCAAACTAAATGTGTTTACAGAGTAACAACAACAATTGGTTTGCTCTCCTAACAAAGTGAATTAAATACAACAACAAAAGAAAATATACACAGTGACAAAGTATAGATTTTATTATTGTTGAAATCACAATAAACGTTGCCACATTAACAACGTCAAAATGGAAGGATAATCGGACACATTGCTACAGTAACATAGCAACATAGTTCTGCTGTTTCATTGACAATATTTCTGTAGTCGGGGTGACAAATCTTTCTCAAATGATGGTCGGATACTTTGCTACAGTGACAGCTCTGCTGTTATATTGTCAATATTTCTGTAGTTGGAGTGACAAATGTTTCTTATTTTATGATCGGATACATTGCTACAGTGACATAGCCCTGCTGTTATATTGTTAATATTTCTGTAGTCGGAATGACAAATGTATCTCAATTTATGGTCTGTAACACTGCTGTAGTGACACAGCTGTACTGCTTCTACAGACAACATTTGTATGATCAAAGTGACAAAAGTAGATTTGACTTTATGACAACGTTGTTGACATTGTCATTAAGATTTGCATATTTAACAATAGCTAAGTTGTTTCGGAATGTTGTTATATTGACAAATACCTATCGACAATAAAAACGTTAACTCAAATGCAACGTTCCTATGTGGGTTGTATAGCGTTTAAGTTTTGTTGTTATATTGACAGTAAATTTCTTTCAGTGCGGCCATTAAAGTGTATTTTCATACAATAAGTCCCAATCGCTGACCGATCGTAAATATTAGGAAAATTCCCGCTGACCCATAATCTTGAAATTTGGGAAAAGCGGCGCTCTTGTGACATAAGTGAAGACATAAATACGTCCCACACATGCTTATCTAATCGTGGTCTCTACTCCACAAACCGCTTGCCCCAGCGATTGCAGGATCTTAAGAAAACAGCACAAGTATACCAGGTACTGTCAAAAGAACGCCACAAATGCTAAAGGTTAGTTCTCATCAAAAGAAATTTATAGTAGTAAATATTTTTATACTCTATGATAACCTCTATAGTATCAAAGACGTCACCCAGTTTATGACCAAGAGCTCAAATAAAACTTGTGAATGTTTTATATCAATTTACAATTTACTGGCCCTAATTTTTCATACCAAAATCCGATAAAGTGACATTTTAAATCCGGCTTAATCAGTGAGCTGCGAAATTAAGTTTCAGAAAACAAAAGAGCCTCAAGTTCGCAAGATTCAATTTGTTATCTTTTACTACGCACGTAGAAGGCTTTAATTTTGAAAGCCCTCAATTAGAATCAAATTTTACTTAATTTCCAAGTCTCCTTTTAGCTTCAGGTTTCTGTTGATTGATATGGAAGTCTGTTTAATTGAGTTAGTATATTATTGTGTCGCGTTAATAATATCTTTGTTATTTTTGAATGTAACACACCTTTATGATGAATTCTGCTATTTTAACTTTTATCATCTCGATTTATACCCCATCGATCCCCAGCGGGGTACATATTTAGTACTCGGTTTGGTTGGTGGTAGGGCATTTTAAATGTCCCCCTGGGTAGCTACCACCATCTTATCTAATTCAATGTCAAAACAGCAATGTCAATAGCATTGTTGTGTTCCGGTTGTCAGAGATAAGACAGCCAGTTCCCCAAATAAGATGGGGTTTCCGGGTCAGTACGCTACCACCTTCGGCCTCATCTTCACTTAACATCAGGTGTGATTGAGTGCTAACCCGTTGTGCATAAAAAAAAATATCAATGTTGCCGTCTCCTCAATGATATTCATGAAATACTACGATTATTTTCAGTTGCCATTATAAATATAGGTAGTTACGTGATTTAGGCGCATAGACAGAATAGAACCAATCCGGCTCTTCCCGTGGGTGTTGTAAGAGACGACTAAGGGACTTTCCACCAAAAAATATCTATAGTTTTAACGGCGATGGGCTCAGGCTGCCATGTGTGCATTTCTCTATATTTCGTAAGGTGAACCATGGATGTTATCTAAACCATTGAATTCTTCATGTTTAGTACACCCAAACTCTAATGTATGGGAAATCTCTGTGCTACCCCATTTGGGACAGGCGTCGTGACGTTATGAATGTATCTACCTACCCACATATAACTTTACTTACTACATAGTTTATTTATACAACTGCAAGATCAAATAGCTTCATGTGAGAGGGCCTATAAGTAAACTTTTATAGCCTGCTGGGTGATGTGATATTGAAGCATAATTGTGGAGGATAAAATTTACCTGAAAGCGGATATTTTATGAGCACCGGACAAAATTACACTCACCCAATAATGGGATACTCAGAACATCCGATTATAAAACAAGCCTTTACGGAAACCTTGAGAAATATTCTCTCTCGAAAACCGAGTGATGGTACATAAAGATACTAAAGAGCATTCACGCCTCACGGCGTACAACCTTTTAAGTTACAAATATTCGTTATAGGTACCTATTCGATATAGGTAGGTAGGTTCGATTTAGATAGTTAAACATTATACGCATAAGTAGATTTCATTTAATGCATAACGGGTTAGTACATGACCTCAGTCACATCTGATGTTAAGTGAAGATAAAGCCGAAGGTGGAAGCGTACTGACCCGGAAACCCCATCTTATTTGGACAACTGGCTATGCTATCTCTGATAACACAACAAATTAACATTGCTGTTTGACGGCAGGTTTAGATAAGATTGCGGTAGCTAGCCAGGCGAGAATTTAAAATGGCTTGCCACCAACCAAACCGAGTACTAAACATGTACCCCGCTGGGGATCGAACCCGTGACCTCAGAATCGTAGACTCTATGTTGTTTACACTGAGCCACGGAGGTGGATAAAAAAAAAGATAAGCAAGTCTAAAATGTTAGTTTATTGAAACCATATTAAAGCAATTTTGACTTTACTATAGTAATAGAAAAAACGCTTTTATATTAGCTTCACATTTAACTGACTAACAAATCTTGGAAGTCAATTTTAATTTACTTCTAATTATCGTATCGAAATGAAACTTGGTATGATACGTAGTTCGGAAGACAATACTATAATTTGGTATCTTGGAGCTGATCTGATGATGAAGCCAGGAGGTGTATGGTGGAACTCTTCAGTGGCTACTGGTAAACCTCTCGAGTTTGGGCTCATCTGATTCATTTTGACGAGTCCAATATATTAAATTTGGTATCGAGGGTGTGATGATGAATTCAGGAAGTGAATGGTGGAATGCTTCAGTGCCTAACGAGTCCAATATATTGCACTTGGTGTCGAGGGTTTATTGATGGAGCCAGGAAGTGGATGGTGGAGCTCTAGCGTGTTTTTTAGTTTTTTATACAATGTTTTATACATATTACTAATCTTCTCTCTGACCTACTTTTTAATTAGATTCCAAATTGTCCTATGCTAACTTTTTAGCCTAGCCTAGTGTAACCTTGAATGTTTATATAGATTACCACCAGAATTAAAGGCTTCAAAATAGAAGGAGGTTCCATGTTTGACTGTAGGTATGTATATTTTTTTTATGTATTTTGATGAGTATTTTTTGTGTGATAGGGTTTACCTACAGCCAGAGTGGTCCCATATAACATGATTAATGTCTGATGATGCTCTCTGGATATAGTGAGTCGAACATACTGAATCCGGTTGTTTCTGACAAATTTTGGTCGTTAAATTATTAACTCATAATGTTGTTGATTTACGGTACTCTTGACTAGGCCATTCCTTTAGACATCCCCCATATGTTCACCTTGGTCTTCCCCTACCAACATTACCATACATTCGCTTCGTATCTTTAATTAGCTTTCTTTCATTCATCCTCCTTACATGTCCAAATCATCGAAAAATATATTTTAAAATCTTTGTCACTACATCTTCTTTAACACCGTATAACTCTTTCAAAGTCACCACTTCTCTATAATCGCATTTCCGTATAATTATTATATTTATTCCGACATCAGTTACATTATGATTAACACATCAATTACAGATCTCAAAGTAGGATACCCTTGTTATAAGGACAAAGTTATAAATTCCTTAATATCCATACTTAAAAAAATATTCAAAATGTTATACGTATAATTACGTCGGGCAATAATATGCATGACTTTGACTTTGACATCGACTACTTAGGTACGGTAACAACTAAATGCATGGCCTAGCTAGATTACGGTACAGTCGCGTTCAGACTTGCAATCTTTGGTAACGATTACGACCACATTTTAGTATTTAAAGTTAAAACTTGTTGGGTCTAGTTTGTATGAAAAAGGTTTAAATGTATAAGTTACTGGTGGAATAATTACGTCACGTTCACGTTTCCATACAAAAATAAAAATGTCGAAACAATTATAATAAAATAAAAATTTAACCACATTCACGCATACTTTTAATTATTATTTCTAAAATTCAGAAGAGTTTTTTGCTATTTTATATAGTGGTAGATTACAATTTGTATATTAAAACTGGTTACTATTGTTTGCTTGTAAACGCTTTATTGTGCAAAATAAAATAAAAACAAAACAAATTTACTTGAATCTATGCACAAAGGCGAACTTATCCCACAGCGGGATTGCTTCAGTCACCATCATTTACCTTTTAGTTCCTAAAACAAAAAGTAAGGCATTATTGGTGTTTCCTCATAATTCTTGTGGAGGGTAATGGAAGATGCAATGTATTATTTACATAATGTACTACATAGGTAAATCGTTTAAGTATGGGTTTAATCGTGAAGGGACTATGACTGCACTTTTGTGTACAATTCCAGCACCAAACACTAAGATTTTAAGAATGCCTTTGTCTAATGGAAAAAACATAACACTTCAACCCTTAGAGACCGTCCGCTGATTGTATGAATGCGCTCAACTTTTACTGGCAGTGTTACGCTTGACGTACAGCCGACTGTACATAAGACCAGTAAGCGATTTTTGTCTTAAATACAGAATAAATCAAAAAAATCGATCTGCGCTCGAGACAAAAAGCAATTTTTTAGCAAAAGCTATATATAAATAATACCTAGATAGCTTTGATGGGGTTATTTTGTAGAATTCACGATTATATTATAAAGTTGCCGTTTTTTTCAGCGATTTGAAATTCCCGAAAATAACCGTAATTAAAGCTATTGCGGGTTGAGATGATTTTTATTTATTCTGTTTTTAAATCTTAATTTATCTAATGAGGACGTCACTGAATGGAATAAGCCCTCTTAAATAAATATAAATTTTTTGAACTACCTACTCTTATGAACTCAATTGTACATATTTTAAAATTAACCATTTCATACCTAAGGCCCCTCATGCATAAACATAGTTGATAGCTGTACTTGGAATAGCAAGGATTTGGCTCAAGATCATGTGGCAGTTACTCAAAGTTTACTTCCACCTCAACCACCTCAGCTACGAGATTCACCAGCTCTCTGATTCTGCTGGATCTGCTTCTTCAGCACTGTCATTCGTGAATAAAATAGGCGTGTGACTGAGTTCATATTCTTGACCCCAATGAGTGCCATATTGATTGTTTCAACGACTCGTTCCATTCACAGTAATATAGTCTATGGTTCAAGGTCATTTGCTTCAATTTATGGAACATAACCATAGCTTTTATTTTAAATATCAACTTTACCACAGAAAAGTAATATATCAAGTATTAAAATCAGCACTTGATATTCTAATATTATTTAATGCTGTGGTTTACAAAGTACGGATTTATACCTGATTTTAGCTATAAACGTTAGATTGGCCACACAAAAATAATATGTTGGGCATTAAATTCGGCTGGCATAATAATTAAGTAACAGGCACTCAATCAAGGCTGGTCGGGTTTGCTGGAACCCTAATAGCTGCGGTTTCGCAACACCCAGTTGTTCTAGTTTCTAAAGCCTAAAGTCACAGTACAAATTATTTAGGACTTATGTGTCATGCTGTCATAATATTATTTGATCCAATAATGGGGGTGTGTCAAAGGAATTTTGCCTCTAATGATTGGAGTGACAACTGATGTCGGCGGTGTCTGTGTTTACAATGGATTAGAAGTAAGTGGACCGAAAGCTGTAATGAATTCGTTTAACGAGATATGTTCAAATGCAATCATTGTTGATTTAAAATTATTTAAAATAAAATAACTGTTTATTACCAAAAATACAACACAAAAACCCTAAATTCACTTGCAACAATAGTTTTCTCAAAAGGTCCGAACTCTTTAATCCCACTACCAGCTGACTGTGCAGCACTGATTTCCAGCCCTGCCCTGCCTCCTCAGGAACTTATGTCGGAGTTTGAAGTGTACTAGATGGAAGATTTAACTAGTTGTGTATCATATATAAAATCATGTTTTTAAATTTGAGTTATCAAAATAAATATCTTCGCAACTCTACTTCTACATACACCTTTATACTTAAGTAAAAATTATGTAATTTCTACAATAAAGAGTTTACAAACAAACAAATATACTAGCCCAGGGAAAATACTGTAAAAAGTTAACTTAGCTAGACATAATTCAGAACGAACTTATATAATTGCTATCTTATAGAGGTAAAATAGAGATGTAATTTTGAATAATGAAGCCTAAAAAAAACGAGCGCTTAGTCTAGATTTTTTTAGAAAACCCTATTTTTTTAATTATTGTAATAAATACTAACTGATATTTAATTAGGTAGACCTTTTGTTAAACACAGTTAACTTGTTGATGTAAAAAAAACTAAGCATGTTATAGTTAGGCATACATATGTTTTAGCTGAAAATGTCGTCGAGCTGTATTGCTTAAGAAATAAAAATGTGAACTAATATTTTGTAACGATAATTTCCCTAAATGTTTTGAATTTAAAGAAATACCCATAAAATGAGCATTTTTTTAAAGGAACACATTTTTCAACTTTAGCTTATTTAGTTACTTACTTAGTACATGCGTTTCTTACAAATGCTTAGTTTTTAGCAATTGTTACTACAGTTACAACACTTTATCAAATGTTTCAAGAAAATCGCGGGTCTTCATTTTACCGAGGTCAAACCGTATTTTTTCTGGGCTACTTACGCTTATACTCCGCAATAGTCCAACGATTATATCACTTTTCATTTTTAAATTTAATTCAATGAAATCAAATCAGTCGTCTAACTAATATTATAAATGCGAAAGTTTGAAATTATTTCTTTGTTGCTTAATCACGGTGAAACTGCGTGTGAACACATTTGCATGAAATTTGGTATATAGGTAGAACATACCCTGGATTAAGACATAGGATGTTTTTTATTCCGATAAAGTGAGTAGTTCCCGCGGGATAAACAAATTTCCGCGATAAAGTTATTCGAATAGTTGTTTCTACAATAAAGAGTTTACAAACAAACAAACATACACCGCAATAGTTCAACTATTACATCGATTTAAATTTTTAAATTCAATTCAATCAAATCAAATCAGTTGACAAACGTACTCGACCAAACTAAAAATTTTAAGATGACGCCGAGTCAGTCGTGCTGCTGCTGCTGCTGCTCGTCTATTGTTATCTACTATTTTATCAATTTAGGGCAGACATTTCCGGCCCTTATTCTGCATCACATCTTAATACAAATTCAACAATTCCACAATCGTGAATTGAAATCGGAACTGCATAAGGAAATGTCGTGATCGGACCGATCTTAAACGTGCATAATGTCAAAAACCGGTAGGTTGTCAGCAGTGAATCACTGCCTGCCATTCAGCGGAAGGAGTTCGATATTTGAATTTGAAATTGGAACGCTATTCAAAGCACGTGCTTTGTGAAGTGTGCGCTTGTGTGGCCGCATTGGTCGCACGCGCATTGGTATTGCGCAAGTATACCGCGGCAGGTGCCTACGGGAATGCGCGGAAAATACGCCCATTAAATTGTTCATTGTGCATAGTAGAGTAATTAGTTACAGTGTCAAAATGAATTGATTATCATAAAATCAGAGCAAGTTTGACATTACTTAAAAAAAAACTGGTATACTCTGAGTGCGTTGTGGCGCTGCGCATGATCGCAATCCAAAGACTGCAGCTGTACATACTGCCATTTGACCAATTTCTGACATTTACCTATGTGCAAGCAAGATAATTGTAATGTTATCGAATACAAAGCTGTACAAAGGTCACTTCAAAGAAATTCATGGAAATTTCTACAATATTAACATAGAACTAATTGTCGTTGGAGCCCACGCACCGCCATAGCAGCGTGAGACATCCACCGACAAGAACTGATGAACTTCGGGGGAAGTCGCTGCGTGCAGGTCGCACCATGTTTAGTGAGCTAATCAGCAAATGTTTAGCGTCGAACTCAAAAAATTTTAAAGCTTCGTATTCACTAGGCAACATTTTAAATCGCGACATATTGCACAACATATTGCCCAACACGTGGAAAGTTAAAGCGGACCTTTTGTTTAACAACGTTGTTTGTCTACGCATGATCAGTCGTCGATAACATGTATTCAGAGGAACTAGTGTTAATTTCAGAGGCTTATACAGCGTGTAACGAAATACCCTTTAGAAGACGCAACCGGGGAATAGGGGCCATGGTCTGTAATTTTCGTATAGAACGTAAAATGTATTTATTTTTATATTCTCGGTAAGCAGTATCCTATAAACATTCATAGTTTTGGTATCGTTCATTAGACCGTACTAGGGACATTGTTGCGCGTCACGTCTCCACTCGATATCAATTGATGCAAAGACTACAATGTATATACGGATATAGACGGGTATGTTGGCGTTTGCAAGTGACTCGGGTTCACAGCGCCATCTATCCGCAATGATGTGTAACTAACCTCGTCAAGGTCATGAAACCTAGCCGTACCTACCTAAACCTGGCAACTTGATAGAGAGATTTATTTTCAATGAAACATTGAAATTTCAATTGTTTCATCAAAATTTCAATGCTGTCATCGAAAATAAACCTCCGAAGTAACTACACATAATTATCTAGTTAGGTATCGGTATACAATAAAACACACCATTTAACACACACATTTTATTTAAGAAAAGCAAACAATAACTATCATCATATAACCGTGGGAATAAAATTATTACCAAACAAAAACATAAGGAAAAAGACAAAAATACACTTGGGAGTCCTGTCTCACAGAGTCCTATCTCACATACAATCTCGACTAAAGGTGGAGCAACCAAAACCCGCCCCGAAGGCTACACCGTGACCCTAAACTCACACCATTAGGAGCAAATGCACATCACAATCACCAAATCACACGGGAAATACTTTAAATTTTCAGAGAAAATGGAAAGTGAAAAAAATGCGCGTACACATCCAACGACAGCCGACATTTTTCGCAGTGTTGCCAAATCATCATTACTTTACGTGTTTTACCTTCACAAAACCTAATGCTATCTCAAATATGAAAATTTAATAACTAGGCAAGAAAAAATCACTTTAAATATACTTAGGTACATATAGTTTATTGTTTTTGAGAAAATATAGACTAAATATTTTACATGGTAATCATGGTATAAACAAGTTATGACATATGGCGGCTAGGTGGCGCTAGTCTCTATTGGGACGGGAGTATTTGTTCTAAGAGACCATAGCATGAATTGATGCTCAACTGTGTGTTGTACGGGAACAAACAACAAGCCGCGCGTCATATTGCACGCTAGCTGGCAACGTCGCGCGCTGTTGTGCAACGTTGCCGAACATGTTGAGCGGCACATGTTGCTCGTCAATTGTTGCCTAGCGGATACGAGGCTTAAGCGGTTCGGCTGCAGCACACTTGTAAAGAGATGATGTCGTATATAGTCGCATATAGTTGTAGAACCGGTATTGTTAGAAGTAATTAAATACCGCTCAGAAAAACAACTTACTCATAACATTACTCTTAGTTTTTAAGTGCCTATTTATACATTTTATAACCGTTGTCATTTATTTTTCTGTAAGTAATAATTATTTGACGAGCTTATCAGTCTCAGTACTTTTAGTAAATGTTATATTTGACGAATAATAAATAAATAAATATGAACACACAGCGCCATCTAGTTGCACACTAAGCATCTAGGCTTGTATTATGGATACCAGATGGTTGATAAACTACACAAATACATTTTTTTTTGGTAATAAAAAGGGATGGTTTGCGCTCGCTAAGAACAAAAACGACTGGAAACAGATGAGGGAGGAGTTTGCCCAGCAGTGAGACACTATGGGCTCTTTAATAATAATAATATATACCTATATAAATGAAAAACATTACTCGGGAATAACTCGGGCACACGTCTGTATTCATCATACAAACAATGCCCCTAGCGGGATTCGAACCCGTGACCTTTTAGTACCTATAGCAGTCGATTTTCTATCCACCACACCAAACAGGTCGTCAATATACACGAACATCAACGAATGTTATACATATAACTTTTGAACCATTAATAAATTCGTTTTATTAATAAGACTTTAGTAGTTTAAATTGCAATTTGTTCCGTATGGTTTCTGACACGGAAAAAGAATTGAACTAACCTAACTCTTCCCATGGGTATCGTTAAAGGCGACTAAGGAACTTTACATCAAAAAGCAACTTAGGATTGCAAGTTTCAATGGTGATGGGCTCAACTCCTGTCACGTATGCATTTCTATATATTTCGAATGGTGAACAACTGAACAGTGGATGTTGTTTTTAATTATTAAACCTTTTAATGTTTGGAACACCCAAACGTTTTATGTTTGGGATATATCTGACTACCCCATTTGGGATAAAGGTCGTATGTTATTTACACCTTGGCATTAGAAAAGTTTGGGAAAAAAAGATTTGTTGAAATTATCACTCATGTGTTTTCGTAGACGTTTCTAGATTAAAGCCATTTTCTCAACGGATTCTGTTGAAAATTGGCCATCTTAAGAATTTGAAACATTTCACTGTTTCGGCTTTTGAGACTCAGTGGCAATTTTCAGAATTAGGCATTTGTAGGTGCTAATAAGCGTAAGCAATGCCCTGTCTAAGCGTAGGCGAAAACGCAGTGGTATTTTTTGTGAATTGTTATTTACCGCAGCAGTGAACCATGCTCAGAAATCGACCCACATGATAGGGCACGTAATATTCAAAAAATTTACACATACATACACTCTCCCATATGTGCTCTCTTTATCTTCACATACTCATACATACATACCTACACCACTTGGAACAAATGCATAAATATTTCGGACGCTCACACCACTTGTCTAGTCCCAAACTGGGTAAAGCCTGTACTATGGATACTAGATAACAGATAAACACAAAAATATTTATATAAATATCCATGAATGAGGAATAAATGTTCGTTTTCTTCACACAAATACTTACAGCTGGATTCGAACCCCCAACCGTCACTACGCATTACACAAATCGATTGTCAATCGATAATACGTATTGATCAACCACGCATGAACAAACATAGTCAGGATGTGTAGTTAGTCAAAAGCAACAAGTATGTTCCAATCTGAGTGGTCTGTTTAATCTCAACTGCTAGATGAGGCTTGTTCTGATAATAGAATGAGCCTGTAAAGCCACAGGCGTTCGCAGGTATCCTATTTTAAATAAATAGATCAGTTAAAATTATAATGTTGTAAAGCAATTACTTCTAACAAGCCCGCGAACGGCTAGAAACGTTTTTGCGAAACAATTTCGTCCTTTACTACCACTATCTCCGACCAATCAAAATCAATCGCAGCTGCCATAAATTGCTAACAAACAACACAAAACGTTTGTATAGATTTTAATAATTTACAGCATGCAAACCTTTAACAAGTACTTGTAGTCTATATCTTAAACCTCTTGTAGGTAGATAGGTACCTATCGCTTTAACGCAATCATGTTTAAGATTTAAGGTCTAAAAGCACGCCAATTGATCGAGCTAGTATTTCGACACACATAGGCCATTTGAGCGAAATAATTGTCAATATCAGGTCGGCTGTTTCCGATCGTTTCCGATTTATCTAGTCGGATATTAGTCGCATAAAGCAATAGGACGGAATTCGGACGTTAGATAACGAAACCACGAA
Source organism: Oegoconia quadripuncta (assembly GCA_949316235.1). Lineage (NCBI taxonomy): Eukaryota > Metazoa > Arthropoda > Insecta > Lepidoptera > Autostichidae > Oegoconia > Oegoconia quadripuncta. The sequence goes on from OX438746.1 coordinate 21,773,164, forward strand.
ACTTAGACTATTATACAGCGCCTGTCACTGTGCGCCTAAGTGGGCTAAGCAAGTACTAATCTTGGAGCAGTGTCCCAGTTAGCCGCCAGAGATTACCTGTGGCATTGCGGATGGTCACTTGACGTAAGTTTAATCTCTAATATGGACTAATTTCCTATGACCAATGGTGCAGAAATCTCTGTTGAGCTAGATTCATGGACACAGTAACAGAGCCAGGACAATGCTCGGAGTATGTTTCATGGATATAATCCGAAGTGAATACATTACATTTTCTATATGCGCCCAAGAGTTACTTGATGTTGCAGTTGACAGGCCACGTTTGTTGCAGAATTTATAGTTCTGATTTGAAGCTTGCGTAGTGGAAAAGACATAGGTCTTTAGGTAAACAACAGTAAATAGAGATTAGCTGATAATGATGATGGTCTAATCATTTTGGGTACTTATCCACCTATGTTTTCAAAAGATAAAGTAGAACTGAGAAAAGAAATCCAACAAGTGTAGATTAATTTTACTCATGCATAACATTTAAATAAATGCATGAACTAGATAATGGATTAGCTCCTGAATGAATTAGGTACAGTTACCTGTAGCTGAAAGTATACTCTTGGGGCGCTAGATCTACTATTGCTTTAATTACATTAATTATTTGTTGTAAAGAAGATCAACCCGGTTCGTAGTGCACCCTGCATGAGTGTTGTCAAGACATGATATATAGACAGACAAGATACAATTAACGGGAGTATATTCTTTCAGCTTGAGATGATTTACACCAGATGTTAAGGATGAAGTGTGATAGCGTGCAAGAAACTCTTCTGTCAAAGCTAGTTTACAATATTAGTTAAATGTAGATGGTTACGTTACATCCCGTCACAGACCAATATATATGTGTTTATTGTTCTGTGCCTCCTGTAGTCTAAACGGAATGATCGATTTTCATATGCAAGATTAGGCATTTATAGGCATCAATAACCGCGAGCGTGTGTACACTGACTACATACCATTTGTGGACTGATCAATTATACAAATTACCGAACACTCATCCATAGAGACAACACATCAGTAACACATATTATTTAAGATAGAGAGTACCTTATATTTAGACCTGGTATTTGGAAGATTGGTGGAGTTATGGGTACTTTTTTTGGAAATATATTACAAGAAAATACCCTAAACCGACAAGCATGTGTGAACAACATTATGAAAGTGAACGAAGCAAAAGAGGTCTGTCTGGATCGATAGCAAGCGGAAGTCTGTGGTCTGTGTCTACCCCTGACCTTATGTATATACTCGTACATAGTTTAAATGAAAACATCCATAACTCGGGTACGTATCCATATTCATCATACATACAATCTGTTTTCGATCCCGCGACCTTTTATAGCAGTCAGCGTTTATAACCACTACACCAAACAGCTTCGAAATCTAACTAATAATATATAAAACTAGCTTTCCACCCGCGGCTTCGCCTGCACGGCATAACTTTATCGCGAAAACTTGTTTATCCTGCGGGACTACTCATTTTATCGGGATCATAAATAGGTATCCCATGTTTTAATCCAGGATATGCTCGACCTATATAACAAAGTTCATCCAAATCCGCTCATCCGTTTCGCCGTGATTGAGCAACAAACAAACCAACGTCCAAACTTTCGCATTTATAATTTATAGTTTAGATATCAATCAATAAAACATTTATTGTTTAAATAAAGAAATTGTTTAAAGAAGGAAGGGAAAATTTCTTCAAAGGCCGGACACACACACCCACAACGCTGTCAATTACATCGTAACAGTTTGATCAATTCCTCCAAAAGAGAGCCTTGAAGAAAAATATAAACTCGATATGGAATACCTATCCCTTAGTGTAATTACCCTGTACTTTTATAGCTACAATCATATAGTTAAATGGCATAGAATTCTTACCCAAATTCATTAACGTTGTACACATTTTGAATAGGATATTCAATTGAATATGTTATTATCGATTTGCGAACACAATACAAGCGAGATTACGGAGTCTGTGATTTCAGTGGAATAGTATAATAGGAAATCCTGCGCGTACTAATACGGGTTCCTTTCCAAAGCTCAATGGTAATTACGTTGCGAAACGTAGAGCGGACTGTGGGAGACCGAGGTTAATATCGGCAGGGAGCGCGGGTCCGCGCCCAGAGCTACTTACAAATAAAATTATACACATGGTCCGATTAAAAATATATCGCTTCGGTTTATTCTGGTCAATTATGCTTTATGAAACTTTTCCCGCTAATATTTAATTTACTTATTCGCCGGTTCTTGCCTTATGATCTTGTCTCATCTTATCTTAAAGTAGCCTATACAGGGCGTCCCAAAGTTATGGGACATGAAGGGGAAGTACCTTAAATATCGTAGATAGTGAATTTTGCTCAAAGAAGACTTTATGTTATTTTTAAAAGTTAGTAATTCTGCATTCATAGATTTTCTAAAAATTATTTGCTTCGGCTGGGAATCGAACCGACTCAAATGTGAAAAAAAAAACACCCTACTTTTATGATGCCAATCGAAAGAATAGCTAAAAAATAATAACTCTGCCTAAGTAACATAGTATTTTAAAAGAAAGGAACAACGTGAAATTAATCATTTTAATCAAATAAAAAACATACATGAAACTGCCGTAGTCAATTAAGTAGGTATTTTTTTGTAAATTAATTAATTAAATGCTCAAAATGTGATCCCTCTTAAAAATACAAAGTAAATACAAGTTTTATCATTTCATCTACACGTGCACTTATAATAAGGAAAACTATGTTAGTACCTATTTTATGAAGTGGGTACTTATTTACGAATAATCAATGCTATCTTTGGAATGATAATATCGCTACTTTTCGAACGTCGTCGGCAATAAATAACTTTCTTGAAATTTGACTCAATCATTTTATGTTGTTCCTTTCTTTTAAAATACTATGTTACTTAGGCAGAGTTATTATTTTTTAGCTATTCTTTCGATTGGCATCATAAAAGTAGGGTGTTTTTTTTTTCACATTTAAGTCGGTTCGATTCCCAGCCGAAGCAAGTAATTTTTAGAAAATCTATGAATGCAGAATTACTAACTTTTAAAAATAACATAAAGTCTTCTTTGAGCAAAATTCACTATCTACAATATTTAAGGTACTTCCCCTTCATGTCCCATAACTTTGGGACGCCCTGTATACTTCTCCAGATCTCAGGGTACCTCATTCATTTATCATTGTCATAGGTCTTATTGTCATCACAAAAAAGTATGAAACAGACATGGATGCACATTTCGAATGATAACATTAATGTGGATGCCGCAATTTACACGTATAAAATAATTTTACTTAAAAATCCGTAACTTGGATTCAAATGTTGTTTATTATTCATATTTTGTCCGATTAGAATATTAATGGAGTTATCTGCATTTTTACGATTCATCATTTAATATTTTTTTATTTGAATAAAAAATGGGAACTCGTATTAAATTGTATATAAATTGGTACATCGAAAACTCTGCTAGGCTTCTCAAAAATCGGTGTCTGAAGTATTTATATTGCATTACGTGTAACAATCCCTCTTTTTAACCGACTTCATTTCTTCTCACCTCGTGTCCTTTAATAGATAGACAGTTAAAGATGCACCTTACTTCTTTTTTCACGCTTTTTTTGATTAAGATACGATCGTCTAGGTGTTTATCTTCTTATTCTTCTGCTCATTATTCTATTCTTATTCTGCAACATTTAATGATTCACATAATTTGTAATCAAATCGATTTAGCAATGTGGCACAGTTGGACAGTGTGTAGATAACGCATGGTCGCTTGCGGACAGCTGCACTTCCGAACGGAAGTATTTACTCCATAAAATATATATATTACAAGATACTTTAGTACGAGCTATGATCAGGGCAGGGCTCTAAAATTTTATGTGTTTTAATTTAGTGTAAATTTATGTATTTATTACTTTAATCTGACAGTTAATACTTGTTTCGAGGCACTAGCAAATAGATGGTCAATTTTGTCTAATAAATACCTAGTATTAGACAAGGTATATAACAGACACGTTGATATGTTAATTAATATATAAACATCTACTTAACAATCTACTGAATACAGACGAAAGAAATATGTGCAAGTGAATTATATATTTTTGATATATTTCAACTACATTACTTTGAGAAGAAAATAAAACACATATTTCGACATCTACATGATCCTATTTTCATTTCAAGCACAACACAGTAGAAAAAAATTCAAGAAGTTTGGCGTGGTGAGAATTTGGTATTGTAAAAGTTTGGCATTTAACATTCTGGAATTGTGACATTTTGTGAATTTGGCATTCTGGGTTTATTAATTTCAGAATTTGGCACTATGAGTTAAAAGTGGTTACGTTTTGGAAAACTTACTTTTTACAAGCTTTCGTACAAGATCGTAAATCGGACGATTGGAGTCAAAATTTGCAAACCATATTTCAAGCACTTTTAAGCACTCAAGGTATCTGATTGAGCTGAAATTTGGCACATTGATGTAAGTTCAGTGACAATGCAATATTATGGTGCCATCGAGCTGATCGGATGATGGAACCGGGCTGTAGGGACTGGTCCGAGCTCTTGATGGCAAATAGCAAAATAGTCGAATTTGGGTTAGCTTGTTTTGTTGCGATTCCATTACACATGATGACGAGGATCTGAAGATGGAGTTAGAAAATTGCCACTGGAACTCCTTGATGAAGTTTATGTGACTCGTCTTTATACTAGCATAATATATAATAATCATAATGGAATATTAAAATTTTGTTTTTAAAACATTTTTAATGTAGAACTATTATTGTCACTCTTGAATAATGACGATGATCGCGTAGTGGCGTTCTATGAACAACGCCCGACGCTGCGGTCCTAGCGTAAAACTTCGTCTAACGCCTACGTGGGTGCAAAGCATTGGCCAATGAAATATAGGATTTAATTGGCTTAGTGCGTGATCTTAGATAGTATCTCTAAAATTTATCCAATCTTGATTTCCTTGTAAACAGTTCTCCGCAATTAACTCGTCCTTCGTTTAAGTAAAACCCGGTTTAATATTAGATTCTATGACACCAAACCTTAAATAGGACAGAGAAAATATTTACGCCGCTTTAATGCGTACTTAAAATTTTTCAGATACAGCTTTTTATCCGCTTCATATAATTTTATTAGCGTCGGAAACGTATTGGACATTCATTAAAATCGTTAGGCGTATAAGTTGTAAATGTTATGACAAAACATGTTTTTCGCCTAATAACAGTATCTACGCGTTGAATTATTTATCGAGGACTATTCTACAGCAAAAGGGTCCTTATCGAAAACGATTTAAAACTTATCTTGTACTATTGTGCCCTAAAAATGGTTAATGTAAACAGTTGGAACATAAAAAATTATAGTTTTGTAACAGTTCACACAGTGGAGTTGAGTGATTAATATGTCTGCTTCGAGTACATTGACGGGTGTGAAGGATTTACTTTAATATCGCGCCATAGATAAGAATCGATGAGACGCATGACTTTATTGTAGACCACATTTAGACCAAATGTGAACGCATTTGAAACGCAAAAATAGCAAGTTTTTGGTGTAATCTATAAAGGTGTTAGTAGTTCAATGACAGCTCACTCGCTACTGTCGATCAATCTGAACCTATGTGGTTATATAAAAGTATATAAATGATTTATTATCAGTAGGTATACCTCTACATACCTATCTCACGACCATGCCCTTTCCAATATTGTAGCTTGTTTTCCGTAAAATGTTAACCTTACAAGTAGCGAATGTTAGCATTTGTATAAACCACATAAAATAGCTTTAGTTAGTATTAGTAAAATAGTTAGTAGTTAAACCAAGTCTACACTATACAGGGTGTAAAAGAAAGTACGAATTAAGTTTTGGGAAATGATTAAGTATCGATCATAGATTACAGGAAATTCTTTTAACGTTCCGAAACCGTTAAAATTATATAGAGCAGTGAAACTTTAATACATTAATTTAATTTTCAAAGGTGTTGGACCCATTAGATATTTAGAAAGAAAGAAAAAGTGTTTATATGCATTAACTAAATAATAATTTTAAAATAGCAGCAAAATATACATATATTATTATATGGCGCTGAAAATGTATCCAGCTTATGCCTAGGTACCAGTTAGATACCACGACGCTGGTCTTCCGTGGAGTCCTTGAGCCAGAAAACGCAACTACAACACAACCGTCATATTTGGATTTGTTACAAATGATATAATACATTATGTGAAACTAATTTGTTTTTAAGGGCTCAAGGTTTAGGTAATTAATTTATTATTTGGTGTCAATTTTAAATGTTCCCAAATGTTATTGCTATAGGTGTGTAGGGAACAGCTAACATTTTCTCATAATTCATATTGATGGATACACACCTCCTGAAGTTGCGGAAAGCGGTGTTCTTACACCCCGTATACTAATACAACTAAGTTACCTACACGAAACGTGGGCCAACTTACTTTGCCTGCAAATATATCAGGGTGCCTAACTACACCTACAAGTTATCCAGCTAATATCTAAACAGAGTTGACGTCGAACAACGACAAAGTTCACTTTGATTGTGTTTCGAACAAGCCAATGTTAGGTTTCCTGATTAGCGAAGATAAACTAGTAATGCATCTAGACGTTGCTCTTGGAGTTAGAATTTATTATAGGAAAGGATAAACCTCTTGTCTACACAATAAACAGAGCCATGAAATACATCAAACCAAATGCCAGCCATAAAATATTGGTTTCAATACGCTAATGTAAAATGTACTTAACAATTACCATTATATTTAAGTATAAAATTTTATCGGGGCGTCTGTCTACTTTGTGAGTGGACGGCCTACGCTGCGCTTGCCGGTGCATGGTCTCCACTCGAGAACTTTAATGCCCTAATCAATTCTTGGAGCCATCAATAGAACTAACCTGATAAACTATCAGGTTGTTTCTTTGATTTGTATTATAATTTTATACCTGGGCCATCGCATAAGTCAACCGCAACGTGGCAAAGACGCTATATTTATAGCCTTCGGGGCACCGTGCCTCAGAGCAGTGACCTGGAACATGTTCCACAATGTTCTAGGTCCTTTTTTACATAGTGTATATTGGTATTGATTTGATGGCATTGATAGACAACAACCAAAATTTTGACAAGAAGTGTAAAAATACCAGACGAGTTTTTTTACCATGAGGAAAAAAATAGGGTATATTAGGTATTGGCATAGATAGTTTTTTTTTCTGAAACCTTTGAGTTTCTTGGGCTTCTTCTCAAAGGAAGACTGTGAATTCCGAACGCCTGATAGCTTCAAAAATCAATTATTTCCAAGCGTAAATTAAAATAAAAAAATGTTGATTGATTTACCAATCTCGAATCAAATTACGGGAAAGGATAGCCTAAAGTAGCATTAGAAGTATCACTGAAATTTATCCAAAGCAACTCATATTCCGTGTATCTATATCTCGTTTCCAACAGTAGATTAATACATTTTATAGTAAAGCTAAAAACCATAGGGAAAAGTTTACAAAAAGGACGGCGTTCCAATCAGGGATAGAAGTACACTATCAAGCAGACAAGTTTGATTGTTTCTTGTTTGCGCAAGCGGTGCGCGTCGCTGACGGGCCGACAAAGGGCAATGCGGGCTCCCGTTAAGCAAAACGAGGCTCACGATTTGATGCAAAATTCCTAGATTACCCTGAAAAAATCCGTAAATTTTCGACGATTTCGTCGCGTAGGTATAATTGAGAGATAGGCCTGCAGGTGGTCTGTTAATGACGCTAAAATATGTAGCTTTCCTTCTCATGCCTAAACCCAAAATTACCATGCCAATACTTCCTATATCTAGCATAAAAGCGAGAACAGTCAACTCTATTCAAATTTACAGTATCATAAAAAATGGTGACACCAATCGCATAGGACATAAGTATAATATTAGATACACAAATGAATCATTAATTCTGGAAGATGTTAAAATCAGATTGTCCTACAAAAAACAAGAATTCTGCCGATACCCAGCCAAACTTTGGTAATCTATTTTGTATGAGCATTCACCCATCAACCAACAATTAATGAGACAACGTTTTCTGGTTTCTCAGTGACGGTTTAGAATTTCATATCCATTTCAATTTCGGAACTAAAATGAAGACTTCTGTTGATTTTCCATTTTTTGTTTCTGTTTAAGTTCTGTAGTCTACTTGGTAATATCATGCAGTGCCGGTTCGAGGCAAGTTTTAAGATGGAACAAGTCCCAATTATGGCGCCCCCTTGCTTCCACATAATAATGCCAGTTGTGCGTGCACGTGCAAGCATGGTACTGAGAAGATTTCGCCAACATCTTAAGTCTATGTCTAATTTGTCGATTGAAAACAGGTATGCTCGTGGCACTGCACTTCTAACGGAACAGTTGATCTAGAATGAAAAAAAACTAAATTATATTGGAATTAAGGTACATTTATTTGTGGTAATTTTTAACTTTCTTTTTTTGACCACTTGACCACTAAGGCGCCCTCTGAGACTTGGCGCGTGGAGCGGCCGCTCTGTTCGCCCTATGGTAGAACCGGCCTTGATATCATGCGTATCATCAAGAATCAATAATAATAATAATACTATACCATTTACTTGGTTTGGCCCGTAAATGGTATGATAACACCAGCTCATGCTGAGAAAGAGAAATTGGAAATAGAAATAATAATAATAAATAAATATCCTTGGACATACACACAACGCCATCTAGTTCCACATTAAGCACCTATAGGCTTGTGTTGTGGATACCAGATGGTTGATATACTACACAAATACATTTTTTTTGTAAATAAATAAATATATAAATGAAAAACATCCAACCTCGGGAACTCTATATTCATCATACAAACATATGCCCCTAGCGGGATTTGAACCCGGAACCTTTTGATATAGCAGTCAGAGTTTCTAACCACTACACCAAACAGGTCGTCAATAGATATTATAGTTTAACTAGTTTCGGTCCCACTCTTCTAGTTGACTTCAAATGTATGTCCATAGCTCTAATTTGTTAAGCTTATACATATCCTACTGACTAACCCTCTTATTCATAAAAATTTACAAACGCTTTATAAGCCTGTTTGTTTTAGTTAAAGTATGTTTTGTCACTTTCTTTCATTACAACATTTCCTTATGAACGACAGAGACAAAACATACTTTAACTAAAACAGCCTTATAAAGCGTATGTAAATTTTTATGAATAAGACGGTAATACTATAAATGCAAAAGTTTATGTGTGTTTGTTACCTCTTTACACCTAAACGACGACGGATTTCGATGAAATTTGGTTTGTAGACAGATTAGAACCTGGATTAACATATAAGCAACCCTATAATGTTGTGAATAAAATTTGCTTTCCACTAATTCTTTATCATATCAAATTACTACCTACAGCTAAGAATCTAATTGAATTTATTAGTACTGCATACGTAATTATTAGTAGTGATATTAAACTGCGTCTGTGTATGGTCCTAATGTATTCCGGCAGATTAAACCAGTACAGTGTAATCAACTAATTGCGGGATGCGAAAGCAGACTGATAGTGAGCACATTACTATGTGTAGTCAATGCATAGATATGGTTGCAACTAGAATGACCTCAAGTTAAAATCGTTGTGGTATCGTAAAAGGCAATAATAGAACTATATTATCCATCCTGTACTGCATTCATAGGTTAGTCGACGTTTTGTTGGTATCAATCACCATCGACTTTTTCAAATATATATTAGAAACGTTTTCATTTGATACTTCTACTCTTATTACCGATTTTCTGTAAATGTTCTTTCTGTTGGCCAATAAAGTATGGTAATTTGTGTGCCTAACTTTATTCTCTCTAAATCTTTAATCTTTCACGGACAAATTGAAAAGCGGCCTGCGATCAGCTGCATGCGTACACGCATACTAAAAAGTGATATAACCGCGTTTGTGGGTATCTCTATCATAGGCGAGAACTGAATCTGCTAATTCTACAGTGGACATTCTACCTTCGTGTAGGCTTCTGATGATTCAAGATAATCTGCTTTGATACAGACTTTATGAGAAGATAACTATATACAAAGTTACGCGTGTACGAACGGAATAGAAGATCGATGACGTTCACTAGCATTATGACATGGAGAAAAATATGAATAATGTGGTCCTTTCTGTAATATCTGGATACATTTAATGCAGAATCAAGAGCGTAAAAATTTAACAGCTACTGATTGAAACAATTTTTTGGGTGGAGATAAATATTTCATTGTTATTATCTCTTGTTTAACGTTATTTTCAGAGACATTAGAAACTATCAGAAATGGGTCTATACATATAATGTTATTTAAAGTACTTAACTACGTCCTACATTGGTTATATTTATACGAAATTGTGGTTGATTACGGCTAAGCAAATACTATACTCTAACCAGGCTGGGTTAGCTTAGCAAACAATGTCAAACCTAGTCAAGTTGTTTTTGGACTCCCTTGGGATGTCCAATGGTCAGTCGCATTTAGTCCCTTTTAACTGATGAAACAAGACAAACATTACCTTCTCCTAGACAAATACTACTAAAACACATGTACGTTCACTATGTACCTACGGTCGACCTTAAATCTGCATAGGTTAGTTTAAAATTGCTTTAGTAACTTACCACGTTCGAGAATTTCAAATACAATCGCCATTCCACACCGTTATATTTTGTTAAATGTTTTTTTTTCTGAGATCTGACCTTAGAAATTTGTACAATGGCCAACATTGTATCTATTTTCAATTGGCAAACAGATTGTTTTTTTTTCTTATTGTTATTTTTTATCAGAAGAAAAAAAGAACTTTGAAAGTATGATAGAAATCATACTTTCAAAGAAATCATCAACTGTATCTAATCAGCCTAAATATATCACAAACCTAAATGAAATATCGTTTTGTTCAAATCCTTAGGAGCTTAATGATATAATGGAATTAGTGTTTCTTCTAAAACATTTTTTTTTTAAGTAGTACAAAATTATTAAAGGATCTCGTCTGATCAATTCTCTGACTCTTCTACTTCAAATATTTATCTGACAGTTCTAGAACTCCAAACTCTATAATCATCCTATGCGAATCCTGATATCAATGGCGTATGTTCTAGTTATATACGTGCTTGACAAGCCTGCGTCTCGAGGACGTAGGCATAGATGTCTTATATACGAGTACAGTCTGTTCGTATTTACACATATTCGAAGTGCTGTCACACCCTTCATACGACATGTTACGAGCCATAAATAGACAAGGAGGATGTATATATAGTTGTTTTGCTGGACTTGGAAGACAAAGGAAAAATGCCACCCACTTTGATTACATGACCTAATAGACAATATATATTCTGTTAGATACGTTGTGTGGTACCTAAATGAAACGAATAGAATAAAAAAATCTATTCCTGAAGATTCTTTTTGTATTTCTGAAAATTCCAAGATTTCTGAATTTACAAAAACACTCGTAGCACTGGGCCATTCGCTAGCCGTTTTCGATTGGTAAAGTGAAGCAATGTCTAGTACAGACCACGCTCACTAGTGGGATCACTAGTGGCATTTTCATACGAGTTTGTCCGTGCTTCGGAGGGCATAGAAATTATTTTCAAATGAAGGTAGTCGTCAAGCCAAGTGGATGGCCTGCAACAGTGGCGACTTGAAAATGCTGTCAGGTGGTCACTAGTCCGACACAAATCTATCAATCAGTACTGGGTCCGTGTGCTGGATTACGGCCCATAACTTCTTCTAGACACAGGAGGCTCTGCCCTAACAGAAGTGGTGACTGTTAATAAAATGAGAAGTCAATAAAAGAAAAAAAATAGAAATAAAACAAAAGACAAAAGGAATAAATAGAAGCCGAAGACTGCAAAAAACTTTGAAAGTTGCTGAGAAAACTTCTTACTTTCAGTGAAATAAAATTTAAATTTCGAACACGACAAAATCAATTGATAGAGGAACTCTGTATTGGTTCCGTCTTGTAAACAGCGATTTAAGTTAAAGTCTAACAGAGTGAGGAAAATCTTCATCTCCTTCTTCGATTTCGTTTGCATTTCACAAACGAACGATCGTTTGTTTGTTTACTCCATTCTAGTAGAGATTTAATAGTTTGAATTTCTTTCTCTAAATTACAGATGGCGCCATTGCTGAGTGTTTTAGTACATTTACCGTACCGCAAACAAAATCGAACCTTACTTGTATCGATTATATGTTTGTATAGTGGGGTTATTATGAGGATTATTTGTATACATGGGGTCTATTAAAAACTAGCCAAGTGCGTGTCGCGCCACGCGCAATTTGGGTTACATAGTTACGTAATATGCCGACTGAGAAGGGGGCTTTCTGTTCTTTGTTAAAAGGATAATCGAACACTATTACTCATCATAATATGATAGTTTTCCTTTTTACTTCGTTATATATGCTACTGCCATAATTTTTTCAGGGATCCAAAAACAATCCCGGGGGGGAAGGGGGGGGGGGGGCAATCATCCCCACAACACGAGCAGGGATGATAAAGTAGTAATTTTTTTATTTTTTATTTTACAATTTTCTCAGCGTGAGCTGCGGACAGACGATCAGACAGACGTACATGGCGAACCTATAAGAGTTCCTTTTTGACTACGGAACAATGAAAAATTACATGGACTTTAAATTTTGTTTCCAAGTTCTCAAAAGGGTCTTAGAGACTTTCCTAATCAGATATACCTAAATTTACCAAAATCAAAGTAATACATAGATTACCTATCCATACATTCTTGGAGTAACTGTTTACAGCACATAGGGTTGTTAAAATGATGTTGCTCTTTGTTTCTAGCTACTTTGTTCCAGAAATTTTATGAAACCTATCGCAGGTCCTATGTTATCAAAATACACAAATGTAGGTATTATACCACTGAAAATTATCGACTTTTTTTTTTATTTTTATATATGTACAACGGGTTAGCACTTGACCTCAATCACACCTGATGTTCAGTGCAGATGAGGCCGAAGGTGGTAGTGTACTGATCCGGAAACCCCATCTTATTTGGGGGACTGGCTATCTTATCTCTGACAACCGGAACACAACAATACAATTAACATTGCTGCTTGGCGGTAGATTTAGATAAGATGGTGGTAACTAGCCAGGCGGACATTTAAAATGCCCTACCACCAACCAAACCGAGTATTTATATATGTACCCCGCTGGGGGATCGAACCCGCGACCTCCGAATCGTAAACCCAATATTGTTTACAATTGAGCCACGGAGGCGGTAAATCATCTTTCAATAGAATCATGAATCGAGGGCGGAATGCAGAGAGACGGGGTCATTACTCCACCGACAAGAGCATAGCTCTTAAATTTAACCCGTGACCTCCGAATCGTAAACCCAATGTTGTTTACATTGAGCCACTGAGGCGGTAGCGACTGTCTATCATAGGCCAGCATAAAACACATTAAGCGGGCTTAATCCGTCCGTGGCACCCTCATTGGATAAATTAAGATTTTTTTTTAAATATAGAACAAATCAAATAAATCGCTCCGACCTGCACGCGAGAAGCCTAAAAGTTAATTATAAATAATACCCAAATAGCTTTAATTACGATGAATTTCAAATTATTGATAAAAACGGCCACTTATTACATCGTGAATTCTAGAATATAACCCCCTGAAGCTATGAAAAAAGAAATATTCATGGACATACACACTACGCCAATTAATTCCACACTAAGCAACTGGGCTTGTATCAAAGAGTAAAGTAAGGTGGTCGAAAATGAAGCACGTGATCCCAGTAAATGCCTATTCACTCTGCTTTTGAAGATCCCAAGGTTGTAGGATTCAGGAAAGACTGACGCAAGGAGGGAGTTCCATGCCTTGACTGTTCGTATTATGAATGAGGTGAATGTGACTTTATGTATGTATTTATACATAATATCTAATTATGGAATTCTGATGTGAATATCGTGTGCTATCTATTCACATAAGGTTTTACTTAGTATATTTAGAACTTTAACTGCACGAACTTCAACATTCCATTACATTGTTTCCGAGAGAATAAATCAAATTTAACTCCACGAAAACGATTAATTGGTTCAATTGTCTGGATCGCTTTGACATCGCACGAACAATCTGTAGGCAAAGTTTGTATGCAAAAGTCTCTTAAACTCACTCCACGATTGGATTGTCTACGGGACAAACTTTGATAGCTTGGGAAAACGTAGTTAGATATGGAAGTTTGTGTATACGATGAATTATTGCCCCCACACTATCATCCATTCTAGACACGTAATGGATTCAAACAACGTAACTTTGGTTGGTAACATTAATTTTAAAATTTGGCAAGTGTGCCCGGATTTCGGATCTAAATTGGATTTCTTATTTTTATTTGCTTACTGAATATTATGATCAGGATTAATAAAAAAACTCGTCTTGGATATCGAACTCGGTAAATTTAGAAAAAAGTCCGTCAAACAGGATTATGCGGTTTAGTGTGCCCGCCCACGACCGACTTTTTGTAGGACCGATAATCGGGCCAATTTTTTGTCAATACTTTTATCACCGATATTATGACCGATTTTTCATAGGACGTGGGCGTTGAAATATTGCAATTAGTACGTTCCATTTTTCTCCTACAAAAAATCGGCCACCGATTGTCGGCCGTGGCCGTTACACGTAAGGGGGCAGCCTGAAATGTGCGAAAAAAAAAAACTATTGCACTGTCTTAATTCCTGTTTACTGGTGAGTCCACTCCTGATTACGAACAACTTAACAACAACAGTCGAATTCGATCAAAAAAAGAGCGCAGTGGCTCAGTGGTTAACACGCGGTCTCCCAATTTGGGAGGTCCTGGTTTGATCAATGAGTTTTTAAATTTAACTTTATTACTTATGAGCATTTATCCGACTGCTCTTAAAAGGTGAAGGAAAACATCGTGAGGAAACCTGCGTGCCTGAGAAATAAAGATTCTAAGGCATGTAAAATCTCCAACCTGCATTGGGCCAGCGCGTGGTGGTCTATGGCCCATGCTTCCTCATTATACGAGGGAAGGCCTATATCCCTGCAGTGGGATGTTTACGGGCTGAGATGATGATGTGGAGGAGCAAATAACGTACTTTTAACCTACTTCTAAAAAGGAGGTGGTCTCCGTGATAAATAATTGCACGTGGGCGAAGCCGTGGGCGGAAAGATAGTTGGTGATATTAATTGGAAGTGGTGGGATGACTTAGCCATCAAGCGTATTCAGAATTTGTAAAGTATCTAAATAGAATATAAAAAATCAAACAATGTAACAACAAATTGAAATACGTCAAATACATCAACAACGTTTTGTAGCAAAGCACTACTACTCCGTCAACAACGCCTGCTCAAACTCATCTTTATCTATCATCCAAGAAACAATTTAGATACGAAACTGTGCCAACGAAATAAAGACGCTTTCCGAACAAACTTTAATAGACAGTGATTTACACTATAACCTGCGAAGCTTGAAAACTGTAGGTAATTGTCTGCGCGTCACGAAGTTGCATTCCCCGAGTCGTGGGATAAAGTTCAAAGGGCGAATCTGCTATCGGGCCTTCGTATCTAACCTTACAGTGCATGAATGAGCAGTAAATCAAACGACCGTGTCTCTGTGCAACAACTTCCGTGTTTCGTATTTCAAACACTATCAAATAGTTTAAAAATAAGCGTGTCATTTATGGGTATAAAGATAATGTCAATATCAAATTTTCCTTAGATTATCGAAAAGTGTGCACGTGTCCATTAATAAGTGCTGATTTTATTTAAAAAAAAAATAGAAGTGTTTTTACAAGCTAAGAGTAGCGCTACAAGTGCGCGAGAGTGCTGTAACTGTTTCTGCTAAGATCAGCATATACTAGAGAGTACTCTGCTATAACGACTCTCAGTACCAGGCCCGACCACGTTATAAGCTGCATAAAATTGATGTCTACTTTTGGGGGGTTTTTAATTTTTAATTTATTTTACAATGTATTTTTTAATCACATATTAAAATTATCAAGTCTCACAAAAAGTGATAAAGAACAGCCTAAACGATAATAAAAGCATAAGTTAAAATAAATATAAATGTGTAACTAAATCCACCTGGAAGTGATACAGAAATCCTAAGTTTGTATTAAGTTGCATTACTGTTTGTCATAGAAGTACTTCTACGTACTAAGGATGTGGTGCGTGCTGCGACCGCAGAGCTCACGGGCGATGAAGGTTGATAGTAATTACAAGCAGTAATGCATGTGCCTTTACTGTGAGCCTCAGGCTAATGTACTATCTCTGTATTTTGTGTTCTAAACCACAAACTCATAATTGAAAATTTAGAAAAACCCGCCTCAATGTAAACAACATAGAGTTTACGAATCGGAGGTCGCCAGTTCGAGTATTCGGTTTGGTTGGTGGTAGGGCATTTTAAATGTCCGCCTGGCTCGCTACGACCATATTATCTAAGTCTGCCGCCAGCCAGTAATGTTAATGGTGTGTTCCAGTGGTCAGAGATAAGATAGCCAGTCCACCAAAACGTCAGTACGCTTCCACCTTCGGTCTCATCGTTATTGAGGTCAAGTGCTAAAAAATGCCCATTGTGCATAAAAAAAAGCTAAATATCGTTTCAGTAATGTTAGCTAAGAACCGAACTTATATAAACTGGACCATTCATTACTGAGATACATAAGATACTGGACCGTGCATGAACAAAGATTGAATACACACAACGCCGTTAAACACATGTGCGCCTATAACACACGTCGCTTTTTCTCGCAGGTTAAAGATGGACTTAGTGCATGTCGGCCCATGTACTGCAGAGTTCCTTGCTCAAAATTAACATTTTATTATACCGTGCTGTACCTGCAGTTGATGTTACATACATTTTGAAAATCCAAACATTTTTTTTTTATGAATAACGGTTTGGTACTTGACCTCAATCACACCAGATGTTAAGTGAAGATGAAGTCGAAGATGGAAGCGTACTGACCACTGACCCGGAAAACCCAACACATTTAGGGGACTGGCTATCTTATCTCTGACAACCGGAACACAATAATGCTATTAATATTAATTTAAGAAATCTTTACGATTTAGTAGAGCTTTTGTCAAAATTTCTTTTCAAATGTAACTAATTATATGAAGTTGGTACCTAAGTAGATTTCATTATGACGACCTTATCCGAGAATGCCGAAGTCAATAATTGTAACTTTTATAAACAGGAACTTTTAGGTGGGTATTTTTAATTTTTAGTCGAATATTTTAAAAGTTTGTTTAGTACACTTTAATTAGTACGATGGTACAGAACTTCCAGAACGTAAGTTTTACTCTGCTTTTTCCTTTTCAAATTTTTGGTTGATACAATGCAATACTTGTGACCGACACTGTGCAAACAGAAATTTAAAACAAGGAAATATGAAATCGTTGTTAAACTGAAATGTTTATATCTTTTAATTTTAAATATTAGAGCAGGTTTCTTATATTTCTTTCAAATTTCTTAAAATTTGGATATCGTCAAATCTGCTTTTAAATTTTGGTATTCTTATAACACAGGAAAGGTCAATATGTGATTCGGTTAAACGGATCCTCTTTGATTGTTCTAGGTTATTCGTTGATGACCTTTAAGTGAAAACAATTGTTAACAATAATTCTCAATCCGCTCACTACCATTCGTGACTTGATCCACAACCTCGAAACAAGAGAGCTCTGAACTCTGTGCCTTCAACATAGACGGTGAACTTCCTACCGTGCGATATTTTCCGAAGTTTTAGTTACTGATAAACCTGCCTAGTGAAATGGTCTTTGTTTCAATCTATTCAAAAGGTTGCAAGTCCCGGAAGTTAAAAATCGCGATGAACAAATAGATAATGAGTCTCTTTAAAAAGTCACAGTAATAAACAAAATTGTAAATTGAAAACGTAATGATATTAGGTACGAGTCCTATTGGATCTATACTGTAATTTTTAGAACTATATTTTTATCAAATATGGCTAAGATACAGGGCTGTTCCCTCGTTTAGTCTTTCCCACTCAACCGTCCGCGGTTACACCTGTAACCAAGAAAAAGACCAGTCTACTGTCCGTGGTTACAACAGTAACCAATGCACGCTACCTTGATGCGGTTCGAAACAATTCCTCCTATTATTATTCATAGCAGCTGTATACTGCTATATATTCATATATAATAGTATTCGGTTGTTCTCATAGACAAATAAAATGTAAAAGTTGGTTCGTTCACTCAGGTATCTGTAGGGAACAGTGTTCCAACATTTATGCCGTAAGTAATTATAATGTTTTTACATATTTCTGGGCTTATTATATATCAAAATGATTGTGAGGATTAGTACTTTACGATTATGCATAATTATTACAGTTTGTAGCGATATTTCGAGAATGATTTCAATATCAATTTTCATGGATTTTTTACCGATATCTTATGTTATACGCAGTTTATAGTACTCTCGAATAATATTTTCTGTTTTTGTTTATATATTGTTTTAATCTGTAATCCTTCACCTATACTTACGTATTTTCTTTGTCGCTATAGCTGTTGTAGTTTACTATGTATGAATGTTTTTAGGCACCGTGCGTACAACACAAAAGTGCGACCGCGCCGAGCGGACAGTAGACCGGAATTTGGCCGCGCAGGCCGGACGGTTGAGTAAAAACCTCACTCTTATCGGACCACGCGTTACTGAGACACGCCCGGACAAAGACTGGACACACATACACATACACGCGGAAACATTTATCGCGAGGCTCCTTAGTAGCTATTTGCAGAAGATCTGCTAATTTTACTTGATATGATAAGCCTGCGGGTAAGCTCTATTCTTCTCTACCTACACCTAATTAAAATTCTGCATTGTTGATGTTGTGCTATAAAACTTGGCAGTTTGTTGGTGCACATGTAAAACTTCCATTTGTTCTCTGACAAGCAAGAGCACTCGTAATATTTAGCGAAAGTCTGGCTCGGAGTTGTGATATCTTTGCGCCGAGAACTTGCAATAAAGTTCGCAAGCTCCGACGAGACATATGTGTGTTGACTTTTTGAGACTATTTTCATTTTCCACCGCTAAAACCTCTTTAAGTAATGCGACACGATAAATGTGGATTGGTCAAACATAGAAAGTACCCCTTTATTGGAATAACAGGCCCATTGCTGGGGCACAGTCTCCTATCATATTTTTATTCATTTTAACGTACACTATGAAAGACAATCTAAGGTTATTCATCCTGTTATATTAGGGATGGTTCACTCTTTTTCTGTTTTTTACGTGGGGAAATGCGATACGTATAACGCTCGCCTGAGGGACCGTGACCGTTATATGGAACTCCCCATCTGTCAGTAAAACCCCCCGTCGACCTTCCTTGGACCTGGGGATGGTTCACTCTATTCCCGCTCAGAGAGAATTTATGGCGTGAAGTTGAAAAATTAAATAACCATATGGTAAACCTTATGTTGTTATCAGGTGTGACCCAACTGTCAACATCCGCATTGAGTTTCCGTGATGGGAATCGCTCAGGTCGAATTTCATACAAAGTTCTCCTGATTGGCATACTGTACAGTGAGCGGTTGCTGACCCCTTTTCGCCATTAGACTGCAGCAGCCTGCAGCTTCCGCAAGTGTTGAGGAGCAATGTTGGTTAGTACTGGCAACCATTGTGTGGGTGTCGGGCGCATGGCATGTGAAATTATATTATTACTCCAATAGAGCTGCAGCTTGCACGCAGATGCGTTATGATATGATATAATCTAAAACATAATGTGAATGTTTATCTCCCTTCTACTAACTAGGTGAGATCTCAAGCCTTACATACGAGAGCAATACTAAAAATTTTTAGAACTGGCCACTTTTAAACGATATAATAAAATAATAAGCTCAAATTTTGGAAATGGAACGCTTTGTTCCGTCGGATGCAGCGATGTATTGATGTGAATGGACGCTATTTAGAAAAGATATAATAAAACTAATAACTTGCTAGTTTCTTTAGTTTTCCTTTCAGTGTCGCCCTCGAATATGTATTTTTGTAACTTTAATTTTATTAGAAAATCTTGCTTCCATAAAATAATTACAACCATGGTGCACGCAACTGGTCACAGAAATCGATTTCTTATCGAGCTTGTTTAAAAGTGATAATGTATTATTCTTTTCTCCTGTTTTTGCCATTTGGGTTATTTAGACCCAAAAATAATTATTATTTCCGACCTCCACTTTTCCTGTCTGCTCCACTTGAGTGAAGGATATTATGTGGCAAAAATTACGCATCATATTTTCCACGATGGCAAAAATTTAGATGACGTGACAAGACTGATGGACAGAGGTACGATTACGTGAAACATACACCGGATTTTGAGTATTTTGTATCAAATTGGCAAAATGGATAACTTATTTGTATAGTACCGACCTTCGGAGAATCGTTCTTTGGCGAAACGTGTAAATTCGGTATACAAAGGTGACATTCGGTATAATACCATCATATACCTGGAATCACCTAAGTGGTTATGTCTCTGTCTGTTATTTACAGCCATTTATTTAAGGTATTGACGTTTACTATTGAAATTAGAGTATTATTATAAAACCGGGGGCTAACATTTTAGAGAAAATTTTTTTAGAGTTCAATCGATTTTATGGATTATTTAACAAAAAAAAATAAAGGTCATCAGGTAAAAGCTTGTGAAAGTCGCATTTCCAAAATATATTCCTACTTGTTCATGCTATAAATTATGAAAGATCGCTTAAAATTTCTGTTTACTTCTAAGAATATCCATCAGAAAATTCAAGAAAATTGTGAGCTTTGAAAACATGGTGCAGATAGAAGGAATCATATTATCAGGTTGTATCACCTTGGGTAGTCTCTCTGTTACAGCTATTTTTTCCTAGACTGTTATAAAATACTGATATTTAGTATGATTATACTTATTTATGTCCTTCCTCTACGTGTAAAGTGGAGGAGAAATTGTATGAAATATTCAGTTTTAAATTGGCAATTTTCATAAACGTATTCAAATGCCCAGTAATATTTAACGAAATTAAAAGGAACATTATCACATGTAAGTGGACAATTTGTAAGTATTAGTCAACCTGTGACATGTATGTATTTGTATTTCTGGAAAGTTTATAATAATTCCATATAATGGTATAAATATATGTGGTCTACACATGGTGCGTCTAGCTCGTTCTTTTTTTATTTTCAAGGTAAGGAACACGTGTTATCAGAGTCCTGACCCACAATTGCACGAACTCTGTTTTATATTTTGGTGAAGTATACAGCGAATCTCCAAATACAAATGTTATTTCCACTCTCTCCATGTATAATAATTACCTAATATTTCAAGTATATTAAATTTTGTTCACAATTTCATTGACAAAGACACCATTGAGTTCCATTTAAGCATTTGCATATTCACATATTCAACAACAACACCTTGTCCGAATATTCATTGTTTCATCCATGAATTAATAAAATAAAATACATTAGAATTATTAGGTTCGCGAAGGTTTTCGCTATGTTCTGATGCTATTATGTTACGACGAATCTTCTTATCAATGGTTTGCTCAAACAAATGTTTACAAATAATTTTCCAACATAAGTACCTAGTATTCATCTTCATTAGCCATATTATATATTCATATTAGCCACAAGACGGCCATAGCTGAACATAGGTCTCCATAGACTTCCTGAGCGACAGGTTGGCAGCATTTCCCGCGACTTTTATTAGATCGTCCTTCCATAGAGCTACATGCCTAGCCTTTGCCATTTCAATTTGCTAATTCACTGAGCTATATCAAATCAACTCCATTAATTCTATTGATGTTTTTCTCGGTATTCGGTATTCTCGGTTAATTCCACGTGCTTTATTGTATTTATGATCTCTCGGATATTCTTTGAGCATACCTGTAATTCGTTTGGTTGTTAAGCGTTTTAGTAGTTGACCTATTTTGATCTGCGATAAGATCAATACATAGGTCTATATACAATAGATGTCTCGTAAAATAAGTTTCGGAAATCCATTATTCAATTCGATTTCTGAAGATAAAATTATACTTCAGTGCAACGAGAAATATAAGTACCTAAGTATCTATTGAATCCCAACTTATATTATAAAATATATATACTTATATTATAAATGCCAAAGTTTGTGTGTGTTTACGTATGTTTGTTACCTCTTCACGCTTAAATGGCTGGACTGATTTTATTTGTGTAGTCTATCAACCATCTAGTATCCATAATAACAAGCCTATATAGTTGCTGAGTGTGGAACTAAATGGCGCTGTGTGTACCTATATGCAAAGATATTTATTACTTAAATAAATTTAAATAAATTAAATAAATATTTCGGACACTTACACCAATCATCTAGTCCCAAACTAAGCAAGCTTGTACTATGGATACTAGATAACGGATAAACATACATAAATATTTATATGTATAAACATCCTTGACTCAGGAATAAATGTTCATATTCATCACACAAACATTTACCCGTCGCGAGATTCGAACCCGCAACCGTTGGTTTCGCTGACAGGGTCACTGTCCACTACACCAATCGGTCGTCGGTATTTATTACTTATTTATTAAAAATTATTTATCAAACAATAAAAAGGCCTACATATATTATGACGGGCAAGTATGAAATTATACTGCGCGCGGCCCGACACGCACTTGGCCGGTTTAATTTGTTTTTGTATCGAGTCGTTGCGTTAATAATAAATTGTTCTTATTCTTATATTCCTTCTAAACTGGCGGTTATTGTTACGACGCTGTTTTTCGCTGAATTACTTGGGGCTCTTCTCAATAACTAAGTTAGAAAGTAATCCATATTTTGATAATCAATTTCACACATCCCTCGCTCTTTAAGGTTGTACCTACCGCACGAGATAGCAAACTCGCAATGTCTGTAATTTTTTCACCATTCTCGAAATATCTGCCCAATTATTTAAAAATTGACACGATCAACTGTATTTATGTTATCTTTTACATCATATTTAATCATTTTAACACTTTGATTGCACCTACTTTTAATTTCCATTTAGATGTTTCGTGGAAAATGGAAAAATGTCTCATAAATTACAGAAATTGCGACGTTTTCAGCCCTTAGCGTCGATATAGCCGTAATGTTTTATTCATATGAAATTTATTTATTTAAAAACGGTAACAAATAAAGAGATGGAATTTAAATATAAACTAGAACAAATGTAAAAAATTGGCGCCGCGAGGCAAGGTACCCAAAACGCTGGCGGCGTTTCCTCGTTGTATGCAGATATTTATGTAAACATGAAACCAATATTATTCATATTGGTTTCATGTTTACATCTGTCACAATTAGAGTTATACGCTATTGAAATTCCAAAATATTAGGAAGTAACCCTGATCTCGCTTTAGTGTCCGTCTGTCGGTCTGATCATCTGTCCAAATCTACGCCTTTCTATCTGTTCATTAATCCGCAGCACCTATGCTTATCTCAAAAACTACATAAACTGCATCCGTGACTTAATGTAAACAACACGGATTTACGAATCGTTACGATTCCTAGTGGTGTAGATGTTCAGTACTCGGTTTGGTTAGTAGTAGAGCATTTATATATATCCGCCTGGCTAGCTACGTCTGCCACCAAGCAAGAATGTTAGCATTATTGTATTCCAACTGTTTAAGATAAGATAGCCACTCCCCCAAACAAATTGGGTTCCAGGATCTGGGTCAGCACAAATGATTCCTGCCAAGGGTGCCAATGAATTTCCGTTTCCGTTATAAAGCAACAATTTGCATTTTCTCAGGTTGTGTTTCACATGTTTTACATGTATTTTCACAAAAATATTGATACATTTAAATATATATTTAACTAAAGACAAAGTACAGGACGATTTTCCTCCAAACACTCAAAAGGCTTCTCGGTTAAAATCTTTTAGTTCCGGTTTTCATATTTTTCCTTATTTAAAATATTTCATCCAATAATAATGAAGTGAAAATTTACGACTTCGGGGACCAGAAAATAATATTGCTTTACGTTGACGTTTATCAAAACAAACGCATTTATTCAAAATTAAGTACATTTCACAGCTGAATTGTAGCTACTTTTCTGTTACTGCAAAAATACCTATTTCTACTGATAGGTTAAAAATACCGGCGGACACAGTACCGGCGTTATGGGAGGGGCGGTAGACCTAAAAGAGCCTGTTTCCCGTTGAAGTAGGCAGAGACTAATTGATTTCAACTTGCAACGATCCTTACATACTACATTTGCTTTTTCCAGTCTCATCAAATGGTTCATACACTCTCGTCGGATAGTGGTTGACCGCACCTGACCTTTTGTGAGTACGTCAGTCACTTGATTGACGTACGTCCTTCTTGATCGACCTTTACCCACTCTTCCATTCACGCTTTCGTTATTCGCCTTTCACTCATTCGTTCCATATGCCCAAACATCTTAACATACCTTTATCTATCTTACTCATTACGTCATCTTACACGCCACCCCTTTCTCTAGTCACACAATTATTCCATCTATCATTCAAAGTCACTACACACATACTACGCAGTGAACGCATTTCTACTGCGTTGAATCTCTTCTCATGCTTCTTCTACCATACCCAACATTTAGCTTAAGAGCGCTTTAATTCATATTCTGTCTTGCTTACATCCAGATTAATAAGTATAACGCGATAGTCACTAAGTTTATTTGTTACTAATTTCTGAACCGATGGTATTGTTGGTGATTTTAAGTAAATAAGCTAGTTTTCATCCACAAAAAACCGGCGAACACGCCGTTGGTGCAAGCTAATATACCTCTATTAAAATTAACGAAAACCCGCAAGGAACTAAACAACTGTGATAAAGTGAAATATCTTCGAAACGGCTAAACCGATTTTCATCTAGTATGGTTAAAAAAATCCCCTGGTTTAATTCAATACAAATACTCTTTATTACACAAAATAATCAAAAATAATCTTTGGCACATCGCTCCAGCTATCAACGGAAGTCAAATACCTCGGTATGGTGCTTGACAGTAAGTTGAACTGGAACAAACATCTAGAAAGTAAAATCATCAAGGCCTGTATCACGTTTTACCAATGCCGCAGGATGATAGGCAGGACTTGGGGCCTCAGCCCCAAGGTCATCCTGTGGCTATATAAAACCGTCATACGCCCGATCATCTGCTACGGATCGGTGGTTTGGTGGACAAAAACAACCCAATCCACAGCCGCAAGCAAACTTCAAAGCTCCCAGAGATTGGCTTGTGTAGCTGTCACCGGGTGCATGCGGACTACACCCACCGCGGCCCTGGAGATTATGCTAGACCTGCCTCCGCTCCACCTGTTTATCCAACAAGAAGCGGCCATTTCAGCGGTGCGCTTAAAAACCCTGAAACTCTGGAAAGACAGCGGGTGCTATCACGCTAGCATTCTTAACGATGTGGTCAAGGAGCAACCGCTCATAGAGGCTAGCAATGATAGGATCCCAAAGCAATTTATATTCGATAAGAAATACAGAATACATCTTAAAGAGCCTCCAGGTGGAGACTGGAGTTTCAAGGAGCTCATGATCTTCACGGATGTCTCTAAAACGAGGGACGGCACTGGCTCTGGGACTTTCTCAGAGGACCTACAAATCAACATCTCATCGCCTCTTGGTGCCCACAATACAGTTTTCCAGGCCGAGTGTATGGGCATCACACAAGCAGCGAAAGCGATCGCCAACAGACAGGTGCAGAATTACTCCATTCGAATCCTATCTGACAGCATGGCGGTCTTACAAGCCCTGAACTGCAATAGCATAACTTCTGGGCTCATCTTAGAGTGTCACCAATCTCTGATGGAGGTGTGCTCGCACAATGACATAACTCTTCAGTGGATTAAGGGACACAGTGGATCAAGGGGCAACGACGCTGCGGATGAGCTGGCGAGAAGGGGATCTGCAATGATGGTCCCACTGCCGTTTTGCCAAATCAAATCATGGCTTCATCAGCGAAGTACATCGCTACACAACAATGACTGGACCACAAGGGTAGACTACAGGCAAACCAGAGCGGCAATCCCAGCTCGGAGTGTGTGCCTTACTCGACAACTTATGCGCCTCTCCAAGACGCAGCTGTGTTTGGTCACGGGTACACTAACAGGTCACGATCATTACAACAAACATCTGTTTCATATAGGTGTTACAGACAGCCCCCTGTGCAGAGCGTGCATGGAGGCCGAAGAATCAGCCGCCCACGTGCTCTTGGAGTGCGAGGAGGTGGCCTTACATCGAGCCACCCACCTTGGAAGACCGGAGTCCCTCCCCGAAGCCTGTGGCAACATCCCAAAGTTGCTCGGTTTCCTCCAAGAACTTGGGTGGCAGTATTAGGTATTCCCCCGTACGCAAAATAGGCGCATCCAGACGTCGAGTTGCGGAAACCGGCCGGTCAACGAATACGAATATGAATACACAAAATAATTTACAATAATTAATTGTTAAATATACGAAACATAACGCATTGAAATTGGACCACGCATTAGTATGATACACCAACACCCGTAGCATGATAGGCGCGATAAATGTTTATGTCGCGTAATAATATTTGTCTTGATCATTCCCTTGGACGAAATATACAACTATCCCACTAACACTCCTCCGTCGCTCGCGGCAAACGATGTCATGCTACAGGGCCTCGATAAAGACTTGTAGGTCATCTTCGTCGGGGCTTAATGACGTTCACTGTCTTTACACTTTTTTACAGTGTAGGTATATTTTGTGGTCAATATGGTGATGATCACGATATTTTTTTTGGCGTCCTTTTTGCGTAATAACAATATTACGCAAAGGGAAAACAAAGAAATACAAATGTCCTACCGTTTTTCTTTATTTTTCCCTTACCTCTGTCTCACCCCATGAAAGATTGATAGGAAGAGATCTCTCTTAAAATAGGTTCCCTTTTGTAGCATCTTAAATAACTAAAGATTTAAATAGTCAGTACCTTCATAATAAATTCTGTATCGTACTATAAAAATTTAAAAAGCTTACTTAGAACGAAAGATATCAAATTTTTTTCCACCTATACAGGGCGTCCCACGGCTATGCCACATGGAGGGAAAGTACCTTGAATTTTGTAGATGGAACATTTTACTGAAAGAAGACATTATTTTAATTTAAAAAACAATTTAAACTGCATTCATAGATTTTTAAATAAGTACATGGTTGAAACGGGAATCGAACCATTTATTTATAAAAAAAAATTACCATGTAACTTTATCATACCGATCGAAAGGCTTCATCATAAGGATTATTTTTTGCTAAATAACATATTGTCAGAAATAAAAGGAAGACCATGAATTTTAACATTAGATGTTCAATTTTGTTCAGAAAAATGAAAAGCTGACATTGCCGTAAGGACATACAACTGACATTATCATTACTAATACTAATTACCCACTCGAGAAGTATGCATCATTTCCCTATTATAATTTAAGTTCATGATAAAATGATAAAGAGATACGTAATTAGTAAGTAGGACTATCTCAATGAACATTTTCTTTCCTGGATCGGGACAAATGGACGAAAAAATGGCCGCCGAGATCCCCAGATCTAACCCCGTTAGATTTTTTTATGGGGTTATGTAAAAAATTTACTTTACAAGAACCAGTGTCAAAGTGTCCACGAGCTACAAACTGAACTTCGACGTATTATTCTAAATATCCACCACAACATGATCAAAAAATCGACAGGGAGCGAAATAATCAAAAGAGTGCGACTTTGTATTGAACAGGATGGGACTCATTTTGAGCATTTGATAAATTTGATTAATTTTGTATTAAAAATGTTAAAATTCATGGTCTTCCTTTTATTTCTGACACTATGTTATTTAGCAAAAAATTATCCTTATGATGAAGCCTTTCGATCGGTATGATAAAGTTACATGGTAATTTTTTTTTTATAAATAAAGGGTTCGATTCCCGGTTCAACCATGTACTTATTTAAAAATCTATGAATGCAGTTTAAATTGTTTTTTAAATTAAAATAATGTCTTCTTTCAGTAAAATGTTCCATCTACAAAATTCAAGGTACTTTCCCTCCATGTGGCATAGCCGTGGGACGCCCTGTATAGGCTAAGGCAGGTGCTAAGTGCCGTGGTACGCCAAAACCGCCACTACTACGCCAATTTGTGCTCTCTACGTAGTTTAAAATAGTTTCAATTGTTACAGAATGCCATCAATTTTGATATGCGCGAGCTACGTCGCTTTTATATTTTGTTGAGCTGGCAGCTACACACGGTTTGATATTTTGATGAGCCAGATTTTTGGTTTTATTAATGCCTCGTCACACTTTTGTGAGTCCGACAATCGGGTTGAATTTTTCACCGACTTTTATCATTGAGCGTATGTTTATATGCAAATTGTCCGTTCCTTTGGTGCATCCTGTAGCCTGAACAGCGACGTAGTACTTGGTATCGTTAAATTCGTCTTGATCCCCAGAGTGTCATAGGATACATTTTTTTGGAAAAAAATGCAACATGGCGTCCGCAAAATACAAAATATGCTATCGGGTTTTTTGGCTTTTATTACCGACTACTTAAAATTGTTATTGACCGACTTCTTGTGGAACGTGTGCGTTTCAATTTGCAATTGTAGGTTTTATTTTGTGCCGAAAAAAAATCGGTGTTGGAGGTGGGAGACATCTTCCCGTCCTAATAAACGTAACGCTTGTGGTGCTGTTAATTGTAATGTTTTGTAAAATTTATATTTTCCTTTCGTGTATTTGTACTGTATTGTATAGCAGTAGGTCCGGTTGTTTGCAATTGAAAAGTGTGAAAGACGTCTACTAACTCGTAATTTATTTGACTAAGCAGGCACTATAGATTAATAATGGCTTCCGACATAGATTTGTAACGCTGGGGTTTAAGAGGTTGGACGACTTGGCAAAGAACAAACTAAGTCTGTTGTCAGAGATATGATAGCCAGTCCCCCACATGTATTGGGGTTTCCGGGTCCGTACGCTTCCACCTTCGTGCTCATCTTCATTTAACATCAGGTTTGATTAAGGTCAAGTACGAACCCGTCGTGCATAAAAAAAAATTCGCCACTCCATTATACGGCCACCTCTCTAACTATAGCTTCATCTAGCAGAACTAGCATAGATCATCGATTGTGCTGGTAATAATGTTTAGAGTATTTCCAATTTACCAAACAAACAAACAAGGAAAATTGATTGAGTGATGTCCTAGACTGGGACGAAAAATCATGTCGAATCCCAAGAGGCCCGTTGAAAAATCCTCTTGTTTCGTGCGAGTCCCTGCCCAATCATTGTGACACGGCAATCACATGAAAACACCCAACAAGAGGTTGGAATAAACGAGAGTAAAGGGCAAATATTATTTTTGTTGGTGTAATTTGCCCATTCTATTCTATTTTATTTAACATATTACCATAGCGAATAGATTGTGTCGCGAATTGGCGCTGTATCAAAGACCAAACATTGAAAGCAAACGCAGGCTTGATTTATCCTATCTATTTTGTATGCTTTGTCAGGAATTGTAAAACGCAGAACGTGCTTGTTTGCTTGTAAACGCTTTATTGTACAAAAAAAATTAAATACAAAACAAATAAATTTACTTAAAACTTTGCACAAAGGCGGACTTATCCCACGGCGGGATTCCGGGGAACCATAATCGTCATTAAGGAACAGTAGTTGGACGTTCAAACTTACCTAACTTAGCTATATACAATAGGTAGTGTTTGTGTGATATTAAAATCTGGAACTGCTAATCCGATTCTGAATTTTTTTTTTTATTCACAACGGGTTAGTACTTGACCTCCATCACACCTGATGTTAAGTGAAGATAAGGCGAAGGTGGAAGCGTACTGACCCGGAAACCCCAACATATTTGGAGGACCGGCTATCTTATCTCTGACAACCGGAACACAACAATGCTATTAACATTTGTTTGGCGGCAGATTTAGATAAGATGGTGGTCGGACATTTAAAATGCCCTACCACCATTCTTTCACTAGCAGATAGCTACGAGAGGAAGGCTATTGACTGTATCTATATTTATTTTGAGATCCACGCGGACGAAGTCACGGGCGAAAAGCTAGTAATAAAATAAAAGAAATGAGCTGCTTGCTTGCTTGCTTGTGATACCATTATAAAAGACTTTTACTTTTTAACGATGGGTGTTATGTGCTTAACAGTTCGTCGTCCATGGGTACACATGTCCTTGGATGACACTTAAAACTCATGAGTAAATTTTAATAACGTAAAACTAAACAAAAGTCACATAAAAAAATTCAAGAGCTATCACGATGTAACCTCCGGCACTTTAACACTCCCCTCATCTGAGAGGCGATGGAGTGGAACAGAGGGTCAAAAGTTTTTGCGCAGCAATTTAGTAGAAAACCAGAGATACTCTTGGCGATGAAGACTTCTGGGACGGATTGTAATTGTACGACTGTTACGCTCCATAATTTGAGAGGAGTCCAGAGGCATTGGGGTTTTATTCCTAAAAAATGGTAAACCCCTACTTAAACATTTTCGCTTCTGAGCCACATGTATAAGCTGACCTCGTTATCATTAAACGAGCAAGACGTTTCCCGATGGCTCACGAGAAAATTTGACAATTTCCAGCCTCTAGAGCAGGCCGTATTACTGTAGACTTATTTAAAAAGAGCAACCCCGGAGTTTCTTGCTTGTTCTTCTGTGGGGAGACTGCCTAGTGAATGAGCGATAACTGTATGTCATGACGATTTCAAATGTTATTCTTATAACTTACGAAATAAAAACATTTTTGATTTGATTTTGATTTGATTTGATTCGTGTTCTAGAAGGATATGGTACCATAGAACACATAACACAATGCGGCTGATTAGGCAGAAGACTGAAAATCTAATCAACCCTTGTGTCTTATAATAAATGTTTGCAAATAAATGTATTCTATTCTATTGTTATACTTGTGGACTATGAGAAAGCCTTTAGCTTCATCAAAATCTAGGCTCTTCCAAAATGCCGACAACGATGCCCAGTGGACTGGCAGCAAATTGAACTGTAGAGATTTCTGTTTAATACACATATATACAAAAAAAACATACAGAATCAGCAAACTATCGCGTATCCAGTCAATCATAAAAAAAAAACTAGAACCATCCAATTGCGTAGAGGATCATTGGGGAACTTACTGGGCA
Source organism: Oegoconia quadripuncta (assembly GCA_949316235.1). Classification (NCBI taxonomy): domain Eukaryota; kingdom Metazoa; phylum Arthropoda; class Insecta; order Lepidoptera; family Autostichidae; genus Oegoconia; species Oegoconia quadripuncta. The sequence continues at coordinate 21,804,289 of OX438746.1, forward strand.
GGAAAATATATCATCATCATATCAGCAGCAGGACGTCTACTGCTATTTGTTACTCATTGTAACTAAATAATTTTGTTATTTCTATTCATATTTTTTAAATTGGGGGTACACATATTTCAATAACTTAATCTAATAACTATTTAAATATTTAAAAACCAAAAAATCGATAGGCTATTTTGAATTTTGCAGGCGCCATTTGGAATTTTTACCTTAAAATGTATCCTATGACACTCACATACAGCATAGAAATCTACATACACTCGTTAAACATTACCCTCCTTTTTGGGGCTGTCGGGTAATAATTAATAATATAAATTGAAATTATTGAAAATCCTCACGGATTTAAACCTAACTATATTGAATGATATTATATATTTTTTTATGCACCACGGGTAAGCACTTGACCTCAATCACACCTGATGTTAAGTTAAAATGAGGCCGAAGGTGGAAGCATACTGACCTGGAAACTCCATCTTTAACAATGCCATTAACATTGCTGTTTGGCGACAAACTTTAGATAAGATGGTGGTAGCTAGCTAGGCGGATATTTTAAAATGTCCTATCAGCAACGAAACCGACGACTAAACATGTACCCCGCTGGGGATCGAACCCGCATTTTCACATTCGATATCCATTAAACATGGGTAAGAACCTTTCTCCTGTTATTGACCAATAAGAGTAAACTTTTAATTTAGTTCAATCTATAATCTTGTACATTAAAAAAATCTGCACTCAACGCATTATTACGACATATCCGGATGAAGACTGGGCACACAGACACAAAACACCGTATTTATTATGAAAATGCAAGATTGTTAAATAGCATACAAAGCAACTTTATTCTTCTGCTCCACATACTATCCAATCGTATGGCGCCAACACTTACAAATTGCTGTAATTGACCAATAGGAGTAAACTTTTAATGGGGCAAATGTAAAGCTGGCACATCCGATTGTTACTGCTACGTATATCCGGTGGAAGCATTGCATATGAATGTTTATCGGCTCAATACTACCAGTGCCCACAGTAAATAAAAATTTACTGAGCTTTTCTGTTTGCGAGTAGGCTAGTAGTTTTATTCATGTCAATAAAGTGACCAATTTCAGACATCCTTTCATATCGTTTATTTAAAGCCCTCGCCATTAATCGGACTACAGTTTACTGTTTTCCATGCAGGTGTGATCAGAAATAATGACATAGTTACATGACTGTACAGTCATAATACGTATGTACATAATATCATGATCCTCATCCCAAATGGGGTGGTAAGAGACATCCCAAACATTAGCGTTTGGGTGTTATAACATTAAAAGATTAATGCTTGAAACAACATCCACGTTTCACCTTTAGAAATATACGGAAATACACACGTGACAGAGGATGAGCTCGTTAAAACGTGCAAATCTATACATGTTTTTTTTGTGGGTAGTCGCTTAGTCCCGCGGCAACAGACGGGTTTATTCTGTTCTTTTAACGTGCCGAAACTACACGGCACTAATACAAATAAACTATTTCTAACCACTATAATAGTATCATACATTATGCGGGTGATGGTACAGGCCTGAACAAAACCGGAAAATTGAATATTATCAGCGGAAGCACTCGCCCCGCATTCGCAGTGACTATTCGTTTTAGCAACCTCTGGTCCGGTCACTCCTTGGATGGGTGACCACTAGTGGCATAAATTGTTCCTTGCATGGGTGGGTAGATTAAACAGTCAGTGCCAGTTCTTTTTATTTAAAGGCAGTTGATCGGTAGATAACACTGATTATCAGATGATCTGACACCACAATTTCACAAGTGAGAGGAGGCTCTGCCCCGGCCGTTGGCAAGTAAAGCCGTTGAGGTGAATTTAATAAAAATGAGAATTTTTAGGGCAGAATGTATGCCACATAAAATAGTCAATATAAGTATACTTATATTGACATGGATCTGTCTATGTGCTGTAGATACTGAAGGCCAACAAATTATGATACAAATTAATATAGATACCTTGACCCAAATTAGATCCTGTTAAAGGTTTCACCTGAAATGGAACCCATGACCTACTTAACATCTATTTAAACATATACCGTTGATATAGACGGAAGTATACCTTAAGCAAAAGGAATATGGACAATATTATTATACCATACTCTTATCAAGCCATTACCTACTCATATCTATTGTTCATTTCATCGATGAAATTGCTATAAGATACAAATTGTTCGCTTGTTGGGTATGCAATTAATTTGTAGTTGACTAGCTTTTCGCCCGCAGCTTTGCTTATGTGATATTATTTTATTGTGGACTCTTCCTCTGTGGTGCTGAGTCGATATAACATTCCTACAAGCTTCCCTTTAGAAATTGGTCAATATTGATAAACTATATTTTTAGTAAAAGTAAAAGGTATTTTATTCATCCAACATACCTGTGTTCATTGGTTTTGATTTTAACTTAATGCCTAACAATACTCATTACCGGATTCCTTTCCCAATACAACTAATACTAAGCATCCAGCTCCTTCAGTCCCTAAACCGAACACATTGCTTTTGACCGCTTTTTTTTTAAATTGACCGCTTTTTTTTAATATTGTCCCGTACTTTCTGTTTAAAAAAAAATGATTAAGTGAGGCTTGCCTTTGCCACTACTGGTCTCTTGTCTTATTCGAAGTAGCGTATCTCCGTCTTCAGGTACCAGGTTAACTCTTTGTCAATAATACTGTCGGTTTAGAGATTTATTTGCGAAAAGGTAATAAAAATTTATTTTAAAGTAGCTATGTCCTACTTCAAATCCCAGCTTGTAACCGGTTTTGAAAATATCGGTAAATAAAGGTTTGTTTGTTTGTAAACGCTTTATTGTACAAAAAGGCAATACATTATTTTTGCATTGATATAGAATTTGAGTACAACGGCGGACTTATCTCATTGAGGGTTTTCTTCCAATTATACCGATTTTAGATAAGGTTTCGTTCGGAGCGCATCCGAAATGAGAGCGCTACCTAAAACTTTAATCATTATCATCTCAGCCCGTAAACACCCCACTGCAGGGATGTAGGCCGTCCCTCGTATGAGGGAGTATGGACCATAGTCCACCACGCTGGCTCAATGCGCGTTAGGGAAACTTCACATGCCTTAAAAATTTTATTTCTCAGGCATGCAGTTTCCTCATGATGTGTTCCTTCACCGTTTATGAGCAGTCGGATAAATAATAATAATAATTAATATCTTTGCATACACACACAGCGCCTCTAGTTCCACACTAAGCAACTAGACTTGTATTATGGATGCCAGTTGGTTGATAAACTAAACCAATACATTTTTTTTAATAAATACATATATCTATAAATGAAAAACATCCTTAACTCGGCAACACATGTCTGTATTCGTCATACAAATATATGCCCCTAGCGGGATTCGAACCCGCGACCTTTTGGGTGTAGCAGTCAGAGTTTCTAACCACTACACCAAACAGGTCGTAAATGCACTTAAGTAATTAAATTAAATTTAAAAACTCATTGGGCTTGCCTGGGAATCGAACCTGGACCTCCCAAATTGATAGACCGCGTCTTAACCACTGAGCCACCGATACTACATAATAAACCTTAATAAACCGGTTTAGTCTAGATAGTGCACGCGTCGGCGTTGTTTGAAGTTTGTAGTGATAGAGACGGCGTTGGCGATAAGAGCGAAAAGAAAACCACTAAAAACCGCATACTTGATTCAAAACCTATGTGGTTTCGGTCCTTAAGAAAACCGTTTTTTTAAGGTTAATTCTACCTAAATTAAAAAAAAAACGATTTTTTAAGGTTAAGATCTACATTAACTTTAAAAAAAAAACGTTTTAATTTTAAGGTTAAGCTCTACCTTAATTTAAAAACAACGGTGTTTTACTTTACGCCGATTTAGGTTTAAAAGTAAACCGATAAACAAACCCTGGGTCCCAGGCTATCTCTGTGCCAAACAATACGATTGGTTCAGACATGTCACATTTAATATTAGTGAGGCTCAAGTGTACGAACTTGAGCCTCACTAATATTAAATGTGACATGTCTGAACCAATCGTATTGTTAACACTTAATTAATTGTGTATTACTAAATAAATTACTTTGATCTACTGATTGAGTCTAACAAAAACTGGTTTCAATATCACAGCATTGTGATTCAGTATGTGATTAAAAATTTTAAAGTCTCGTTAGTGATCGATTGTGAAATCAGAAAACGGGAAAAGTTACATCCGTTATTCTACTAAGCTATTGACTTAGCTTTTGGTATACCTAGTCCCAACAAATATTATAAATACGAAAGTTTGTGTGTGTGTATGTATGTATGTTTGTTACCTCTTCACGCCTAAACGGCTTCACGAATTTGGATGAAATATGATCGGTAGATAGATTAGGACCTGGACTAACATATAGGATTTTTTTTGATGAACCCATTTTGATGAGATCATCCAAGCGGACGAAATCACTGGCAGAAAGCTAGTTGTAGATATTTCTTAGTGTGTAGGTATTTTTGCTGTAATTTGTATTTATAATCTACTGTTCTCTAACTAACCCTATAGGGTTAGTTAGAGAACCAGTTTTTTCCAGGCAACCATATATGGTTGCCTGGAAAAAATCCATCTATGGGATAAGTCTGCCATTATACTCTAACTCTGTGCCTATATAAAATTTATGTATTATGTGTAATAAAGTGTTTACAAACAAACAAACATCCGTGATGCTAGTACACACTCACTCAGCTTATTTAGATATCTTTCTGAGAGAAAATCCAAACTTGAAAATCTATTTGTACGGATAGAATATATGGATTTCTATGCAAAAACGCAAATGGAGAACAAAAAGTCCGTCGTCTGCGCTGCGCCTTTTCACGACGTCATCTAAATAACCTTATTGATTTTAAATAACCACTTATGAGACTTGAAAGTTCGGAGACACTAATTAGGACAGTTTTTTGGGATTAAAATAATCGTCCGTCTTTGCATATGAGAAATGAGGATTCCAGCAACACGCCAGTGCAATGCCACCGAATTTATCCTTTGGGCACTACTTGGCACTATTTGAGCACATGTCCTTGGACCTTGGACATATACACAACAGCGCAATTTAGTTTATTATTATTATATTATATCTTTGCACATACACACAGTGCCATCTAGGTCCACACTAAGCAACTAGGCTTGTATTATGGATACCAGATGATTGATATACTACACACATACATTTTTTGGTAAATGAATATCTTTGGACATACACACAGCGCCATCTAGTTCCACACTAAGCAACTAGGCTTGTATTATAGATACCAGATGGTTGATAAACTACACAAATACATTTTTTTTTCTAAATAAATACACATATAAATGAAAAACATCCATAACATACAAAGTCCGTATTCGTCATACAAACATATTTTTGACACTATCAAAATAACTGAATTCTACCGTGTGCATTCTGGCATCACGGACATGAGAAGTTCTGTCAATATTGGTGGCAGAGTTTGTAACTAGGACATATCAACTTGATTTATCCCTCACCGGGGTTTAAATTAAACAACTTCAGGTTTACGAGACGGAGGCTGAGTGTTCGATTCCCAGCTGGACACCTGTTTAGCATTCGGAGTATTCGGTTACGTTGGTGATGAACATGATTAAATGTCCACCTGGCTAGCTAACCATCTCATCTAAGTTTTTCATCAAGCAACAATCTTGATAGTTGTGCTGAGAAAGCCAATCCTATAAATAATTTGGGGGTTCAGCCTCATCTTTACTTAGGGTGGTACGATTCAAGCCAAACGCTGAGTCGTTGTAATAAAGTGAGCTGGAAAATATTTAAAAAGACAGTCTGCACAATCATGAGCGATGGGCTGGCTAATGGGTCACTTCGCGCATACGGGTATATACTGAAAATTAAAAATTGAGTTCTCGCACTCAATGTCAAATTTCAAACTTCAAGCATTTATTTCAATGTAAGTTGAATGAATGTGTTTGTTTGTGAATGTAAATTGAAATCTACTGTAAATAATAAAAGGGGTAATTGTATTTATCTATCAGTCAGTATGTCATCGCTTCGGAAAGGGAAGTCATCTGTGGTAAAAAAAGCGGCGCAAGAATTTTTGGGAGCTGGTCGAAGTGCACCAAGCGTGTTTGTTATTCAGATAGTAAATAATTTTGTAATAAGCTTTTTTTGCCAATTTTGTTTTCACATGATCTTTAATTTTTGCTCAGTTAAATTAATGATATATAGGTACCGCTCAAGTTTTGTCCCGATGCCTGTAGTCGATGCTGGCAGTTGCCAGTCGGCAAGCAAGAAAGGTGGTCTTTTAGACTTGCTCTCAACAGTAACATCATGTTACCTCAAACTTATCAACAATCTGCGAGACCTATTGCCATCTCTTAATATTAGTAAGCAGTAGGTTTACTCCGTGGATACGGTTTTTACAATTTGAAATATGATTATATTATCATCTAGATCTAGTATTTATATCAATATCAAAACATTCTTGAGCCATGACTATTTTTATTTTTTTACAATTCAGTCTTTCAACGCCAACGCGGTCACCTGATGACCGCAAGCAATTGATTTTCAATTGTGTCTGCGTCGCGGCAGTTAACGTGTTACTAAAACTAACCTATAAAATTAATAAATATTTGCTCAATTTTTAATCGATTATTAATGAAGTTCAATCCTCACTTGACCGATTTTTTATCACGCTTTTTTACATCCATTGACAGCTCATGTTACCTAATTTTATTGGTCGTGTGTTTAGTTGATCGTTAAACACGGTCTGACGTGAGATGTGAAACTGATAAGATTTAATTCGAGATATTCATAGGTTAGCAACAATACGCCTTTCTGAGGCCTTAGGGTAACAACAAACCTGTGACTGGTGTATTTCAGTTTGAAAGCGTAGACCTTATTTCTAGGATCCGATTAAAGTCTGGATTAAACCAGATGCAGTGCAGCTAAGCGCATTGGAGTATATGAAATATAATGATAAATGATACCAAATTGCCACTCAGCCAGTCAGCGACTGCATATCAGGGGGCTGCGGATTTCGGAATTAGACCGAAAAGCTTTCCGTGATGTAATTCGCCTTGATTAGCTTCCTATACAGCAGGGGTCATGGCTCGGCGGTTAAGACGCGGTCACCCAATTTGAGTGATCCGGGTTCGATTCCCAGGCAGGCCATGTACCAATGAGTAGTTAAATTTAATTAATTACTTATGTGCATTGTGTGTGGCTGAGTTATGGATGTTTTTCATTTATTTACAAAAAAATGTATTTATATAGTTTATCAACCATCTATCCATAATACAAGCCTAGTTGCTTAGTGTGGAACTAGAGGCGCTGTGTGTGTGTGCAAAAATATTAATTATTATTATTATTTATCCGACTGCTCTTAAACGGTGAAGGAAAACATCTGGAAACCTACATGCCTGAGAAATAAAAATTCAAGGGCATGTGAAGTCCCATACATACTACCCAGGCATATTCCCTCATTATACGAGGGAAGGCCTATATCTCTACAGTGGGATATTTACGGGCTGATGATGATAACAGCAGGTGGTCTGTGACCGCTTTTCTCCACACAGTTAGTAGCGACCTGCACGGGCATAATGAGAGGCAGTAAGAGGAACCACGAAATGGGTGTCGAACTCAAGGCACCTGAGACAGTTTACAACATTTGCCAACAGCGTCATTAAAATATTTGCAAATCGTAACCTTCTTCCCAGTGCAAACCCCCTGTCGCAGTACAATGATGACAGATTCTGAAATAAAAGATGAATTTTAGAAATGATAGATTTTTAAAGTGGCCCACGGTATAAACATAATATTTTGTTCGATTTAAAACCTAAGTGGCTGCATAATGGACTCGACTTGCAGTCTGTAGTAATATTAAACTCCAAAATTATGTACTCCTTACTCACCATTTATTATTACTAAAAGTCGTAGATATATATTTAGTAAAGTTCTTAATATAGATTTTGTTGTCGACTGCAGATAGATACACGAAATACTTCGTTCTCACATACCAACACCAAACTTTATCTTAACACCTCGAACCGCATACGTAGATCAACGATCTGCATTATTCAAAACATCCACCAGTGTACTTGTTATCTTTGCATCGGAAACTTTGCTTTACTCAACTGAAAGTTGAGAAAATAATATAAGTTTTAGTTGGATTCGATGACGACCTACGAATACTGTAGCGCAGGGATTATACGCTGTCGTGTGCACGAGGCTTTGTGGAACTATCGTTAAGCCAGCGAGAATAAACAAAGATGTGACTTTGTTGCTATGTGTTGCTACAACTGCAATCCAACTTTGTAACTGCGGGTTCTCTTAATACAGTGCAGTGATGTTTTACTTTAATTAAATCTATTTCACCTAATTATTAATGGAACTTATGGCAGTCAAATTTAGTCTCTGACTATAGACCTCATAAGGAAGCCTTCACTCAACGAGTTCTAGAGAAGGTCTTGCTCCGTGTTTGAGAGAAATCTGCAGAAGAACGTAGTTGCCGACATATCCCAGCGGATTAGTAAATTGATCTGGCAGTGGGCTGGGCGTATAATGATGGTCATTGGAGAATAATAGTACTAGAGTGGAGGCTGCGCACCGACAAGCACAGAGTATGTCATCCCAAAAAATCGGATCGCCAAACCAATTATCCAGCGAGGCGAAAAGGGCAAATCCTTCCATGGAATGTGATGAAAATCGCGTCAGGAAGATGTTTATGTCCGACAGTTGACTATCGTAGATCCTTGAAATATTGTGAGTAACATTGAAAAAATTATCAGTATATTTCTCCAAATTAAAATTTGTTCGTTCAACACACCACACTCTCCGTGTTAACATGGCAATAATCGTGAATTAAGCGCCATTGTCCACCAAAACACGAAATAAGCATTAATAGAACTGGCAGTATATCAATCAGTACCAAGTCAAATGGGCACGAACAATTGATTATGCCTTATTATATGAAACATTAGAAATAATCATACGTTAAAGGCAGCTCTTAACCTCTAACGAAGGTCTGCTTGAACTATATATTGAGATACATTCATTATATAGCAATAACGACTTAATATCGATTGATTAGGTGTCACAGTAGTATATTATCACTCCATCGGTTTAACTGAATGATTTATAACAGTGAATTATAATATAGCACTTGAAATTTATATCATGACAGTCTAGTAATAATAAAAATAAAGTCAGAAATTGTAAAGTTTTCACGTGATATTTTATTCCAAGGAAATATATATTTTGAGTATTGACTACACAAATCCACCAATCCACACTGCCTCTCTGTGACAATGCATTTGCTACTGTTGAACATGCTAGTAGAAAACTCCTGGACCTGAATCCAGGACTTTTCTAGGAAACAATTTTTTTCCCACCAATCAGCACTGACCCCGCGTGGTGAATTATGGCCCATAGTATATCCTAGTAAGTGGTGGTGGTGCCCAACAGTGGGAACGTCAAATTGTTTATACGTATGATATGATTGTATTTTTTACTTATTTTCCAATCGATAAGGTAAAGAAGGTTGTACAAACAGACTCGAGGTCCTAAGGCCCTCTTTGTTCATGCAACTCTCCTTTTCAACTTAAAGCTAATGTATCACCTTTTCCCTCATAAATTTGAAGAATAACACCAATATAATATCGCCATCCGGGCCTGTCTCGATTATTATCTCACCCTCTGGAACTTTGGCTCATAAATTAAGTCACTTTTTGCTTGCCGGCACAAAATCGTGCATTGTTAGGCTGGGCCCCAATATTTAGTGGAATAGTTTCGCAACTGGCTGCCATAGCTGTATGCCAGGTAACTGTCCGATAAAGGTATCTACACATTTAATTGCTTTTGGACCACATTATCCTGTTGACTATGAATTAGTCAAATGAACAGCTGCTGATTTGATTGAAGTATAGTTTATTGATTACAAAATTTGCATTTTCACGACTAATATTAGGTATTTAGACTTAGTTTTAAAAGGTAGTATTTTAGATACTCCACCTAAAAACTATTATAGTTGTAATGACCGGCAGCGGTTGAAATCACACATTGCGGGTTCGAATTCCACTAGGGGTAAATATTTGTATGATGAATACGCACATCTTTATAATGTAAATATTGATGTACCTATTTTTATCCGTTATCCATAAAATAGGTTTTACCTAATTTGGAACTAGTTATGATATAAATTTCTGAACATTAATTTATAAATCTAAGCTAGTAAAGCCTTCGTCCCGTGGGAAAACTGTACCGCAGACTCGACCTCATCTTTTTTGAAAGTCGGTTAAAAAGTAGCCTACGTGTTTCTCTTGGTCCCAGGCTAGCTCTTTGCTAAATTTCAGCAGTTCAGGCATGAAAAACCGGATAAACAAACACATGATCGCATTTATAATATTAGTATAGATATGGATGTAATTATTTTTATGAATGGAAATAAAGAAAACGTGAAAGCGATTTCATGATCGGTATGCTATAACATAAATTGGAAATTTACGAAACCTCGAGGAACTAAATATAATAATATAATATAAATATTTCGGACACTTACATCATACATCTAGCCCCAAAATAAATAATGTTTGTGCTATGCATACTAGATAACGGATAAACATACATAAATATTTATATAAACAACCATGACTCGGTATCAACTAGATATACAACGCAACTTTGTTCAAAGTTAAATATCTTCGCAACGGATGAACCGATTATCATCAAACATAGCTAGTTTAAAAGTAAACTAAATACACAACTTACATACATACGAATTTCAAACTAAATAAAAGCTTGTATGTAAATGTAATAAAATTGCAAACTAACAAAAATTCGCACACAAACACGCATAACACCAGTCGTTGTTCATCGTGGGTTAATAACACACTACCGATGAAATTTATACAATGACCCTTTCATTTCTCAACTTCCAATGTCTATAAACCCTATCTGAAAAAAAGTAATAACGGATAGGTAAGTACATCAAAGGTGAATTTCCAATAAAGCCTTTTACTTAGTTTTATCTCGCGCTTATGAGGAACTTTGAAAGGGGGAAGGTACACTGAATTGAAGAAAACAAGGAAAAGGTGGCACCTCAGTGCAAATAAATTGAAATTCGTGTTTATAGAAATGAGAAAGTGTTATTGTTCAGTCGAATTTGGAATTTGGAAAAAACAAAATGGCACCTGAAATTTGTACACATAGTGTGGTTTCGGCAAGTATAGACTATAGAAACAACCCGTCACTTCGCGTAGTTGTAGTTGTAGGCGACTAAAGGGCTTTCCACCAAAAAATATCTACAGACTTGCACGTTGTTGGGGATGGGCTCACCCACTATCATGTGTGTATTTCTGTATATTTCGAAAGGTGAAATATGGATGTTGTTTTAAGTATTAAACTTTTAATGTTTTAAACAACAAAACGCTTATTTGGGATATCTCTGACCACTCCATTGGGATGAAGGTATATATGTACGCCGGTCTTACCTCACATTTTTTTTGTTAAATAATGAAATACGTAAAGATTATAAATATAACAGTAGTTATTCCTAATAATAGTTGACACCACCAAATTGTAAAAAGGCGTTATCTCCTGAACAAATCTCTTTGTGACTAACCCATTAAAAGAACCATACGTACTAATTGGCAAAGTGTCGTGACATGCTTCGGATACAAGATATCACTTTTCCGTTTATTATCCACTAGCTTTCGGATCGCGGCTACGCTCGCGTAAATATATCTTTTCACAAGCTTTTTTAGGATGAAAAGATTTCCTTTTATAACTCCCAGGCTACCTGTCTGCTAAATTTCAATATGATCGATGATCGATGAAACGGACCGACTTTCGCATTTAAATATTAGTACAGATTGTTCTAACTGTAGCAGAGCAAGACTGCTTTGTTTAAATGTCAAGTAAGTTTTGCAGAAGCACCTTTATAGCCAGGCTACTAATTGATTCCATCGAAAACATTAATCTAGAAAAGAGGCCAACTGGTAGGAGATAAGGAGGAAAAGAAAGAGCTGAAGTGGATGCAAAACGGGCTCGAAATGGTTCGGGTAAATATTACACGAGCGTAGTTTTTTTTTAGACTGCCGTGCGCTTCGTAAAGTGCGCCAAAGTAGTCCGTCTGCTTGTCCCAAGTCTTTGCATACGATCGGTTCAGTAGATTAATCGTATAATAATATCTCGTCTTATCTTATAGTAAATGTTTGAGTTTCCGGGTCACTGTCCTGGAAACTGACGCATCCACCTTCGTCCTCAACTTAACATCAGGTGTGATTGAGGTCAAGTGCTAACCTGTTGTGCATAAAAAAACTATGTCATTTTCTAGATACAAAACTACATTTCTACCAAATATCAAAACAATCGGTCCAGAGGTTTAGACTTGAATAGGTACCAGCAAACAGACAGATAGCCCTACGTATTTATAATATTAGTGTGGGTAATTGTGATGTGTTTAAAGCTAGCGAACGTGTCCCCACTAAGCTATATTTGTCGAGCGACAAGTGTTCCAGTATACATCGGTCGAAATCGCTCCACGTCACCACACGTCGCCCGATGTCTTGTCTCACATCAGTTTAGTCGAACCTATCAGACATGTCGGGCGAAGTCGGGCGGAGTCTGGTAACATCGCCCGATATCTCCGGTGATATATATACCTATCGCGCGACAAATATGGACTAGTCGGGGCGCGGCTTTAATATACATTCGTACTTGAAAATATTATTTATGAAATTTGTCATTGCCAATTGACTTACCAGTATCCCAAACCCAGAATTGAAGGAACCAACTAGGACAAAGTAAATACCCATAGCTGCCGCGGGGTTTAAGTAAAACAACCTCCTCCGAACTTAACATGGACCTATTAAAACTAAGCCAGTTTATTACACGAAGTAGCGCTTCATCAGCAAAACTGTTATAATTAAAAACACAAGGCATTTTTCAGAGGTCGCTCAGTTTAATTAAGAATACTTTTTCCCTTTCTTCTGAAAGAGTTTCGTTCAGCTTAATTACGGTTAATTCTTCCACCCTTCTGTCATCTATTTTATCTCAAGGCATAGTAACAGCTCGCTTTTGTAATTAGCTCAGTAATGATGGGTTTTAAGGGCATGAAACATTTCTTATTTATTAGTGTAATTCAGGTTTACAGCCGCTTTGGGTGCGAAAAAGACAATTAAGGAAAGCGCTTCTTTCGGTTTTGTTGAGAAATGATATCAAAACAACATCATAACTTTACAGGATAACGTTATCGTTGGGAATAATCGGTTAATTGTCTGTGGAAATGCGGCACTCATGTAGTTCCATTAAGGACGCTAATTCAACTTCACCCATACTTATAAAAATATATAAGTAACTCGTTTTTTCACCTTCATAAGTTATGTCTAGTATGTCTTTTACTGAGATAATACGTCTTCTTCTGTATGCTAAATTTCAATCAAATCGGTCCAGTACTTTCGCTTTACGTAAAAATTTTCGTATTTTATAAAATTGATTGGATTTGTTATATTTTTCCAAATGTTGATATTGAAATAAATAAATAAATATCCTTAGACATACACACAGCGCCAGCTAGTTCCACAGTAAGCAACTATAGGCTTGTGTTGTGGATACCCGATGGTTGATATACTACATAAATACATTTCTTTTGTAAACAAATACTTATTATTAATCTAAATATCCATAACTCGGGTACACATGTCCGTATTCATCACAAAAACATATGCCCCTAGCGGGATTCGAACCCGCAACCTTTTGGTATAGTGGCCAGAGTTGCTAACCACTACACTAAACAGGTAGTCAAATACAAATCACCTTTACTTTTACTCAAAAAATACAAATGACCTTTGTATAATGTTTTTAAAGCAATTAAATAAATAAATATGCTTGGACACACACACAACGCCATTTGTTCCACATTAAGCAGCTAGGCTTGTATTATGGATACCAGATGAGAGACATCTACACGAAGACTTTTTTTGTAAATATATTATATAATATTTTTTTTTATCCACAACGGGTTAGCAGTTGTCCTCAATCACACCTGTTGTTAAGTGAAGATGAGGACAAAGGTGGTAGCGTACTGACCCGGAAACCCCATCTTATTTGGGGGACTGGCTATCTTATGGGTTACAACCGGAACACAACAATGCTATTAACATTGCTGTTTTGCGGCAGATTTAGATAAGATGCTGGTAGCTAGCAATGAAATCATCTAGAAAACATCTATAACCCGGATACACGTGTCCATATTCATCATGCAAAAATATGTCCCTTGCGGGATTCGAACCTGCGACATTACAGTACAGCAGTCAGAGTTTCTAACCACTACACCAAACAGATCATTAAAATATTGTTTTTGTTTACGACACAGATTATAATTTTCGTATTTTATACACATTTTTTTAAAAGCAAATACATTAATTCCTTCTAGTTTCAACTGACGGTACCTCAAATTGTTTTGCTAAATAGATTTAAAAAAAAAATCCGCAAATAGTATCCGTCAGCAAATGATTCGCACCCACACAATGTCAAAGATCTCTGTGATTCCTTTGAAATTAAAATGAAAGACATTAAGAAGTGGGCGTCCCTTCGTTGGTACTTCTATCCCAGTATCATGGTAATGTTTTACTTTACGTAAGCAACAGTACAAAGGGTTGGCACTGACGAAGGGTAGCTGGTTTTTTTTCACCCGTCGCTCATCGGTTTTTTAAGTAGTAACTTTGCATTTGAGACCCACCTTTTTCTTGTTTGTCCCTGATTACTTTCGCTTTCGTAAATACGGGTAAATACAGTACGTTGTTTGTTTTTGCTTGCGGCAAGTTCTCCAAGTATCACGAAATTACAAAGTTTTGTAAACAACCTGTATAACTAAACAGTCTTTTGGAAGTTATTCCTACAGACTGTTTAGTAGATTCCTAAGTGTCTTAACTGTAGTTATACATTTGTAAAATCTCTGTTTAAGTTATATTAAGTATGACATATTTTTAACGCCCGAGAAAAACGATGGTTGGTATGTGTTTGTATTATGTGTATGTGTGTGTGTCCAATCTTTGTCTGGACGTATCTCAGTAACATGTGGTCCTATTTGACTAAACGAGGGGACATGATTGATGAAGATCTGTTAAGCCGTTTCAAAGATTTTTAATATACCTAGGTTTTTAGTCATAATCGTTCGACTGGTCGTTTCCTATTTTTTTTTATTTAAGATTAAATCGGGCTAGGTTCTTAACTCGAAGATATTTAGCTTCATAATTGGTTTGCTTTTCATTGGGGTTTTCGTTCAATTATATTCATTATGATTACCTATAGTGCTACGTGTGCTGCCACCTAGAATACTCTCAGCCTTCTCCCACTACGCACGTACCGCACGTATTTTGTCTTGTCTAATAACTTTTTTTTCATATTAAGTATTAACTTTTTAAGTCTAAATTAGTACATATTTTGTTGAAATCTAAATACTATATTTTTGTTATTTTATAATTTCTCAGTATTTATTGATGTGTGTAAAAAATAAATGGTGAAAATTGTAAAAAATGTGAACGAAGTGTCTTTTAATTCATGACACGTGCTCTTCCCTACTGCAAATTTAACCTATACAGGTAATCCCTGAATACTTAAAATTAAAAATCACGGCTTTTGCGATAACCCATTCAAATTTAATTGTATTACATAAAAACACGTCACGTTTTTGTACTATTATATATACACTTAAAATTTATGCCCTACACGGCGGTGAGGTAATATGCGATTATCATAATGAAATTGCAAGCAGGCGGGGGCCGTAAGAAAAATGGTAAAATTTGTGGCGTTAAATAATATCGTTAAATGTGAAGAAAAATGGGCGCCCTGTAGGACCGCGGCCGCTTCTCTCTGAAATTGCTAGTCGTATATTACGCAGGGAATTTTCAATTACGGCAATCCCGCGGTTTTTCATTCCAATGTGACTTTTAGGTTACGCCACGAGTCGGTCATTCATAACCCTCTACAGATAAAGTGCAATACATGGTTCACATTATTACGGAATATGGATATTTGCAGTAATTGATATGTAACAGATCTAAGTATAAATGTGGAGGGATATAGAGCAGAGGATGACCGAGGAAGGTGTGGACTGCATGAGGAATGATGTGTGTGTGATAGAGGAGAGTGGAAGAGGAAAACTTGTTGTGCCGACCCAACGTAGACTGGCGTAAGGGTAATAGGGTCTTTACCTATGAAATTGGAGTTTTTCTTCTTTAATCATATGTACCAATTCATGCGATTTTCAAGCTATATCCAAATTTGTTTTTTGTTTGGAAAATGGAATATCATTTCAAAGTTTCACATGAAATACTTTTTAATTTCCGGGCTAAATCACATAATAAAAAAAATTTGAACAGAGCTGTTTTCATGTGCTTCCCATAACCATTTCTTAGCTTCGCTGAAACTTTTATAAAGCGGTTACTTTAAAAATTAACGCTGCCTATACTTAACTTAATGTTATCCGATAATACACACAAAGTTTAGCTACATTTGGATTTGGATTTACCGTTCCCAAAAAAAAATCAAAAATATTTGTATGGAGAAAACAGTCTTAATGAAATTCTTCATACAAAAAGCCAAATTCATAGGTAAGGACCTAATAACATCTGGTGTGATTGAGGTCAAGCATGAACCCGTTATGTATTGTGGAATCGATGATCTATGAAAACGAAAATCCGTGTTTATGGCAATGAGAGAGCACAGCATACATGATTATCATTTTATTTCCTATGTGAATATTTAAATAGATACTCGTATGTGAAGAGCTTAAGACAAAATCACAAATTTGCCTTTCCCGCAACTATCGTAGCTCATGATAAATGTTAAAGGAAACAGAAAAAAGCGTCGACATTGGAGACACGTATCACCGTCGAAATTAATAAAAAAAAACAAAAAAAAACTTCGAGACAATTTTTTCATATTCTTTAACAATTATTGAAAATACCAATTCAACAAAAAGTAGATGGCATGCAAGATCCATTTTTTGTGAATTTAAACATTATCTTGTGGAATTCGAGAACACGCGTCTTTTACCTCCTTCATGGGGTGTTTACTATGACACTTTTACTACCGTAAGGATAAAATACCATAGGCATGGGTAGTTTCATTATCACATTGCTATGAAAATACACACGACGCGATTGGGTACTACATTAAAGTAGATAATGACAAAGGCCCTTATTTCAGAATGTTACTCAAGCAGAGATCTCCGCTTGAGGACAGTTAAAAAGGGGCAGCTTTATGTAACTTGTATTGTAATTGTAAAATTGAAAATATAAAAATCCTGGAAAGACTATGATTTATCATAGAAATGCACCAAAAACTGTGGTAAAAGCTAAATATCTTCGAAATGTAAAAGAAACTATCCCTTCGTTAAACCGCACTCAAATCGGAACACGCATTACTGAGATACGTCCGGACAAAGACAGGACACACACACAAAACGCCTGCACAACACCGTCAAACACCTAATATTCATCCTTTTTCGTCAGGGGTTAAAAAGAGTTCACAGGTGAACTTTTTCATGTGTAGCAGTTAGATATTTTTTTTTTTATGCACAACGGCTTAGCATTTGACCTCAATGACACCTGATGTTAAGTAAAAATGAGGCCGAAGACCCGGAAAACCCACTTTATTTGGGGGATGGGCTTATCAGTGACAGGCGTGTGTGAAGCGCTATCTTTATTTTCTCTCTCTGTCGCTCTCTGCTCAGTCGTGCAATCCAGATTAATTGTTTTTTTTTTATGCACAACGGGTTGGCACTTGACCTCAATCACTGAACTGATCTTCCATCAGATAAAACTATACCTGGCAAAGTTGGCGTTGATCCAAAGATTTTTGGATGAGGTTTTTACAGGTATATGTGCATCTGAAGAATATGCATTAACTTTATCAAACCACACGAAATCGCGAGGAAAGGTGGAAGCGTACTGACCTGGAAACCCAATTATTTGGAGAACTGACTATCTCTGACAACCGGAACACAACAATGCTATTAACATTGTTGTTTTGGCGGTAGACTTAGATAAGATGGTGGTAGATCGGCGAACATTGGGGGTCTAACTCGCGACATGCGATTTGTAAACCCTATGTTGTTTATATTGAGCACGGAAGCGGTTAATAATCGTAATAGAATCATAACTAAGAAAGATGATTACGTACGTAAGAAAAATAATACGATTAAATCCTTCGGATTAGAATATTTTTTTATAATTCATTCCTTATTGCGGCATTTTTGTCGCTATGGAAAATCGAGCTTTCATACCGATCTCCAGCCCGGAGCTTTCAATAAAAATTTATTCTAATGCAAATTGCATCTCTTTGTGAAGTATGCTCCGCTTGCTCTGAAATCCTTTCAGTCGACTCTTTATAGGTTCTTCAGTATTTCATGTGAATTGCAGGAATTGCTTACACTGAGATGACGTCGTAAAATGTAAAGGACTGTGAAAGGACTCTACACTTTGTTGTTATCGATTGAAACATAATTTCCTTGAAGATTATTGTTACTCACACTTTCTGAGTAAAGTTGATTTTATTTATTATGTAGTTATTTTCACTCAATATTGACGCTTTATTCCCACTAATATTATAAATACGAAAGTTTGAATATAAACGCTTACTGTGTGATCGTAAATTCCTCTCATACCGTTTATGTAGCATTCAAGAAAGTACAAAAATTATATACTTGTAGTACAAACATTTTAAAGCAAGAAAACTCCACACGTTCAAAGAAACGTCGGCAACCATTTTAAGTCACGATTAATTCAGCGTATAATCTCGCAACGGTGAATTTGAAAAAAATGAAAATTAAGAAATGTATTTCTCCCCGAAAGATATAATACCCCAACGCGTGCTTCGAGCTACTTACGAAGGAGCTAATTGCAAAAGCGGTAAATTTAAGAAGAGGAAAAAAGAAATATTTCGACGTAATTAAGCCCTCGGAAATTCTTTTGAACGAAAAAAGGGAATAAATAATAAACGTAAAACGGATTAAACCTCTTCAAATTTTATTTTATTATTAGGTAATGTAGGTATTTGGTTTCTGAATAAGTGTCTGAATCTGTTCCCGTAAAATAAAATAGCACACCGCACCCGTCCGAATATAATACAATATCTATTTGTTTACTTTCCACATAAGGTTACACTATACATGTAAGATAAGGTAACAGATAAATTCGCAAGGGTTACAAATCGAGAGATGGTACATAATATGTAAGTATAAATAAAAGAAGTATACAAAATTTAAATTGATTACAAAATCAAGATTATTTGTGACTATGGGTGTGTGTGTGTGAGGTTGTGTGCATGCATGTGAGTGTGTGCATGTGGTTGTTTATGTATTGCAACGATGTGTGTCTGTACATGTAGATTGGAAAGTGATATATAATTTTAATTGTTCTGTTCTGCTTGTCCCGCCCTACGATTTGCATCATGAGATCGCTAAGGTATGTATATTTTAAGGTGACAGTGATGCGTTTTGGATGAGGGTGATGGAAAATGTTGGAAACTAGGGCTGGGCTGTACGGATTGGTTGGGAATGTAATTGACTGTGAGTGTGAGATTAAAGTAAGATGTGGTAGGTGAATCATTGACAATGTGGTTACTTTTAACTACTATATTTATTTATTTAGCCCTAGCTTATTATTGATTTTTTTCTCTTTCACTTCCTTATTTTACATATGGGAACTAGTACCTAATTGGCCTTTTTTTATACAATGTTCTTATGATATTTTATGCCCTCGCTGTAAGTTCTCCTATAAACAAATAAATAAATAAAACTTAAAGGCTTATTTCCAGCAGTAGACTTTTATGTGATGTACATCTTAATCTGAATACCAATGTGCACAATACCAACCGATTTCAAATTGTAATACTTAATATTTCCGCGGACACTGAACGTAATAACTATAAAACATCTATTGTGTCCGGTTCAGTGTCCGTGAACGTGTTAAGTTATGGGTTTCACAATATAATAAGTGTTAAAAGTTAAATAATTATCTTGAAAATTGTTTAAACGCCGTAAAACAGAAAACAGACAAAGGCTTCAATAGAATAGACAAGCAGCAATGTTAATAGCATTGTTGTGTTCCGGTTATCAGAGATAAGATAGCCAGTCCCCCAAATGTGTTGGGGTTTCCGGGTCAGTACGCTTCCACCTTCGACCTCATCTACACTTAACATCAGGTGTGATTGAGGTCAAGTACGAACACGTCGTACATTAAAAAAAATAAAAATAAAGAGCACTTGCGTCGAAGGTTAATATTATTCTAAATCATAGATCGCTGTCAATATAACAGGAGAGGAAAGAGTTTGGTTTGATATCCGCTCTGTAAATTTATCGGTTTGTTTGTAACAGCAATGAAATAACATTATTTTTCCCAGCTGCAAAGAAGGGTTATGCTATACGTGGTTTGTCTATTTATGTAAGTGGCGATCTTTACTCGATCGGCGATCAAAATGGATGAATTTTTAATAATGAAAGAGGCACCGTGAATTAGATTCATCGTGTCAGCCCAAATCTCATAGGAAAGGTTACGTCGCAAAAAGGCCAGCGTCCGGAAGAGCCTCGGGGCTAGTTTATTATTTTTGATATTAAAAAAAGAAAATTGCCTCGCTGCCTTTAAAACCGATGTACCTTATGTGTAGACGGATTAAGTCGCGTTATGACTATGTATAGTGCGAACTTGAAATATAGTTAGACCTACTGCGACATAAGTTTGAAGAGAGAAAGGCAAGAGAGTTCCTAGCGCAGAGAATAAGTCTCACTATGCAGCGCAGAACGGTGCTTGCCTGTTGGGCACTATGCTGCCTCGAGGAGATGGGCTAGTCGCAATCTATTACCTATAATAACGATGTTTGACATATTCATAAATTATAAGTTGTATTTAATATTATTAAGACAAGTGAATAAATACCTAAACCCAAATATCTAAATAAAATCATATTATGAACTTGGAACTATTTATAATGTGGAATTTGTTTATCTCGCGGAAACTAAGCATTTTATTGAAATAAAAAGTATCCTATGTCCTGTTCCAGGGCATATTCTACCGACCTGAAATTTCATCCAAATCGGTTCAACCGCTTCGCTGTGATTGAACAACAAACAAATATTCAAAGTCAAAAATGCTTTATTTTGTAAGTACACAGAAGTACACTTAAAATAGTCAATTTTACGTAGTAAATTTTACATTATTTAAGCTACTGCTTGTTCAAAACTTTTGCATTTTTAATGTTATTTTGGTGTGCTGCATTTCACACTTTTCTTAAATAGTTTCTGTTTTACAAATAAACTCTAATAAAAAAAGTTGCCAGCGATGACAGCAGTTTTATTCAGAGCTCCGGTTTCCTAGTATTTAACTAAGTAATTAGCAATTATATAAGTTCCACCTTTTTCTTGTTTCTGTTCCATTACTTTCGCCATAGTAAATAGATAGCTGCAGCAACCACTTTACCTCTCTATTTTTTACCTTTCATCTAAATGATTACGTAGGTACAGCAGTTATGTGTAATATTGAATAACTATATGAATAGTACATTCATACATAACGTCACTTTTATCCCCAAATAGGGTGGTCATAGCCCTAATTAGCATTTGGGTGTTCTAAACATTAAAAGTACAACATCCACGTTTCCTTATGATATACAGAGATGCACACGTGATAGGGGCCTATCGCCGTTTAATCGTGCAAATATATAAATGTTTTTTGGTGGAAAGTCCCTTGGTCACCTTCTACGACCCCAGAGGAAGAGGCAGGTTGGTTCTATTGTTTTTACTTGCCGAAGCCACACTATAACAAAACATTAAATATAATAATAATCTAACTAAAATTAAAAAATAAATAAGCAAAAAAAGGCAAAGATAAAAAATAAACATTGAACTTCCAGCACGGTAAACGGAGTAAGTTAATTTATAAATAATAAGCAATAGAACAATAAACAAGAAAATAAACTAATAAGGGCACGCACAATTGTCTGTGGTGTAAATAAAAAAAAACATGATCTAATTAATGTTATAAATGCCAAAGTTTGGATATTTTTTTGTTGCTCAAACAAAGTGCGTCACATAAATATTATATCGACGCTAACATAACAAAACTCATTATTAGGCCTACAAAGTTCAAGATTTCAACAATTCTCCTCACTTTCGTCCGCATTAGTATGCTTTAAATTAGAAAAAAAAAATGTTATAAAACAAACAAGCAAATAACAAGATTACCCGTCGAGAAATAAATAATGTTGCCTAAGCTAAAGAACTTTTTAACGCTCTCTTAAAACTTTCCCTTGTGCTTAATTACATTTTCATTTATCTTTTCTCCCATCCGTCCAGTCGGGTAAATCTCAAGCGATTTGCGAAACACGACCTAATAAAACAGCCGCCGCATTCTTCATCTTATCTGATCTTATCTATTATATTCTGCTTTATTTTTCCGTTGACTTTCAATTCAGAAGGATAGACAGCGATTTAAACGAAAATGATAACAGCAGTGAGACTAGCCAATTTAATTTCATCATTTAAGAGAGGTGAACCTTAAGCTCATTCCGATAAAGTTCAATTATTATCTTGGTACCGCAGCACGACTAGCACAACTTAGGACTTGATGTGAAGTAGTCAAGGTCGTGAATCGAACCTAGGTATATGGAATAAAAGAATTAAGCATGTACTGTATGTATGTAATTTGAATACGTATAATTCCCATTAAGTGAAGACGCTTGATTACGAACAACTTTCCCCAAGGAAACATAGTCCAGTAAACAGGAATTACACGAATTAAATTTCACCCTGTATATAGCCGTGGGCAGCTGTAATTATTAGGAACTGGATTAACATTTATAGGCATGTTTTTCCTGCACCGATTTTGAAGAAATCTGCCACGCGAAGGAAGCCACGGGCGGTACGCTAGTAAATAGTAATTCAATAAAATTATATTATAAAAAACAAAAAACCCGATTTCATATGATAATAAAAATCGTATGCAATACAAATATTGGCAGACGGCGACCATATTTATTTCTCTAAAAAATATATTCCCTAAAACACTCTCGCAATTATGATAAATCCATTGACAGCTCATTTATTACAATCCGCAAGGCCGTTCAGGCTACACAATGCGCCAAAGGAACAACCATACTTACATACAGTCGAAAAACATTATCCTCCTTCTGGCGCAGTCGGGTAAAAACG
The DNA here is from genome assembly GCA_949316235.1 of Oegoconia quadripuncta. Classification (NCBI taxonomy): domain Eukaryota; kingdom Metazoa; phylum Arthropoda; class Insecta; order Lepidoptera; family Autostichidae; genus Oegoconia; species Oegoconia quadripuncta. The sequence goes on from OX438746.1 coordinate 21,827,496, forward strand.
ACGAAGTTATATGAAATGTTTTTGTGAAAAATGTACGCCAGAAAAATCTATTTACAATTTTATCCACGACAATTGGAATATATGACATTCTATGCAATAACGGACAGGGAAAACAGAAAAGTCTTTATGTAACACCATAGCGTCAGAACAGCTTTTTTTTATGCACAAAGGGTTAGCGCTTGACCTCAATCATACCTGATCTTAAGTGAAGATGAGACCGAAGATGGAAGGGTACTGACCCGGAAACCCCATCTTATTTGTGGAACTGGCTATCTTATCTCTGACAACCGGAACACAACAATGCTATTAACATTGCTGTTTGGCGGCAGATTTAGATAAGATGGTGGTAGCTAGCCAGGCGAATCAATTTGAAAATGATTTTTTTTTGTTCGAAAGCTGGAATTTGCTAGATGATTCTTAGCTTTGTATAAAAAAAGTCGATATAGCTATTTTTAAGACATATGTTTTTCTATTAAACGGATTATTTACCAGAGTAATATAGTATATGTAAAACGTTATGATTTTCTCAAATTATAGGTGCTTTAATTCATTATTGCGTATCTATCCATTATCTATCTATACATTATCCCGACTCTTAGTAGTAAATAATATAAACCCATTTTACCGGGTATTAATTTAATTTTCAGTTGATACTTAAAATGATTCCTTTCCAAACGTTCATCGACGTTGAACTCCGCCCTTCAATAAATCTCAAGAAGAGCTAATCAACAGAATCTCAATTAAAATAAGACAATTACATTTCTTCTCCAACTCAGAGAGATATACCTTATCGCTAAAACCCAGGTGCACAATACACTAATAAATAAGCAGTAACTCAAAGCCCACTGATCTGAAACATTGATACATTCCGTCGTATTGATTTACAGCATCACTACTTTAGCTGGCAACATTATTAATGTCATATATAGAATTTTGACTTGTTTGTCAAATCACTGAGTCGATTTAATGGTTGGATGACATTAGATTTTTGAAGACACAACAATCTGCATGCACATGTGAGTTACTGGAAGCAATAAATCTAAGATCGAGTTCAGTGGCGGATCCTGGAAGATGCCTATGCGCAGCTTTTGACATTTTCATTATTCTCAAATATCAGGAGGACCATGAAAGGCCGTTTAGAGAAGATAAAGACCGGATTGGTGAGCGAACTGAAGGCCATACCAAAAAAAGTGTTAGATAAATTTTTCGAGGATTGGAAAAAACACTGGCACATGTGTATTATATCCGATAAGGGTTGATAGTGGCGAATAAATTTTTAAAAAGAAATATGTTTAAACATAAACTATAACAACATAGTGTTTACGATTCGGAGGCGGGTTCGATGGTACAGGGGTACATGTTTAGTACTCGGTTTGATTGGTGGTAGGGCATTTAAAATGTCCGCCTGGCTAGCTACCACCATTTTATCTAAATCTGCAATATAAGCAGCAATGTTAATAGCATTGTTGTGTTCCGGTTGTCAGAGATGAGATAGCCACTCCCCCAAATGTGTTGGGGTTTTCGGGTCCGTACGATTCCACCTTCGGCCACATCTTCACTTAACATCAGGTGTGATTGAGGTCCAGCTCTAACTCGTTGTGCATAAAAAAAGCTGTTCTGACGCTATGGTGTTACATAAAGACTTTTTTGTTTTCCCTGTCCGTTATTGCATAGAATGTCATACATTCCAATTGTCGTAGATAAAATTGTCCAATTTGGATTTTCGTACGTACATTTTCACAAAAACATTTAATATAACTTGTTTTGCCCGGCGGCGCCAGAAGGAGGATAATGTTTTTCGACTGTATGTAAGTATGGCAGTTCCTTTGGTGCATTGTGTAGCCTGAACGACTTGACGGATTTTAATAAATGATTCCGTTACCTTTTCATTGATACATTTTCTGTCCAAGGGAGGAGGGAAATATTTTTATAAACATTTAGCTTTAAAACTTAATACATAAATATGGCGATGGATTACAATTTGCGCTTTTAGAGGGCATCAGATGGCTGTAACAATGTGGGTGGAATAAAATACAAACAACATAATATTTTGATAGTAATTGAGATGGAAGATGAATTTCATTTTGTTACAAGCAAACTCGATTACTTATTTCAGCTGTGTTACTGCTAACTGTAAGTATACTATGAGAGGGGAACTTGCCTGTCGAATTGACACTGACGTGAGCCAAGCACCTGGCTCTTTTCGACGAAATTAAAAAAGTTTCAGTTACACCAGAACTTGGTTGGTAGGTCCCGTTCATTTAAATGCTAAGGGATTCTGTTGGTATTCATTCATTGTGAGTGTTGTCATTCAGAACTTGTTAACTTTTTTGCACCGTTTTTCTTTTATCGAAACTGAAACTTTGTATTTTCAATTTATATAATGAGCACATTTTTATTTGTGTTACATTGTAATTATAATTTAAAACGCATCGCATGTGTGTGCATGTATCCGATGTCGAAGTGATAGCAATCCGTGGGTTTGCTCCTTCTTACTTTTAAAGTCTTATGATACAGGGTAGAGGAAGGCATCCCTTAACATACCACACATATGCCTTACGGTCATGGAATGGGCTGCCACACAGCTATGTAAATCATTGTTTTTCTCAATGAGCAATCTAATACACTGAGCTTTGACCCATTTGTAGGTACTGTTGCAGCACAAACATGCGGTTATAATTCAAAATTATATAAAAAAATAGTTATGTAGATTCTATGTCGTTTTCATTGAGCCACGGAGGTGGTTTGTCTTACCATTTGTGATTTACTCTTTTAACATTACTTCTCAATGATTTTCCGATAGAAGTTGGTACTAATTATGCTATTAGTCACACCGTTAATTAGTAGTTTATGGTACAAATAATAATTACATAATAACAATCAGAGCGGCAAACCTGATAAGAATTCGACTCGACTTATTTCGAATCGAATTATCTGTTTCGAATCGAAAAATCATGTAGTGAAATTAGCTTATCGATGAAGTCACTTTTCTTCGTAGATAAGTACCTATCATCAACAACCATAATACGTCCTCACAGTTGTAGCACAGCTTCATATCTATGAGAGAAGAGTATGGATCATAACCCACCACGAAGGCCCAATGTGTATTGGTGGATTGTTTCAGATTAGTCCTCACCTGACAGACAGCGTTGTCAAGCCGCTCCTGTTGTCCACCGACTATTGAAAACAATCGGGACCGACTATTTAACGTGCTCTCCGAAGCACGAAAACACTTTTATTAAAATGCTACTAGTGGTCACCCATCCAAGATCTGACCGCGCCAGATATTGCTTTACTGCCCTAATCGAAAACGCATAGCGAAAGCGACTGCCCCACGAGTTCTTCTGAAAACGAATACCTACGTACCTGTACATTTACCTAATCCCCCTCATATTTCGAGACTTACAATTTCAAAATTATATGTAGACAACAGAATAACAAAGTTTATTTTAAGTTTTCTGCGTAGATAAGAAGAGACCCGCAGCTAAATTCCTACAAACTCGCAACTCTGCTGCAAAGAAAACATGAAGGCTCAGCGAAGGAAACAACTTTTAAAATAAACAGTGTCTTTATTATTGTAATCTTAAGTGGCACGTTTAGTACAGCTACGTAAATATAGGAAAGATTGTAACATAAATTATGCATTTGCATATGTATTTACACAGGGTGTTATTGAAGACATTGAACGCATGAGAAATCTGAAATTGTGATAAAATAAACGGCTGGTACCTATATAGCGCGACTTCGCGGGTGCGACACAGAGCCTAAGAATGTCGAATTTTTTTTCAATCTGTCGAAGTGTGTGTTTTCAATCTATATTACCTTATAAATTGTGCTAGCCCTGCTGATTTGCATCTATGTCTTTTTTTTTTATCGCTCCAATATCATCACAGTATACTCAAACGCCAGTGTTACGACGGATCCATGAGCGGATTGCGTTGTTGGCAAGGTTCGCGTACACACCGGGAATACCTGCGCGTGCGCAGCCGATTCCAAACGACACTACTCCAAGCTGTACGTTGTTGCTTACTGCTGGACCGCCAGAGTCGCCCTAAGAAAATAAGATTAATTTTTATAAAGATAATAAATAAATATCCTTGGACGTACACACAATGCCATCTAGTTCCACATTGAGCAACTATATGCTTGTGTTGTGGATACCAGATGGTTGATATACTAGATAAATACATTTTTTTTTGTAAATAAATACTTATTATACATGAAAACATCCATAACTCGGGTACACATGTCCGTATTCATCATACAAACATATGCCCCTAGCGGGATTCGAACCTCTTGGTTTAGTGATCAGAGTTTCTAACCACTACATCAAACAGGTCGTCTAAACTAAAAGATAAGTCGTCAGAGTTCTATTCTACATGTACTACGAAGCATACATGTTTAGTCCATTCCGCACATTTAGCTTCCCGCGCATTCAGGAAGAAAAAAAAAATGACACTCTATAAGTGTTTAGATTTTACAAATTATGAAAATTACATACCAATTACATGCAATGCAATAAGGAACAAAAAAAGCACTATATATTACGGCAATACAATATCACGTTAGTTGAGATTCCGCATAAAGCCCCTCCACTTAGGTATTTCTGTCGGCACCTGAGCATTTCTCCATTCAGGTTAGAGCGTAGGGGAGATAGTAAAATTGCTTACACAATGGGCGATTGCATCTTATTTGTTGATAGCGTAATCGGCGTATCCGTTGCATTTTTGACGAAACCTGCATTTTCAGTTTCCGCTGCTACTCGTAATCGCAATTAGTCTGAACAGCGCTTAAGTATTGACTTTCGCAGTCAGAAATCGGCTACAATTTTTTTACTTTTCGGAGTTTGAACCGTCTAAACACCTTATATTGTCAGAAAAAGTACTTAGTAAATTTCATAAAAAAATTATAGGCACAGTTGGTCGCACGACGCACTGAGGTATCACCTAATCGAGAATCGCTATAAAACACCAGCCACGTGTAGTGTAGGGTTTAGTAATATGCCGCTTCTTGTTGGTTGATAAATAATTTTTATTAGAAATTACTTTTAGATTAGATTTATTTAGTTCACTTTTACAATAGCATGTCATACATACAGTTTCGTAAATTTATGAAATCTAAAATAAAAGTGATTGTCAAACATAAAACAAAAAATAATAACATAAAAACAAATACCTGTATACAATAGTAAAACATATTGTTATATGTATGTCAAAATTAATTAAGAAAGTATAAGTATGTAACCATTGTTACGTCAACGTCATACCATTTTAGAATAATCAAAATGAAATAAAACAAAAACAAAATAAAATATAAACCATGTCATGAGATTATTGATATGCCATAATCACCTTTGTCAAATTATAGTTGAATACAAGTTAAAATAGATATATTAAAATAGAAAACATGTCAGGAGGTTATTAAAATGTCATATCCATATACTCTTTAATAGAATAAAATTCATTTTCCAACAAAAAGTTTCTCAGTTGGCGAATGAATGCGTCGTCATTTGTTTCGTCACGTAAATCTGCGGGTAGATGCTCATAGTACGTAGGCCCGATCACACGGGGGTTTTTTGTCGCGAGTGTTGTGCGTCGTGAGACAGATTGTAAGCGACCTGTACTCCTTAATAGATGTCCACCTCCGACGCGACGGCTAAAACTAGACATATTCTGCCTTACAAACAATATCACTTGGTATAAGTACAGTGAGTACAATGTCATTATTTTTGTTTTATGAAAATGGGTTCTACATGTGTCTCTGGGTTTAACTCCACTTAGGATTCTTATTGCCCTTTTTTGTAGAATGAAGACGCGGTTTGCATCAGCTGAGTTACCCCAAAGAATGACGCCATACGACATAAGTGAGTGGAAATACGCAAAATACGTCTGCCTCAGCACGTCTGTTGATATAAGTGGGCGGAGTTTCCGTAACGCATATGCAGCACCACTCAGTCGATCGCAAAGTGATTGTATATGGGACTTCCAGTTTAGATTGCTATCTAACTTGAATCCCAGGAATTTTACCTGTTCACACAATGGTACCGGGATGGACATATTCATTGGTCTCTGATTTGTTTTAGCCGTGAAGATTATCCCATTCGATTTAGTGACATTCAGAATTAACCCATTAGCCACAAACCATTCCCGCAACTGCATGCACACATTATTTATTTTAATATTAAGTTGTTCGTATGTTTTGGCGCATACAACAACAGTAGTGTCATCGGCAAATAGCGCTATTACGCCTTCAGTAATATAGGTTGGTAGGTCATTTATAAATATCAAAAACATAGTATTTCCCAGTGCAGATCCTTGTGGAATGCCTATTGTTACTTTACCTGGGGATGACCTCACTTTTTTACCATTGGCTACGACCTCCACTGTCTGTTGCCTATTGTATAAAAACGATTTGAGTAAACTTTGAGCTTTGTTATTTAATCCATAGTGTGACATCTTCTCCAACAATAATTCATTTCCTATTACATCAAATGCTTTTGTTAAATCACAGAAAATGCCCGCTGTTTTATATTTATCGTCTAGAGCAGTAATTATGGCGTCTATGATATTTTGAGCTGCTGCGGTTGTAGATTTGTTTTTGCGGTAAGCATATTGCCTATTCGTCACTAAGTCATTTCTCTCCAAGTGTCTCATAATACTATTTGATAAGATCGACTCAATAATCTTCGAGATTGTGGGAACAATTGTAATCGGTCTGTGGCTATCTACAGCACCCTTCTCACCTTTGCCTTTATAAACGGGACACACACGCGTGTTCTTTAGTACATCCGGATATGTCCCACAATCGAACATTTCATTTATTAAAACTACTAAAATATTACCTACGACTGGCCACACACATAACAGTATGTTTATTGATATATCATATATATCTAACGTATTGGGTGTTTTCAATAACGATTTGAGTACTGCGTCTATAGTGTCACGTGTGATCAGGGGCAACTCATAACTAGGGACATCTTTTTTGCTTAAATATTTATGTAATATAGGAATAGCTTTTTCGCGGTCAGCTTGGAGTTTAAGATTAGCAGTTACCGTTAAAAAATAATCATTGAAACGATTGGGGATTTCGTCAGGTGGTACATCCTTGTCTTCATCCCTCAAACAAATATTATGGAGTTTATTTTCTGACCCTACTTCATCATTCACGACACGCCAAATCTCCCTAGATGGGTTTTTGGCGTTTGTAAGTCGTTTCCCAATGTAGTTCTTTTGATCACGCAGAGTTGTAATTTTAATTAGTTCTTTAAAATGGTTTATAGCATTTGATAATATGTCAGAGGGACATTGTTTGCTAAATTCACAAAAACCTTCAAAGTTCCTAATGTACGTAGATAGCTCTTCACTCATCCAGGGAACTTTATTTTTCTTTATTGGTACCCTTTTAATTGGGAAGTGAATGTCTATGAAGTATGTCAGAACCCGAAATAATTTAGAAAATTTATCATTTATATTTATAGAATTATCATTTACAAAGTTCCAATTATAATTACAGATGTCAATATAAAATAAATAAATAGATTCTTTTTGGTGAAAGCGTCGATGAATGTGTGTGTGTTGTTGATGTCGTGACAGTGATAGTTTGTTACACAACGTAAATAGCTGGGCGTTGTGGTCACTAATCGCGGTGTCTAACGGTGTCCCTGTGACGTCACCGTCACTACGAGCAACTATTCCGCAGTCGAGGGACGTTTTACAGTCATCGGTCACCCTAGTTGGAAAATCTACTATGTTTTCCAAACCGTAACTCAGTAACAGGTCGTCCAACTGTCGTCTCAATGTATTGTCTGTCAAATAATCCACATTCAAATCACCAACCAAAATAAACCTTTTATTTTCGTCTATTATTTTACTAAATAAACATTCTAATGTCTCTAAAAATATATTAAATTTTCCTTGACCTGTCCGGTATGCACCAACTACAATCAGTTTTGGGTTATAAAATTCGACTATTGTAAATTCGCAATGAAACTCAACGGCCACCCCCTGTAGGTCGTGTCTTTGCTTGTAAAATAACCCGTTTCGCACATACATAGCCACACCGCCATGTTCGATGCGCGAGCGGCAGAAAGAACTAGCCAGTTCATACCCACATAGTCTGACGCGTTGAATCTCATTATAACGACACCATGTTTCGGAACATACGGTACGTCTGGTTCATGTTTACTTATTTAAATGTTCAGTAACCCAGTTTTACTAGTGATAGACCGTACATTTTGATGTATAATTAAAAAATTTTGTGTGTTCGCGTTCGGATTTGCATAACTGGTGTTTGTCGTACATTTAGTTATTATTTTACCGGTTTTCCGTGTGGATTTCTTGAGTTTTTTGGAGGTACCACGTTAAACTTTCTAATTGAGACACCTTCAGGCCATATCTTGGAGTCACGGACAGTCTTTATTCGTGATGAAGGAACATCTAGTCTGAAGGATGCATAATTTCCTCGAGTGGGCAATTGTTCACAATGAACATCCTTCAACATGACACTTGTCTCCAGATAAGCAAGAATGTCCGCAGGTTTTGTGTCTTCACTGAAGTTGAATAAGTGAAGACTAATCGTTCGCGGTTCTGCCGCACGTAAACAACATTTTTTGTTGCCTGTCGATGGAGTTCGCGACGGCGATGGCAGTGTAATCGTTTGGCTTGGTGAATTCAAAGCACCCATGGTAATTGAATGAACAGGGGGACTCGATCCACGTGGGCTGACATGGGCATCTCTCGGCTCATCCAATACCGTAGTGGCTGCGGGCAGGCAGTTCCTGTTACCTAAACCGATCACAGCGGAAGAGTAGGATGCGGTCGACTTCATGTCCTCACTTGTGAGCACTTGGTGATCATTAGCTTTTAGTGCCAGTGGAATGAGGCCCTCAGGCCCAGAATTCTGTAGTGATGAACTGTGTGGGCATAGTTTAGCTGGTATATTGGTGCTAGTGAGGTTGTTGGTGGAGTTGGATAAGTTACATCTGATCGCGGCTCTGGGATTTCTTGCCGGTAAGTACTCTTTTGTAATTCCTGGTGGTTTTGATGACAATAGGTCATGTGATTGTTTAATATCGTTGTCAGGTGTTGTCAAGAAATTGTACAGTCCATGCAGCTGTTCACCTTGATCTTTAATTAATATTTGTTGGTCGCATATAATATTGTAACAATCAGTGAGTTTTTCGTGTAATTCTGTTATTTTAGTTTCTAATTTGAACACAACTTCCACCAACCTGTCAATGCTTGTATTAGTTGCAGTAGATCTTGTACTTGGCGCCATTTCTTGCAAAAAATTTTATTTAACTAAACCTTTGTTTACACTTCTCTGTCAATAGTAATAAAAATTTGATAAAATTAAGTTATTATAAATATAGAAATAAGTAAAATTGGTGCAGCAACTTTAAATTTGGCTGTTACGCCAACAGCGCCACCTAGCGAAATTTTTAAAAGTTTTTCGACTATAACTCCTTAACTTATAAAGCCTACTTAGCTGTGATAGTTTTCCTTTTAATTTCGATATATTATTATATAGGGTACTACTGCCGTGAATTTTTTTACTTATCCAAAAAAAACCATAGCTCTCAGGGCAGGCTGACACTAACAATAACTATATTAAATAACACCCTTCTTTTTGCGTCGGGGGTTAAAAACAGTGACAACATCAGCCATCCACCTAAATAAACCGATAGGCCTACCGAGTGTGCGTTAAATATTCGTAAGCCATCTTGATTTTCACCAAGTGGACCATCAGCCTGTAGGCCAAACTATTAACATAAAAAAATAATACAAACCTGACAAGAGTCTTTTCCACCTTGAGTTTCACCGGCGCAGAACATCCTCTCAGTAATTGTGGAGTAAGATCTTCGACATTCTGTGTTTGACACCACGGGCACCGTTACAACCATCAAATCCTGGCTGGTATTGCCGTTCTCCTAGAGGCATATGGAAAGAGTTTTCTTGTAAAGGTAGGTATAGAAGACAAAAAGTCGTTGTCTCTGCGGCTGGCTTAAGATAAAGACACCTAAAGGATAAGATTTATATATTTCGGAGATATTTAGGCAAAAAAAAATGAGGATTGCAGAATCATCAGAATCCTTACCAAAAGTATTGAATAACTTTTAAATTATACAATTTTGTTCTATTTGGACTTGAATATACAAATTTGGTCTCAATTTTTTGACATTTGAAAGTAATGGAGTTTTATTGTGAGCATACTCGTATTAGTATAGTCGGTACTTGACACCCATACACGATAGATTTTTTTATGGATAACGCGTTAGCTCGTGGTGCTGTTAAAGTACCAATAAAGTGACGGCATCGCTGCAGTGCCGTGCGAACGCAACCGCGCGATGAAGCGGTGCGAAATCCGTTTCACCGCATTCGTGTTTCGAGTAGGCGTACGCCTTACTTTGTTGTTATAACTTTATACAAATATCGCTCAGTTGATTGATTTTGTACTCGTATGAAAAGAAAAAATGTGGCAGACCTCGCTTTTGATATTGAATCACTTGCATTAAAAATAAAATAAATAAAATATCCTTGGACATATACAGACAGCGCCATTTAGTTCCGCACTAAGCAACTAGACTTGTGTTGTGGATACCAGATGGTTGATACACTACACAAATACATTTTTTTTGTAAATTAAATTAAATTAATTAAAAATTAAAAAGTTTTTTAAGCATAATGATGCCTGTGCTAGGAGACTCCGCTCTTCATGACAATTTTTTTTATACGTATCTGTAGAAATGTATTTAATCAACACATTATCAGTGAAATAAAAATAAGATACAAAATAAAATAAAACTTATTCTAGTGTGTGTGTGTGTGTGTGTGTGTGTGTGTGTGTGTGTGTGTGTGTGTGGTGTGTATGTGTGATGTGTATGGTGTACCTATGTGTGGTGTGTGTGTGTTCGTCTGCGTTTGCGTAAGAGGTGCACTTCGATAAATTTAGTTTTCGCGGCCCCTCCCCAGATGGGGATGCAATACGTCAATACCGATTGAACCAGGGAAATATATATCTGGTTTAGGAGATTCTTTGGGGAGTTTTCATTTCTGGTCATATTTCTTGGGACAACATGTCTCAGCGCTTTGAATATCCATATTAATTTTCTTACTCTGCCATTTACTTGCTCAAGTTGGGGGTACCAAGATAGGCTCTGGTCAATCATAATACCCAAGTATTTAGTTTGTGTGATTTTGTTAATAATTGGGCAGTTACAACTTTCGTTATTAATATCATCACATGCGTGTATTTTTATATTAAAATCTTCCGATGGTTGAGTGCGATTATCAATGCTGAAACATATATAATGAGTTTTGGATGTATTCAGCGTGAGCAGGTTATTACTTAGCCAGTTATCTATTTGTGACATTCCTAGCTCAGCCCTGGTTTTAACATTATACCATGAATTCCCGTAGAACACAACAGCAGTATCGTCAGCGTAACAAAAGAGTTTTGCATTGCTTATTGTCTGATTGCAGAGATCATTTATATAAATCAGAAATAGTGTGGGGCCCAGCACGCTTCCCTGGGGGACGCCATACGATACCTCTGTACTGTCACTGGTATATTGTTCCAATTTAACCCTTTGCTTCCTATCAGAAAGGTATTCACTGAAAAGAGTCAGTGATATCACTCTTATTCCTGCTTTTTCCAGTTTGTTCAGTAGGATTGGGACAGAGACTGTGTCAAAGGCTTTTTTGATATCCAAGAACACCGTTAGACATTTATTGCCATTATCTAGTTGTTCTCCTATAAAGGAGGTTAGAGCAGTAATAGCATCCTCAGTGGATATATTTTGTCTGAAACCGAATTGTGAAGAAGATAATAGGTTATACTTATTTAAATAATTAAGAAGCCGTGTGTTTATTAGCTTCTCCAATACCTTTGATATGGATGGTAAGACAGATATAGGCCTGTAGTTATTGACGTCGTCTCTGTCCCCGCCCTTGTGAACTGGAGTAATAATAGATTGTTTCAATAGGGCCGGAAAAGTACCGTTTTTAAAACATAAGTTACCAAGGTGCGTTATTATGGAAACAACTTCTTTTCTTACATATTTTAAATATCTAGCTGTAATATTGTCCCAGCCGGGGGCACTGTCAGATTTCAAGTTCATTAAGACTCTATCCACTTCGTCCGTGTCAGTGTCTAAAAATACAAAAGAACTTAGCTGCGCAGGTAATTTATCCAAGTATATTTTTTGGATCTTTATTTATACTGGATTGTTTTTGTTGAGCTAACTGTTTACCAATGTTCACAAAGTAGTCATTAATAATATTTGCTGATTTATAAGGGTCTGGCCCAATATTTAGTAATTCTGAAATTTGCTTTTTATTTTTATTTGAGTAAGTTATATTTTTTATATTTTTCCAAAGTAATTTATTATTAGAAACTGATTTGGAAAGTAGCTCTCTTTCATATTTTCGTTTTAATTTTTTAATTAGATTATTGCAATAATTTCTGTATCGGCTATATGTGATTTTTAAAATGTCGTTATGGGGGTCATTCCGAAGGGTTTTTTGTAGCTTGTTACGGTTCTTTATACAGCGCAGAATACCCGTAGTTATCCATGGTTTTATTGTACGTTTACTTCTAGGAATTGTTATTGTTGTAGTATTTATTTTTATGGACTCGACTAAATTATGTATAAGCAGATCAGTTAGTAGGTTCGGATCATCACAGAACAGCAGTTCTGCAATATTTTTTTCTTGTAGATATCTTAGAGCTTCTTCAAAATTTATGGTAGTTTTAGTTTTATTTGCAGTTTGGTTGTTTTTTAGTTTTGACAAGGATAGAAATTTTGTGTGATGATCGGTAGTAGTTGTATTTAAAATAGCATAAATAAATGCATATATAAATGAAAAACATCCATTATGTGCACACTCTTTGCGAACCTTTTATACGAGCTGAGGTCTTTTACCTGTTCTGTCAATTTGTGATTGGACCATCAAATATTGGCAAAACAAACGACTGCAGTAAAGTTCAGTTGTTAATCTCCAGAGTGCATCAACAGATCTTCACGAAATACCGGATGAGTTTTTAACCGTAAGGAAAAAAATAGGACTTATTAAGTCAGGTTTATTATTTCAAAACCATCATCGAATAAAGTGTTAATTGTGTCATTTGACGATCGCGTTTGTAACCTATTCCACATAATTACATCACTAAATTAAATAAATAAAGAAAACTTGGAGAAAATATGTGTTCCAAATAAATTTCGCATCATAGGAACACAACGAATCCCGCCAGTCGCATATCAATCTTCAGCCAGTGGGTGCGCCGATAATGGTTTAAAAAAATTAAAAAACTACCTATGCCAATATCTACTTCACTGATCTAATATGCCCTATTTTTCCTTACGATAAAAAAACTCATCTATATGGGTCCACTCTGGCGGTAAATAGTCATCAAAATCGGTTAACAAGTTGATTAAGATATCGCGTCGAATTGAGAACGTCCTGCTCTTTTGAATTTGGTTAGAAAGCATGCACTTTGGGATGTGCTGTAGTTGATCCTTGAACCTACTCAAACTTCCGTGGTATTGTTCAACACCTACCCCTATGACCGTATCCAATTTGAACATACCGAAAATTTAATAAATGTCCTTTTACCTCCAACGGAACTTGTCATAAAAGCATTCTAACCAGCACAAAGTAAAGGAAAAAAAACAAAGTAAACAAAAAAAATACAGTCGAATTGAGAACCTCTTCCTTTTTTTAAGTAGGTTAAAAATTATAATCACTTACAGTAGTTGTGCCCCATCCTGTAATGACGACCTTAGTTCCTGCCGAAACCGTGGTACCCATAGTCGGAAGTTTGATCGATTTGGTGCTCGTCCCATCCAAGGTGATGTTCCTTTGAAGGTCGATGAAAGCAACGTCAAAGTCGCTAGTCCGGGAATTATACATTGGATGTGCGACTAATCTCGTAGAGGTGTACATTGTACCACCGCTATTGGAGTTAGTGCTACCAGCTCGTATGTAAGCAGTTGATATCCTGAAATTATTTTTGTTATATACATAACGTAATGAACTTTATCCCAAATGGTGGTTAGAAATATCCCAAACATATATCTAATCTAATCTCATAAGATGTTGGGTGTTCCCAATATTACTTAAGAGTTTAATGAAGAAGAAAGATGGGAAGAATATATGCAAAAAGAAACCATACGGAAACTTTTATTTTACGTTTATTCAGAAGGTTCATCCTGCACTTTATTTCATACAAACTTTCAAGTCCAAATGTTTCGAAATGAAGAAACTGTTTCCAATTAAATTTAATTAACGTAACTTACCTTTAAAGTACGTACAAAGATCTAAAAAGTCAGTGGAGAACATTTTCGAAAAATAGTTTTAAAACTAAATTGGAGTGATTTTAAATATTTTTTTAAAATGCTTATTACTCTTATGCTTGCTTTATATTCTTAATTCACATTTCAAAAATATTTACTACGAATTTTTCAGATTTATGTATCCTGCATATGCGAATACAGTTTCATTAGAATGGATATATTCGTTCCGGAAGATTTGGTCTTAAAATTTTGCAAGAAATAACGTGTGGGATAAACCCTCTTAAATTCAACACGGAAATTTCTGTTCAATAAATTAGAGTTGGAATCAATCCCCTTTAAATTGTAACCAAACCAATCCAATGAGACTGCAATGTTGTGGCAATATAGTAGAGAACTCGAGACCCAAGGGGCCTGTTCGTGGCCAGATTTGAAGCAGCCACTTGGCTAGTGGCTACAGAAATTGAATGCTGGTTTGCAAACTAAGAGACTTTTCAGACTGGAATTGGCAGAGCGCAGTCGTGTATATTTGCTGAATACAATATTTCTCTTTGATGTTTGATTCGGGCTTTCCATCTGTTGATAACACACAAGCCATGGACGCTAGCGCGAGGCGAAACTGTGCAGTGATTGATTAAAAACTTGATTAAGCTTTTGATTTCGTGCGTGGTATAGCAAGCATCTTTAAATAAATTTTACATTATCATTAGCAATTTACAGGTAAATAGCTATTTCACGTATTTTGACCATTTTATATTTAATATAAGCATACATATACACGATGTTTTTGGTTTAAAGTCCGCAGTTAATAGCGAACCCTGATTATAACCAGTTTTAGAAATTACGGTCACGATCTGTTTACTCGCTATTGGCAGAATTTACATGTTAGACTCTTCTTCAATAAAGTTTAATAGATTAGAAATTGTATGACGCGCTGGTCTGTGCTGACTCTCTCTCTCTCTCAAAAACCAAATATTTCGTCGCAAAGTGTTTTGCCGGCATACCATGAGGTTACCATGCTATACGCGACGCCATTAATATCGCAAGTATCTGCGATTCGTCGGTCTTACGACCACACTGCGATCTAGTTGCAGCTTCGATCTAGAAATCAAAGTATCCATGTAAAATATGTTGATAGAGCTGTTTTGTTTGTGAGATGTAAATACTGACATGTCCCTATACTCTCTCTCACGATTGTCAATGCTGTAAATAGCATCGCCGATGGAAACGCGAGGTTACCGCAGAAGCAGCATTTAAGCGTTTATACACTAACAGCAAAGTAAATTAAAATTTTTGAACTACCCTCTTTTTACCATTGTCACATAACAAAGCCCAAGCACTTGGAAACGATGGAGATATGTGCGTGAGTCCGACTCGCATTTCACTGGCTACTTTTTAATAATAAGACTAAAGAACATTATCTTACCCTTTGACGCAATGAGCAGCCGTGAGCACATAGCGGCTACTTATAATGGAGCCCCCGCACTGATAATAATCATTTCCTTTCTGCAAGAGCAAGTATACCTGGTAAGGGTGCTGCTGGATTGTAGTGGTCTGCCCCCCCACTATTTTACCATCGTCACTGGATTTAGAGGACTTAGTTAACCGTCCATGCCTCTTAGACGCTACATCTGAAAATATACATCGAAATTTAAATATATCAGAATTTCTACTCACTGAACCGGTTCAATACGCACGTCATAAAAAACTTTCGTCTTATTTAAAAAACTATCGGTTAACAATAAAATGCCGAGGTTTACGAGGTACCTTCAATAAAAACCGAACAAAAGAAAAAGGCAATGAAATAGAAAAATAGTTTCCTCATAATCTTCAAGACACTAAAACCAATATAAAAAGAAAAATCGTTGGAAAAACCTTTAAATACCCTTTAGGATAGTCACTGGCGATGTTTAAAAAATAATTTACTGTTATTACCTTAAAGATAACGCTGTTATTAAAAGTAAATCTTCTTGTAGTTGCTATTTCCAATGACATATTGGCTTTTCACAATTTTTATTTACGTTATCTAGTACAGTGGTCTGCAGTTAAAGGTTAACGCGCTAATTCTTTCGCACTAGTTATTTCGGGTCAAGACAAAACAAGCCCCATGGCGTGTTGTATGTATAAATTGAGTAACACCCACCCTCACCCCTATACACACACTAACACCCCCATACACACATCACCCCCCCCCCCCACATGCACACACACACACACTCATCACACACTCCTCTCACACACACACACATACACTTGCCTTAGTCCACTATCCACATGCCTCAACATATATACTTTAAGCAGCATACTGCCATCATTTAGATAATGTATTCTCAGTGCTCTTGTTGTCATTTCTAATATTAAGGGAGTGAGAGCCTGGAGATCTGTAGCACAGGTTTCGAACCTATTTCAGACTCCAGTCTCTCACAAAGAAATTTGTTTTTGTATTTACCTAGCATTACTATTTCATCAATGTACCTATTTCTTTGTGGTGAGATAATAAAGATTTATTATTATTATTATTATTATTAATTATGTCTCAGTGTTCTGTTGCGTATATCGATCTATTTTATTCACATAAAAGTTAATTCTTATTTTTTTTCTTTAATTAATTTAAAGATAATTGTAAAAGCTAACGTAACTTTTATTTAACGTTATTTCATTTAATTTTTTGGACAAAAATAAGATTTTTTTTTTCATTGTGACCCAAAAGACATAAACCACAATGTAACACACAAACCACCAATAGGTGTTGTGGACCCAGTCAGCGGTTCCGGATTCGAATCCCGCGAGGTGTAAATGTTTGTGTGATGAATACGAACATTTATTCCCGAGTCATGGACGTTTATATAAATATTTACATATGTTTATCCGTTATTTAGTATCCATAGCACAAGCTTTGCTTAGTTTGAGACTATATGATTGGTGTAGGTGTCCGAAATATTTATAATTATTATATTTCACCTCAAGTTTTTTTTTTCTTGTTTCTAAATTTTGGGCATCGTTTTCAAAATTATGTAAACGTAGCAAAATAACATTTTCATTTCTATA
This sequence comes from Oegoconia quadripuncta, assembly GCA_949316235.1. Classification (NCBI taxonomy): domain Eukaryota; kingdom Metazoa; phylum Arthropoda; class Insecta; order Lepidoptera; family Autostichidae; genus Oegoconia; species Oegoconia quadripuncta. Next base: position 21,844,837 of record OX438746.1, read on the forward strand.
TTAAAAGTACTTTGATTTAATAACGAATTATGGTTCATCTGAATAGTACAACATCAGGGAACATGAGACATATTTTTAGCTGCAGATGGACTGTATGTCATTAGGTATCTATTTAACTCCTACGAAAAACGGTGTTATACGTTTGACGACATTATATGTGTACGTGTGTGTGTTTGCAGTCTTTGTCCGGAGGTATCTCAGTATTGTGTGGCCCGATTTCAGTGCGGTTTTTTTTATATTAAAAATTAAACAAGAGGATAGCAGATTTAACACAGTATGTATTTGGATGACATCATATAGTCTCCAAGGGTGGTTTCCAAATTTTCAATTTATACTTACCTATACCCATTATACTTTTTTTTTTATGCACAACGGGTTGGTACTTGACCTCAATCACACCTGATCTTAAGTGAAGATGAGGTCGAAGGTGGAAGCGTCAGAAAAGTGGTAAGAATAGAATGTACAATTTGGCAACCTTATCACTAAAAGCAACCTTTGGATATAAGAACAGTACATTTGAAATAGATAGGTTGTGCGGTATTAAATAGGGATGCAGATACAAACTACGTGAATAGATTTCATATATTTACATACACATACATACATAGATCAATAGACAAATACACCTACTTAAACATAACATCTATAAAATAGCAACAAAATACAAACGTAAATATATAGGTGTAGTAAATAAATATTTATTGATATATAAAATAATAATAATAAGCGACAACAGGATTGTGATAAGTATAGAGAGAAGATCAGAAAGGAGCACAGATAAAAGCACCAGGAAATGCTCTTTGAAGGCGACTTTAAACAACTTACCTCGCTCAAAGAATTAGTGTTGCCATCCAGTCAGGTAATGCAACGAGCACATCTTGGACGCTCTCCCACGGACATAACGACAGGTTCTAAACTAAATGATGAGATGGAATAGCTTCTTTAAAATAGTTAAGTTATCTTTTAGTTACACTTATCACTATATTGTTTTAGTTTTTTGTATTAGTTGTATAAATAAGCTATAATTGAAATAATATTGTATCGGAATAAGTTGTTAGTATAAGCTTAAGAAATCAACATTTTGATTTACCTAATATTATTATTAATTTAGGTATGAGTTGGGATATCTTTGAAGTTGGTTGGGTTATTTGTTCTGAAAGCATTGTAGAGTCTTGCAAACCGAAAAGTCTACCGGACTGTCTTACTTATCGGTTCTCATGTACCAAAATTATATGTAAAATTTTAACTACAGATTGTTAATAATATCACGATATTCATGATTGACAATGACCTTATCCATCACGTTAGCATCAGTTAAAGTGCAATAATTATATGACTCACTAAAGTTAGTATCTTTAAAACATTTTAAAGATCTTACTAATCTAATCTAAAATATTATAAATGCGATAGCGAGGAATTAATATAGTACTAAAGCGAAAGTTTGGAAGTTTGTTCGTTGCTCAATCACGGCCAGACGGATGAACGGATTTAGAAGAAATTTTGTACATATAAAGGTTAGGACATGCTAAATACATACATATAAAGTTACTATGTTATGTTACATGTATACATGTAAAGTTATGCTAAATACATACGTATAAAGTACATATAAAGGTTAGGTTAGAATATGCTATGCATATTTTTTATCTCGATAACGTGAGTAGTTCTTGCGGGATAAACAATTTTCTGCGATAAGGTTATCCCAAGCAGGCAATACCGCGGGCGGAATGCTAGTAAACTATATTTAAATCCCGACATGAAACGACGGCTCATATGTGTGTGAGTGTGTGTTCAGTCTTGTTCGAATGTATCTTAGTATTGCATGGTCCGATTTTAGAGTGTTTATATTAAAGATTAAGCTATGGAAAAGATTTAACCATGCTTGATAAAAATAGATTAAGCCCAGCCGATTAAATCGATTAAGAAGATATTTAACTTTCAACAATGTTCTTTTGTATACCTGGATGATATTATTACGTTTATTTATGCAGAGGTTTTCTTAATGTTCTATTTATGGAATTTTATTATTCCATCTCTATCAAGCAAACCTGGCAAGTAATTTGTAAGAACTAGAGAGGAAAACACAATGCTCAGATGACTGTCAACCAAGTATATCACAATGCCTGCACCAGGATTCAACCTAGTTTTCAATTCCGTTGTTTTTTGGCAAAACTTACACTTAACTGAACTAGTCATGTCGTGCCACGGCTGTTACACGATAATTTATTGAAAAATAATTTCTAAACTATGTAACTGAACGAAATCTACTATTTTTCAGTACATAAATAAGTTTAACGAAAGCAAAAACCTTTTCATTAAACGCAAAAAAAAAGTTTCTCTCGAATTGAATACAGAAGAAAATCGAACTTTTGGCTCGTTTTTTAAAAAATTACACACATTAAACGGCGCTTGTAACATGTCTAACCCCTATTATTTGTGGACAGCGAAAATTCAGAAATACGGAACGAATCGTTTCATCATAAAACAAAGAGAAAAGTGAACGCCAAGTGAAATGCAATGAACACTTCATATTTCTTTATCATACGGGCTCAAAACTTTTGAAAATACATTTCGATATCGCTTTCTAGTTGGAGTGGATTTTGAAACGACAGTAGTACAAAATTATATACTTTTGAATTTATTGTTTTGAACTCAAATATATTACGATATATTACAAAGATCCCGCGGCTCCGTGCATGTGGAACAGTTTATTGTCTTGCAGATATAGCTCAGGGAAAATACGTTTAGACCTAGGAAAAACGCACAACCGCGATTTTCTTTAAACATTAGTAGCAATTTTTTTTTTATTAAAAACTGGTTTCGCGTTTGACCACAATCTCACCTGATGGAAAGTGACGATGTAGCCGAAGATATATCACGAGCACCCAGTAAATGCCTATTCACTCTAGACTTGAAGATCCCAAGGTTGTAAGTGTCGGGAAAAACCGACGCGGGCAGTGAGTTCCATACCTTAGCAGTCCGCATTATTTATAAGCAAAGAGCTTAGTGCGGATGTTCGGTATGTTGACAACATATGGATGGAAACCCCCCCCGCGCGCCTGGTTGTCCGAAGATGGAAAGGGGACGGTGGAATAAGATCGTGCAATTCCATCGCACACTCACCGAAATGTATCCTGTAAAACACTGAAAGGCATGCGTGCCTACGGCGGTGTTCAAGGCTTTGCAATTTGCCGGTAAAATTAAGCATTTGTAAGAAATGCAAGTACCTATATATTTTTCCAAATAAGTTGAAAAATGCGTTTATTGCCCGTGGTCCGATCGCCGAGTTCTATTGGTCGATCCATGGGTATTTTTTTGTATTTCTTTAAAAAAAATGCTCAATTTATGGGTATTTCTTTTAATTCAAAACATTTAGGGAAAATATCCTTACAAAATATTAGTTCTCATTTTTATTTCTTCAGCAATGCAGCGCGACGACATTTTCAGCTAAAAACACATGCATGCTTAGTTTTTTATCCATTAATAAATTAACTGTGTTTAACAAAATTCTACCTAATTACATATCAGTTAGTATTTATTATTATTAAGATACAAATTAATAATAGGGTTTTCTAAAAAAATCTAGACTAAGCTATCGTTTATTTTTGAACTTAATTATTCTGAATTACATCTCTAATATACCTCTGTGAGATAGCAACTATATAAGTCGTTTCTGAATTATGTCTAGCTAAGCTAATTTTTTACCGTATTTTGCCTGAGTTAATATATTTAAATGCCGGGATAAAAGTATCCTTTACAGGATTTTACGAAGGTCGATGCAAAGCCTTATCGGAGTCATAGTTACTTTAAGGCTTGTCCTCCGCAAAACACAGTGAATCTGAGTAAGATATTAATTATATCTTACTCAGATGATATATGTCCGCCTTTGTACTTAATTCGAAGTTAGGTAGTCATAGCAATTTTATAAATTTTATGAAGTACAATAAAGTGTTTACAAACTAGTTTTCATGTTAACTATGACATTTTTGACAAAAAATATGTCGTAATCTTCAAGATATGAGTAATGATGTGGTGTTTCCTAAATTGTGTCATAATTATAATACTAATTTACAGAATTGAAGAAAAATTGTCAAAAATTATCCGTATTTCTTCCAGTTGTAACCATATTACTACTGCAAATAAAATCAGCAATGCTAAAAGATTGAATTTTCTCTATTTTTTGAAAATTTATTATATTAATATTTATAAAGTTATTGCTATAAAATGTCCCAAATACATCAATCGACCTCCCTAACCCCTTGAATGTTAATTCAAGACTTTATCCATCCCTGGGCCAACTTTTACATTACATACGTAATTCACGTCACGACATTTATCAAAAATGTCGTGGTCAAGGACATCACAAACCTTAGTGTTTGAGTGTTCCAAATAAGTTTAATATTTGAAACAACATCCACGGTTCACCTTACGAAATACAGAAATGCACACGTGACAGGCGGTGAGCCCATCATGAAACTTATAAATTTATATATGTTTTTGGTGGAAAATTCCTTGATGATGATGCGTCCGACCGATTTCGGCCATGGCGACCACTTCGACTCCTAATCGGTTTGGCGCTGATGCGCTCGAAAATCCCTTAGAGTTGGTATGATTCTTTTTAGGTGCCGAAACCACGATTTACCTGGTAATTTTTTGTTTTTCAGGCGTTTGTTTGTAAACGCTTCATTTTACGTAATTACATAAAATTTACATAATTATGGCATGATTGAAGAACAAAACAAACAAAAATATCCAAAAAAGTCGCATTTATAATAACACGATGGTAGATACAAATTGCATGTAAATTGCGTAACTGCCAAAATATTCTTCAAATCAAATCAAATCAAAAAATATTTATTTCGTAGGATAAAAATTATCACTTGAAAACGTCACATTTTTTATCTTCATGGGTAAACCGCCTTGTGAACCTATATGGTCCACCTGGAGGAACGAGAAGCAATAGCACTTAGAATAGATGGCTTCTCTTCTAATTTGATGTTAACTATGACAGATACATAAACTTGGTTCGAGACTAAGTCCTGATGCGTTCCACAAATAAATTCTTATTCAGCCAGACCTTCACAAGGTTGCCATCTTATCCCATCACCACTAATAGCAATTCTTTATCTCTGAATAAAATATTCCATATATTATACGCAATACACTTTAATGGACACAGGACTGATATAGCACTCCTAACAATGGAAATCCTATTGTGTTTGGTTCACTGTTCCTTTGACGTATTGAATACGTCATTCATCCTCAACCTAATAAACGTTCCGCTGCAGAACATAGGGCAGGGCATGAAAGGCCTGTGATTTAATTTTGAGCCACTCTCTGACCTGGCTAATCAACTAAGTATGCGTAGCTGTGAAGCTATCCACCTGCGGGAGACGAGAAATATATAAACATACACAAAGTCACAACCTTTATCCCAAATGGGTCATTCAGACATATGCGTTTGGGTGTTCTAAGCATTAACAGCTTAAAGGCTTGAAACAACATCCAGGATTCACCTCTCTTATATATACAAAAATGCACACGAGGCAGGGGTGAGTTCATCACCGTAGAAACGTACAAGTCTTTAGATTTTTGGGTCATAGTCGCTTTTTACGACACCTCATAAGAAGAAATAACTTGGTATATCGTTTTACGTATAACCGCCTCCGTGGCACAATGTAAACAACGTAGGGTTTACGAATCGGAGGTCGACCCCCAGTGGGGTACATGTTTTACTCTGTTTGGTTGGTGGTAGTGGTGGTTGGTTGGTGGTAACTTATCTGTCTGCCGCCAAACAGCAATGTTAATAGCGTTTTTATGTGTTGGTTGTCGAAATAAGATGAAGTTTCCGGGTCAGTACGCTTCAACCTTCGCCTCATCTTCACTTATCATCAGGTGTGATTGAGATAAAGTGCTAACCCGTTGCGAATAAAATAAATGTGCCGGTAACCATACAGCACTTTTTGAGAAATCAATATGTCAGATATTGGACTAAGGAGCAAACAGCAGTAGAGAAGTGGATATTTGAATAATTAGAGAATGGTGTCCAATTCAGCTACTTACAAAGCGGAATTCCGCTAAAATAAGTAATTACAATCACTGTGTATCAATAGATTGACGTCATCCGAAGGCTCAATGCCAATATTATCGAATATATCAAGCACGGATGTGTTTGTTATAGGATTTTAATTACGTACCAAATTGTTTCGACTCGATGCATTGACAGCGGAATCAATAAACCAACACGTTGCCTAGGTACTTTAATTATAGATCTATACGAGTATGTGGGTAGTGTTGTTAAAAAGCTTCATAATAGGTACGAGTCATTACGTATCGGCCTACGTAGGTAATGCTTTCGTGTTAATTGTTTACGAATTTGAAGGTCGGGTGAGTATAATTAATATTATTATGAAAAAATTATATAATTATTAAATTAATACACATACAACTATAACAAGCAAAGCTTGTACTACGGATAGGTACTTGATAACAGATACATATACATAATTATTTATACCGGATGAGTTTTTTACCGCAAGGAAAAAATAGGGCATATTAGGTAAGTGAACTAGAAGTTATTGGCATAGTTAGTGTTTTTTTTTTCAAAACCATAATCATATATATTGAAATTATACGTAATAAAACTACGTGTTGTGAATATCCTGTTTCACTCACTCCAATCCCCACATTCATATTATCAATTTATTTATTATTAGCTAGTATATTTTAGCACAATAAAAATTTTGTAAATATGTGTCTGTCAACTTTATGGATCCAAGAAAAATAAAATAGAATGCTATCATATAATAATATTTAAAATAGTATTAAATTGAATATTTTATTCAGTAAGTTCATTGATATGGTATAAATTATTTATACATCCTTATCTGTAAACTATTTATTTAAATTTATTGTACTTTGATTAATACCTTAAAGCTCCGTCACTAAATTTTGCTTAAGCTTAGAGATCAGGGGTGAGAAAGTTTTTTTTTAATTGAGGATTTTTTCCAAATTAATTCCAACGGATTGTACAACTTTAAGTTTGAAAATATACAGACGACAGAGAAGACAGAAATTGCTTTTAAGTCGAAATAAAATTACGACTTAACAAAGAACTGCGTTCAAATTTATATAGTATATTATTCATCTGCAGTTTTTACGTAAGCCAAAGTAAAGTTGGGATAAAATTTCAGTCAGCAAACTAATCCTGCTAAATCTCCGATTTGGTTCAAGTTTTAATTGCTGGTTGTACTGAAGTTTTGCTGCTGATTTCTTTGTTAATCTTTTTATTTCTTATAATGATTATTTAAGACTACCTTCCCGCCCGCGGCTTCGCCCGTGGCAAGTAGCTTTGTCGTGGATATGTTTAATTTGGTTATCCCGTGTGAACTACTCACTTTATCGGGATAAAAAGTATCCTATGTTTTAATCCAGGGTATCTACCTATATACCAAATTTCATCCAAATCCGTTCAGCCGTTTCGCCATGAACAACAAACATCTTTATAACATTAGTAGACTAGTTAAATATACTTACTGTAATAGTGACTAATCAGACATGGAAAGATTTTTTGAAGATTTTGGAAATACAAGTCGTTTTCCTTTTCCTAAGTTTCCATACATTTACTAACATTATCGGATTGTTTTGTTCCACATACATAATTTTATTGTACTGTATTGTTGCTCAGCTCAAATATATCGATACTTTAGAGTTATCTAATGAACTGTAATGTATAGTCTAAAATATCTTCCTCGTAGAGTTTCTATTTTGACGGAACTCTTACGAATTAGAGTTTCATTGTTTGGATGAAATGTGGTACTGAGATGGACTTTCTTCAATTTAAGAGCTATGCTCTTGTCGGTGGAGTAATGACCCCGTCTCTCTGCTTTCCGCCCTCGATTCATGATTCTATTGAAAGATGACTTACCGCCTCCGTGGCTCAATTGTAAACAATATTGGGTTTACGATTCGGAGGTCGCGGGTTCGATCCCCCAGCGGGGTACATATATAAATACTCGGTTTGGTTGGTGGTAGGGCGTTTTAAAATGTCCGCCTGGCTAGCTACCACCATCTTATATAAATCTGCCGCCAAGCAGCAATGTTGATACCATTGTTGTGTTCCGGTTGTCAGAGATAAGATAGCCAGTCCCCCAAATGTGTTGGGGTTTCCGACCTCATCTTCACTTAACATCAGGTGTGATTGAGGTCAAGTAAAGTATCCGTCGTGCATAAAAAAAATGATGTATCATTTAATACGACACATTTTTTTGAAAAACATAATTGCCAAGGCGTAATTACCTTGACCAAAAGATTGAATATGTCATGGATAATAGGATATTTTCTTATTTCGAAATTCTAAATAAATCCTGCAAGACCACAAATTCATTCAATACGATATTCATAATTAAGGATCCGAACTTAAAGCTCCCTTGTGTGCGAAGGATGCCAACGGAACCCTCTTACTAACCGTACACCGTACCCAGTCAACCATAGGATGTCCACTGCTGAATATAAGCCTCCATAGATTTCCAGAGCGACCACAGTTTGCATCCAGCGATTTGCCGCTATGTAAGTCTTCTTTAACATAAATAATAACGTTATGTCGTCACTGCTTTAATTTGTGTCATACTTTCATAATTAGCTTTCCGATGACACTTTTCCTCGTAGATAAGTACATATCATCAACAACCACATGTTGACACTGTTGGGGCGCAGCCTCCTCTCACTGGGAGAGGGTATGGGCTATAATCCACCACGTGGGCCCAGTGTGGATTGGTAGATTTGTACCAGACTACTGCCCACCCGACAGAGTTTTCAAACCGCCCCTTGCGCCATCAAAGTTGCTACTTTTTGGGCCAAACTACTTTAGGTCATCGTAAGTTTTGTCATTACAATACAATACAATACAAATATACTTTATTGCCCAAAAAGGAGAATATACATTTTACAAAGCACAATACTGAAAAGAGTACAATTGGGCGGCCTTATCAATAAGAGCTATTCCAGGCAACCTTTGGGTGTAGGAGTATAACTTTATAGAACAGGTAGGTTGTCATTGACTCGAAAGAAGAATAAGCCGCCCCTGTAGGCCACCGACTTAGCTTAACGACTGCCTTCAATTGTAATCAAACTGGATTGATTGATTAGCGTACCGTCCGAAGTAAGGAAACACTCGTTTGAAAAATGTCAGTAGTGGTCACCCATCCAAACTTAACATTGCGTGGCGTCACAACAAATGAGTGGCGAAAACACTCGTGACTTCAATTAGTCTCACTTTTTGTAAACCTTTGTAATATCTGTAGAAAAATGGCCGATGGATGCTGCTCGATTACCGACTGAATTGAAAGTCAAGATGTGCCTATTAGCGTGTAATAGACAACCTTGTACATGAGAGCTTATTATACTCAAATAAGGGGTAAATGTCATGCACGTTCAAAACCATTCGCGTAACTACACTTTGACCCATATGGCCAACTAATTACTATAACATAGCAAATATTGTCACGTACGCAAGTGAACTTAGGCCGCGCAAGGTCGGCTCATTGGGAAATTCTCATATGAAATATTATGACTATGAAAGCGTTATTTGCATAATTTCATGAGTTGAGAAACCTTTTGTGGACTACAAAAAGCGATTGTGTTTTATCAATTAAATTATCTATTCGACATAGCGTATCCATTACACGCTTTTTACGTCCATAACAAGTAATTGATATGCTTTAGAAATGTGAGATTTATAATTGAGGGTCTTTGCTAACAATGAATGGGATGTTTTTTTTTAATATACCAATGGTATAATCGAATTCTTGTTATATAGTCATTTACTATTATGTATAACTAAATTGAAACGTAACAATGTCGTCTAAGTGGTAAGAGAATGGTGTGACCTGAAATTAAATTTGGTAAAAAAAGTCTATTTGGAAATGTTCATGTTTGCCAGTTCTAAAAAAATAATATATTGTTTAGTAATGAATTTTAGCAAACTGTACCTACTGCTCAGAAGGGACAGTGGGAGTCCTTGGTAGTATCCATAGCAACCTAACACAACTTAATCAACACGTTCTGAGCAGCAGTTTTCTACAAACGGATATGTCCGACCATAGGTACATTATTTTATGAAACCGCTAATTCAACGATCTACTTGCGACATATGCTTATAAATTTTAGTAGAAGGAAGGACTTTTTGACTTGTCTATTTTCAACAAGTTTCTTTTTAATCAAAGACACACCCGTTGTTATGTATGGAAACGTGGCATAAAAATTAATGCCTTCTCCTACGAAGACTTAAATTGTCACATTAGAAACGGAAACCGTGACTATCGTACCGAAATCATTTTAATTGGCGTCAAGAGGATATCGTCTAATGATGTCTTGCACCCGAGACACACCGGCACAAAGTTTAGCGAACCGGGTTAATTTCACTGTGTATACTGGCCTAAGTAAATATAATTAAAGTGGAACAGGCTAGAAGAAAGATATCAAGTTAGGTAGGACCTTTATAGTAGAGTTATATTAAAGCAATTTGACCCCAAGTAGCTGTGTTGTTTATTAATAGATTGGAAAATTAGACGTTAACTGAATCTCAATGTTAAGGGTCATTCTTGTTTGAAGTTGTAAGTTAATGATTACTTAATTATTTATTAACATCATAAGTTTTACATACCTTTTTCATAACTACAATAAATGAAGTACGGTTAGAAGTATATAGAGTAATAGGATTATAATGACGTTTTATATCGTACTCATCTAGCACAAAAAATTATGCCAATGACAACGTAGAGGAAAAATCACATGAAAACATGACCAGTTTTAGAAAAGATAAATTAATTTGGTCGGTTATTCACTTGACCATCTAAAAACCAAAAATTATAATATAACACTAGCTTTCCGGTTGCGGCTTCGCCTGCGTGGAATAACTTTATTGCGGAAGTCTCATCCAAATCCGTTCATCCGTTTCGCTGTGATTGAGCAACAAACAAATAAACAAACATCCAAACTTTCGCATTTATAATATTAGTTACATTATAAAAATCAAAAACAATCGCAAGGAGACAATAGAAAGTAAGACAATGGAATAGACAAACAAAAAAGACGTTACAACATAAGTGATACAGGGGTTATATTTTGTCAAATTTCAAAATATATAAGTAGGGATCACTTGAGATTGTATTAGATAGATAGATTTTTGTAGAAGGACAGAGTACACACCAATAATAGAATAAAAAGTTTTCTAACCATTCTGTAGCTTTCCTAGTATAGGTATTTAGTTATAAAAAATACAATATTAAATTAAGTTATACCACTGTGAACTTTATTGCGCTGGAAAAGACACTAAGATCCGTGCCAGTCCATCGATCGCTGTCTTTAGGAAAAGAGTTAAGGAACATTACCTTTCCATTTCATAGTGTTATTCCGTGTATTATATGTATGTTATACTTTATATTCGTATGTATTGAAATATGTACTTATTTATGTATTTATGTACTTATTAGTATGTAGTTACATTTATATTCAGTTAGGTTTTTTTTTTATCTATCATATTTATTCATTTTTTTAGATTGTGCACGTCTTATCTGCCTCTTCCAGTCATATCTCTCTTTCGTAGGTCTGCTGGAAGAAATTTCATTATAGAAATAAGCAGAACCTGTTGTGTCGTCTCTATTATGTTGTATCTGTATGTTTTTTTCTTGTGTGCAATAAATGATAAATAAATAAATAAATAAATAAGATCTCCTGAAACCATTTAAAAAAAAAATTATCAATGGCTACTTTATATTTTCTAAAAATAATTTATGGAGTCGAGATATTTGCCCTCGGTGAAACTTTTCATAGATATAAAGAAGTTACTGTTCGATTTTTTTTTTAAATAGTTATTGGAGTTCTAATTGTTCTATGTTCTCCGACGCAAAGAAATTCACAATGATAATTTTAATCTAATACAATACAATACAATACAATACAAATACACTTTATTTAACAAAAGGAGAACATACATTTTACAAATCACAATACTGAAAAGAGTACAATTAGGCAATTAATAGTCTATATTTTATTACTAAATACCTATACTATATCTAAAGCAAGCTACCGATTTGTTGGAATACATTTTTATTCTATCACTGTCAGGTACTCGATTCATGTGCAAAAAATCACGACTCATCAATCATTTACGAGAATGTAAGACTTAACTGTGACAAACACTATTGCGAAAGACTGAACTGCGAAAGATGGAACTGCGACAGTGCCGAACTGCGACAGTGCCGAACTGCGACAGATCTGAACTGCGAAAGACTTAACTGCGACGGAATGGTACGTATATCACAGATTCTGTAATATTACGTAAATCTGAAACACGTTTAGAGCCGTCGTTTTTCTTAACGTAACTTTTATAATGTGTAGATTGCCGCTGATACATGAATTACCACAAAATATATCAAGCAGAACAATCGTACTGTGGCTCTGCGTGCCGTATTCCTAGACCGCATACTTACACGTCAACTCATTACGAAGAGAACATTGTATAAGCTCCTCAAAAATTTTATGTTATATGAAGTAACGAGAATGTTATCAAACCGCCGCAGACATATTTCGTAGAGAGAAAATGGGATGTGCAACAGTTTGCTAATAATAATTAATAAATGGAAAATTTAGAAAACCCCCGATAACTATTGTCATCGAAATACATTAAACAACTGTTAAAAGCTACCTAAATATCTTCGAAAAGGCTTAACCAATTTTCCTCAAACATAGCTAGTAACCTGGACACTCAAGCAATGCCGTGAAACACACAACATCCTTCTTTTTCGTTGGGGGTTAAAAAAATCTTCATAATAAGTCAATAAATGTCACAATTATGTGAATGGAAATATTCGCATTTAAATTAGTTAGTTTATTGGGTAATTCCTCATTAGGAGCTATCGCGTTCCAAGTGATATAACAATTAAATTTTACAATTTTACTTACACTTGGTTACAACATAGAGACAATAAATAATTAAATAGATGTGTAAACACATACATACGGTTACAAACTGTTCACCAACCCTGATATTTATGGGTCGTAGTATAGTCGTCGTACTTTTCCATACAGATAAGCAACAAGCTAATCAAGGTAGTCTTGCGCAGACTTCCTTTGCCACACTTCCCGTTTCTAATACCTTCTATTTTTTCTAAGAAAACGTATAATTTCTTTATTGTATTTGTTTTTCGAACAATGATAATTTCGCATGTGGAAACAGTAACTTGGTGTCCATTCATGGTATCCATTAGACAAAATGTCAGCGGGAATTTAAGGCTATGTGGAGGGACTGTGTTGACTCAAACATTAACACTGACAGCTGCACATTGTCTTATATAGTAAGTACATTACTCTTTGGTAAGTACGGCTACACGGCTTGACAGAAAACACTATGTTGTTAATTTAGCTATATACTATCTGCACCTTCTTTCTGCTTCGAATTTCAAACACATTGAAATTTTTGTAGCTCCTAAGTGGTCTTTACCCAATACATGAATATATTAGTGACACTATTTACAACACGGGGTGTAACTGAAGTAATTTATATCGTGTTTTGTGTTAAAGGTTTTTTTTTATTATTAACTGGATACGTATTTGACCACAATCTCACCTGATGGAAAGTGACGATGTGGCCGAAGATGAAGTATGCAATCTCAGTAGATGCCTATTCACCCTGCTCTTAAAGATCTCAAGGTGAAACCACTCCTATCTGCGAACAAAATTATAGCGATCGAACGCAAAAATTAGTACGCATAGGCTGCTGCTGCTTACGAACAGCTTTCTCCAAGAAACCATAGTGAAATTCCACCGAATTTTTCAGGTGCCCTTACAAACGAAACTACATCGTTTTCTCAGACTACTTAATCGAAATAAATCGAGTAAACCGATTAAATTTTGGCCAAAAAAAAGAAAAAAAAAAATTCTTGGGGAAAATTGTTGGTAATTAAATAAATACAAGAGCAAATTCATCTGCATTACCTTTACAATGATGTTTTATCCACCATTAACACACCATTTGCACAAGAGCAATTACAACATGTATATAATAAAAACCGACTCGGATTGTCAATCAAACTAAAACCAATCAGTTACACATCAACAGCTGTTAAAAGTTCACTGCAGATATGCTATGGTTGGGACCATAGCACGATTTGGATCACTTTCCATAGAAACATTTGCCTTAAATCGCCACGCTGGTCAGGCAGGTTGGGCAATGGGAGATATTTGGGGGTTCCACACCAAGTGTGTGCCTCTTACGACACCCACGGGAAGAGAAAGCTTGGTTCTATTCTATTCTGCCTAACCACACAACCAATCACTTTGAAGGAGAACTCCAAATTAGAAATTACTATGTATATTATTGTGATACTGCAATAAACGTACTGAATACTGAATACTGAAATTCACCAAGTATAACTTTTTCTAGCGGCACAAAAGGACTTTATTTGGAATTTGGGAGTGTCTATATTTTTGGAGGCAGATTGTTCGAAGCGACGAAAATTATTCTCCATAAAGACTTCGATGCAGCAAAACTGGCCCATGATTTAGGAGCAGCAAGTACTTTCCCAGCGAGTATACACTTCAGCTATAATGTTCGGCCTGTCAAGTTACCTAATAAAGAAATGACTTTGGATACAAGAATATTAAAGATATATGGCTGGGGTGCTACATCTGTAAGTGTTAGAATTTTTTTATAAAACAAAATAGCAATTACTATGGTATAACCACTTTTCTCTTTGGTCTTAACGTTTTTATTCTCATTTTCCTTTACATTATTATATGAAAAGATATAAATGAGTAAATTACAATGGAATCAGTTTCAAATTATAGCATAAATTATACTACAAAGTACACTTAAGTTACCTAGTTAAAGATAATTAAGCGATGTTGGAGGAAATTAGTTTATAATTTCTTTCATAGACTTAGTATATTGATAAAGAATACTTACAGAAAATTACAGTACAATACAATACAAATACAAATACACTTTATTGTACAAAAGGAGAACATACATTTTACTAAACACAATATATTTTACAAACACAAAACAAATTACTTCATTGATTCAATTGATTTCTCTTAACTTCTTTTTGTATGTGTCAGTTTGTAGTAAATCGCAATCAAGTGAATTATATGTATATAGTTTTTTGTGGGGAAAAATAATCACTTACATTTTATATATAACTATTTTAGGATCACAAATGGTTTTCAGAGATACTTCGAACAGCCCTCTTACCTGTTGTAGACAGAGATATTTGCCAAACCCTTTTGGATGGAGATATTCCAGCCAACACCTTTTGTTTAGGCTACCTTGATGGCCATATGGATGCCTGTTTGGTATGTATCTTCTTTATCTGCTATTTATTTTAATAATATCAGTCCATTATCTAAAGAAATGAGTCCCAGAATATCTAATTATTATATGTTTTATACTATAGGAATTTAAATGAAGCAAAATGTGGAGCAAATCCAAAATGTTAAGTAGTTACAGATTGGCATTCAAATTTACAAGAAGATTTAATAATTTAGTAACTGACAAATAAAAAAGTCACCTATGATAACGCTTTGAAGAAGTGGTAACTACTTCGAACAATCAAAGTTATCAAGATCAAGTTCACAATACTCTACTGAAATAGTGAATAAAAATTAATTTCCAAATCTGCATAGACGTTAAAGCGGCCTACGCTCCTCCGCTCTCAGGCCTGTCGGAATCAATTTTAAATTCACAAATTAATTCTGAGACAACCATTATAACAACTCACGAAACTGTCCGAAACCCATTAAGTGTCCATAAGCATAAATAGATGTTAATTAAATTTCCATTATCTTCAGTATCGACCTAACAGACCGATGGAATACACAACATACTTAACAAGGACTATAATATTCTGATGTTAAGTAATTTGCCTGTTTAACAAAATTATGGAGATATCTTGCAGTGATGTAGAAGTTAGTTAGTTTAAATTTTTAAATATATTTATTCGTTTCATCATCATCAGACGTCAACTGCTGATTACTCGATTTGGAAAAGATCGCGGGAAGCCGCTGGATGCGGACAGCGCATGACCGATCGTTGTGGAGATCTTTGGGGGAGGCCTTTGTCCAGCAGTGGACGTATTTTGTTCGTTTATAGTGATAAATTTGTTTTAAAAATATTTACCTAAAGCCAAACTAGAGGACGAAATTGTCATCCAGACTTCCCATCTGAGACATGGACCCTAATACACTAACTGCGTTACCTCGCTGAACAACTAGACTAAACGTTCGTCCGAAGATCACACGAAGCCAATCTACTTGAGAAATCGTGGGCGAACTTCTGCGAGTGCAAACCCCATATACTGGTTACCGAGTAACGATGAGTATTTGGAGCAGCTGGACGTCCACAGCCAGCTGTCGTCGTGGCGTGGCGTGGTGTCGTTTAATTGTTTTTTTTTATAATTATCAACAGCTTTACACGTCCCCACTGTTAGGGCATAGCCTCCTCT
The DNA here is from genome assembly GCA_949316235.1 of Oegoconia quadripuncta. Classification (NCBI taxonomy): domain Eukaryota; kingdom Metazoa; phylum Arthropoda; class Insecta; order Lepidoptera; family Autostichidae; genus Oegoconia; species Oegoconia quadripuncta. The sequence goes on from OX438746.1 coordinate 21,861,339, forward strand.
CAATAGGAGCGAGCCCAGTCCGGATTGGTGAATTTATGTCAATCTAGTGGTCACCTGTCTGTCAAGTGTTTTAACCCGCCCCTGTAGGCCACCGACTTGGGTAACGATTGTCTTCAATTGAAAGCAACCGGGACCGACTATTCTACATGCCCTTCGAAGTATGGAAATAGTTGTATTAAAATGTCACTAATGTCACCCATCCAAGGACTGACCGCGTCAGACATTGCTTAACTTCGCTAATCGAAAACAAATAGCGAAAGCAACTAACAAAACAAAATTTATTACCATTAAATTATATCACTCAATGTTAGCTAATAGATATCATATTATACCTACTAATATTACAAATGCGAAGGTTTTTTGGTTATCCCCTCTTTCAGGACGCTGCGGAGTATCAGAATGACTTAATTGCACTAGGTTGATAGGAGAGTTTGAGGACATAAGCTGATTTTTCCCAAAAAAAGTTGGCGCGCGTGGTCGTTACAAAATTTTACGTATGATATACTTACTACGTCTCTGTAGTAGATAGGAAAATAGATTTTATAAGGGGAAGGTTGTGGGGATTCAACTTGCAATGTTTTTTAATTCCAAGTAATAATTTAACGTAATTTAAACAAATCGTAACAAACAATCGGGCTTGTCGTGCGAACTACCACAGATTTCTAATCTTCGGACGGCGGATGATGGTTTTGAGAAAAAAAAATAAACTACCTATGCTTCAATTTCACTTACCTAATGTGCCCTATTTTTTTCCTTGCGGTAAAAAAACTCATCCGGTATAAGGGTCCACTCTGGCGGTAAACTCTATCAAAGAAAGAAATAGTCATCAAAATCGGTTAACAATTGACTAAGATATCGCGTCGAATTGAGAACCTCCTACTTCTTTAAAATCTTGCAAAAAGCATATTGTTTTGTACTATAATTGATCCTTGAACCTACCCACACTTTCGAGGTCTGGGTCAACACCCACGGGTAGGTGTACTATAGCCCTGGTCACGACCATATACCGGAGGCTTTGTAAACGTCCTTTCTCCTTCAACGTAACTGGTCTTAAAAGCATTCTAACTAACTCAAAGTAAAGGGCTGACCTGACCATTTTGTTTGTTTGCGTGTGTCTTTAAAAGCTCGATCCTATCTTTATTGTCTGAAGGGCTTCATTCCACTTTGTATTAATTGCTCTGTTTGTTACTGACGTTTCGAAAGTGCTGACAACACGCACAGACAGTCACGAATCGCCTCTGACCTGTCAAAACTTCCTTCATTTATTATGGGAAGATAAAAGTGCGGAAACTTTCGGTGACAGTACCTACCTCCTGTTGTCGTCCGTTAGTCATTATATCAATTTAGGATGATAAATCACGAGTACTCCCGGCCCGCAGTCGTTTCGTTGGGTGATTCTGGCAAGGAAATTGTGGTAGCTTGCCATAAAAATTATGCTTACGCTTGATAGTGTTGCTCTTTAATAAAATCGATTCTCATTTTATAAGAGTATTAATTATAAACCATCGTAATCAGTTATCATACCAACTGTAATCGACCACATTGAAAAAAATTAGGCAATATTTTCTGCAATTTAGTAATGCGTGGCGTGCGTGCGATGGCGATATCGCCATTCCTTCAATCTGCTCTGGACTTTTTTTTGGCTACCAGCACAATGTCATTGGCAAACAGCAACCAGGGCGCTTCCTGCTACATATCCGACGAGATAGCATACATTATAGGAAGGGAGATGAGAGCCGATCCTTGCTGCAAGCCTTTGCTGTACAAAGGATTACGGCTAAACAACAATCAATCCTATGGTGGTTCATTCACTGCGCACGCAGTGAGGCTGTGGAACTCCCTACCACACGACGTACGTGATAGTGCGTCGACCGCCATCTTCAAAAAAGCACTATTTGACTTTGGCTTTTAATTGATGAAGTTGGTAAAGACATGGGTTTGCGACTTAGCCATTATATGGGACAGGCAATACTTAATAACTGTATGCCTGGTGCCACCTACTCAATTATATTAAAAAAGATCTTGTCAAAGACTTTTAAAGAGAATACTACTGTGATAATTTTTATAGGACGACGGGGAAATGTAAATAAAAAAACTCTGATAAATTATTTCTCTCAGTTGAATAATTTAAAAAATGTTCATAAGGTTTTATTGTTTGCATTTCCATTTAGCCAGAGTTTAATAAAAAATGAAAATGACTTTAGACATAATTTAAATTTAACATTGCATACTCTGACATGTCGTCATGAAAACAAATTTCATTTTTTTGACACCAATAAATTTATTAGTTCCAAATATTTTTATGTGACAGGAGATAATTATTATCTTCCCAAATATTTTAGGAGACAATTAGCAAATATGCTATCCTATTTTATTTTAAATTCAGTCACTTTAGTGACTGACCCAACAGGTGCCTCTATTGGGGAGCCATTAATTATTAATAAATCCTTGGAAATCATTCCAAATAATTTAAATTAAATCATAAGACAACAGAGACTACCTCTGGCATTATAAAAAATATGTTTGAAAAAAAAAATTATAAAAGGGTTGCCACGCCCCAAAATAGATATTAAAAAAATGGTTTAAAATTTCAAAAATGTATTAATCTGGTACACCAAAATATTCAGGGTATGAGTGGCAAAGAACTAGAGGTGGAGCTGTTCATGAGCTGCACTAACATTGATGTATTATGTATAACGGAGCACTGGTATAAGCAATGTGAGCTCATGTTCGGCTTCAAGGAGTACCAGATTGCAAGCTCGTTCAGCAGGACGAAGGCAATACGAGGCGGTAGTCTCATTCTAATTCGTAATAATATTAAATTTAAAGAGCGCCTCGATATTGTAAACCTTTCTGTTGAGCGAACTATTGAAATAGCCTGTGTGGAAATTGCGCGGCTTACTGTATTATGTGTATATAAACCCCCTTCTTCATCTTATGAATTATTTGAGAAAATCATGGATGAAATCCTGGGTAAAATTAGTAATTCAAATAAATACATTGTAATTTGCGGAGATTTTAATATAAACATATTAGAAGATAGCATTCAAACCAGAAGACTTAAATCTTTCTTCAGTTGCTATAATCTTGCTAATCTTTTTTCAGTGCCCACTAGAATAGCTTCTACATCAGCTACTTGCATTGATAACATTTTCTCGAATTTACAACCCAGTGATAAATCTATTTTAAATAAATTAAGTTCAGATCACTGTGGTCAGTTAGCGGTTTTTAACATAGCAATTAATAAAACGCTGAAAAGAGATATATCGTACGTGCCAGTAACTGAGTCACTACTCGATCAATATAAGAGTAAAGTGACTGCGAAATTAGATTATCTACCGTACTGTGACGATCTTAATGTATTATATAAATCAGTTTTTGACATTTTAAAAACTGAAAGTAATAAAGTTTTCTTTGCAAAATCTGTTAAAATCAACAATTCCCTCGTTTTTAGTGATTGGGCGACGGTGGGAATTCATAAAAGTAGGCAAAAGTTATATGAGCTTTATGATGAAAGGACATATAATAAGAGCGAAAGTTTTATTGAATATGTTAGGCAATACTCGAAAATATTCAAGCGAGCTTGTGCCACATCAAAATCAAATTTTATAAATAATAAAATAAAGAATAGCGCGGACATAGTAAAGACAACTTGGAAAGTTATAAATAGCGAAACTGGCAAATTTAAAACTCTTAACATTGATACGCGATTAAAAATTAATGATCGAATTCTAACTTCACAATTAGAAGTTGCAGAAGCTTTTGAAAAATTCTTTACTAATATTCCAATATTAACTACAAAATCTCTGAATTCATGTCCCACACTCGCTGAATCGCTACTTAAACAAAATGTGGAGATTTGTGACTCCCATTTCAAATTTAATCATGTAAGTCCTATAGACATCTTAAAAGCATTTCGTTCTTTAGACAAGTAAAAAACTGCCGACCTTCACGGTTTATCAGTAAAAATTATTAGTGCCGTAATTGATTGTATTTCACCACACTTAGCTTATATCTTTAATAAATGTACTGATTATGGCATATTTCCTGATCTGATGAAGCACAGTAAAGTCATACCTTTATTTAAAGCCGGTAGTACATCAGACCCCTCTAATTTTAGACCTATTTCAATACTACCGACTCTCAGCAAAATCTTTGAAAAAATTATATTAAATCAGATATCGAGTTATTTTTACAGTAACAATCTAATGTCACATAAACAATTCGGTTTTACTAGAGGCCGCTCGACAACCGATGCAGGTGTCGAGCTCTTACAATATATTTTTGAGGCTTGGGAAGATGCGCAGGATGCAATAGGAGTATTTTGCGACTTGTCCAAGGCCTTTGATTGCGTTCATCACGACACTTTAATCAGGAAATTACGTCATTATGGTGTAACCGGCCGAGCTCTCGACCTTCTGAATCCTTATTTGAGTAACCGAGTTCAGAGGGTTGATATCAGTGGCAATACATCGTCAGGGTCGACAGTCTGTATGGGCGTCCCACAAGGCTCCATTCTCGGACCATTTTTGTTTTTGGTTTACATAAATGACTTGCCAAACCTTGTAAACGATAAACATGAAATAGTATTGTTTGCTGACGATAGCTCTGTATTGTTTAAAGTAAATAGACTAAAATTAAATTATGACGACGTGAACAACGCTATTTCTCAAATAGTAGAATGGTTTACGGCAAATAATTTGTTACTGAATGAGAAAAAAACTAAATGTGTTAAATTTGTACTGCCTAATGTCAGGGAGGTGCCCACAAATATGATGATAAAAAATGTCACTCTAGACCTTGTTGAGTCCACTATATTTTTGGGCATTACTTTGGACGCCAAATTACAATGGGGTCCTCATATCCATAAATTGGCGAAGAAGCTCAGCTCTGCAGCGTATGCAGTCAAAAAAATTAGACAAATATCGGACGTAAATACTGCTAGATTAGTATATTTTAGTTATTTCCATAGCCTGATGTCTTACGGTATCTTGCTGTGGGGAAATGCCGCGGATATCAATACAATCTTTGTTTTACAAAAACGAGCCGTTCGCGCAATTTATCAATTGAGACCTGCAGTGTCACTTAGAGACAGATTTAAAGAGTATAATATTCTAACCTTTTCGTCACAGTACATTTTTGAAAATCTAATATATGTCAAAAAAAATATAGCATCATTTAGGAAAAATAGTGATAAACATGATGTCAATACAAGAAATAAAGATAAACTTGCAGGTCACATAAGTCGCCTCCACAAAGTCAGTAATTCATTCAAAGGGTTATGTATACGCTTTTTCAATAAAGTTCCTGTTGATATACAAAATCTTCCTTTCAATAAATTTAAAGATACTATAAAACAGAAACTTATTAAGAAAGCATATTATAAAATATCAGATTATTTAGATGATAAACAATCATGGACATAACCAGCCCGTTCGCATAACCAGGCTATTTCACAATTAATAATGAAATATTATAATATAAAATAATAATTTTGTAATATAACAACCTTTTTTTAAAAGAGCGACCTCTCGAGTTTCTTGCTTGTTCTTCTCAGGGGAAAATTGCCTTTTGAACAAGCAGTAGCTTTAAAAATGTAAAATCTGACTATTTTAAGTGTACCCTGTGTACCTACAAAATAAAGCATTTTTTGATTTTGATTTTTTGATTTTGAATCAAAAGTCCTGGATTGTATGCATTTAGAAATAAAAATTTTTTGGTATGCATAATAAGCTTATATAGGATTATATTACAGACTTTATTTTATAATTAGTGTATGTATACAATTATTTATTAAAAATATACAGACATTCCTTATTTATTTGATACGCATTTATAATGACGTCATGTAATATTAAATAGGTTTATTATATTTGAAATATTATTATTATAGTCTTTTGATTTTAAGTTAATTATTTTCTCTTCTTTCTCTGTGCACATATGTATATCTATTTTGCAGGGTCTAGCTGGAAGACATATCTTTTTAGAGCTAAGCTAGTACGTTATGTACATCCTGCTTCTAGTATCAATTTGATTTTTATATGTAAAATTATACATAAATAAATCAAGTATCTATTGCGATAAATGCAGGCTTCTTCTCCCCCACCCCACCTAACATACTAATCATACTACCTTTTAAGCCATTCAGTAGTTATTTACTACATACTTAATTCTGTTTCAGGGTGATTCGGGTGGCCCCGCCATGTTAGGCGACTATCAAGTTGGCATTACATCCTTCGGGGAAGGTTGTGCTGTGCCGTTTAAACCTGGAGTGTATACAGACCTCACAAAACATCTACACTGGTTGAAAATACTTGAAACGATACATTAAAAGTATATTTCTGGGTTAATGCCATCGGGGTTGTATCCCATCAAGACTGGTTTTTCATGTAGTAGTACCTACACAGTAATAGCGTGCTTTCCTGGGTACTGTAGCGAAAGGACGACCCGGAGCGGGATAGCCTGACCTGGAGATGTATGGGTAGAGGTTAGTTGACTATTAGACCATTTTTTTAACATTAAACACCGTCATGGTTTTAGCAGGGCCATGGGTAGGCGTCGCCATATAAGACTGCCTCCCAAGAAAATGTCTAAGGTTTCTTTAGAAATAACACTATTGAAAACCGCCGAGAGGCGGTTAACATCAGGCGTGAATGAGGTCAAGTACCAATCCGTTGTGCATAAAAAAAAGAATTATGTCATCCATATAACCCAAACCAACTGTGTTAAAAGCGATTTTTCCATCAAACGTGCATACCTAGAACCTACCCTCGAGTTTGTAATTTTATATTTACATAGACACTAATAGATGTTAACTGTACCATATTTACAAATTCTTACTAGATTAGGTACTACCATCAAACATTAATTCACGAGATAAAAGGTAATTGAACTAATGAAATTACTAGATTTAAATTAAACTTCTTTAGAGATTTATTAAATATTTAGTAGCAAACTCTCAATGAGTGCCTCTAAAAATAGCTATACAAAAAGTTTCAACATCGTAATTGAAATCAATGTTAATAGCCCTTCGTCCCCATTGTTGGGGCACAGCCTCCTCTCACTAGGAGAGGGTATAAGCCTATATGTATAGACTTCTTACAAAAAACACGAAAAAATGGAGCTAGAACACGCGTAGGTAAAGTTAGTTGCAGCGAGCAAATCGGGCCTGGTGTTTTACGCGCTGCCCACATCGCGCGGCCTGGTGCTTCAGGGCATATACATGAGCTCGTTGCGGCATGGTCAACTAGTGACCTGACTGTTAATATTTTCAAACCGCCACAAGTGGTTTAACGACTGCCTCCAATTCAGACGGAAGCACCCGTATGATAATATCACTAGTCATCACCCATCCAAGGTTTGACAGTCCAAAATGTTGCTTAACTTAACCGAAAACTAATAGCAAGCATTCTGAGACAAATATAATGATCATAATACTTTCAGAAATGCATTGAATATTGATTCGTCCTAGACTAATTTTCTGCCAAATTTCAATATAATCGGTTCAGTATGGTCGTGAAAAGTCAACAAACAGACAGACAGAGTTAGTGTGGATGATAGTGTGGATGTGGATGTGTTGAAAGCAGTCACTTGATAAAATATTGCATACACTGCACTGCAAAAAAATGTCCGCGTGTCATGGAGTGAAAACTGTGACAACACAATGGTACAAACTCATAACCGATTTGAATTGAACTAATGCAACAATTGATTACTTGTTTCGAAATTTTATTACTTACTCACCTGCTCTATAAATTAGGACTGAAGTTGTGTGGAAAAGATTGATGTCTATAAAATAGTATATAAGTGTCTACTTGTACTAGTTTCTCTAAACACATTCAATTACTTTTAGAAAATGCAACTTTTTAATGTATTTATGATCGTAATTAAAACGGGGTTATAACATATTAGCGAAATCTACAATTTATAGAACCTCAATTAAGCAATATATTCACTTCAAAATGCTAATCAATATTATTTGGCCGAGTGGTATCCAGGTACTCGCGCTTAGCTGATAGGCTCCTCAGGGCTACAGGTCACTGCTCCGGCAGTCGGTTAGCCGAAGCGGACAAAATTAAAGTTATGTGACTGTTTTTCTTTTATTGATTTGTGTTCAGCATCAGCAGTTTATTATTTGATATTATTATTATTTGGATATCGTAAGTCTGGTTTCTGGTTGTCATATCTACTCAACATCATTTCCAACCATGGAGAGAAAATAGTAGTTTATTTTTTTTTATGCATAACGGGTTGGTATTTGACCTCAATCACACCTGATGTTAAGTGAAGATGAGGTCGAAGGTGGAAACATACTGATCCGGAAACCCCAACACATTTGGGGGACTGGCTATCTTATCTCTGACAACCGGAACACAATAATGCTTTTAACATTACTGTTTGGCGGCAGATTTAGATAAGATGGTGGCAGCTAGCCAGGCGGACATTTTAAATGCCCTACCACCAACCAAACCGAGTACTAAACATGTACCCCGCTGGGGAGTAATCTGTAGCCCATCTATAACGGCGTAAAGAAAAATTAGTAAGTATAATAATCTCCACGTGAGTGGACGGCCTACGCTGCGCTTGCCGGTGCGTGGTCACCACTCGAAAACTTTAATGCCCCGCCGGCCATCGGTTCTTCGACTACCTGATTGAAGGTCGCGAGAAATCGCTGGATTCAGACCGCATCCAACCTGTCGCCTGGGGGAGGCCAATGTTCAGCAGTGGACGTCGTTTTTCTGAAATGATGATTATACTAAACTTGGAATATAGTAAAATCTTTATCGATAGCGATATGACAGATACTTGCTCGCAATTTATTTTTGTGTTTACGGGATGAGGTTTTACATCGCACGGCATTTCACAAAACATTTATATGCTTAGGATTCACAAGTCTAAAAAATTGCAGGAAAACATATTCGAAAGACAGTATTGAAGCTTAAACAACGACCGGTTGTTGTAGTGGATAGTGTCTGCGAAACTTTTTATGTGATGAATACTAACATTTATTCTCGAGTCATGGTTGTTTATATTACCTATGAAATTGGAGATTTTTTTCTTCGTTAATCATAATGTAGGTACCAACTCCTACGATTCTATAGCTATTCCAAACTTGTTTTTTATTTGGAAAATAGAATATATTTTCATGGTTTCACATGAAATATTTTTTAATGACTGAGCTAAATCACATAATAAAAAAACTTGAACACATCTTTTTTCATGAGATGCCCATATTATTTCTTAGATTCGCAGAAACTTTTATATAGCGGTTATTTTTAAAAATTAACACTGCCTATATTCAACTTAATGTCATCCGATAATACACACAAAGTTTAGCTAAATTTGGATTTGCCGTTCCCAAAAAAATTTCAAAAATCTTTGTATGGAGAAAACAGTCTTAATGAAATTCTTCATACAAAACGCCAATTTTATAGGTAAGGACCTAATATTTTATCCATTATCTAGTATCCCCAGAACAAGCTTTGCTTAGTTTGGGACTCGATAATTGGTGTCAATGTCTGAAATATTTATTTAATTATTAAACTGAAGATTCACATCTACCTACTTATTGTTTATAGTGCACTTAATAACCTAACCACTGTTGGATACACTACAATTCTTAATAAATTAAATTTTTTCATTGTAATGGAGAAAATTACATAAAATGGTTAATTAATTTCGATGATTTTGAACTAGAAAATTTATATTGAATGTAAGCATCACAATTATTATTCACGATAACAGTCGAATGCAACAGCTAGTGTAAAATAAATGTATCACTTGAGTTTCCCAACTCGCATGAGTTTTATTGAGCAGAGCTGTCGCAAGCACACATTGCCATGGTTACCACAGAGTGGTGCTTTATGCAGTGACAATAGTTCAGTGGTTTTTAAATTCCGTGACCTTGCTGAAATAGAGCATTTTGTGAGCTGGTATTTCGTAAACTAAACAGTTCTTTTCTGATTGACCACTTTGTGATTTTAGTCACAAATATTATATTACTAATAAATAAAAGTGAGGCTTACTGTAGAGACTATGGGCCCGTGGTCATCGGACACGCAGAAGTTCGTCCACGATCTCCGACCAGATTGGTTCTGGCCTGCGGGCTGGCGCGTACCTGGCTCAGTGTCTAAGGCTGTATAAATCGATCTTAAGATTGAGATAGCGTCTTATTCTCAATTCTATTTTTTATGATACTGTTTTAACATGCAACAGATTCTTAAGCGTCAACTTGAGGTTACCTCAATCCTGAGAACGGTTTATTAATACGGGGCTGTAGTTCAGCGATGTAACGCAGCAAGTGTGTCAGGTTCCATGCCTCAAAGGGGACGTCTGGATGACGTTTTCGTCCTTTAGCTTTACTGCTAAACTGACTTTAAGACTAGGTAATACATAGTACTATGTGTAACGTGTACACGTTTTGTAGGAAGACTGGTGCCAGAAAAGATGGTCATAGTGTGTAGAAAATAAATATGATGATTGAAGAAGCAATCACATTCTATATTCTTTTTAAAGCAAAGTGAATGGAGCTCACGAAACATAAGACCGACATAAGAACGAAAAACGACAGGTGTTGTATTTTACGGCTTTATGTGTTTATCCAGTGTCTGTCCGGTGTCTCGCTTATTTAAGAATTTATATACCAAAATGTAATCAGTACATCTTTTACAGTAGATTTTTTATTATTTATTCACAGTGCTTTAGCACTTGACCTCAATCACAGTTGATATTAAGTGATGATGAGGCCGAAGGCCTTCTTTGGGGGATTGGCTATCTTATCTCAAACGGCAGGGACACAACAATGCTATCAGTATTACTGCATGGGAGCATACTTAAACGTTTTTACCCAGCATGGACCAAACCGAGAACTAAACAGTGGAATCGAACCTCGGTATCGTAAACTTTATGTTCTACATAAAGCCATCGAGGTGGTAGGTGTAAATAATTACAATTGGGTGTGCTCAAATATGTTGGGGTTTCAGGGTCATTACGCTTCCACCTTCGACCTCAGCTTCACTTAACATCAGGTGTGATTGAGGTCATGTACCCACTAACCCGTTGTGCATAAAAAAAACACTGCGAATAAACTCGGTAGATTGAAAGGTATTGCAGCCGGTATAGATATTGCTTCTGAACAGCTGCCTAATGTTAATATTTAGTGCTCAGGCATTATTTATTACTAAAAGGCGTAATAAACAAAAAAAATATGTGACACTTGTCATACATAAACAAGTAAATAGTGACAAATGTATCTAAGTACATTTTTACAGATTATACTGACTTACACGTCAATAATAATTATGTCAATAATCACCCGGCGCGACCCGATGACAATATGACAATTTATTTATCTTACTACAATTCTTTATCAACTAAATCTAACTTTAATTTTCAAAATAAAGGTAAAGTCTCGTCAATTTCATTAGACGTCGTTGAGAATCTCTACACAATTACAAAACGAGCTTTTGAAGTTGAAAGGACATACATACCTTTCGAAGGGTTTTAGACATAGAGAACCTTTTCTCATACACTTCAACTGAAGCGTGTGATTATACTCTACACATGCGAGTTAACAACTTGCTTTGCCATGGACATTCACGTACAATATTAGACCGTTTACACTCATTACCCGCTAATACCTGGTTCCAGAGTAATTGCGACACCTACCTGACAGTTTGGGTTCGAGCACTGATTTTTAATCCCCGACGAAAAACGGCGGGTGTTATGTTTTGACGGCGTTGTGTGTGTCGCAGTCTAGCCTTTGTATGGATGCATCTCAGTAAGGCTAAGCCGATTTGAGTGTGGTTTACTTTTATATTAAAGACTAAGAGGACAGGTTTTTAGATACGTGTAATAAAAATCGGCTAATTGCTTTCAAAGATATTTATCTTTAAAGACATTCTTTTGGTGTATTTCGAGGACATTCCGCCATCAACTTTCCACCTTCGGACTGAGGCATGGAGAGGGACTCCACCCGTACTTTCGCACTCAGTAGTTCGACTCTTCATTCATAATACGTACAGCAAAGGCACGGAACTCCCTTCCAGCGTCAGTCTTTCCTGAATCCTACAATTTTAGGATGTTCAAAAGCAGAATGAATAGACATTTACTGGGATCGCGTGCTTCATCTTCGACACAACGTCCCTTTCCATCAAGTGAGATTGTGGCCAATCGCGTGTCTAGTTAATAAATAAGAAAACATCGTAAGTCTTTCGAGGGTTTTCAATTTTTCTCATTTAAGATTAAACCCGGAGATTAAGCCATGTTTGATGGAAATGGGTAAAGCCGTTCCGATAACATTTTGCTTTTATATCTAACTATAAAATCTAAATATCATCGGATCGGATTGGTCTTTATAAATCATAGAATCTTAATTTTTTTGGTGGGTTTTCTAAATTTTCAACTTACATAGGTATACATTACGCAGTAACTCGAACATCTCTTAAAGATACTCTCACGCTTCAATTAGAAACAATTAACAAATCTACATAAAAAACCATGTAACACATGCACTGCACCGAATTGATTAACGAAAAAGGCCCGCAGCTATAGCTACCGCTTTACTATCCTTAACCTTAATTAGACGTATGTATTGTGTAGGGTGTTAGATTGGCAATGATATCTTTCCGATTTACGGCGGACGGCGAACGCCCGCGGTTTTGGTTTTACTTTAGGTGAGCGTGCGCGCGCGCAGCGTTGAGCTCTTCCGTCGAGCCGCTCAGTGTAATAACAACACTGGCCGAGAACGAACCGGGAACCCCTCAACGCCATCCGCGTCAACCCACGCGTACTTGTGAACTGTGTCTGAACTGTACGAACTTTCTTGTGACGTTGTGTTTGTGATTTTTATTTTATTTTTCTAAACTTAAGGTAAGTTTACTATTTTATATGTAACACAGACTATAAAGGTTGTTAAGACGAATGAATGTAGCGGAGCTTTCTTTAAAATTACGTTTCCACTCTCACTGCGACAGTCGAAGAAAGCGGGAGTTAGATAGGTACCTAGTTAGTTACTGGTTGATAAATGAATTTTATATTCAATACGAAAATAAACCATTAACTACGGTTGATGAATGAGTCGTGCAAATAGGTATAAAATTATCCGAATCGATTTGTTTGTTAGCGTTAAAACACTTTTTTGAAAAATAGAACTGCCAGAGAAAAAGAACTTCTAATCTCTGTACAAACTTTTAATCTACTCCATTTTTAATTGAATATGTAAATGTACAGTTACGGATAAAAATGTACTCTAAAAATAATTTGGTTTATACTAATAATCACATGATCGAAAACCGGCTAATCAAAGCTTACATAACGTATTATACAACGAGCCAAATTAATCTTCCGTTAATTATCGATTCTCCGATTGATATAATGAAACATGACAGCTGATACAACTCTACTTAAGCGATGTTACGATGGTTGTTATTTACAATATAATTAAAACGTAACCATTTGTGTATTAATTAATTTTATAGGAACAGACGAGTATCTGTTTCTTTACAAGTGTCTAGAAAAGTTGATGGAAATTGTATGCGTAGATCTTTATTGAAACTTAAATTCAAATATATGAACATTTCGATCCATAATAAAAAAAATTATAAGACTTAAGTGAAAATAATCCTGTAACAAAAATGTTTCTTTCAATAATGGACGTGACCGGACGACGAACAACCAAAAATATGATATTATTTTTTGACAATTTCAGGCAGGTTTAAATCCCGTTTGGGATATAATTTTTATGACGGTGATCATGTTGTGACAATAAGAACATTTATTTATTCCCGAGTCACGAATGTTTATATAAATATTTATCTATGATTATGCGTTATCCATTTTTAAATAGGCGATTGGTGTTGAGTACGGAATAATTATTTTATTATATATTATTTATTACTTTGCAGTTTCATTCGATGTTATCTATTATGTTTTTGGAAAAGTCTACTTTTAATGGTAAAATCGATTCGTATAACTCCCTGAAACTACTTATGAAATGAAAGTAATTATTATTTAATTTTATTTTAAAATTAGTATTCGATTCATTGTAATCGAAATCAATTCATTGATCATTAGATATAGGCATGTAAGTGGTTTAGGATCACGTGGTCTTTAGAGCAAAATAATCTTTGTGTATTCTAGACCCCTGGGCATGACGTCATCGGAACAAAATTATCACAGGAGAAAAGCAAATTGACGCAATATAAAATACCCTTAATAAATCGCATGCGGGATGTCAATGATGTCTAAAGTTCATTAAAGCAGTTGACTGAAGTTTTCATACTAAGATTAGGGCTAAGTAGACACTTGACAATATTGCAATAAATTATTTTTATTTCATTAAGAAAAATCCCGTGCAGGGCTCATCTATAACAGCAGTAGTCAATGTGACTTCAAAGAAATACACTTGAGTCTATTTCAAAATATAACAAAAAAAACCCGACTGCCATGCGTTTTGTCACGATTATTTATTCGAGTTTAGTTGGTGAATAAAGTATACATACATAAAGAGGTGACGTTACAGTCACATAGCCTGTGAGAGTTAGGAGCTCGCCACACGTCCGCTGTTTATTATCTCTCACATGTAATATTTATTTTCGGAATCCTTCTGATGAACTCTTTCTTAACATATGTAGTCCTCGAATATATTTTCTTATACTTTGACAAATTTTTGACTCATCCAATCGCTGTGGTAACTTTTCGCTACGTAACCTATTCTATGTCACTTGGACTGCCACGATTAAACTAACGGTACCTGTCATTCATTAAAATCCATCGAGCCGTATGGGTGCTAAAGAATCCAACATACTTACATACAACAATAGAACTCGCGAAAAACATAACCCTTCTTTGCACTCGGGTAAAAAAAGATCAGTTAATCGTAATTGTACAATGGCATAAGTGAAATTAAGTGTCAATATCCGTATAGAGTTATGAAAAATTCTAGTCAACTGTAAACGGGGTGTGCAAATATATTATGTTTGAAATTAGCAAACATACGCGCGAAAAACATAACCCTTCCTTGCAGACGAGTAAAAAAGGTTGTACAAAAGCATAAGTAAAATGAAGTGTCAGTATCCGTATAGAGTTATGAAAAATTCTAAGGAAATGTAAACGGGGTG
The DNA here is from genome assembly GCA_949316235.1 of Oegoconia quadripuncta. Classification (NCBI taxonomy): domain Eukaryota; kingdom Metazoa; phylum Arthropoda; class Insecta; order Lepidoptera; family Autostichidae; genus Oegoconia; species Oegoconia quadripuncta. Next base: position 21,876,458 of record OX438746.1, read on the forward strand.
TGGATATATATTGCGTTTAAAATTAGCAAAGATACGCATGAAAAACATAACCCATCTTTGCACCCCGGTAAAAAAGGATTGGTCAATAGTAATTGTACAATAGCATAAGTGAAATTAAGTGTCAATATCCATACAGAGTTATGAAAAATTCTAGGGAAATGTAAACGGGGTGTGGAAATTTATTACGTTTGAAATTAGCAAAGATACTCGCGAAAAACATAACCCTTCTTTGCAGACGAGTAAAAAAAGATTGGTCATTATAGTAATTGTACAATCGCATAAGTGAAATTAAGTGTCAATATCCGTATAGAGTTATGAAAAATTCTAGGGAAATGTAAACGGGGTGTGGAAATATATTACGTTTGAAATTAGCAAAGATACGCGCGAAAAACATAACCCTTCTTTGCAGACGAGTAAAAAAAGATTGGTCAATAGTAATTGTACAATCGCATAAGTGAAATTAAGTGTCAATATCCGTATAGAGTTATGAAAAATTCTAGGGAAATGTAAACGGGGTGTGGAAACATATTGCGTCCAAAATTAGCATGCGCTGGCAACAATTGGGCTGTCGATGGATTTTTTACCTTTTATTTCGTAACTGCCGATACGGTTCGCGCGAAATGTGTAACATCGTTGGGCCATAACGAACAAAAATCTATTAGCATCGCCTCTCGCATTGAAATGGAGGATTCACAAAAAATTTTCTACTGCTTTACGACTATAATAATACGTGTTATATGAAATGGTTACTATTCTCGTCATTATGTTGATATGTCTTCTCTTTATAAGGCCCGGCGCCAAGTTCGAATGGATTAGTTCTTGTCATAATTATAATAAATTGTAAAATAGACTAGCGAGTTGATTGTTAATAAATTTTATACTATAAAATTGATATTTTTTTAATATATTTTTGACTAACGAATAGTAACTAAATAGCACAAAATTATATAAAACTATTTTATATGGTTGGTGTAGTGGATAAAGACCCTGTCAACGAAACCGCCGGTTGCGGGTTCGAATCCCGCGACGGGTTAATGTTTGTGTGATAAATACGAACATTTATTCCCGAGTCATGGATGTTTATATAAATATTTAAGTATGTTTATCCGTTATCTAGTATCCATAGCACAAGCTTTGCTTAGTTTGGACTAGATGATTGGTGTAAGTGTCCGAAATATTAAAAAAAAATATTAGAAAAAAATAAATAATTGATATTACAAAATCTAGAAACGTATGAAATGTAGTATCCAAATTTATCCATGAATATAGCTAATAATATTATGAAACTAAATTGTTTTAGATAAAATAGCTCCAATTATTGTTGCAAAACGGCGATCAGACACATAAATGCTGACTGTTTTTCTATTGTAATACTAGGAGTATTACAATAAAACACATATATTGACACTATTTTTAGTTAGAAATAAAGTTGCGCGCGGTTTTCACTTTATCCAAAGGCTATGAATGCCAGTCTCGGAGGTATGATCACCGTGGCCTAGAAAACGGAGAAATACTCTCACTGTCAGCTGAGCAGGCCCCGCAAAAACATGAAAGCGTTATGCAACTGTTGCTAAATGAATTATAATTAAAACATTAGCAAAAATGTTTAGTACACATTGGAAACTTTTAATTACGTCAGTTAGAGATATTTGCACGCGAAAGAGAAATTTTACGTTTTTGCGAATGGAAAAGGTATCTTCATTTCTAACACATACCTTCGGAAATAGAAGCCTGCAATTACGCGAATTATATGAAAATAATATAAAAGTAAACCTGCCTGAGGTAAACATGAATAAAATAAATAAAACTAGTATGTTTACAACCAGAACGGCATTGTAATTTAATAAGTTGTTGTTTATGAATATTTCAACGCAATTACAAAGGCCGGCAATGAAGGTAAAAATTGTGATTATTTTGTAAGTGTAGCTGACTTTTACAACGCGAAAGAATTTCTGTTAACAAAAAAGTATGAGAATCAATTTTGTATGCACATAGGTATTACCTACTTGCAAAAATTACTTGCATTTTAAATAGCCCGATCCAATATTTTAGCATATGATTATTATGTATTTATCTGATTTACAAAACGTACAATAACTACAAAGTACAAGCATTTTTTATTTCAAAATTCTTTTATCAGATGTTATTAAATTATAACGTATTGTACCGAATGGGTTTTATTTACCGTAAGGAAAAATAGGGCATATTAGGTAAGTGAAATAGAAGTTATTGGCATAGGTACTTTAATTTTTTTTTCAAAACCATCATCGACCCACGTGCTTGCCGGAGATTGATATGCGACTGGCGGGATACCTAGGGTTCCTATTATACGAATTATATTTGGAACTCATATTTTCTCTTTTTTTTTTAATTTATTTAATTTAATGATGTAATTATATGCAATAGGCTACATACGCGACCGAAAAATAACACAACTTTTTATTATATTTCATGGTTTTGAAGAAAAAAAAAATTAAAATACCTATGCCAATACCTTCTGTTTCACTTACCTAATATGCCCTATTTTTTTCCTTACGGTAAAAAAATCATCCAGTATATAGAATTAAACTCCTACATATTCCCAGTAACTACTGGATGAATTACTCTGCTCTTGATTTTATTTAGACGTGAAAATCATGCGTTAAGTAATTTAAAAATAATTCGACCATTCCTAAAATGAATGCATGCAAATTGTAACATATTAACCTATATCACTGTTACGATTTATGTAACAGGTAGTTAACTGTTACACAAGGATCGAAATAAACAATAAAGTATGACAAGTGTTATATGAGACACGTTATTGCATTACTCAATGGACACTTTGAAACTTTATATGAGCTATTTTATTGAGTCATCGTTATAGCAAGTATTGTCAAATTACACTATTACACATCTGTTTGTAATACACAGGCACTAATTTTAAATTTGTGAAAAAGTGTTTTTTTTTTCTTTTCGTTTAATGGCAATCCCCATGATTGCCAAATTTTAATCCAGGCATTACTACTACCTACGACCTACTTTATAAATTTGTATACTAAATTGAACACTACAAAATGTAGCCAAAAACACGCAGAGCTAAACGTAAAGCTGATCATAATAATTACATTATAGTCAATTAAAATATCCTTTATACTTAATCATTTTGATGTTTCGAACAAATTCAGTTGATCGAAAATTCAATGAACTCAATGTAAATTTCCTAATCTTTAATTTAATGACATTGAAAACAATTTAAGACTGATATTAATTAAGTAACCACTTTTGTATGCCTAACCCTATAAAATGCAGTTTATTTAAACCCAGTACTTTCGAGTATTCCCAATTTTCACAATTCCCAGTATTCACAATTAATAAAAATTACCGACAATAATTGTCCAATACTCAATTTCCATAAACATACTACTTAATGCAAATTTGTATTAAAATGAAATTTTTACATATTGAGTTCACATAAGTAATGTATATGCATGACCATTTAATTTAATATCCAAGTTCATTAGCACTTGGTTATGTTGGTGGTAGAGTATTAAAATATCCGCTTGGCTATCTAAGTCTGCCACTAAATAATAAATACATCGTCACTTTCCATCAGGTGAGATTGGGTTCAAACGCGTATCCAATCTATCCGCGTACCAATTAAAAAGTAAGTTATTTACGTGCCTGTATATTGAAATAATAAGTTGTAAGCAGCATATTTTAACAGCTTTGTTATATTTTAACCGTTTGAGATAAGATAGGCAAAAAGCCATTTTAGCTGCTTCTAAGTGCTATGCCCAACACACTTAATAACAATGTTATTAATTTATTTCATCTGTACACTATAGAACGCATTCAAGAATTGAATATATTCGATGACAATCTAAACCAATTCTAATACCTTACATTAATGTAACTTTCCTTTTTAACTATCTTAATTTAAACGCCTTGGGAAATATTCCCATAATTTACCATGGAGCAAAACTCTCAGAGATGTGTGTAGACAACACCCAAGACAAAAAGCATAACTAATCGCGCAATGCGTAAGCGCTGGAAGATTTGCAGCGACCGACTCGTGAAAGTAGTCTGTCCATAGGTTATTCTACACACGCGACCGAACTATGTTTGAGACCGGTAAGGCACATAGCACTACCTAGCGGTATTCTGACGCAACTAATTATACACAACGCCTCAATAGAGAATCGGCCCGACGAATCTACGAAGCGCAGCGAAAGTTATACGTAACACTGTCAAGAGATCCACAATTGTTTTTTTTTTATTTTACTCAATTGGTAGCAACACTTTAGATACAGATGGTTTAACAGGGTTAACCCTGTAAAGTGGAACTTGTGAATTAGACAATGATAAAACAATGGCATTGCAAAGTTAGTTTTATATAATGTTTTTGTTTTAAAAGTAGCAACACAAAACTGTAGTATAGTCCGACCGGTACAGTCGGACACAGATAAATCTTTACAGGTCTGCATAATACTAATTAAGTTGTTTCAGGAAATCATGCACGTTTTTCTATAATTTTCTATTTAATTACAACAATTACCGAGTTGAACAATAAACAAAAAATACAATTAAAAATATTCATTATTTCCTGAGAAACCTTAATTTGTTTATTTGTTTCCGACTGTACATGAATCATTTACGTAGATCAGTTTAACTGATTCGAGGTGACTTAAAATTCTTGGCTTCGTCTAGAATGAACTTGTGTTGCACTTCTTGTTATGTAAATGAACGAGATCATTCTATTATTTATAAATATTCATGCTATCAGTTGCTACACGAAGGTATTATTTATTGTCGGATACACCATGGTTGTTATAAACTTTTATATTGACTTGAATTATTCATTGTAATTCGCCATCGGTCAATATGAGTTCAATAATTAGACGTAGGCATCTCCCGTTAAGTCTCTGTAGTCCTAAATATTGGGTGGATGAATGAGTAAATATCGGCATGATTAAACTCAGTAGAATAGGATCAACCTTCTTTTCCTGTCGTTGTCGTAAATGGCAACGATCGTGAACATAACAGCATAGACCAGTGATGGGCAGCTGGATCATTGGTCTGGAGCTCCCAAATATAATCTGCAATCGCCAACCCACCTGCCCAGCATGACGACTAAGGCATATCGTCCCATGGAAAGCGTGGCCTATGCCTAGTAGTAGCATATTTTTCACAAGCTGTTGATGTAAAAAAAAAAATGTAAAAATCATTTATTGTGTCAAAAACAGAGTTACAATATAACCAATGAGGTAGCCCTGGTCTCCACATTAGGATTCCCTGTGTTGTGGATAACCAGTCTCTTCCCCATCCAATTAATAAAACCATGACAAATGGTGTACCATACGTTACCATTTGTCATGCTTTTATTATGTGTGAATTGAGTGATGTAGGAGTGAAATGCATAAAATAGTATAGTCTGATAAACATTTAATTTTAATAACCAAAATGAGTATATGTAATGAAGTCTTGAGAAACCTTCAACTATACGTACAAACATTACTGTATCTACATGCGATAATTTAGATGCTATTTGCTCAGATATGAACGTATTTAGATGAAATGTTGTACACAGGTATAATGTGCCATGGAAGACATAGAATACTTGTATCCAAATAAAGTAAGTAGTTCCCACAAAATAAATTACACATATGCCTACGATTCCACGAGGGCGAAGCCGCGTATCAATACTAGTTAACAATAATATACAGTGATACAGCGTTACCTCCCAAATAGCATCAAATGCCAATTACCTTAACTAGGTAATTTCCAAGCCAAGAAAGCAAAGTGCAAACTTATCGTGCGCGCGTGATATCTGACCTTTTATCAAATAACACGCTTTTATAAATTCACTTTGAACCTGTATAAGCATAACAATAACTTGTGCTTAAAATAGATAACTTGAAAATGGCTTGATACTTAACATAAAAATTATTACTGTCAACTTCTCGAGGTCTACTTTGAACGTTAAAATAGATTAACTATACTGATCTATTAAAGTTAGTTAAGTGCATTAGAGCAAACTGTTTTTCAAAGTTAGCCATGTTTAAGTTGAAATTATGTTTAATAGACAATCATACTGAGTGTCATCATTTAGTATCACTATAGGTGATTAGTTTCTTAACACTTTGCAGGGCGATAGTATACATTATAATTTTTGTAGAATGCACTAAAATTTTCCATACAAAATTACAACACATCTATAGCCGTATCTGTCAAAACTATAACAATTTAAAAAGTTAGTACGGTTATGTGCGGTCATTACCGTTCACCTTATGAAATATACAGAAATGCACACGTGACAGGGGGTGAGCCCATCGCCGTTGAAACGTGCAGATCCATAGATGTTTTTGGTGGAAAGTCACTTAGTCGCCTTTTACGACACCCACGAGAAGAGATGGGTTGGTTCTATTCCATTTGAGTGCCGAAACCACACAGCACTATTTAATATTAATTAATATTTTACGTTTCAATTAATATAAACAACATCTGAATTTTATGAACAGAACCTTTACGCTAAGAAAATTTAGCTCGATTTTTTTAACCCCTGACGAAAAGCAACTGGTCTTATGTGTTTGACGCTGGCGTTGTGTGTGTGTCCAGTCTTTATCCGGATCAATAATGCGTGATCCGATTTGAGTGCGGTTTTGTTTTTATATTAAAGATTAATCCAACATTAGGATTAATGTTTGAGGCCTTGTTTGATAAAATCAGTTCAGACGTTTCGAAGATATTTAATTTTTAAGACGGCTTAATCCGTCCAATGGCTCCTTCATTGGATAAATTAAGTTTTCTTTTTAAAGGATAAATCAAGAAGATTGCTCTGTTCTGGAATCGAAAATTATTTATAATAGCTAATTTTAAATAATACCTAAATAGCTTAAATTGCTGTTATTTTCTAGAATTTAAAATTAATGGTAATATTGGTCACTTCTTTTATAATCCTGAATACTGGAATATAACCGCCATCAAAACTATTTAGGTATTATTTATAATTAACTTTTAGGCTTCTTCAGTGGGTCAGAACGATTAGTGATTTATTCTGAATTAAAGAGACATCTTAATCTATGCAATGATGGTGCCATTGGTCGGAATAAACCCTCAACTCTGTTGCTTTATATACCTGAACGATATTATTATGCTTAGTTCTTCGGGGTTGTTGCTTTTTCATATTTTTGTATATCCCTAGATATTTAAGTATACCTAATTTTTTCAGAAGGTCATTGATTCTCACTCGCCTACAAACAAACTTTTACAGTTTTCGTAGACGTCTTATAAAAAATATAATGGGTAACGAAACACTTATTATAAGTATGTCGCTTTCCTTTACAATGCGAACCTTCTCAATGTTCTCTCTTGAAAACTGTCATTTGGGATCAATATTTGGGATCAGTTTAGTTCTGAGAAATGGCAAATGACAAGACATTCGAGAACATCTTCTGTTCCTTTTTGACTACAAAATAACGATCCTCAATAACCACACGAGCGAGTGAGAGAGAGACTAATTTGAAAAAAATCCTTAACTGCTTTTGTAGATTTCCCATCAGAAGAATTATTATCCGACATATTTACCGCTTGAGAATATTCTAAAATACAAACTTATTTCATAAGTAGGTGTGTCCGGGTACACGAAATTTCATCTCGACATTGTGCCTTAAAAATGGAGGGAATAAAAATGCTTGACGTTTTTAAAGTTGGCATAAATTGTGTAATGTGGAAAGTCCCAGCGAGTCAATGCACCCAGAACGAAGTTCAGTGCTCCTCCTGTGGCAATGGGAGCATGTGCTGAATGTTAAAACATCACATTATTGAGCAAATTTTATGTGACAATTGAGGCTTTAGAATTCCATCTTTTATTGCCAATGTAACGTATTCGCACCGATAACATTTTGTTCGATTCGATTCAAATAGATACGTAGGTACTTGTTTTGGTATTGAGAAAATATTGCAGTTAGTTTTATCGTTTCTAGCTAATCCTATTAGTAGTGGTTAGAGCAGGTATAAGGGATAACAAATAAATACCTTCCTACCTTACTTCTAACTTACAACTGATATATGATATTATAACGCGTAACCTTATCAATAATCTTACTAAAGACAGGGTACTGTGCTTACGAGGACCCAATCAATCCCAAATACTCGCACGAAAATGCTAGGAATCGCCGGCAGAGAAGGTCGCGGTAAATCGCTGAACGCAAGCCGCTTCCTACCAGTCATTCTGAAATTCTATACGGGAGGCCTATGTCCAACAGTGGACATCCTGTAGCTGATATTATGATGATATAATTAACCTTTCGAGTGCACCCTGTGAGTATATTTTTGATTTATGTAAAAAATCGGATTATTTGAAAACAAATCTTAATTGCGCCGCTAGGCTTGGTTTACAATTTAATGTCCACCTGTGGACTGATATAAGCTGTTGGTGTGTATGTGCGCGAGTAAAGTACGAGTGTCGAAACGCAACAACTGATCCCTTAATTGAATGCTATTAAAACATTGGCTGTAGGTAAGTTTAAGCGCAGTCTATAATTTTTAGTAATTTCTGAACACAACCACTGGAAGCTATATTTCACAATTTTATTAACACCATTAACGTCAACAAAGCCGTAAGTGCATAACGTTTACGCCAAAGTAACTATAACTTAACCTTAATACGCCATAACTTACGCCTTTATGGAAGTTTCTAAAGTAGGGAACAAACTCGAACTCGGTCAAGTCGACGGATGCGTATCTGGTCTTGACATCACACGTCAGTTGCAGACAACTAGATTAGAATTATTAAATAACATCAAAACAAATTAAATTGTAACATTAACATCGCGATTGTTACTCTCAGTAGTAATTGCTCTTACGGTTTACGAAAGTAATTTAGAAAAGTTATTTAACGTTATAAAATGTTTGCCGTTTCTGAAAAAATAAATTGGTGGTGAAAGTGAAGAAAGTTGTTATGTTAGCATAACAGTATATAATTATGAAAATACTGTTATAACTATAACATAGAAGGAAAAGTATTTAATCACTGCTGGACAAAAATCTTCCTCAAGCTGCACTCTTCAATTTCGGGTAGCATATGGGATTTTTAGGCTCTCCACTCTTGTGTGAGTCTCCTCTACTGCTATCATTAAGAGATTCAGGGTAGAGAAGGTTTGTTATATTCTTTGTCGGGAATCACATTACAAGTTTTATTTCGCTAGAAACATCAAAAGAAACGCTGCATTCCTAAGACGTAGTGGCGTGTGTATGGACCAATCAACACTTGACTTGTGCGTGTACTCAGCTCTCTCAGTGAGGGAAGGCGTCCTACCTTGGAACATTTATAGTCTGGTGATGATCTGTCAATTCCTCGTAACCACTTATATAGAAGTTACATGTCATGTGGGCGTGATACTGTCTATATTAATGGACGCAATTCAAATCAAACCGGTAAGAACTGGATACGTTGCTGTTGGTTCTTCCTTCTATCTACTTCACTTAGTCAATTAACTGTCACTTGGTCTACACACTTCCTCCATATGTAGTTCCCCTCACCCTATTTATAGTTTGAATTACTCTAATGTTAAGATTTAATCATATCGAGCCTACACATTCCTCAAAGGCCGGCAACGCATCTGTGACCCTTTTGGTGTTGCGGGTGTCCATGGGCGGCGGTGATTGCTTTCCATCAGGTGACCCGCATGCTCGTTTGCCGCCCTCTCAAATAAAAAAAATAAAAATAAAAAATATCGATATCTGGTAACAATCTAGTCTAATATCTATTCTAACAGTAGTTAGATATATAATAGTAATTATAATCCGACCAAAAACATTCTGTAAAAAACTAGCCAAGTCTCGATGGAGCTGCTTGATTATCTCTAAAAAGTAATGAAATCTATACAAAGTCGTGCCAAGTGTAAGGTTCCTTACTGCGATTTCTTTATTATTATAGTTAATGTTGTGTGACTTGGCCGTTGAAGGGTACACAGGGGTACAAAACCAGGTGCTCCATGACACCATTGCACCAATCTGTCGCCAGAACCGCTATTAATGTTATTAATTATGTTATTAAGAATGTTCAACGGCAAACTATTAGCGAATAATCTGTGTGGCGTTTACATAACATTCTTTATACGTTAGTGGCTTTATCAAGCCTACAATTGACTGGTTATTGAATCAACGTTTTCCAAGTGGCAATTTTCCATCGTCAATGCGTAGCGGTTCTGGCGACAGATTGGTGCAATGGTGTCATGGAGCACCTGGTTTTGTACCCCTGGTACCCTTCAACGGCCAAGTCACACAACATTAACTATAATAATAAAGAAATCGCAGTAAGGAACCTTACACTTGGCACGACTTTGTATAGATTTCATTACTTTTTAGAGATAATCAAGCAGCTCCATCGAGACTTGGCTAGTTTTTTACAGAATGTTTTTGGTCGGATTTCACTTCTTTTTGTAGAAACGTGGCCATATTATATATATGCCCACGTTTCTACAAATATACTTGATACTGAAAGTTGAGTCAGTTCTACCATACACCAAGAAAGATATTGAATGGAAGAGACAAGACCCGTCTTTGGGCATACCAACTACTTGGTAGCCACTAAGTTCATCGTCGTCTTTTAATATTATCGACATTTTTTACGATAATTATTATCTTGCGAAATCAAACACAATTAAACTCAACGACCTTTAGTATATGGACAACAAAACAGAAATACCGATAATATTTAGACTAAAACCTACTTATATCTTTAAGACTTCTTTTGTCTTAATAAAAAAAACTTAAAGAAAATATTACTCTGCCTACTCAATCTATACAAACTATAAGCAAAACGTTAACTCTTAATTATTAGACAAGTGTCAATATAATTAATTATCAATGAACTTTCTACCAAAAGTACTATCTACCTAGTACTGAAATACAGCTAAATTAATGATATTTTTAAACGAAACGAAGTAATATCTAACTAAATAAACTAAACTAGAATACTAGAAAAGTACTTATAAACACGAACGCGATTCGAAGTACTGCCTAACTGTAAATTAAACCTAGAAAACTAAAAGTAGGTACTAAATAATTAACAATTAAATAAAGTATTCAATTGAAACTTCTTTTAATTCTGATAATTAAGTAATAATCAGTAATCCGTCACAACCATATAATTCCTAACCTGTTTAAATCTTTGAATTAATATAATAACAACCTGCCAATTAACCTTAGCAAACCTCACGAAATAATCAGCGAAATCAACGAAATGCAAATAATCCCTCCTAATCCCTAGCAAACATTTTCAAGCGCAATAGAAGAATGTCGTAAACGACTGTAACGCGGCCGGTTGCCACTTTGCCATATAAGGTTATCGGAAAAACAAAACGTAAGCGCGTTTTAAAATACAGTCAACGCCATCTAGCGACGCGTGCGGGTATCACCGCCACTCTTAGCCAATGCATTATATTTTGACCAAATTTTCGTTTGTTTATATAATTTGTGTAATGTTCGAGTAGAATAAAATTAATCGTTTGACTATTTCTTCTTGTAAACTTGTAATAAGTATAAGTAAGTATAAGTATAAAAGCCAGTCTAGTCTTATCCAGAGTTTTCCTTTAATTTTATTTATATTCGTATTAAAAGCAGAAAGGGAGGCATTCGCCCAGCAGTGGGACGCTACAGGCTAGATTAAATTAGAAGATGTGTCCCACTACGCTGGACAGTCGAACTTTTTATGTACCAATAGTAGAAGGGGGCATTACCATATCTCTAATACAGCTGGGACCAGCTGAGGGTTCTTCGTCAGATATAAAGTTAATCGTTCGACTATTTCTTCTTGTAAACTTGTAAGTATAAGTATATAAGCCAGTGTAGTCTTACCCTGAGTTTTCCTTTAATTTTATTTATATGCGTATTATAAGCAGAAGGGGAAGCATGCGCCCAGCAGTGGGATGCTATAGGCTAGATTAAATTAGAAGATGTGTCCCACTACGCTGGATTTTTGCAATGACAGTCGATTTTTCTATGTACCAATAGTAGAAGGGGGCATTACCATATCTCTAATACAGCTGAGACCAGCTGAGGGTTCTTCATCAGATACTTCAGACCTTCGATTTTTGACATCAAATGAAGCGGTCCACCAAGTTGAATATTTTTTGTAAAGGCGGTATATGTCGATCTCTAATAGTTTGGTTGGGCTCTTGTGTTTCCTAATCAGGGTCACCAGGTACTCCAGATCTTCGATTATCCTAGTTTTTATAGTTTTCCCTTTATGTGGCCATTGAACCATAACTCTGAACCAAATTTCAGCTCTCTGAGTTTACGGGAAGTACTAGTTCTATTTTGATGATCATGAGTGAGTGAGTGAGTGAGTGAGTGTCATAAATGCGAAACTTTGCTTTCGCTTAACTTCGGAACTAAATGACCTACAGACTTGAAATTTTGGATTTTAAGTATGTGATTATAGCTTACTGGATGACGAAAATTTCTGCGTTCTAGTCTTATCCAGAGGTTCTAAAATAGGGGCCTGAAAATGCGGCCAAATGGTTCCAGTAAAGGATGGTACGGCAGAGTTTGCTTCGCGCTCGACTTGGCGGGGGCACTGCCGTGCCCCCAGATTGCAAAAGTTTGGATGTTTGTTTGTTGCTCAATCACGGCGAAACGGATGAACGGATTTGGATGATATTTGGTATATAGGTAGAACATACCTTGGATTACGATATAGGATGAGTAGTTCCCGCGGGATAAACAAATTTCTGCATTACAGTTATTCCACGCAGCACGCTAGCAAAGCTAGTAAAGAATATAATATACATTTTCGTCATTATAAGTTGATATAGATTATAATTCAGATACCAAAAGCCTATATTCAAATATAGTAGGTGTATCTATCTAAAATATAGATACTTTTATATAGCGGACTTTCAATTAATTTTTTGCACCAAAGGACATGCGTGTCATGATTAAAAACAATTTTTCCAAAGAAACAACTTTTTAGAAACATCTTACAAATTATTTTTGTAAAGCGGAGAGAATAAACAGAATAACTAGAATAAGATGTCGTGAAGACAGAGATAAAAATTGTTATTTATAAAATAACTTTTGTCACGCGAGATTTTAACAATTCATATTAAATTTAACAGCACCAGAAGAGTGTCTCGGAATGTTTTTATTTATTTCTGACGTAATTTAATGAACCTTTACGAGTTTCGAGAACTGAGGTTCAACCACTCCTGCTCAACAAATGAAAAGAAGACAAGCGTATTTTATGTTTGCATGTCCGCGAGGTGTTTGTTTCTTTGCTTTTTTTCGAAATTTATGGTGTGTGTTTTATCGGATGTTAATGAAAAAGGAAACTACATACAGGTTTTGAAGCCGGATTAAATTATTAGTAATAATGAAGAACCTATTTCATAGTGTTTAAATAAAACTGTATGTATTAACTTAAATCAATAATGGTAACTATTTTTAAAGGGACAGTAATGAAGAGTTGTAGAACACAGCGATTTAACCGAAAAAGGCGCAGTCGCGTAAATTAATATTCAACGTGTAACGGAAAGGCGGAAAGGGTATACCTATCAAAAGTATGAAGTCTGTTAATAGTTTTAAACTACAGGAAGCAGTTTTTAGGCGTCTACATACCTAAAATACACTATATTACCTAATAATGAAAAAAATGTTACCCAATTTTTATATCGACAACAGTACAACACTACGACGGTTTCTGTTCCACTTTCAAGCATTAGCGTTTGGACGTTTATTTTGACGTAAAATTAATAAATAATCAATAAAAAAAAATATTTTTCAGACTAATCGCGTTTAGTTTGAAATCACGCAAAGGCTCTGAATAAGATGCTTTGTTCGACCCTTTCGGTATCATAATACCCTTTCGATTACATGTTGAATATAATTAATACTAATTTATTTATATAGAATCTATATATCATAATAAATCTATAAACTCAAGTGTGCTGTACATTAAAAATATTTTAAAAAACCTAATTGGGAACGATGATTATTAAGGTTAAGAATTATTTGTATGTATCAAGCGGTGACTCAGCGGTTGAGACGCGGTGTCCCAATTTGGGAGGTCCGGGTTCGATTCCCAGTCAGTTTTTAAATTTAATTTAATTATTTATGTGCATTTATCCGACTGATCTTAAACGGTGAAGGAAAACATCGTGAGGAAACCTGCATGACTGAGAAATAAAAATTCCAAGACATGTGAAGTTCCTAACCCGCAATGGGCCAACGTGTTGGACTATGGCCCATGCTCCCTCATTATACGAGGGAAGGCCTATATCCCTGTAGTGGAATGTTTACGGGCTGATGATGATGATGATGACGCATGTTTGAACAGAGCCCGATCGATCCAGACCACACTGAAATCCCTTTAAGTGACGTGTCTAGGAGCAGTGATAAAGCGAGGATTCCACCGTAAAGCAATAGTAATTAGGGTCTTGCATCAAGTTCCATATTTTAACAAATGAAGAAGAGAAATGAGATAAGTCCGCCTTTGTACTTAATTTTAAGTTACATTTAATTTATCGATGTAAATTTATTCATATGAAGTACAATAAAGCGTTTACAAACAAACAAATGCTTAACAGAAAGATGGTCGGGATTGGACAGTACTGTGATTGGGACACCTGTCGAAAGTCTGAGGCAGTTCGTAAAGAGAATGGAATAATGTAATAAATTTTACGTTATATATTTATAAATGAACGAATGGAGAAACAAGCCATCATAGTTGTAAATAAAGTTATTTTCAAAACAGCAGTAAAACTTTTTGGAAAAATATTCTTCTTATAATTACACAACTAACTAACCATCATAATTATACGTACATAAGAAAGACAGTGTTGCAAAAATGTTAAACTATTCACAAAATTACGACGCTGGACGACTTTAATTATGCCACAGAAAAAGTGGTAAATTGCCCTTTAAAATAGCAAGTTACATATAAAATGCCGTAATAGAGCTCTTAAAACAGCTTAGTGGTACTTCCATACATCCTCTCATTTGAATAATTTGAGCGTACAGACAAAATGAGAGAAATCGCCTGCATCCACGACCTTCCAGCCTCTATATTATGTGTTAATAATTATACTACTTTGCAAATCAATTATCCCATCCCACTAATATTATAAATGGGAAAGTTTGGATCGTCGCTCCTCAATCATGCTCTAATGCGTGAACGGATTTGGATGAAATTTTATACAAAGATTATAAAGTTCTAGCTTACTAATGTATGTAGGTACTATTTGTCCCGAATTTTCAGGTAAATCTAGTATTAAATAATCATCACATGACGTCTACTGCTCAATATAGTCCTCCCCCATAGAATTCTAGAGTGACCGGTTGGCAGTGGTCTGCATCCAGCAATTTCCCGCGACCATTATAAGGTCTTCTGCCCACCTTGTGAGTGGACGTACTAAATAACAGTAATTGTAAACTTAGGTATGTAATTATCTCATCATAAACTAGGTGATTATGAACACTAGACTATTTTTTATGGTTAACTTGATACGCGTTTGACCACAAACTCATGCGATGGAAAGTGAAGATGTGGAGTGTGGCCGAAGTTTTGTGTGACCGTGTTTCCTACACGCGATCGCCGTAGAAGCCCATTTACCCTGCTTTTGAAGATCCCAAGATTGTAGGATTCAGGAAAGGCTGACGCATTTTACCTTGGCTGTTCGCATTATTTATAACTTTAAATTATTTAATTAACTACATTAAATAGGTGGTTCAATGTAAACAACATTGGGTTTACGTTTCGGAGGTCGCGGGTTCGATCCCCAGCGGGGAACATATTTAGTGCTCGGTTTGGTTGGTGGTAGGGCATATTAAATGTCCGCCTGGACGCCTTTCCGGGTCAGTACGCTACCACCTTCGGCCTCATCTTCACTTAACATCAGGTGTGATTGA
Source organism: Oegoconia quadripuncta (assembly GCA_949316235.1). Lineage (NCBI taxonomy): Eukaryota > Metazoa > Arthropoda > Insecta > Lepidoptera > Autostichidae > Oegoconia > Oegoconia quadripuncta. The sequence goes on from OX438746.1 coordinate 21,892,349, forward strand.
GGTCATGTGCTAACCCGTTGTGGATAAATAAAAAAAAAGAGTCGAACTGCTTAGTGCGAATGTTCGGTATATGAACTACATACTATGGAAAAATACACACATACGTTCACGCCTGTTTCCCGTTGGGGTAAGCAGAAACTATAGTAGGTATCCTGACATACTACTTTTGCTTCTTCCACTCTCATCAAATGCATACATGCTCGTCGATTGGTGGTCGTTGGCACCTGACCTTTTGTGACTATGTATAAGTCACTTAAATGACGTACGTTGTTCTTGGTCGACCTTTCCAACCATTCCATTCACACTTTTCGCTTTCGCTTAAAATTTGGAAAAATATTTATAGTAACAACTATAATTCTTTTCCTATATATGCCTCTAGGTAGATTCGAACCCGGCTTAGAAGGTCTGCCCTACATAGACAGTCAAACGCACTCAATCATTTTCATCATTATGCAAATTTCATACAATACAGAAATCGTAAAATAATACGTAACTTAATTTCGTAATTTTAACTATATTTTACATATTTATGCAAAAATGTATAACGGACATTGACATCTGGCACAAATAGCTATTAAGATAGTAATAAAGATTAAATTTTATTTCCTAGACAGACTTTATAGTCTTTCTAAGGCACGTATTTATTTTGCAACAGTACCCACAGGTATTAGATTGTATTGATATCGTTTATTGGAGTGTACTTAAGGAATACGAATCCGTAAATGGAATATTGGTTACAGCTTATAAAACTTAGAGAAACGAAAACGGATATAGGTACTTACAACAAGGGTGAAAAAGACATGTTATGAGATATATTCATATAAATTCAATGTGTTTATTTCATTCGCACAATAAGCTTACAACAATACAGAGCAGAATTAATTGCAGAAATTTTGTAATACCCTTATTCTCACAAATGTGAGAATCTGGTGTCTGAAAAAGGATAAACCTGTCATTCAAATCACCAGATTCTTGGATTTTAAAAACATTTAGGTTGAACATGAACAACTTAGAATATCATAACAACAACTTCACAAACAGAGAATATACAAAATAAAAGAAAAGATATAACCTTGACATCTGGCACAAAACGACCTATTTGAATATAGTGGTTAGAAACTCTGCTGTCATACTAAAAGGTCGCGGGTTCGAATCCCGCTAGGGACTTATGTTTTTATGATGAATACAGCCATCTCCTCCCGTGTTATGGATGTCTTTCGATTATATATACGTATTTGTTTACAAAAAAAAAATTGTGTAGTTTATCAACCATCTGGTATCTATAATACAAGTCTAGTTGCTTCGTGTGGAACTAGATGGCACTGTGTGTATGTGCAAACATATTTATTTAATTATTACTCATAATTATTTGTAGTTAAATGGATACACTCGGTCACATTGTTGTGGTACTAATATAATAGAAGGAAAACTTTATACGAGATAACGCTTTAGTGGGTCATGATTCAGTAGTTCCATTATACGCACAAACAAACTGATCGCGAGATAAAGCACTTTTTTAAATTTGATATTGTTCCAAAAAGTTTGGTATCATGTAGAGCGCGCAAATACCGCACGCTCATTGATTAGTCCAAATTAAATACAAAAATTCGGCTTTGCAACAAGCTGAAATCTACTGTGAAATGATATTCATAGTGTTTTTGAACTAAAATGGTTTTCTTCTCATACAAACTGTAATTGACCACATGTAAGAATTATCCGATATCTGTATTTAATTTGTGTTAGGGTCTAGTCTGTGTGAATGTGTTAAAAATGTTGTTTTATTATAATTGTTTCGACATTTTTATTTTATGTACACATACGAAATAAACCCACCTATATTTATAAAGGAGGATGAAAAGGTGATAGCGGGATGAGTTGGATAAGTTCCTAACTAACTGGTCGGAGGGGGCCTGGGATAGAGAGCCCTGGAGAGAGAGGAGGGAGGCCTTTGCCCAGCAGTGGGACAGTATGGGCTCCTAATAATAATAACATTTATAAATTGAAATCTATTGCTAAAATACAGAAAACATAGCATAACTAGCTCTCCGCGCCTGCTTCGCTTGCATACAATAACTTTATCGCGGATATGTTTAATTTATTTATCCCGCGGGAACAACTCACTTTATCGTGATAAAAAATTATTCTACCAACATACCAAATTTCATCCAAACCAGCGTTGCATAAACAAACAAACATCCGAACTTTCGCTCCGTACCCCGCTGAAGATCGAACCGGAACTCCGAATCGTAAACCCAATGTTGTTTACATTGAGCCACGGAGGCAGTTTTAAAAATTTCTTAAGAGTGGCATTTCATAAAAACTAATCACTGTCTTTGCCCTTAAGAACTGTACTGTCTATTGTACATAATTCCAGTCAAATTATTGTAGATTTTCAACTCTTACATAAATATTATAAACATACACCACACACGCACTAGTACCTACTCCGCATCCCGTTTAGTCGGAAATTCGTTCAATCTTGACCTTAGCAGAAATATCGTCAAATACAATGGAGAAATAAAACCCATAAAGTGAACAACAGAAAAGAAATTGCCTCCCGGTTAAAAATTAAAATCGCGAAGTCATCAACATTTCCATAAGCGAATGGAAACCAGTTAACTTAAAAGGCTTTATTGATGATAAGGCATTTGTGTCACCGAGAGAAAACCAAGCGCGGATACAAGGAATTCTCCCCTACAATGCCATCAGTATGCATTATGCGGGTTTCTAAAACAGACGGTACTAAGCATCAATATCTATAAGAGGTTGCAAATGAGCGAACACCAGTAAACGGGTTTTGAGTCAGAAGGATTTATTTAGCAGAATCTGTGTCAAGATCAAGGAGTCTATACAAACACGTTTGTTACTCAGCCTGTGTTTACCTATCGATAGCGTCAGTGACATTAAATCATCAATCATTGCATTTAAAAATGATGAGACAAGATGAAAGTATTTGTACAATACGAATTGCTTACCTTGCACAGAACGTTCGCCTATACGAGTGTAATCACGAAAACCAATAAGAAGTTTCATATTTTTTACATCAAATCTTTATTTAGGGGAATAGTTATTATTATTTTGTCCAAATTAATGAAAGGAATTAGTAGGATCTCTGTCCTAACCGTCAGACTTAGTTGGAACTTTTTACAAATGGCAGAAATCTCCAAGATACAATGCAATTCCCTCTTTTTCCCCCCGACAAAAAACCGAAATTTTGTCCGGATGTATCTTAGTAATGCGTGGTTCGATTTGAGTGCGGTTCTCTTTATACACACATACAGAGATATCCCAACCAAAGGCGATAAAAGATTAATGCTTGAAACAACATCCACGGTTCACCCTTTGAAATGTACAGAAATGCAGTGATTTGTTAAGCTGCATACAGGTTATTGTAATTAGGGATTTACGCAGTGTAAAAGAAGACGCAGTAACAAAGGTTGAAAAAGGTATGTAGAGATAGTTTAGATATGTGGAGCGGATGGATGAAAGAAAACTAACGAAACGAATGTGGATGGTAGTGTTGGTAGGAGACGACACGGCGAACGTACCATCATCAAATAGAGGACGTCTTGAAGAAAGGCCAAGTAGTACCCCTAAACCGGTAATTTTGATGGATTTTGTTAAAACGTTTAGAAGATATTTAGCTTTTAAAACACAGTGGCTTGGTATATCATAGACATTCATGGGTTTTCTAAATATTCAATTTACCTATAGTTATTATTAATTTCCGGTGTATAAGAAGGTGAAATATTTTAACTTAATTGCACTTTACACCGCATCTTCTTCACCGACCATATTTGACATTGAAATTTGACAAAACGGTAGCCTGGAACCCGGACTACTTATGCTGAAATATTCTGCACGGGCAAAGCTAGACCACTATAAATAGCAACTACGCAATCGGGACTCACTTGTAGTTTTTATAACTACCTATACCTAGATACAAGCCTTTTGATGTGATATCATAACACTATATTAGAATTCATCACGAAAATCAATCAATTATATCATAAACTATTAGCAAACTTCCTTGTTCTAAACTCATCGATCTTTAAAAAATATACGGCAACTAAAATCACTATATTTACCAAAGCAACCAAAGAAGTTTCCTGAATATATCTTAAGCAAGAATACCAAATGATGGGTATTCCAAACAAATTACCTGCATGTTTTCCCACATCTTTGTAAAAAGTTTTGCAGAACAGTCTAATGGAAATTTCTACGACATAATACTCCTAAAACTAGAGTCTAGTTAGGATACAAAAATAGGCGGCCATTCGGAGTTGGCAACACGAAATAATGCACTATTCAGCCGATACTCCATCTTCGAAGTTTAATTTAAGCCACAGTATAATAGGCACTCAGAAACTCAACTTGGTTATGTCCTGGACAATCTCAGAAAATAGCTGAATTCTCACAGTAGAATTCAGCTATTTTAATAATATAAAAAAATTGTATGACTCTAGTTTAATCGTACACTTTTCTGATAGAAATACGTAGGATTTGATAATGGATGCTAGAAACTTGAACATGTTCCGCAGGTTATCGTCCTCGAACGAGGCCATGTCAAAATTATTGTGGAAAAGGTAGTTTGTTTTGATTTATTTTGCTACAAAAAAAGTAACTAATTACAGATATCTTGGTATCATTACAGAGGAAAATTAGTGTAGATATATGTAGAAGTTACTAAATTTGTTATTATTCGCAATATTATACGCTAAGAACAGAGTTAGAGAAAAGTTACAGATTTTATACCAATATCGTATGCTATACCCATCTTTTAGAACTCTAGAATAAGATTTTTTTTATTCTCTTATTTATTGTTTTAATCTGTAATCTTTCACCTGTACCTACGGATTATCGCTGTTGTTGTAGTTTACCAGATATGAAGGTTTTTATTAATAAAGGTACCGTCCGCGCAGCACAAAAAGTGACCGCGCGGAGTCCGCGTTGACTGGAATTTGGCCGCGCGGGCCATTTATATGCATTACGAAATGTATGGGAAACCATTGACTTGCATTACTGATACTTTATGCACTATGAATTAGGTTGAGATTACTCGAGTCTGTTAGTCTGTCCATTCCATTACTTACCGAGTTTGACCTGGCTCGCTGGTTTTATTTTCGTAACAAAAACGAGATCAGTTCGACGCCAGACTATAACTTTAAAATGGGATTGACAGGAGATTTAACACTTCAATAATGCGCTGGATGCTTTTGTTCGCTGGGAAATTGAGTTGATTCTAGAATAGAATTTTTACTATATTTTTAAGCGTTGTTCTAGATAATTTTGGCTTTGTCTAATTTTACGGTTAATATTATATTGTTGTTTTTAATTTAAACTTAAAAATTGAAGAAACTATGAATAGGTAGCCTAATTAAATATGAACTTAATTGCTTATCGAGCTAATTTAATTATTAATAATCAAAATTAACTCGATAAGTAACTCCTAGTCTACTACCCGGGGAATGTATTGAAGAATTGAATACATGTACTCATAACATATAAATGTACATCAGCGCAGTGAGTAATGAAAGTTCTATGGATTATATATGAATTCGTTAATATCTTCTTTTCATTTACTTTACTAACATTGAGTTATTGTAAATATTAAGTATCTTCTCACAACTAACCCTCAAGGGTTGATATTGTGTCCATTCCTTGCACACATACTTAAATACGTATAGTCCTATAAATTAAAAGTAACTATACTTATGGTTCTAACAATGTCCTGCATAACTTAACTAGTTTTATGTCTCAAATAACTGAAATAAAATTTAAATTATAGCCATCTTTGACTTATTTTCGTATACTCATGCATCATTAATCTATTTGTATTTTTTATAACGTTCCATTATTCGTTATTCATAAATAACTTTAAGCATGTAAATTTTAATGGCATTTGCAAACGTGAGTTTCTTTTTTAAAGTAAATTTGAAGTTATGGTGCAGACTTTTAATTGATGTGTTTCTATTTAAAAGTTTACAGTGTATAAATTTAGTCGATAGTATTCCAAAAAGTTTGAAGTAAGTATATAATGAGATTCTTATGATGCATATGAAATCAGCTGCCCTCTACGAATCTCGTTGCACTCTCACGCACACCAACTATGTTGACATCGAAGTATCTACGTGAAAGGAATTATGATGCCACTCGGCCAATGACGAATCGATTGATACCTCATTTGTCAAAATTAGATAGCTAATGGAATGGACGCTGCAGTGGTCATCTATGCATATATTTCTTTGTTTGGCCGTAGCCATGTGAAATAATCAATAAACCCTAACACTACGTTTTGGATGTTTCGAAGCATCCGCATCTATGACAAGGTTAGGTTAGATATTTACTCCCGCAGCTTCGCCCGCAAACTCGCCTGCGTGATATTAATTTATCGCGAAATCTTAACTCATCTTAAAATAATCTCATTTAAAAATAGCCTATTTGCTTCTCCACATCGGTTTAGCAGTTTAAGCGTAATGGCGCTCTCCGTGGTATATCAAAACTAGGGTATCAAGCATCACTTTGTGACGAGGTGTTCAACCTCGACCTCTTTTTGTATTTTCGATGCTTTATGATTATTTACTTTTATGTTTTTTTTTTTTCAAAATATGGCATTCTATTTTGTTTCAATAACAGAAGGGAGTCGTTCCACAACTGTTATGACGAGGTCAACCATGACCATGAAATATAGATTGGGTACCAACCCAATCTATATTATATTTCTACCTCATAGGTAGTAGTTTCTAATATTATATTCTAAAAGTGTAAACATGTGAGTGCTAAATAAAACAGAACTACAGCTTATTCCATTGTATATATACCGACATCCCCTATACAAGTCTGCTGGACCAATAAATGCGAAGACCACGACCCTGCTATACTTCTCACGGCGCCCAACTCAGCTACTATACAGCTCATCACCTCCAACTACCGTCTGCAACCCCAGGTCTATATTTACCACCCGTCATAACATGATCCCCTTCCTCATAGGTTAAGCCTTAGTGTTGATTTTGATTCAATTTGCTACACTCTCATTTTCCGAGGGCAGGGTGGGAACTCCTTTTCTACTTCACACCTTTAATTACTTCTTCTTTAATTAGTCTGGGGCACGTACGTACGTTAGTACTATTACCTATTCTGTGTCTGGGGCCTAAAGTATAATGGGCATAATAGAGACATGGGGCACCGTCTACCTTCCGTAAGCGCCACTGTTGATCCTGTCTTACAGGAGTTGTAGTGGGAGAAATATAGAGGCGAGTAATATTTCACATTTCTAAAATTAAAGAATGGCTAGGGAAAACCACAAACTTGCATACTAGATATCTTGTATTACAGTAGGTAATCCAGTTTATCTAATAAAAGCGAGACCACAGAAATGCAGGCGACAGTCACCAAAATATTACCGCACTGTATCAAGTGTCTCCTCCGACTGGTATAATATTTCAAGTCCTTTTAAACAGAGCTACTCTGGAGTGCTTTAATTAAAGCTTAGCATTGTGTTAACGTATCCTTGGGATGCAAGAAAGAATTCCATCAAATATGATTAAAATAAGACGAACATTGTTCCTATATTTCTGAAACTAAGAGCAACTGACGAGGATATTGTAAGAACGAATTGGCTATAATTACCAACCTTGACTAGTTTTTTCACGTATGTCTATATTGCCTGGGAAAAGTATTACTATTGATTCGTTTTTATTAAGAAGGATGAATAATAAAATATGTTGTGAACAAAATATAAGTTAGTATGATACTAATTATTGGTAATTTCATTCCATCCTACCTACTATTTACTAATAAAAATCTTAACCAAAATCCCTCCAGAATAGTTAAAAGAAAGCTGGCTTAGTTGCCTCGCTGTATTGACACTAATTCATTTTATACAACTAAAAATAGATAAGTCTAAGAATTCGCACATCTTCTGAGCTTCATAACATCTATATGAATAAATCTGGTTATAGGGGCTAATCTTCCGTGTACAAACTATTACAAAAGCTGAAGTAACGATAGGTGAGCCATTATAGAAAGACATACGCGTCATAATCTTCTCGTTCAACAGACTTTATTAAAAAACAGATAGCAAAGGTTGTCTTCATTATCATTATGTTAGCCACTGGATATTCACTGTTGAATACAGGTCTTGGATTGGATTTCTAGAGCAACCAAAAAGCGACCTGCATCCAGCGACTTCCCGTGACCTCATTCGTCTATCTTGTGAAGGTTGTCTTTATAACTTTATTTACATACATACATTTCAAGATAACACTCTAAAAATAGATAACAAATCTGTCCGGGTAACACGGCAGTAAAAAATACAACATTATCAACATAAAACAGTAGAAACGGTGTATCTCGTAAGATCGCAAAAACCGGCGAGCCGAGAGTTATGTATGAGCGGTGCGCGCACGCAGACCGGCCAGTTCCGGAACGCGACTTTCCAATGAAAGCGACGAGAAGCGCGCGCTATCTTACCGATATTTAGTGTGGAATTACTCGGACAGGTGACATTATCGCTTGCAAAGTGATTTATATCAATAATAAATCTTACAAAACTTAAATTATTAGGGGAAAAAGAATTCGCTCGCGGGCTTAATAAAGCCAAGTGCGAAAGAGGACGGGACCTTCAGCATTTTGATATAAAAATACACACATCTTTAACCCAAATGGGGTTGGTCAGAGATAACCCAAACAGGAGTTTAGCGGGAACAATAATTAAATAATTTAATACTTGAAACAACATCCACGTTTCAGTTTTCAAAATATACAGAAATGCACACGTAACAAGGGGTGACCCAATCACCATTAAAACGTGCAAGTCTATATAATATATTTTTAGTGTAAAATCCCTTAGTCACTTTTTACGACACCCACAGTAAGAGATGGGTTGGATCTATTATTGATATAAAACTGTACACAAACTGACTTGTAGAACCTGAAGCTTGACTAACAAATACTCTGCAACTTGTAAAAAATATGTTCCATTTAATGTGTACTTTTCAGTGAGGTAGCTGATATGCAATAACTTATTACTTACTCGTAATTGTACAATTCTTGAAATTATTTTAGCTATTTTATGCTTAATTGGCTTAATTGATGTCTTAGTTGTGAAAATAGTTGCCACATAAGTAAGGCAGTATTATTTTACCCGACTACCCAAGAAAGGAGGGTAATGTTTCGTAATAGAGTACCTATAGATCTCTGCCAAATAGCTGCCTATAAGATGGCTGTCAGAATCATGACATGACAGATCGCAAAAAAAAAACATTAATCGAAAAAAAACCTTAATCTATTGATAAAGTTAATAGCAAACTACATAATATAACTAATACTCATCCAAAGTTATATTTATAACCCATTATAATTACGCCATCTGTGATTATTACATCATGTTGGACTAACCATACCTATTTCTGTCAATACAATTCATATAAATAAGCATTGATTGACTCTATTCATAATTGCTATTGACAGAACTTGCCAAGCTTTGGCAAGCATATGTCCAGCCGGTGCCTAGCTAATTTGCACGCTCGTTGGCACACTGGGCGACCAAAATGAAAGGCTCAAGGGATATTACATTTAGGAAACAATTTGTTTATTACCCAATAAAACCGTGATTACAATTTTGTTAAAATGTCCTAATGATTGATCGAATGTGATTGCAATGTTTTAGTGTGTGTAAATTTATTCCCTGTGGAATCTATATACCACCAACTTCTGTGTATTACCATATTTTGCTTTACCGATAGCCTTTTGTTAATTCATTAGTGTTGCTGGCAAAATTCAATTTAAAATGTTATTTTATATGGCAACAATGAGGCCTCTCTGCTTATAGCGCTCTCGCAAATGTACACGCTCCCCGTTACAGTGTCAAGTTCAAAATAAAGGACTTATAAAAATTATACTTGAACGTTTATTGTGACCAGCCCTACACAGTCCACTACAAGATTCCTACAATTAGTATATTTATAAGCATATTTATGATAAAGATAATGGAATTAAATACAAAAGTGATACGATATATTCAATTCCCGTATATCTGTGATTAGCTATTTTAGCTATTTTTTTATGTTCAAGCGTCTTGTCGATTACGTCCATACCAGATATTTTTGTTTATTTGATAGCGTTTTGTTTTACAATTAGAGACATAATTTTTGACGTTAAATTATATCTAAGACATTTCGCAGATTTACAATGTGCGCCAAGTTTAGAGAATGCATAAACTTGATACTCAGGCAATAAAGAGATAATGAACATCATGGTGCGACGCTGCCAAAGATTGTCGCTCAGCCAATCACCAACCCACCAGCAGCTGTGTTCGATTTGTTTGAAATAAGAATAGCGAATCCTACAAATGAGTTGGGGTTCTGGGTGAGCATCTTTCCAGGAGCGTCAGGTGTAATTGAGGCCAAGCGTGCATAAAAAAGAATGACATAATTAAATTTATATAAAAAATATGTCGTATTGCTACGAAAACCATTTACAGCAACTATAACTGCTGCAACAGCAGCAACAGTGGATATTTTGTAACATTAAATTAGACAAATAAAGATTTTGAATTTCATATATTAAAATTAAACTCAGCATATCTGATCCTCCGCTGTAAAACCTGTAAAACTTCATCAGACCGACTCAAAGTGTATTCAGTCTGCACGGGCACTTAACCGGACCATAACAGAGTATATTGGACGCTGTCCATTGTGGAAGTGACACATACTTCAGATTTACCTTGTATCTTTTTATTATTGTTTCGTTAATACAAATCAGCAGCCTTACTTCACTTCAGTGAGAATCTCAACTCATATGAGCTGTAATCTAGGTGGGCTGAGCCGATTGGCAGACTTGTGTCAGACTAGTAACAACTTGATAATCAGTGTTTTTATAAACACTTGGGGCGACTTATGTCGCCCCAACAGAAATGAAATGAAACCTCCTCTTCCGGACGGACTAACATGGAGACACTCACATAAAAATATCACTATGGTATCCAAGGACTGAAGCTCAAAATATTGCCAAATGCAAATGCACCATGATTTCATCATGATAAGGTCATAGTCATAGGAAATTTAGGTACATACAGCAATGGCTAAGATGTCTACTTACTTAACAGAAACTTTATTTATATAATATAAATTATTTATATTACAGTTATTATCTAACTAGTCTAACTATTATTATAAATGTGAAAGTTTGGATATTTGTTTGTTTGTTTGTTGCTCATCACGGCGAAATGGCTGAACGGATTTGCATGAAATTTGGTACATAGGTAGAACATACCCTGGATTAAAACAGGATATTTTTGTCCCGATAAAGTGAGTAGTTCCCGCGGGATAAACAAATTTCCGCGATAAAGTTATGCCACGCAGGCGAAGCCGCGGGCGGAAACCTAGTAATGTGAATAATTCACACTTACTTATGTACATGTACTCGAGTGCATGGCGTTTGGACACACTCACTCATACTCCTTCACACATACACTCCTTCATGTATTTATACCATTTCATTTTCCTCTCTATTGAATATTTTCTTTTTTCTCTATATTTGTGATGGTTGATCCTCGAGGGTCGGAGTTTGGGCGCTGATACCTTTGACTCAATCATTTGACTAGTGCAGTTATCAACGTACAATATCGTTTTTGTAAAACTGTAAAGATTAATTAATAAATAAAGGGAAAAAAAACAACAATTCTTTAAATACTCATAATGTATCACGCGGTTTAATTTTTTTTAATTACTTTTTATATGTATGTACCTAATTATATTGCACTTTTAATTTATGTTGTGATTTCAGATATTGCTCTTATGGACTATTGATATAATAAACTGTTTGTATTCTACAGGACTTTTTATTTTTGAGATTTTGAACTGTCGGTCTCGATTATCAAACCTTTTCGTCTGTAAATTGTTTATTAGTAATCTGTGGCTTGGCATTCTTTTTTCAAATTACATAAAAAAGTTTTTATTTTTCGTAAATTTTTAATTTTGCTTCCCCACCCCGATAAAAATTACTTTAATATTTTGTTTTTATAGGAGACAGCGTAGTATTGTCAGTGCTCGTAATGGCATAAAATATACTTTTATAAACCAGTGTTAATGGTCAATTACACAAAACTATATTTCTATATTAAAATTCTATATTATGTACTTTAATGGGTATTTATTTGCTTAGGTTATATTATTATATGTATATATCACTAATGACGTCCACCTTGACCTAAATCGTATTGTAATATTTTCCTTTTAAGCCACAGTGGTTTATGGTTTTTAATGATCATTATGGTTCATTACAGATTCTCTTCAACTTTAATGACAATTCTTTGTACTTCACCGAGAGATTTCATAAATGGTCGTTTGGAAAAAAAGAAGTTTAAAATGAATGTTGTACTTCATTCAAACTTAAAAAATATCGTCTACCCATAGTACTCACTAGAAGATGAAGTGCAGCAATGAATATGTGTTAGTACTGTTGAGTTCAAAGAGTCATCACACCCTCAATTTCAACGATTTGGATTTATTGAAGCACCTTCGAATTTGAAATAAACCACAGCGTTTTCACGTGAAAAGAGTTCTTCAAGGTCGGCAATGCATAGAAGATCTTCTTACTATTACGAATAAGGGACAGTCTAGTTTCCATCGAATAGGCCAGAAGCTACTTTGCCCCCTTACGGTTATTTTACGTTCTATTTAGAACGTACTTAAAATAGAAACGTTAAATAGAAAGGTGCTCGAAAAAATCAGAATAATTTGAACTAACGCTTATGAAGCCCACTGTACCTAACCTGGCTTCTACAAAACTTCAAACATTTATTTCAACGTAAGATACATGGTATTATTTGTTGAATGTCAATTTAAATCGACTGGAAATAATAATAGCGATTATTGTTTTTATCTGTCAACCAGTACGTTTGAGCTACTACCTACAGGATCATTGTTATAGGCACTAATTTTGTAATAACCTTTTCTTTACTGCCTCTCCCATTGGTATTTATCATTGACACTTTTATCTATGATGATCTTTACCAACCGTACTAGCGCTGTCCGACGGGGGAGGGAGGTGGCGGAGGGGGGAAGTGGGAAACCTTTTTCTTACTTACACACGCCCTTTCTTTCTTTAATTAGCCTGGGGTCCAAGGTAACAATAGAGTCACGTAGGGCACCGTCTGTCTACCTTCAGTAGGCGCCGTGTCGCGTACCACTGTCGATCCTAGCTTATATACAGTGGGAGGTGGAGGTGGGATTGGCGCTGTCCGACGTGTTAAGTTGGAACTTGAGCTTCACAGTACTGTTTTGCCTAAGATTGGCTTCACTTTCATTTCATGTGGAGAGGAAGAATTTCTTATCATTAGTCTGGAGTTCAAGATAGCCATAGAGTTACGTAGGGTATAGTCTGCTTTCAGTTGGCGACATATCGAGAACTATGCTGTCGATGCTGGCTTACTCGAATTGCTCTGGAGGAGTGCCGATGCAACCTACCCTTTTGTATTTAAGAGACTGAATGACCAAGTAAACGCGCTCAAGCGCATTGACCAATGGTCCGTTGATTCTGTTTAAATGAAGTTCCTAAGCAATTATTCTGTTTAAATATTCAGAGACGTTATACAATTATTGCGGTGTCGATTACCCGGTGCGGTTGCGATGCAAATCAGCTGCGACACTTGCGTAATAACAACGGTTTTGTTTTTATATTCATTTCCGTTGATAAAATTGAGAAGTAATCGACTACTACGTGACGTAGTGATCTCGTACAGTCACCTGCAGCTAAAAACATACCTCTAGCGTCTGCATCTATTACGTTAATTACGAAAACTAATTGCAAATCAGAACTGCCATGGGTACTGAAATTTCATGTCCTGACAACACTTCTCATGGTGGGTGCACTAAACACGCAATACATTTTTTTTTATGCACAACGGGTTTGTACTTGACCTCAATCACACCTGATGTTAAGTGAAGAAGGTCGAAGGTGGAAGCGTATTGACCCGGAAACCCCTACACATTTGGGGGACTGGCTATCTTATCTCTGACAACCGGAACACAACAATGCTATTAACATTGTTGCTTGGCGGCAGATTTAGATAAGATGGTGGTAGCTAGCCAGGCGGACATTTAAAATGCCCGAATAAAACCAAACCGAGTACTTAAACATGTACCCCGCTGGGGATCGAACCCGCGACCTTCGAATCGTAAACCCAACGTTGTTTACATTTAGCCACGGAGGGGTTAATTTTCTTTGCAACTAACGCGCTAGGGAATATTGAGGGTATAAACTGAACTTTTAACATATTTTTGAATATAACTTTTTTCCGGTAAAGCCGTAGAAGAGGTTATCTGATTCTAAAAGCACAGAGTCTAAATTGAAGAAAGGTAATTGATATATTTGTTTGACATTATTATGATACAATGCGATGCGACACGATACGATACAAAAATGCACTTTATTGTACAACAGAAAGAAAATACATTTTACAAAAAAGTTGACGTAAGGTATAATTTGACGAGCAATATATTTCTAGCCAGCTGACAGAATCACATTTTTTTTATTTTGGTGCTCCTCGAAAATAGCAGATTACTAAGCATCGTGACATAATGTTTTAAAATTGTGTACAATTATTAGTAACCTGAACCAAGTAATAATGAAATGCAGTCATCGATAGAAACCTCGAGGTGTTGTAGAAAGGAAAACAACAACAAAATCACTATACATACAAAAAGTCCTAATGAAAACCTATTTTATAGCATACCATACTCGTAATTACTCTTTAACTATTCTGGTCGAGATACTTAGATTAGTGATGTGTGAAAAGATACAAAGAATCCGGGTCATAGGTCACGCAAAAACAGAACTTTTATTAATCGCCAATTTACGAAAACCTGTTGATAAACCACGTCGTCACATTTTATTGGTTTTCATTTATCTTCATTTAACATATGTTGTACATACATTCATAACGTCGCGACCTTTATCCCAAATGGGGTGGTCAGAGATATCCCAAACAATAGTGTTTGGGTGTTCCAAACATTAAAAGTTTAATGATTGAAACAACATCCACAGTTCACCTTATGAAATATACAGAAATGCACACGAGACAGGGGTTGAGCCCATCGCCGAATTAAAAACATATGTTATACTTGTTAATATAAAATAAAGGTGCATACCATAACTATTTGTATCTTATATAGTTCTATATATATAGTAATCAAGACCAGCCGATAGATAATGTACCAAGTATAGGAACATTATTGATTGCGTGTAGAAGAAATACTTCATTTCCTTTCATTCATTTCAGTTGAACATATTTATTATTTACATGACACTTCGGAGATTAGATATTACTGCCAAATGTCAATCATTGCATTGTAAATTGCAATTCCACCAGTACAGGTGCTCAGTATAAAAGACTCAACGCAGGCGACGTGCGCGAGAGTTTAATAAATTAAGTAATTTCAATTCAGTCGGCTTCTCATTTCCGTAATGTCACTCAATGTGTGCCGAATGACTGCCCCGTTTTGTGTCTCTACTGTACACGCATACTTCTACCTATACCATACTCATTTGCTGGCAAAGGAATTGACTCAATCAATATTTAATGAAATGTAGGTTTCAAAATATGGATTTGTTTATTTTCCGCGTTATTACTCTAATAGCAAGAGTACAATTGTATCCTTTGAAGATACACGTCAAACGGCTAGCTATACTAATACGATCTAGATACTCAAAATCTGCGATATTGTAAGTGTTGACTCTTAGCAATCGTGTACAAGAGAAATATGTCAAAGAATTTTTAAATTGTCTAACTGGAATTTGACCACAAATTAATGTACCTACTCGTACTCTTTTTTTTTTATGCACCACGGGTTGGTACTTGACCTCAATCAAACCTGATGTTAAGTGAAGATGAGGTCGAAGGTGGAAGCGTACTGACCCGGAAACCCCAACACATTTGGAGGACTGGCTATCTTATCTCTGACAACCGGAACACAACAATGCTATTAACATTGCTGCTTGGCGGCAGATTTAGATAAGATGGTGGTAGCTAGCCAAGTGGATATACTCTCTGTGATATGTCTATTTATTTCTTTCCTTTTTGGAGAGCTAACAACAAGAGTTACTTACCGATTTCTCGATAAAAAGGCCCAGCAAGAAAATGTTTTTTATAATGTTTGTCTTTTTGGAAAGGCAAGGGCTATACCATACTGTATAATGTCAGTTTTTTGGATTTTTAGAACATTCGTCTCCGATATTACCAATATAATTAGAAATCATCGTCGTCTTCCCCACTGCAGTTCCCTAAGTACTCTTCCATCAATTTTAATAAATCTGATATAATGCTTAGGTAAATGACACAATCGATACTTGACGTTAAACTTTTTGTCTGTGGCCGCACCTCTCAGCACTTGCCAAACAACAAGTGGTTAAGACCAGTCGTTCCAATCATGCGATTTATAAATACGAAATTTCTGACGTCGAACAAAAATTAGTAGAAAACCGGGACTCTGATCCATTCAAAATTAGAGCTGGACTTTGTCCAATCAGAGTGATGTAGGCATAGTTCATTACTCAGTACATTGTAACGTAAATCGATCTAGATCGTGCGCTCTAGTGGAAAAGAGTTCAACGCACTAATCGGCGCGTTCGCTCCGTGTTGCCACATTTTGCGTTTTCTTTTGTAATATCTAACTGAAGTTGTTGTAACGTTCAAGTTATTTTCTCGATAAGTTATTCTTACTTGGCAGAAGTCGCTTTTGCAAGAATTATAAATAATTATTTGTCACTATAAACTTTTCTTGACCTAGAAGTTTTATTGCAGGACTTTATTTTACATTTATATATGCAAGGGTCACACAGGACTGATTATCCCATCACAAACTGTTAAAATATAATGCTGTTTTGACGGTAAACTTTAAAGTAGAAGTACTTATAGAACATTTAAGATATCCTCTCTACTACCAAAATTAGTTCAAATGTATTCAAAGCAATATATTACTTTGGCTTTAAATATACCTACTCTTATTTTAACCGCCTTTATGGTAAATCAAATCTAGTATTTAACCACCTCCGTGGCTCAATGTAAACAACATTGGGTTTACGATTCGGAGGTCGCGGGTTCGATCCCCAGAGGAGTACATATTTGGTAAGCGGTGTGGTTGGTAGTAGGGCATTTTAAATGTCCGCCTGGCTAGCTACCACCATCTTATCTAAATTTGCCGCCAAACGGATGCATAAAAAAATAAAAAGGATTTACTAGACAGAAGTCGTAAGTCCTAATTTCAGTGAAGTACCTGTAATTGTTTAGCACTCGATTTGGTTGATGATACTAGATGTTTAATTGTTCTCCTGGTTAGCTTACCTTCAACTCGCTACTTCTTGCGGGCTGAGTCGCAATGATTGGCTTTATTTTTTACTTGAAATGTTTTTGGTGGGATATTTAATCCATTTCGCAACTGAATTGCAGTCCCTATCATTATTTCATACCTGCGATTGCTTGGTATATACTGTTTTGCATTTCATAGCAATTTCCTTTGTTTTTAAGTTCCAATTATAATCATATAACAGTTTGGCTATTACTATAACTAAATTAAAGGGAGATGAAAGCAAACACCAGATAACCTTCCGAAGACGGACGGAGAATGAAGAAAATCACTATATAAAGGACTCAGAAGGACGAAATTATCGTTCAAATTTAATAAACGCCATCTACCAACGGGCAGCGTAAACATAGATTTTAAACATCGAATATTCAAATTTACAATAAATTTTTTAGTGCTACGCATATATTTTGATAAAAATTGTGAAAATACAAGTTTATTTGCCGTGCCGCAAAAAAAGTTTTGTGTGACATCCCTTAATATCGTTTCTTAACTTAACTTCAATTACATTTTTCAAAATGTTAGTTAAGAATAATTTTGTTAATAATTTAATCATTTCTCCTATGGTTTCTAAAGTTCTACCAACCTGTTAAAGTTTGATGTTTCTGGGCCCGTTAAAAGTGCCTTAGAATTATGACGGTCTGTTAGTGACGAAAAGATGAAACTTTGAATTTGAATTGTTGAACTGGAAAAGGATAATTAATAAGTGACAGATGTTTTGAAAGTTAATTTTTGGATGTTTATTTTCCCAAACAAATCACGTAAACGACAATTTCTAGAAGAATCCACTAGAAAGATGTGGCGACGTTAGTAGTAGATAAATATTAGTTGATTCCAGTAAAGGATGTTTACAACTGTGCTTTTGCGTGACGTGGCACTCTAAATCTGCACCATGTTAATAGCATTGTTGTGTTCCGGTTGTCAGAGATAAGATAGCCAATTCCCTAAATAAGATGGGATTTCGGCGTCAGTACGCTTCCACCTTCGGCTTCATTTTCACTTAACATCAGGTGTGATTAAGGTCAAGTGCTAACCCGTTGTGCATAAAAAAATGTACAGGAAACCACACAGCATTTTTTGAGAACTTTCCTTTACAGTGTGTCACTTAATTATTTATAACATTTTGACAGCAATTTAGTTTTATCTTAATTAGTGTTTACTCTGGGCGTGTATATCGTGATACGAAATCACGATTTTAGGGGCAATGGTCAAACATTATAACAAGGGTTTCGATGTTGTTTGTGATATTAGGTAGTACTTAATTAAGTGCCCATAAAGCTCTGAACTATAAATGGACTGATGATCGATAAAATCGTATCCTGTTTACGAGCCAGGTACTCTTGCCTATATGATAATACTATTAGGTAGCTATAGACGTAAAACAATAACAGATATGAATCACAGACTCATTCAAATCACCTCATCTCAAACTAAGATACATTTATTGAAGAATTTGACACAGCGTCATCTAGTTCCACAGTAAGCAACTATAGGCTTGTGTTGTGGATACCAGATGGTTGATATACTACATAACTATATTTTTTTTGTAAATAAATACTTATTATAAATGAAAACATCCATAACTCGGGTACACATGTCCGTATTCTTCACACAATATATGCCCCTAGCGGAATTCGAACCCGCAGCCTTTTCACACAGCAGCAGATCACTATTGATCAGAGTTGCTAAACACTACACCAAACAGGTTGTCAGGGAACTGTCCGCTGTAAGTGCCACATAATATTTCTTTGGATGCGGCTGGCACAAGACGGTGAATATTGGCATAATAGATAAGAGGCCTACATACATGGTACAAGTAAAGGAAAAAGTAAATGCCGTGTCGTATCAGGAAGTCAAAGAAAAGGGCCAATGTAGAGAAGTGTGGAAAGGATTCCACCGACAAGAGCATAGCTCTTAAATATAAGAGAGAAAGAGAAGAACCCTATACTCAGCAGTGGAGGATAAGAGCTGAGAATTATGATGATGCACAACGGGTCAGCGCTTGACCTCAGGCATGCAGGTCTACCTGGGAATCGAACCCGGACCTCCTAAATTGGGAGACCGCGTCTTAACCACTGAGCCACCGACGCTCTTTATGGAGGTTATATGAGATACCTGTATTCTACAAGATTCTACTTGCAATTCCCGATAAAGATACTATCTACACGTTGCACAGGATGCTACTTAAGTACAAGGCGAGTTTGCAAATATATTTTTTATGACTTTACAAAATATAAAGATATACATAATTAAAGATATTTTTAACGATTGTTAGAGAGATTTGAGCCTTTTTATTAAGCCTAATTCATGTCATTAAAATACAAGTCAGTGGCAGAAGGCTCTAGAATGGACTATAATATTTTTTTAAACTATGAATAAGATATTTACCTTGATCTATTCCTATGTATACTTAGACTCACCATCTTCGTTTCCGCCGTGGTTTTTTTTAATTTAACGTCGGTTATTAACTTGTAAAAAAAATAAGAATTCAAAAGATGGCGCTTAGCACCTATCACTTCAACGTCGTCCATAGTGAATAAGGTTGGAATGTGGCCCATTTATTTGTGGAGTCTGTTTTGATCGATCGTGTGTTGGCCCAGATTGGAGTTATGTTGGAGTGTTGGTCTGTTGGACGATAGTTTGGAGCTGGCAATAAAAATATATACACGTTTTTTTTTTTTTTTTAAACAAAAAAAAAAACAACGTGTATATATTTTTATTGCCAGCTCCAAACTATCGTCCAACAGTCCAACACTATATACACGTTATACCCATCTACACTTTCAACTCAAAACTGGTACAAAGTCGGCATCATTAGTAGATGCTGTCCCGACGTTTCAAATGAGTTGGGAACACCATTGCATATACCTAGAATATTGATCACCCCGCTTTCACACCATCATAATGTTCAGTTATACTGACGCGTGACCTCATATATTTCGAATTCTGACTATTAATACAATAGTAACACGTGTTATAACTTACCTGATTAACACGGAAGACATGCCATGCAACACACATGACTCCAGCTAGATCTACCTTCCCGAAACCAGTTGTCGAAAATAATAAAACAACACACAAAAGCAGGCTTAAAAGCATACAAGGCGTGAGATCACGTCACGAGGGCGCATGCGTAGCGTTAGATAATGCCTTTATATTGTGATATGCTAGCTTCCTCGTGGTTTGTTTAACTTATGACATCATAGTATTAGGCTGTGACTATGTATTAACTGCAAGGTTGAGCTTGACTCGAAATTAAAGATACAGGCACAAAGAGTTTTGTACGTAATTCCTATGGTATATGGTCATATGGTACCACCAGCATCTACCTCGAGCTTTCGCATTTCTATACCAGTGATGCTATTCGTATGGCGAGAGTTGGCAATCGTGCGTAAGAGAGTGAATCGCGAGTTACACTAGTACCTACATTTACGGATTGGTGACGGAGCATTTATGTCCGCCTGAATAGCTAATAGCGCGTTACAGAGTGTTGAGTTAAATAAAATGTAATCGGCATGAATCTTATAAATATCTCACTGTTCAAAACACTATACTATATAAAATTCTCAGGAATTTTATATAACGAGAATGAGAATATAGGCTCGCGCCGTCCATCTTTCAAGTTCAGAAGTGTCATTCAAAAAAATAATCTTTAAGATGTTTGGGTTCCTTCTCAAAGGAAGACTATTCTAGTAAATTACGAACTTCAAAAAACTATTTTCCAGTGTAAAATTTATTAATGAATATAAAGAACTATCATTAAACCGTATTGTATTTGCAGTATACAGTTTCAAATTGTAAGTATGAATTATAATATTTGGGTAGGTACCTACAATTCTGTAATCACTAAACTTTAGTGGGCCCGAAACCTACTTGATCTACTTAAGTTAAATTAAAGAGATAACCATCTGAATTGACAAGAATTCGGGGAGTTCAAGACTCACAAGTCACATATATTGGCAAGAATAAATACAGCTGAATACTAAACCAGGACTGGTGGAGGTAACGATGATGGACTGTCGTCAGCTAAAAACTTCGCCAGTTTCGGAGCTCCCGAGAATAATCGTAAAACAGTTGTAAAAATGTCAAGCCATGATTTTGGGTAGGGAACTAATTTATCGTAGTGATTGTTGTCAGCATCTGGACACACAAATAAATCTTTAAAGTTTGAACATTAGCAGCGGCGTGGTCGACGCCGTCGGACCGGCCGGCCCTAACGGCCAGGTAATAATTTCAATCTGCAACCGTCCGAACTTCAAAACGGCCAAACTTCAACACATTAACTTTTAATTTGAGCCTGACGCGGACAAATAAGACTTTGCCGGGGGAAATTTCATTGAAACTGTACAAAGTTTAGGTGAGACTGAATAAATTGACGCGCAGGAGATCGCAGCCCTCATTCAGTGTTTCCAAAGCGATGAGATACGAATTTCTCATTAAATTTTCCAACGACGAACTCGGAATCCCGGTGTCCTATTCAATTCAACCTTTTGAAACTAAATCACAAGTTTCGGCGAATTACTTTGACAATATGATATTGAATGTAAAAATACGCTGTTAATCAAATAATTAAGAAATACCCGGTAAAATTTACTTCAATATAATTTTGTGGTATAGTCTTCAAGTGTATGTACCGACTACTAGTCGAGTAAATGGAAAAGAATGACGTAATATTTCCGCCAATTCCGAATTTATAGACATTGTAAATTGACAAAAATTAAGCTATGATGATGTGAACAGTGCTATTTCTGAAATAGTAGAATGGTTTACGGCAAGTTATTTGTTACTTAATGAGAAAAAACTCAATGTGTCTTTTTGTATATAAAAACCTGTTTTTAAAAGAACAACCCCTCGAGTTTCTTGCTTTTTTTTTTTTTTTTTTTTGTTATGCACGACGGGTTCGTTTCTTCTTCTACAGGTGAAATAAAATAGCCTTTTGAACATGCAGTAGCTTAAGAAATGTAAAAATATGACTCTTTTAAGATTGAGATTGGTGTCGACCACTATCTGTCTACTGCGCCTGCGAGCATAACAATATGCTCATCAGTCCCTGCTAGCCCTCTAGTACAACTCACGTGAGGTCATAGATAACGACTCGATCAATTTCTCGTGTCTCATAGATATGAGACAACAAGATAACATGATTGTTATTTTCACAGTACAACTTCACATTGATCCAAGTTAACTTGCTTACGGCGTACATACGCTATTAGGCTCTGTAATAGAGCCCGTGAAGCTTTCTCATCCGAATCGCGCTAAGTTGTGCTAGCCGTGGCCCACCGAATCGACCCACTAAAGTCAGATGTGACTGAGTCAAGTGAAAAAAAGTTAAAGCAAATTGACAGTCAGACAAACTTACTTTCGTATTTATGATACTAGTGAGGATTTGTTTCAAACTGAAGGAATTAATTTGCAAAACAGAAATTAACTCAATTAAAATTATCATTAGTTATCTTGTGCAACTATAAATCAATCTAAAAATTAATTCCAAAACATAAGGTTGGGCGTATTAAATTACACTTGCCCTTACAATCCATTTGCTAGTTTCTGGGATTGAATAAATGAATTTTAACCGAATCGATTAAGTTATTCGAACTTTGGAATGGGCTTTGGATTAGTTACTCGGCTAATCAAAAGTTTCTTTAGAAAGGGTTCGAGTTGCAGATGCCAGTGGCCAAGCCGCGCCAGGTGAGTCTTCCTTTCAATCTCGTCTTGTATTATGCTAATCAAGTCGCCTTCTCGAATAGAATGAAATTTAATTCCCCTGACTCCGCCCGTTTAGAAGTTCTTTTCCTAACTTATTCAAATACCTACCGATTAATTTTAGAATTCTCAGTTCCCTTGAATGAAACAAGTTTAATTAACAGAGTTCACTGTTGTGACTTGGAATTATTAAATTGTCCAGTTTTTCAGGGTGTATTGGAAGGCGTTAATTTTTTTTAATAAAAAACGTTGTAGAGAAACTTCATAAAGGATCCCTTGTAAATTTTCCACTGGGTTTGCTCTTGACAAGTTAATAAGGCCGTGACAGGAAATGAAAACGTACTCTTAGATCTCCAGCTACTGGAAATTAATACAATAAAAAGAAAAATATTTAAAGTGTTCAGTAAATTTCGTTTTAGGAAGCTAATTAGTTTCACGATTTTACGTTTGATGTCGAGAGATTACAAAGGTATATACGGAACTTGTGTTATTAAGACTCAATTTATGATTAATCATGATATCAAGTACTCGTGGTGCAGTCGCAACCGCTATTCGTTTTTGATTAGCGAAGTTAAGCTATGTCTGATGCGGTCAATCTTCAGATTCGTGACCACTATTGCCATTACATATAAGTATTTCCGTGCTTCGGCTGGTGTGTTAAATAGTCGGTCCAGCAGTCAGACTGCCTAACTCAATTGGTTTGGGAATTGCAATCGTTTATCACATCAATGCACTGTCCGTCCTTGTCACATTGTAACACAATGACAGACAGAGCATTGCTATGGCTATCGCTATAGCTTTGAGTTAAGCGGTAGAGAGATTTATCAATTGAGACCTGCAGTGTCACTTAGAGACAGATTTAAAGAGTATAATATTCTAACCTTTTCGTCACAGTACATTTTTGAAAATCTAATATATGTCAAAAAAAATATAGCATCATTTAGGAAAAATAGTGATAAACATGATGTCAATACAAGAAATAAAGATAAACTTGCAGGTCACATAAGTCGCCTCCACAAAGTCAGTAATTCATTCAAAGGGTTATGTATACGCTTTTTCAATAAAGTTCCTGTTGATATACAAAATCTTCCTTTCAATAAATTTAAAGATACTATAAAACAGAAACTTATTAAGAAAGCATATTATAAAATATCAGATTATTTAGATGATAAACAATCATGGACATAACCAGCCCGTTCGCATAACCAGGCTATTTCACAATTAATAATGAAATATTATAATATAAAATAATAATTTTGTAATATAAAAACCTTTTTTTAAAAAGAGCGACCTCTCGAGTTTCTTGCTTGTTCTTCTCAGGGGAAAATTGCCTTTTGAACAAGCAGTAGCTTTAAAAATGTAAAATCTGACTATTTTAAGTGTACCCTGTGTACCTACAAAATAAAGCATTTTTTGATTTTGATTTTGATTTTGAGCCCCAAAGTGTTTTCAATTCAAGTTAGTCGTTAAACAAAGTTGTTTTTCGCCAACTAAACAAAATATGATAAGAGATATTTAGTAAAGTAAGACATAAGAGGATAAGCGCTAGATCGCTAAATTTTGTGCAATAAAGTGTATTTTAATTTAATTTGTTAGTAAAACAATTGTAGGCCATTTACTCGTAGCGCTATGCCAGATATCATAAACCTTATTATAAAGTTGAATAATGAGCAATCAAACACAATTTCCCAAGAACGTCAGCGATATAGGGACGAGCTCGACTCTCACTGACCTCTTGACTTCTATACCCACGGCTGAGTACCTCTGCCTTATGCAACTAATGTTAGCATTATGTATGGCTCCGTAACACCTCGCAGCTCCCCGGAAGTAATTCGTATTTGAGCAACTCCTTGATACTGCCTTCAATGACGGTTTTGAGTAATGTATAGTGCTATAAATAATACCATCAACCTATAAAGCATTAAAGGGGCCAACTCCTTAATCAGCTGTCATTTAGACCTACAAAACAAATCAATGCCAGGTTCCAATCACATCAAACCAAAATGCATTGTCTTTTTTTCATGTATTTTACTACGACTTTGATTTTGGCAGGACCTACATGTTTTAATAAAATTATTAAAACGGCACACATAATATCTTACCTAAATTAAATATATTATTTTGTTCTCATTACATTAAGGCAGATGATGTTGTATGCTACACCTGCTTTACTATGGTATAACAGAAATTTGTAAACGGTTTATTAAAAAATAAAATACATGCGTTTTATATAGCTGTATAGAATGTGAATACGATGGCGGACTAAATTCGTCTAAATAGACGGACTCCGCGATAGCGTAAACCCGCGGTTTTCTCTGCATTTCTCTCGCGTGATTTCCAAAGCTTGCCGTATGCCTAGTTGTTAAAAAATTATCAAGAATACCCACATCCGCGTATTTTCCGAACAATAAAGCCAGTTAACCCGAAGGTAGCATAACAAAGCTCGAGATTAAACCCTCACCTGACCGTTGCGAAGCGACCCCGTCGTTAAATTCATGTCACCCAGTTTCGCCTTTGATCTCTGATTTTGATGATTACACACACACAAGTTCTATGTATCTGTTTCCGTCTTACGTCTCTTTTAGTTATTAAAATCTCTCATTTATTACGTTTTCATAATATTTCCACTCAGACAATATCCAAAGAATTCACAGAATGTACTGGATCAAATAGGCCAAAATGGTCGTCGTACTAACTGTATTGGGATTGGGAGATAACTTATTAATTAAGGCTTTGAACGCCGATGCGGATTTTTAATTATATCTGTGTCGCAGTCAGTGTGTTAGATTGGTTTTTTGAACGAAATTGTAAATTAAAATTAAACTGCAAACATATAGGTATTTACCATCATCATCATTCATAGTATGCAGATCCAGTAGGATCTGTATACTGTGAATTCTTTGGATATTGTTTAAGTGGGAATATTGTGAGCATCTACTTAATGAGAAATTTTAATAACTAAAGAAACGTAAGGCCTATCGTCATTAAATTGACTCCCAGATTTATTGCACCAACAATATAAATGTTTAATGATAACCGCTCAACCAATCAAAGTAAAGTAAAGGCAAATTTAGGTTAAATAAGTTTTTGTTTTACTGTTATTTTATTTTTAAAGTTTTTTGCATGATGTGTACTGATGGAACAATTGTTGGTGATCCCAAATAAATAAATAAATAACCTAACTTGCAAATTTAAAACCCCGTGGAACTAAACATAAATTGTTACATCTTATTTCTTTTAAAAATTCCATTGGCGGCAGTTGTCACAAAGCCATTCTAATTTGACACGGTAATTAGGTGGCAGATATTTTATTGAAATAACTACCTACAACAAAATTGCAGCTTAGTGCTAGCAGGCAACAGTTTCTGTCGGTAAACTTAACAAGTAAACGTATGTCCAGAGGTATTGATATTATTGCGTAATACGATAAATGTCTCAAATTACCTACTTAACTATATACATGGTGTTAGGGAAATCCGTATACTTCTGTTAAAATACGTAATTTTTGTGGTGCAACTTCCTATATTCTTAAAGTTCCTGATTTTTTGTAGAAGGTTAGAGTATCCATCAGTAATAGAATAATGTTTTCTAACCATTCTTTAGCTGGCTTTAGATATAGTAAAAGTATTTAGTTATAAAACCTATATAATATTAAATTAAGTTATAACTCAGGGTTTGCCAGAGGAGCATGGAACGTTGCATATTGGGAGTCAAACGGATCGACCGCGTCAGAAATGCTACACTACGCTCACGGACTCGGATCTCTGAGTAGGGAAAAAAGCGGCAACGTTGAAGTGGGACTGGGCGGGTCACGTGGGCCGCATGCCGTGCGAGTTGTGGGCAAATACGTCCACTATTTGGACTCCTACAGCCGCCAGACGCAAACGTGGCAGACCGCGAAAACGGTGGAGACACGAGCTTGACAGTTTTAATTGTGCTCGCCAAGAACAAAAACGACTGGAAACAGATGAGGGAGGCCTTTACCCAGCAGTGGGACACTATGGGCTCTTAAAAATAACAATAATAATATCACTGTGAACTTCATTGCGCTGTAGAAGATGCTAAGATCTCTTAGCATGAGCGGGATAAACAAATTTTCGCGATAAAGTTACTCCATGCAGGCATAGCCGCGGGCGGAAAGCTAATTGTATATATTTTTGTCAATTTATTATTTGATATTAATTTCAAATAAATACCGCAAGCCGTTTTTAAGAAAAACAGCTTTAATGTTTGTCGACCGACGTCATATACTGAACTCTCAGAGCACAAGTCCTACTCGCACTTGAACGGCATTTTTTATTTTTCGAATAAATATAAATTGTAATTGAGAAAACCCCCGAGAGACAAACCATTTTTTTTTTTGCTTTTTAGCTTTTAGTGATAATGCCGCCTAATTGTGCCGATATCTTGGGGAACTGGCTATCTTATCTCTGACAACCGCAACACAAAAATGCTATTAACATTGCTGTTTGGAGGCAGATTTAGATAAGATGGTGGTAGCTACCCAGGCGGACATTTACAATGCGCTACCACCAACCAAACGAGTACTAAACATGTACCACGCTGGAGATTGAGCCCGTGACCTCCAAATCGTAAACACTATGTTGTTTACATTGAGCCACGGAGGCGGTTAAAATATTAAAAGAAAGAAGACGGTCAAAAGATAAGATATACAGGCACACAACAGACAAAGGCTAATAAAAATAAAAAAAAAAAAAAAAAAAAAAAAAGGCTTCAAACTTCTAAAATACTAAAGAAATACAAATAATACACTATCGCAATTATGATACTAGTTTGAAGTATGATATAGAAGTTTAGAGTGTACTTACATACTTATTAAATGTAGCAACCAGCGCTTGGAGTGGCCCGCATAATTCGGCGTAATGGACCCCGGGTTTATAGCGAAAAGCGTCGGAATGGAAGTATAAAATTTCCTTCAAATTTTCTCTTTTATAATAATTAAGAGCGATGATAAAGTTCGAAATGAACGATTTTAATTAAAAGTTTGTATTTATGTTTGTTACAGAAGGACAAAGGAACCGCTGCTCTGTTTAGTGAGTAAACAATTGCATGTTATTTTCAATATAAAGCAAGTTTGGATAGAAGCAGATGAAGTTCAACATTTGCCAATAATGAGAACAAAATAAAGTTTCATATATGTATTGTTGGCAAAGCGCATACGGTATACAATCGAAAAACAAACATTACACAAAAGCATCCGAAAACAATAACTAATTGATATTCAAGAGCACTAGTAGGTATGGATAAGTAAATATAGAATTGGTGGTACATGTATTCTGAAACATGAAATTTAATACTATTATAACGATTTAAATTCCGGCAGCCTTGTTGTCTAAATTTAATGGCAACGAACCTCATCACCGTCAAAATCGACCAATAGTAATAACTGGATAGTTGCATCGCGCTAAAGAGATCGCAATAAGTCCACTGATCGCTGTTACGCACACTTTAAACACATACATACGTGACGACCTTTATTCTAAATAGGGTGGTAAGTAATATCCCAAACACAAGCGGTTGGGTGTTCCATTATAATACTTGAATCAGCATCCACGGTTCACCTTCAGAAATATACAGAAATACACACGCGAATGCCGGTAAGCCTATTACCGTTGAAACGTGAAAATCTATAGATGTATTTTAGTGAAAAGTCCGTGCTGAAACCACACAGCACTTATTTAAACGTTCCTACTAACAACCATATGCCAAATAACTAGCCTATAAGAATAACATTTCGGATTAGGCACTAAGGTCTTGTCCGAGTGCAGGTGGGCGCCCCAGCTAGCTCAGTGCATGTCTTATTAAATTCGGCTCAGAACCCATCGGAAACTATCGACCGTAGCCGGCGGTCGTCGGAAATCAAACTAATCGATTTTCATTTCACCGGCAGGAAATTAAATCCTTTGAGAATCGTTTCGATAGCGGATTTCAGCTAAGCACAACTCGTGTTCCACGATTTAGAGCCCGGCTCTATTTATCATGAAATATTAGGGTTCCAAATGCACTAGAAAATAAATTAAAAGACAATTTGTCAATTTTCATATTTACCGACTAAAAGTGGTACAACATTAACGAAATAATTGACCCGCTACAAATTGGCAAATCAACCGACTTTAAGACGTTTACCTACTTTATCTCAAGATCGTCACCAAATTTTTGTAGAAACTACACCGAGTAAAGAGCCTATAAAATCGAATAAAACTAAATTATATTAGCCAGTTCACAACTAGCGATATCGCGGAACAGACAAGAAATTTAAAAAAATACAGTTAAAGTTAAAACTTGATTTCAGGAATTCGTAAGGTAAGATATTATATGTATTACACATGTATTCAAGGTAAACTAAATAAACATCAAGTTGAGTGTCATTTCAAAACTAGCTATTAACTTGTTTGGAGCCTCCATTTAAACAAGGATTTGGTGGTCGGAGAGTTCGGTCTTCCATCGCCATTACAATTTTTCTATAAACTAATAACTGTCCACCTATGGGAGAGACCTATGTTTAACAATGGACATCCTGTGGTTGATAAGATTATAGATGTATGGTTAAACAATATATATTAAAATTAATTTAAATAAAGTAGTAAATTACATTTTACAAGGCGGAGTAAATTATACTAGCAGATCTTCATTACCATATAGGATATTAAATTAGAAGAACCTTTCTATGCAACTTAAATACGCCGCGTAATTATCTCCTTGTTTATATTTCTCACGTAGAACATTAAAATTTAATATTAATTTCCGATATTTAAAGCTGAAACCCTTTCGCACGGATAAGGCTAACGCTTGACTGGGCTTTTAATATCACTCATCGAGTCGCTGCGCTTTATTAAATTTCTCCTCGCGCCCCTCTAACGTGCGATCGGAAGCTTTGTATGAAATTGAGTTTCATATTTATTCTATTAATTCAAAATACATTCCCTTTATCAGTCTTCCGCCAGATTAACAGATTTTGTGTTATTTCAATTACATGAAATGTTGATTCATTTTTCAAAATAAAGTAAAACGCGGTGTTATACCTACTCTTAAAACATACGTCTGTCTGAGGCATTGTAGCACCATAACAGCTGTACCGATTGGCAAACTTTATTTGTCGAAAGCTAGAGTTAGCGAGCATAAGGAAATCGTTCAGCCATTTCGAGTATCTATTTTTTTTATGATTGGATAACTGGATACGCGTTTGACCACAATCTCACCTGATGGAAATTGACGATGTGGCCGAAGGTAAAGTACGCGATCTCATAGTAGAGCTTATTCACCCTGGTCTTGAAGATCCCAAGGTTGTAGGATTCGGAAGGGAGTTCCATGCCCTGGCTGTTCGTATTATGAATGAAGAGTCGAACCGGTTAGTGCGAATGTTCGGTATGTTAACTACATACGGGTGGAATCCCTCCCCACGCCTTAGTAGTTCGAAGATGAAATGGCGATGGTAGAATAAGATTATGTAATTCTAACGCACACTCACCGAAATGCATCCCGTAAAAGACTGAGAGACAGGCGACCTTGCGACGGTGGTCGAGGCTCTGCAATTTAGCAGTGATCAAATGGTCACCAATGAGTCTTTTGGCACATCATTCCACAGAATCGAGTGCAGCCAGCTGGTTTACTTTAACGACTAATAAAGTTCGTTTGTTTCACAACACATCAGCCTGTAACTGACTGAGCTGACTCCTAGGCATAACCTGTCCCATTTGTATCACTTTACATCGAAGAATTTGCCCTCATCGCCACTCTAGGCGATTGTAGATTCTTTGCTAGCTCCGCTTCAATGACGATGCTGCCCATTGGTCTATGCTGATCTTATCCCACTCTACCGGGAACCACACGGCTTTGGTTGGTTTACCTAGATTATATTTACTCGCGGATGATTTCTAAATTTATAATTTTATTTGTTTTCTGTAGGTTACCTTTCCAACTCAAAAACCTTCACAGTGACGGTTCCAATACCTAAGTCGATATTGTTTGATTGAGAATTGTTTTATTCAGAAGTGTTATTAACATGACACCAACATATTATTTATAAAACAATTTTAATGTGATAAAGTCTGTGTCTTACTGAAATAATAGAATGGGATGTTATTGCACTAAAATTAGTTTTAGTTTAGAGAAGTAACATCAGAATTGATACCAGTGTTTGGTGCAATGTCTATGTTAGTATGTAGATATGTCATGCTTTGATAGCTTGACTAATTATAAATTGAAAATTTGGCACTACAAAGTTACAGATGTACTGGACAGATAGGCTTGAAACTCTCCCGGTTCACAAAGCAAAGCATTCGTATGACAAGTTGTTTGTTATATGACAACAATGCAAGATCAGAGTAATTGATAAATCTCGTATGCGCTCACTGTTCTCAATGTGTGAACTATGATACACGGAGATACATTTCGATTGTAGACTCAAGAGCTTAAGACTCCAGGGCTCAATAAAAACAACATAGGTAAGACTTACGAATCGGAGGTCGCCGGTTCGATCCCCAGCGGGGTACATGTTTAGTACTCGATTTTGTTGGTGGTAGGGCATTTAAAATTGTCCGCTTGGTTAGCTACCACCATCTTATGGTCTGCCGTAAAACAGCAATGTTAATAGCATTGTCGTGATTCCGATTGTCAGAGATAAGAGCCAGTACCCCAAATAAGATGGGGTTTCAGGGTCCGTACGCTTCCACCTTCGACCTCATCTTCACTTAACATCATTGAGGCCAAGTACTAACACGTTGTGCATAAATAAAAAAACTGTACAGTAAAAAATACCTAAGAACCTATGCACAGGGCGTATTTCCTACGCGCAATGTGCAGATGACTTGCGTTAACGCATTTCAAACGAGATTCAATTGCAGACAGTAAACCTGTGCATATGTTCACAAATTATACAACGACGCAGAATTAATATAGCACTTGACGACGATACAGACGCACTGTCCGTCGCGTGTTAGTATAGCTAAAAACGCGCAGATAAGTTGATGCAGACAGGCTGCAGTCGCTCGTACGTATACAGAAACCTCCGCAACAGTAGTACAATAACATCCATCGAAACAATATTGCTCTAGCTATATTGCTCCTTTTAAAAAGAAAAAAACATAAAAATTACGCGATATAGACGAGCATCGGACGCGCTTTGTATCGCTTTATATGCGCGTTTGAATCGATACAAATGCAATGCAATCTGCTGTTGGGCCTCCACTGGCGCGTCATCTGCGCGTATAAAATACCCTGTGTGCATAGGTCTTAAGAAAGGTTTATAATGAATGAACTTGACAATGAAGCGGCGTCATACATAATTTAACCTTATTCATAGTTGCTTTGTTTCTAATGGATGTACTATGACATATATCTTATGAACAGGTATGTATTAAAAATGGAGCAATTTCGAGTTTTTAAAGTCTACATAATCTAGTTGACAGCCCTATAACAGGAAACTAATAAAACATAACAGACACTTCGTTTGTAATCTGACAGTGATACCACATCAAGTTGTTTACAGCAGATCACTGTTCCCAATGTATGCACTATGACAAGTACGAGGAGGAACAGTTCGATTTGTCCGCGAACGCTAGGCCGTCCCAGGGGAAATTATGAAAGGAGCGTCCGCTACTGACCATCTCTATATGCTTCGTAACAGGACATCTCAAAATCTATTTAGAATCGTTGGTATTGCTTAATAGCGCTTTTCAAGTATGTATTATGTATTTACCATTTTTGATCTGTTTTCTATTAATATGCGTACACTGGGCATCAGTGTTTTGCCGACAACCATTATCATGCGGTGTTCATTTATGACCGAAAATGGAAATACTTGAAGTGGCAGTAGCCAATCAAATGCTATAAAATTTCCGACCCAAGATTAACATTTCGTGTGTATTCACGAAAAGGCATGACAGTAGAAGACATGATAAATGCACCTTTAATTGAATGGAGATCGTTTTCAAAACCAGAAGGTATGTTGCGCCGATTGTACGTGGTACCATTGAGATCATTTAAATTATTACACGCTATAAATCTTCTAATAAAACACTTTCCCTCTTATCTTCCATTTAGACAAACAAAACGCAACAAACATGCGTGTTTTGACGTAGGTAGGTACAGCCATTACGTTATCAAATGAATTGCGATGGGACGGTCACAGAATAAGACGACAGTAATTCGACTAGACTTAATTCTTTATTTGATCCGGGTCTCGTATTCTGTCAAACCAAATTCTCAACTCACTATCATAAAAGTCACTTTATTTTGTGATATGTTTTATATACTGTATTATTATTATTATTATTATTAAATTCTTTATTGCACACAAAAATAAAATACAAAGAACATTTAACATACATGATGAAGTGTACAAAGGCGGTCTTATCGCTGTAGTTACAATTATATTTAATATAAAACAAGTCTATCTGCCCTGTCATTAGTGCGTAGGTAGATAGATAGATAATGCCTTTATTTGTTTCCACAGTCACACACATACATTTAGCTTATACATATTGATACACAGATAAGGTAACACATCTACAGCAATAACATAATATTGTAACACTAACGCATGTGTGCGCTGCAGTAGTACAAATGGGTCATAGCTCAGTGTATTAGATTGCTCATTGAGCAAAACACTGATTTTCAGGTATCCCCTAAGGAACCTAAACCAGAGGAAACAGTAAGTATTAAGTAAATAGCAATTTTCAGACTCTTGAAATAGTGATTGATGAGTGATAGATGATTGAAATAGGTATAGATGTTTAATTATGAATTAAAAATTTAGAAAACCTCCGAGAGTCGGATGTCGTCCAGATATTCAAATAGCGTTAAAGGCTAAATATCTTCGATACCGCTTAGCCGATTTTCGTCAAACGTCTAACTATCTCGCAAACACCAGCTTCCGTACATAAACCGTTTTAAAATCGGTTCAGCTTTGCCACTACAATACACAAACGGACGTAGGCATAATACCCCTTTTTTGCGTTGGGACTTAAATACGCCAACGCACCGCGGTACTTCAAGAGAATGCGCGCAATGAGTTATCAAGTCATATAGTATTTATTTAATAATAAAAGAAATCTCACAGCATGATATTCGTATATGATTGTTAGAAGTCTATGGTCTCTGCCTACACCTACGGGAAACAAGCATGACTTTGTGTATGTATGACAATGATTTGGAGAATGGCGTTGAAATTCCCCAAATTTTTACTTATGTTCCCAATCACTACCAAATATTTCTATTCGTTTTTCCATTCAATGGCCACTTACATATTTATTTCTATTTTGCAGAAGCATTCTTTTCTATGATTCTCTTTCTCTTCTACGAATTTTTTAAATTCTATGTATGAACGGGATGACCTACGAATCTTAAATTACTGGGCTGTTATTGTGCTGTAGCGATGCGGTGATAGCCGACTGGCTGCGGCCGAGCAACTTTGTGCGTTTATCATTTTTATTGCGACTCCGCATCGCACGAAAGAACCACCCATTTCGGCTAGAAAGGTCTTTATTGTCTAACACATCAATCAAGTAGTGTTTATCAGCAAGTTGATACTGCATAAGCACCAGCCAACACCATGGTAGCCAATTACCATTTACGTTACAGATTCTGCTGTGCCACATTCAAATTAATCTTTTTGGGATTCGGTAGCCAAATGATAAAAACGGAAACCTCATAATTCGGCCTGTCCCCGTCCGCATGTCACTACATTTTTTTACTTCAAGACAATTAGGACTATTTAGTTGAAATTTAAAATTTTCCATCATATATTGAAATTATGAAAAAAAATCGCACATATCTATTGTTATTTGCATTGACAAAAATAAAACTACAGCGATTCTTAGCTATTAAAAAATAGGATATACAAATCCCTAAAATCGACATCTTCCAGCAATAAGCAAAGAAACAATGGAGAAGCATATTTGTTTATCGGTGAATATACTACCCCTCTAATATTTCAACCGTTTCACAACGAGTTCCAATGCTATCGATGCCTTACGGCAATATTCTTGTCTAAAAATAAAATTATTATAAGAATACCTAGTATTATTATGAAACCAAAACAATTCAGGGAAAATAAAAGAAATAAGAAAACAAAGTTGAGAACACAAGCTTACCTCGTATGCTATTCTTAATTACTCAAATAATGGTTGCAAATTTACGAGGTAAATAGAGTTAAAAAGAGGAAAATTATTTCACCTGGGGCTATTTGAAGGAAGAACAAGACCCTGCCTTTAATAATGGTTTTCTCGTCGACTCCAACGTAAAAACAAACGTATTTTCGTTGTTTATTCATATTCGTGTTCATTCAGAAAGGTAAACATCTTATAATTATAACAGTCTGTACTCCAAAGTTATATACAGAATTTACCTTCAAATAACTTCAAAGTTATCGTGAAGCAGTGCCTAAGTAAAACGCTACTATGGAAGTAAAATTACTAATTAAATTACTCAATAGGTATAGGAAACAAAATTATCAAGTACTTAGGTACTTTTCCTATATTATTACGACCGGGAATGGATCTTCAGACTTTTGTACCTAAACTAAAACGACCGATTGGTGTAGTGGGCAGAGACCCTGTTTGCGAAACCAACGGTTGCGAGTTCGAATCCTGCGAGGCTTGTGTGAATACGAACGTTTATTCCCGAGTCATGGATCATCATATCATATCTTTACCAAATCGTCGGACCACCTCGCTGAGTTTTCCGGTGTGTGGTCCCCACTGGAGAACCTTTCTGTCCCAACGTAGTCATGGATGTTAATATATTATTTAATTAAAAAACAGTAACAAGTAAATAGATGGAATTTAAATAGAAGAACAAATGAAAAAAATCATCACCAGTGCCATCGACTAAGCGCTTTGAAATATTAACGAAAAATTAAAGAGCGCCCGGCCCCCAAGGACGTATGTTTTCGAATACAAAAGCAAGGAAAATATATTTGAAGCCGATGTCTCTATATTTATTAATTTTGATTTTTTCTGCAGTCTCGGCGCCTGCAGAAAAAAGTTACAAAAATTATACATGTATGTTTCAATCCGTTATCTAGTAGCCATAGCACAAGCCTGGTTTAGTTTGAGCCTAGATAGATAATTGATGTGAGTGTTCGAAATATTTGTTACATTACGCGACCTACAAAATCATGCCTACCGTACAAATTAAAAAACATTTTCCTAACTAAAGGCCTCTTTGCATCTACGTCATTATAATAGTTGTGCTTTTATGGTCGTCTGGTGGAACTTTTTGAACGCGCTACCGAAGTTGGTGCTTTACGCCAGCTTTTTGTTCTTTTAATATAGTCAGGCGCTTTTGTAGTGCTGGCAGACCTGCAGATGTTTCAACAAAAAGCTGGGAGTTGTGTGCCATTATCCTGCTCTACTTAACGTACTATGTTTCTTTGTACTGTAAAATGTAGTTGTACTGTGGAATTCCACTATTACCTCTTGCTTAGGTTATGTTAGGTCGCGTGTTCGATTCCCAGAGGGGTGTGTTTGTAATCAGTTTTCTAATCTATGGTCCGTATTAATAAACGTTCTTAAGATTGAGATGACCTTGAATTGACGCTTGAGAATCTGTTGTATATTATGAAAAGTTAAAAAAAAATAGTATTGAGACTGAGACGCGATCTCAATCTCAAGGTCGATTTATAAATATGGCCCTAAGTTTGCCGCGAATTCGCAGGTTTACTTCCATAATAGTGTTCCGGCATTTTGGTATCAAGTAGTCAGTTCTGTTAATAAAGTCTGTAACATAAGAGTTAAGTTGCACTTTCGGCCTCAGTTACGCTATGAATAGGCAAGCTTGACTGAAATTGAAGAATTCCAGCTATTTGTCCATGACTAGAATCTTGATAGCTCACAAATATTTAAGTATACAGTTTTTACCCCAAACCGAGATTACGTTGGCTAAAGATGGTTGAAAACCAAACAAGTGAGAGTCTACCTTGCATGTCGAGGGTTCTGTCGCAACTCAGTATTATATACAGAATTTCTTTAACCTTATTAGATGACGCTGATGGAATTATATCAGCAGTGATACGATACTGTAATTTTTCGCAGATTTTCGATCAATGACTTCAGAATAAAATCCAACTAGTTCTAAAACGAGTAAATAACGCTCTTTAATAAATTAATCTGCTACTGCATGTGATCGTATTACTTCAATTATAAATTTCAACCCCTTCTACTTCAACTTCTACAAAAAATCATAATTCCTTGAACTACGTATGATGGATTTGGATAAGCAAGTTGCCAATAATGTTCAAACAGGGGTGACAACAAGAATATGAGCATTTTGAACATTCCTTTCTTAAACTTTTTTGGTAAGGAACCCTAAAACAGGCCTAAGGCGCCCACGAATTAAACAAAAATGTAGCGCCGACGGTATCTAACGTGCAATTATGCGGGTAATGTGCAATCCCCGGCATGTAGTTTCAATGTACTGTGATAGCAAATAGACTATGACGGGGGGAAGATTGCTTTGAAATAATGGGGATCATATTTTACATGTACATGTAACACTAGTAGTTGCAACAATACAATAGTTAACTCTTGTGTATTACTTTCAAATTTTAGAAATTCTTCGTCAATTCAATGACTCCCAGCTTTTGTAGACAGATACGGAGGAGGTTAAATTGATTAGAGGTCAATGTGCGCTTTAATTCAAATCCCGTATATTTCTAAATAAATAATAGCAAAGATCACAAAGAAAAGACCCTATAACCAAACTAATAATGCATCAGTTAAAGTTAATTTTCAACACAAGCCTATAGTTGCTTAAAGTGGAACTAGATGGCATTGTGTGCATGTCCAAGGATATTTATTTATTTTATTTTATCAGTCACCTTGATTGAATTGGCGAAACATTGGTCTCAATACATGAATTGGTATGGTAAGTACATATATTTACCCACCCAACTGAAGATGGTATTGTGTTATTTAGAGCAACATGCAACAAGCGCTAAGCTGTTATGTATTTTTATTAAACAAATAGTACCTATACAAATAAACAAATAGGTAACCCAAGCTTTATATAGACTAAAACTAGTAATAGCTAAATTTTGAAGCAGCTATCTTACCTATAGCTTCTGTTGTTTTCCATTTAGCATGCTAAGGCTTTGTAGTGAGGACAGACGAAAATAAGAATACCGGTCAGGAGCGTGTCGGTCACGCATTGAATAGGGTTTCGTGGCTGTATTATAGGGTAGACATAGTTAGCATCGTGATGCTATCCTAATTTAATTCAGATTATTGACATAAATAATTAAAAGTTACGATTTGACTTTCCGAAGACACTCGTCTATCGCGAATAAGTCAATAAAGTTCTTGATTTTTTCGATTACATTTTAAAGGCCTGTTCAACGAAACCGTATTTCACGGGAACCCTAAAATATATTTCGGTCCAAAAAGTAAAATATAATATGTTCGTTAAAAAAATTTCAACATATAATTGTGAGGGTTATAATTCTACATCTTCCTTTGAAGAGTCTTAGCTGAATTTTATCCCGAACAGATTACTGTCGACGAAATTACATTATGTTAGATGATCTATAATGATCCAATTTAAATTACAGGAGTCACGATGGTTAGACGAACCAATACTGAGAAATACAGAAAGACAAACCGATATGAGTAATTATACTGGTTCCGTTTTTTGCAATTTGGCCACGGTACCTTAAAAAGAACGGCCACGGGTAACCGCCCCCTGCCTTTGTTCCTTACGAGTAAACAAAAAAGTAAACTTCCCAACACAATGTACAGGATGCCTGCCGTCATGTTTTTGGAACCTCTTGTAAGTCTTTTTCTTACATAACATGAGAGACGAGAATCCTTTCGCCTGGCGACGGTCAAATAATTCTGAAAAAAAATAACTTCGCCGCCGCGGGCCAGATATTGCTTGTATAAAATTCCCTTTTGCACAAATTCTGGAAATTGTTCGTCCTTGCGTAGTCCGTGCCTAACTTTTATAGTTATTTTATTCCTGTAATTTTATGTCTAACTAGCTTTCCGCCCGCGGCTTCGCCTGCGTGAATTAACTTTATCGCGGCAATAGATTGACAATAATATGTGTAGTTCTGTGAATAAAAGAATCGTTTAAAAAGAAAAAGAGGGAGAAGATGGAAATGATGTGCTGATGAACAATGGTGGATATACTTACATGATACTTACATAATGTCACGAATTTTATCCCAAATAGGAAGGTCAGAGATATTCCAAACATACACGTTTAGGTGTTCCAAACATAACTTTAATACTTCAAACAACATCAACAGATCACCTTCCGAAATACAGAAATGCACACGTGACAGGGGGTGACTGTTCGCTGTTGAAATGTGAAAGCCAATAAATATTTTTTGGTGGAAAGGCCCTTAATTTCCTTTTTTTACACCCACGGAGAGAGACAGGTTGATTTTTTTTTTTATGCACAACGGTTTGTTTATTGTGCTCAATCACACCTAATGTTAAGTGAAGATGAGGCCGAAAGTTATTTGAATAAATAATATAAAATAGAATAATGTTGATTAAGTTTAGTTTAAATAGGTTCGAACCGATGTTTAGCACGAATTCGGTATCCGCTATTAATCAAAATATTATACTAGGTACACGTTTTTATTTGATAACAAGACAAATGAACACATGACTGTAACTTGTAAACTAGTTATGATTAGTTGGAAATATATATGATGTAACGTAGTTAAAAGTGATAGACATAACGTTATCTTGTTTCATGTAACTTCGACATTTTATATAATTCTCAATAATTATAGTCCCGACATAAAATGCTACTGAATTAATATCTCATTTGCTTCAATCATTTGTGCGCTGCTTTATTTTATGACTTTCGAAATGTCAACATTATAAATTGTGCTTCTAAATACTATCTACGTAATTACTCAAATGGTATTTATTTATTTGATTTATTTTGTGTATTATTCCATTCAATTTATTAATGTGAAACACAGAAAAAAAATGTTAGTGAACAATATCACAGTGACCTACCATTATGGCATACAAAAAAAAATGCGTTAGTAGAAAGCTTATCTAAGGTGGTAGGAAATGTTTGTAAAAAAATATTGCAGTAAGTACCTATAAGCATGGTTTCGAAAATTTATATTACAATTAAATTAAATTTATACTATTGTAAGTTACACTACATAATGATACATTAAAATGCAAAAAAGATGGTCAAGTGCACGTGATCAAATCAAGGACAAGTGGTTCAAATCATAGCTAATCGATAATGTTTTAGTTTCATAGGTAAAATGTACACCTCGTCAGTCATAGTCAGATTTGGATTTTTTTTTAAGATGAAATCTACCAGCTTTCGGAATTTACAGTTCTCTGAGAAGAAGCCCAAGAAATTCAAAGGTTGATATTAGGTTCGATAGAGATACTTTATGGTATTACTAGAAATCAAAGAAATAACTTGACAACATTTTTAAGATACGTATCATTACGATACTAACATCACCATTGACAAACTTTCGAAGGCCATTTTTTTTCAGAAACTACTGGAGGCATCAAGTTAATTTTTCAAATTAAGTTAGACTTAAGACTTAAGTTTTTAATATTAAATTCAGTCAAATTAATATTAAAAACTTAAGTCTGCGGTATAGTACTGCTATAAAAAATTCAAGTGTAACTCCATAAAAGATAAGGCGTTTGAAAGCGTATTTTCATACTAAATGTCTCACTCACTGCCAAATCAATACCTATAGGGTATTTTGTACTGCATTACACTAGGAATTTTAATTTTATACAAAAATATGAAGCCGCATTATTCATTAATATTTCTGAGAAAAAAAGCAATGACACAAACAGACAACAAAGTGATCGTGTAAGGGTTATTTTAATTTTCTACGATACTGGGTACTAGAATTGCAATCACTATTAGGCCAATAATAGAAGTTTATAAGAAAAGTAGAAAACTTCAATGACTCGTACAATGTCTACTCATCAAGTGAGAAGAAGATTGCTGAAATAATGATAAAGTTATCCCCAACAAAAAGGCTCCATTAGATGATGTCAGAAATAACTTTCGCTGTTTCGCTCTTGTTTCTCTACTTAGTAGCATCGCATATTTGTGTGGTGTTAACGCATTTTGTTCTACTTATAATGACACAAGACGAGCCCCGTTTCCTAAGTGACACTTTTACTTTTAAACTCGGCATGCGTGGATGCCGAATGCTTAGAGAGAAAGTGTCTTGAGAGTTTGTTTGATGTCTTGTGACATTCGCTACACACGTGTAACGACGTCTATATACGAGTTTGTCACATTTTGTAACAAGTTTCGTGATCTACATCTACTCGTATAGCCGGCTAATAACCATGCAATTAATACTGTAAGTGACATAATTGTATACATAAGTGAATACTTATCGAAACTTCCTATATGTAGATACATACATACATACATAATGTCACGCCTGTTTCCCGTTGGGGTAGGCAGAGACCACAGACTTCCACTTGCTACGATCCTGACACACCTCTTCTGCTTCCTTCACTCTCATAAGGTTGTTCATACATGCTCGTCGGTTTAGGGTACTCTTGACTTGGCCTTTCTTTAAGACGTCCCCGATTTGATCATGGTACGTTCGCCGTGGTCTTCCCCTACCAACACTACCATCCACATTCGCTTTGTATATCTCTTTCGTAAGTCTTCTTTCATTCATCCTCTCCACATGTCCAAACGATCTCAGCATACCTTTTTCAATCTTTGTCACTACATCTTCATTCACACTGCTTAACTCCCTAATTACACTATTTCTGATTCTATCTTTCAGAGTCACCCCATTCATACTTCTCAATGATCTCATTTCCACTGCATTTATTCTACTTTCATTCTTCTTTTGCCATACCCAGCATTCACTCCCGTAAGTCAGTGTTGGAACCAGCACGCCGCCATGAACAGCCAGACGAGCTTTTTTGGACACATTCTGGCTCCTCATAAAGGCATGCAGTGCTCCATTTACCTGATTTCCGGCATTCACTCTTCTTTCGATGTCCTTCTCACACTTACCATCCCTTGTAAACAGTGAACCCAAATACACAAATTCACGCACTTGCTCCACTTTTTCTCCGTCTATCAAAATATTCCAATCCGTCATACATACCCCTCTCTCAAATAACATGACTTTCGTTTTAATCACATTGATTTGTAAATTGTAAGATATTTTTGCTTAATGTCCGTTTTGTTCCTGGGAAGTTCGACCTCTTACCGTGGATGTATAAGGTAATTGGAAACCATAAACATGACAGCATAGATAGACCAAAGAGAGGAATCAATCAGCCTTTCACGTCCCCATTATAGAGACACAGCCTCCTCTCACTGGGAGAGAGTACCTATATGCGCCATAATCGACCATGCGGGCCCAGTGTGGATTGGTGGCAGAATAGTGGCCACCTGACAGTAATGACTGCCTTCAATTGAAAACTACCGGGAGGGCTATCATCTACTTTAAAGCCGGAAAACTAAACAGTTACCCATCCAACCCGACGCTTTGTTATCGAAACGAAGGGCGAATGCGCCTGCGCCACTAAAGCTTCACTGCGTAGAGCAATCAAACCTGCAGCTTCTTATCTGTATACACTGGCGTTGTTACATTAATACCAATGTGAGGTGTACCATTACGCCTCACGACCACTTTAGATGTTTACACGCTCCGGTGACTCATACGCTTAGGAGAATAAGGTAATATACGCGATCCGCGTCGCCCGTCGCACAGACATTGACCCACAATTCTGTTTGAATGCTAATCCAGTTTGCAACACACAGGAAACGTCTAGGGCCGTAGAGATCTGTATGTAAAACAAAATGCATACAATTAACAATTATTTGTTTTATAATTTATGTAGGTAATGGGTTAAGGTTGCACCATATCTAACGTTAAGTGAAGATGAGGTCGCACTTAGAACATCTATCTTAATTAGGGGATTACTTATCACAAAAGTCTGATTATAACAATGAATGGCAGGAATTTTTATATAACATAGTATGCCAAACTAACAAGTGGTTTGATCGAAAGCGATCAAAGATTAACGACAGTGGAAAGTTTTGACTATATATGCATTGTGTTGTCACACTAACTACAAGAACTAAGGAATTTCATCAATTACTAACTATTCGATCCATCTCGCAGAGGATCGAACCTACGCAGCGGGCACAGGCAAAGGGTCCCACCACCTGGTGAAACAGCTTATTGACAGTAAACTTAAATTTTTACTTTAAGTATTGCAGCAGTTGCCTGGCATTGTTTTATCTCATTATAACCTCTCACTGGTAGAGGGTATGGGCCATAATCCACCACGTGGGCCCAGTACGGATTGATCAGACTAGTGGTCTCAAGACAGTAGGCCCGCATTTCAGAATGTTGCTCAAGCGTAGATCTGCGCTTGGGCATAGTTTGAAAGATATGCCGCTTTGCAAGTTACATAAAGCTATCCATTTTTAACTGTCCTCAAGTGGAGATTTCTGCTTGAGTAACATTCTGTAACAAGAGCCTTAGTGCTCGCCGACGCTGAAAAAGGCATCAGCATATCCGAACTGCGCCTACTTAAAAAAACCATCGTCATAGTTTAACGAATGCCTTCAATTGAAAAGCTTGTGCTATGGAAACTAGATAACGGATAAACATACATAAATACTTATATAAATATCCATGACTCGGGAATAAATTTTTGTATTCATCACACAAACATTTACCCCTCGCGGGATTCGAACCCGCAATCGTTGATTTCGCTGACAGAGTCACTATCCACTACACCAAACAATCGGGACGGACTCTAACCTACCCTCCGAAGAACGGAAACAATGCCACTAGGGGTTACCTATAGAAGGAGTGCCCGCGTCAAATATTGCTTAACTAACCTCGACAAATAGCACGTGAGACTGCGCCACCAGTGAATATACCTACAGTGAAGTGAAATTAAAAAGCACAACGTTAATCGTTCTCCAATACGAATGGAAATTGTACAATAGCAAAGAAAGAAATGAAGCGCCCCGAAGGCCATTTCTACTTTTCATTCCCTTTATGGCACGTCATAGAACTACTCTATTTAAAATGTCCCAGTTTTTGCAAATAAATGCAGTAGGTATAGTAGGGTATAAAATGCATATCCATTTTAATAAAATCCAATATAAAAGACTAGATTTTTGAGAATGCCTTTTGATTTGTAACGGATAATATTTTTGATTCTTATGCAGTCAAAACTTACTGCATTTAAGATTTTACGAGTACCTAGAAGTACTCGTAGTGCAGTCGCATTCCCTATTCGTTATCGATTAGCAAAGTTAAGCAATGTCTGGCGCGGCTAGTCATTGGATGGGTGACCACTAGTGACATTTTGATAAGAGTGTTTCCGTGCTTCCGAGGGCATGTTAAATATACATAATGGTCGGTCTCCGTTGTATTCAATTGAAGGCAGTCGTTAAACCAAGTCCGGGCCTTCAGGGACGGCTAAAAACATTAGTCTGACAAATCCACCAATCCCCACTGGGCCGCGTGGTGGATTATAGCCCATACCCTCTCGCAATGAGAGGAAGCTGTGCTCCAACAATGGGAACGTTTAAGGATGACTTACCTTACATACGAAGGTACTCGATATATTCTAATTCATTTAAACTGGGTTTGAATATGTACTTATCAACTCGATTATATCTGTCACTTAGGTACCTAATTTCGCTATTTTTTACAAGCCTCACCTTAAACTTGGCAGCTTTTCATGCGACAATTTGTCCTAAGCTTCACACAGAGCAGACAGGTTGGCAATTGAAAATTGTAAGATCCCGTACCTACTAATGGTTCTGATGGCCGCCAATGTCTGTACCCACGAGAAGAGATTGAAGAGGTGATTGTATTGGGATATAAATATCTACAATCTTTGTTTTACAAAAACGAGCCGTTCGCATAATTTATCAATTGATACCTGCA
Source organism: Oegoconia quadripuncta (assembly GCA_949316235.1). NCBI lineage: Eukaryota > Metazoa > Arthropoda > Insecta > Lepidoptera > Autostichidae > Oegoconia > Oegoconia quadripuncta. Next base: position 21,937,340 of record OX438746.1, read on the forward strand.
GTGTCACTTAGAGATAGGTTTAAAGTGTATAACATTCTAACCTATTCATTAGAGTACATTTTTCAAAATCTAATGTATGTCAAAAAAATATACCATAATTTAGGAAAAATAGTGATAAACATGATGTCAATACAAGAAATAAAGATAAACTTGCAGGTCACATAAGTCGCCTCCGCAAAGTCAGTAATTCATTCAAAGAGTTATGTATACGCTTTTTCAATAAGGTTCCAGTTGATATACAAAATCTTAGTCTCAAATTTAAAGATACTATAAAACAGAAACTTATTAACAAAGCATATTATAAAATATCAGACTATTTAGATGATGATCATCACTGGACATGATCAGATCGTTCGCACGCCAGGCTATTTCACAATTAATAATGAAATATAAAAACCTTTATGTAAAATTTTAGCCTGATTTTAAAACAGCAACCCTTTGAGTTTCCTGCTTGTTCTTTTCAGGGGAAAATTGCATTTTGAACAAGCAGTAGCTTAAAAAATGTAAAATTGACTATTTTAAGTGTACTCTGTGTACCTACAAAATAAAGCATTTTTGACTTTGACTTTGACTATTCTTATCGAAAATCATACTGTAACTTACTTTATAAAATCTAAGGAATGATAAATTTGCCATACTAAAACTTACACCGATTTCATATCAGCGAAATCATACTAGTCACACTAATTATATCACGCTAATATTATAAATCCGAAAGTTTAGATGTGTATGATAGTAATCATCCCTGGACATAACCAGCTCGTCCGCATGCTAGGCTCTTTCACAATTTATAATGAAATATAAAAACCTTTTTCTAATATAAAACCTGAGTTTAAAAGAACAACCCCTCGAGTTTCTTGTTTGTTCTTCTCAGGGGGAAATAGCATTTTAAACAAGCAGTAGCTTAATAAATGTAAAATTGACTATTTTAAGTGTACTCTGTGTACCTACAAAATAAAGCATTTTTGACTTTGACTTTGACTATTCTTATCGAAAATCATACTGTAACTTACTTTATAAAATCTAAGGAATGATAAATTTGCCATACTAAAACTTACACCGATTTCATATCAGCGAAATCACACTATATAGTCACACTAATTATATCACGCTAATATTATAAATCCGAAAGTTTAGATGTGTATGATAGTAATCATCCCTGGACATAACCAGCTCGTCCGCATGCTAGGCTCTTTCACAATTTATAATGAAATATAAAAACCTTTTTCTAATATAAAAAACCTGAGTTTAAAAGAACAACCCCTCGAGTTTCTTGTTTGTTCTTCTCAGGGGAAAATTGCATTTTAAACAAGCAGTAGCTTAATAAATGTAAAATCTTAACTATTTTAAGTGTAGCTTTATTTTATAGGCACACAGCCTATGTTTTTAGTAGAAAGGTTTGGTTGAAATTTGGTTGGTAGAAAGGTTAGGGCCTGTATTAATATATAGGTAAATTTTTTTTCTGAACCGATTTTGATGAAATGTTCCACGAGAACGAAGTCAGTATGATATTAATTACTAAATAATGTAGATTTCTTTATATTAATTCGGTACTAAGATGTTTCTAAAGTAATTGTAAACCTTGTAACGAGTATAACTTACCCCAGGTGACCCGCCTATAACATCGCAACAAATTATAATAGAGATAACAAACTTAATTCTAAGAAGCCTTTTGGTAATTATAATGCGTAAAATGTTGAAATATCTCTGTGTTTCGTTTAGGTATTAACTGTCTTCATTTTATGATACAATATTATTAACATACTAGCTGTAGCCCGCGAATTCGAACAGAACATTTCTGCGAAATCGCTTTGTTAAAAAAGCTTGCCTACATGTTAATCCAAGTCCTAATCTATCTACCAACCAAATTTCATCCAAATCCGTCCAACCGTTTAGACATGAAGAGGTAACAAACGTACACACACAAACACAAACTTTCGCAAGTATAATATTAGTTGGACTTTGTAACTCACACATTTTCTATTATCTGGTAATTCATAACGATATATGGTTACACAATGATTATCTTTTATTTCAATCCGCGACAAAAGCGATATTTTTTTATCTAAGAACTTACAATGGATTTTTGAATATATTTTTTCTTGTATACTAAAACCGATCCTGAATCACCCTTTAAAATTTGCCTGATATTTTTTAACGCCTTATATACTTAACCTTCCAAAAATATATCATTTCATACATTATCACTTTATTCACTTGGTTTCTGGAATATTCCTGACGATGGCAACCCTGCTCTAAGGCATAACCTTATAAAATAGAAAAGTCGACCTTCATGCTCGGTGGGCACTCATTAGCATTACTACTTCATCCATTTAGCATGATTACAGAGCGCAGGAAAGGGAAGTGACGCTACAAATAGTATGTTCTGTTCAAGGCGTCGGATTATGCTCTTAAATACTTTAGAATTTACTGTTGGTTGTAATTATCCTGTCTGTGGAATATGCACTTATTATTAGATCGATCTAAGTACAGATTTTTATGGTAATACTTGTAATTACAGTATAATTAAATCATATGAATACTGTAAAAAAAATATGTAGGAGCATAATTTATGTCCTTCTGTTCGCACTTAACTTTCTAGTCCATAACATAACATGTCCAATATTGTAAAATCAGTTTGCTGTTTGGGTTTCAGTCCAGTAACAATGTGACAACCCATTTGGGGGGTTATTTATATAGGGTTACTTTTAATTAGTCGTTGATACTTAAGCATGTCTGGATTACAAACAACTTTCCCAAAGAAACAACTTCTTAAAAATATTTTTTCATTTCCCTCTAATTAAATAATACGCTGCGCCGTTTAGTACTACGTACCCTAAGGTATAAACCTACTCTCTATGACACGGGCTGTTAAAAAAAATAGTTTCTTTGAAACAAGATATTGTTATCATGGACCCTTGTTGTTGTCTTAAACAAATTTATTTTTTTTAATTAGAAAATAAATCGTTAATTTTTGGGAAACTTATTTGTAATAATGAGTTGCATACTCTTTGGTATCACCGACTAATAAAAGTAACCCAGTATATTCCCACAGATGAATTCCCCTTAACGGAGCAGTAGTAGCTTGGGCATAGTGACTGACATATAAATGAATTATCAACAGCGTTACACGTCGCCACTGTTGGGGCACAACCTCCTCTCCCTGAGAGATGGTATGGGCCATCATCCACCACGCGGCCCCAGTACGGATTCATGGATTTGTGTCAGATTAACTGGCCACCTAACAGTGTTTTTAAGCCGCCTCTATAGGCCACGGACTGCCCGCTTTCAATTGTAAACAAATTGGGACCGACTCTGACTTGCCTTCCGAAGCATGGAAACACGGATAAATTAATAAGCCTTTTTTTTGACACTAAACAAATGGTATCATGTCATCTTGAAATAAACGCTTCAAGTTTGTGTTTGGAGTTAAATCCTCTCATTGATAAAATGGACATATTATGATTTCATTACCATGAAGTGGGCTAATAAATTGAACATTGTTTAACCTCATCATTCACAATTCCTAAAGAGGTGAAAAGATTTCTACACTCCAAAAAGTTCTCAAACCAGTGTCTATAAAATAGCTAAAACCGCCAACGATAATAATGGTCCGTTAATTTCTCTTAGCTCTCTCTATCACCAATTGGCTTTTATTATAATGGCGATAGTCGGAATCTCGTTTCGCACGGAATATTTTCTAGGTTCACCTATCGATAAAGTTTTCACCACTTTTTGTATTCCTTAAACTTATTTATCTATTATAGATTGCAAGTATGTATTCAAAAACCGCCTCCGTGGCTCAATGTAAACAACGTTGGGTTTACGATTAGGAGGCCGCGGGTTCGATCCCCAGCGGGGTACATGTTTAAGTACTCGGTTTGGTTGGTGGTAGGGCATTTTAAATGTCCGCCTGGCTAGCTACTACCATCTTATCTATATCTGCCGCCAAGCAACAATGTTAATAGCATTGTAGTGTTCCGGTTGTCAGAGATAAGATAGCCAGTTCTCCAAATGTGTTGAGGTTTCTGGGTGAGCACGCTTCCACCTTCGACCTCATCTTCACTTAACATCAGGTGTGATTGAAGTCAAGTACCAACCCGTTGTGCAAAAAAAAATAACCCAAAAGTAACCAAAATTTTACAAAATATTAGGTCTTGCTAAGTATACTATTTCCCCGTCTCTATTGCCCCTAATGTTGCATTAAACTATTATAAAAGTACGTACACACTGATATAAGATAAACCTTGATAAAAAGTAAACAAAATTTCCAATGAAAGTAAATGTTATTCACAGAAAATAAAATGTCATCAAATTCTATTAAAAAAAAACACTTATACTTTTGTCTGATGTATTTTACACTGCCACTTGATCAGTTCCACATAACTTCTAATAAGACAATTATAGTTCCCAAAGAATAGGATATACCATGTCGTCTTCTGGCTTATCTTGGCGAGAAAAAATAAAATTTCATTAAAATCGACACATATTTATTGCACCAAAATATGTTTACGTCGGAACCCCTGGACCAAGTGCTATATTTTCTGTTTGGAAACTATCACGAAAAGAAAGTGACCAGACATTCTTAGGTCAAATATTACATATGACAGAGTAATAATGATAGGACATGTACAAAAGTGGAGTTATCTCTTTAGGAGATCTCTTCTGTACTGTACAGATACTGTTCGGTTTACTAACTAGTTTCGAAACCCATACATGCCGGAAGTTATATAGAGATTTATTTGTTGGGCAATTTTTTTTTGATGACCAATGTAGTTATAAAGAATTGGTAGTTACAGATTTCCTATGGCTGAACCACACAAACACCGAAATTGTAATTAAATTGAATGCAGTACCAAATTGTTTGCAAGTCACGGTTAATTGGCAAATAATATGTGACTGACTTAATGACTTAATTATCACTAGCCTTTCGACGTTTTGGCAAGCTTGTTTCCCAAGCAACTACACACGTGGATCTCGTGAGTGGGCACATTTTCATGCTTCCGTGACTAACTACGTAAGTAAATTGCTTACGTTAAACGCAGCTATAAACTTGACTTGAATTGCAAAAAGCAAAGGCACAAAAGTCAATGCCAACAACCAAATAGAGAAGTTACCGAATCGGTACTACAGTCTAATAATTTCGCTCGTGTTTTTTGAAATTTCGTAAAGCGTGCTCGGTTCTCTAAGTTGTTTCAATATATCTCTTACTCCACGCCGTTATTGTGACGGAGGGTTTCGAAGGACGGCCAATAATTACATTTTACTACTACCGTATATACCGTGTCCAGGAAATAATGGATCACCCTTTAACTTTCGGTAGGTCACAGCAAGACCTCCCTAATCACAAATTTTAACTTTTTTAAAACATCACGTTTATTTTTTGAATTTTTCGAAAATTTATCACTGTTATGGGTTTTTCTCGTGCCATTTCTGCAAATGAGGTTATTTCTTGATGCAGTTTTTATCATATTAACAGGGCATAGTTTCGCTATCAAAAACAATAATTAGAAATCGGCAAATTAGCAAAAAAGTCTTGTTACAAGACAGAAAACCCCAAATCTGCGAAATCGAAGGGTACGGGTTCGAATCCCGCGAGGGGTAAACGTTTTGTATGATGAATACGAACTTTGTTCCTGAATCATGCATGTTTATTTATGTATGTTTATCCGTTATCTAGTAACCATAGTAAGCTACTACTTAGTTTAGGACAAGATGATTGGTGTAAATGTCCGAAATATTTATTTATTATATGGATACCTTTGGAGATATCTCACACAATGTAATATTTCATTACAGCATTATTTTTAATACAATACATTGTCATAGTGATATTAGCACTGCCATTTAATACCAAGAGAAGAGTTAGGCATTATCGAGCAGGCTTCACAAGTTCTAACCGTTCCTCATCTATGTATTGTATTATTTAAAATGTATACGTAAAACTTGTGAAGTGAATTACTTACGTGCATGTTCAATAACAAGACTGAAAAGGTAGACCGTTTGAGTTGGTGATGTTAACTCATTTTCCCTGTCAGTCACTCAACATTTTTTTTTCATGTTGACTTTCTCTTAGATTTACTTTAGTATATTCACAGTATACTTTTAAGTTCAAGTCTAATGACATTCGGAATAACTATAAATTGAAATCGAATTTATGGAACAAATGATTATATCGTCCATTTAAAAGCTAAATATATAACCGATTTCTAAGGATGTATCTTCAGGTTTTATAAACAAAAAATAGAAATCCCTTACCTTCCCTTGAAGACTGATATTATCGAAATACACAAAAAAACTATATTAAAAGCTAAATATATTCGAAACGTCTTAACCGATTTTCATCAAACAAGGCTACGAACCTGTCACATCGTTTAGTCTTTCGTATAAAAAAATCGCACACTCAAATACTACTAATTCCACTACATAATAATTCCATAACTAATACTATTCGCGAAGGTAAAACCTTCAAAGGCTACCTAACCGTTACTATGTACCTACTTAGTAACGATCCCTCAATTGCCTTTACAGCCTGAACCTATTCAGGGAGCGCCAGACATTTCCTCTCGCCTCCGAACTCCCAATTAGAGTCACAAAATAAAATATAATATTGCAAAGAAGGTATTTAATCGTAGACGAGGTGAATATTAAAATGGCATTTTCACGTTCCTTTGGATTTTTTTTTTTTGAGACAATGGCACATGGGTGACTGATGTCTGATTATTTTATGCAAAACGGAGCTTGACCTCAATCAGACCTAATGGCTTCCAAAATCAAAATCAAAAAAATGCTTTATTTTGTAGGTACACAAGGCACACTTAAAATAGTCAGATTTTACATTTTTAAGCTACTGCTTATTCAAAACGCAATTTTCCACTGAAAATTTTCCTTCATCATCATATCAGCCACAGAACGTCCACTGCTGAACATAGGCCTCCTCACAGAATTCCAGAGTGACCGGTTAGAAGCGGTCAGCATCCAGCAATTTTCCACCATCTTTATCAGGTCATCTGTCCACCTTGCGAGTGGACGTCCTACGTGGTCTCTACTCGAGAACTTTAATTCCCCACCGGACATTCCTCGAACTAACTGCCATGCCCACTGCCACTCCAACTTGCTAATCCGCTGAGCTATGTCATTGATCTTCGTTCGCCTACAGATTTTTTCATTCCTGATTCGGTCATGTAGTTAAACGCCGAACATGCCCTCTCCATGAGGCGCATAATGAGAGACCTCGTTTCAGTGCCATAAGTCATCACTGGCTCTATTATGTCTAACAAGTTGAAGGAGCCAATTGACAGTTGTGTGTCATCATCACCTTCTTGCCCTGGTCCCATTTATTTGGAGTCGGCGCAGCAAGTCTTTTTCTTCCAATCTTCTCTATCAGCCGTTACCTCCTTATTCACGCCCTTTTCGTTCATATCACCCTTCACAGAATCCAACCATCTTTTCCGTGGTCTTCCTCTTCCTTCCCAACCATCGTCACCCATATTCATCACTTTCTTAGTAATATGCGTTTGATCCCTCATCATAACATGTCCATACCAAACTAAACGGTTTCCTTTCAACTTTTCTGTCACGGGTGCCACTTTTAAACTCCCTCTTATATATTCCTCATTTTATCTATCCTCGTCACTCTACTCTTCCATCTTAACATTCTCATCTCTGCCGCCTGCAATTTTCTTTCATCCGTCTTCTTCATGGCCCAACACTCCGATCCATATAATACAACAGGTCTTATTACGGATTTATAAATAAGATAAAAAAATTAGTGTTTATTTACCTTTCTTTACCTGTATCTTTTAAACCAACGACTTTGAGTCGGCGAAGTCTCGACCGTGTGATGGAAACCCTTAGGTTAATCAAGCGTATCAAAACGCTCTTATTTAAGTAGAGCAAGAATCATCGAGGTGCGTTTGTCTTACGTAGCTAAATAATAATGTAGACGCAGTTATGTCTGCATAATTAACCCTGAGCGGTGGAGTTGTGAAGGAAACAGGGGATTTCAGAGCAACCTATTTGTCCAAGTTGTTGCCCGGTGGATAGAGTTTAGCAGTTTGTCGCCGGAACAACGACTCGTTACGTGTTGCTTTGTTGTCGCGGCTTCGGCATAAATATACGACGAGTAGTCGTCGTGTACAGCGTCCAACAAAAGTCAATAAACTCTTGAACCTGTAAGTGCGACTAAAGATTGAGGTAGTCGAGAAATTTGCACAGTAACTTTAATTATGGCTGTACCTTCTAAATTCCAAATCAAAAGTGATAAGACTAAATTTTATTCAGAGTTTTCTTCCCTGACGTTATGTAATAATTTTAAATAAGAATTGAATGAATGCTACAATATTTTAAAAGTAAGTGAACTTGATTAGAGTGGAAAGTAAAAACTTAATAGACCAAAATTATCTGATTTACTTTGCATTAATTATAATTCCACTATCCTATATACACAAGCCTTCCTCATCATCATGATTTCCAGACCGGTTGGAAGCGGCTTCCACCAACCTTTATCAAGTCATCCGTTCACCTTCCGACATCCCACACTGCGCCTGCCTGTACATGGTGTCCACTGTAGAACGTTTATGTCGGTGGTCTCTGCCTACCCCTACGGAAAACAGGCATGACATTATGTATGTATGTACCATAAGCTAATAATTATCTATCAATCCTTCTCTGATCGTGAACTCACAACTATTTCATTTCGCGTTCATAAAATTTTTGTGCATTCATTAAATTTGACTCGACGCTACTTATGATTACCTATAACAGAGTATAAAGCACCCAGACATCCGAGATTCACCCAGAGGCGAGACGTTTATTAATGTTCGTCCGGGCCCCAACAACTTTAAGAAAGCTACCTTCAGTCGCGCGCATCCCCCTCATTTCCTCGCCGTTAAACAAGTAACAGTTTATTGCCGGACGAGAAATTTCCCCGAGTAGAAATTCGTTTTTCAACCAAACTAGACTATTTCCCTAAGTACTAGTTGAAGTAAATTACACGGTGCGCGATGAAAGCTCGTCCGGAGCGGCTTCAGTACTGTCATTAACAAAATACGGTTTCCTCTCTATGAATACATTACTCGAGCATGCATTGTTTATCGGACTATATCGAACGATAACACCAATTTGAATATAACAGAGTTATATTTACGTCGGTCGTTAATGAAAACTGTATGTAAATTTGGTGTTATGTGGATATGGGGAGTGATATATTATGATGAGTGCGCGGACGCCTCTCTGGTCAGAACAATAGGTTCCTTCCTGATCTTGCGAGAAAGTGAGTTCTGTTGCTGACTCCTTCCGTCACCACATAAATAACGTAATCGCGCTGCATCGCTGTTTTATATGCGCATACGCTAATAAAGTCACATTAATCTGAATAGTCTCATGATATAAAAGAAGTAGGTAACTACAAATTGATATTAGCTTGTGCCATCAAAAGTATTAGCTTCATTATAAATTCTGTTATGAAATTATGATGTCACATAATCCGTACAAGAATTAAATTGTTGACTTCGTTATATAATATTTTGTATAACGAATTTTACTAGACACAAAATTACTTAATTTAATATCCGTACAACGTTCGGTAATGTAGCCAATATTTTGCACATAGCAACACAGTTTTGTCCTGCAGTATTGTCAGTGTACTATCGCAATTTTTCTGGTCTAGATATTCACACTTGACCTGTCGCGTGCTAGTCGAGGACAAGGAAAAACGGCGAAAGCAAAAGCCTACAGAAAGGTTTCTAAACACCTTGCAAAACAAATCACAGCCATTGCCAGAAACAACCGTGGACTTTGCGAAACCTCTCGTGCTCATAAAACCGCAGCTTTTCCGCATCTAGCAATTTTATTACGGGGAACACTTAACAGCCTGATATTTCAAATGCTTTGTTATTAAATTGCAAGTCGTACGTGATGATGGCAGCTCCGATACGACATAGTAAGTTGGCTACAGGTTAATGTATGTCTGTTCTAACAGTGTAATTGAAAAGACACTTTATGGTATTTCAACAAAGTTGATTCTCACGATAGAGCATTAATAGATGATATGATAGTTCGCCTGTTTTTACCTGACTGCGTCAGAATATAAGCTAATGTTTTTCGACTATATATGGATGTCCGTTACTTTGGCGCACCTGTAGCCTGAATGGCTTGACGGATTTTAATAAATGAGGTGTATTGGATTCATAATAATTGCGGAAGTGTTTTAGGATATAAGAGAAATAAATATGGCCGCTGTCAGCCACCATTTTGTTGTATTGGATTTTTTTTATTAATATCATAGGGTTTTTGGGTTTTTTATAATTTACTTTTATTAGTGTTGAAAAACCGAACCCTTATGAATCACCTCGGCGTCTGTCCGTCTGATCCGATATTTATTTCAGAAATCAATAAACGATTGTGGCCCAAATAAGATGTCGTTAAAGAATTTAAATTTCGATTATGGGCAAATTTTAGGGGCTTAATGAAACATTTAAAAAGCTATTGTGTGGCGTATCGTATGGCAATTACGTAGTACCCATGAAAGCGAGGGGGATAATAAAAAGTAGGTTGGTACTGCGAATCAGTAAGTAACTATGAATTTTATTAGGCAACATGGTATTAGTAGTGTAAATGAAAAGAGCCTGTTCTTATGAATCTCCGACTAAACAAATACAATAAGAGTCAAGGAGCTAAAACTGAATGGCTTTTATAACTGAACTTGGACAAGTAAAGCATCAAAGGCATAAAAACAAACTAATATCAAAATTAGAAAAGGTTGGCTGGTGAAGCTGCCAGTCACCAACAAGTAGTATTACTGCCGTCAAAGAAATTTTTGGCGCAAGCACATTGGAATCATTGATTAAGGTTTTTCTTTAGAATACAAAAGATATTAGAGATAGTAACTTAATCACTGTAACTTGATTTATCTATACTAACTATAAATTATGTAAATTGATTAATTTAATTGAGTACATGTTTGTTACAAATCACTTTATTATTTACTCCAATCGATACAATTCACATTTTTATTTCTTTAATTAAGTCATAAAAGCCATCCATATAACTTAATTATGCTGTTCAGTATTCCAACTGTTCCACAAGAAATAAATTGCTATTTGTATTTCATGAAGATGCCAACCAAACCATAAACTTTCTATAGTTAATCGCTTCACCATAGTTGTTATTATGCAGTCGGCCGATCGCTAAAGTCAAATTGACTTTATAATTTTTCCCATTTTGAGATGATAAGATACTGCAAAAAATTCACAGCCCGGCTCGGTCGGATACAAGAGCTGTCAGTGACCATTTAAGCCTTCCTTTTACCAAGTTGCCTCAACAAACACCGCGTTGAACGTCGGCATACGATTAATGCTACACGTTTCAGGCTCGCTAAGTGACTCATACGACAATGCCTTAATAAGAGGAGCAATGGACTATGTTTATGATAAATTTTTGGAAAAAACAGTAGTTATCGAGATAGATCCAGCGGGTTTGAACGGGGCCATGTTCTCTCGGTCAGCTCGCCGCAAACTGGTTTTCATTATCAAAAGTCAATAACTTTCCGATGCATTTCGAGTCATGGCCAAGAGACCGATCGACGTCGTAATAAGCAGTCACATTGTTATCTACGGGAAGTTACTTTAAGTGAAATTTATCGACGGTGATGAAAGTCTTAAGAAATACTTGTTTATGGCATTATGTCCTTTCTATACATAAACGTTTATTATGGAATATAAATGTCGTTTTCGATGCAATTATTATTTATTACTTATTCTGTTCGCAAAACGTAAATTTCACATTCATTAATATGGTGATTTTGAGATTTACTATCACTATCGCTACCAATAGACTGTTATAATTAATAAAATTACAAAACATTTCCTGTTTCACATTGTGCTTAGATTAATGTCAGTAATTAAGGTGGTTGCAAGTTTGAGGCAATTTAACAAGTGCAGAAGCATTCACAGGGAAGTGTGGTGCTATTATTTCAATTTGGACTGTAGTAATCGCAGTTTACGTTGAAATGCAATCGTATCTACCTTCATTTATCTACAAGAACATTAACATTTAGAGAGGTTTCAACTTCATTTAGGTAATAGGTATGCAATAAAAATTTATGTCATCACCAGGCGTACACATCCCCACTTTTGGGGCGCAGCTTCCTCTTACGGGACAACGCGGTCCGATGTGGATTAGTGGATTTCTGTCAAACTAAATAGCTGACTGACCTGACAGTCAGTTCAATTGAATACAACTGGGCTCGACTACTTAACCTACCTTCCAAAGCAAGGGGAACACTCATATGAAATGCTACTAGTGGTCACTGATCCCAGAATTGTAGTCGCTAATCGAAAACGAATAAGATTGCGAAAAATGTATCTACATAGTTCAATTTGACTATCGATTGGTGTTGGGGGTTCGATGGTTATTTTTTTTTTAAATATTTTTGTATGTTATCCGTTATATTATCTAGTAGTATTTGCTCAGTTTGGATAATTTATGTAAGTAAGTGTCCGAAATATTTTTTTTTTTTATGCTATACTCCAGGAGTATTGCTTTATACGACTGAGACATGGGCATTAACATACAGGGATAGGGAAATGTTAGAGGCATTCGAGATGTGGTGCTGGAAACGAATGGAGGGAATAAGCTGGACAGAGAAGAGAACAAATGAAGAGGTGTTAATGATGGTAAAGGAGAAGAGATGCCTGTTAGCCACAGTTGAGAACCGAAGAGGAAAGGTGATAGGTCACTTGTTACAACACGAAATTAGAGCATATATTTTGTAATCAATATAGCTAGATAGAGCGTCGGTGGCTCAGCGGTTAAAATGGGGTCTCCCAATTTGGGAGGTCCGAGTTCGATTCCCAGGCAGGCCATGTACCAATGAGTTTTTAAATTTAATTTACTTACTTATCTGCATTTATCCGACTGCTCTTAAAACGGCGAAGGGAAAACATCGTGAGGAAATCTGCATGGCTGAGAAATAAAAATTGTAATGTGAAGTCCCCAACCCGCATTGGGCCAGCGTGGTGGACCATGGCACATACTCCCTCATTATACGAGGGAAGGCCTATATCCCTGCAGCGGGATGTTTACGGGCTGAGAATGATGATAGCTAAAAAAAATAAAAAAATAATAAAGGACTGTCGCTAAGTTACTGTTATGCTTCCACTTGTAGGGTGTTTATTATTCCTTAATTAGATAAATAACGAAGGAAATAAATATAACCTATATTTTTATAGCCGGAATCGATTCTATACGTGCGTCTGACCAAACTACTTTCAAGTTTTTATATAAATTTTCTAATGCAAATAAAAAGTATCGAATGTCTTTTTATTACCATAATAACAGTTGTTACTAATTGGGAGATAATTATCAGCTATTTATAATAATAATGAGAGTATTATTCTTCTCCTGATAACGACACCATTTCATCCCCGTCCAATTATTTCGGCCGGTTATTATCTGAAGCCATTCATTTCGGATTGTCGTCGATTTATTAGGTATGCCTACGTATGTAACATATCACCATTTCTATGATTATCTCATATTTCAAACAAACCAATCAATCAAATACGTTTTATTTGACAAGGAACTATTAGTGTAGTACACAATAAGTATAATTAACTTTCTTCCTTTCATAAATAAAATACAGCATGTACAATTTTCATGAATGAAAGTCAATGAGTTTGTGTGTTTGGGTTCACCGTTTACAAGGGATGGAAAATGTGAGAAGGACATCGAAAGAAGAGTGAACGCCGGGGTGCTGGTTACAATACTGATTTACGGGAGTGAATACTGGGTATGGCAGAAGAAGAAGGAAAGTAATGAAGCGAAAATGAGATCATTGAGAGGTATGACTGGGGTGACTTTGAAAGATCAGGAATAGTGTAATTAGGGAGTTAAGCAGTGTGAACGACTTAGTGATAGTAAACGACGTAGTGACAAAGATTGAAAAAGGTATTCGGAGATGGATAAGTTCCCGAAACAAAAAAAAATAAGAACATATCTTACTTTTTAACTTACACATTGCGAACTTTGTTTTTATTTCCATCAAAGCAGCAGCATCTTCGGTAGCCAAAGCCCAGTAGCATCTTTTTGCTACTTCGAAATCCGAGGAGCAAACACTTTAATTCTCTCACGTAGATCTAGAAACCAATCACCCGATATAACACTTATTGTTTTGTTCATTCAGTTCGTCGATGTCGAAGCTTTAGATTAAACTTTGTTTTACTTTTACTACGCAAATGTGAATTTCTTTTCTAATTAGGACAAGATATTTTTGCATTTATAACAGTTTTATTTATGATTATCGCGTAAGGATAGCCATAGCCATCAGCACGTCATCACGCGCATTGCAAAAGGTCATGTCTAGCAGTGTCCTTCTATTGTTCAAATTGGAACATAGTGATAGCACTATGAAAAATATAATTAATGTTTTAAAAACAGATGCGTCGTGGACATAACAACATAGATTTACAAAATTTCACACTTAATAACTCCTATTTCGTAGGGGGTTAAAAAATCTCCTTTAAAAAGCGTTACAATCGCGCTAAAGACTTAGGTCCAGCATAACTGAAAGTTAAGGCTGATAATAGAAAAACTAAACTTTTTCCATTATCTTAGGTTTTATTGTCATAGTATTTCAATTATTTCGATTAGCTCGTTCTTCCACTTACAAAGACATGCAAATCTGACTTCTTTTATGACATTGTTTTGGCGGTAAAATCACCACCAAACGGGGCAATTGGCATTTTAAGTAAAATTTTTAAGAAGCCCCCCGGTGGTGTTTGCCACTTTAGCAAATATTACCGCAAATATTTGGAATAACAATAACACACTTGTCAGTCCACTGTTTGTTGGACATAATCTTGGTTCACGCATGGTGTAATTTTCATCGCAATACATTTTTTTTATGCACAACGGGTTTGTACTTGACCTCAATCACACCTGATGTTAAGTGAAGATGAGGTCGAAGGTGGAAGCGTATTGACCCGGAAACCTCTACACATTTGGGAGATTGGCTATCTTATCTTTGACAACCAGAACACAACAATGCTATTAACATTGCTGATTGGCGGCAGATTTAGATAAGATGGTGGTAGCTAGCCAGGCGGACGTTTAAAATGCCCTACCACCAAACAAACCGAGTACTTAAACATGTACCCCGCTGTCGATCGAACCCGCGACCTCCGAATCGTAAACCCAATGTTGTTTACATTGAGCCACGGAGATGGTAGAAATATTTGGAATACTTAATTAGACATAGACAATAGACATATTGGTAATCTAGGAATATATTATCATCAACCACAGGACGTTCCTCCTTCGATCTTCACTTAACATGAGGTGTGATGGAGATCAAGTACCAACCCGTGGTGCATAAAGAAAAAAAAACCGTCCATTGCTGAACATAGCCTTCCCCGTCCTACACCAAGTCGCTGGATGCAGGCCGCTTCCAACCGCTCGCTCTGAAAATCCAGGAATATATTATGGCTATAAACATACTATACATATAACATATATAAACTGAAGTAATTTAGTTTTCAATAATAAAATTTTACTTACAATTTCCTATAAATATCCTTCACTGCTACTAAACACTACTGCCTCAGTGCCACATCTGTTTACTTTACACCTAGGCATTGCGTATTTAGCGAACGAAGGCTAGACCGTATAATGTGTTTAGCAAACAAAGCTTGGACTTAGTTGCTCCACTGATATATAGAGACGGCCAGCAATTGAACGATTCATAAAGCGTATCGCATAAAATCTGTGCCTCATCAACAATACTTTCTCCAAATATTTACATTGGTGCAGCTTAAATTTTTTTTTGGATTTCTATCGACATAAGTAGCAGTCTACTAATTCTCTGCTAGATATACCTACATCATATATTTGAAGTCATATATTGACAGTCTTTGTCAGGCTAGTCAGACACTTATACAAACAATAGTATAATATTTTAAACTAAACAACTGCAAATATGAGACACACTGAAATAGCGAAAAAGAACAACAGATTCCATTCAAAAGTTTTTATCAAAAATACTATAAAATATTCCGAAATCAAGAGGTAAAAAGTTAATCATTCTGTAGTCACCAAAATTTTGAATTTGGAATCAATAAAACTCCAATTAGAAAATACATACCATATATTATTTAAATTTGGAACTGTGCATATCTGAGACTTTGACAACTTTAAAACCACGGAGGTGAGCACTATTAGATTAAAACCATATTATTTGAATTTGGAACTATCCATATATGTGTTGTTTGTCAATTTTTAAAGAGTTGCACTAAAAGGTGATATGCAAATTTAAAAAAGTAAATGCGGTAAAAACACGCCAATCTCTGCCGTGTTTTGTTTGTTTTCCTTCTGAGAAAAGCACTATACTCGTACATGCTTCGACCGTAATAAATTACCATCCCGACCTTTGCAGTCAGTAATATGGGCTCGACAAAACAAACTCAAATTATGTTCGGATTTCAAATACTCTGGACACAGACACAGTTATAATGCATATCATGTAAGTTATACATTCAATACTTGCTGTTACTAATAAATAACCATATAACCCTCTCCTAAGTACCAAGTCGTTCCATATCACACCTAGCAGGTAATTTTAGAGGTATGTAGGAATTTATGTTGTATATGCGAAATCAGGCGCTATCAACCCTTGGATGGATGACCACTATCTCTACAAGTGATAGGAGGCTATGCCTCAGCAAAAGAGATTTAATTTAAAAAACAATAGAGAACATTTTTTTAGAAACTTCTTGATCTCAAGCGTCAGTAATGCCATCTAGCTTTGAATAACAAAAACGTAAGTTGTTGACATATTTTCTTCGCTATTAATTTGTTAATTAAAATAAATTAAATTAAAATCAAAATCAAAATCAAAATCAAAATCAAAAATATTTTATTCAATGTAGGATACAAAAATATCACTTATTGAAAGTCAACATGTTATTATTTTTTTTTAAACTACATCGCTTCGCAAGGTGTTATGGTTAGGGAGAAGAAGCGACAAGAAACTCCGCAACAACACATCTTTTCAATTTGTTTCCATCTTTACAATAATATTACATTTTAATATTACATATTACAAAACAATAGCAATTAACATAACGACCAGCTAACACCAGACCTCCTTATCGCCTAAATAATCATCTATCCTGTAATAACCCTTCTTACACAGAGTTTCTTTAATGTGGCGTTTAAATTTCTGCTCTGTTAAACTCAATACATGTTCTGGTATTTTATTGTAAAAGCGTATGCTGTGTCCCACAAAGGATGTGCTAACCTTGCTAAGTCTAAATTGTGGAATTTCAATTTTATTTTTGTTTCTAGTATTCAAATTATGATTATCAGAATGTTTACGAAATAGGCATATATTTTTGCGTACATACATTATACTGTCATATATATATTGAGATGCAACAGTTAAAATACTTATTTCTTTAAACAGTTCTCTTAGAGAATCACGGCAGCGTAAATTATATATTGCTCTGATTGCTCTTTTTTGTAGAACAAATATTGTTTGAATATCTGCAGCCCTACCCCACAGTAGTATACCATAAGACATAATGCTATGAAAGTAGCCAAAATAAACGAGCCTCGCTGTTTTAATGTCAGTAAGTTGTCTAATCTTACGAACAGCATAAGCAGCTGAACTGAGCCTGCTCGCAAGTGTCTCAATATGCGACCCCCACTGTAGTGTGGAGTCCAAAGTGATGCCAAGAAAAACAGTGTTCTCAACAAATTCCAATGCCTCACTATTTAACTTTAGGTTGTTTTCCCCCTGCCTTACATTAGGTAAGGAAAACTTAATACATTTGGTTTTCTTAGCATTTAGGACTAAATTATTCACAGTAAACCAGTTCGAAACCTGTGAAAGAGTATCGTTTACATCGTCAATATCATTCGACCCTCTCTTTATTTTGAATATAAATGAAGTGTCATCAGCAAACAACACAATATCAACCAGGTTCCGAACTAAATAAGGCAAGTCGTTAATATAAACTAAAAACATAAAAGGACCCAGAATTGATCCTTGAGGCACTCCCATTTTCACAAAAGATCCTGAAGATTTTTCCAGATTTACTTGAACTTTTTGAATTCTATTTTCTAAATAAGAAGTTAATAAGTCGAGGGCTTTGCCGTGCACCCCATAATGTTCTAATTTAAATAAAAGCGTTTTGTGATCCACACAATCGAATGCCTTTGAAAGATCGCAAAACACACCGATTGCATCGCTGCGATCTTCCCAGGCATTATAAATATTTTAAATTAGAGCTACACCAGCATCCGTTGTCGAGCGACCGTTAGTAAAGCCAAACTGTTTATCATGTAGTAGTCCATTTGTATTGAAATGACACAGTATTTGACCCAGAATAAGTTTCTCAAAAATTTTACTAAGTACAGGTAGAATGGAGATGGGCCTGTAATTATTGAGATCGTTTTTACATCCTGATTTAAAGAGAGGTACAACCTTACTATGTTTCATCAGTTCAGGAAAGACACCTTGATCAATACTCGCATTGAAAATTAAGGCTAAGTAAGGAGCGATCGTAGTAACAATATGACTCAACAGCTTTACCGACATGCCCCAGACATCTTCAGCTTTTTTTAACTTTAGCGTTTTGAAAGCCTTTATAACTTCGAGAGGGTCAACATACCTAAATTTAAAAATAGTGTGGCATTTTTTTACATTAGTTACCATCAATGATTTAGCACGATTTGGTGATGAATCTAGTATTTCAGTAGTTTTGACTGGATTATTTACAAAAAAATTTTCAAAATGCTGAGCTACTTCTATATCGCGATTGATAAGTCTATTATTAATTTTAATTGAATATCCATTGTCACGTGGTTTAACACATGACGTTTCCCTATTTATAACCTTCCAGACTGCTTTAATCTTGTTATCAGCAATATTTACAATATTACTAATGTATCTGGACTTAGCAGCAGTACAAACTTTTTTAAATATTTTTGAATAATTTTTAACAAATTCGCAGAACTCTAGGTCACCCTGCCTAATTGTCCTATCTTCATAGAGCTGAAACAACTTATCTCTACTTATTCGAATCCCTTTCGTGGCCCAGTTACTGAATTTAAATTTATTTGTATTTTTAACTTTTTTAATTTGAAAGATTTGTTCAAACTCTTTATTCAAAACATTGAAGAAATCTGTATAAAATTTATCACAGTCAATTGTTTCAGACGAAGGTAAAGGTAATTTATTTAGCAAAACTTCTTTATATATTTCTACTTTTTCTGCAGGTATAGGTCTAGTAATGAATTCTACTGTGGGATTGGATAACTTAATTAACGGAAAAGCAACAAGTTGCCCACAGTGATCAGACCTTAAACAGTTTAGTATAGACTGATCAATGAAATTACAGTTACAGAAAAAGTTATCTATGCAAGTGGCTGTAGATTCAGTGATTCTAGTAGGCTCTAGGAATACGTTGTTTAAATTAAAAGACTTAAATAAACTTATTATTCGAGTAGTTAACGACTTCTGCTCCAGCAAATCTACATTAAAATCACCACAGACTATAACTGACTTTGTCCCTCTAGTTACTAGTTTTAGCACATCTTCCATGACCGACTCAAACAAATTAAAGTTGTAAACATAAGGAGGTCTGTATACGCAAATAACAATGTAATTCTCCAACTCCACAGATGAAAGTTCAATAGTACATTCAATCGAAAGTGCAACAACATCTTTGCGTTCCTTCGCTTTTAAATTATTTTTAATTAAAATTAAGGAACCTCCATGTGTCTTAAATTGTCGATGGAATGAACTAATACAATAATAATTGTCATTTGAGATAATCATTTCGGTTTGTTTTAGCCAATGTTCAGTAATACATACAATATCGATGGTGTTGTGTTTCTCTAAAAACATCTCTATTTCTAGTTCTTTGCCAGAAAAGCACTGAATATTTTGATGAAATATTGTAAGTCGATTTGGCTTTTCCTTTGTCTTTTTACCTAGTTTAAAAATCGAGACTGCTCTAAGTCTCTCGTCTCAACAGGAGTCACATCCCTATTATTATAAATAATAGGTGATTTGATACCCCTAGAAGGGCCCTCCATTACAAAAAAGGATCTACCATTGACTGGTATCGTATAAATAGGTAAATTATAGGCTAACAACATAGCCAATTGTTTTATATAATATTTTGAAAGATATAGTTTATCTTTCGTTAAAAAAAGATTCCTAATAAACTTATTAGTGTCAAAAAATTTAAATTTGTCATTATAAAATATCATGTTAGTTTGTAACCTATTCAAATTCTGGATATAGTTATTTTCATCACTTGATAAGCAATGTGAATAACCAAAAGCACAAGTAATAATTTTTTTTACATTTAAAGAAGCAAGGAATTCAAAATTTCTTGTAAGTTGTTTTTTTGAAACACCCAATCCATTACCAACTAATATTATAATACTACAGTTTTTATCATAATCTGTAAAACTCTTCATACAATTAAACACCTGTTGATATGAAGCACCTGGCATACACATATTTATGACCTTCTGCTCAGTGTTGAACTGCATATAACTACCCAGATCTTTACCTATCCCATCAGAGAAGATGTATATTCTAGGTGTTGAGGCCTCGGGAGAAGTAGGCGAGTGACCTGGTGTAGCGGACGACGGCTCCGGTACTGGTATGGGACCCGATGTAGGAGTAAGTCTCAGAGTACGCGTGGGGTCCACTGCGGAGGCACATATGGATGCAAGCATGGGGTCATTGACAGTGCCTGCAACTTGTTTATCAGCTGGGAGATCATTTAGCAGCAGCTCCGTTAACTCAGCATTTGACGCAGATATGTTAACCATCTCAGACACTACCTGTGTATATTCAGTCCACTGAGATTGAGTGTTGTAAAGTTTTTCAGTCATATCTCTGAGGTCATTTTCTAAATTAATTATTTTTAAATTTAATAGTTGTATTCCATTGTCATAGTCTTCCCTGGCTTTTGTTGCACTTTGCTCAAACTCAAGTACTAACTTTCTCTTCAATTGTTTACATCTATAACCGATTTGACGTTTAAGCCGTTCTGAATTAATATTGGCTTTCTTAATAAACTTGTTCAGTTTTCTTAATTTCTTGTTTTTTTTCATAGGTAAAACCAGGTCCATGTCAATTTGTTTTACCTGACTGGTTTGTAGATGACTACAGTCAATTAATTCATCATACAGGCTTTGTGTGTAATTTGCCCGTTCACATGACTTTTCCTGCTCGAACTGTGTAATTTGATTTTGTGCCTCGCATAGCTCATATTCCAGTTCGGTGATTCTGGACAACGCCTGCTCATGAGTATCGTGGCACTGGTTAATACAGTCCAAGGTGTTTTGCAACTGATCACGCTGACAAGTTACTTCCAGCAGTTGGCTGTGCAGTGATGACAGCTCATCCTTAAGGGAAGTATTCCTTAACACAACGTGTAGAACTTCCTCTTCACTGTCTGATCTTTCTTGGAGGAGCTGTTCGCAAAGAATCTTTGAGCACTTTAGTTCTTCGAGTGCTAACTGTAGCTTATGCTCAACTTCCTGTTCTGCCGCTGTGCTTCGAGTGCGAACCATGATGTAGGAGTATGTGACTGAAGAGCAAGCAAAGACAGGCTAAGAAAGTAACTAATATGTCAAAATAACTACTATGATATTACCCACCTACTTATTTATAGGGGGTATCTCAACAAGTACTTGTTTCTATTAAATAAGAAATGCAAAAGGAATTGTATATGTACAAAAATTACTTCTATGCTATTCTCTTTAAAATTATAAAATTATGAGTAAGTACCTATACTGTAGTGTGACAATGTCTGCGGCAAGCGTTCGTTTCGTCAACTTTACTTCCACATATCGTCAAGTAAAGAGAGATGTAAACATAGCCCGTGTGTGGTGTACGTTACTCAGTTTCTGAGCAGTGTAAAGTTTTGGGGGTTAAACTATGTTCACAAAGTAGATATAATAGTTAGTGTATAAAATATTAATGAAAACGATACTCCCCAGGTTTTCCACAGCCAGTTCACAATTTTTATTTTAAAACTTGACGGTTACAGTTGGTTGGCAGTCGATTTGTATTCCGCCTTCGAGACGATTATTTACACAACTATTTTATATATAATTTGATTTGGGACACTTTATTTTACGTTTTCCAATCGGTCTTTATGTGTATTACGAGAATAAAAGAAATTAATTAAATTTAATTATCAGCTGTACAAAAGTTGACAGCTGCCCGCGAGTGTTGCCACTGCGTGTGGTTCCCAGTAAAGTAGAAAAGAACCAATCCTCTCTTCTCGAAGGGGTCGTAAAATATATCGTGAACGTAACAGCATAGACCAGTGATAGTCAGCAGCGTAATTGGTCCGAAGCTCCCAGGAAAAAAATTTGGCGCCAACCAAAGCATGTTATCCGAGATATCCCAAACTATGCGTTTAGGTATGTCAAGAGTTTGCTTAAAACAACATCCACGTTTCAGAGTGAGCCCAATGCCGTTGAAACGCGCAAGTATATCGATGTTTTTAGTTGCCTTTTATGACACCCACGGAAAAAGATTGTAACGAGACGCTATGCGACTCGTTGGTTCTCTTTTTGCAGTATTCTCCTTGTTTGTTTCTTTTTCGGTTAAGTCATAATATTTTAAATTTAAAATTTACCTCTGCCTGTTCTCTCTCTCTCTCTCTTTTTTCAGTGTAGCTTTTTGTTTAGTCAGTTCGTGATTTGCCCTTGAAAAGATTGGACGTGTATTTTTCTCTTATTTTTGTTAAAGAAAACTAAAAACTAACAAATTCTGTTTTTTTTTTTTTTTTTTAATCTTTATTTAATTTAGGGACTTGAGTCCTTCTAGACATGACAGTCCCATCGTACCCTGACCAAGATTCACTGATGAGAAGATACAAACATATTATATAATAATCTGGCCGCTATTGATCCAGGTTTACCCAAAATTGATTGAGCCAAACCTACAGCGTATTGACTCAGCTTTAATTGTCTCATCAGTGTATCTCTTTCATTTCGGTTTCTAGCACATTCCATCAACATGTGTTGGACATCTTCAACCACTCCACAGACTTCACAGTTAGGAGTGTCAGTTCTTTTCATCAGATATCCAAACTTGTTTGATGGATAGTGCCCAGAACGTAGTCTAACAGCTAACTTAATTAATCGCCTACTTAGCTTAACTTCATCAAACCAAGGTACCCGAAGAGGCTGACCTTGGATAGTTTTATACCAAATGCCTTTTTCTAACGAACGACGATCAAAATATTCCTTCCAATTTGAATAACTAACATCTTTAAATTTTGGGAGGACTTCCGAATAAACAGGTAATAAATTAACTACTGTCACATCTAAATTTGAGCATGCTAATTTCGCCATTCGATCAGCCTCTTCGTTACCCTTTATTCCTATATGCGCTGGAATCCATTGCAATTTCAGCTCAGCATTATTTTGCTCAAATTCATGGATCATTTTGAGAATGTTATAGGCTGTCGATGTACCTCTGTATCCAGATACACAACGAGTTATATGCTGCAAGGCACTTCTGCTATCTGAGAAAATGACACATTTTTTCAAATGATGACTTTCAGCATACGACACTGCTTTTGAAATTGCTATAAGCTCCAGAGACATAATGGATACTGTATAAGTCATTTTGAATATTTCTGAATGATTCCGATTAGCATCATAAAATGCCGCTCCCAAACCATCAGCACTCTTTGACCCATCGGTATATATTTTGTGCCAATCATGATATTTTTCCTGTATTTCGTTAACAACATTGAATTTTAGGAAATTGGGTTCATATTCGTCTTTGGCCTTTTTGACAGATTTTAAATTAACTTCTATGATTTCTTTAATATTTATATAAGTAGTCCATGTATTTAAACTAAACATCTCAAGAGGATCAGATGATTGAACATTATTGACCTTCGTTTCATTATATGACAATGCAAGTAGTGGTTTCTTTTTATTTATCCAGTACCTGATTTGACACAGAGCGCCAAGTTCACCGATTAAATTCGTAGTTATATTATTAGACCATGACTGCGCTCTTAAGCAGAACTTATAAGCTAAATACTGTCTTCTTATATATAGAGGAGGTATACTAGTTTCGCTTTCCATAACATGTATTGGTGAGCTCTTAATAAACCCCCCTATGACCCTCAATGCTTGATTCTGGATTTTATCTAATTTGGAAACGTGTGTTTTCGCACTATTGTCGTAAAGAAAGCAGCCATAATCAAATCTACTCCTTATCAACGATATATAGAGTCTGCGAATATGTTTAGGATGTACACCCCAAGAAGACCCTGCCAACACTTTTAACAAATTTATAAATTTCGAACACTTTTCGCTAACTTCATTAATATGTTTTCTCCAAGTCAAACTCCTATCCAACCACATCCCCAGATACTTGACACATTCCGATGAGGACACATAACTACCACATATCTCCAGCTTTGGCTGTAACCTTCTGCGGCCTCTGCTAAAGACACAGAATTTAGACTTACTGGCTGATAGTTCAAGTCCAAGTCCATCCAAAATCCCAACCATAACATTTAAGGCATTTTGAATTTCGACTTCACAAACATAAATATCTTTATGCCGAAAGTATATAATGAAATCATCAGCATATTGTCCGCTAATAACATTTTCAATTTGTTGGCATATATTATAAGTTACGACATTAAATAAGAGTGGTGAGATAGGATCACCCTGTGCCAAACCTCTGTTTGACCATCTAGTCATTGTTTTATCACCTGTTTCAGTTCTCATCATCAGATATCTTTCACCAAGAAATGACCAAAAGTACTTACAGATGCGGCTGCCAACTCTTAATTCATGTAGAATGCCAATTAGCTTATCGATTAAAATGTTATTATAGGCATTTTCGACGTCCAAAAAACAAGCTAGAGTTGGAACATTTTTAGAGTATCCAATTTGAATATATGTAATAAGCCGTGTCAACGTATCCAGACTAGATTGACCTCTTCGGAATCCAACAGTATTGGGTGAGAATAACTGATTTTTTTCGAAATACCATTCCAGCCGTTTAGCTATCATGGTATGAAACATTTTGCACAAACACGAGATGAGAGATATGGGTCTTAGTTTTGGTTCTACATTGGGTTCGTGTGTTTGTTTTGGAATGGGAATAATTTGTATTTGAACACAACCAGAGCGAAATATTTTATTGTATAGATTCAATAAATAAGTTTTAGCGTTATCAGGAATATTGAAAATCATAGAATAAGTAATGCCATCTACACCAGGTGCTGAATCTTTTTTCTTAAAACAATTTTCCAGTTCTTGTATAGTAAAATCAGTCTCAAGTAATGCATTACGAAGTGTGAAGGAAGGTTGTTGAGTATATTCAACATTATGTACCGTATCTGGGGCGAGGGCGCACAAAAGCTCCTCTTTCTTTTCATCCGAAGAGATAAACTTCGCTTTTCTGTACCCTTTCATCCAACGCATTCGTCGCCACATTTCAGAGGCTGATGTTTCCACATCTATACCATCACAAAACTGTTGAAAACTACGAGACTAAGCACGCTGAATAAGTCGATGTGATTCTTTCACTTTTCTTTCTAACTTGGTGAGATTACCAGGAGTAGGATTACGACGGAAACTAGTTAGTGCTAACCTACGCTGTGCTACGGACAGAGACAGTGAAGGATTCCAGTAGTCTTTCGGTTTAAATTCGGCACACGGGTTATTACATATTTTAATAAGTGGAACGTTCTTATCAGCGGATTTATTAAGTTGTTCCAAGAAAAAATCGTATTGTTGCTGAACGTCATTATCATTAAAAACACTTATAGAGAACAATTCTCTTAAGTAGTCTCGATATGTTCCCCATTCAGCTTTTTTAAAATTCCGTTTTCCATTTAGTCGTATATTATCAAAAAAATTCATTCTAATTTTAATTAATAAGTGATCACTGTTTAGGCTCTCATTACACACTTTCCAGTCGAAGTTAATGGAAATGTCTGAAGATGCGAAAGAAATATCAGGGGAAGATTGTTGTAGGTTACCATTGACTAATTTAATTCTAGTTGGTTGCCCATTATTAATTGACATAAACCCATTCTCCAAAGAAGCATCCAACAGCTGATTACCTCTAGAGTCATTTTTATAAGACCAGTTTGTATGATGGCCATTAAAGTCACCAGCTATTAACGTTTTCGTTGTAAAAAGGGAGAATATATGATCCCAATCAGAAGAAGTCGTTTGCACTGCAGATGGAACATAGATAGATAACACATTTTCCAAACTCTTACAATTTAAGACTTTAACGTGGATGATTTCTATACCGGAGTTACTTATACTGAGAGGGCACAATTGGGTTTGAAGGGATTTATGCGTTATGATTGCTACACCACCATAGGAGTCAAATCGGTCTCGTCTATATATGTTATATCCGCTGATATTCACAGATGCTTCAGAATCGAACCAAGTTTCACTAAGAATTCCTATATGTATCTTTTCTTGACATAACAGAGTTTCAAAACTGACTAATTTTGGTCTAAGGCTCTGTGAATTCCACTGAAATATATTTAATGCGACTTTTTTAACGGTTGCACTATCCATTGATAATGCCAAATAACCTTCAATAACACCTTCACCTGAAAAAAATTGCATAATAAATATTTTACATTCTTCCAACACTATTTTAAATAATGAAAACAGTTTCTCTTCTAATTTATCATCTGACATCATAACTTCTTTGCCTTTTAATAATAATTTCCGAAGCTGAAATCTTCTGTTTTTCCTTTCCTCTTTAGTTTCACTTGTTTCTTGGTTATTTTCGTCTTCATAATCTATGACCTGTCTTTTATTAGGAGAATTTGAATAGGTGTTTCCCTTACTCTTCTTTATATTTGCACTTTGACTGCACCTTTGGTTTAAATCTTTATTCCTTTCTTCCTCTCCCTTCCTGCAGACTGACATTGAGCGATATACCACATCTTTTGCGGCCAAAACACTGCTGTATGTCCTCCTACCGGACAATGACTGCGTACTTGGCTGCGTTAATGTTACGTCACTTAGATTCGTATCTACCTGATTTTCTACAGTCTTTTCCATATTAGGCTGTTTGTCCTTCATATATATTAAAAGGGCTTTTTTATACATGACATTGTTTTTACACATAATAGAACGAATTTGTTTTTCCTTTTTAAACATGGGACAGCTCTTGTCTAAGGCTAGGTGGGGCCCTTTGCAATTCATGCATTTGAATTCGTTTGTGTCACAATTTTCGTGACTGCCTCCACATTTAGGACAGAAGATTTTTTTAGTGGGACAAAATTTTGCGACATGTCCGTACTTCCAGCACCCAGAACATTGAGACACCGGAAACATATAAGATTCCACTTTAAACCTGCAACCATATGCGAATAGATATGGAGGTAAAGTACAACCTTTAAAACAGATCCGAATAGTTTCACTGTCTATCCATTTTCCATCTAAATCAATACGCTTCAACCTTCTAATAGTCACAATTTCAGTAGGCGACTCGAAAACTTCCAAAATTTCCTTTTCGGACATCTCTAAATCAATACCCTTAACAATACCGTATGATAAATTCATTTCGTTAGTCATTTGACATCTAAGCTCCATCTCACTAAGCCTCTGATTGTTCACCAATTTAACTGCTTCCTCTTTTTCCTCGAATACAATATATACTTTATATGGGCTTTTGTATTTAATTCGAGTTATATTTTGGATATTTTCCTCTCGAAGTAATTTAGCCAACGCCATCTGTTTAGGGAGGCTTTTTAAGGATGTTATACAGACCTCAAACTTTTCAGCATCTTCCTCAATTTCCAGCGTCTTCTCAGCATCCACTGACCTATATGAATCGCTTCTCACTAATCTTTTTGGTCTCCTCCTTGTTACGGTAATGAATCCCTCCTCACTGTTACTCTCGTCCTCTCGAGACTTCCTCTTCTCCACAATTCTACCTCCACTTTGGTTTGGAGGATCGTCCCCAGAGTCGTTAAAGCTTAACATCTCCGACTGTTCACTTGTACCAATAACATCCATATCACTACTAATACTTTGGTTCAAATCACATTCATCATTTGTTCTATTTTCCATAAACGCGGGTAAACGGTAAAATTACGCTGCACTATAACGATAAGTAATGCGTAGGTACGGCGTGCGCACTCAACGACGCGCTGAGCGCAACTGAAATTCTGTTTATTCAGTATAAAAGTTACTTTAAATATTTCATCGAGTTATGTGATACCTTTTAATTATAAGTTGTCACTGACAAAGATTTCCGCCGGCTCATCTTCATCTGTCGTTTTCGACATACTGTGGCCTACTCCTGGCCATCCTCTCAGCATTAGCCGCGGAGTAGTGCTTCAAGTTGGGTTGGTTCTTCCTTTTACGTACTGAAATCATACAGCACAAATTCAATGTAATTAAAATAAATAAAATAATATAACAACTAAATTATGACTTCGATCATAATATAATAGTTGTTTAGAGCAGCTTCAGTTCAAAGGGTCGCCGTAGCAAATTGTTCGTGAAACCGCCAGTAATTTTTGGATCGTGACATCACGATCCGCCGTTACAAATCACCGTGACATGAAATTACTTCATAATCTACTATTTAATACCTACCCGAATTAACCTGTCAGCTCAGTTTGTACCAAATTGTAGATAGTAGGTTATTCCTGCCTTGGTTTCGGTAGGTAGGTATAGTCATAATCAAAATTTAAATTACGGCTAGGGGAGTAAAGATATCTTGGTACGTATCTAAGAAGAACGTTACAAAATGTTTATTTTGTTTTGATAATTGACTTCACTTTGTATGGGTCCATCGTGTTGACGATGATTCTGCTAAAGGTTGAGAGAAACACGGTTAGGAACAAAATAAACAGATAGAGAAAACTTGAAGCCAGTTAAGAGTACTATAACTACTGATAGATATCTAACTTCTAACTAATATTATAAATGCGAAAGTTTGGACGTTTCGTTTATTTATTTGTTTGTTGCTCAATCACGGCGAAACTGTTATATGAATTTGTCATCCAAATCCATTTATCAGTTTCACTTGGTCAATTAACTGTACTATAAACACTTGGTCTACACACTTCCGCCATATGTAGTGCCCCTCACCCTATTTATAGTTTGATTTACTATAATGTTAAGATTTAATCATATCGATTTAGTGATCTAGTAACAATCTACTCTAACTAATATCTATCTAACTACTCTTATAATTGCGAAAGTTTGGATGTTTGTTTGTTGCTCAATCACGGCGAAACGGATGAACGGATTTAGATGATATTTGGTATATAGGTAGAATATACCCTGAATTAACACATAGGATACTTTTTATCCCGATAAAGTGAGTAGTTCCCGCGGGATAAGGAAAGTAATCATATCCCCGATAAGGCTATTCCACTGCGGGCCGAAAAATAGTATTAAAAAATATCTTTGCAATATAGTATAGATAGACATAAACAAGCACACATGGAATAAGCAAAGGTAGAGATTGAAATAATAACTAGGTCCTATCAATACATATAATAAAGAATAAATGTGGAGGATAAGGTTACTACTAAAAACGAATGAGATTTTTATTATACCTACTAGTATATTGACATACATTTTACTTATCAAAATTATCATATATTTTTTTAAACATTAGTAATAGGTTAATGTTTAAACTCAGTCACGTCTGAGGTCAACGGTGTAAACGTGCTCACGCAGAACCCCTAACTTATTGAGCAAAAGGAATGGACTATTGAATCTGAAAAGTCGGAAAATACTCGTATATAGTACCTATTATTACTGCCGCTTCGATGTTTCAATATCGTAAAAGGCGAGTAAGGAACTACTTTTGCACGTTTTAATGGCGATGGACTCACCTCATGCCTGCACTTCTGTATATTTCGAAAAGTGAACCGTGGATGTTGTTCCAAGCATAACACCCAACCTAATATTTGGGATATCTCTGACCACCGCATTTTGGGATGAAGGTCTTATGTATGTATATTTGCCATTCCATACGTTTTAATTAATCAATCATGCCAAGTCATGAGTCCAACAATGAGGAAACATTCAGCGACAAATGCGTAACTTACTCGTATCATATGGCACACACATTAATTATAATTATTATACAATACAGAACATTCTATCAATTATCAAAAACAAGCTGCCATATTCAAGTCCCCAGTTTTGGGTCATTTGTCTCTGTTACACGGACAATACCTACTCAAGGTGAACGTTATTTCCGTAACACGCTGTAATTTATTATGTCTGACACAAATGCGTACAATATTGTTAGTTACACGCCCTTCATGACAATTTCAGTTGTCTGTTACGGCTATAAGTCAGTACGTACGGGTCACAGGTTTGGACGCGAGTTATGTGAGTCAAACAAAACGCATGCGTCACGATCGCACGTTAGGAATTCGGCGTAAGAGGGAAGAGGAAGCGGATATGTCCAATTTTATATTTCCCACATTTTTGTTGGATATTAATGATCGCTCCACCCAGACTTTATGCTTTACAATACAATACCAAATACTCCTTATTGCGCAAAATAATTTACAATAATTTTTGTTGATAGAACACAATTAGGCGGTTTTACCACTAAAACCTTCCAGACAACCCACAGCTATGGGAAATTTGTAGATAGAAAAACAGATAGGGTGCACGATACTACCAACTAGAGAAATAATTATAGATAAGTATGCATAAATATAATAATAATATCATATTAATGGACTTACTTAATAATATAAATATATATAATATACAAAATATATAGTATAAACACAATAGTTAGAAGCACTTATAGATAGTCAACCAATGTTCACGAGGCGGGAGTTAACGAAAAGAAAAAAAAGGAAAAGTCTGAGACCTAAGTAGAGGTAAGACTTGACTTTCTGGCTTTACTCAAATATAAATGCATGCAAATATAAAGGCAGGTGACCCGCATGCTCGTTTGCCGCTCTCTCATATAAAAAAATAAAAAAAAAAAAAAAAAAATAAAGAGCAAACAAAAATATGATCAAGCAAGAATACGTCGCCTAGATTTTTGAAAGGTGTATAACGAATTCCTGGCATAACTCACATCACTTAAAAACAATGTTTTAAAATGAGGGCAATTTGCATGATTACGTAGTAGTTAAATAATGAGATCTAATAGAACCATCTTCGATAAGTACACCGATGTAGGTGCTTTCTAACAAAAGAGGTTATATTTCAGTAACATTCCTGCATGTAATCTTCGATGTGCATAACGAAGATCTGATGTAAGGCCACGAGACGGGAACAATTGAATGAAAAAAGTTAATGTTGATTATAATAATAGGGGGAGAGCCTGGCAATCTGAAATACAGGTTTATTTTCCTAGTACAGAATGTCAGTCTCTCACAAGTGAAATAGTATGTATGGTTTGGTATTACAACATTACAAATATGTTAAGTGACTTAGCCATCACTAATGAGAACAATTCTTGAGCTTAGGATCGTTTACTTTCGCTAACAAACTACTTGGTTCGAGGTAATATAATATTAGCGCTCCTTTTTTCGCTGAATATCATATCATTGTTGTCACCAAAAAAGGAAAAGAGAAGGGGAATATAGAAGCACAATGAAATCGGGAGGACAATCGCTGGCTTTTCAATCTCTATAAAGATTTTCTATTGTAATCGTTCACTCTGCAACATGCACCACGCGCGGTCAATAAAGCAGCTCACGATTAGGGTCAAGCTCCAAGGTCTCAAGTTACATAATTCCTCAAACATTTCGCCTATAATTGATATCTAGTGGACGAACGATCGCTATTGTTACACTACGCGTCTTGATTTATATCTGATGAAAGGACCGTTTAGAGAAATTGAAGAAGTTTAAAAAGTTTGGAAATCTCTCAACAGAGCTGCCAAAGTCGCTTGCGAATCCGAAGTTTGGTACCTATTACCTTTTTCAATTTGTCAGAATTACTCAACTGGATTGACCCATAAATATTGTATAGGAACAATTGAAATAAAGTTTTGACAGTTATATCATAAACTGCACAATATAGTGACAAGAGTTGAGAGTAGGTTCACTTAAAATAATAGGTCAGTCAATTCACTGTACTTGTGACGTCTGTTTAGTGCTTCGATTGCAGAAAAGAAACATGTTAGTAGTAATCATGATGTCAATACAAGATATAAAGATAAACTTGCAAGTCACTTACGTCGCCTCTGCAAAGTCAGTAACTCTTTCAATGTACGTACATACGCTTTTGCAATAAGGTTGATATAAAAATTGAAATAAAAAATCTTCCTTTCAATTAAAGATACTATAAAATCATCCTTGGATCATCATCAACCAGGTCGTACGCATGCCAGCCTTTTTCATAATTAATAATGAAATAGAAAAACCTGTTTTTAAAAGCGCAAGACCTCGAGTTTCTTGCTTGTTCTTCTCAGAGGAAAATTCCTTTTGAACAAGCAGTAGCTTAAAAAATGTAAAATCTGACTATTTTAAGTTTACCTACAAAATTAAAAAAAAAAAACTATTTTTGACGTTGAGAGCTTTCGGTTGTGAATCGGTTGATTTAATTAAACAGAAACACACAGAGTTACACATTATTTTACTTTTCATTTTGTAATACAACTTTCTACGTCCAACTGGATTGATAATGAAAATAAGAAGAAAAAGTTTCAAGATCTCTTTAGCTTTCTTATCGACACAATCGTAGTTTAATTATCAACAAAAAGTGCGTTCTATGAAAGCTTACGTTCACTATTCCGCAACACCTCAATAAGATGTGTATTTTTAGCGAATAATATTATTAATATACTTCCTGTTACCTAAACCAAAAATCTCTGTATAAACGCTTCAGAACAATAACTTATTGCGGTAAACCTTAGATAGGTAAACACAAATCTAATCTTCAAAGGAGAGACGATCTCGCTTCACTCCATATAAGTATGTAAATCCTTCACGAGTCTTATTCTATTCCAAAAATAGTTCGAAATTGTTTGTCGGTAGATTGCAAAAAACTTTCAACGACAAAGCTATGGACTTGTGATTCGTTCGTGACTCGTCGGTCGACTGGACGCCCAATCGATCGTATGTTTTACTTATTGAATTGTATAGCATTGTCGGATAATGATCTCAACTTACACAGTAAACTAAAGATAATATCAATACCGCCTTTAAACTTATAGTCAATAACGTGGAGATACTCCGCAAATATCAACAGCGTCGCCTTGGTAGAGCCATATTTGCGTTCTAACCTTTCAGTCATCCTATCATTGATTCAAAATGTTATCAATCTTAGTTCGATCTTGAACTAACAATAGATTCCTGTTATTAAATGCTTGACAATGGGCTGGTCTATGGACATTTTTAGTTCATTGTCAATTAAGTGACCCTCTGGGCTGTAGTGGCCCGAAAGTATTCAGGCCAGGATCGACTTGCTTTTGAACAGATCTTGATAGCAATACAAAAGCGAAAACAATACAGCTGTGTGTTGAATTAGCAAATGACCTGTCAAAGAGACAATTGATATTTCACGAATTAATTTAGATATGAGCGGGTAACGGTAGCCGGCCGAGTCGTGTCGTTAATTTCTGTGGCTGCCCTTGATTAATGTCCCTTTGTTTATTTAGCTTTGTCGATGACAAACCTGACTTTTGGTTAATTTCTATTTATGATCCGCATTGATCAAAATTCTATTTTAGGCTGCTAACCGTGACATTAAAATATTTAACAATAGACATCTTTCCTCTTGTATTTCTGCAATGTTCCAAACATTGCAGGAGTGAATTGATTCTTCAGTTTTGTTGAGACATTAACCGATGTGGCATGAGGATGGGAAATACACCTTTCGTTTGATATAGGGATATCCCATACGTTCAGTTTTGGACTATTAAAAGATATTACTTTAAGCAGTGGATATACTGTGTGGCATTGTTCTTATGCATGCCTACTTCTATTCGTATTCAACACTAATGATAATGACGGTTTCCCAGTTTCCCACGTTTGCAACATATTATTTTGCCACATTATACGAAACCATTCATTCACAGGGCTGCGTAGATAAGACAAAGGCTTAACCATGTGATCGGGCACGGTCTCATTTGTATGGAATGCCATATGATCGTTATCCCTTCTGACAACATGTTGACAACAAATATTTTAATCCTGATTGATGTTATTTTCTATATTGATGGCAAGGTGAAACCTACATGATAAGCAAAGCTTATTATGACATAGCTTTGGTAAGTTCAATATCCACTCAATTTCATTGTTATAGCCTTTTAGTTTATTCTTGATATTTTTATTAGTTTAATGTTTTCCGCTTTTCTTTACTTTGTTCGTGTCTACGGAAAAGCATGGTCGTGCTATGTACTAGTTCTTAGACATGCTGTGGAAGTGTCGATATTGCTTTTATGAATTTGCCACTATTCATAAATAAATATCCTTAGACATACACACAGCGCCATCTAGTTCCACAGTAAGCAACTATAGACTTGTGTTGTGGATACCAGATGGTAGATATACCACATAAATACTTTTTTTTTGTAAATAAATACTTATTATAAATGAAAACATCCATACACATGTCCGTATTCATCACACAAACATATACCCCTCGTGGGATTCGAACCCACAACCTTTTGGTATAGTGGCCAGAGTTACTAACCACTACACCAAACAGATCGCCAAATTCTTTTTAAACTGAGAAAATGAGGGAAAATGCAGCGTCGGCATTGTGTAGTCCTAAATTTTCCTTTTTCCTTGAGGAAAATTGTCTTAGTATTGTCTTAGTCCATTGATGTCTTAGTATTTCGTTCAAATGCATGGAAAAATATAATTTTAATTTTACAAACGTACCTATAAATTCAACTCCAACTGACTGAAAGAAAGTTACTTATTTTATTAAATAAATAACATTTTTCTTCTCTCATTTCTGTATAAGAAATCAAACAATTATATAAGACAAGTGAAAGGCAAAGATATAATTCCCGTCTGCCCTTCTGGGGCATCCTGTTGCCCTTCTGCAAGCCAAGCCTAGGAAATTACTAAAGCAACATTCACTATTACTGGAAATTATTTATTGTCTGTCGTGACATTTGACATGACCCTGATGTAGTTTACTAGAAGGTTCGCCCATCTGGCATTGTTCTCTACAACCAGTACACATTCTACGGTTTTATGTAATGTAAGAACAATAATTGCGTTCTGAACATTATTTAAATAATTAACAGCACGATTTTTGTAATCAGGCCTTCAATGTTTAATAGAAAGAGGCGGGCTTAGTAATTTATTTTTGAAATTATTTGTTCGACCTTATCAATTTTGGGATGACAGTAATATTATTGTTAACATTGAATGTGAACTAGATATATAAATTTATTGTAATACCACAATGAATGAAATGTATGTAACTCGGTGAATGTGGTGGCCAAGTCCTAGGTTAAATCTGATTATTGACCTATTGAACAACTGTAACCCCTGTACTGAATTAAAAGGAGTGATCTTAGGCGCTTTACCGAACAAGACGCAGCAGCACGCGTTACAACGATTTTAGCTTCGCATTGACAGTATGAGGTCCAAAACTTATAAACAATACAATAAACAAAACTAGACATGGATTTCCCTAACCAAGGACATTCTAAAAGCTGGCTTAAATAACACTGCATACTTCTCCACATTTCTACTTTGCATTTCCCTGCACAGTAGAACTGAATTTTGTGGTGATAAGCTTTAAAAGATTTGGGGGTGAATTAAAGAAGTTATTTATTATTACTATAGTACTAAATATACTAAGGTGAAAATAATAATACTTGATGTGTCAAGAACTCAACATGGAAAGAATCTCGGGCAAGTGACATCTCTCAAGATTTGGCTCGATAAACTATGATGGTTGAATGTAATGGTACGACTTAAACGATTCAGATGGGGGCAAATGAACCCTAGATTTTAATAAAATTATGTGAGTCGCAAAGAACATCACACATATGAGCCGCACCTCCTGATAATCGACTCTGCAGCATTTCACGCGATTTGCAGAACGTTGCTGCATCTTGCGATACCTTGAGCGAAATGCCAACGATGTATATTATATAACCGTAACCGATTGCAATAAGAAGACTGATTTTCCTTACAGGCTAAATTCAGCCGTGTCCATTATGTGCAGAAGATAGTGGATCAAAATCTTCTTTTTAAACTGAGAAAATGAGCGAAAATGCAGCGTCGGCATTGTGTAGTCCTAAATTTTTCCTTTTTCCTCAATTTAAAAAGTATTTAAGTCTCATAAAAATGTTGATTAACTTCAATAATTCTCATACGAAAAATATGGTTGAATTTAGTTCATAAGGAAAATCGATCTACTTACTATCATATCTACGGACTAATCAATTACCAGACCAAAGTGAAGATTAGGTATCAGGTAGATCATCATCGACCACCTTTTCGAATAACTCCTACAAAAGTATCTAACAAATGTCAAAAGTCAACAATGTTGTTAAAACGACACGTGCAGACCTTAATACCCTTGGAAATGTGAAAATACATACACGGGACACTGACTGGTGAAAATTATACAAAGAGCCCTTCAGATTGGTTGAGATGTTTTCCTCGAAAATGCTCCGGAATATAATTTGATTCAAATTGTTCCATTCTACTGAAGAACAAGGCTTTAGGCTGTTATTATAGTGAAATGCGAATGCGAGCGTAGAAGCGAAGGCAGAATATAGACAGACTAGACACGATAGAATATGCTGACTTGAAAATTGTTATTTTTAACCCCCGCTTCCAACTGGTCACTCTGGAATTCTTTGGGAGAGGCCTATGTTTAGCAGTGGATGTCCTGTGGCTAATATCATGATAATGATGATACAAAAACAGGGGTCAACCTGTATGTGACATTATACCCACAAAAGACCTAAACGGATTTGAAAACGGTTTCTTATTTTCTAATACATAATTAATTGTGGTAATTCCATTAATAAAATATAACTGTCAAATCCATGGACAACTAAATCATTAAGTCCCAAAGAGTCGACACTATTACCTTTCATACCAAGTTAGCTCTATGTGGAATTACTAAAGCAAGAGGAAATATTGTGTTGCCTTAATTACTTATACTGAGTATTTTTTCTCTAATTGAAAACTCAGTCAATGGACTAGGGTAAATGAAAGGTAGGGAGGGCAGCCGCTACCTACTCTCGCACCGCAGCAAACATCAATCTATATTACAGCTATAAGCCAACCAGTTGATTGGCGCGTTGATCCCTTCGTCCTCCCATTTAGTCGCGTCAATGGATTGTGAATTTTTAAACCTTTGATTTCGATATTTCTCATTTCCTCGAGCTTTTATTGAGGCTCGAAACAGATCGTGGGGCTTAGGATTTTATTTGTCTGTGGTGTTGTAGTAATGGAAATGTATAATGTAAAAACAATCAATCAATAAATATAACATTTATTTCTCTCCACAATTATGTAGGTACAATAGTATAAATACACAAAACAAATGTGTTACACGTCAACAGAATTGTGGCAGACTGATGCCTAAACTAGACTGTACAGTCTGTATTTCAGGTCACCAGCTTCGAAAAGAATTAAATTTTATAAATTATATTTGTCTATTATTTATATTTCATTTACGTTAAGCAACACTAATTTATTGAGACTTAATGTAACATTCAATTCAGAATGTTAAATTAATTCTCAATAATGTAAAATGAAACAATATTTTTATTCATTTAGAAAACCAACACCGTTACGAAAACTTATACATTTACTTCAAATTAATATTAGGCCAATAAAAGTGTTCCTCGTTTATGTAATAATAGTACGAGTTCGATTCCCAAGCACGCCATGTACTAATGAGTTTTTAAATTTAATTTAATTACTTATGTGCATTTATTCGACTGTTCTCTTAAACGGTGAAGGAAAACATCTACGACACCATTGTCACACCAGACCATCAATAGTTTAGTAGAAACGTGTATTCACTTCTTGCAAAATATACATATTATAATACACTAGCTTTCCTCCCGCGACTTCGTCCGCGTGGAAGATTTTATCAAAATACAAACAACAAACTTTCATCCCCTATTTTATCCCCTTGGGGGTAGAATTTATCAAAATCCTTTCTTAGCGGATGCCTACGTCATAACATCTACCTGCATGCCAAATTTCAGCCCGATCCGTCCAGTGGTTTGGGCTGGGCGTTGATAGATCACTATGTCAGTCACCTTTGAGTTATATATATTTAGATAATGGTTACACGAACAATTACCCATACGCGTGCATATACTTTCCCGCCCCAGCTTCGTACAGGTGCAATTACTTTGTATAATAATTATTGCTTTTGGAGTTAAGACTCTTGGTCTTTGGGGCCCCGGAGCTCTATCTCTATTCAAAGAACCGAGACTTACGTCGCTCAAAGAATAAGGTTTGCCATGCAGCGAGGTAATGTAGCGAATATCTTGCGGCCGATCCCTGCACCACCTTCTAAACTAAATAAGCTTTTTAGTTACATTTTGTGTTTTAAATAAATAAATATCTTTGCACTACAGCGCCATCTAGTTCCACACTTAACAACTAGGCGGGTATTATGGATACCAGATGGATGATAAACTACACAAATACATTTTTGTTGTAAATAAATACATATACCTATTAATTAAAAACACATGACTGTATTCATCATACAAACATGTGCACCTAGCCGGATTCGAACCCGCGATCTTTTTGTTTCTAACCACTACATCTAACAGGTCGTTTTAATTGGTTAGTTGTAAAGTAAATATGTACATTATTGTTTGTAATAAAAAAATTAAAGTAATGTAAAGGAAAAAAAGGCGACGTATTACACAACTGCTTGCCTACAAGTTGCATGCTTGACTGCAAAATGTAGATCACACAAAATAGCAAAGTAGCAATTAAAATAAATGGGTAACAAAATTAATTTAGGCTCAACAGTACGGTTTTTAAGAACTTGGAAAACGACATCATGTAATATAGAATTTCGGAATAACAAGTTAAAGGATATTTAATATATATGGTTTGCGTTGCTTTGGAAAGTCGTATTTCTTTATTATAAAACAATAGTGAAAAGAAAAATCTGAATTTCAAATTAATGGACAGTGTTTTTCTGGAAAACAATAAATAAATATAAAAAATAAAGCACGGAAATAATTCGAACTTGTGATAAGTAACCGATAATCAATGATAACTTAGACTTTAATACAGGAAACATTGATAAATACAAGAATGTTTTACAAATTAGTCATCTAATAGGATAAAGGTATTAGCTCATTCAATCATATTCCACTTATAAAGACATTACCTACATATTTAATGAACACATACCTACATTATAATACTATGTACACTTCAAATCCCAATTTACATAAGCGATAATTTGTGCATGTTCCATTATGAGCCGTATTAATAGTACATACCAAGAACTGTGGCAACTCAAGTTGAATCCTGTGTTATAGTCAATACTTGCAGTCGATTATATATTTTTGTTAGGTAGATTTGATGATTTGATAGTAGACTTATCATCGACTTTAGGGGTAGCAAGTGTACACACACACTCAGTACACAACGAAATTTGTTTCGAATTATCATGACAAATTTCGTTGTGTATAAGAATTACAGTTTTTTACGAAAGAGAGATGAGGTGCTTTGTTGTGTACTATCAAGTTACAAGGTACTGTAAACTTAATTGAGACGAAGATGATACTAAGAAATGAAATTATTCGTAAAAAAATTAATCAGTAGCTACTTCATAAATTTGGAAAAACAAGTTTGTCATTTCTTGAGAAAATTGTTCATGGTTTGGAGTAGGGAAGGCATAATAAAATCTTTTTAGCTTCAAGCTTTGGAGAATAACAACTATATTTTTTTTTTATTAAAACAGATTAATCAATAACTTAAGCCTTTATCCCAAATTGAGTAGTCAGAGGTATCAAAAATTTAAAGTTTAATGCGTAAAATCCACGGTTCACGTTTAGAAATATATAGAAAGGCACACATGACAGGGGGTGAAACTATCGCCGTTACAACATGCAAGTCAAGATGTTTTTGGTGGAAAGTCCCTTACCTAGTCGTCTTTTACGACACCCACGGGAAAAGACGGGTTGGTTCATAGATACGCCTAAATAAATATTGCTAGATTTTATACGAAGATAATGCCTATACCTACTTACCTATAACGGCCTTCCAATCTAATGTATGTAAGAAACGTAACATGATTAATACTCAATTTTTCTAAAAACTAGAAACGTAATTTTTCCTGTGAACTAAATAAACACTTGTTACCCAACTACCCCAGAAAGGAGGGTAATGTTTTTCGAGTGTATGTATGTATGTAAATTTCTATGCTACAGGAGATAACGTAAACGGTTTGATTGATTGTTTTTCACTTCATCTTGATCCATAGGATACATTTTTGATGGTAAGAAATGCAATATGGCGGCCGAAAAATACCATACCCTGTCGGGTACTTAAATAATAATTATTTATTTAATCAATCAATTTTACTGTAAAACATTTAATTATGGTACCAAATGAGGCACATGTTCGCCCATCATTGAGATACGCATAAGAACAAGACCAAATGAAATTATTGTAAAATTTTTCCTATGTGTAGGTACTTTGCCGGTGAAATCAAATATATTAAAAAAAGTCGTGGCTGTTGTTTTGATCAATTCAACCCATTTCAATGGTGAAATGAAGACAATCGTGTTGTACAAATTAACATTCACACAATAAACGTACGTGTGACATATTGCAAAGAACACCCCGAGGTTAAGCCCATCTCCACACTATCATGGCATCATGCGGTTCGGTTTCACTATGACAGCTGTCATAATGAAAGTTGTCTGTTATTAAACGCAATTAACAACGTATTTAGTAACAAAATAAATAAGTTGGTAATCTTACAACAATAAACCCCTTAATAGTATTGTAAACGCCGTCCACGACGACAGTAAATTTAATATTATTTATTGGCCGCTCAGAATTACTGATGTATTGTCGCTAAACTGGATTTTTAAATTAATTTCCCTCCATTCATCTTCAATGGGCTATCAGTTAATTATATGAACCAGGGACCGGTCCGTCATAATCTTCGCTACACAGAAAGGATCTACATTTTACATGGTTTTTTATGAATTATTATTTGTTTAAGGATGAATTATTTGTTTTTTTTTTTGTAAGTTCAATGATATATTCACGTTTGGTACTTTTAATCAATCTTGACTTTAAAAAAGGTGTAATATGTCTTTGTAGGCAGTCGTCAATCCAAGTTACAGAAACACTCAATCTGACTTAAGCGCGCCAGTGAGATGAGGCTGTGCCCCACCAGAAGAGACGTGTAAGACTAATGTCTTGGTATGTCTTATGAAGACAGCATTGTAGTACTTATTTCTATCTTCCACAAGGATCACTCTACGTAGTTATTTGCAAATGTACAATTAGAATTAATATATTCGTAGTACTTGCTACCGTCAAAGGAATATTTCGTCATCAATCCTACACCCGATTAGCATGAAATATTAACGAATAATGAACAGGCACGAGAGCAAATGTAAGAGGTGAGAAACATAATTAAATTTTGTATAACACATTGTTAGTAGACAATTCGGAGAATTTCGAGACAACTCAGTTCGGGACCTATTACGAAATAGACCACACGCATTAATGGTATTGCCTCAATGTCAGATGTAGTAATGCTTTAATTATGGGTAATTAAAAATTGTAATTGTTTTTTATGGTAAATGTGGAAAGAACCGTCTACAATGCAATGCACGAAATTTACATAAAAATTGAAAAATCTTGATAGACACGGTATACACCAATTACACAATTGGGCCAACAATACATGTTAAAGAAAGTTAGATATTGACTTGATAATACATGCGAAAGTATCTTTGTCTGTTCCTTCTGAACCGATTGTATTCAAATTTGGCAGCGATCTAGCCTGGAACCTGGAGAAGGACTTGGGCTACTTTTCATACCGAAAAAACGCGACGTTAAAGTAATTTCATGCGAGCGAAACCGCGGGCGGTAAGCTAGTCTAGCTATATGTATAAAAGTTAAAGAACACAAATAGGCTCTACTGTTTACTGTTGTTTTTCTAGAAGCAATAGAAAATTGCGTGGACTGCTATGGTTTTCAACCATTATGCCTTACCCATGTAATACAAAGTGTATATTTTATTTAAACAATTTAACAAATAGTAAACCACCCGTACAGCAATCGCATTAGCTATTTTAGTTTTCGATTAGTGAAATTAATCAACACCTGGCGTTGTAAATACTTGGAGGCTTGGCCACTATTTTCATTCGAATATTTCCGTGCTTCAGAGGGGCACGTTGTTTGTTTTCAATTGAAAGCAGTCCTTAAACCATATCGGTGGTCTACAGGGGGCTGTTAAACACTGAATAGTCTGGCGTAAACTCACCAATCTGCACTAGGCCCGCGTGGTGAATTATGGCCCATACTCTATGCTAGTGAGAGGAACCTGTAGTACTGGAGACGTATAGCTATGCGTGTGATGTGAACACCTGATTCAGTTTACAATTAAACATATACAGATAGCATGCAAAGCTTTCTTTTCATTATACTCCAAAAACGCAACCCGAAAACTGCGATTTATTATTCCTAAACACCATTTTGTTCTGCGGTTTTACCTACAGTGCACAGTTTTTTATGTACGTACTATCACAATATAAACTTGACCTAAGTTAGCCACTTAAAGACCTTGTAATAACTTACAATTACGCTGCCGGAACCTATTATTACTATTTGTGGCAGATTTGAACCGGTGATGGTCACTTAGTATGCGGATCTTGAATATAAGGTTACATATAATAAAGCTTTCATTAATAATGATAAATATATATAATAGTGCCAGCTATTGTATTCATATGGCATTCAATTATACAGTACTCGAACGTTGGGGCGTTAAAGTACTAAAGTGAACAGCATGCACCCGCAAACGGAGCATGGACCGACGGATAACGCAATGAGATCGCGGGAAGACGCTGGATTAGGCAGCTTCCAACCCGTAACTCTGTAAATCTACAGGATATGTATATATTCAGTAATGGCCATCCTGTGGCTGATATATAAATAAATAAACAAAAGGTAATACATTACATTGTGTCGGTGGCTCAGCGGTTAAGACGCGGTCTCCCAATTTAGGAGGTCCGGGTTCGATTCCCAGGCAGGCCATGTACCAATGAGTTTTTAACTTTAATTTTACTGGTTTTCATTCCCCCTCAGCAGAGTAGTTGCTGCCACCAAAGAAATAATGAGCGACTTTCCAATCGCTATACATTTTTTATGCTTAGGCATGGCTCTGGCCAAAGTAGAAATTAAATTAAAATGTAAAAACAAAGAGGCCGCCGTAAAAAGTAAAAATACAAAGAGTTCAATATTCCTGCGGCCAGTGAGGAGCTGAACAATGTGAGTAATATACAATGCGATATCATACCACAGTTATCTTCTATTGTAAATTGTCAAACAGGGTAGAAACTGAAATAAATAAATCAATACCCTTCACATTCAGCATTTACGAAAGTGATGAAAGCGCGATATGATCAATTCTGTGAGTTTAATAGTACCTGGTATATACAGGGTGACTGGAAATTAGTGGCGGAACCGTTCATGGGTGATAGAATGAGGGAATTCCAGTCAATATTACTACGAGACCTACTGTCCTAAAGTTAATCCTTTCCAAGATATTCCTACTTAATTTTTTTTTACAAAAATTCCTACTTAAAATAGCTATAAATCCTAAAAATTGGTCTTTCTGACCCATTTTTTTTTGTTTTGCAACAATTTTAGAATATGCTCTTCCCACTGCCATTTCAACTCTGATGATCTAGCAACCCTTAATTTGTGAGTACATATTGCACAACATCATTTCGTATGTTTTTTCCTTCATGAGTTAATCCCTCATGAATCGATGCTCGATCATAAGAATAACAAATAATATCAATATGATTTATTATTCTTATGGCTCTAACTTCTTTCATTGATTTATACTAGTATTCAAGCATTAAATATTAGTTTATTGCTAGATTCCCAAATAAATCTTAATCGTATTTATTATTGCGCCAATTTTCAGACTGTTTGATTTTCACAAAAATGTATTCGTTCACTGTATTACCTGCTTGTGTTCACGAACCACGCGTATTTCCAATAAAATACTGTTAAAATTGCGTCAATATTCTGTTCGTCGATCAATTTATTAAAGTTGTCAATCAATTCACTCGTTTTCAATTACCAAACCAAAGAGACGACAAAGAAAAATGAACGACAGATTTTGCCCAATTTATTTATTCACTTGCGATCGCGCGCGCCACGGATTTCATATTGCTTTTATTGAGGTTTTAGAAATTACGCTAAATATTTATTTAAACGATATTAGTTTTCATAAACGATTTTCTTAGCTGTAGATATATTTTCTGACATCCTTTTTTTTGCGACATGCACTTTTTGTCTTCTTTCCTATTCATTCGTTTTTGCAATAAAAATTGTTGTTCATTTTAGTAACTCACGATGAAAAACGAAGGGTGTTTTATGTTAGACAGCGATGTCTCTGTGTGTGTGTCTATGTCCGGTATTATTTTTTTTTTACTGACATACAATCAGTAAAGCGTTGTCTCATTTGGGTGCGGTTTTTTTTATATGGATAGTTTATTTGCCATGTTTGATGAATATTGTTTAGTTATTATATTTAGTTACTTTAGTATATATTTAGTTTTTGACACAATTGTTTCATATATTTGCATTTTCATAAATTCGGGGGTTTTCTAAATTATCAATTTATATGTGTTACTAGTTTTCCGTTGCTTCGCCTGCGTGGAGTAACTTTATCGCGGAAATTTGTTTATCCCGCGGGAAGTACTCACTTTATCGGGATAAGCAATATCCTATGTCTTAATCCAGGGTATATTCTA
The DNA here is from genome assembly GCA_949316235.1 of Oegoconia quadripuncta. Lineage (NCBI taxonomy): Eukaryota > Metazoa > Arthropoda > Insecta > Lepidoptera > Autostichidae > Oegoconia > Oegoconia quadripuncta. The sequence continues at coordinate 21,982,317 of OX438746.1, forward strand.
CCTATATACCAAATTTCATCCAAATCCGTTCATCCGTGATTGAGCAACAAATAAACATCCAAACTTTCGCATTTATACTATTAGTGAGATTAGACTAGTTATATTAAATTATGTTTCGCGCGTTATTGTAGGTACATTTAACGCACGGTTTCAAATCATTTTGCGTATTAAAAAATGTAACTTTTTTCACTTCATTTTGTATCTATTTGCCGTGGTATTTTGTGAAGGACACGTTGTGCATCGTTGTGGCTGTCTTTCAGCTATTTGAAAATGAGGAGGCATTTCATAATCTGCCTTCAGTATACCAAATGTGTTGTAATCGGACGAATTTTACAAATTGGCAACTAATTCTATAGGGCACTAGACCCTTCAATATTATGCCCCCAAATAAATACAAAACTCTGGAGAAAAAAAATAATTACGTACGTTCATAGATAGTATCTGTAAGAGAGGTAATACGTCAGGGCGGGCGGTGGCCGGCGAGACAGCCTCGCCTTGTGTCTTGAACATTCACGATTTTATCTAAAATATTACAGCCATTAACACTCGATTCAAATTCAATTTCGCACCTATTAATATCAACAATTTGTTGCTTAGCATATTGTATCTAATATCTATAGATCAGGACGAAGCCATTTCCAAAACAAAAACACGACCTTGTGTATGTTTACACCGAGACCTACATTCTAATAACCTTTCAACAAAAGCTGAAATGTAGTTCACTGTTCGCAAGAAACATTTCTCTTGGCAGCGGCAGTCGTCAGTGAATTTTGCATAATAATAGCACAATAGGTTGGATTCGTACGAGCTTGTTCTTATTACAAAACGTCGAGAAAGAGTACCTATAAAGGAGAGGACACATTCGTCTTATGGTGTGGCATGTCAATGAATATGATGCTTATGAATGAGTTCATTACTAGGAACCTGCTCTTTATATGTATCCTTAATCCGGTATGGGCCTTCTCCTAGGTCAGTCGACATTGACATTTCAAGAGATTTCCAAATCATGCGAAAAAATAAGATATCTTTTGCCTATATTTCAATTACGAAGAAAATTGCTAAACGGCTGTCATTCACAGATTGTGATCGCTTTCGACTGTGCTGCCTTGAAATAGATCTGAAAAATTCGTTCACAGTCTTAAATTAGCATTGGGGTAAATAGCCATCAACTTATGGAAAGCCAGACAGCAACCAGTCACTAGAGTCTCAGACATAGCACCAAACACAATAGATGTTTAGGGTTAAAGACAATATTAACTTTCTTTCTGGTGGGATAACTAGGTGGTCATATTGCTTAGTTAACATTCTCGTATACATTATTAGCGTATAGTTAACATTCTCGAAGTTGAATGCGTCTCCTTAGGATAAGAGATCCTATTAAATATGTGTTCCGTCGCAGTGTTCGGGAAATTGCGCAACGTTTTCTCGGCCATAATACGTCAACGTATTAAATTAATGTGTGTTACCAGTGGCTAATGCCACTGTCTTGTCATCTCTATGGGCCTTCTGAGAAAACTGAAGAATGTGCGAAATACTAAAGTTCTGGAATGAAACCCACGCACCGGCAAGCGCAAGGTAGGCGTCCATCCACAAAGTGGACTCCAATCGGTCACTCTGGAAATCTATCTAGGAAGCCTATGTTCTGCAGTGAACTAGTTTATGAACTATAAACATAATATTAAGCAGCAAAAGATTTGTAGATACGAATAAAATGTTCAACAATAAGGACCCTTCCTTATTGGCAGACCGACGCGTGCCTCTAACAATGAAAGTACCTACATTTTATGAATATTGCATTCATGAGGTGCTCACTATTTACCGTGGCATCTCCCAAAGCACGGGTGGAGTTGTTTTTTTTTTTGTCGCTCAGTCTATTTATACTACTACCTCGCACCGCATCGAGTCTTTTGTGGAATAGAAGCGGCGCAAGAAGATTTACGCTACAGCGAATCTGAGGATTATGATTTTAACAGTCCTTGCATCTTACAGATATGTGAATGTATGTATCACCTCAATAGCGTTACCAGTGGGTAGCTGATCAAATACGCGGTCCAATGCGGATTTGTGTAAGACTATTGGCCATGTAACAGCCAGTAGCCGCCCCTGTAGAGCAAAGACTTAGCTTAACGTCTTCGTTCAATTGAAATCAAGTTAAGCTAAGTAGGCGATTAATTAAGTTAGCTATTAGACTACGTTCTGGACATTATCCATCAAACAAGTTTGGATATCTGATGAAAAGAATTGACACTCCTAACTTTGAAGTCTGTGGAGTAGTTGAGGATGTCCAACACATGTTGATGGAATGTGCTAGAAACCGAAATGAAAGAGATACACTGATGAGACAATTAAAGCTGAGTCAATACGCTGTAGGTTTGGCTCAATCAATTTTGGGTAAACCTGGATCAATAGCGGCCAGATTATTATATAATGACTGATGATGGGACTGTCATGTCTAGAAAGACTCAAGTCCCTAAATTAAATAAAGATAAAAAAAAAAAAAATCAACCGGGACTAACTATTTTACATTTAACTACTTTTACTTTTACTATTTAACATACTCTCCTAAGCACAGCACAGAATGAAAATGTATGGACGACGCAAAGGTTGGTCCAAAAAATCCTACGCTGAACGTTTTCATCATTTCTGAAGTCGCTATTTATTTTCATAAATGTGCTTTTGAGATGATGAAAGTGATAACAGCACTTTTGATACATAAATTCAGTCCTAAATTCTTTAATCGCTTTATACAACACCTACGAGGAAAATACAATCGCAGGAACCATAATATTCCCCTCTGGGAATATTCTATAAATAGCCTTATCAAATTCGTATGAGGCCTGCCGGAGTGACACCGCCCCTCACTCGTCTCATGAATAATTCGATGTTGTGACACCCGCGGTCGGCCGCACTGCCGATCGCGACACTGTGTGGAACAATGATACATGACTAACAGACTATAATATACATTTAATTTTGCTTGACTACAAAGTAACTGAAGGGTTGTAATTGTAACAATCCAATGTGTATAGATAATGTGAGTTATGTAATTATTGTTCGATTATAATGTCTCACACCTGTCTAATCGATTTTGAAGAATCGAACCATAAAAGCAATAGATTACAGAATTTTGGAACAGATAGTAATTTGCGGCTCTAAAAAAGATTAGATAAAAATAAATATTTAAGAAACCGATTACGAAGATGCTTTTATGAAAATGCTTCTGTTTTAGTTTTAAACTTTGGTTTATGTTATAGGATTGATGGGAAAATCAATTGTATGGTATATTTTTATAAATTAATTTGTATTAGCAAACAACATAGGGTTTACGAATCGGATGTCGCGGTTTCGATCCCCAGCGGGGTACGTTTCGTACTCGGTATGGTTGGTGGTAGGGCATTAATGTCAACCTGGCTAGCTACCACTATCTTATCTAATTCTGCCGTCGCACAGCATTATTGTGTTCCGGTTATCAGAAATGATAAAATAACATGGGGTCTTACCCGGAAATCTTTTCCACCATCGGCCTCACCGATTTCCATCAAATATGGCTACGAACCTTTCCCCTCGTTTAGTCTTTAATATTAGAAAACTGCTCTCAAATCTGACTACGCATTACTGAGACACATCCGTACAAAGACTAGACACACACACACACACACACACACACACACACACACACACACACACACACACACACACACACACACACACACACACACACACACACAACGCCGTCAAATACATAACACCCATCGTTTTTCGTAGAGGGTTAAAAATGGTAAAAATGTATTTTTTTTATGGAGTAATCAAAGTGAAAGGGATGAAGACGTATCTGAGGAGCCAGTAATGTTTTTCGCTACTGAAAAGATACTTTGATAGATTTAAGACAATGGAACAAATATATAATATATGACACATAATGACTCATGCATGACAATCGATTTTCGGATATAATACCTTCTGTATAATTTTCTACGGGCATAGGAAGAGTTGACATAGCCTATGTAACTATTTTTAGAGTTCCGTAGTGAAACTAAGACCCTTTTTAATTATTATTTCTTTTTGTCACAAATTTTATATGTTGTCTTTATTGGCCAAAAATGGCACATGTGTCAAAAATATCAAAAAGGTAAAATGTTAATAAGGTCAACATAATTTTTTTATCCACCTTGGACATGTGACCTGTCGTTATGTACTCTGTTGTATGATTGGTCTGGTCTAATGAAGTATAACGTAACGACTTAAACGTAGTCGGGTAAAAAGAGTATTTCTATATTATACAATACGTGTATCAGACATATTAAAAAAACTCAAAAACATACTCTACGAATATGGTATACTAGCTTTCCGCCCGCGGCTTCGCCTGCATGGAATAACTTTATCGCGGATGTGTTTATCTGCGGATGCGGATATGATCGGAATAAAAAATATCCTATGTCTTAATCCAGGGTATATTCCAGCTGTATACCAAATTATAATTTGTAGTTGAACGTCGCGTCGTATCAAGAGGTCAAGAGGAAGGCGGAGAGCAGAGAGATATGGACTGTACTTACCCAACCCTAGATGTGTGGCCCGATACACATTTGGCCAGTTTTGGTCTTTACATGAATCTACTACTACATTTAGCAATATCTATAGAAATATAAAGTACCTACATTAATAGGTAATTACATCTTGGCCGTGATTCAACGAATCTAATCTAAAATTATTTCTTTGCAGACCTTCATCCACCGGCCTTCTGAAATACGCTTCATTCATGTAAGTTAATTTAATTTAACTTAAAATCATATTTTTTACTACTAATAATCAGTGGTTTAGGTAAGCACGAAATATAAATGGTATGGTTGAACATCTTATGGATTATTACGAGTAAAACGGCATAATTTGCCAGTAATTATTTCTATCTAATGCTTTACAATATCTATCTATCTATCTATATCTATTAACCTCCAAAGGAAAACTACGGGTGTTTTATATTTTACAGCATTGTGTATGTGTGTGTCCAGTCTTTGCCCGGACGTTTCTCTTTAACGGTAGAAAGAATTATCAAATTTTTACAGAATAATCGCCTGGTTACATTTAATTATTACACTGTGTATAAACATTGTTCGGTTTACCTATACTTACTTAAGCAAAGAAGTTATGCACTATTATTATATTTTATATAATAGTGCATAACTTCCATATAAAATATATAATAGTATATTATATTTACTGGACTATCATGTTTTATGAGGTTCCTAAAATTTTAAATGCGCTGGTATAATCTGAAGAAGCAAGTTCAGCGAGCCGTTGAGGATCAGAATCTTTTGTAAAGCTAGAGAATCCGTCGCCCGGGGCTACGCTGAAGCATATTCTGACTTTGACTGAGAATATTACATAACGATTTTACAAATGAGGTCCACACACTTGATATGGTTTTGTAAGCTCTTACTTACAATCACGATAATTTATACTACCCTTGTAAAGACTCGGATCACAGAGGTACCTGTAAAGATAGTTTAGCTTCTGATTTATATACCTAAACAATAATCGCCATAAAAACTACTTTTTTGGTACAATGATAACGTCAAATACTTCGGACAAATGGCGTGTCGCATTGTCGTACATCGCCTAATCATACTCCGCACGAACAATACTTCGACCACTCGGTGTCGCACTTCAGTAATAAACCCCGTCAAATCCACACCGATTGTCAAAACTCTGTTTTTGAGAAAAACTAATATTGTATTACCAAGTCCTTGTCGCTACCAACATTTTGACAGATCGTACGTGCCCTCTTTAATTTCAAATAGCCTGTTTAGGGGACCTTAACCTTTCTAGTAACTAGAAACTCTTTCTCTGAAAGACGAAAAGGAGTGGGTATTGCCGTATGAAAATCCGATTGAATGAGCATATTGCAACGGTTCTCATAAGAGCGCTTACCCCACGCTACATTGCACTGTACACCGTCTTCACTGCAGTAAGCACCAGGCCCAACAAATATCGGCGAAAATGTACATGATACAGAATAAAGTGAAAAATTTAATTGTATACCAAATGAGTTCTTTCACCGTAAGAAAAATATTGGTAAGTGAAATAGAAGGTATTGGTATAGGTAGTTGAATTAGTTTTTTTGAAAACCATCATATAATATAACTTTGTGTCATTTGGCGGTCGCGTTTGTAGCCTGTTCCACATAATTACATCATTAACTTACAGAACTAACATAAAGTGGAAAAACTTATAATAAGAAAATATGAGTTCCAAATAAATTTCGTATGATAGGAACCCTACGAATCCAGCCATTCGCATCAATCTCAGGCCGGAGAGTGCGTCGAGGACAGTTTTGAAAAAAAATTAAACTGCCTATGCCAATAACTTCTAATTCACGTACTCTATTTTTTCCTTGCGGTAAAAACATCAAACACATAACATAAAGTAAAAATTCATAACACCCCGAAAAACTATGATGTCATCGAATTACTCGTACTGCATTAAAAACTATATCATGGAAACGGTTTTACCGATTTTCATCAAAACATAGCAATGTTTATAAGCCGTGCCTTCCTTTAGTATTTAATATAAAAAACCGCATTCATATCGGACCGCGCATTACTAAGATCTTTCCGACAAATACCAGATACGCACACAATGCCGTCAAACACTACACCCGTCGTTTTAGTCGGGAATTCAAAAATCCGTCAACAGCCTGGGCCGTCAATTTCATAAACGCGATAAATGTAATTACCGTAACATTTCGGAATACATTACTGAGAATGTTAAATGACTTGTTTCTGGCCATATAACCAACGCCATAACCAACAATGTGTCCCGAATTGTCAATGCCAATTGCAATTGTCAAGTTTATGAAATAGGGGCCTGATCATAAACGAAAATACTACAAATGTAGTTTTACAATGAGTTGTTAGGCTAAAATGACGAACTCACCAATTTCTATTTATTTCGAAATCCACAGGGACGAAGTCGCGGTTGCTATAATATTCATATATAAAATTATGTACTACAACAATGTGTTATATGTCGTTATAGTGAACATTGTTTTCCAGAGGAGTATCAAACTCAAAGTCAAAAATGCTATATTTTGTAGGTACACAGGGTACACTTAAAATAGTCAGATTTTACATTTTTAAGCTACTGCTTGTTCAAAAGGCAATTTTCCCCTGAAAGGAACAAGCAAAATACTCGAGGGATTGCTCATTTTAAAATCAGGTTTTTATATTATAAAAAAAGCACAATCATATTTCATTATTAATTGTGAAATAGCCTGGTTATTCGAACGAGCTGGTATGTCCAAGGTTGTTTATTATCTAAATAGTCTGATATTTTATAAAATGCTTTCCTTTAAATTTCTTGAATGGAAGACTCATACGGCACTCATAACTTAGGATGTTTTGATTTCAACAACAAATTAGCACTTCAATGCATAGAAATTGCAATTTGTAAATTAAGCACATACTAAATGCACCCCGCTAAATGCAAATAATTTATTTGTCTCCCTTTCATTGACCATCAATCAGCTGACCTCAACTCCTACGCACCACAAATCACCGTTAACCTTAAACAATCCGCAATATCGTTAGATCTAGCATAATTTAGATGACAATTAGTAATTAAATCGAGATTTACAAACTAGTGACACTGCGTGAAATAAATCAACACCTATTTGTGTGTTAATTCGTTTGCAATTGCAATATGCTTTAATTATGATAAGTTAAATGCGTCCACCCAATACTAAAACCCGACTTGTAGGTAAAGTTGTTGGGGTTCCAGAGAGACGTGGTCATTTCTCCACCGACAAGAGCATAGCTCTTAAATTGAAGAAGAAGAAGTCAACAAGGAACACTAATAGTTTCGCCATGTCTGTCTGTCTGTCCGAGGTTTAGCTCAGAGGCTCTTAGTACTAGTAAGCTATAATTTGGCTAAAATTTGAAGTAACCTCTGTATTATTATCATCGATTTTGACTTGAATGATTGAGTGATGAGTCAATCACTCAATCATCTCAAAGTACAAACAATATTTCAAAGTCATAATTGCTTTATTTTGACATTTCAAATAGTCAGATTTTACACATTTTAAGCTACTGCTTGTTCAAGTGGCAATTTTCCCCTGAGAAGAACAAGCAAAAAACTCCACGGGTTGCTCTTTTAAAAACATGTTTTTATACCAGATGAGTTTCTTTTTTATTATCGTAAGGAAAAAATAGGGCATATTAGATAAGTGAAGTAGAATTTATTGGCATAGGTAGTTTAATTTTTCTTTTTCAAAAACGCACGCGCCGGGCGTAGATTGATATGCGACTGGCGGGATTCGCAGGGTTTCTATCAAGCGCAATTTATTTGGAACTCATGTTTTCTCAAAATTTTCTTTATTTATTTAATTTAATGATATAATTATGTGGAATAGGGTACAAACGCGACCGTCAAATGATACAATTAACGTTTTATTCGATGATGGTTTTGGAAAAAAAAATAAAGTAACTAAGTCAATACCTTCTATTTCACTTACCAACCTAATATGCCCTACTTTTTCCTTGCGGTAAAAAAACTCATCCAGTATATTAAATATGACGAGAAAGTGCTAAAATAAAATCTTGAAAAATATTTTTTCTTAGGGTACCTCTTCTACACGTAAAGTGGGATGAATCGTGTGGGGTGTCGTTGGATAGGCCGTTCAAAAATATTGCAGATTATCTTGTACAGTTTTTCAATTCAGGGATCCGTTTAAAAATTATGAATATTTCTTTAAAGTGCTAATTTTTGTTGAGTCGAGTATCCCAGCAAAACATCCCTTCGGGTTCTCACAAGAAACTGCCAAAATCTTCCGTAAAGCATTCTGCCACATTACCGAAGTAGGACTTGACCGTGACTAGACTAAATTACTTGCTTTAACTGAGACTGACTTAACTAAACTGAAGAAATACGAGAAATAAGACATGGTTGTATGAGCTTAGCTACCTTTGACTTCTCCGAGGGAAGTAAATTAAATACACGCATGTTTGGTCACTCTCCGTTGGTAAATGAGAAATTTTTTTACAACACAAATCGGTATGTGACAGAGTTCCCATTGGTTCCAAAATCCCGTTTTAGCACCAATGCATTATGACTGTTTAACGACCCGAACCATAGGCAGTAATGTACGAGTACAAGTCTATGGATATTAAAGTATCGGAATACTTATCACCATCTGTTGGATGGTAGGTATAGCTACCTAAGCTACACGTCATTCAGCTGGTGTTCTACCTCTTATGTAAGTTTCGTCCAATATATTTGACATACCAAATACCTATTCGTAGCTACCGCTAACGCCTTTAGTCTACAGAAATTTACAAGAAATATGCAACCAACGAAAAGATTAATGATATTGAAAAATGAATTCACTTCCCAATAAATATCTCCTAAGACTGTAAAATATTCAGTACATTTGAAACAAGACAAGGAAAAGGAAAAAGATAATATTAACACAACCTCGATCCCGTTAATGTAATTAAGCTTAAATTGAAAGGTTCATTGTCAATATCATCCGCGGGGCTGTGAAGGCGGGGGGGATGTCGGGAGGTAAATGGATTAGGGTAAACAGCATAAAGAGCCTTTTGTAACCCAAATTAAATGTCACCCGACGTCATTATTCAGGCGCTGCTTGACACGCACACGATCGCTACCGACTGCTACCGCTCGTTGGTGCAGACAATTATACGTCACGACTTCGAAACAATTATCAAAATCGGTACTTTACTATAATTTTATATATTTATTACGGTTCCCGCCAAAGAACAGGATAAAGCTATATCTTATTCTATAGCTATATATATATATATATATATATATATATATCTATATATATATATATATATATTCAACCGACTTCAAAAAAGGAGGAGGTTATCAATTCGGTTGTATTTTTTTTTTATGTTTGTTACCTCAAAACTCAGTCTTTTATAAACCGATACGGAAAATTCTTTTTATTTAATAGGACATTTAGTTTGACATCACAACCAACATTGTGGAACGCAATAAATAATTTGAATTTAACATACCTACATATTATTTACGACAATCTGACATTTTACTTAAATTTTATGTTGTACAATATAATTAGCTAACAAGCTAATAACCTCTTCCTTTTGCTATTAGGTAAATGGTCTGAGAATCGAAGCACTAAAACCTACCTTTCTAATCTCAAGCTCTCATCACCGCCGCTTTTGCTCACGGAACTGCTACAGTTTGCTAGCCATTTTGGATTAAAGACCCTGCACGTTCAAATAAACAATAAACATAAAATGTAATTAAGTCGTATAGCAACATAAAAGTGAACGTAATCGTCGGTTGTAAAAGTCATTATAAGATCGGAGCCATTAATTATATTTGTAACGGCTGTCGAAGATGCCGCCAGCCAGCCAGCCGCGCTTCGTCGACGAATTAAATATCACTGAAACCAAACAGGGTTGTTGCTACTTGTATCTGAAATCTATTAAACTATTGTAATTAATTATAGTTTTTACTCGGGCTATGCTCAGGGTTTCACTACAAGAAGGAAGAAGACAAAGTCACCAATATAGCCCACGGATTAGTAAACTGAAATCGTATTGGGCAAGCCATATAGCTCGAAGAGATAAGATGATTGATTTGATTTGATTTAAATGACCATTGTGGGATTAAAGTGAGCGATGGAATTGCACGATCTTATTCCACCGTCATTTATAATGCGGACTGCTAAGGTATGGAACTCACTGCCCGCGTCGGTTTTTCCCGACACTTACAAGCTTGGGATCTTCAAGTCTAGAGTGAATAGGCATTTACTGGGTGCGCGTGATACATCTTCGGCTACATCGTCACTTTCCATCAGGTGAGATTGTAGTCAAACGCGAAACCAGTTTTTAATAAAAAAAAAAACAGTTCTACATGGTTAATTTAATTCGTGTAATTCCTGTTTACTGGTGACTCCATTCCTGATTACTCCCGACTCCCGATTATAACAATTTCCCAAAGAACCATAGCCGAATTCGGTCAAAAATATTTCGATTACCCATACAAAGTAAACCATTCTGATAACCACATTTAGTATGGAAGTCCAACAATTTTCGTCTGAATTCGGCTATGGTTCCTAGTGGAAAGTTGTTCGTAATCAGGAGTGGAGTCACTTGCCGAAAATTGTTGGACTTCCATACTAAAGGTGATTTCAGACTGGTTTACTCGGTAAGGATAATAAAACAAAAAAAAAATTTTTTTATTTTTTTTTGATTGACTTTGATTTAAAATGTCCTACCACCAACCAAACCGAGTACTTAAATATGTACCCCACTGGGGATCGAACCCGCGACCTCCTAATCGTAAACCCAATGTTGGTTACATTGAGCCACGGAGGCGGTTGATATGATGATGATGATGGTGTCTATACGTAAATGTCATTTCTACTTCTCGTCTTCCAACAAGATGAGCATCATGCAATTATAGACATCAGAGTATAAGATCAAAGCAATTCCTATTTCATAAAATGAATAGTCAATATCTGAATGCACACAATATACCTCTGAAGATAATATCCATCCACTTGCATTTAGTTTAATACCAATGCAGTGATCATAAATTTACAAGGCAGGCATTGCATTCTGTATGTTAAAGATAAAGGCATGATAGAAGCTCAATGTCAATTCGACGTTAAATATTCAACAGAAATAAATGATTATGCTACCCAAAGAGGAATCCGCCGTCAGTGAAAGTGAAGTAATAAATGGATCGTTTGCTTCGGAGCATGTACATCACTCTGTCAATTTCATTAATGTAAATAGATTTTTTGTCAAGATACCCAAGAAGAATGGGTACAGTTTTGTGCCTAAAGACAAGTTCATATAAATACCTACTTTATGTTTAAAATAAGTATACAACTCGCTCATTGTTAACAAAGGTCACGGGTTCGTATTCTAAGACTCCTTTTCGTTTTCGTTCCGACAGTTCCATCAATGAATTATGTATTTTCGTGTTAATGTATTTCTAATATTTCTCGCTGAGCTTGTTGTAGGTCAACAAGAGCTTCAAACAAGAAATTAATCTAGTGTGTAACCCGAAAAAATAGCAAATAATAAATTTGTGATGTTCAATTAAAATAAGTCTGTTTTTATTATTATTTTGATAATAATTACAAAAAAACTATGTTATCATAAAATCACTCAGTAACGATTCAGCATGTTCTTTGTTATTATTAACAAATATTTAGCTAAAAGAAAATTATTCAAATTGTGGTCAAAGTCAATATTGAAGGTAATTAGTTGGTTCCTAGAACGCAACAAATTGTTATTGGAATTTTAATATTTTATAATTTTTGAAATTATCAGACTTCATACTTTTCATACAAATATTATAAAAAAGATTTTGTTTGTCCCTTTCTTTTACGTCGATTCGCAAAATCGCAATGCCCTGATATTTTGGTTGATTAGCTAATTTTCTCCCGAAAAATTAAACGAAAATCTACGCGGGCAGTGACGCAGGCGGAACCTAATTATTAAATACTAACACATAGTAATAAGTAATATTCTTTACCCTTATAATTCCTAGTCAATATACCTAGGATTCGAATAAAAATAGCACAATGTGTACAATTTTCAGTTCGATGCTATTTTAAAGGCTCTACAGAAACAGGAAGTCAGTGACTATAGGTGATATGCATGTAACTATTGCACAGAACTTCGAGTTATACTAGTATGCGGCACTGGTCCTTGATTAGACGACTCCGGGAGTGTCCCCCACATTACAATACCAAGTTTGAATGGCATCAGTTGGAACTTTGACTGCATTTGTTAAGGTACAGTCCAGGTCATGAAGTCGAGAACATTATGAAATTGTTTCCACTTTGCTTTCTGGAGAGTTGCATGTACAGATTAGTGCGGCACAATGTCACATATATTTCGCACATCAATCTATAATGATCTAGATAAATCGCTGAAAACCTTTACAATGATTTTCATAGCTTTCCGTATATGGATTTGCCCTAAAAGCCACGCTCTGTGCAAGCCGAACGTAGACCGCAGATTTTTTGGGAGCTCCGCAAAAAGGACGCTGCTGCCCATCACTTATACTGTAATGGTTACGAATGCTTAGTCGTCTTTTACAATAGCAACGAGTTAGTCCTATTATACACTGCGGGAAACCCCACGGTGAGATATTTTTTTAGAAAACCCACAGGAAATTATTATCTACATTAATAATCGCAACTGTAGTAAGAGCTAAATATCTTTCCATCAAACTTGACTAACAACCAAATCAAATTCAAATCAAAAAATCTTTTATTTTCAAAGGTAACGGACACGATTTTGATGTTACCAGTCGTTCGGAATTTGCAGTAGGTACTCTTTCGAGAAGAAACTCAAAGGTTCGATAGTTAGCTCGAAATATAAAGTACATACTTTATTCTATTAATACAAATCAAACAAACTACTTCACAATCGAGCGTCTAGTGCATTTTTATCGCTCAAGTAATCGTATATGTTATATTAGCGATTAGCCCATCACAACACAATTTGCGTTTAGTTTGTCAAAGGCCAAGTTTTAGATATCAGCAATGACGTTATTGTAAAAGTTAATATGTACATTGCCCTTACAGCATTCACTAACTTTGTGAAGTCTGCTAACATGAAAAGATAACTAGCTTTTATTCCTTGTGTTAACAATGAGCCTATCACTATTTTTAATGAATAAGGTTATAATTTTTCGCACCATCTCGCAAACACCAACATTCGAAAGTAAAAATGGTTTTCAAATCGGTATAGCCATTTCGGCGGTACTATTATAGCCACATACAGACACACAGAGACACAGACAGATATAGCCGCCAAACTTATAACGCCTGTTGGTCCTAAATAAAAAATACATACGGGGTTTTGGGATGGAGACCGCGACAAGGCAATCCTGGTTTGACACGTGCCCTGGTAGATCGATCAACGATATGCGTCGGAAGGCTGGAAGCGACTGGATGATTAAGCCGATGATCCCGCTCTATGGCGTGCGATGGGAAAGCCGATATCCAGCAATGGACTAGTGTGGACTAATGATGACAATTTACACCAAAATAGAATGTATTCTTGTTATTAGAATGTATTTTGATTGTTAATTATCTAACATGTTAATAATAGAATTGTACGCTCAACACACCTAACCTATAGATACAATGTACGACAATAATTATTATATAAAAACATCACAAAAGATAAAACCAATACATTCTTCAGCGTAACAATAATAATACTCGTATAGATGTAATTACATAAAGTGCAGTCTTATGAAACAGCCTAATCTAACAGGATTGTGTAATGCACGACTCTGTGCATTTAACCTTACAATGCATCCTTTGTGCTAACGAGTGACTTCACTTCTCAGCGCATTACAAAAGAAATGGTTTTGATTATTTCAAACGTTACTGGATAATACAAAATTTATAAATATGTAGAGTTACGTGTCGGTAAAATTATGGGATCATCATCGTGAATGGAAAAAATCTTGAATCATCATGAATGAATACTGATTGATGATTCATAGAATAATATATTGTGAATTAACATACAAAGACATAACAACTTTTGACCGCATATCTATCTTACAGTTTTGAACAAATAGAAATACATACATAATGTCACGACCTTTATCCCAAATGGGGTGGTCAGAAATATCCCAAATAATAGTATTTGTGTGTTCGAAACATTAAATAATGATTTGACAACATCCACGGTTCACCTTGTGACATATACAGAAATGCATACGTGACAGACATTTGGGTGCCGAAAACACACAGCACATAAATAAAAGATCCTTTAAAAATTCAAAAAAAACCTTGCGTAAATTTTAATGTTCTATTTTTAGTTTCAGACATATACCAATTATCTATACCCAAAATAGGCAAGGCCTGAATATAACTAATACTAGATGTGAATAAATGTTTGCTTTCATCACACAAACATTTACCCAGCGGGAACCCTCAATCAATCATCATTGGTTTCCAAGGCAGTACACACTAGAATTTATTGTATTCCTGAAAACTGAAATTAATTTCGTCAGAAGCGTATATAGAATCGATACCGGCTATTAAAATATGGGGTTGTATATTTTCCATAATTATTTATGTAATTAAGGAAGGATGAACATCGTACAAGAGGAATCATAATACAATTTAGTAACTGAATTCGCAACAATTCTTTATTTTTATTTTATTTTTTCTAGCCATATTGATTACAAAATATATGATGTAATTGGGGTATATAGGCTTTTTGGTATACAAAATATAATCTTGTAAAGCAATAAATACCTCTTTCGTTTTCTTACCTAATCAAAGTATTGAATTATTATTATAAGTTCCTAGTTCCCACGTTGGGTTAACAAATTAACACATAATACTTTTGGCATACTCTTATTTGGAATAGTTTTCAAAAATATTCAATTTTAACATTCGACATTAAAACCAGTTTTAGATTCGCGATAAGTTCACAACGTTCGTTGATACCGAAACACTATTGGTTAATTTGGCAATTGTACTGGAATTTTGTAAGTAAACTATTCGAAGCCCGATAAACACTAAGCAGGTAATTGCCGAAGCGAGAATCCTTCGTCCCTAAAGGCATAAATAAGCTGATCGTGCATGCCTAGTGTTCTAACCATGTTGTGCAATCCCCTCATTGTTTATTGTGTATACGATGAGGCTATTGCCAACATAGATTTTCACAATAAAGGGCAGTTAAGGCGTTTATGAAAATTGAAATACATTTTAAGACCTCCATTTGAAAATCCCTAAATAGTCTTCAACGTTCATGAAAGAATCGTGTAATAAAAGCGATACATATCCATATTTCCACATACATACATAATGCTGACCGTTATCCCCAATGGTCGCAAGGCCCTTAGTCGCTTTTTACGACGCTCACGGAAAGAGACGGGTTAGTAATGTTCGTTTTACGTGATGAAACTAAACAGTTATAGGTATATGAATGAAAGTTAAATTTTGTTGAACTTTTTATTTTAAAACACACAAAAAAAACACAGACCGCCGAATTGAGAATCTCCTCCTTTTTGAAGTCGGATAAACACAAATGGCCTCAAATAGTGATGTTCTGTGGGTTATGTAGGGGAGTAATATAGTGTTTTATAGCATAATGTGACATTTATGTGATTCAGACCCTAAAAATAAGCTCTATTGAATAGTTAATACTTCTATAACAATGTAAAACACAAATTTATCATTAATTATTGTATATGTTTTCTTAATCAGACATGCTAATATTATTTGTAATAAATATTACTTTTTGTATGAGCTAAATGAGCAGTGCTGAGATATATACCTAATATTGAGCCCCTTATGCCGAATTATTGAAAACGTCGAATAACAATTTTACAGGAGAAAAATGTTCCTAATTAATTTTGTAATGAAATTGGCTATGATATTAAAACGTCGTATGAAGTTAAATATACCTACTTAAATAGTTATTTAACAATATTTCGGGGTGATTCATTATTGTAGGTACAGTCTGAAACAAATAAACCTTTACAGCCTTTCTTACTTACATACATTTTATACTTAATTATAAGTAATATAATAAAATAAATTTTATTATATTACTTATAAAAATTTTACTTAAATTTTCTCAGGAAAACATATGTTTTTACTCGATGACCAAGGCAAGAGGGTAATGTTTTTTGAGTGTATGTATGTAGATAGCTACCTCCTGTAGTCTAAACGACTTGACCGATTTCTTAATGCATGGTGTCGTAAAGAAGAATCTTCTTGGTCCCTGCAGTGTCATAGGATATATTTAATGGCAAAAAATCCAACATGGCGCCCGCCAAATGCAAAATTTGCAGTTGCAACATTTATTATTATTGAACTCAATCATTGTTATCTAAAAACGTTCTTCATTTCCTGAAAAAAGTTAATTTGTATATGCAAGCCTGTAAAGGCTTGTTTGAGAGTGTACAAGCGATAAAAAAACTGAAAAAGTAACGCATGTTATACGGTTGTGAAAACCTATTTATACATGCGCCGCGCGACACACCGCATCCTTGGCTCAAAAGCATAGTGAACACACGTATTGCAGTCGTTACACCGTGATTTGTTTCCAGTATTCGCTAAATGCCTCAACAAAAGTGTTTACAATAAATATTTATTCCACGTCTAAACTGCGTCAATCAGCGATGCCATTGGGGTTAGTCAGAGGTTATTCGCAATGTCAATCACCGCGAGTGATGGGTGTGTTCGCTCACAATCAACTATCTTTTTGGCCCTTGATATGTCATGGCAACAGAGCAAAGCTATCAAAACCACCTGGATGTCGTTTATAAAAATATATTATGGAAAAGAGTAGGTAACTATATACTAGACTGAAAGTCATCGGTATTTCACTACTTGCTATTTGAAAATGAAATGATAATCGATTTCTTTTCTTAAGTCCTCCCGACACCTAAGAACTCTTTTGGCCCCTTTCAGATTAACCTTCTGTAGGTACTTATAAACTGAAATATAACAAAATACATTTACAAATCTATACTGCACGGCAAAGTTCAAATTGTTCAGGTGAGATTGTGGTCAAACGCGTATCCAGTTAACCATAAAAAATGTATTTAAAAGTATTTTAAGATTTTAAGATTAATTAGAAACAGTTTTATTTGAAATTCTGACATTTATATGTATACTTCTATTACCTATATTATTTAAAATTAATAAAAATAATAATAAATGATAATAAATATCTTTGCACATACACACAGCGCCATCTAGTTCCATACTAAGCAACTAGACTTGTATTATGGATACCAGATGGTTGATAAACTACACAAATACATTTTTTTTAATAAATACATAAATAAATGAAAAACATTCATAACTCGGGAACACAAATGTCTGTGTTCATCATACAAACATATACCCCTAGCGGGACTCGAACCCGCGACCTTTTGGTATAGCAGTCAGAATTTTTAACCACTGCACCAAACGGGTCTTTACAGTAATGATCGTAGAGTTATTATGTACAATTTCATTTTGTTTTATCTAAAAAAATGTTATTATAAAAATATTTGAAATTAGGATTGAAAACTGAAAATGTATTGAGAGTAGTGTATTCTGCAAGAAAATGTAATTACGTAGTATGACGTGCTAAATGTAACGTACTCTGTTACTTGGTAAATAAATGAATATGGATATGATTCATAAGTGGCGGAATGAATGTAAATACGAAGTATGAATTATAAATACCACTGCAGTTGCAGAGCATCACACCGCGAGGTCGCGTTGGTGAATCTGTATCAGTGTCATACTTACTCAATCTGAAACAACTGGCTGTTTATCTTGCTCTCCGAAACACTGATAAAATGACACTGTCGGTCACCCATCCATAAGAATGGCCTCTTCAGACGTTGCATTGACGTAATCAAAAACGAATAGCGAATGCAATTGTGGATGTATAAGTAGTGTCAATTGTACTCGGCTTTCTTACATGGGTATTGTTAAACTAATTATAAGCTCATAAAGCAAATCACATCTCGGAAGATGGCTTTGTCTGGCAGTAGACTGTGCCTGCTGATGATGATTACGTTGAGACCCTAAAAGCGGTCAAGTTAGATAAAAACAGAAGAAAACAAGCGATTAAAACAAACCCGCTGAACCGATTTTGATAAAACATATCTACGAACCATCGTTAGAAAACCTGCTTTTAAGTATAGAGAACCGCATTCAAAACGGTTTACCCGTTTAAGAGCTACTGTCCCCCAGATAGAGACACAGACAGACGCGCACACATATAGCGATCAAACTTATAACGCTCCTCTTTTTGCGTTGGGGGTAAAAAACTATCTACATCAAGACATCCATACATTTGTATTTATTTACTTATCTAAAATGTTTTAAAGATATACTGAAGGCAGTTACAGGTGTCACTAAAACCAATATAGAGGTAGGTTTATCCGAGCAGCGTACCAATGTCATCATCGTGCATGACATGACATGACATCGTATTCCAAATTACACTGCTATTCAGACAAAAGAAATATTATTATTTTTTTTTTTGTTGGCCTTATCCTGCGATCAGTCGTGACTATGAGCAGATTTGTTCTTAGGGCTTTGTCGGGAGAGTGCATACCCCAATGGATATAGCTACTCGTATTTCCATTCATAGGTTGTCCAGGATTATTCGTCTTTTCAGGCGTCTTAGGCTATCAGGTATAGTCAACTGGACTGCTAGTTTGTTGGGATGGTCTGTCAGCCGGGTTTTGTATGCTTTGGAGTAAGCTTTGATCTCCTCGCTCACTGTGTTAATTTCCAGAAAAAAAAGGAAATATTAATAAATAAATGTTTTGGACACTTACAGCAATTACCCTGCAATTTGACAACCTATTTGGTGTACTGGCTAAAAACCCTGACAGCCATAACTATAAGGTCGACGGTTAGAATATCGCTGGAGGTATAAGATGTATGATGAATACGATCACGTGTACCCGAGTTATGGATGTTTTATTTATTTATGTATTAATGTTGTCTAGAATCGTTTAGCAGATCGAAGCGAACCCCTCTGAAGCAACTGACAACTACGAGCGGAAGTGGGGGTATTGCGTTTCGAGCTTCGGACCAAGCAACATCAAATATTTTTTGTATTTAAAACCGTGTTAAGTTACAAGTATAATAAACTACTATTTCATAATTCGGAGCTTCATTTCATCAAGTCTTCAAGAAATTGAAGACCATCGCATTCATTCTGGTGACCCCGACGTGATCATTTGGAGACGAAAGTATCAACAAGATCGACCGTCACATACTTTTACATAGCGAGAAGACGGACTCATCCTCTAGGAACCCGCCAGCCAGCAGCTGCAGCCATAATTCCGAGGGAAGTGCGCTTAATCCTTTCTCTTTAACATTCCGTTCACACTTAAGTTTGCGTCGATATCATTGATAAGTCCACATACTCCATAGACTTAATTAACTACCTACATGTTAAAAGTATTTAAAATCTTAAAACTATTTCCTCAAACTTCATCTAAAATCAGTAATATACATCATTATTTCATTGTCCCAGAGTACAGAGTATCTTATTTAAACGTTTAATTAAACATTTTCGTATTTAATTTACGCAAATAGTGAGTTTAAACACAGTGTTTTTCTGTGTCAATGTACTTTCCTAGTCATCTCATAATAGTTAACTTGTACAAGTCCCTGTTTTTAAAACTCATTTAGAATACATATACAAACGTATCGCCGAACTTATTCCAGGTGAAAAACGGGAGTGAGCTCGCGAGATTTACACTGTGTCGCGCAAAGTGTTGACAGCGTGTATTCCAACAAGCAAGGCGTGTTGCACCGTGTCAAGCGCCGTGCACTTACACCGGCCGCAGAACCAGTTTGTTATTCAACTAAACCGTAACGTACCTATTCTCTATTGCTAACCTTAACTATAGTGAACAAATTAATTGATTGTGATAGGTATTGCGGTAGGTTGTACGACTTTGCGCCGGCATAATGAGTGAATTAAAAGAACACATTAAGCAAAGAGGTAGCATTAGGGCTCGATTAACATTATTTGAGAAATATTTAACGCCTTTAATGGATTGTAAGGAAACTAATGCATTAACGGTTAATGAACTTGGCCTCCGATTAAATAAGATGCGCGACCTTTCATGCAGTTTTGATGAAGTTCAAACACAAATTGAAATGTTGGATGAAGATATTACAAAACAAATGCAGGAGCGCGAGACCACTGAAAATTTATTCTTTCAGTTAATTGCTCAAGCTCAATCTATATTACAATTTTTCCAAAAATCAAATCAATCTGAATCCTCATCCAACGCTAGTTGTTCTAATAATCTAAAATTACCACCATTAAAGATCGCGCCTTTTAATGGAGACCCAAATAAATGGCTTTCTTTTAGGGACACGTATTTATCCTTGATCCATAATAATGAAAATATTGATGATATCAGCAAATTTCATTATCTGAAGTCGTATTTGGAAGGCCCGTCTTGCTCGGTCATTAATTCAGTTGCAGTGTCCTCGAATAATTATTCGATCGCTTGGAGTTTGCTTTGCGAACGATATGACAATAAGCGCCTTTTGATAAATGAACATATTAAATGTTTATTTTCAATCGAACCATTGCATAGGGAGAGTGACACTGGCATTCGTTATTTAATTGACACATTATCAAAAAATCTAAGTGCTTTGAACTCATTAGGTGAACCAACAGATAAATGGGATGCAATTATTATTTATATGGCCTCAACGAAGTTAGACAGTGTGACCGCCAGGAACTGGGAGGAATATAGGAGCTGTAAGGACTCTCCTACTCTGGAAGAATTCTATTCATTTCTTCGTCAACGTGCTACCGTTTTGGAAACGGTGAACGCCAGTAGGTCCTCCAAAAATGAAAAACGTAATAGTTTGCCCAATTTTAAGGGCAAATCATTTATTACTTCATCTGTTGATTCTTCCCCTGGTAAACGATGTGTAATCTGTAAACAAGATCATAAATTATATGAATGTACGAAATTCAAGTCCTTACCTGTCGATGAACGAATTTCTAAAATTTCCCAAATGAAATTGTGTAGTAACTGTCTGCGTGGCGGCCATCAATCCTATCAGTGTCGGCTGAGTGGTTGTAGGATATGTCAACGAAGACATAATACATTATTACACAAACAACATTCTTTACAACAACAATATTCTTTACAACAACAACATTCTTTGCAACAACAACAACAAACACATGACCAATGTACTACTACGTCCACTACCACTAATTTAAATACAACTGATAAAAAACTTCCCAATCCTGATGGCGACTCCACAGCACCTGGTTCCTCCACTTCTATTTCTATGTCTGCTGTCTCCACCAATCAAGCTCTTCTTTCTACAGCGTTGGTCAAGGTGACAAACAATGACAAAATATTCATTCTGAGGGCATTATTAGACTGTGGCAGCCAATCGTCCTTCATCAGTGAAAGGGCCCAAAGGGACATCGGTTCCTGCAAAAGAAAAAATTATTATCAATGTGTCTCCGGCATTGGTAACACTGTATTGAATGTAACGGAACATTGCAACATAGTTGTACATTCATTACACAACTCGTTCAAGATGCCTGTTAAGTGCTTTGTCCTACCTCAAATCACTGATCATCTGCCTCATGCTACAGTGCGTATACAAAGGTTAGGCATTCCTAATAATGTCCAACTCGCTGATCCAAAGTTTTATGAACCATCTGAGATTGATTTATTATTGGGTGCTGACATATTTTGGGAATTAATTGGAGCGGACAGAGTGAGCTTGGGACCACACCGACCAATCTTGCAAGAGACACATTTAGGCTGGATAGTAGCTGGTCCCACGGGATTAAGTTATTACGACAGTACCAATACAAAAATACAATGTAATTTTTCACAAGAAATAAGCAAACAACTAGCCAAATTCTGGGAACTTGAAGAAGTTCCTTCAAACATTGAACACAATAAAGATAATTATTGCGAGAACTTATTCAATAAAACCACTCGTCGAATACACAACGGTAGGTTTTGTGTTCAAATTCCACTAAAGGATTCTATTGAAATGCTAGGTGATTCATACAATATTGCCGAAAAAAGGTTAATACAATTGGAGAAGAAATTAAAGGGTAAACCTAAACTCCAACAAGAATATCACGAATTCATACATGAATACGAACGTTTAGGTCACATGGCTCAAATATCTAAACCGGCATTTGGCTGTTACCTTCCACATCACGCTGTAATAAAGGAAACCAGCGAGACTACGAAGCTTCGCGTTGTGTTTGATGCTTCTGCGAAAACGTCTACTGGAGTATCGTTTAATGACTTACAACATGTCGGACCTGTGGTGCAAGAAGACCTGTTCTCAATCTTGTTGAGGTACCGTCAACACAAGTTTGTAGTATCAGCAGATGTGGAAAAAATGTATCGCCAAATATTGATTGATCCTAACCAGCGAATGTTGCAAATGATATTATGGCGTGACGAGCCAACACAGCCAATTAAATTATTCCAATTAAATACTGTGACCTACGGTACGGCATCGGCACCTTTTCTAAGTACAAGGTGTTTATTACAACTTTCAAGGGAATGTAAAGATAGTAAGGTATCCCAAACAATCAAGGAAGACTTTTATGTCGATGATTTTCTTTCAGGTGCAGAAACTGAGAGTGAATTGCGTCATATCATCCAGTCAGTCACTGCAATTCTCAACTCAGCATGTCTTCCTTTGCGAAAGTATCGCACAAATGCACCATCTATATTTCAAGATGAGTCAATCACCTCGTCAACTAAGAATTTAGATTTCTCTTCTCAGTCTAGTGTTTTGGGCCTAAAGTGGGATCCATCTAAGGACGTCCTGCGATTTCCAGTTGATATCGAGTTTGATCAAAATGTAACCAAAAGGACGATTTTATCTAATTCAGCTAGATTATTTGATCCATTGGGTTTACTTAGTCCATGTACTATCATACCAAAAATAATTTTACAGAAACTATGGCTCTCGAAACTAGACTGGGATGATTCAGTGGATCATGTACTGGAAAGGGAATGGCTAACTTTTATATCTAATTTAAATATTTTATCACAACTTGAAATTCCTAGATATGCCCTTATTAGCGAGCCAATATCAATTGAGCTACATTCTTTCTCAGACGCTTCCCAAGTAGCATACGCTGCTGCGATTTATCTCCGATCCGTTGATAGGTCAGGCCAAGTCGCGGTCAGGCTACTTTGTGCTAAAACTAAAGTTGCACCAGTAAAATCAATAACCATCCCTAGACTTGAACTATGCGGTGCACTGCTTTCAGCACGTCTAAGTGCTAAGGTATTGAAGGCCCTTCGTTGCAAAGTCGACTCAGTTTTTCACTGGACCGACTCAACAGTGATTTTAGGTTGGTTGTCTTCTTATTCAGGTGACTTAAAACCCTTTGTTTCAAACCGTGTTGGCGAAATTCAACAACTGACCAACTCAAATGTTTGGAGGCATGTTCCAGGAGATAAAAATCCAGCAGACCTAGCCTCTCGAGGCTTAAATCCTAGATCAATTCAATCAGCTGCTATATGGTGGAAGGGACCGTCTTTCCTAACTGAGGAACCATGCAATTGGCCTCGAATGATAAATATCAAAAACAATCATGAACTACCTGAAAGAACGGCTTTTAATAAACAACTAACTACAACTACACTACAGACTACAACTACATTACAGCCTAGAATTACACTAAATACTACTTCAACAACAGATCCTTCCAGGATAGTGAACTTTGAGAGACATTCTAGATTCACAATCTTGCAACGATCCATGGCCTACGTCCTACGTTTTCTTTCTAACTTACGACATAAAAATTATAAAACTACAGGTCCTCTAACGACTAATGAATTAGAGTTATCTTTAAAAAATTTAATAAAACTGCATCAGACTGAATGTTTTTTGGATGAACTTAAAATTCTAAAAAATAAAAAACACTTACCTGCAGTGTCTCGTGTGCTGTCCCTCAGTCCGTTTATCGATGATGATGGCATACTACGCGTAGGTGGCCGCATTCAGAACTCTGATGAAAGCTATAAAAAGAAACATCCAATTATATTAGATGCAAATCACAATTTTACTAAGTTACTATTTGCACATCATCATAAAAAACTTTTACATTGTGGACCTCAACTATTGCTCAGCGATTTAAGAAATAAGTTCTGGCCGCTAAGAGGCAGAATATTAGCCAGAAGTGCTGTCAACAACTGCAGATTGTGTAAAATAATGAAGGCTAAAAGTGTCAATCCCATAATGGGAAACTTACCTGCTTATAGAGTCACTCCCAGTCATCCTTTTCAAATTAGCGGTGTCGACTTCGCTGGGCCATTTTACATTACTGATCGGAAAGGCCGAGGTTGTAAAATAACGAAATGTTACATGTGCTTATTTGTTTGTTTTGCCACAAAGGCCATACATCTGGAAGTGGCGAGTGATCTCACTACAGATGTATTCATTTTATGTTTAAGGCGGTTTATATCCCGCAGAGGAAAGCCTCTACAATTATATTGCGATAATGGCACAAATTTTGTCGGCGCAAATAACGAAATCACAGCATTTTTAAAATCGAACAATGAAAACATTACTGGTTTTGCCGCCGATGAAGGAATTCTGTTTAAATTCTCGCCAGCGTATTCTCCCCACTTCGGTGGACTGTGGGAATCAGGTGTGAAGTCTGCAAAATACCATACTATTCGAATACTTTCTGACAAACATCTGACATTTGAGGAGTTGTCAACGTTATTCACGCAAATTGAGGCCATTCTCAATTCCCGTCCATTAACCCCTCTTTCTTCTGATCCAAATGACCTCAGTCCTTTGACTCCGGCGCATTTCCTGATCGGCAGACCGCTCACTTCGCTGCCTTCAGAGAACCTGCTAGATACAAATCCAAACAGACTTGACCGATACCGATGTCTTGAGAGGATGCGGCAACACTTCTGGTCACGTTGGAGAAACGAGTACCTATGCGAACTACAAGAAAAAACCAAATGGCGAATTAATCAAAGGGGATATCAAGAAGGCGATTTGGTGGTCATCAAAGAGGCCAATGTACCACCTTTAAAATGGCGTATGGCTCGCATTCACAAACTGTATCCAGGTTCGGATGGAGTGTCAAGAGTCGCAGATGTCTACACGTCAAAGGGCATCGTCCGCAGAGCCGTCAACAAACTCTGCTCACTGCCTGAATCATCCTCGTCTGCGGTACCTCGAAATCCTGAAGTTTTCGAGGGGGCGGAAGATGTCTAGAATCGTTTAGCAGATCGAAGCGACCCCCTCTGAAGCAACTGACAACTACGAGCGGAAGTGGGGGTATTGCGTTTCGAGCTTCGGACCAAGCAACATCAAATATTTTTTGTATTTAAAACCGTGTTAAGTTACAAGTATAATAAACTACTATTTCATAATTCGGAGCTTCATTTCATCAAGTCTTCAAGAAATTGAAGACCATCGCATTCAAATGTAGTATAGATTAGCTTAGATTAGATTTATTTAGTTCACTTTTACAATATTAAGTCACACATACAGTTCCGTAAATTTATGATTTTTAAAGTAAAAGTGATTGTCAAACATAAAACAATAAAACAATAACTATACACATACATTACATTACTAGATTATTTGTTAAGTCACAAAATGAACAAAATAAGATAGAAATTTAACATCTACATATTATTATATGTAACTATGTCAAAATTAATTAATAAAGTATAAGTATGTAACCATTGTTACGTCAACGTCATACTATTTTTGAATAATGAAATAAAACAAAACTAAAATAAAATAAAAACAAATAATGAAATAAAATAAAATAATCATAATGAAATATATCATCCATCTGGTATCCATAATACAAAGTTGCTGAGTGCGGAACTAGATGACGCTGTGTGTATACAAGGATATTTATTTATTACTTTACACTATACAATTTATACAAATTTACACTATGGTTACTAGATAACGGATTAATAAACGTAAATCTAAACTAACTAATATTATAAATGTGGAAGTTCGGATGTTTGTTTTGTTTATTTGTTTGTTTGTTGCTCAATCACGGCGAAACGGATGAACGGATTTGAATGAAATTTGGTATATATGGTAGAATATACCCTGGATTAAGACATAGGATATTGTTTATATAAATATTAATTCGTATATATATATACAGGGCGTCCCACGGCTATGCCACATGGAGGGAAAGTACCTTGAATTTTGTAGATGGAACATTTTACTGAAAGAAGACATTATTTTAATTTAAAAAACAATTTAAACTGCATTCATAGATTTTTAAATAAGTACATGGTTGAACCGGGAATCGAACCCTTTATTTATAAAAAAAAATTACCATGTAGCTTTATCATACCGATCGAAAGGATTCATCATAAGGATTATTTTTTGCTAAATAACATAGTGTCAGAAATAAAAGGAAGACCATGAATTTTAACATTAGATGTGCAATTGTGTTCAGAAAAATGAAAAGCTGACATTGCCGTAAGGACATACAACTGACATTATCATTACTAATACTAATTACCCACTCGAGAAGTATGCATCATTTCCCTATTATAATTTAAGTTCATGATAAAATGATAAAGAGATACGTAATTAGTAAGTAGGTACCTGGTTGTATGCCGTATCCTGAATCTGCCAAAAGACGCGTAAATGATTTTCTCCATCGCAATGCGGCTGGCTGATTACATTTTTTTTTATGGGGTTATGTAAAAAAATTAGTTTACAAGAACCAGTATCAAAGTGTACACGAGCTACAAACAGAACTTCGACGTATTATTCTAAATATCTACCACAACATGATCAAAAAATCGATAGGGAGCGAAATAATCAAAAGAGTGCGACTTTGTATTGAACAGGAAGGGGCTCATTTTGAGCATTTGATAAATTGATTAATTTTGTATTAAAAATGTTAAAATTCATGGTCTTCCTTTTATTTCTGACACTATGTTATTTAGCAAAAAATAATCCTTATGATGAAGCCTTTCGATCGGTATGATAAAGCTACATGGTAATTTTTTTTTTATAAATAAAGGGTTCGATTCCCGGTTCAACCATGTACTTATTTAAAAATCTATGAATGCAGTTTAAATTGTTTTTTAAATTAAAATAATGTCTTCTTTCAGTAAAATGTTCCATCTACAAAATTCAAGGTACTTTCCCTCCATGTGGCATAGCCGTGGGACGCCCTGTATATAAACTCTGGAATTAATTCGTATTCATCACACAAACATTTACCCCTAGCGGGATTAGAACATAGTAGACTTTAACTTTTCAAGATTAGCGAGACCACTGAGATAGAAAATGAGTGAAAAAATTGTGACATCCAGATTAAGACTAAAGGACCTAATGAAAAAGAAGGTTTTATATCTAAACAAACATTCAGTCAGTGTACATCTTTAATTGTCATATAATATCAGGAATTGAATTTCTAAAGAGGGATATGTTACACATAATACTATACAGGGCGTCCCAAAGTTATGGGACATGAAGGGGAAGTACCTTAAATATCGTAGATAGTGAATTTTGCTCAAAGAAGACTTTATGTTATTTTTAAAAGTTAGTAATTCTGCATTCATAGATTTTCTAAAAATTATTTGCTTCGGCTGGGAATCGAACCGACTCAAATGTGAAAAAAAAACACCCTACTTTTATGATGCCAATCGAAAGAATAGCTAAAAAATAATAACTCTGCCTAAGTAACATAGTATTTTAAAAGAAAGGAACAACGTGAAATTAATCATTTTAATCAAATAAAAAACATACATGAAACTGCCGTAGTCAATTAAGTAGGTATTTTTTTGTAAATTAATTAATTAAATGCTCAAAATGTGATCCATCTTGTCTTACGCAAATCGCCAATCTTTTAATGAGCCCGCTGCCTGTTGATTTTCTAATCATTTTATGGTGAACACTCGATGTGATATGGCACAATTCTGTTTGCAACTCGCCTACGTTCTCGTATCGCTTTTTGTATAGCATATCTTTCACGTATCCCCAAAAGAAGAAATCTAATGGTGTGAGGTCCGGGGATCTGGCCGGCCATCTAATCGGTCCATTTGTACCAATCCATGTAGGAAAACATTCATTTAGAAAATCTGCTGCTCTCCGACTATTATGAGCCGGAGCTCCATCTTGTTGGAAAATTAAGTTTTCTTGCTCCGCCGCGGAATGGTTTCTTATCTTATCCCTTAAAATTTGAAGTATTCCTAAATACTTTTCTGTGTTCAAGGTTCCTTGGTAAAAATGGATTAAGAAAACCCGGTTTTTTAAAAGTCCGCACCAACAGTTGAGTGAAAAACGCACTTGGTTATTAGTTTCAGTCACTCGTAGGGGATTTTCTTTAGACCAAATACGATTATTGTTGCGGTTATACATACCGTTATTGCTAAAGTTAGATTCGTCTGTCCAAATAATATTATCCAAAAAATTTGGATCTTCGAGCAATCGTGCCTGGATATCAAGACAGAAATTTTTTCTCCTTTCTGTATCGCCCGGAAGTAATTTTTGAACCAATCGTCCTTCAACATAACTCTTAAAACCGTGTTTTTTTAATACACGGTGTATTTTACTTTTTGAAACTCCAATTTCATGTTCTCCTTCTCTCACCGATGCTTTCGGAAAAGCCGAAAAGTAAATTAAAATACCAAGTTCTTCGTCGTTGATGGTTGGTTTTCTTGCTGTGGTTCTCTTGGGCGTTTATCGAAACGTCCCAGAGTTTTCAAATTGTTCACAAGCCTTTTCAAAACTTTACGAGACGGTATTTGTCTATCAGGATATTTTACGCCATACCACCGCAAACTTCTAGAGATATCTTTATCGTTCAAAAAATATGCTTCCATTAGATCAAAACTTACTTGATATGCCATGTTCGCAATAAATTAACACAATAACACTTGTGTAAGTGAATTGAGACTAAACAGATCAATATCCGAAAAACAAACGCTCGCACATACTGTTCCATTTTCAAATTTAAGAACAACATTTAAAAATATCACTTCTTTTTAAAATATCTTAAAAAGTATGCATTCAAACAAACGCTGTCATAAACTGTTCCATTTTCAAATTATAAATTATTTATTTTTGTTTTTAATTTGCCTTCTGTCTAGCTTACAGAGGACGTATTGAAATACAAGTTTTATCATTTCATCTACACGTGCACTTATAATAAGGAAAACTATGTTAGTACCTATTTTATGAAGTGGGTACTTATTTACGAATAATCAATGCTATCTTTGGAATGATAATATCGCTACTTTTCGAACGTCGTCGGCAATAAATAACTTTCTTGAAATTTGACTCAATCATTTTATGTTGTTCCTTTCTTTTAAAATACTATGTTACTTAGGCAGAGTTATTATTTTTTAGCTATTCTTTCGATTGGCATCATAAAAGTAGGGTGTTTTTTTTTTCACATTTAAGTCGGTTCGATTCCCAGCCGAAGCAAGTAATTTTTAGAAAATCTATGAATGCAGAATTACTAACTTTTAAAAATAACATAAAGTCTTCTTTGAGCAAAATTCACTATCTACGATATTTAAGGTACTTCCCCTTCATGTCCCATAACTTTGGGACGCCCTGTATATGTTTAATATTATATGATGTTGATGTTCCGAATAAATAAATAAATAAATAAAGTTCCTGTTGATATACAAAATCTTCCTTTTAATACATTTAAAGATACCATAACTTAACTTATTAAGAGAGCATATTATAAAATATCACACTATTAAGATAATAATCATCCTAGCCAGCTCGATCACATGCCAGGCTATTTCACAATTAATAATGATATATAAAAACATTTTTGATATACCAGTTGAGTTTTTTACCGCAAGGAAAAAAATAGGGCATATTAGGTAAGTGACATAGAAGGTATTGGCATTAATAAAGGTATTAAACTAATTTTTTTTTTTGCAAAACTATCACAGAACAAAGCGTTAATTGTGTAATTTGACGGTCGCGTTTGTAGCCTATTCCACATAATTACATCATTAAATTAAATAAATAAAGAAAACTTGGAGAAAATATGAGTTCCAAATAAATTTCGCATGATAGGAATCCTAAAAATCACGCCAGTCGCATATAAAAGTCCGCCTGGCGCTCGCGTTATTGAAAAGAGAAATTAAACTACCTGTGCCAATAAGTATTATTTCATTTACCTAATATACCTTACTTTTTCCTTACGGAAAAAAACTCATCCGGTATAAAAACATGTTTTTAAAAGAGCAACCCGTCGTAGTTTTTTCCTTGTTCTTCTCAGGGGCAAATTGCCTTTTGAACAAGCAGTAGGTTAAAAAATATAAAATCTGACTATTTGAAATGTAGGTACCCTGTATACCTACAAAATAAAGTATTTCAAATTTTGACTTTGAAATACATTCATATTGCCTTTGTAATATTGTTTGTACTTGAGATGATTGAATGATGAGTCAAATTCAAGTCAAAATCGATGATAATAATACAGAGGTTACTTCAAATTTCTGTATAATCCGCACTAATAACGCTTTTAGAAGTAATGACGTTAGGCCAAAGCTCAATGCGAAAAGTCAGACTCTACAGTACAATTGCGAGTCTCAGTGGAACTATAATGCCAAGATAATTTATTCATAATTCACATCGTAAACCATTGAAATACACATTCCGAATGTTGCTGTGCCACGGAGTTTAAAATCGTGACAAAGAGATAAAAAATTGGAGGATCCATTTGATAGAGTGAGTCATAAAAATATATTGACATCCATTCACGTAATTGGAACACGAAGAGGTTGCTACTGTGCGTAAGTATCGATTTTTTATAGATTGTGATGATTTGCTATTATTTTAATCACTTTAATTTATATGTAGCCTTCGCAATAAATCTCCTTGAAACCGTTTACCTAAATCTTAAAAAAAATTGAGTGCATTTTATCTGATATTATATACAACTATACATATATGAAATAAACATTTTAAAATCATGAAGGTGCCACGCGAAAACTGATTCGCCTTGAGAATAGAGATTTCTATTTTCAACAATACTGAGCGTTTACCTAACAAGTGTAGCAATTAGATTCATTAACATACTAATTGAACCCATTTTAAATTACATTACAGTCTGTGGCACGATTAATCAAGCAAAGTAAATGGGTACGCGGAGTTTGCAAAATGCGGGCAGAGTGCGTTATCGCTTGAAGTGCACTGGATCAGTAAAGCAATTGGTCGTGGGAGAATCCCACGTGCTACGAACTCTAACAATTACTATGTTAATCAACAATTTGCGCTTTGTGACAGCTTTGGAACAGCGAATTATCAGCTAACCATCAAAACATTTTGTGCAATCATCATATCACCGCCTCCGTGGCTCAATGTACATGTTTAAGTACTCGGTTTGGTTGTTGGTAGGGCATTTTAAAATGTCCGCCTAGCTACCACCATCTTATCTAAATCTGCCGCCAAGCAGCAATGTTAATAGCATTGTTGTGTTCCGGTTGTCAGAAATAAGATAGCCAGTCCCCCAAATGTGTTACGGTTTCCGGGTCAGTACGCTTCCACCTTCGACCTCATCTTCACTTAACATCCCGTTAAGTGAAGATGAGGTTCAAGTACCAACCCGTTATGCATAAAAAAAATCAACCACGGGACGACCATCGAAATATGATGTTTATGAGTCAGTGAGTTTAAAGTTTGACAACCTGTTTGGTGTAGTGGCTAGAAACTCTGCTGCTATACCAAAAGGTCGCGGGTTCGACCCCGCCAGGGGCATATGTTTGTATTATATGATGAATACAGACATATGTTCCCGAGTTATGGATGTTTTTCATTTATATATGTATTTATTTAGAAAAAAAATGTATGTAGTTTATCAACCATCTCGTATCTATAATACAAGCCTAGTTGCTTAGTGTGGAACTAGATGGCGCTGTGTATATGTGCAAAGATATTTATTTATAAAGTTTAAAAAAATCAGTGCTCTTAATTAGAGGAGAGAAGGCAAGAAAATCTGGATGAACTGATATTATAATAACGAAAACAAGATATAATCGATATTGGTCTGTGAAAAATCTTGCTCTTTTACTTACTAATTCGATTAGCAAGTTATGCCTGCGGTTGCCCAAGTAATAATAGCACGTAAGAATAACGTATTACTACTTGACAAGCTCGTTACTTTTGAGTGTACATTTAATTAACATACTTAACATAAGTAGACATTAAGACTTCGCAATTCGCGATTAATTTGTCTGTTCTAGCTGTGTCTCAAGTCGAGTTATCCGCTTGTCTGTTACTATGACAGTTGGCGAATGACTCAATTTGTCATTGTAATATATACCTTACCAGTTTCAGATGTGCGGTTTGTATCGTAACTCATTGTTGCTCATACTGATGCAAATGCCATTCCATGTTGTAGGTGTTATGCATTTGGAACGCTTTTAAACATATCCTTATAAATATTAATTAACCGTACACGTGACGCCTGTATTAAACGTACCTAAATCTAACTGTATTGAATAATTCAAAGATTAATTAACGGTGTACATATGCGTGATAGTTATTAAACACTAACCTGTCACCCTCGGCTCGGTCGGCGTGGAATCAGTTTAATATCCCGCGGGATATATTTGAAATTTATGGATGAAAAGTATCTTACAATGTCAATCTCAGATATATAAATATAGATATATCCGTTCTGATTTATGGTGGTCAGGATAAAAATACCTATAACGTTAATCCTGAACGTACTACATCTCTGTAACTAAATATCCGTTCAGGTTTTATAATGTGATTGCGTAAAAAAAAATATCCCGCGGGATATATGAAATTTCAGGATAAGAAGTATCTTACAATGTTAATCTAGAACATAGTACATATCTGTACTGAATATCTAAATCCATTCAGGTTTTAAAGAGTGATTGAGTAAGTATAAAACATCCCGCAGGATCAGTGGCGGTACCTTCATATAAGCCCAAAATCCCGGCATGTCTTAACAATACTCGATTTGGATATTAACTTCAAAATGTATCGATCTATATTTAAACAGTATAGGAAATCCACAAATCATTCATCAAACATATCACGGTCTTGCTTTACTTGAAACCCCTAGGCATGTCACTGCGCAGCATATATTCAAATTTTAGGATAAAATAAACCTTATAATGTTAAGCCAGGACCTATTGTATCTATGTAACTAAATATTTCAGGATAAGAAGTATTTTACAATTTTAATCTAGAACGTAGTACATCTCTGTACAAATTTCAAAATCCATTCAGATTTTGTAGCTTGATTGAGTAACAAACATCCAGCAGGATATATTGAAATTTCAGGATAAAATATACTTTAAAATGTTAATCCAGGACATATTACATCCATGCAACTAAATATCTAAATCCATTCAGTTTTCATAGTGTGATTGAGTAAACACCCAAACTCGCATCGATACTAATAATGTAAATCAAAAGTGTTTCTGTCTGTGTGTTTGTTACCTTTTTACGCCTATAAACCTCTGAATTCAACGTATTGAAATTTTACAGAGAGCCGAGAACCTTCAGACAAGTAATGCTACGCGGGCGAAGCTGCGGGCGAAATGCTAGTTTATAATATTAATTAGTGGGATGGGGTCTTCAGTACCGCACGATTGTCTGTTTCTCACGTGTTGATTAACAGGCGCGTTAACAACGGCCGAGGATAGTATACCTACGGTATTGTAGTTAGTTGTAGGTCGCGGGCCCCGACGACCTGTCACGAACATCATCATCGAAAATCACGATCGGAATTATTAGACAGTGCGCAATCCAATTTCATCTCAACGCCTGCGTCGCGCGGCACAATGCAATTTACTATTCGACGTTTCAACACGAGTACCTACCTACTATATTTCCTCACGTCCCCTTTTCATCTTCATAGAACGTCAAACAGATGACGCTATTTGTCGAGCGAATCTATCGATATTTGAATTGACGCATTTTCAAGTGCCTTGAAGTCCTCAATACAGTAGGTTTTTGCGAAACGGCCCGGGTATTGCATAGGTATTCCTCGTGGCCCGCGGTCTCGGAGCATCAAATTTATTTTTATGTATATTTTTATTGTTTGCGGTGAGGATTGTCGCCTCCTTAGGGGCTGTTTGTATGCGGGCTGAGAAGAATTACGTACGCGACGGAGGGGATCCACTTTAGAAGCTGCGATAAAACAATTTGTTTAGAAAATGAGTTGTATAATGCTGCATATGGAACTGTATGAGCGGAATCTGTAAACTAGTGTAGTTTTACTGTTTATTTTATAGCTGAACGTGTCCTCTGGGTCTGCTAACAGCGCGCAGGATGCGGGCAAAATGCTTCTTCCCATTTGAAATAAGTACGATGCATTCATAGCGGCTTTGGCGCTTAAATGTGACCAGTTTCAGATTGTGAAGCGGCGGCGAAACACCATGAATGCACACTTGATTGCATAATTTAGTTAAGGTAATATAATACAGCGCGCTCTGAGAGAGCCAGTTTTCAATTACATATCTGTTCGTTGAAAACTCGGTTTTCCAGGAAACTGTGTCAATTTTGTTCTTTTCGTGCCCTTCACGTACATTATATTACTATTGCACAGCGACTGTAATCTAAAAAAATCTGGCATATACTCGCAAAAACTGTTGTTACCAAAACATACATGTTTTTCATTAATTTGAACAAATTTAAAGTTTTTCGTTATTTCTTCTAGATTATATTAATTACAATGAATGTTGAAATAAATCGACTGTAATAGCGAGTTTTTTACTAAAATTAAATAGTTACAATAGCTTACGTAGGTATATTATAAACTTAAGGCGACACTCCACGAAATGACAGTTGTTAGGCAAGGAAAAACGAGAATGTAAAGCTGTAGTTGATTTAGATTCCGAGATTTTAAAGTACTATAAACAGTTTTGTGCTGCTCCGATAACCTGCAATCGTTGAAACGATTTTAATGATTTTATTTTACACATCTATCTTACATGGACTAAAATTGCAGCCTCTACCTATAAGTTCCCTCCATACAGGCCTAAATTTATTTCTAATGAACTCATAAACGAAAAATGATTGTCTTTTAATTAGAGAATTATTTAATATCATTATATGTGATAGAGGTGAGTAAGTAAAGGCTTATGCGAGTAGCTTTTCATCCGGAGACTTGGTCTGCGTGGATCCCGAAATAAAATGTAAACTATCACTTGTATTATACATATATAATACCTTCTCTATATATAAATACATAAATAAATATCCTTAGTCAAACACACAGCGCCATCTAATTCTACGGTAAGCAACTATAGGCTTGTGTTGTGGATACCAGATGGTTGATATACTACATACATTTTTTTTACTTATTATAAATGAAAACATCCATAACTCGGGTACACATGTCCTTATTCATCACACAAACATATGCCCCTAGCGAGATTCGAACCCGCAACCTGGTGGTATAGTGGTCAGAGTTGCTAACCACTACACCAAACAGGTCCTCGGTATATATGATAGTGAAAACTGTACTACAATCCGTGGCGTAGTTGAATAACTAAGCAATGACTTTGTTTTATGATATTTAGAAGATATTAGAGAAGAGACACTATATAAGAAGGTTTATTATAATTTCCAAAGGCAAACGACAAATTGAAGGAGTAGGAGGAGAAGTAAAATTTATACACAATATGCAACCACAGAGCTAAGCCAGTATTCATTGCAGGTCACCGAATAATTCAGTCGGTAACTCGAGTCACGTTCAGTCCCCTGAATCCAATGAAAATGCTTTTGCCTGGTAACACTACAGCTACTATTGACGAGGAGAATCCCGGAAACTGTGCGCTGAAAGCAATCAAGCCGGTGTTAACGTTGAAAGTAATTTCTTTGGCTTCTCCCGCCCCGATAGACTGGCTCAATACGTGTTTCAATGGCAACTACATATTTCCGTCAGACTGTGAACAGTTTATCTATGGTAATAGATGTCTATGATTTGTGTTTGTGTGGGGCTTTCAAATATTATATAAATGGTTGAATAGAGAAAATATAGAATTTGAAGAATGTATAGGTACTAACGCGTTACTAACCAACGAGGAGTGTCGGTGGCTTAGCGGTTAAGAGTTTGGGATGAGTTTTTAAATTTAATTACTTATATGCAAATGCATACTTCGACATTCGACTGCTCTTAAACGGTGAACTTTTTTAACCGCCTCCGTGGCTCACTATAAACAACATTGGGTTTACGATTCGGAGGTCGCGGGTTCGATCCCCAGCAGGGTACATGTTTAAGTACTCGGTTTGGTTGGTGGTAGGGCATTTTAAATATCCGTCTGGCTAGCTACCACCGTCTTATCTAAATCTGCCACCAAGCAGCAAGTTAATAGCATTGTTGTGTTCCGGTTGTCAGAGATAAAGTCCCTCAAATAAGATGGGGTTTCCGAGTCAGTACGCTACCACCTTCGGCCTCATCTTCACTTAACATCAGGTGTGATTGAGGTCAAGTACAAACACGTGGTGCATAAAAAAAAGAACTCTTAAATCATGAGGAAACCTGCATGCCAGAGAAATAAAAATTTGAAGGCAAGTCCCCAACTCGCTTTGGGCCAGCGTGGTGGACTATGCCCCACACCCTTCATTATACGAGGGAAGGCCTGCATTGGGATGTTTACGGGCTGATGATGATACTAACGCGTTTGTTATTTTTGTTAATGACCTGGATAAGGTTTTACTAGACATTTTAGTTTACGTTTACTCGATGTTGTAGCCTAGTTGGCTAATAAATTTATTTTGACTTATGTTGTTTAAAGACGTATACATTCTGGAAATAATAACCGACCTAGTGTGAGCGTACTAGTCGCGGTCGATGCTAGCATCTTATATGTTTGAAATTGTGCTATAATAATTGTTTTTACAATATCCATTGATAAAAATACTTGATTGAATCAACTCCGTACCACAAGGTACAGAATACATAAAAATGTATGTCTGTACACAATCTATTTTTGTTTGAATTTTTTCTAAATTTTCCATTTAGCCTCCTAAAACCTCCTAATCCAAAATCGTAATTTTACTTTATTTACGGCACTATTAGAGCCACCATTTTCGAAGAAAGAAGAGTCATTCATTTGACTGTACATGTAGGTACATATAAAATGCTATCTATACTTAGGTACCAAGTTTCGATGTAGTTCGTCAAATAGTTTCTGAAATAAGTCGCACTGGCGAATATCGAAGTGATTCCTTAGGCTTACTTTATTTGCAGGAGAAAAATGGAACGTACTGATTGCAATGTTTCAACGCCCACGTCCTACACAAAATCGGTCACAATATCGGTGATAAAAGTATTGACGAATAAATCGGCCGATTATCGATCCTACAAAACGTCGGTCGTAGGCAGGCATACTTATTGTGTTCCGTTTTACCATTTTTGCTAGGTAAAGCCGCGTCTTCACTAAGCGACATTTGTCGAGCGACATTGTACACGGAGACATAGGTAGACATCGCCCCATGTCGCTCGATGTCTTGTCACCGTCCACATTTAGTCCAACCTATCATGTCGCCGGAAAAGGTAGTGTTGCGCAGTGCAGCTTATGTAGTTACGAGGTGACAAGGCAGAAATTCCGCGATGTCGCGAGACATGTCGGGCGAAATTTGGCAACATTCGCCCGATATCTCCGGGAACACATGTCCCTCGACAAATGTTGCCTAGTAACATATTTAGGATAAACCCTCAGTCTCGTTAAATCGTCAGCAGGTAATTACTATTGGAATACGGAGCATTCACGGTTAAGATCGCTTTTGGGTAAATCCTCTTATATCATCGGCCGACGTGCAATTCATAGGTCGAGTCAGCTTTTCCCATTTTTATGAGTTGAAATTTTTTACGAGCACGGATCACAGAGAAAATTACATTTTCAGCTCTTCACAATTGGGAATTGAATTCCGTCATGTTACGGATCTGTAAATCTCTTGATTATTAGTTTGTGATCGGGTGGTTGGTAACATGTCCATTTATCAGAAAAAACATAACACGAACTTGTTGGTTTTATTCCACTATGACATGTACGAATATTTCCGTGACGCAGTACGATATTTGTCACTTCCAGAAACTCTTTTGAAAGAAATGACCGAAAGGGTACCGACCGAATACCGAAGTGAAGCTCAGTATACGACAAACCTAAATCAGTCAAAAAATCGCAACTGACAAACTCTGAAAATGTGAATTTAATGTACTCCTATGATTAATTTTATTGTTATTGAAATATTTAAGTAACAAATTAGTAAAAGTCCAGATTTGTTTTTGATCCTCGAATCGCTGGAAAATTCTACACTAGTCAGGGCGTTAATTCTGTAAGCTTGTTTGTCCGTATCTGCGGTGATTCGTACCATAAAGTTAGTCGTTTGGGATCGCACCGTAGATTACGATACGAGTTGTGCCTGTGGCTTTACGGAAAAACATAGCAGAATGGAATTCGAATTGCAGAAAATCGAATTTCTAAAATATTTGCTTTTCAGTTGAGCTTTTGTCCTTATATCGATACGTAGGCCTAGTTTGGGACATGTCTGTGATTTTATGAGTTTTAGAAAAAAAAATAAAACCAACCCATCACTAAACATCTGTATAATCTTGCATACAACGGCGATGGGCTCACCCCCTTTCATCTGTATGTACCTTTCAATCAATCAAATACTCTTTATTGCACAATTAACAAAAGCTACATGAAGAATACAGCGTACATCATTAATCGCACAAAAAGGCGGCCTTATCGCTAACAGCGATCTCTTCCACGCAAATCTTAGGGTAAAGATACAAGCTACCAGTAGGTGAAGTTTGCACTAATAGTAGCAATACGGGTGTATTTTATAGTTGGTAATTATTATATACCTAACGTAAATATAAAAATACATAAACTAAGCCTACAAACTATAACTAGATACTGCACTTAAACATATAATATATTATTGACTACACACAAATTTATATATATATATATATATATATGAAATATATAATATTAAATGTATAAAAAAAAAATACATGCCATTTGTTTGCTCAGAAATAACTTAGAAATCATATGGACAACCACGGAGAACCGAAAGGTAAACCGTGAATGTTTTATCAATATTTAAACTTTTAATGTTTGGAACGCTTATGTTTGGGATCTCCGACCACCCCATTTGGGATAAATGCCTTGGCATTATATATGTATAAATCCATTAAAGGTCACATGAAACAACTAAAGGGATGAAATATACGTCCTCCACTTGTATCAAAAAACTGATCGACGTTCATAAACCAATCTAGCTACATTTTTAAATTATTTCACAAAATCCGACATCGAATCGCAACTTCGCTCGCAAAAACACCCGAGTGTGTTAAAATGGAATGAAACTGGATGTTATAATCGCTAATTGAGTTTTGTTCCCGCTGAGTTCCCATTGCAATGCACCGCGCTCTCTGCAGGGCACCGCAATTTATTTCCACTAGTTTATATTGCATAAAAACGTGTTTATTTCACAAAGGGGAAAACTCAATTATATCCCCTGAGATATTAAGACGTAAATGTGAGCCATTTTAGTTAAAGTTATTGCGAGGATGCGCTTCTTGTGTTAGTAGAAAACTAAGGTGCAGAAACGGTCTTATCTGCAGAGAAAATGGAAATTAGAATGTAGCCAACAATTAAACTGCGCAGTGACCTCTTAAGACTCTTACGTCATCAGCAATTTACTTCACTCTACAGCTGGATATTGGCCATTTCCATTTCAAACATTTTCATGAGAGATTTATGGGAACTAGTGAAAAATCAATGAAAATCACTTACATCTTTAAACGAATGACTAATAGCATTGCTGGCGTCCTATGCGCCGTCCTCGGTGTATTCTATTTCCATTAGGGACTGAGCCTCACTCAGTCCCCTTTTCGCATTTTAACCTCTAGTAAGGATTTTGCATTCCTCCGGCTACACTCCCATTTGTAGAGAGAGAAGAGAAAATTATTTTACCCTCTTTTAAATAATTTCGGGGCCCAAGTTAGCGGAAAGTCATTACGCAGAACCAGCTATTTTTAGAAGACGAGGACGTTCAGCTGTACTCCTGGCTCTACAGGAGTTACAATGGGAGGGTGTGGTGGTGGATTAGCTGTCTACTCTTCGAGTTTCTTGCTTGCAGTTCTCAGGGAAAAGTTGCCTTTTGATCAAGCAGTAGCTTAAAAAATGTAAAAACCGACTATTTTAAGTGTACCGTGTGTACCTACAACATATTTTTTTTTTATTTACCCGATTCACTCGTGATGCAGTCTAAGAAAATTAAGCAACATTTGAAATGGGCAGTTGTTGAGTGATCACAGTGGCACTAGTAGTTCATTCCGTGCTTCGGATGATAAGTTAAACAGTCGTTAGTTCCGGTTGTTTGAAGGCAGTCGTTAAGCCAAGTCGATGACCTGAAAGGGCAGCTGAACAATACAAACAACAACAACAAAATATTCTTTATTGTACAACAATAAGAAACATAATAACGATAAATAAGAAAAAGAGGATAGTACAATTTGGTGGCCTTATCACTAAAAGCGATCTCTTCCAGCCTTTGGGTTAGGAAGCATTACGCACATGATATGTAGGTAACGTGTGCGGTAAACTAATTTTAATAAAATAAATAAATCACCCATATAAATCGTTAATTGAATACATACAAACATAATATATATTAAAAATAATACTTATAATATATACTCGTATTTAAATCTATACTAATTAAATAGAATAGTACGTAACTAAGCACACAGTAATAAATACAGTCAGATTGCCACTAGTTGACACAAATCTACCAATTCGCCATGTCCTTGTGGATCTATTGATACTGAGTGTGCATTGTCTGTAAAACTCTACGTAAAAATATCGAAATTTATGTCGCATTTTCATGTGATAACAATTTTCTCTTTTATGAAATTTATCCACTTAATTGATACCACTTTGTAACGTTAGTAAATTGTAACATACTTCTGATTTAAAATTACTTTTCTACCTAACAATTCAACTGAACATTCGTAAAAGCAAATAACTTTCACCGTCGGAATGAAATTAAATAGCATTCAATGCCTTCAATATCGTCAGTAAATACTAGTTTTGTTCACACCCTCCGTAATTACTCGTTATCGGTGTCCATAATTACAGCATTACGTCGTGTTGAAATTATCTGTTGTACAACTACAAGCTGATATTAAATTGAAACCTTACTTTTACATAGAAAGCAGTGGGAAAAATTGCATTTTTAATACACAAATGCCCTCGTATATTATGTTTTTAGTATAACTCAAATGTAAAAATTCAATTACTCTCTGTTGAACTCCGTGTATATTTTCATTCATCGTTCATTTTTATAGGTGGTCAGTAGCAGGTTAATACACTTATTACAAACGAGCCGACGTTTGTAAACCCGATCTACAACTACTACAACCTTAGCGCCCGCGTACTACACGTCCTCTTTCAATACTATTGTAAAATAACATATATTGAAAATTTTGAAACCTTCAGGGAAACGAAACGTAATAATATCATCCAGGTATATGAAACAGCTTCTTAAAAGCACACAATCTTCGAAACGGCTGAACCAACTTTTATGAAATATGGCTAAGAAGTTTAATGTTAAAAATGAAGAAAATTTGATTTTTAACATTATATCTTCAAAGCACTTTCTTAGATTAGGGCTCTCGTTTTGAATATTATCTTAATACATAGTTTCCAGTTGTGGGTTTTTTAATCTTAAATATGCTTTTATTTATCCATATATTAATAATTAATATTTAAAAGAAAAATAAACCTGTCTCCAGATATTGGCTCTTTAATAAATCTTAGGGCCAACAACCACTCAAAGTGGCAGGAATTCATTTGAGGACTCCATTCTTCTCTCATAGTCTACACATTAGCATGTCTAAAAGTGTCAAAAACTTGCACGTATACTGGCTTCAATTAATAAATGATACCATAACGTCTGCAGATTTATATTTCAACTAGCTTTCGACCCGAGCCTTCATTCACGTGAAAGTAAATGAAAATAAGGGACTTTTTCAGAATGAAAGGAAGTGTCTTTCTCCAGATCCCAGGCTACCTTTCTACCGAACAATACGATCTATCCCAAGGTTTAATCCTGAAAAGTTTACAAACAGACAGTTACGTTCGCATTATTAATATCGATAAATTCCCACATCACTGCGGTGTGGATAACATCAAACTTTCTTTGCACTCTCTATTGATTCCTTTATCTTCATAAAGACAGACAGACAGACCAGACAGAAGATGTCAGTCAGTCTAGACAAAAACTAGAACAGTTATTAATAATTATTGATTTAGATCTAAATTATTTTCGATACATAGGTAAAACCCCTTGCTCCCTTGCTAGTAAACTTTTTTTTGACACTGCTACTGTCCTTGAAAGTATACTTTTATAACAAGTGTGAAATAAGGATACACTTTTCAAACTTAACCACATTTTAAAACTGAACTTATAATTATTATACTTGTTTTATTTGCCTTTTAACTGAACGAGTATTTCTATTTCTCTGCTAGAAGTGTAATATTCGATATAAAGAACAGTGATAAGAGCACGCCTTGGCACAAAGTTTTTTAAACATTATTTACTTAGATTTACAGCGTAATAAAGCCGTAGTTCACAATAGCCGAACTTTAGTTATAGGGACGCATTCAGTCGTACGTTTTGGTAGTAGATTTAATGCGGGTAGTTCATTTTTCAGAAGCGAAGGTTAATAGCTTTCAGTGTAGATTATATCGTTTTAAGATCGACTTTTAAAACGTCAAGTGTATTTTATTTAAATTATTTTTTCTATTAACAATCCACTTTTCACTTTAACTGTGAAAAGAAAAGCTAAAGAATGTTTCACAATAACGACTTAAGTTGGGTTTTTATCACCCTACGATGTTAGTGGAGTATTTACGGAGTGTAGAGTATGCTATTTTTAATCCACCTATTTTTTAAATTATTTCTGTACTAAACTAGAGAGAAAAGTAAGTTTTCTTTTTAATATTTTTCAGAACACCACGAACTGCCAGCTACAGGTTTCTTGAAAAGACTAATTATAACTGTACATACCTATAGTGTAGTCTGTGAATAGGGTTAAAAAGATCAATACCCGACGATAGTCATTGGTCAACAATGATGCCAAGATTCTCAATAAATACTTTAGTTGCTTTAACATTAGGTAAAAAGAAAAGTCGATCAGCATCAGTATACATTACAGATTTGAATTAATTTTACTAAAAAATCTACTTCTTATACACGAAGGTGTATGGTGCCACATGCCGATGCGTTGCGCGGACAGTGACTTCCGCACGGAGAGGAGGACGCACCGCGTCTCCGGACGTAATTTAAATTGTAATATAAAAACCTTTTTTTTTAAAGAGCGACCTCTCGAGTTTCTTGCTTGTTCTTCTCAGGGGAAAATTGCCTTTTGAACAAGCAGTAGCTTTAAAAATGTAAAATCTGACTATTTTAAGTGTACCCTGTGTACCTACAAAATAAAGCATTTTTTGATTTTGATTTTGATTTTGACGGGCGCGTGGCATAAAGTCCCGTCCCCACTAACCGACATTTGTCGAGGGACTGTCGTCCGATGTCTTGTCTCCGTTCACATTAGTTTAGTCGAACCTACCAGACATGTCGAGCGAAGGCTAACAACGTCGCGCGATACAACAAAAAATTCTGTGATTATTGTTCTATTTATTGATGTGGCCGATATCGATGTTGTGTTCAATAAACATCGAATATCGATGTTCAGCTATCGATGTCAGTATCGATGCCATCGTCAATGTTTGCAACATCGATTATCCCTAGCTCTCTAACACAGTTGGGTTCTTAAATTTTCCAATTATAGAGTTATTACACAATGGATTGACCTCAATGATTACACCCTGCTACCTAATTTTTTAACCAGTTCATGTTTAAGAGAGTTTATCCCAGACGACATTCCATACAAATTTGATGTCCAAAAATTTCGAAATGAATAAACCGGTTCTAATGAACCTTTAAAGAAACATTGTTTCTGTTACTATGGAAAACTTGAAATCGCTCTAATTTAGTTTCAATACTCTTTTTTGAAAATACTTTCAAAAATCGGTCTATTCCTTTGGAAAAATTTGGACTTGAAAATTTGTATAGAATACCGT
Organism: Oegoconia quadripuncta; assembly: GCA_949316235.1. Classification (NCBI taxonomy): domain Eukaryota; kingdom Metazoa; phylum Arthropoda; class Insecta; order Lepidoptera; family Autostichidae; genus Oegoconia; species Oegoconia quadripuncta. Next base: position 22,026,987 of record OX438746.1, read on the forward strand.
GAGGATATAACCCTTATGAACCCTTTGGTTTATCGTATGTTTGCTTGACATTATCATTGCAAATGTTATAATTAATATCTACTCTTGATCCGGTCCTGTTTCCGCCGTTTCCGTTGAAAGTTATGTGGTTATAAATTTGACCACGCCCCGATCTCTGCCTGATAATTGCACGAAACCTCACTAGATATGGCCTAAATACCCTTTTAGTTCAGAAATAGCTGATAAAATGTAGGGTTAAATACGTGACTATAGCCTATTTCCAAAATGAGTCGTTTCGTGAAACTAACCTGTTTACCTGACATGAGTCACATTTGTTATTGAAATGCAGTAATTCAACTAGAGGTGTCTGAGGTTCTGACACCCTACCAAAGTATATTAAAAATCTATAAGTAGAACATCTTCCCGATAAATAGGTGACACAGTGGGAAGAGGCGGTGCTGTGGTGGCAGAGGACGCTTGCCGGCGATCACTTACGCGAGTGCCGGCGGAGCAGTCGGGGTCACCACGTCATGCGTGCGTCTCGCGCGTACAGAACATTATTGCGGGCGCCCGCAGCTCAAACACTACTTTGGCCGCCGACGTTGTACTGTTATTTATTACGTATTAGTTACATTATGGGACGTGCCAACACGGTGTGCAATGCCTACGTGTACCAACAATAATTATAAAGTGCATGAACATAAGTTTTAATCTTTTCCAAAAGATCGCAACAGGTAGGTTAGGTACCAATAGATGTTGGATATGGTGTGAGAAAATCAATTGTCGTAGATGATGTATTAGTGAATCGATCAATTGCATATACCTATATTTGTTTTCTCAGCTTGGTGGGATTCCGTGGGATGATATTAAATTATCGATAACCCCAAAGTCAACGGATAAGTTTGAGAATCATGATATTGTTATTAAATTATAATAATTTATAATAAAAAATAGGTAGGTATCCATCTTAATACTGACTTCAGCCTGTTCTGCCGCCGCCAAACAGCAATGTTAATAGCATTGTTGTGTTCCGGTTGTCAGAGATAAGATAGCCAGTTCCCCAAATAAGATGGGGTTTCCGGGTCAGTACGATACCACCTTCGGCCTCATCTTCACTTATATATGTATGATATAGGTATGATCATCAGTCCGTAAACAAATGTACTGGGATATAGGCCTTCTCTCGTATATGAGGGGTATGGGCCATATTCCACCACGCTGGCCCAATGCGGGTTGAATTTTTATTTCTCAGGCATGTAGGTTTCCTCACGATGTTTTCCTTCACCGTTTAAGAGAGCAGTCTGATAAAGCACATAAGTAATTAAGTTAAATTTCAAATCTCATTGCTAAATGGCCTGACTGAGAATCGAATCCGGACCTCCTAAATTGGGAGACCGCGTCTTAACCGCTGAGCCACGGACGCTTTTTTTAATCTCAGTTATTTATGGAAGGTTTGGCACAAAAGATGACCACGTCACTCTCATAGCATGTTAAACATAGCATAAGTTGATAAAGTTCAAAAAATCTTTTTTTTTGTTATTATAAAATAACATCTTTATCTCGGGTACACGTGTCAATATTTATCATACAAACATATGCTTCAGGCAGGATTCGAACCCGCGACCTTTCGGTATAGCAGTCAGAGTTTCTAACCACTACACCAAACAGTCGCCATGTAAGTATGCATACAATATATCGTGATTTATAGATAAGTAATATAGAAGCTAGATACTGGCTTGTACTAGATATTTTTAGTACATTTTGAATAATTAAAGACCAAAAAAATTCAAAAATATCTAACGCTAAATGAACAGGTTAATTACTATGACATCATCCTATTGTTATATAAATTTACGAGACTTACCTTTACCTACTTCTGCTATACGTAATTTTAATTAATTACTCACAATAAATTGTTTTATTACAAAATTGCTATGTCATGCGATGTTCACATAGTGATAACATCAAATTACTGTGAACAAAAAGTAGTACTTGATTTACAGATAGATTGTATCTATAATATGTAAAGGTTTGAAATAAGAAGAAAAATCAATTATACAAGGTATCATAAAAAGTACTTTGAACCCTAAAACCACATAAGTATAGTGTAAATTTTGTACCTACATTTAATGAAACTCATAAATGTGGGGGTGAAAAAAAAATAAGCAGAACCTGTTGTGTCGTCTCTATTATGTTGTATGTTTTTTTTTCTTGTGTGCAATAAATGATAAATAAATAAAAATAAAAAAATTAAATGTGAAGAACTTACTATTGGTGCAGCGTGTGCGTGATTCTGCGTCTTCTTCTATTTTTGCGTGAGATCGTGGTAGAGTCGACAGGTAGGTTATAAGAATAACACGAGTGCATTTTTGAATACGGAGCCTATAAAACAGTTCTTCTTCAGTATCTTTCCAAACTAAAAAAGAAATTTTACTTTATTCAGACTGTTTGTGGTTTTAGAACCCTAAATACTTTTCTTTACAGTCTGTATAATAAACATTACTATCTTACCCAAGTAGGTACTTATATCCTTTGATGATTCTCAAACCTAGCTATAGTTACTAGGCATTGATGAAGGAAAATATGAAATCTCGTCATCGTTCGACAAATATGTCGTTTCTCTAGTCGTTAAAATTTAACCAGATAATTATTTAAATATAAAAATAAGACTATAAAATACTATAATTTATGGATATTGAAAATGAGTCAATTAAATCAGCCCACACAATTTATAGGTAAAAGTATGGAATATATTTTGACATATTAATTTAAGTACAATACTTAAATTATATTAAGCATATTTTACATACATTTTAAATTACATTATGTTAATAGGCTTGCTAACGGTTACAGGAGAAATTCACGATGAATTTAAACAGATAAATATTACACTTCGTGTTTATTCACAGTGCGAATACAGTAAAACCACATAATACACTAGCATTGTAAGCATAATTTGACTAATTGTCCTTTGTAATAGGGTTGGTAATGTTCTCTATTTCGAAACACATTATTGAGTCTCCTCATTTGCATTAGAGTGTGTAAATCGCTATTGAAATGGACTCGCTCCTAGGGTTACCAGGCGTCACGTTTATCCTTACATGTCAGGATTTTTAGGCACCTATCGGGGTTATAGTGATATTAAGAAATAGTCTTTTTAAATTATTTAAATTTTAGTGGAATAAATCTTAAAAATAGTTTTATTTATTAATATCCGAAACTTTGTCTTTTCTTTGAAAACAATCAGTTAAAATTTAATTAATCAACACAACATAGTACCGACATCTTCTTAAAATTGAAGTTTAATCTACACATTAGTGTAGATTAAAGTAGTTTGTTATTATACCTTGGTGTAGTAGGTATAATAAAACAAGTAGGTTCGCAGTTTTACAAATCATGCTTTTTGGCGAGATTTTTCAGTTTTACATCTGATGGTAACCCTACTCAGTCAGCTTCAAAGACAAATACTTATGAATGTTGGTTGTCTAACTCGTACAGTCTGAAACACCTTTAGAGCCCCGAATAATACAAGTTAAGGTTTTCTCAGGAAATTAAAAAAAAATGGATATTTTTTTATTTAGTTACAACAATTACTAAATTCATAATGAAGTAAATATCGAAAAACATCTATGATTTCCTGAGAAAATTTAATTTGTATTATGCCGGGCTGAAAAGGTTATCCTGAAACATTATCCTCCTTCTTGGGGCGGTCGGGTGAAAATACCTGCAACTATGTGCTATTCTATTTTACTCACGTGTTCACATTTTAAGCATTTCAAAATAACTATTTCACTTAGTACTTATCGGTTCGTAATAAATAATGCCGATAGAAAAGTACTAGGTAATGTTGAAGGGTCTATCAAAATAAACGTCAACCACTTGTAACGAAAAAAATATCGCATGGGTAGTTAGGTACTTCTTTGGACTTTTTATAGAGCACTGTAATTGTGACACACACTACTATCAAGAATTAGATACAGACAATTACTACTTTCCTATTTATTGAAAAAATTGCAAATTTGACATTACTCGTATATGCTTAGAACAAATATGGCATTATTGCCACTCACTACGACATACTTTACATTATTAATGAATAGGTAGCAAAGTTTGCCTCAGAATTATCAAAACTGCATAAAAATCCAATACATACCTAAATTTAAATTAACAAACAAGTTACGCTTTCATTGGTCCCAAGGGTATAATGTAAATAAGTCCCAAACAGGAGTAAAATATCATTTTCCTCCCGCATTCAGCAAATATGATTGAATTTGCGTATTTTACGATGTCAGATCCCATCATAAAGCGCGGGGCACAATGCTGACGGTAACCCGATCAAATTCGGGTGTAGCACGGATGAGTGACGGCGCTAATCCTGCGGGTACTCGCGAAATGAGTCGGCGGGCGACACGTGCCGCACAGCCAATCACTGTGACCTATTTTCGCGGGCAAAACCATAATTATGTTTGCATTTCGATTATTAGCCTATTAATAATGGTTGTGCTATTCTATTATACTCGCATTAATATTATTAATTAGAAATCTTTGATCTTACAGTGACATCTTCTGTGATGTTGACAATGTATGAAGATAGAATATAAGAGATACACAAACGGATTGACAGAATGTTGTTACCTAAATACCTAGCAACGTAATTATTACAATATTTGTTTATATTATAAAGCAGCTCTTAAAAAATTTTTACCGTACCAGCGCAAAATGCAAAGTTTTTATTTCAATATTTCTCTATCACTTAGACAATTTAAATGCATTGGAAATAATATCATCGTGGCTACTATAGTTTGTCTGACAAATAGATTATGCAAAGAGTGTACTACCGCTCGCACTCCGTAAACCCCAAAGAGAGAGGGAAAAGTCGTTGCCTTGTGGTTCAGGGCAGAGTAAAATGGGACCAACCCGTCTCTTCCCGTGGGTATCGCAAAAGGCGACTAAAAAAACGTAAGCCTAACCCAAAAAAGCCATGCGATTAAAACAAAATCTTACAGAATACGATGCAAATCACGCCATGGGACCGGGTTATGTTCAACAGTGGATTGGCATAGATTGGAAATTAAATGACGAAATGCCTCGATGTCTACACACATCCTCGTCTTCTTGCCCTGGTCCCAATTTATTTGTGGTCAGGGCAGTACGTCTTGCAAACTAAATTGGACGAAAAAGACGTAGTGCCCCGACAACAAGGCAGTACGTCTTTTTCGTCCAATCTCTTCACGCCCTTTCAGTTCACATTTCGTTTCGTTCACTCATCCCTCACACAATCCACCCATCTTTTCCGTGGTCTCTCTCTTCTTTTCCATCCATCGACATTCATATTCATCACTCTCTTAGTAACATGCGTTTCATCCATCCTCATAACATGTCCATACCAAGCCATCGATATCCTTTCTTGTATACGCATACCAATTTTCAAAATAACATTGGTAATTCGGAATTATATGAAGTAATAAGTCCTCCCCTATGGAGCGTGTTATGTAAAGACAAGTGCAACGATCCGTTTACTTCAAAGAGACAAAAGAGTCTTTGGAAGATATGAGATTCGTCCATTAAATCAACTTTCTCATAGCTGAAAGTTTTTAGAACACAAGCGGTCGCATTTCATGCTTATTTAAAGTTGAATTAATTTATCTTCTTCTTAGAATGCATTGTCTATATCAAACTGAAAGGAAATTGTCTTTCCGAGTGAATGTCGTGTAGCTATCTTAGCAATTCAAATATTTGTTGGTACTACAAGGTACACTAGTTTTAACGAAATTAAATTTCTGGTTACTTGTAGCTTGTGCAAAAACAGAAGCTTTGCGACCGTATATGCTAAGAACTAATACCCATATTCGAAACTGTATAAGACTCCGGTAATTCATTTAATCGTATAGTTTATCTATTATTTTGAGACCGGTAAATACCATCTCAATGAAATATATAGATTGGCTATGAATTTATGAAAACAAATAAGTACCGACGAAATTGTGCAATACATTATATTATTGCAATGGTAACTTTATTTTAAATTAGCTAATTTAAGAATTATTAATTTAATAAGGAAACAATTAGTGTGAAAATTTAATTACAACAATTATCATTCTAAGTTTGCAATACGGCATGTATTGCAAACTTTTTTATCTTCCGTAAAATTGATTTTAATACTTTTTTATTAGTGTTCGGAACCCACGTGGCATTATATAAGTGTACTGAGATACAGTACAAACTACTATTGTAAAGATAGTAAACATGCAATTGGGACAGATCACAATAGTCCTTACCCCCTCCCTATGCTCCTCCTATGCCCCTCAATATAAGAGGGAAGACCAAGTGGGATGTTTACGGGCTGAGATGATGACAATTACATAGTCCTTATGTAATTACTTTTAGCTATACAATTACTTTTTATAAAGCAGACCTGTCTTGTCTGTTCTGTTCTGTCACAACTGACAGCTCACAGAATTCATATTATTTAAGTGTCCATATTTTAAGCCGGTAATTATGTCTCTTCGACAGTTCTGAGGTCGGCAGTTCGATCCTCCAATCCAACCCACAAAGCGATGTTTTTTATTTTATAAATAGTGAATTTATGTTAGAATATTGAATTGCAACGTTGTTAACAATTTTTACACTAAGTATTTTAGATTAAGGTTTTTATTCATCCTTTTATAATAACGAAATCCATAATAGGTAATATTTCTTCGAACTGTTCGCCAGAGTGATCGAATGATAGATTACGACAAGTTGATGACGTATGATGTACCTATTCTTAAATCATTCTCGATTCGCAAACGAAGTTAAGTGCCTGCCTGTGCAGTTTACTGTAACATGTTTTTTATTATAAGTATATTGTTTTTTTTTTTATATTAGCTAATATTATAGAAACAAAGCTCAAGTAAATAGTTGCGCTGCAGAACAGTGAACGTAATACCTAATATATGACAATCATGCAATGAAACGGGATTGAGTGTGGTGTGAGTAATGCATATTTATTGTTATTAGTAATTTCATCATCATAATTGATTCGTCGCAGCAATGAAACGAAATACGATTCAAAGCACATAATGTAACGCATCATCAACATCTTCTAAACCTTCCCTTTTCGAGTTCTCTTAGAAATTAAATGAATAAAGTAGATTTTTTTAATACTATAAGGACATACAAAATATTGATAGTGTAACCGCGTGGAGTTTATAGGTTAATTGGAACACGGAGTTGAGGAATGAGAAGCAGGAGGAGAGGAATAAAATCATGCTTGTGTGAGCTAACAGACCCAGAAACGTACAGAGTCGAAACAAAACAGTCACAAGCAAGGAAAAGAAAAACTACCAATGACTCTGGATAGTTCGTCAATTTTTGGAGAGGTATCATTGAAACCTACATGCTGTATTCTCACTTAAGCAAGGAGCCAAGGAGATTTTTTGGCAACTGAACACTGGATCTTTTGGCATCCCCTGTACGTATAGGAACACTCTCATAAACAAAAACAAACAGCAGTATTTCAAAGAAGCTTGAACTTGTGAGAAAATGGTGGTGTATTATGGTAAATTGATTTCATCTTTGGTCATCTTAAGCTTCTTGAGCTTCAATAAGTGTAAAACCCCATCAAATTACAACTAAGGGCCACCTCTACAAGCAAGTCTCTAGCTACGACTTCGCAATATTGTCGGGTAAACTTTTCGAAATTACGATTATTCCTCCTGCATAAATCATGGTGCGACACGCTACGGATCGTTGCATATCCACAACAACTCCACGTAAGCGAAAAATGTTCGAGCATTTATTTTATAAATAATAATCGAAACGTTGCGGTACAATTCTGAATGGTATAGTCTCTGCTCAACTTTCATGCAATTTTGAAATTGAATGCTGGAGCAGTTTTCCGCCTAGTCTGTCTGTACCGACTCTAAGGAATGAGGTGCTCTCCAGAATTTTACTCAGACGGGTTTCCGTTCACGTCTGCAATGAGCGCAGGGTTTTAGTGTACGAAGTACTTCAATATAGAGTTTAGTTTATGCTATGGTGAGGCCGAGCGGCCTTCAAACTGTAACCTCAAGATGTACATAATACCTTTCTCTATGTACAATTTACGCCGTTTAGCATAAAAACGCTTAAACAACAGGAACCAGTTACTCATACATTCTCTTCAGTTCATCATCTAGCTCCTGTTTAATGCATCACTCATCGCTGTACAGCGGAACAGTATGGTCAGTCTTCTATAGATATGATTCCCTACACATCTTTTTTTTTAATCTTTATTTAATTTAGGGACTTGAGTCCTTCTAGACATGACAGTCCCATCGTACCCTGACCAAGATTCACTGATGACAAGATACAAACATATTATTAATAATCTGGCCGCTATTGATCCAGGTTTACCCAAAATTGATTGAGCCAAACCTACAGCGTATTGACTCAGCTTTAATTATCTCATCAGTGTATCTCTTTAATTTCGGTTTCTATAGCACATTCCATCAACATGTGTTGGACATCCTCAACTACTCCACGGACTTCACAGTTTCCCTACACATTGAGTAAGGTTTTTCTTAGTAGGTTTATCAATTTTTTTGTTAATAACTAGTTTATGATTGATTATATTGATTTTCGTCGCACGGCAAGATTATCGCTTTGATAAACGCGCTCGTAGAGGCTGCCCCTAACGGATGAAGGATAAGAAGATGATTTGCGACGTGACAGCAAAATGTAAAAGGCCTTCAGTGACGTGTGTCGAATGCATAACGACGGCCTAGATTTCGATACGCCTATCGACGGAAACACAATCAAAACTCAATCCGAAAACACTTCCAACTCGTCGCGCACGCAACTCTAAACTCTAAACTTTGACAATGCGAATAACTTTGACTTTGTTCATTATGTCATCGCACCGGTAGGGGCGAAGCGCTGAAGTTTCCAATCGTAGAAATTAGTTTTGATTCTCTGAACCTGAGTCCTGTTTGTGAATATGCAAATGTTCGATTCGTATTGTGGAAGCCTCACGGGCAGTTTGCCGGTCGGTTAGTCTCCATAGTGGGGCCACATCCGCACAATGTGGTGGGATGGACTACTGAATACGATTCGTGTTTTGACTAACAATGTGCAAACCATCGGGTTTGGCACAAACTGTAATTAAAATACTTTTTAGATTATATTTCACTTTAGCGCGTGTGTGGAAATTTAGGCAACACTTGCGTTATTTTTAAGTTAGTAATTAGTAAGCATGTTTATTCTTTGAATAGTTACAAGAAATCAATGTATTGACATATGTAGTTAACATACCGAACATTCGCACTAAGCGGTACGATTCTTCATTCATAATGCGAACAACCAAGGCATTCCGGCGTCAGTTTCCTGAATTCTACAACCTTGGGATCTTCAAGAGCAGGGTGAATAGGCATATACTGACATCGCGTACTTCATCTTCGGCCACATTGTCACTTCTGATCTAAACTAACTGTGTTAAAAGCTAATTACTCGTATCTTCGAAATCGTTAAGCCGATTTTTATCAAACATGTCCCTTCGTTTAGTTTTTAATATAAAAAAACCACAAAAAAAAATCAGACCCCGCCTGAGATACATCCGAATAAAGACTGGACACGTGCATCCAGACATCGTTTTTCATGGGGGTATAAAAATATGTTTGAGGCTTATATTCAGCTGGTTTTCCTTCCAAGCTAAATATGTATCTATATTCTTTATTGCACCCAAAAAAATACATATAACATAGTACAAACAATCGGTCATGTACAAAGGTGGACTTATCTCTTTAAGAGATCTCTTCCAGTCAACCTGAGCATTGAAGTAGGAAACGGAGTAAATTTGGGGTTTAGCAGCAAATAGTGTGCAAATGAAAAAATACTACAACGAATAAAATAAAACAAATGAAAATAATTAAATCTACGTAAAAATAATGTATTTTCTTTTTGTACAATAGAGCGTTTACAAACAAACATAGTTAGAATTACCTTTTTGAGACAGTTTAATTTACTTAACACTTGCTTATACATATAAATACCTAAAGGAGATGATGATGTTCTATATACCTATGTTATTTTTACTTACTGAATGATAATTAGGTAAGCAACTATATTTTCATATGATTTAATTCTACTTTACAGTATAAGTGAAAGTAATGAAGTCATCATAGATTTTGAATGGTTAGCATACAACTGTTTGGAATATCCATATTATTATTCATGTAGCACACGTCAGTCCCATCACCGCATGACAGACGTGTCGTGTCCTGGAATAATGACCGCCAAATGAACGAAGCGGCGATGGGAATGGTAATAGGGGCTTGCTGCAACTATATTACACGTCGCATTACCGTAGGGCACGATTATTGACTCTGCTAGCGTCAACAAATCTACATACAACATGACCAAAATATCGTAGAGCTGTCGCTACGCGTCATTGTACTACGCGACGTCCTTTTACAATTTGGTCGGATTGTATATTGGTACTTGTACGAGTAGTGCTGACGATGAATTAATAACAAACTAAACTCTGATTGCAACAAAACCTAATCTTTAATCATGTATTTTTATACGGTTTCATGAAAATATTTAATGCATGCTTTTGGGTTGCATGCTTGTATTTTCAGATACATATCTGCATTTCAATATAAAACCAAACCTGGATTTAGACCCCCCTAACACCCAGACCGATGGTTTACCTCGCAGAATACCCATAAACCCAAAAAACTTCGTGAATGTTACAATTATAAATACTGAAAGCAGACTGGTGGAATTTATATTAAATTGTAGGATGGAACAGAAAACCTGTATTGTGATAATAAAAGAGACACTAAAATTAATAATGAATTTAAGTGTTATTTTATACTACGTAATTCGAATAATTCGTGCTTATTCCGAGTCTCAGTCTTCTCGGTGATCCAAATGCCCCTTTTCGAATGGCAATATTAAAAATATAAATATATTTTCCTGCAGTCAATAATAAAAAGTAGAGTACATAACTCGTGAAATAATCATCTCGGTTCTTAATGTTCGTTGAAGGAAATTCCCTTTTTATTCCTTGTTGTTTAAATCTGCTGTAGTGACTTTGTTGCATAGCCTTACACGCCCCCCACTGCTGGGGCACAGCCTCCTCTCAAAACTTACGATAACTAATTTATTTTGTTATTAATTTCTTTTACTACTAATTGAAGCTTAGGCTCCACCACAGAATTAATATAGTACACAGAAAACGCAAGTAGAGCCCTTAGAGCATATAGTAAAGTCCCTACTCTATATTTCTTATGTTACCTACTATGTATGTAACACAATCTAACTTTATATATCTTTGTTGCAGGTAAGTGCCTTGGAAACTCAACAGTCTGAATGCGACCACATTGCAAACGTAGCGACGAGTACAGCATAAAATAGCTGGGGTTCTATGAAACGTGGCTAATCGGTTGGTATCTAGTATGAAGACAGCCGTCAATGCGGGAAGACAGCGATCGAGCATTTACCCTGTCGTGTTGAATGCCTGGTATGCACAATAATAGAAGCTACTAAAAGAACATTACATTAGATATCTAGTACTAACCCACGGCTTTGCCTGCATGAAATCCAATTATTCGTTTATATGTGCAATTTGTTTATCCTGCGGGAAATACTCATTTTATCTGGATAAAAGTATCCTATTCCCGTGTATCAAATTTTATTCAAATCAATTGAATAACAGACAAATATCCAAAGTTTTAAGGATGGTTGGATGGATTGGAAAGTTGGATTGGATTCTAGTTGGATGAATTAGCTTTTCATTAAGTAACCAATCGTTTAAAAAAAAAAAAATCTCCTTGGTTCTATGAACGTTTTTTTTAATGGTAACGTGATACCAATTCAAGCTATACCAACCGAAGTTCTCTAAATGACCATTTCGTCTATCATTTTAAAAAACTTCAGATGGTACGGCTTAAACTACCGCTGATCCTGTAAAATTGCCCTAATACGGGTATTTATGGAGTCAATTGTACTATCATTGTTGTCCACAAGTACATATTATCACCTCATCGCTCAGTGCATGGTCGTACTCACTAGAAAAATACAGTACTATTAGAGAAACGTTTTCCTAAGCACAAAATTTACGATAATTTATCGACGAATGAATAGCAGCTGTAGATTTGTTTATTTGCCTCTTTGTCAGGCTAAACTCCGTATATCAGCTATCACAGTAGCTTCTCACAGATAATCCATAGATGATTCCAAAACAAAGTCACGGAATAAAATGTAAAACGTGCATAGTGCCAGCTCCACGACAAGGACGTCGCGAAACGTTGCCAAACATAGCACAATCTGTATCAGACGTAATATAGCTGAGTTGTCTGCTAAAAAGCTTGAAGGAATACAATGTAAACATCTATGGTGCTCGTATTTCTACTCGCACTTATCGTGAGATATTCAAGTAAGTGTCAATTACAAACATTTTGGTCATGGTATTTGGTTTCGTCTCTATGTAAACGAATAAGGTTTCTTTTCTTCTCTATTGGCAGACAAAGAAATCAATTTTCTCTATAAGAGCTCCCTACTCAATAACCAAAAGATGAATTTTACATGAATAATTCGTTTTATTTTGTCACAATCACTCGTTTACACAACTAATAATAATATCTATACTCGTATAAGCAGTTGTTGAGGTTTCTTCAAAAACATAGAGTTTTTATAAATATAGGTTTTATTAAATTTATCAATCACGGATCCTCTCATACTAGACAATGCAAATTGATAAAAATATAATGGATAATCTATGACATAGATACGTACTCTACGCTCGTATTATATATCCAAAGAAAGGTGGTCAAGTTCAAGTACGCCTTGAGACCTGAAGATAGCAAGCCTCACATCCCAATTGACAAACTTTTATCTTACAAACGTAAGTATATAATTAGTTAAGTATCATTTATTTATTTATGTATTTATTTACTCAAAAAAATGTATTTGTGTAGTTTCAACCATCTGGTATCCATAATTCAAGCCTAGTTGCTTAGTGTGGAACTAGATGGCGCTGTATGTATGTGAAAAGAAATTTATTTATTTATTTAATATTCATCAGAATAACAGCCTTAACAGCCTTAACAACCTTAACAGCCTTAACAGCCTTATTAGATAATTCCACATTAGAATAATAATTTTCCGATTTTTTTTCGGTGACACCAATGGAAATACCAAAATGGAAGGACTTCCATCATATCAAAATCATTCTTGATCAGTGGTAGATTTTGGTAATGAGACAGTCTTTAAATACGAGTGTTTAAAATACCATATATCCTATTTATTTTAATGAGTTAGAAATGACTTTTTATGAACTATAAGCCATACCATTGAACCATCTTATTATTTGATAAAAATATTAATTTCATGTAGATACCTGTGGGCGTTTGTGTAAAAAAGAGACATTTTATTGATGAAAAATAAAAAGGTCATCATCATCATATCAGCTACAGGACGTCCACTGCTGAACATAGGCCTCCCCATAGAATCGCCCCCTAAAAGGAAGCGGCCGGCAGACAAAGTAGACAATACACATTATTTTTAAAAAAGCAGGCCCCCATAGATTTTCCTCGACCTTTAAAAACAGTCACCAAAGAATATTTATTAAAATTCAGCCATTAAAACGTTCTAAGTCTAAGCATACAACTGTATTACTACAACAACATATAACAGTATTTACCTATGCCACTAGCTAGTGGCATAGGTAAATAAGTGACCTGCTCATCCCAATATCCTTATATAGAATGCAATGTAATAATTTTCTAGATTCCAGTCGCAAAATTTAGAAACCAAAACGCAAATAAGCAATTAAAATGTGCTAAGGGCCTCGCATATATGGTGTGGTTTGGCGCGGCGCATGCATGTCCGAGAATAATCGTGCGTGCTCCTGAATAAACTGTAGTATTAAATAATTCCCGCATACATTCTAATGTGCAAAATTATCAGCTTCACTGCACTTTCAAATAATTGTATTTTGTGCTTGCTTATACAAACCTAGTCATTACAAATGAGATTGCGTCATCGATCTCACAGCTCATATACTCCTTTTTTTTATTCGCCGGGAAATGCGTCACGCATACCGCTCGTCTGGGGGACGACGAGACGGTTATGTGGGGCTCCCCGAGCCCCCTAAAACCCAGCGGCGACCTTTCTCGGCAGTAGGGAGGACCTGGGAGCACAATACGGCTTCCAGGTCCCCCCCGCCCTGCCCCCTCACAAGGGAAGGCCCGTTCCCGGAGGGTGGCTAGCGCGATCATAGACTCCTAATAACAGGCGAGGAGCATCTGTCAACACAATAGAATAGAATAACAGAGCTGATGCCCAAAACTTCGCATCAGTTAGTCCTGATAGCTTATTGAGATCAGCTGTTGCACTACGCGGAAATTTTTGGATTCGATCGCTAATAATTTGCCGTTTAGCTAGATTAAAATTTGGTACCACGTAAGCGCCCTAGAAGTAAGGATAGAGGAATAAACGTCTAATGAATAGACGTAGAGCGTCGGTGGCGCAACGGTTAAGACGCAGTCTCCCCATTTGTGGGGTCGGATTCGATTCCCAGGTAAGCCATGTACCAATGAGTTTTTAAATTTCATTTAATACTTATATGCATTTACGCGACTGCTCTTGAACGGTGAAGGAAAACATCTTGAGGAAACCTGCAAGCCTGAGAAATTAAAATTCAAAGGCTTGTGAAGTCCCCAACCCGCATTGGGCCAGCGTGGTGGACTATGGCCCATACTCCCTCATACGAGGGAAGGCCTATATCCCTGCAGTTGGATGTTTACGGGTTGAAATGTATTGAGTTACTATAATTTACTTCTAGAGCGCTTACGTGGTACCAAATTTAGCGATCCAACGACGACCGCCTTTCTTTCACCGTTTTAGAGCAGTCGCATAAATGCACATAAGTAATTAAATTAAATTTAAAAGCTCTTGGTACATGGCCTGCCTGGCAATCGAACCCGGACCTCCTTAATTAGGAGACCGCGTCTTAACCGCTGGCTGAGCCACCGACGCTTACGCGTATCGCTTCTATACCCAAAATATTAAACCCTGAAACGGTCATTAGGGATTATTCACATCAAATACTACCAATACCTTAAGTTTGTATAAGCAGGCAGTGTGCAAGCAAAATTTAGGCCCTTAATCCTAAGCCCGTGACCCTGATGCCTTTCAGAACGCTTCGGACAACTTTAGCTATGTTAGCAGCCAACAGCTCACAGCAGTTAATGTAAGTTCAGATTATGCCGACGCAAAGCGACAGACTTTGGACCGACGACTTGAAAAAAGTGGCTGGTAGTGGTTGGATGAAGCAAGCGGAGGACAATGGCTTACTTTAGGCAAGTCTATGTCCAGCTGTAGATGGCTGATGAATGTAGATGGCTATGTATATATGATCGAAAAACATTGATGATTTAATCATTCTTTAGTTAGAAATCTTAATTTGTATTATGCCGGGCTGTAAGAGTATCTATTTTAGACTCATATATCATTATAGCTATACATATAGGTTTCGTCTTAAGCTCAATCAATAATATACCGGATGAGTTTGTTTACCGTAAGGGAAATAGAAAATATTGGCATAGGTAGTTTAATTTTTTTTGTCAAACTGTCCTCGACTAAAGGTTAGTGTCATGTGACGGCCGCGTCTGTCGCCTATTCCACATAATTACATCATGAAATTAAATAAATAAAAAAAAACTTGGGCAAAATATGAGTTCCGAATAAATTTCGCATGATAGGAATCCTACGAATCCCGCCAGTCGCATAACAATCTCCAGGCGACGCGAACGTCGATGATGGTATTGAAAAGAAAAAGGTTAAACTACCTATGCCAATAACTTCTATTTCACCTACATAATATATGCCCTATTTTTTTCATTACGGTAAAAAAAATCATCCGGTATATACATATTACAAATTCCTACAAACCTAATCGCCAACCTGTCTGTTCGTCGTATTAAGGGTAATTAACCCCAATAAATAATTCCAAAGCCAGTTTGGCTTTAGTCTCCAGAATCGCTGATTGAGGACGAGACAGATATTTAGTTGTTTACGCGACATGATCTTAAATTACTATAAAAAATTATCCAGAGCACAGTTATACAATATGAGAGCTACGTCTTAATAACAAATGTATTAGAAAACTTTGCTTTCCTTTTCAGTGTCTTCTTAAAAATTTTATTTTTAAGTTTCTGCTCCCGTAATATGACATCGCTTATCGCGACGTAACGTGAGTGTGGGATAGTTTTATATTTCGTCCAAGTGAATGAGCAGGACAAATATTATCTCGCGCGACATAAACGTTTATCGCGTCTGTCATGCTACCGGCGAAAGTTTCTCAACTTCACTCCACCGTGTATTTCCATAGTATGAACCTACACCAAAGCCAGGGATTCATTTGCATGTTTTCCCGGCAATATCAAATATCGCCGTCTGAGCCAGATCTACGTTGTATCGCCTCACTAATTACACTTCGACAGCTCTCCCACATAATTACAACCTCACTCAGGGACCACAGATAAATAATTCATGAAGGATAATCGCGATTAAAGCAAATATCGTGAAATCCATTCATATTCGAGGCTGCTTCCCACGTCAATTAGGTATTGTTTTTGTAGAAGAATAATTAAATCTAGTCACAGCTACAGCTTATTTTTATTGTGTAAGATTACCGTGACGAAACTAAATTAGACAGTTTCAGTAGAACAGGTTACTCGGTTTGTATTATTTTTGTCATAATTTATTTTTAGAATTACAAGACTATAATTGCTATTTCATCTGCTGATAAATATCACAAAATTTTGTTAAGTTGAACACACAAAAAAGAAGTGTTTTACGGTTTCGACGTCAAACTATATAGACAAGGTTCCTTATAATTCTGTCTGTCTGTCAAGAATACTATAGAGAGATAAAGCTTATACATTTATAACGTCTATATACAAAGTTATTAAATAAAAATAAAAAAATCCTGTTAGAAAGAGGCTGACTTTTTTATATTTTCATATCTCGTAATGTACAGTCAGCTGCAGAGACATTATGATTATATTCACATATGACTTTAAGTAGAGGTGGTCTGGTTTCTCTGCAGCTGACTGTATAATATCGTCTAAAAAGTCTTTAAAAATATTGTGTGTTGTCTTACTTTGCAGGCGGCTTTCAATAGGTCCCTCTGGAAATCTATGGGGGAGGCCTATGTTCAGCAGTAGACGTCCTGTGGCTGCTGATAATTTTTTACTTTTGTATTAATACTCTTTTGGTACAGGTATCCATTTATTAAATATTAAGCTTTGTAGGTTAGAGTATGTTACATACATAAAGTCACGCCTGTTTCCCGTAGGGTAACTACTTCTACGTACGGAACGATACTTTTTTCGCTTCATCCATTGTCATAAACTTATTCACACATGCTCGTCGGTTTAAGGGACTCTTGACTTGGCTTTACGTCTAAAAGACGGCCCCTATTGGAGTAACTTCCTGTAAACCGCTATTTTTGAAAATTGAAAGGAAAATCGTCATATCACAGTACGCTCTATGACTTTACGTGTATAATAGTCGATAAACTTATTACAATGTAGTTGAGTCTGTTAAAAGTTCATAGAAAATGGCATAAGTCAAATGCAAAAATAAATTTGTATTTTATTATGTATATGCCTGACTACGGAAACCTACCCCGCATGGACCGACACACTCTTAGCATATTTTCTTTAAATCTTGTACATGACTGTATGGCATGAATATCTGATTATAAGATTTTAAACGGGTATAAAGAATGTTTACCGTAATGTATAAAACTAATAACTCAACGGCCCAAAATTGGCAAAATAACCGACTTCAATAGTCTTTATATCGAGGTCATCATATCTTATATCTGGATCATCATATCTTAACCAAATTTATATGGGTCTAACCTGAAGTAAAGCCTTCAAAATAACAAAATAAATTCAAATCCGTTCATATCTATGAAACAACTCATCCCATCTGCGATAGATACGTCAAGAGGGTAAAATAATACCGTAGAATTGAGTTCCTCCTCCTTTTTTTAAAGTGGCTAAAAGGAGAAAGTTGATGTCTATTATTAAGTTACATGACATTATCAGAGAGTCGATACAAAATGCTTCACGGTGATTACAATTGGGGAAATGTATGTGCAGGAAACCGCAAAGTGCGATAATTCTTCCTGGAGACAGTGTAATGCTAGTCCGGTAATGATGAGCCCCTATTAGAGGTTATGTACCCCATAGATGTAACAGTCTGCTTTTACTTCTGAGAAGGATAACCAATGTTGAGTTATAGTGTGTGGATAATATAATAATAAATATCTTTGCACATACACACAGCGGCATCTAGTTCCACACTAAGCAACTAGGCTTGTATTATTGATACCAAATGGTGGATAAACTACACATATAATTTTTTTTGTAAATAAATACATATATTATATGACATACATCCATAACTCGGGTACACATGTCCGTATTCATTATACAAACATATGCCCCTAGAGTTGCGTTCTCGTCTCAGTAATGCGTGGTCCGATTTGAGTGCGTTTTTTATATTAAAGACTAAAACGAGACAGGGGGACGAGACTAAAAGGGGACAGTTTATTAGCCATGTTGGATGAAAATCGGTTAAGCCGTTTTGAAAATATTTAGCTGTTAACACAGTTGTTTGGTGCATTTGGTTGATATCATAGTATTCTGAATTTTTAATTCATAGTTATTCATTATTATAGCCAAGTTACAGACCAGTTAATTAGTTGAATTGCAAATATTAATAACTAGCTTTCAACATTCATCCGCGAGGGTCTCTAAATAATTTATATTATGGTAAAATTAGCAAAAAGAAAAGTAACTATAGCGCGTTTTAAAGTACCGCTAGCGCCATCTAGGCTTTATTTTAGAACTATTATCATATAACACGGTAGCCGTATTCGCCACAATAAAAATAAAACCCTAACTTCAACTCCAACAAATTTTAAACTACCGCCACGATTCATTCTAATTTCGAAAATGGTAAAGAAAGTAAGGTTACGTTAATCCGATGCAAGCATTAAAGGGTGAATCTCTGACACCCCATCTTCCGTCGGAAGTCACTTGTCGGATATTCTCGTTTGCACATGCACGCCCGAGCTCTACCACGAGGTGACCTGCTTACACACCCCAGATGTAGAAACTACTAGATGATTCGCAACTTCTTGTGATCGATAGATCAAACATCCTGAATCATCATGATCATACTACATGCTAGGAGAGGGTATCTAACTAGTTTATCTAATATAATAAATGCGACAGTTTGGATGTTTGTTTGATGTTTATTTGTTTGTTGCTCAATCACGGTCAAACGGATTTGGATGAAATTTGGTAAGTACAACATACCCTACCATACATATTAAAACATAGGATACTTTTTATCCCGATAAGGTGAATAGTTCCCGCGGGATAAACAAATTTCCGCGATAAAGTTATTCAACGCAGGCGAAGCCGCGGGCTGAAAGCTAGTAGGCTATAATCCACCACGCATTGTAAGTGCATGGTGTATTTGTGTCAGATTAAAAAACTAGACAACCGCAAAAAATCTATCTTCTGCAGAGGAACAATTGACTCCAATTATCTAACTTCTAAGGAGAAAAAAAATTTTGTGTAAAAGAAACTTACACAAAAATTTATTTTTTTGTATAAGTTGTGAAGAAAACTTCAAGTCTTTCTTTTCACAAGTTTCCAAGTGAGTATTAATTTCCAAAATGTTTTTTCAGTTAATGGGAATTACATGAATTCAAATTCACCCTGTATGAAAACGAGTGGTCACACAACACCTTGAATACTTATTTAATTCAATAAACAACAATACAACACATAATTGACGGGTTTACAAACAAAATAACAAATAGGTATAATATCAGAAGAGAACTGTACCGGTTATATCATCTCTCTGACAGTTCTTAAACTTCGGGCTAAAATATATTGTAAAATATCCAGATCTTATCAACCGGGGCCATCAACTATTGCAGCTCCATCGACAGGATTATTTACCACCCATGATCAGATTAGCCGCGAATGCATGGCCGAACTTGAAATGCTTTACTTGAAAAACCTCAATTTTGTGTTTACATTGGAAATTCCATTCCAGATTTACGAAGTACGAGTACGAAACAAAAAGGTTCGCGAATCTTCAAATAGATTGTAAACAGAATAGGGTGAACAACATTAACAAAAAAAGGTTATTACAAAATGAGTGACTATCTGAATGACAAAAACGCTTGGTATACTTCGCCTAGCTCCCATAAATTATAAAATTGTATTAGTTGTATACTTTTATATGTATAAAAAAAAGAAAAGAAAAGAAAAATTATTCCACTTCTTTTCCCACAGATGATTTCCCTGTCCGAAACGGTGGTAGCTTGGACATACTGACTGACCGAAAAATGATAATAAAAAATAAAACATTATAAACGCAAAAGTTTTGATGTATGTTTCTTTGTCACTTGCGGATTTGGATTAAATTAAGTATACAGATAGAATGCACCCTGAAATGTGTATGACCTAACATAGAATATTTTCGATCCCCATAAAGTGATTCCTAATGAGTTCCAACGGAATAAACAAATTATTACACATATAAACGAATACGCGGGTAAAGCCGCGGGTAAGTACTAGTTCATCAATATCATCCTGCATCTCATTAACATTAGCTCATGGGGCACTTTTATTTTATGTTGCAAAGGTTACACTAAGGGGGTGCATGCCTTGTTTGCGCTAAACAACGCGTGAAGTGTGAATAACTGTGTTAAATTGAGTAGAATACCTACTACGTTTTAAAAGTCGTGTCAAATCAAGGTTGAGTTGCAACAAGACATTGTAACTCAGAAATTGAGCTTGAAAATGTCCTATTCTAAGACGTAAAACGTGCTGTACATACCTATTTTCTTGTAAATCTTTTATTCTCATTATAGTTCTGTAATTCTATTCTGAACTAAGCCTAAATAACAGCAGATATCCAGGTATTTTTATCCCGATTCCTGCTAGGAGTAAAGTTGTCATGGAGTTTTATACAAATATTTATGTACACAAATTTTATATTATCAATTGTCTAATATTAGCTTTGCTTAGACAAATTTATTATTTACTTGTTTGGGTCTAATTAATTTGAATAAATGTTCAAAATGTTCATTTATTTATTTTATAACATTTTATAGAAATTATTAGACGAAATGCCCATGCATAAGAGATAACCACCAAATTTTTTTCTGAAATTGACTGTTCGATTTTCATTCGTATGTCCTTTTTATTCGATTTTCCGTATATGAAAACATATTTTTATATATAAGTTTTTCAACGTACCTACTTGCTCGTAAAGTGGATCTAATTTCACCGGTCTAAGATATATCAAGCAGCTCATAAAACACGCGTGTGTTATAACCGCAAATAGTGAAGTTATATTCTATAACCGCAATATTTGCTATGGCAAAGAACATAAGTCTCATACAGCCAAGTAATATCACCATCAGCCCGGTGAATAAAATATCGCTGATCTCCATGTGTTATGGAGATCAGTAATAAAATATGCTTCAAATTGTTTCTTTTTTTTCAATTATCGAATGGTGTTTCCTCGCTAGTATGGTGAAAAACGTGGTACGATTGCGTATATTGGTTAAACACACTTGGCTCCATTACGCCCTCGCGCCTCGTGTATTATAGCCACCATAATGCACTTATATCGTAATGTACTATTGTCTAACAAAGAATATTTATATAAAACCTTCTTAATTTATTTTGTTTTGACTAAGATATAACATTTCCAATACAAACGAATATAATACCTAAATGCCAATCGTCGCTTATTATTTCCTTCATGCACCAAATTTAGTCATTAAATATTGGCTTATTTAAAATTTAAGAACTCCATGGTATAAATTCTGGGGTGAGAAACATGTTATTTGTAACCTGACAAAATTATACATGCAAATACTGTTACATAGCGCCCTTCGAATGAACAACCACAATCTCGGAGACATTTGCTTCCAGACTGACACCAACATACTTAGATGTTAAACAAGTCACATTTCATTACACTAGCTCTGTGTAATGTGCGATACGAACTGACATACAGGCAAGATAAGGAAAATGCGGTCAAGTAGGATCTACTGAAGACCTTACTAATAGATGTGTAGCAGGTACCGACTTAGCTATTTTTCACGGAATTTTGAACATTTTATGGATTCTGAGATATTGTAGAATATCTTAAACAATTGTGTGAATAGGTATCGTCCCTTCAGTGTCTTTAGTTCATAACTTAAAGATTTGTCGAAAGTCGTAATAAGAATTATTATTGTATTATTATTATTATTTTTTGTTTATTATGAACCTTGACTTGACATTTTAAAGCCTTGTTCAAAAGATGCGTCTGGTGAGGCATTAGAATAAGTAGATAGAGATTGAATTGGTCCAATTGATTAAGAAAAGTCATACATTTTTAGTTTTAATCTCGCAGTATGAACGAACTCATAAAAACTCTTTTTAAGTTCACGCGAACGCAAACTCAAGGCTCACCAACGCACAAATTTAAACAAGCCTTTATTCTCTTGCTACAAAAAATGTACAATGATACCTAGTGTGTAAAAGACCAACACTGCCGACCCATAATGTTTAAACCTTAAACAGCGGTTTAAAGCTTGTTAAATTGAATTTGTGGTGACACACTGGAAATAACTGTTAAACACTTATTTATATATATACTCGATTGGCATGTAAATTGTTCTAACAATTTTAAAAAGCAATTAAGTACATATACATGTTAGGTATAGGTATAATATGATACCCATAAATGCATGCAATATAGCATGCATAATACCCATAAATGCAGCAGAAGCACCCTCTTGAGCGCGGTTTAAACTTAATCCTCATTTTAATAGAAATTTCTTTATGTAAATGTTGATTTGAAAAAAACGGCTTCCATTCGTTCTCTCGGAACAGAAAGTTGAGTAAAAAGATCTATTAGCCGGGACCATTAAAAATACGAAGGCGACGAGTGGCGTTTGTACTTTAAAAGAAACTATTAAAGAAGGGGTCTTTAATAGTTTCTTTTAAAGTACAAAATTTTAAATTCCTTTATACAATAATTTTATAAGCATAACAGACCAGGCCTCACCTGGAAAAAATATATTTAACAGTTTATTGTATATATAAGTGTACACAACTCAGAAAAACGTATACAAGGACAAATGGAAGTCACACAAAAGGACACATCTTTGATAGATGAAAAAAAAATATTATTAAGTAGACATAGATTAGATATACTTAGTAAATGGCGTGCGAGCAATAATTTTAAAAAATTGTCCAAGGAGTTGGACTTAGATCTTTTTAATACTACATGTTCATCTGCGGGACGTCAGCTTAGTAAGAGATTTTTTGACAACTAGTCTAAAATGGTTCTACAAAATTTTCGATATCGTGGGATTTGCTGTCATGTGTAAATATAGTGTTGACATTATGTGTACGAGTGCTGTTTTTTAGCTTTTAGTTTTGTTGCTATTAGTGAAGACCTGTAATTGGCTATTTATATCTAATAATGTTATACTGTCTGTTATACAAAGCTGTTGGTTTTCCGAAAAGATTAAAATAAAAAAATAAAAAAAGTATACAGAAATATAACATAAAATATCCCTATTACCTAAAAGTATGTATACGTATACTGGGTGGGACTCGACAACCGACTTCGCGGGAAATGTCGTATTATATTATAGATGAGCCAACAGCTTTGTAACAGCAACCCAATATTAACCTTATTATGTATACGCATATATTTAATAAATTACATAAATCAATATTCAACACGCTTCTACTTCGGTCTTAAAACATTAGGTGTGATTGAGGTCCAGCATAAAAAAAAAACTTAATTTTGTTATTTAAGAACAAAGTGGATTTCTATTGTATACATGAAATCTTTAAATGCCCTGTAACACACATTCATGTGTAGAACACATGTTCCGTCACTGCTTTGAGGCAGGGCGCCCAGATAATAAGTAAGAAGCTAGCTTCTATAACACTTAGCATGCTACACTTTTATATATTTAACACCATCTCAAGTTCCAGCCGGTATACATTTTTAATGACGAATAACTGGAGTTGTAAGAAATCATTGCGAAATACATTGTCCTTTAAAATTATACCTTCATCGTGATTCCATTAAACTAATCAAGTAACGTATCACTTGTCCATAATATTTGATTACTCTGCCCAGCTAACAAGAGTCGTGAATATAATTACATGTCATAACACTCGTAATAGTCACTGGCACACGAGGTTAGCACGACTCACACAAGTCGAATCAATGACTCTCTATTATCATTATCAATGAAAGCAATAGTCAAAGGACTTTGTTGAAACTTGACCTTAAAGATTAATAAATATTTCGGACACACACCAATTATCTAGTCCCAAACAAAGCAAAGCCTGTAACAATCGATACCAGATAACGGATACGTATCGGGTGATCAGCCCCCTTCGCCAGCGCATAAGTTTATCCATACAACATGGCAACGGTTCTATACATATTTTCCCTTTTTATAGTATATTTTATGTTAATATAAACATACAGAAATATTAATATAAACACATATGGCTCGGGAATAAATGTTCACATTTATCACACAAACATTTACCCTGAGCGGGATTCGAACCCGTAACTATTTCGTTTCGAAGGGAAGGTCACTACCCACTACACTAATCGGACGTCTAAAATATTTAATAGCACCAAACCTACGACTCAGCCTACGCTTCAAAAACATAATGATGCTACGATACCAATTAGCATGTCTAATGTAAATAACAAATCGTACTGTCTATATTCCTTGAAAATAAAAGATTTACATCTACAAGCAAGCCGTAGAGTTTAGTAAACAATAAGTGAATGAGCCCTTGACTTTATGACTAATACTAAGGTTAACTTATAAAAATAATAGGTAATAATAGGTAATGATGTTTTTATTATACTCTAAAGCTCCATAAGGCTATGAATTATAGACATCACTCAAATAATAGCACGTTCGATTTTGTTTTTTGACTCCCATGGTACCACCGTGGTAGATCTCTCTACGTAGAATTTAAAGCATATGGGCTTATATGAGTAATATTACCCTTAAGGTTCCTCTTTTATTTGATATTTCTCTAAAGCATTGTTTGTGTAATTTGAAATGATATTGAAAAGCTGTTTTCTTGAAAAGATACACTTTTCAGAAATGATTTTTCATTGTGGATAGCTTCAACTCACCTGCCCTCGATATTCTGACCCTTAGGTAAGGGTGATACACTTTGTAAATTTTTCATGAACAGAGCCTAGACTTATCTTAGTCTGCTGTCTAAATCTATAGTCTATTCATTATAATGAATCCTTTATTTATTTAAGTATGCCTAGATTTAAATCGGATGACGCATCGATCTCCAGTAACTCGACCTAAAGTGTTATGTATGATCTGAGATTTGAATGCTATCGAGTCGAGTACGCCCAGCATTGAGTTAACAATGACAGCGACCTTGCCTTATTACTCGGTTCAATCAAAATATATACTAAAAGAGCAAAGGTTACTAACAGCTAGAGGAGCCAAGCCAAATAGACACATCGGAATTACGACAAATTTTGGGACAACCACTAGGTTTTTCGAAAATCAAAACTTTCGCTCGAATGCCCTTAGGTATAGAAGACGGCTTATTTGGTGTAGTGGTTAGCAACTCTAACCACTATACCAAAAGGTTGCGGGTTCGAATCCCGCTAGGGACATATGTTTGTGTGATGAATACGGACATGTGTACCCGAGTTATGGATGTTTTAATTTATATATGTATTTATTTACAAAAAAAAAATGTATTTATGTAATATATCAACCATCTGGCATCCACAACACAAGCCTATGATTGCTTACTGTAGAACTAGATGGCGCTGTGTGTATGTCTAAGGATATTTATTTATTATTATAGCAACAAGACCATAGTTCGATAGTACTAGTGCGTTAAAACTTAAGATTGTTTTTTTAATTTTTGTTTGCGTTATTTATCTTTCTATTAAAGACTAAACGTTTGATGAAATTAGTTTTTTGGTTAAGCCGTTTCGAAATTATTTAGTTTTTAACACAGTTTTTAGCGTATCACGATGATATTCTTCTTATTATTCTTTCGAAAAAAAATTCACATTTTATTTTTGTTTATTTTTAAAATTAAACTCAAATGATTATGTTTGATAGGGATCGGTTAAGCCATTTCGAAAATATTTGGCTTTAAACACTATCTTTTGGTCAAGGACGATATAGTTATTTGTTCAATCAACGTTATCAGAGGTTTTCTAAATTTTCAATATCTAGTTATCACAGTAAAATATGTCTAATAAAATTCAGAATATGTGGCCACCGTCCGAAAACTGGGTATTCCCTTCTCGATTCTCAACAATGCGTACCTACCACACTATTGTACTCGTACTTATTGAAGTCAAAAAGTTTCGAGATATCGAATGCCATCGGAGTCACGGTCACTTGAATGAACGGAATCCCCGATGTGATGGTTGCTTGCATAAATCAAACCTGATGTAGATAATTTAATTTAGTTTCAAATGTTGAACTTATTTACTTAGAGGGTCTGTAAATTTAAATAAACGAACAGCAAAGTGAGGAACTTCTTATGTTCGATTATTCATTTATAATGCGACCAGCTAAGGCATTGAACTCCCTTTTTTTTTTTTTATATATCCCTACCGGCGTCAGTCTTTCTTAAATCCTACAACCTTGGGATCTTCAAGAGCAGGGTGAATATGCATTTACTGGGATCGCGAGCTTCATTTTCGAGAACTTCACTTTCCTGATGGAAAATGAAGTTCTCCTTTCTTACCTGATGGTAAGATGTGGTCAAACGCGTATCCAGTTAATCATAAAAAAAAAAACATCACAATAGATAACAATTTCTGTATTTAAAAAAAAGCAGGATATTTACTTTTTTTCGGACGTTATGTAACTACTGTTTGTATACCTACAATAAAGTATATTTGTATTGTATTGGATTTTTTACAATAACCTTATTTTTACAATGACCAAGATGAATCTAATGACACCTTGCACTTCAAAATCTACATGCATATACATACACTTACATAAATACACTCGAAAAACATTACCCTCCTTTCAGGGGGCAGTCGAATAAAAACATATTCTCGTAACACTATTCCTAATAGAAAATTATAAGTTTAACAGGGTTTATTCCTTCCGGTGGCTGGCGCCCTCACTAAATTAAGATTTCTTGTTAAAATAAGGACCTGCACTCGAGAGACCTTAAAGCTAATTTATAAATTACTTTAATTACGGTTACGTTCAAGATTTAAGAGTTATTGATTAAATCTTGAATTTTTTTATAATCGTCAATTCTGGAAAATAACCCCCGTCAGAGCTATTTTGGTATTATTTATAAAGGGCAAGAAGATGGCTTCCCGAGTGCAGGTCAGAGCCATATATTTATTTTTTTTATCTTATTTTATCCGATGAGGGCGCCACTGGACTGAAACCCTCTTAACAAACTCTTCGACACATAAGCTAATTATCCCGGAAAGTGCCGGACCGATTTTCATCATGCATATCTAAAGCCATCTCGCAATTCTGACATAAACAACAGCTTTGAAACTGAGAAAACTTGAAATTTCATTTCATCCGTTCCGTAGCTATAATGTGATAGACGAACAATATTAAAATAACTTGTCTTTGTGTTTTAATCAATATAAATAACACACATGTAAGCCACTAACTTAGCTTAAAGACTTCATCATCATCATTATCATCATCAGCCTGTAATCATCCCACTGCAGGGCTATAGGCCTTTCCTCGAGGGAGTGTATGGGCCATAGTCCACCACGCTGCCCCAATGCGGGTTGGGAACTTCACATGCCTTTCAATTTTAATTTCTCAAACATGCAGGTTTCCTCACGATGTTTTCCTTCGCCGTTTGAGAGCAGGCGGATAAATGCACATAAGAATTAAATTAAATTTAAAAACTCATTGGTACATGGTCTGCCTGGGAATCAAACCCGGACCTCCGAAATTGAGAGACCGCGTTTTAACCGCTGAGCCACCGACGCTCTTAAAGACTTCAATTGAAAACAACCGGGACCGATAATTAAACGTGCCCTCTGGAAACACTGGTATTAAAATAACACTAATGGTTTGGGTTAACCAAGGGCTGAGCTCGCCAGACATTGCTTAACTTCGCTAATCGAAAACGAATAGCATAAGCGACTGCGCCACGAGTGCTTTTTGCTGAAAAGCTTTGAAAAGCTTTACATACAAATGTAATATGGATCAGTTTTACAAACACTCCATATTAATAGCTAGAACAATTCATCAAAAAGGTAATTAAGCCCGTCCGCGCAGAGCTCGCCCTGTGGACCGGTGACAGGAGATTAACTTCGGCTTTAATTACATCGCTTGACTATTCTCGGCGACTGACTATTTTACTACTTCCACTACTTCCACGTGTGTATTAGAGAAGTAATAGCCACATATAATGTGTTTTTCCATCAGTAATTTGCTTAGGAGTTGAAAAGCTAGACAATCCTCACCTACTAATTCGTATTTGATCAAAGGTGACTGCATAACAAAGAAATATAAATATAGTAATTGTATGAAAGACTAAACGAGGGGACAGGTTATTAGCCAACATTATTATTAACAGGTTTTAGACCTTTTTTTTTATGCTTGACTGGATTCGCGTTTGACCACAATCTCACCTGATGGAAAGTGACGATGTGGTCGAAGATGAAGCACGCGATACCAGTAAATGCCTATTCACTCTACTCTTGAAGATCCCAAGGTTGTAGGATTCAGGAAAGACTGACTCCGGAAGGGAGTTCAATGCCTTAGCTGTTCGAATGATGAATTAAGAATCGAACTTATATATGTTTTTAAGTCTGTCTGGATTTCAGCCCTTACCCTGGCATGAATGATCCTCCCAAGGGAAACGATTCAATAACGTTCGTTGGATAAGTCAACTAAAAACTTGGTTCCAATAAAATGTCACATATTACACCTAATCAAACTTCTTTGTACCCGTTTGCTAGTTACTATAAGTGAAAACTACTTAGAACAGTTGTAGAAAATTCTTATTATTGAAAAAAATATTAGCTACGGGTATAATGGTAGTGGAGTCGTAGTGTTAGGAAAAATATAAACACAGGCCAACACATATACTCGTATATTCATCATCTACAGGATGTCTACTGCTGAACGCCAGTTACAATAACAAAAATTTTATAATGATGGTAACAGGCAAATTCTACGACTGGATGTTCCATTCGACAATGTTATCGAATTGATTTCATGTTCTACTTTCACTTTTCTACAAAATTTTATAATATGCTCTCCAAACCAATCTACATCACATAAGTCTCATCCACGGAGCAATTTTCATTTCCATGCTCAATCAATCAGACACATTTGAGAGGCGGAACGGAAAAAAAGAAGTGTTATAAATTTTAAGCTCATAGACGTCTGTGTGTCTGTGCCGTATTTAAAAACGGTTTTTTATTTACGCTAGCAGGTGTGCTAGGTGGCTGGCCATATTCGATGGAAATCGAATAAGCCGTTTCGAAAGTATGTAGCTTTTAAATCAGTTTGTTTGTATAACTAGATGATATAACCATAGGCGTGTATGAACTATATAATTGCTTGACCCAAACTAATATTATAAATGCGAAACTTTGGGTGTTTGTTTGTTGGTCAATCACGGCGAATGGGATGAACGGATTTGGATAAAATTTGGTATATAGATATTTTTTGTACCGATAAAGTGAGTAGTAAATAGATTAAACATATCCGCGATAAAGTTTTTTCACGCAGGCGAAGCCGCGGCGGGCGGAAAGCTAGTAATAAATAAATAGTCGCCCTGGGGTTTCAATATTTTGAATTTCTACGAGTTATTTTATCAACTGACTGACTCCAATACCAACAATCACGTTGTCCATTTTCAAGTTTCAAATCCCCAATCGTCACCGTGACTCGGATAAGCAAAGAATGTCACGCGAATGTTAATTCCAGAGATTAGTATTCAAGACAAAACAACAACTAATAAAAAGGAGCTGCCGTGGGGAAAATTGAAAATATCCGCAACCGTCAGGAAAATGAGGAGCCCTCTCTCCCACGCCACGGAATTAGAATCCTCCGGAGGCTTTCGGATGCGCGTCACGTGAGCCAAAAAGTTTGTTTACGTTTCCATCTGATTATTATAGTCTAAACGGAATTTCTTTAACGAGTGTCCGCCGGTTTCCTTTATAACGTCGGCGTTGAGGAGTTTTCTGTAAATACAGGATAAGACTTGAATTGTTAACTGCACATTAAGCTGAATAATAAATAAGCTCGGCTTTTCGCGGGTTTGTTTACATAAATTATAGCCTTTTTTGTTTCTTTCAGACGCGATAATAAAATAGTAGAAATGTTTAGTTTTTTATTTCATAATGAATAATAGGCATAACTATAAATTGAAAATTTGGAAAACACCCGACGAAACGTCTGATTATATGTATCATTCAGATAAACCAAACTGTAACACAATCTTTAACAAAATTTAAATATCGAACCTAGCCCGAGGTTAATCTTAAATATAAAAAAAAATATCATCGAAGTACATCGAAAAACTGTGGTAAATGCTAAATGTCCCCTCGTATAGTGTTTAACATAAAAAAACGCATTAAAGTCAGACCACGGGTTCGGACGAAGACTGGATACACACACACGCAGTCACGAACTATAGGGCAGCCTTCCGGTCATTTTAAACTTCAACCAGACACTCAGATACCAAACAAAATACAATTAGCGCCTGGCCACCAGGGCCCAAGGGTTTCCACTCCAAACGAAACAAAAATATAATTCCCACTTTTTTTTTGACTAGGGTCTACTGCTAATCGGCCTTTGGCAACGTCACCAGGCGAGAGGACGAGCGAGGACTGCCATGTATAATGACAATAAACACAACATTAAGTGGGTCAGGTCAAGATCATGAGAGTGCACCGCATCTACCCCTTCGAACTTATCATTGTTCATATTACCAATTTAAACAATATTATAAAAATTTTGATCTAGTAATAGTTTTGTTGTAACAAAAAAGTGGCCATCGAGCTCAGAACAAGGCATTGTGATTTGAATAGCAATAGCAATTTCAATTGCATTTTGCTGCACATCTTGGATACGTCTCGTTGAATGCTCTCGTAAATACATTATTAGCATTGCTGAACATACGAATGATTTTTCTTTGCCTAAATTTGAGTCATCAATACTTATTCCAAAATGCAAAAGAAAAAAGCTAATAATATATGCATACATCAAAGTCCACAGACTTCCACTTGCTACGATCCTGACACAACTTTTCATTCAGTCTCATAAAATTGATCATACCGACACCCCAGATAGTCTTCCCCCTTCAACTATATCTCTTTCATGAGTCTTCTTTCATTCATCATCATGTCTATATGCTCAAACCATCTAAGAATACAATTCAAGCTAATAATAACTCAGCAAAATCCTATAACCAACATAACCTAACATAGAACCTGGCAAACTACAAATCCATGTTCCCAATCTACACGGTTGTACGGTATTGGTAGCTATGAATGTGCTGCATCGGGTAAACTAGCTGGCTTATTTGAATGAGGGGTTCGACCGCAAAACGCTGAGGCTACGAGAGCACTTGCCTAGCCAGGGAGTTGAACCGATAATACGTGCGCCAAATGAAAGGTGGACGTGACTCCATGCTGTTTCAGTTCAGTCCGGTACTGTGTACATGAATACAAGGTATTAATACGAAACTCTTGGGAAATTAAGGACTCGCTTTTACTTGTTAATAACGATATTACGTTGAAGTTTAAAGGTTTAGTCTTCGAATTGGCTCGGCCACTAGTAACTTAATTAATATGTACGTAATTTTGAAAATTGAAAGCTTTAACCAGCCATATGCTCTCATACATGCATCAACATCCTTTTGCCTTTACTGAATATTATGCTCTTATTTTTGTGATCTCACCTGAGCTCATATAAGCTCTAACATTTTTAAATTATTTAATATAATAAATTCTGTTGGCACATGGTTTTTGTATTCAATATTTATGGCCATTGTAAAATTCTTAAAGTGAACTACTTCAAATGGTTTAGTAAATATAAAAAGAATAAAAAACATATTTGACAGATCGCTTTACAAGTCACCAGAACTTTACATTTAATAAATATAATAAAATAAATAGAATAAAATTAGCTCACCTCTCACCAGTACCTTTTTATTTGTTACATTTCTCCAATAGTTATTTTTATATCAAAGAAGCGACAAATCGCCAGATCGTGCTTTGTTTAGTCACGATAACTGCCTAAAGGAAATGAAGTCCCTTATCATTCATCAAATTCCGGTGTCTATCAATCTGACAGCGCCTATCTGGCCACACGATCATCCCACCTAGTAGATTGTTTCACAAAGCTATCCCTGATGTAAATCTGCACCGTTTCCTCAACGGCGTCTTATCTAAGGCGGACTAGTTGATGGTATCCAGTAATTTGCCAGTTCGTTAATTTTCATTCCCCTCCTAAAGGTTCAGTTCTGGGAGATACACTGATGAAGTTTATGGAATTGGATGGGCAGTATTTGTCCGAGAGACTGTTAATGTAACTTGCCTACTAGTTTATACAGGATGTAAAATAATATAGTTATTCAGTACCGAAAATAAAACTCTATACTAAACTAAAAATGAGATAATAAATAAATATCTTTGCGCATACACACAGCGCCATCTAGGTCCACAGTAATCATCTAGGCTTGTGTTATGGTTACCAGATGGTTGATAAACTACACAAATTCATTTTTTTTTTGTAAATAAATACATATATAAATGAAAGAAATTGTTTTTATTAATATTGTTGTTGCTATAGTGTGGTGTCAAATAAATATAGGTATGTCTATGTCAAAAACATCCATAACTCGGGAACACATGTCTGTATTCATCATACAAACACATGCCCCTAGCGGGATTCGAACCCGCGACATTTTGGTATAGCAGCAGAGTTTCTAACCACTACACCAAACAGTCGTTCTAATAATAATGATGTTATTTAGTGTTTTTTATCGGATGTTAAAAATTCTACCATGCCGATTAAGTAGCCCCCGCTGTCGATTATAAATTATAATATAGAGTGTATGGTAAAAAACTGAATCCGGCTCCGTGACTGAATGTAAACAACGCAAAGGTTTACATAACGAAGGTGGCGCGTTCGATTCCCAGCGGGTTATATGTTTAGTACTCGGTTTGGTTTGGTATCCACACAACGCCGCCAGACACATAACTTCGTTATCTTCGGAGGTTTAAAAATTACTTTTAGCAAAAATTTATCAGTTGTACATACCCAAATACTGTTTTAGAAAACAAACTGTAATCAAAATAAGGCATAGAATGTGACCATTGTTTATATGCTATAGAATATGGTCATGCGAACAAATCTTTTTCGCGCTTTTCTTAGTAGAAATTACGCCATCTCTTAGAATCCTCGGGAACAAATAGAACTGCTGAGAATAAATGGTCAAAACCACCGCGCACAACAATTTTTTTTTAGTCTGTGCTCACAACCTATAAATCGTTCACATAACATTGCAAGAAAAAATTACCATATTGATTAAAAATATGAGTTTTACGAGTATTAAGTACATTATGTGTGTTATACTTAGCATTTGATACGACAGTTCCTGAACGAAGTCCGTGTAGACTGTGTTCCATTGGTTCCAAACTCCCGTTTTAGCACCAAAGAAGTTTAAAAATTTATTTATTATAATTATTAGTGTAATTAATTTTTAAGTACTTTTAAGTAATTGCGTAAATACTTAAAATGTATGTGTTCATGAACAAAAATACAATAGTGGGGGACAACGGAACTTTTTGGGTATCGATGTCCACCACTTAGGGACAGAGCTACTTATTTCTTCTCAGTGTCTCAGTGTTCTCAGGGTCCAACGGGAACATTTCAGTAGCGTGTAGTGGATATAGCAACTTTTTTTCTCGATGTTCACCAGTGGTGGACAAATAGTGGGGGACATCGGGAATAAACGGTGCCATTTCGATCAACGCCGTAATATCGATATGAGTCTGTGACAGACAAAAACAGAATTTCTCCTCTCTAAGAACTGCCTATACAATCATAATATATCAACGAGTATGTAGGTACG
Organism: Oegoconia quadripuncta; assembly: GCA_949316235.1. Taxonomy (NCBI): domain Eukaryota; kingdom Metazoa; phylum Arthropoda; class Insecta; order Lepidoptera; family Autostichidae; genus Oegoconia; species Oegoconia quadripuncta. The sequence goes on from OX438746.1 coordinate 22,061,168, forward strand.
TATATTTGAGCTTCCATTACTGGATTCGGAGGAGATTATTCAACCATTAATGCCCTCCCGTGCGGTACCCTCGCAAATCTGAAATTCAAAATTTTTGTTTAAACAGATAAATGGAAAGAATATTCTTATTAAGTCGAGTACAAGATTCAATGCCTGTAGATTGTAGAACCGATGGTAATCTTCGTTTTATAGACATTTTGAAAATATGGTTTCTCGAATGAAAAAGAAGATTACATGGCGTTGTTGTTTTAGATTTGTAGAAGAATTCTATTTTGATTTCTTTAGTCATTATAAGAGAGTTCGTTTGGTGTAGTGGTTAGAAACCCTGAATGCTACACTAAAAGGTCGCGGGGTTCGAACCCCGCTACGGGCATATATTTATATTATTTGTGTAGTACCTATATCAATCATCTGATATCCATAACACAAGCCTAGTTGCTTAGCTTGGAACGAGATAGCGCGGAGTGCATTTATACATACATACCTACAAACACATACACTCACAATACTAATTAGTACTTATGGATTTTTAAATTAATATTATTGACATTTGTATGCCCAATAGTAAATTCTAGAATGCATAAAATTATAATTTCCCATCTCTTGTATACGAGTATTGTACCTATGTATTAACAATTAAATGCATTTGTTTTTGACCGAACACTGCTGCATACACAAAAATACTAATTAATGGATAGATAATATTTAAGAGGGTTTATTCTAAGAAGGTTAATACTAATACTAAACTTAATACAGGTAATAAATAATACTTAAATTTTAATTACGACAATTTCAAATTATTCATAAAAACGGCCACACCTCTTTTTATAATCAGGAATTCTGGAAAATAACCAATTTAGGCATTTTCATTTGTCTGTTTTCAAAAAGAAATCTTAATATATCCAATGACGACGTCACTGTATGAAATATGCTCTTGAGTTTGATAATGACCATTATCTCAGTGAAAGTTCTAATTCTATCTAGGTGGTTTTACAAACATTCACATAGATAACAAGGCCAAATAAATTTTAAATATTTAAAAGTAATTTGACCCAGACAAGATACACATAAAATATCGTTACGTAAATCGCAAGCATCCTGTGTAGATAACAACGTTGACTAATGAATTTAAATATTATTCAATTAAATGCACATGAATAATTCAGTACAAGAACGGAGAAAAGAATGCCTCCGCCGAAGAATTAGCGATTTTCGCGACGTACAATTAATTACTTGTTCATGTTTTTTTTTTAGATTTAGGTGTCCGTTAAAACATATTTTACTGAGATGGTAGCACTGTCCTCATCACACTGTAATAATGGTACAAACTTTGTTTTCAACAATTTTACCAACTACTGTAGAGACGGAGAAATTAAGAAAATAAGTTATTGACACAATCATTAAATGGCAATCTCTTGAATGAATTGGCTATTACTTAGAGAATTAATTATCGCGCATTTTTTGATCTAGATACCTAGGTACTTATTTATACAATGGTATTCAGAATCTAACCTAATTAAATATATTAATATATAGGTATGTATACAGGTATATATCAACTTATATGTATAAGTTACTATATCAATGAAATATAACATAAGTGCAACAAAAAAATTTGTAGATATACATTATATCCTATATATATTCAAATATATTTTACATATATTATTTACTTATATTTAAATTTCCAAACTCTCTACACCTTTAGATGGCAAACATAATGTGTTACGTACGAGTACCTACCAAATTTACTTATTGTACAAAATATATGGGGACTGTAACACAGTTTTTAACTACCACAGACAACAAAGCTTCAAGAAGTTGTGTAATTTATTTTGATTCAATAAAATATTGTTTATTTTTTATATTGTTTTATATTTAAACTGGATATATTGAACAAACTATTTTTAAATATTGAGCGAAATTCTTACTTACTTTTATTCTGATCAATTACTATGAATAATATTCTTTTTTTATTGTAAATTTATGTTTTTAAGTACATATCGTAATTTTGCCTTGTTACAAATACTACACATTTTCTCTAGATCTATTGTATTTTCGACGTAATTACGTTTTCAAGGATACTAAAGTTGTTATAGATACTAAAGTGGTAAGGCAAAACGAAAATATGTTTGCGTTCAGCTGGTGGATAGCGTTACGTTATCTCAGGCTGATATATTGGATACGTTAGTACGTCGCGCGTCCCGGCTCCCGCTCCGTCTGCCGCCATAATAAATTTTGTGACAAACAATATTCCCCTGCCCTTTGTCTGGCCGTGGAGCGTCCATCGATCGCCTCTAACAATACCAGCTCCGGCTTCGAGCTCCTGTTTTCTAATTCACAATACACCGACGGGATACCGGTCTCGTTCCCCCGCTGACTTCATCCTCCTCTCGATACAAACGCACCCAATTACTTGTATATTGTACTAGAATGACAGAAGCATACGAAACAATGGAACTCACGAACTTGCCCGCTACTACCATACAATTTCAGCGAACCCAAAGTTAACGGACGATATTTCTGGAGCCTCAAATGTCACCTTTACTGAAAACCGCCTACAATTTCCTTACGAATAATCCGCCGTAAAATATAATTTGAATAAATTTCATGCTCTGGCCGGAATAAAAATTCGATTTGCCCGTCACATAATCGATTCCATCAAAGATACGGGCGGCCACATTTTTGCTCGCGGTTGGTAATATTCGATTCGACCCCGTAGGTATATATTCAGCATCATACTAGTAATATAATAGTATATAAACTACCTTTAACTGACCTTAGTGGGTGATTTGTGGCATTGAAGTTGGCATTTTTCTTCATTTTTGTAATGTTGGTAAGGCGGAGCGCGGTAAACATCGTATTTAGGGATCTATTGTTCTTATCGCGTTGGCTTTTACGCCCTCTTGCCTCGCTCCAATGAGTCATTGCTACGCTGATCAAAAGGCCTCACGGGCTCGTCTTACGAAATTACCAAGGAGAATCATTTACCTCACCTCGTGTTGAGGAAGTTAAAGACAGCTTTGTTGAGTAATTTCAAAAATAACTAATACATAGATTATGTTTACGTATTGTATAATGTTTGTAGGTAATCATGCCTACTCAAAAATTACCTCTTCAAATGTTATCGAGCTATTGCGAAGGCTAACCCGAACAATTACAGAATCATCACGTAAATTGTCGATATTTACCTATACACGATATTTCTTAACCGATTGGAAAATTTTAATTTGTATTCGTTACGCGCCATGTGGAACGTGTCCATGAGTTGAACCTTTCGCCCCACGCGTGGATTTGCATCCAAACGAGAGGCGGTCATGTAAACAAAATGAACGGCAGCGCTTGCTGTTTAAAATTCTTCCAGTTGTCCCCAGAGTGTTGACGATAACGACCCCTGAATGTAAAATGGAGTTTCACGGGTGTTTTCAGTGTACGAAGTGTCGATTCGAGTTCAATAATGTTATAACGTCACACTGGTAACCTGTTTTAGTCTAGTTAGCTCATGTGACAGTTTCCATATAAAACTGATTTATAATCCTCGACAAACAACGACGGATATTATGTGTTTAATGGCGTTGTGTGTCTGTGTGTGTTCAGTCTTTGTGCGGATGTATCTCAATAATGCGTGGTTCGATTTGAGTGCAGTTTTCTTTATATTTAAGATTAAACTATGGGAAAGATTCTTAGTCATGTTAGATGAAAATCGGTTCAGGCGTTTCGAAGATTTTTATCTTTTAACATAATTGTTTTACATACATACTGGTGGATGTTATTATTAGGTTTAGTTCCTCAGGGTTTTTCTAAATTTTCAATTTATATTATTACCAGCTTTCCGCCCACGGCTTCGCCTGCGTGGATTAACTTTATCGCGGTAATGTTTATTTTGATCATCCCGCGGGACCTACTCATTTTATCGGGATAAAAAATCCTATGTCTTAATCAAGGGTATGTTCTACATATATACCAAATTTCATCCAAATTCGTTCACCCGTTTCGCCGTGATTGAGCAACAAACAAACATCCAAACTTTCGCATTTATAATATTAGTAAGATTAGATACTCCGCCTCTACGGCTGTCTGTCTGTATAATCAAACCTTGAATTTTCCTGCTTGCCGGTTTTCAATTGTTCTGAAATTTGACATAAGTACGTATGTAAGTAAATATTGTGGTGACATTGAGCCGGACTGATAAAGGAACGGTGGATCGAGTTTGGGCTCATTTAACTTGTCTTGACAAGTATACAGGGTCTCATGATGGAGCCGGAAGATGGCTACAGAAAGTCATTAAAAAAACTTATGAGGTCCACCACATCTCATTTTTTTTATGCACAACGGTTTAGCACTTGTCCCTCATCACACCTGATGTTAAGTGAAGATGAGACCGAAGATAGAAGCGTACCCCACCTTAGATAAGATTAGAGAGATTTGATACCACCGAAACCTTAAACCGACGTAATTTTAAATTTCATTTATATATTTTAAAAAAATATATGCATACCGTATTGTAGAGTTCATAATAATTTTTTCCTAATAAAAAAATATTATTATTAAAACAATGCAATCTAAAACTGTAACCTGTAAAAAAATTTACTAGAATAATTTATCAATCATGATGGAAAATTAAAAGCTCGTGTTCAAAAAGTAATGTTAATGTTAAACTTATCATATTATAGTATTTATTTAAAAACAGTAACAAATAAAAAGAAATGGAATATAAATATAAACTAGAACAAATATAAAAAATTGGACCCACGAGATAAGGTACCCAAAACGCCGGCAGCTTTTCCCCACGGATGCAAATACTTAAGCGTTGAGCGAGGAACAGCCAGCTTTGGGGTCACCAGTGACCTCGACTAAGCGCTTTGAAGAATTAAATTTATTAATTTAGATTTTTTCTGCAATCTCGGCGGCTGCACCCGGCCTCCTCGAGGTTCCTTGGAGTTGAGACAGGGCAAGAGTGTCGACACAGTGGCGTCCCACACTAAGGCCCGACCCATGCTCCAAGGAATCAAGAACTTATGTAGATAACTTGAATACGATATCCAAAATCTGTACATTACTATAACGCGATAATACCCCTGTACGATGCGTAAATAAAAAGGCAAAAAATAAGAATGAAGGGATTGGTGACGGATTACGTGTTTTCTTTTTCATGAAATAGTGTAAAGAACATCACTACTCTCCCTGTAATAAGTTTATATTATATTTTCCATGTAAATCGCTGTTCATTTCCTGAATAAATAAATGAAACTACGTTTACTATCAGCGTATAAGCTCTATGTGAAATAGGAGAAAAAATATGTTTTGAATACTAGGGAAAAAGTATATTTTTATTTTTCAATCAATGTTCTGACTGACTAATTGACCCAGATGCGTATCATCGCACACCCAAACACATACATGACGAAATTTAGCAGGTGTATTCTCAGGTTATTTAAAAGCGCACTAACAAGGGATTTTTTCAATTTTCGCTCCCAAGGGGGTCAAACGGGGGAGTAATATTTCAAACAAAAGTTAACATTGTTGGTATTAAAGTTGGCATGTAGACTCTACTATTGAACTAAGTTAACATGTGTTTCATCATTTTTTCATAATTCTTTCTAAATATAAAGAAATTTCATTCTTTCTAAAAAATAATTATGGATATATGGCGATAGTTCTATAGAGAAAATGCTAAATGGTGCTAGCGGTTTTTCTTTGTTTTACGTTTTACCGTGCAATTTGTTTGTATTTCGAAGTAGTATTTTTCTAAGGTTTAGAAAAATAGCCACATCTGTAATAAATTATGTGTTCCAAATATTTTATTTCTTCACTAGTTTAAATTAATAAGCCCTTGGACATACACACAGCGCCATCTAGTTCCAAACTAAGTAACTAAGCTGTTATTTGGTTCGACAAAAAACTACTTAGTGTGAATGATGGACACGTAATATATATACATTGGTAGATAAATTGAATTATGTACATACAAATAAATAAAATCATCTAAATATAAACTGACTAGCTTTCCGCCCGCGGCTTCGCCTGCGTGGTATAACTTTATCGATATGGATTTATTGTGGATATGTTTAATTTGTTTATCCCGCGGGAACACTCACTTTATTGGGATAAAAAATATCCTGTCTTAATCCAGGGTATATTCTACCTATATACCAAATTTTATCCAAATTCGTTCATCCGTTTCGCCATGATTGAGCAACAAACAAATAAACAAACATCCGAACTTTTATAATATTAGTTAGAAGTTAGTTGCAAGATAAGAGCCTAATGTGACTAGAATAAGTAGATGATACTAATAAATAATTTTTGTAGGTTAACTCCTGGCAGTATAATACTGACTTATAATACCACGCTTAAGTGAGAAAATTATAAGGTCATTAGTTTTGTTATAATAACAACGTTATTATACTTTGTTTAGTCTCTATTTTGATATTAATATTTGACTTATATAAATGATATGCAATAGTAGCGCTGGCAGGCGATATAAAAAGGCCATTTAAGTTGTCGTATAAAGACTTTGTGTCAATTCTGAAGTGACTTCTCTAAACAAATAATAGACTGGTATTATCGCGTCTCATTAATCCAGGAAGAAAAGGACAGCATTACTATGAAACTGTTTAGTTTATAGAAGTCACATACAGAATCGACATAATTATTTTGAGTGAATTATTTTCGTAATTAGAAAAAGTAATTCTTTTCGACAAAAATTAGGCTAGTCTTAGGCGGGTCACAAGGAATCGACACAAGTGTTTTTCTAAAAACTGAAACCAAAACTAAATACGGATCCTCACCCTTAAACTTACTTTTGAGCAACACATAATGTATCGGTGCAGAGCGTGAACATGCGATTCCGTTCAGGTGCAGTCCGATCACGTCAAAGTAGTAAAATAATAAAACTTCATCCTTGACGCCAACGTTTTGAATAAAATGCAAAACGTGTCTGGGATGCAGCCAAAACGGCTCGCGCCCTGGGAGTTAAGGCTCATCCCCTTTTGCACAATCATTTCGGAAATCTAAAACGGTCACAGTGAATATTTTATTGGTTGATTTATTCGATTTCACTCACCTTGATAACTTTACCTAGATTTTACCAACCGGTTGGCCTCTTTCGCCGTGCCAAGAGGTCGGGTGAGTGCACCCTTTTATAACTATTTCCGCCGACGAGCATCAATGTTCGAACTGTTATGTTCAATTGGCTTAACAGAAAAGAGACTCTGTGAAATTATAAACTTAACACGTTCCGGGACACATCACCAGACACAATAGAAGTTGTATTGTTAAAACGTCGAGAGGCAGGTTGTGTCCCGGAACGTGTTAAGAGGCATTTCATATTAATTCTCAGGTTGTCAACACATCTGTAACCTAATCTTTTCGCTGAAAGGTTACAGATGTCATAGCAACCACTTCCACTTATTTGTACTTAAAACAATATTTCGTTTTGTAAATTCTCGGAATAACATTGCATCGCATGATTTACAACGCGTCTCCGTACGAAGATACCGACACGTGGGCGCGTCGTGCATGCAATGTAAGATCCGATAGGCTATAAGCTAATAGGCTATTTATAACTTGATGATGATTCCCAATCGACATGAAACCTATATTGCTAACGTTTAATATATATTCCACAAACAAAACGCTTATCCTTTACTTGTATTCAATCAAAAAATCTTCGCTCTAATTCAGTTACGTTCGCAAACTTCCCTGTGTACCAAACTTTCGTCCAAACAATCCGGCTCTTCCGTTATTTACGCTCATTTGTATCAGTTTTGCTTGCTAGTTCTTTATCTGTTTCGGACCGAAAGGGCATTTCTGTGGGCAGGCCGTGTTCGCCAAAACTTGGAATATAAATTTGGCCGCGAGCCGGCGCGTTGTTTGTCCGACAATGGGAAAGCTTGCCAACATAAATTATTGGACAACATTCGTCTCGAGTTTACCAACAACGATCACCCAATATTTACATACTACGTACCCAGGAGTTCGACAGCTTTAAGTAGGTACTTACGAGAGTATTTTCGCAGTTTTGCCGAGTGGTTATTAAGTGGAAGCTTTATATGAACGTGGCAACTGCTCCGCTGACCTATTTAAACTACAGACAGGTAGCTTTAGAATCAGGTCGATTGATTCGTTGTATTTATTTAGTTTTTAAGCCTTTTCCCTGTAGATAAATCATGGACATGAACGACTCGACGATATTCAGTCTTAATTATTATTTATTTGTTTTGTCGAAACACAAATTGTACAAATATTTGTTTAAAAAGACCTTAGATCAACCTTCAATTTCTTGCTCGTTCTTCTCTTTGAATTGCTACACTTCGAGGAAGTTTTTGCCCGACTGCCCAACAAAGGAGGGTAATGTTTTTCGGTATATGTATGTAAGTATGTATGTCCGTTCCTTGGCGCATCCTGTAGCCTGAACGGCTTGACCGATTTCGAAGTGCATGGTGTCGTTAGATTCGTATTGATACCCGGAGTGTCATTGGATACAATTTATGGTAAAAAATCCAACATGGCGTCCGCAAAATACAAAATATGCTGTCAGATTTTTGGATTTTAAATAAGTATTTAAAATCTATTTAAGTAAATAGTTATTCATACTGATATGAAAAAGCGAAAGCACTAAACATGTTATTTCAAAAAGAGCGTGTATATCTTGCTAGGACGTAAACTACTTTAACTTTATTAGTGGAATTTCTTACATATACTTTCATTCCTCGAAGACTCAGTTTGCTCAACCGGAGTTGAAAAATTGTGTATGTAAGTAGGTAGAGTCATATTGTACGGCGTCACATATGAAAGCGAGGATTAGACCCTTTATATGCTGTCTGAAAATCTAAAAAGAGGCTTACGCTTTCTTTATTGAAAAGAACATCCTATAACTACCCGGAAATCCCACTTTATTATACCTACTTCAATAGGAGAAATTCGATAAATACCTCTGTATGCTTTACAAAGCTTACAGATACGGCTTAGACATTGTTGAGCACCTGTTTATTATCAAGTAGTTTATAACTTAAAAGAGGAAATGAAAAATACAATTTTTTTTTACCAAGTGAGCAATAATCAAAAGTGTTTTATAATATACCAATAGACTTCAAACTTCAAGTATGCTTACTTTGTTGTAACACGGATAAAGTTTTTAGAACTTGACATAGATCTCGATGCGAACCTTCCCGACGACACATGCCACGCCAAGTTAGTCCCGACTCACACCTTACCCTTAGGTATTTGCTACTTTTAATTGTTATCTTATACGTTTAGGTGCCTAAAGATTACTTTTTAAGGTTACTATTTACTAGAAATATATAACTTGCTATAGAAGCTTGCTAAAAAGCTCGCCTTTTATGTATCGGCTGGAAATAGTGCGCGGCGTACGAGTGGTCAGTTATTTTTAAGAAATTAGCCAGCGCACTACCGTGCGCTAAATTTTCACTTAATGACACACCCATCGACAGAACATAGAGTTTACATATTGAGGGCACGGGTTCGATTACCAGTGGCATAATTATTATGTGCTCGGTTTGGTTGGTGTAGGGTATTTTCAAAAGCACCTATCTCATACTCCAAGCAAAAATATGCCAGCATTATTGTATTTCTGCTGTAAACATCTAGTACGTATCTTAAAATTTTTGAGGATTCCGGGTGAATGCGCTTTCACCTTCGGCCTCATCTTCACTTAACATCATAAGCACTAAGTCGTTCTGTACATAAAAATACTTATAATCTGACGACAGTTTATGTAGTGGTAGTAACCCTGTTTGCGAAGCAAACGGTTGCGGGTTCGAATCTAGCGAGGGGTAAATGTTTGTGTGATTAATGAACATTTATTCCCGAGTCATAAATCTTACTAATATTATAAATTCGAAAGTTTGGATGTTTCTTTGTTGGGATGATATTGGTATATAGGTAGAATATAGCCTGCATGGATTAAGACATAGGATACTTTTTATCCCGATAAAGTGAGTAGTTCCCGCGGGATAAACAAATTTTCACAAGGTGAAAGGCGAAAGCAGGCGAAGCCGCGGGCGGAAAGCTGGTATTTATATAAATAATTATGTATGTTTATCCATTTACTAGTATCCATAGCACAAGCTTTGCTTACTTTGGGACTAGATGATTGGTATAAGTGTCCAAAATAATTATTACTAAATATTCGTATAGTAGCAGTTTAGGCGTGAAATTCGGACAGACAGACAGAGGCTTGCATTTCTAATATTAGTATGGATATGTATGAATGGCTGTGGTTTTACTGGAAATGGTAGACCCTGCCATAAGAGCCGTGAGAGCACACACTCGTGGATAGACGCACGCCTCATTAAATTTTGTTTGAATAGAGGGATGAAGCAGACCTACTTGGACACAGACAGGTACGGTCAACATCACTAGATTTGCTTTTATAAAAAATATTCCTCAATTAGAATATTTAACTACGTAACAACGTGTATTTATTACATTTGTAATAATTACGTCGATTTAGTATTGTATTAGGTAAAATATGTATTAGGGTCCTTACCTATGAAATTTGCGTTTTCATTAAGACTGTTTTCTCCATACAAAGATTTTTGTTTTTTTTTTGGGAACGGCAAATCCATATTTAGCTAAACTTTGTGTGTATTATCGAATAACATTAAGTTAAGTATAGGCAGCGTTAATTTTTAAAAGTGACCGCTTTATAAAAGTTTCAGCGAATCTAAGAAATGATTATGGGAAGCACATGAAAAGAGCTCTGTTCAATTTTTTTTATGTGATTTAGCCCAGAAATTAAAAAATATGTCATGTGAAACCTTATATTCCATTTACCAAATAAAAAACAAATTTGGATATAGCTTTGAAAATCGCAGGAATTGGTACATATGATTAACGAAGAAAAAAAACTCCAATTTCATAGGTAAAGACCCAATATTATAATGAATAATACAAAAATACTATATTTTATAATAGAAAAAAAAACTAAATATTACTCAATGTTAAGTGCCTCCGTGGTTCAATGGGAACAACATAGAGTTTATCAATCGGAGGTCGCGGATTCGATCCCATGTACTGATCAGTACTCGGTTTGGTTGGTAGTAGGGCATTTCAAAAACCCGCCTCGCTAGCGACCACCATCTTATCTAAGCCTACCGCCAAACATCAATGTTAATAGCATTGTTGTGTTCCAGTTGCCAGATATAAGATAGCCAGTCCCCAAATAAGATGGGGTTTCCGGGTCAGTACGCTTCCACCTTCGGCCTCATCTTTTTTTTTTTTTTATGCAACCTCAATCACACCTGATGTTAAGTGAAGATGAGGTCGAAGAAGGAAGCGTACTGACCCGGAAACCCCAACACATTTGGCGGACTGGCTATCTTATCTCTGACAACCGGAACACGACAATGCTATTAACATTGCTGCTTGGCGGCAGATTTAGATAAGATGGTGGTAGCTAGCCAGGCGGACATTTAAAATGCCCTACCACCAACCAACCAATCTTCATTTATCATCAGGTGTGATTGAGGTCAAGTGATAACCCGTTGTGCATAAAAAAAATGGCCCACAAAAGCTACACAATGTCAATTTACATTTAAACACTATTTAGGCACTTAATCATGTCTGCATTATGTATCCTTACATCGATTACAAGATTTCCACATGGCACAATAAAATTTCGAGTCATAAAGATCAAGACGGGGTGGCGGGTGAGCCGGCCATGCACATGGGTTACATCCAACTTCTATAGTAGCTCTCCTATACGTACATTGTTTCCGTTATTAAATAATAGCTTTCCGCCCGCGGCTTCGCCTGCGTGGAACAACTTTATCACGGAAATTTGTTTATCCCGCGGGAACTACTCACTTTATCGAGATAAATAATATCCTCTATCTTAATCTAGGGCATGTTCTATCTATATACCAAATTTCAACCAAATCCGTTCATCCACTTCGCCGTTATCAAGCAACAAACAAACAAACATCCAAATATTTCGCATTTACAATATTAGTTACATTAGATTACAATTACTTCAAAAAACTCAATACCGGAAAAATCCAGTGAATTGTTTTATTTATTTTTTATTTATACAACTCTCGGACTCCCAATTATGGAATAAGCTACACTCGTGCGCTGTAATAACCCTCTTTACTTTGCAATTATATACATACATAAAAAAACTATTACATTTAAATCAAAACAGTTTACAAACTAACCTTACCAAATTCTAAGAGCTGAACTCCAACATCGCATCGGATGAATAACTACATGGAATAATAGGGCCGCCACAAACATCACCGCTCCATCACCGCGCCTATCTCGCGAGCAAACACTTATGCACATCCCTCACATACGCGTATACGCGGGTTATTCCTATCTAGCGCTAATCGCCACAATACAAATACACGACAATACAATAACACGACCGACAGTACACTTGCACACGTAGAATGCCAGGAGCGATAAACGTTTATATCGCTTGGGAAAATATTAGTCCTGCTCATTCGCTTGGACGAAATATACAACTATCCCAATTAAACTCCTACGTCGCGCGCGATAAACGATGTAATGCTACGAGGACTGCATGGGTAGCATGAGCACACGTGATATAGTTTATCACACGTTATATCGCACGCATCTGTCAAAATGCTGTTGTACGACAGTTATGTCGCTCATTTTGACAGACGGTGGACAGTTTGGATAAAACTAAATATGCATAGATTTTTGCTATTGACGTTTCATTAAAGAATTATGCATACAAAGTCATCCAGCATAGAATCAAATTATTATATAAAACTAGCTTTTCGCCCGCAACTTCACCTGTATGGAATACTTTATCGCGTGTATGTTTAATATCTTAATATCTTTATTGTACACAAAATTGTTACTTTTGTTACAGAAGTTTAATTTGTTTATCCCGCAGGAACTTCTCACTTTATCGGGATAAAAAATATCCTACGTTTTAATCCAGTGTATGTCCTATACCTATATACCAAAACTGTTCGTCCGTTTCGCACAAACAAGCAAATAAACAAACACACATCCAAACTTTCGCATTTATATCTAATATTAGTTAGATGTCATCACCATTTCAGAGTAAACTTTAATTTATTCTTAAAGCTAGGTGTACTAAAGAAAATGTAATCTACCTAGGGTAGGTTATAGGAATAATCTGAAAATCACACACAGACGAAATCAACCCTCATAATATACAACACGATACTAGAACGCGAGTGCGGTTTCATATGATCTCAATGAAGTCCTGTCTTATTACAATCGAGCCGTAACGGGCTGGGGGTTCGCATCCTTTGAAGATACGAGAACCTTAGGGATGTGTGCATGTATAAACCCTCCAGTTGAAACCTTTCATGGAATTCAGTCTCATATTATCATCCGTTCTGTGGAATACCAAAAGGTATCTATCACATAATGAACTATGCTCACAAAATGTTATTTAATTAAGCTTTTTCAATATATTGTACTTTGATGGGATGCGCATAAATCAATCAATAACACTTTGATGCAAACAAATTACACAAAATATTTGAACAGTAGAAACACAACCTAACTTTATCCAATTATAATAAAATATTTACTGAATTAATACATAATGATGACTTCAATACACTTCGTGCTCACTCTTCCAGACAAAATCTACAAAAATAAAAATGATAAAACAGCTATAAGTCTAATTAAGGTTCACGTTGTATACGCCAGAATACCCATATAATACTTTACAATAGCTTAGTACAAACCTAATCTTAATAATGTTTTATTTTTATATGTATAATTTATACTTGAAAATAGAAATGAAGCTACCAGGTTTCGGAATTTACAGTCTTCCTTGGAGAAGAAGCCTAAGAAAGTTCTATTTTTATCACTCTAGTAATCGTTTATGTTGTAATACTCCTTCGCGCACAATTTGCCTTTAATTATAGTCTTATATTAATTTATCAAAGATCACGTTTTGGATATCAGCAGGAACCTTATTGTAAAAGCTTATACAATGGTTGCCCTTTAAAGAATTTACTAACTTTGTGAAGTCGGCTACCATAAACAGATAACTAGTCTAGTTCTTGTTCCTTGTATTCACTCGTACATTGTGCCTATCACTATTTTTAGTGCATAAGGATATATTTTTTTGTGCACATAACAAATTCTCATAAATTTATTGTTCCTTAAACTTTCTAAGTGACACTCTAGGTCCTAATTTATACCAAGTAGTCAAGTCCTGTAATCAATCTGATTAGCAACAGGCTGCATACAAATTAACATACCGACCTACGTAATATAGTAGAGCTTACATTGCTGCGTTCGGATGCGTCTGGGGCGCGCTGCCTACAATCGGAACTTACTAAGCATTCAAATGCCTTCAATACGGTCGATGCCAGATCGACGGACTGAACACAATGGATGCCAATCTGGCCTGGAATTCGGCTTGAATACCTCGTCTCTACAGTCAGCATCCTGACAGGCATGTGCTGTTATTGACATTTATTGCTATAGAAGAACGAACTCGACTATAAACAGACCGTCAAAATATTCAGAATTATTTTACTGTTATTACTAAACTACATAAAACGTCGCATATTTTTATAGGACGATTATAATTTTATAAAAACTGGCTAATACGTTTACCCAACAAAGTTTTCATACAATTAAATTATTTGAATTTAATTTAACTCTATATGACATCGCCATGTGAGGTAAGTCATTGTCAGTAGTGTAAAGAATATATCGCAGCAATAGTAATAACATTGGTCGATTAAAATTTATTTAAAACTAGCTACTGTCGTTTACTTTTCAGTCAAATTTTATCAAAATCAAATCAAAAATAAAAAAATGTTTTATTTCGTAACTTATAAGAATAACATTTGAAATCGTCATGACATACAGTTATCGCTCATTCACTAGGCAGTCTCCCCAGAGAAGAACGTGCAAGAAACTCCGGGGTTGCTCTTTTTAAATAAGTTAATACAAATATAATTTGAAATAGTTGTAAAATTTATGATTCAACAAAGAAAAATAAGAATAAAATATACTGGATATTGCCGAGCGGTTCATGTCCACGCATTCTTATCATCCAGATAGTCACAAATTTTATAATAGCCTTTGGCACATAGTTTCCGTTTAATGGTTGTTTTAAATTTATTTAAAAGCAAATTTTGAACGTCTACCGGAACCTTATTATAAAAGCGTTATAATATATGTGCACCATCCAAATACTGAGAATCCTATTGGTTAAACTCTATAAATACTGATGTTAGTTAAGTAGTCTCGCCTTTATGTTACTCTTATCAAATCCTAGAGCGTACAAGTAGTCTGTGTAACCTTAGATCACCAATACAAATGTCAAACCGCACAATATTCCTATATACAAATTACTCCGAACGTGAATTACCAACCACAATCGATTCAACGATCGCAAATTTTGTTTCATACTTTGTATAGGTAACATAAATCCTGTTTCTTAGCATTTCATCAAACGCAATTTTCTTATGAACCAATATGTAAAGTACAGTCTATTTAAAGCAATCAATCTAGTATCCATAGTCCAAGCTTTGTTTAGTTTGGGACTAGATGATTGGTGTAAGTGTCCAAAATATTTATTTATTAATTATTTCCTCACATCATTTCACATTTTTAACTGACTTCAAAAAAAGGATAAAGTTTATATGTTTGTTACGTGATGTAATTCAATCAATCAATTCAATCAGTCAATTGTTATATCCAGTATATTTTATTCTTATTTTTCTTTGTCGAATCATAAATTTCACAATTATTTCAAATTGTATTTGTATTGACTCTTTTAAAAATAGCAACCTCTTGCTCGATCTTCTCTGGGGAGACTGCCTAGTGAATGAGCAATAACTGTATGTCATGACGATTTCAAATGTTATTCTTATAACTTACGAAATAAAACATTTTTGATTTGATTTGATTTGTTTACCGATGTTGAGGATTATTTTTTTTTATTAGTTGATTAGTTTATCGTCAGAGCAGTTCTAGATCTGATAATGCACTCAGGAGATAATGGAAACTTACTAAAGTCGGTTGTTTTTCTAATTTGGGCAGTTCAAATTATCATCATGAAGAAAGGACAAACAAACACGCTTTCACATTTATAACACATACGTGTTGATTTACTAATGGAACCCGGGACCTTTACCTACAGTTCCGATCACTATTCACATAAAATATGTTTATGTTTTATGAAAGTATACCTACAGTCGAGTTACCTATTGGAATTGAAATATAATTTGGTTTTGTGCGCAATGAATTGGTGGTCGCTGAAATGAGAGGAGCGTCGGTTCGCCAGTCGTTTTGCATATCGAGTGATTATTTTGTCCATTGGGGCGTTGCGGGCCGTACACAGGGTGATTTTATATTCATTTTGGGTGTGGATATTAACATAATAAATGTCAATGTGCACGTAATGTACACATGTTTCGAGCCGCCAGTGATTCAACATTGCAACTGGTAAAACAAACAGCATTCATCGGATAGATACGTGTAGAAACTGAATTCACTATTTGGCTTTGTGTATTCATATACGAATTTTGATCTAGTAAATATTAATGGAAACATAAGGTTTAAAAAAAAGACACTTAAATACAAGTAGGTACGTACCCTGAGGGTTACGGTTGGAGGTATCAATAGCAGAACTAATTCCGTACCTAACATCACCTTTAACAACCTACTGAAAGCCCTTTTTCTAAAGAAAGTGTCCCCTTTCGCCTTCATCTTCATTTAACATCAGGTGTGATTGAGGTCAAGCGCTAATCAATATATTAAAAATATTACGAATGTCTTCTATTTTGTGTAGTCTATGTGAATTTTATATGTTATTTCGTTTGTTACAGATATCGCAACAAATGATGCGATTGTCGCAGAATATGCGAACGCTCAGAAAGCTGCAGTTCTGACACCGGCAATAGACGCGACTGTCAACAATGAATCCGCAACTAATCGTGTTTTTGGCGGTGTCCGCCCATTTATGTAAGTACTTGCACGTTTTAGAATTTCTCCTCGTCGAAATCTGCGTAGTCAACAATTATCCTATTTATTTATTATAAAAAAAATATTAGGTATTACGAATACAAAGTTGTGAATCTAAATACCACACTCTATTCATACCTGTCTGACGGAATTCATTAGGAAGTAAGTTATATAATAATCTGTGACAATATTAAAACTTGAAGACAAACGTCGAAAACCCGTTCCTACCAACACCTAATGAGAAAGTGTTCTAGATTGTATTAATAAATAAAGTTTCACTAGCCGATACATTTTTTGTAATTATGTAAATATTATGTTATTTCTATTGTAAACTATTTGAACCTGTTATTTTAATGTTTTATAACACTTATTACATAGAACAATATTTCACTAGCCTTTCAAAATACTTTAAGCAATACTAGCACCACTGATGGAGCAGTTTATCAGCACTGCTAGGGAAAGTAATAATAAATTTCTCATCACTGTGCTCTTCCAATATTAACCACAGTAAAGTTGTGGCCCAACGTCGAACCGGCAAACTGTCAAAACATTTTAGCAGCCAAAAATATTACAACAAATAATTCATATTTCGTTAAAAGTGCCACTCTCGTAAACGCTATTTGAAAAAAGTTTGAATGGGTCGAATGGGACCCGTAAATAGGGTAAACATGTCAATATGTAAAGCTCATGAATAAAGGCTGGTTAAAGGCTGGAGGAAAGTAAATAACCGTATAAATATAAAGCACTTATACCCGTAGATATGCAGACAGAAAAAAGGTTTTAGAAGTAAAGTAATTGAACGTGTAAAAGTAGTTAAATTGCTAAAACAGAGGCCGTTCTGAATCCTTTGATCCGTATCTAAGGTGGACTATCTCAGACCACTTGCCAGCAAATGGTCCGGAAGTAACATGGATATAGAGACACGATTCCCCCTGAATTTGTAAGATACCTACCCACTTCTAAGTTTCTATACGATAATGCAATGTAAATTTTATTCTAGTACCGTAAATTTCATTGTAGTACCAACATTAGGTAGTAATGTAACTCGTATATTTTTAACTCTCTGGACACATTTTTGCATAAATTTACAATTACACTTGTCAGATTTTAATCCGTTTTATTGCAACACAGTGTATCACTCGAGCTGTAAAAATCGGAAATACGTAATAAATGTTGCAATAAACTTGACATAGTGCCATCATTCACGAGAAATCATAAAAAGTTATTGTTATAGGCTGCTCTTGGTAGGTAAAAGCTAGACTCGGTCTCCGATCAACAACTTCTTACCCGAACGGCATCACACAACATTAATTTAACGACCCCGATACCTTGTCAACGACATTGTTTGTAAACACCCTCTTTTTATGCCATATGAAGGAAGGTAGGTACTATTACAGGCCATTTACCAATCAATGGTACTGAAGTAACATCGTCGCCGACTTTTTTCTTTATCAGAGCGTTTTTATTCGAGCCTTTTAAATAAAATTCTAGTATACAAACACACTTGTTGTATACGAAGAGAATATTGAATATTAAGGTACCTTTTTCTTCATATAAGTATTCAACATTTGAAAAGACATATTTTCCTTTTATTACGTCGTCAGTTTATTAATGAAAGTAATATCAACTGTTATACTCCGTGGTTTTATGATTATCTGTGCCTTTGCCCGCCTTTCATTATGAAAAATGTCATGCTCTATGCAACTTTTAATTTACAACGAATTAATAAATCGTCGTCTAAAGTTGTTCAGTGTTAATATTTTGTGAAATAACTATAAAACATAAACAATTATCATTTGCTGCTTCCTCGTTTGTCATTGATCACCAATTTAAGACGATGACAGCACCTAAATTAAATCTATACGACGACCGATTGGTGTAGTGTATAATGACCAGCGAAACCAACGGTTGCGGGTTCGAATCCCGGGTATATGTTTGTATGATGAATACGAACATTTGTTGCCGAGTCATGGACGTTTATATAAATGTTTATGTATGTTTATCTGTTATCTAGTTTCCATAGCACAACCTTTGTTTAGTTTGGGCTAGGTGATTGGTGTAAGTGTCCGAAATATTTATTTATTAAAAAAAAAATGTTTAGACTCGATTATCGCTGGATTCCATTATGTACCGTCTGTAAGAGCACAATGAAACTTTTAGTTCAATCAAGGTTAGGTACAGTTAGTAAAAAGTTGATAAAGCAAATCTGGATGCGCCTCACCGTTTACCTACTGACAAAAATGTGCTTTAAAAATTACTCGTTACATAATACAGAAATTACCTTACACATGACAAATTTTAAAGTACCTATATAATACTCAAACACTTGATCAATAACATGTTTTCAAAGAGGTTTTAATAGACAATTAATTATACGTAGCAAGTCTAATTCATCCTCTTAACACCTCTCTTAAGGTAATCATTAAATCATAATAGTCTAGTCAGTCATAGGCTAGGCTATAATTTTAAACCTACTCAACTTCCTTGTTAGGAGATGTACGCTACACTGATGATGTGTAGGTGTTCATACATCAGTGTGAACGACCGTATACCATCCAGATTTGTTATGGAGGTGATCATACGCAAGTAAACTTTATGTGTGATTCCTAAGCGCTGCTACCGAACACTTGAGTATGCAGCACAACAGCTAGGGCCGTATTAGATTATATTTATTTAACTCACTTTTATAATGTCCTTTCATACATACACGTCGTAAATTAATGAAATCTAAAATATCAATCACACTTGATGTTAAGCAAATGAGGCCGAAGGTGGAAACGTACTCGTTCTGACCTGGAAACCCTATGTTATTTGGGCGACTGGCTATCTTATCTCAGTAAAACAAACTCTTTTTATTTATGCACAATGTATTACTACTTGGCCTCAATCACACATGATGTTAAGTGAAGATGAGGCCGAAGATGGAAGCGTACGGACCCGGAAACCCCATCTTATTGGGGGTACTGGCTCTTATCTCTGACAATCGGAAACACGACAATGCTATTAACATTGCTACTTATCGGCAGACTTAGATAAGACGGTGGTAGCTAGCCAGGCGGACATTTAAAATGCCCTACTACCAACCAAACCAAGTACCTACTAAACATGTACCCCGCTGGGGATCGAACCCGCAACCTCCGATTCGTAAACCCTATATTGTTTACAATGAGCCACGGAGGCGGTCAAATGTCCCAATGTTAAGGGCTCAATAGCAAGGTGACATTTTAATTTCCAGGGACCGCGAAACATATGAGTAATTAGAAATCGAATATTAGAGAGTCCTACCACCATAAAGTAAATAACGAAATACTCAAACGGTCAAAGTTATAAAATTAAATAACTATGACTCTTGCGAAAAGCTTTTCGATATTTTAATTTAAAAATAAATAAATACATACACAAATAAATAAAACTGAACGGCGTTACTGCAATGTCTCTCCCCCATACACACACACACATACATTTCTCTAGGTAATTATCTATAAAGGCATTAGCACAATATAATTGTCACTCTGTGAGGAGAGTATTTGTATTGTATTGTAATTACCTACTTAAAATGGTACCTTCGAAATTGTAATTCTCTATTTATTTCCCACAGGTAACATTATCTCAGCCGATGGTCCAGTGTATGATGGCGGACAGCCGCAACAGCCGAGCCTGGCGCCTGCGCTGGCGGCGGGCAACTACCTCACGCAGACAGTCTACGGATTCCTCGACTTCACTACCACAATAGGCAACACGGTTATGGTCTTCTCACCGCAATCGGCACCGCCACCAGGTCACATATTCTTTGTCTTTTCGACCTAATCAATTACAAAGGCCCAATATGTGTTTCATTTATATTGATTTTAATTCTAAAAATATAGTATAAAAACAGTTTACAGTTTTTAACATACATTCGCTAATTTCTTACGCGATCCGAAATAATCTCGAACATGGGTCTAAATTACTATATCAAATCAAATCAAAAATGCTTTATTTTATACGCATACGAGTATGCCTATGCCATTAACTTCAATTTGAATTACCTAATAGGCATGCCCCATTTTTTCCTTACGGTAAAAAAACTCATCCGGTATAATAACATCTAGCCCAACTATCAAGTCGTGGTTAAATATATTTTTAATCCGCGACGCACAAAGAGAAATGTTATAAGTTTGCATGTTTATCAGTCTCTGTGTGTGTGTAGCATTATAGCGCCAAAACGATTGAACCGATTTGAAAATTATTTTTAGGTTCCGTAGTCAACAAGGAACCCTTATAGTTATGCGATGTCCGTCTGTCTGTCCGAGGCTTCGCTCTGAGGTTCTTAGTACTAGAAAGCTGTAATTTGGCATAGCTATACATATACATATCGGAGAGACGGCGGGTTCGGGGGTGGGCGTTACTAGCGACCGGGACGCGTGCCAGTCGCGTGGTAAAGGGTGCTCGGGCAAAGGCGATATTATTGAAAGCTACTATAGGCAAATCGCAACTTATGCACATTCGATTATGATCATGAAACCTGAGATGCTTTCTGTTCAATAGAAAACATGTGCACGCCCCTCGTGCCATACAACTTGGCCCCCGCGTGCACTCTGTGAAACTCAGCCGTACCTTGTCTATAGTTCCTCCTTGCTCAAATCCCATGATCAACGATCCCATGATCAATCAATCTAACGACTCACCGGATTCTTCCAAGCGTCGGTGATAATAATCAAATCACTCACAGTCGGTGACGTGTTCAGTGGAGCTCCGACTCCTTCGACGGCTGGTAGCAAAAGGGTCCGTCATTTTCGATGTGCAGACCTTATATTACCGTTAACGTCGTCACGGCTCAGTTTCCGGCGATACGAGCGCCACCAAGTTTAGTTCCCACAGCAAACCGCGTATTATGATAGTCAATTGACCATTCGAATAATTAATTCTATCGCTAATTTATCGCTATCTACGACATACGTATAAATCACGCGACAAAGTGGAAAATAAAAGTTGAAAAATATATTTTTTAGGGTACCTGTCGTATATACACGTAAAGTGGGGATGAATTTTCTTTTATTTTGGGGTATCGTTGAATAAGGCTTTGTTATTATTTATAAATTTTTGTTAGAGTCAAGTGTGTCGTCGTCATCTTCACCCCCCCTAACCCTCCCTTCTAAGTCCGCTTATTGTAAGGGCAAGTACGGAACCCTACACTACGCGTGGCCCGACATGCACTTGGCCGGTTTTTTTTATTTTCTTTACAAATTTCATGTAGGTATCAAACTTATTCTGTGGTTATGAGCAGTAGTAATTTCGTTGAAGTGCTTGCTCGTTTGTTATGTCATAAAGAACCTTCTGAAAGGAAAATGCTATCATTTATTTTATACACTTGTTAAAGTTTAGGATACTGTGTTGAACTATCACTTTCAGCCAGCTGGCATAAAGTATATTTCACAGTCATATAAATATATGTCTTGCCTTATGTATAAATAAACAAAAAAATTACTTTTGTTCTTTTAAATTTTCAGAAGCACCGAAAACGGAGAAATCAGTGCAAGAAAACATCATTGAGACTAAACCGCCGCCAACGTCAGTTACCAGCGTTAAACCAGAAGCAATCAAGCCAAGTAAACCATCTGACAAGGAGAAAACTAACAAGCCTGCCTCGCCAGCTGTTGTATCCAGTGCAGTTACAGTACTCTCCTCTCCAGTTAAAAAAGATGAAAAAGCTACTAAACCAAAATCCAGTGCAAAAGAACAAAAACAAATTATAACGAAGGTAGAGGTTGTAGCTGGGCCATCAAAAATTGTAGAAAATCCAAAACAATCTTCCCAGAAGCCAAAACAAAGCTCACAACCTAATAAAAAGAACGATTCTGTGAAAACTGTCACAAATGTGATTACTAGTAAAGTGGAAGTAAAACAAGGGCCTCCGCCGTCAATTGTCAATTCTAAAGTAGAACTTAAATCAAGCCAAGCAGAAGAGGAACCAGCTATCTTGGTTACTAATAATAACATCGGGGAACCTGAATATGATTTCCTGTCACGTCAACCATCAGAGTTTGTTGAAGAAACGTATAAGGTTATAAATCTTCGTCCGTCAAAGACTCACTCACCAAAGCCGAAGCATAAAAATAGAGTACATCCACCGACGCCGCCTCCTGGAGAAGAGGATGATTATCCTCTTGGTCTTGTCACGACTCTTGGTGGCACTATCGTCAAAGATGGACTCACAACTGTTCATGAGACTAGCGTCATAGGAACGTATATATCGGGAAAATATGCTCAAGTCCTAAACAGCAACTCCAAAGTACTGCAAGCATCTGGTCACAGAGCTAAGATTTCGCCAAGTCCTACACATCGAATCCTTAAAACAGCTGCACCTGTAATAGCTAAGAGTCATAGACACAGTTTAGAACCGACTCCCTTAATTAGCGACGAAGAAAGCAATTACAGTAAACCTGCACGAAGACAAACAAGTAGCGGTGGTTCTTATAAAAACCGTCACAGACCCCAAAGTAATGTCAATGCTAATGATAATGAGGCCCATGAAAACGCTCCTCAAAGCAAGAAATTCAAGAACAGAAATTCTTCACACACCCAAAGAACACAAAGGTACTTGCAGTAATAAATTATAACAGGAAGTTTTATTAAATGTGCCAATTTCTAATTATTTCTTCGTCGGGCATATTTTGCTAGGTTATTTAATATACAATAATAGCTTTTAAATGCACATTGCACGCTTATTTATAAATATAAATATTTTTATTTTCAGTACACGTTTTGGCCGTCCTGCACATACCCCTCAACTGGCTACCGTCTCTGTTTTCAGTGAATCTTCAGCACCATCATTCTCAAATAGAAGAAAGAGTAGCCGAAATTCGGGACACAAAACTACAGTAACACCTGCAAGTAGCAGTGAAAACCAATCAAGACGCGGATTCAAACCACGTGTTCAAGCTACACCAGTCGAACAAGTCACGCCAGTAGCTTCAACCAGTATCTATAAATTTAAACTTAATCGCACACCTGGCTCAGGACGTTGGCAATATAAAACAAGCCCTAAACCTAAAGTTACAATTAGAAAGATGAAAGACGACGATGATCAACAAACCACACCGAACTCGAATCCACTTCTCGATGACCTTCAATCAAATGAACTTTCTCCCCAAGCGAGATCCGATAACGATCTAGAGTTGCAGGGCTCCCAAAGTGGTCCTGGCACTCTTCTTGACAGTGATAGCGACGATAACTCGATAGAAAAGCCTCCACCCGTGGAAACACTTAAAGTGGAAATTTCTACTCCTGCTGACTTCCGAGATGTCTACTATGAAATCGCTACTATCAAATCTCCTTACACTTTCCAGGTACTTTAAAGCTATTGTTCTTGATAATTTATAAATTACAAACGGCTCATTCAATAACCAAATGAGTACGGCTGGGCAATCAAGTTATTTTATATTTGTTTACCTTTGTTACAGGTAGGACGTGTCAAAAATACTCGTATCATCACAGTTACCTCTACAATAGAAAAACGTCTAGAACCGACGATAATACCCTCGCAGAGTTCTCTCAACGAACCGTTGACAGAAAATATATTAGCGACCGCCTCACCATACGGAAAGGATCATAATTTGTTAGATTCAAGTATTGCCACATTACCTGCAATCACATTATCTTCAGATATGGAAACTCCGCCATTGGAGACTGTTACAGAAACATTCAGCACAACACAAAATATGTTAAAAACTCATATTTTACCAGTGGTACATGATGTAAATTTGACCAGCAGCCTAACATTTATACAAACCTATCACGTTACCAGATTTGTAACTGCTACAAAAACGTTGCCCCCGATGGATTTCTACCAATTTATTCCGAGCAAAACTTTGAAGGAATTCAATAGTCGCCTAGATGAAGCAGGGTCGGAGCTTCACCTAGAGTTAGATTTCGGAGACAGTAATGAGGATGAAGACGGGGTGCTAAGACGTGTATTTCCCCCAGACCTAGACCTGGCTAATGTTGGTTCAGAGTTCGACCTTACTGAAGTAGATAAATAC
Source organism: Oegoconia quadripuncta (assembly GCA_949316235.1). Taxonomy (NCBI): domain Eukaryota; kingdom Metazoa; phylum Arthropoda; class Insecta; order Lepidoptera; family Autostichidae; genus Oegoconia; species Oegoconia quadripuncta. The sequence goes on from OX438746.1 coordinate 22,086,154, forward strand.
AGAGTACCTGACAATCATCTAAGATTAAAGAAAGCCCATGGTCAAAATAAAGCAAACCAAGTAACAGAAGCGCCTCCACCTTCAACACCTGCTTTAACGCCAGAACAGGCACAACAACTTGCTCTTCTAAGACTTTTGAATCCAGCAGCAGCTGCACAAATACCAAATGTCGTAACAACTTCGAAACCAGTTCTGAAATACGAAACGATTTACGAATCGCATGTAATTCCCTTCTTTGATGGTAAGAACACAGTTCAGAGTACTATCTCCAGACCGGTAGCGACAGTTACAAAAACTGAATACGAAATCGGAACGAGCAGCCTCCCGGCCCTGCCCCTGCAACAGATTAACCCGTTATTCCCACCACAGTTCTCGTTAATTTCAACGCCAGTTGTCATGAACACCGAAGTTACTGCAACAGATAGTAAAGTCCTGAAACTGACTTTCGGCGCTAAAACTGTGTACACAACTCTGTTCCAGACAAAAGTTGTGCCAACCGTTCTAACGTCCTACGTGACGTCATCTGTGCCTGTGCCGAGTGCTGGCTACCCAGGGTACTTCCCAGCACAATTCGCACCTTTCCCCTACGTAGGATAAAACGTGTTTAGTAGAAAATGTCAGGACTCATGTGATTTGTGTAGAACGCTAACATTGTGATTATGGAATAGGTAGGAAAGTTGTTTAGAAACGAAAGTTATAAAGGAAAATGCGACGCTGCAGTGCTCGTGATAAACTATGTAGCGAGTGAGTGAGCAGTGAACAGTGCAAAAGCTGCAGAACGTCGGGATTTATAGCCTTTGTGGGAAAACACGAAAACTCTAAAGTTGTATGTTATTTTCTTTAAAAAATTTTTGAGCTCGAAGCGGCCATGCGTGTTACTACACCGTGAAGTGTTACGTTCCAACGCGAGTAAAGTATAGATTATAGTAGAATATATTTGCTTTGTAAATATTGTAATTTATATCAATTGGTTTTTGTACATAATACCTACTTACATTATATAAAACCACATTAAGTCTAGATAATAATTGTATCTAAAAAGCTTAATGTTATTTATAAGAAATAAATTTAGAAATGTCGCCGATGATTTTACACTAACTACTGGTTCATACTATTATACTATGTTATAAATATTATAATAAGTAAACCAAGATGTGATAATGTACTTAACCCAGTGTCCATCGTACTGTAAATAAAAATAATGATTTTCTTTTAGGTTCCTTTCAATGGTAAAGTCGATCATTATGTAAAAAATTTCAATTTAATGAAAACAGAGTACTTATAACATGTAGATATAAAATTTTATATATTTTGTACCTACATTTTGTTTGCTTAAAAATATTCATTAAAGAATAAACAATAAATAACTGTACTTATTATTCATGTAACCACCACTAAGATCAGAAACATTATAGGTAAGTAAAAAAATATATATCGAATAATACATAGAATGGTAAACAGCATGAATTTATTCACTACTAGTATTTACCCGCAGATTCCCCCTCATGATATTCGTTTATTCGTGTAATTTGGTTATCCCACGGGAACTACTCACTTTACCGGAATAAAAAATATCCTATGTCCTTTTTCACGGAATATTCTACCTGTAGGTATACCAAACATCCAAATCCGTTCATACGTTTCGCCGTGAATTAATTATGCAACAAATATACTTTCGCATTTATAAAATTAGTTTATTCATTAGTTGAGCGATCGGTTGAAAGCGGCTTGCATCCAGCGACTTCCCGCGACCTTCATCAGGTCGTCCGGTCGTGTATGGGAGAGGCCTAGTTCAGTAGTGGACTGTGGCTGATATGATGATGATTAGTTGAAGTTGGTAGTTGACTAGATGAAGGTGAAAGTTATTAAATAATAAGTTCAAATCATCATTGTTCGACATAACGTCTTACTCAAGACTGCAGCCTCTCCGAAAATCATCATCTTCCTGCCCTTCCCGCTCTGTTTTCCGCTTCCACTCCCCTCTATCAGCCGCCATCTCAGTTCTCACCCTTTTCACACACATATCATTCCTCGGTTTTCGTTTGCCTCTGTATCCCTGCACATTAATACATAGCACTAGTTTCGTACGTACCTTTCATCCCTCCTCATAATGTTCCCAAACCATACTAACCTAGTACTCCTCAACTTTTCTGTTATGGGTGCATACTCTCCGAAAATGTTGAGTTAAATGAAAAGTGTATAAAGGTATTATAGGATGAGGAATCAAAATGGTGAGTGTGGATATGTCTTAAACTATGAGAGATAGAGAATTTTTTTCTAAGGGTAGGTGGGCCGTCGATTTGAAACAGAAAAGCTGAAACATAATACAGATATTCTATATTTTTATAACTCTACATTGAAACACTACAGAGACAAGTTAGACCTAGTAGTCTTGCTTTATTTTAAGACACAGTATTTATTAGAAAGATTTGATACTCATTGTTGACCCTATCGAGTGGTGTCATAAAAAAAAACTTTTTTCGCCATTCTTTCAAGAAAAAGCAGTTTTTCTTATGTCTAAAATATAACAAGTGTGTAAGGTGAGTATGGAAAATTTATGACGTGTTCTGTACAACAGCTGTGTACTTGTCACTGTTTCAGAATTCTTCGTACTGAACCCGATTAATTAACAGTTAACAGCACTAATTTGTAAACATTTGATTGAAATCTTAGATTAAGTTCATACTAACAGTGACATTGCTAAAGTTTGTCTGTCTGGCTTTCACGCCTAAATTGCTGAACCTATCGTATTGATATATGGCAGAGCTATACAGGGACCTGGAAAAGGTTACGTTTCAACCAACTTCTCTTGGCTGCAAGTGGAGAATAAACGCAATGCAACACCTGCGTTATAAAATTACGTATGTATAGGGGATATTACAAACTTCCACTTGCTGCAATCCTGCCTGACACTCTCATTAATCTGACATATCTCTCATTAGTCTCCGTCTAGTAAGCAGATTCTCAGAAACCTCTGAAAATTGTGCTACTGTACCTATTAAAAAGTTATTCAATCATTTTAGTGAAGATTCTGACGTCACGTGTTGTAGGAATCCTCACTTCTCATACGCAACTAAAGAAAGAAAGAAAATAGTTTAACCGCTACTTAAAACACATAACAATAGGTATCTACATTACAATTCTGCGAGGATGGAATGAAATACTAAGCATCGCGGACGTAAATTTTTGAAAGTATAGTATTGAAAATTGATAATACCTCTTCAGCAGGTATAGAAATGTTTGCGTTCGAACGCTATAAATTTGCCGTTTAGCTCGCTTGTGTTCTATCGCTAAATTGGTCCTAAGTAAGCGACCTAGAGCTCAATTATGGTAACTAGATACTATCCATTAGACGTTTATCCCCTTATCCTTAATTAATAGCAATCGCAAGAAATTTTACGTGTTACCTACGCCATCTGTTCACGATACCCACAGACCAACCACGTCTGTGACGATACCTAATAGTGCCCTTTCGGCTTAGTATCTACCACCTTACCGACTAAAGTTGTGCACATGCAAGGTGACCGTTTCTATTTATCTTTAAAGCAGGGGCACGAAACTCGTGCAAGTTCTCTGATGCACGTCGAAATTGTCCAAACGTCGCCGCATTTCCTAAGCAACACAGGTCGTAAAATTGCAACGAATATACAACAACCGCCCTACCTAGTCGGAAACATACAATATTAGTTTCCTACTTCTTTGTAGGTAGGTAAATTAAACCCTAAACCAATGCTATCTTATATTTCTCGCATGATGAATGTCAAAGGTGATCAAAATTTTTATGCGACTTTTCAAACTGAGAAAAAAAGTAAAAACTTTACATTGGATGCCAATGCGGCATTTTCCCCTATTTTTCTCAATTTAAAAAGGATGTAAACCGCATTGAGATTTTGATTAATGGTGATCTTTACCGCATAGTAAATACGGCAGAATTTAGCTTCTAAGGAAAATCGATTTACCTACCCAGATTTATAATAATAATAATAATAATAATAATAAAAAATATCCTTGGAACTACACATAATGCCATCTAGTTCCACATTAAGCAAATATAGGCTTGTGTTGTGGATACCAGATGGTTGATATACTACATAAATACATTATTTTTGTAAAAAAATACTTATTATATATGAAAACATCCATAACTCGGGGTTACACATGTCCATATTTATCCATATTTATAAGACATACATATGCCCCTAGCGGGATTCGAACACCTGCGACCTTTTTGTATAGTGGTCAGAGTTTCTAACCACTCCACCAAATAGGTCGTTATAAATAAAATTTGTCTAGGAGACACTGGGAGAAGGTTTGAACTATCTAGATGTTTATAGAAATATTTATGTATGTTTATCCGTTATCTAGTATCCATAGCACAAGCTTTGCTTAATTTGGGACTAGATGATTGGTGTAAGTGTCCGAAATATTTATTTATTTTATTTATTTATTTATCATTCACCACACGGGCCCATTGCGGTTTGGTAGATTTGTGGCAGACGGCAGACTACAGTGGCTACCTACAGTCTGTGTTTTTAAGCCGCCCCTGTAGACCATCGATTTGGCTTCACAACTGCCATTAATTGAAAACAACCATGACAAACTATTTAACGTACCCTCCGAAGCACGGAAACACTCGCATTAAAATGCCACTATTGATCACCCATCTAAGGACTGACCGCGCCAAACATTGCATAATTTCGATAAACGAATGGCGAATGCGATTGCGCCCCAAGTCGTATGCGTGAACCGTATGTAATTATTTTTTTATGCACGACGGGTTCCTACTTGACCTCAATCACACCTGATGTTAAGTGAAGATGAGGTCGAAGGTGGAAGCGTACTAACCCGGAAACCCCAACACATTTGGGGGACTGGCTATCTTATCTCTGACAACCGGAACACAACAATGCTATTATCATTGCTGCTTGGCGGCAGATTTAGATAAGATGGTGGGAGCTAGCCAGGCCCCAGACTTAAAATGCCCCTACCACCAATCAAAAAATATTTAAAATATTTTTGAGACTCATTGCGCACTACACGACTTTTATGGTTACTTTTATACATTTTACCTCACAAACATACAACCTCAAAAATTTTTAAAACATGTCTGTAGTTAAATTACTACTTTCGATCACGATAGAATTGTGTTTCGCAGAAAACCACATGTGATAAGCTGACGCTGATCTTTACCGTATAGTAAATACGGTTGAATTTAGCTTCTAAGGAAAATCGGTCTCCCTACTTCGATCTATGGTCATCATCATCAGCCTTACATGACTCTCCAATATGACACAAAATCCTTTCACTGGGAGACGGTGTGTGCTAAAATTCACAGGGGCATTTCTGTTGGTGATACTTAGGTACTACATTCGGCTGGATAACCGTGTTTCTTCGAAAGATTGTTAAGAAGTTACGATAAAAGATTTTCTCCTTACCTACTTATTTGCTGCTAAGCTGTTACTTTGTTCGGATGCTCTATCGCGCGGACTATGGATCGCGAGCTCTATAGTTTGCCACATCGATGCATCAAAATCCTTAAAAACCATGTGTTCTAACGATCAAGAGCCAGAAGCATCGGATTGACGACCTTTAGTAATTAAATTTTTTTGCAATTTCGATGGAGCAGGCACAGGAAATTTGTTCATTTTGGCTGGTGACTATAGGACAATATTCTTAAATATTGTCCTACAGTACAAAAAACTTCGAAAGGCTATGATGTCATACACCAAAAAACCGCACTGAAATTGGACTACGCATTACTGAGATAAAAAACCTGGACAAAAATCTGGACACACACATTACTCCGTCAAACGTATAACACCCGTCGTTTTTCGTCAAGGCTGTTATACACAACTGGTTAGCACTTGACCTCAATCACACCTGATGTTAAGTGAAGATGAGGCCGAAGTTGGAATCGTACTGGCCCGGAAACCCAATCTTAGGACTGGCAATGTTATCCTTGACAACCGGAACACAAATGCTATTTGGCGGCAGGCTTAGATAAGATGGTGGTAGTTAGCCAGGCGGATATTTAAAAACGTTTAAAAAGCCCTGCCACCAAACCGCCAGCAGGGTAAAGAAGTCTCTTGTAATGATAATCCTAACTCATGATTGAACATTCAAATTAATATTTTCCTTACAAAGATTTTTACAAGGTCTTGTATTCCGTGTAATATGCCAAGACTATACGCATCCGGTTAAGTTTCCGCCCTTATCTACTCTACAAAGACTAACTTAACTTGTAAAACATATTAAAACCCCAAATGAGAGTCGAAGTTGTTGTTTTCTTTAAAAACAAGCATAGTTTGGTTAGCAAGAAAAATAGAGGAACAACGCCGACAAGAGCAAACAACGATCTCAGGAGTATCGCGTATCTCGCAGTTTACATGTTTCATGTAAACATTTTTCAGACTTCAGCGAAGTCTGCACCTGTTCAGGCTTACCAACATACCTGGGTACAGTTTGGACTAAAAATATATACAAGGATATGTATCGGAAATAATTTTAGTTGGTCTCGAGAAAAATCTGCCGTAGTGAAGAGCAACCGTTTTTAACAGCCTCCATGACTCAATATTCAATAGAAAGTTTACAAAACGAAGATCGCGGGTTCGGTTCCGAGGAGTGCATACTCGTACTTAGTTCTCGGTTTGATTAATGTAATAGGGTTTCTATGGTAGAAAGGTTTTTTATAGTTTAGTTTTGGTATTATCGTTAAAATATAGCGCGATTGGTACCCAAAGTGTAAGTGTGAAAACCCACACAGCCCATAGATCTTAATTTAATTTACTGTACCGATTTTTTTTTTTGTAAATAAAAAATAATAAATACTTTATAAATGAAAACATCCATAACACGGGTACACATGTCGGATTCATCATACAAACATATGCACCTATCGGGATTCGAACACGCGACCTTTTGGTGTAGTGGTAACACTACACCAAACAGGTCGTCTTGATTCTTGTCAACTAGCTGAGGTATTAGGGACGCCAGATACAGCATTCCGATTGGTTCCGAAAATTTTAGTTCGTTTGTTAATAATTTGCCGTTTAGCTTGCTTGTGTTCGATCGCTAAATTTGGCGATAAGGTGGTACCAAATTTTGCGATAGAACGCAAGCGAGCTAACCGGTAAATTTTTACCGCTCGAACGTAAAAAACTGACACGACTGGCCTATGACTGGATTGATTTTTTTTTGTCATCTGTTATTATTAAGAGTAATTTTTTTTAAAGCTACAATTTACTGAAATTTATTCAACTCACACTAAATATGGTTTAAGGGTCCAACTAAAGTATTTTTCCTGACACGCTGAAAATATGTCTTTAGGCCCTTGTATTAAATTTTCCTTAACCCAGACAGTACTTTAGACAGGTTTATTATTCTCTGTAGCACAAATCTACACAATAGGCTTACGCTGTACTATGACGATAGACATTTATCGGGACCGGACCCTGCCGGTGGCAGGCTTTGTCTCCCTTGTCAGAATTTGATAGCGTTTCCGCAAGTTAAAAGGTACCTGAACGATTTAATAGAAACGAAAAATCACTTGGTATTTTCTAAACGGTCATCGTTTTAATAGCGATCAATACAATTCGCAGTTGGATGGCTTTGAAAAAATAGCACTTTCAGCTATTTTATGTGAATATCTCCGGTGTTCCGCCTTTCAAAGTTCTACAATCTTGGCATCTTCTAGAGCAGGATGGAGGACTTCATCTCTTTCTAACACTTTCTAACAGGTGAGATTGTGAAATGGTGGATACGAATCATTCATAAAAAAATATAAACCCACCGTCCTGATCTACGTCTTCTTGCTGTATCAAGAGGATTGAATTTGATTCTACTGGGCAGCTGCAGGGGAACAAAGCACATATTACACAGTTAAGAAATATTACACAAGCATAAGCTTAAACTTCTTTAGAGACCGGTCAAAATTGACAAAACAACAGACTTCAGTAAGGTTCTGTTCATATCTCCAGAATGCATTAGATTTTCATTATACTGGCGCCTTTTAAGCAAAAAAAATATTAAAAGCTCTTCACAAATATCAGGAGGAATGTCGGAGATATCGTGGAATATACATAAAAATTCTTTTGTACATTTTTTTTATATGTTTGTTAATGTCCATTTCTTGTGTGTCTAGTGTACAATAAAGTGTTAAAATAAAATAAATAAATAAATAAAATTCTGTCGAATTAGAAACCTCATCCTTTTTGGAACTCTGTTAAAAATAGGTAAGTAAGGACCTACCTAGCTAGTACTTTATTCTATTCTCTTCTTGATAATATCATTAAAACTAATATTACCATCACCTTTTATCATTTCAATTCCCACTAATTATTTATTAATTAATAATAATAGTTATTAATAGTTTCAGTTCAGAAGGGCTTTTATTTATTAAAGTTTGGAATTTTGAGCGCTTTATAATAAGAGTTGGCGCTGTTTCGAACAATGAAAGCATATATAATACGGAATTCAGAAAATTCGAATCTATTCATAAATATATACAAAATAGTTCCATAACATACTTTTAAATTACAAAAACAACATTTATGTGCAATATTACGTCCAAATACCATGATAATGTGGGATTACGATACGATACGATTTTATTTTAAAGCTATGTTTGTTGTTTTTTATCGAACCAAATAACTCATATCACGTTCATTGTTACTCATATTCCTTAGTTTCTTATATATAGTTTTTATGCAGAATTGGAATCCTATATACTACAATCTCCGCCCTGGATTCTCTGGGCCAAAGTGGAAAACACACATGCCTCTAAAAAAGCATGCGATTGTAGATAGCTCGCATGTAACTAGCATGAGGTAATGTCAGTGGTATTGTTGTGTGGTGGTATATTTAGCATCACCACGTATGTTTGTAACTGACTGTATTAATATAGATCAGCTTAACTCTGATCTATATTCTGATCACTAGTGTATGCAATAAAAGTAAAAAAAACTATTCACTGTTTTATTTAGAGTCCGCACACCATAAAAAATTTTGATTTACGAATTAACCGACTTCCCAAAAGGTGGTGGAATGATGTGCACTAACACGAGTGGTACAGGTATGCGACGGGGGAACACTGGCGAGAGGGGGTGCACTCGCGCCACGTTCACCGGTGTCATTTTGCACATCAGTATTGTAGTGTGTTCCACATATCATTCCACCCCTTCATTTTTTTTTTTTATTAAACAAGTTTGAGAAACATTGACAAAGTTTGAGAACCATGTGCAATCTAACAATTAATCAGTAACAAGTACGTAGCGTTACAATCCATTGCTATTATAATGTCCCTTTTTAACTCCCGATGTTTTATCCGTGTATCCGTCTGCGGCATTGTAACGCCAAAACCGCTGAAAAAGGTTTTTTATTTCGAATGCTAGTTTTTGCCAGCTGATTCTTAACCATGTTTGATGGAAATGGATTAAGCCGTTTCGAGGATATATAGCTTTTAATACAGTTGGTTTGTATTGACTGCGGTGATGTCAATGAATGGTAATTTATTCAACGTGTTTGTATGTATATATGTTACCACGTACAGCCTAACAGAGCGGCCGATTTGGATAAATGTGGAGCCGTTAAACGCCTACTGGTGCCGGGAGTGCCATACAATTTAATGTCATCAAGATGAATCTGACATAGCGGACGCTAGCAGCCACACGTGACAACAAATAATGTATCAACATCGAGTTTTATAATATTTGGACGAAAGAAATTCAACAACAGATAAAACCCGACTACGGTTATAAATACCTATCTACTTATGAAAATCAAAAACAAGACAACATAGTCAATACATTTAGGCCGGAGTCGGAGATCGCGTAAGCAAATGTACTGATATGATACTGTTATTACAAAAATACATATTACCTACTTTCTACGTGGAACCGCATAGAAGCCTCCGTCTACGGTCTAAATCAATTGACTTATTTTGTCTTGTTTTGGATTTTAATATAAGTATACGTTTATAACCATAGTTATTGTCTTGTTTTGGATTTTAATATAAGTATACTTTTATAACCATAGTTATTGTCTTGTTTTTGATTTTAATATAAGTATACTTTTATAACCATAGTCGAGTTTATTTGGCTTTCTTTTATGTTTTTATTTCAATTCAATTTCAATTAACGTATGTATTTATGTGGGTGATTTATTTATTTTATTAAAATTAGTTTACCGCGCACGCTACCTACATATCATGTGCGTAATTCTTCCTAACCCAAAGGTTGCCTGGAAGAGATCGCTTTTAGTGATAAGGCCGCCAAATTGTACTATCCCCTTTTTCTTATTTATCGTTGTTATGTTTCTTATTGTTGTACAATAAAGAATATTTTGTTGTTATTGTTGTTATTTGGATGATATAATCATTGACTATCGGGGGTTTTTTAATTTCAATTTATCAACATACAATGTTATTACAACCAAACGGAGTACTATAGGTACATGTATCCAGTTAGGAATCAAATCAGTTCGTAAACCTCATGTTGTTTGCTAATGTAAATGCCATGGCTCAATAACCATGTAGCTAACTGACAGATAAAATATAAAGCCTAGGAAATAATAATAATGCTTATGATTATAGATAATAATGGATGATGTATCATAAAAGGCTGAGGTTTGTATCGTTCGTCATCATTTGTGTGATGCATGTGAACTTAAGGCGGTCACAGTGCTTTTTTTTTTATATTAGGGGTAAAGGCTCTTAATTTGAATGTAATCAGCGGGTCTTACAAGTCTGTCTTTACTTAGTTCTCATATTCTGATTTTATGTGGAACTACTCCGGCGCTAACTAGTACATCCTCCTCAACAAGAAAATAACTATTGAATACGGTTCCCAAATTATTCGTTAATATAAAAAAAATGTACTCGTTAAAAAGTCAGCTGCAAGATTTGATCCTAAACAAACTAATAAATGGACAAAACAGTGAAGCTGAATATGAGTTTTTAAAAAATAGACAACATCATACGAGTTCAATTCGAAAAATGGTAGTAGGTATTTAAAAAAATCTGTTCCACCACAAATCTACTCGAACGCAGGCTGTCTGCTTCTGCTCACTGATTGAACGAGGTTAGACGAAATCGGCTTATCGTCCACCGATGGAGCCGGGTATAATTTCATTTGGACGTGCACCAGCCATCGGCCCCGCCATACCTACAGGCACGTAAATCGACAATGCGCTTCTACATTTTTTACCTATATCAAATTCTATTGTATTTTAAATCTATAGATATGAGCAATTATAGAAAGTTGATAAGGATATCAGCTTTGATTACACACACCCATTGTATCAATCAAATAACTAATTAAATAAGTATCTCTAAGTACTGTCATAATTATTGCAGTCGTAGTCCAAGTTCAAACGATTGTTTTTTTTTCGAACACGTTTCAATTTCTAAAGAAACTTTGTGTATTGGTATTAGTTCGCACAAAACAAGAGTTTTACTCGAAACTTGCCTTAAATACAAAGGTTTTCGAAAAAAAAAATATGACATAGGTAGAAGGAATGCACTTTTGAACTCCTCTTTACACAATCGCCTAAACTGTAAAAGCATAGCTCTTAAATTGAAGAAGAAGAATCCTAATTATACATGGATTTACCAAATTTAGCATGCTCAAAAGGTAAAATGTAATGGGCCCCATTTTTAATAGAGTACTTTCTTTTCAAATTCAAATGATTTATTCCAAGCAAAATAAATAATTTGATTTTGAAAAGAAAACACTTTATTACAAGGAAAAATATCAAAAATACACAAATGTTCGAATTATTAGACTTAATGCACCCAAAGTAAATCATCTAGGTGAACTAAGTCTACTTACCGTTAGACTTAATGCATCTATAACCTAAATCGGAAAATAATGTAACTTTCACTTTTGTCCTGGTAGACTTAATTCACCCATGTGGATGACTGTTTCTATATTAAGGTGGAATGTATACGAATTGAGGATCTCATACGTAAAGTAGTTGTGGTGGCCAAAGACTTTAAAGACATCGATGATGATTGTAATATCTTGGCATAGCTGCTATCGGATACTGCCAAGATACTGTGCGATTAATGCAGGCAGGTATAAGACGACCATACAATGGTCCGTTGCACATATCTTGTTGATTCCAGTGGATAAAATCCGTATGTATTAGCTGTAGATAATTGAAAGAACTCATGGTGCAGGCGTATTCTCTTTTCATTTTCGATTAGCAAAGTAAAGCAATGTCTGGCGCGGTCAGTCCTTGGTTGGGTGGTGGGTGGATATAGTGATATTTTAATAGGAGTGTTTCCGTGCTTCGGAGGCCACGTTATACTATAGTCGATCCCGGTTGTTTTCAATTGAAGGCACTCATTAAGCCAAGTCGGTGGTCTACAGGGGCGACTAAAAAACACTGACTGTCAGATGGCGAGCAGTGTAAAGCTGTTGACGATGATGATAAAGAAGACACAATGGAGTGACATAGTCGAATTTGTTTAAGCTCCTTAAAAAATTACGATAATTTTTCAGGTAAATTACCGGGCGCGTAGGTACATTTCGGATTATTGTATAGTACCGGACAACTCATACTCAACCAAGTGAGACTCTGTGAGTGAAATTACATGAAGTCAAATCTACAATAACAATTTGGTACAACATTTTGACGAAAATGCACAGATTAGATAAAATAATAGATATGTTTACCTCTTTATGTTACAAGTTAACTAGGAGTTATGTTTTATGTGTGACGTCTAGGGGATTTCTTATTTCTACTAATTCTAATCTAGGTAATAAGGGTATTTAAACAAGGACAGATAAAATTTATCAACTAAATCATTACAATCAACCACTGACGTACCGGCAATGAAATTTACAGAGATATGGATTCGATGATATTCATAATGCAAAGATAATGAGCCACAATTGACGTCCAACACACTTATCAAACAACAAAGAATTGCTACTTTTAGACGTGTGAAGTGAAAAGGTGACAAGTGTATTTTGACATGATCTCTTAACACTGGACTTAGAAAATGGGTCGATATGATCTTGTTGTAACAGTAGCCATCCTATTATGCTGTAAGTACCATCTTATAATTACCCTGTCGTTAGCAATAATACAAATGACTAAATTCAGTTATAAGTTTAGTGTACATTACCTACTTTTATTCCAGACAAACGGATCGCAATGCTGATTGCGATGTTCGAAATTTAGAAATTTGCCGCTCATTTGCGATATTTAAATGTTTTTGATTTGATACGTTGCCAATAGGTACGATATGTCTAAGTAAGTCTTCATCAAATTACAAGGTCTGGAGTGTATAATATTGTAACCGCAAGGAAGATTGAACCAGTTTTGATGGGCTGCTGCTTGCCACCTGATTCATATAAGACTCCACTGAACACACGGCAAAATTTTACGCTTAGCAGTACTTTTCAACTTACCGACAAGACAGCTAAGACAGAATAATAACTGGTGAGGGGTATCTGTCAACACATCAGGATAATATCCGCAAAACTTCGAATCAATTATTTCTTGTTTGAAAGGTTAGATGACGATGATGATGGTTCACTCTGTCCTTTATAAAGGTTAAGATCTGATGAAGCACTCTGATATAAAGAACGAAACCCTATTGAATTCAGCGGTTCAGTAATCGTATAACTCATTGGTTATATCTACATATTGCTGACTCGATTATCGCTGCCATAACTCAAACCTAATACTCGTGTGCATTTATACATAAATAATAAGTTATTTAAATTAAGTTCTAGTCAATACCCACATTTTTCCCTAAATTGTGAATGTTGATTTGCTTTGTGTATGTACACCCAGTCAAGCTGTCCTTTGGCATTTACCTAGGTTGGTTGGAAGAGATCCCTATGAGGTGTTGGGACTTGGCGAGAGGAATTAAACAACATTATCTTACGACAAATGTATATTAACTGCCCATCAAGGCTTCGTATCAATACATTAATACTTAGAGCTACGTACATGAGGGGAGGGGGGGGTGACACACACACTACACCTATTTGGGATATGTCCGCCTTTGGACTTAATTTTAATTTAGGTAGGTTAATTCTGTAAATTGTATAAAGTACAATAAAGCACTTCCAAACATACAAAGAAACTGTGCTAATACAGTCATACCTACTAAGTAAATGGAGCCTGAATAACTAACAAAAACTATTACTGGGAACAGAGTTATTTATTACTGACTGCATGGGAATATTTTTACTGTCCCGTCATTTTTGTACTCAAAAAGGTTTCTGAACATGAAAATAATAACTGGGAACCTCTCTATCCGGGATTCGACTTAGTGAAATCATTGCATCTTTGTTAGAAAATGCTATAGTTAGCATCATTTTAAAGTCGTTATGAGCTTTTTGACCTAACCAAGGAGGAAACTCGTTGGGCAGGTCGTTAGATATATACCTCTATTATAAAAGTTGACAGTCTTGTATGTCCATTTATCCAGGCTTGACTATCTTTATCATCTAATCTACATCCATACATTTTCCAAAACCCTCGACGCTGAACCTTTTTAATAATTAAATTAACCACAGGTGCAGTTGTGGCCCTCGGCCAAACGAATGCAACGAATGTGGCGCGATGCTTCCAGATGACCTGGCTCGGCCCGAGGTTCAATAATGATAGTATTTTCGAAAACGCCACCTGTCAGGACGCGACGAGGTTAGCCGGAGGAGTGCCCTGTCGGGAACCACTCGTTGTTTCTTGTAAGTTCATGACGTGGTTAATAATAATCAGTATAATCAGTGATTTTTGTATTTTTACAGAAAAAAATAAAAATATTTTTTTTTATGATTGACTGGATACGCGTTTGACCACAATCTAATAATAATAACACAAGTTCCCGATAAACAAGTAGTTTATCAAGTAAACAAGTTAAGTACCTGCACCTTTTGCGCAACTTTAGGATATTGTTGCCAATTGGACAACGTCAAATTCACACACCGACCACGTCAAAATAACACGTCAGAATACGTTCTGACTGCGAACCATAGCGAAAATCATTGATCCTCCGTGCCTCCGTGGCTCAATGTGAACAACATAGGGTTTATGAATCGAAGGTCGCGGGTTCGATCCCCAGCGGGGTACATGTTTAGTACTCGGTTTGGTATGTGTAGAGCATTTAAAAGGCCGCTTGCCGCAGGCTATAGCTACCATTATTTTATCTAAGTTTGCCGCCAAACAGCAATGTTAATAGCATTGTTGTGTTTCTGTTGTCAGAGATAAGATAGCCAGTCCTCCAAATAAGATGAGATTTTAGGGTCAGTATGCTTCCCCCTTCGGCCTCATTCTCACTTACCATCAGGTGTGTTTGAGGTCTAGTGCTAACCCGGTGTACATAAAAAAGTTGTCGTAAAGTTACGCATTAGGGCCTTAGTAGGGTTTGTAAGTACGATCTCTTATTTCCATTCAAAGTCCGCTCAGTTTTAATGAGACGGCCATGGGAGATAATCCTGTACATAAATGCATAAGCATCTGAGTCTAACAGTGAACTTCATAGAAATAAGAGATCAGCTCCCCTGGCCGGAAGACAAACGTATTCATAACGAAAAACGCTGACGCTTCATTTTTGGCAGCAGATATTGTCTGTCAATAAATCGCGAACAGTTGGCAATCAATCCGTTGCGAGAGTTGAAGGATTCAAGTTTGTAGTTCTTAACTAATTAAACAATTAAGTACAAATTTCATTTCAGTAACAGAGCTCAGACCCGAGAAAACAGATGAACCGCGAAACTAAAGATTATATCGTACCAGAGCCATACCATCCTTCACTCTTCGTAAAAACATTAATTTATCCAGCTTTTTTAAACTGGTTTTAAGTGTAAAGATCATGACTTGAGTATGGTTCTTTAATACGGACCTTAGTATGGTAGACAGATAGCAGCAGTATCAGCATATTTTTGACATTTATTTCGAGATAGCAAAGGAAATTAAAAAACTGAGTTTCACAACCCGACTACTAAAAAAATAATAGAAAATGAAATGGGAGAACTGCAAAAACCTATATTATCTTTAAATCCGTCATTACAAAAGCTATAAACAAGCATCTTAGGTGTAAGGTATCTGCCGAACCCAGAACATAAGGTCTTGTTATGTGTCAAATATCCTATTTATCGATTAGTAATAATAAATAAAAAATAGGTGTTTGTTTTCTCAAACAATTTCGTATCATATAAATTAATTTTCCTGCAGTCGGAGATATTTATAATTTAGCGTCTTCATGTCATCGGTTTTGACCTCCAACTATGGAAAATTAATTATATGGTACGATATTGTTACAGCGGGAAGGTCGAGCTGCTTATGCTATTAAAGTTGTATATTTCAGACGACGGGTCATGGCCGGACGTAGACTATATCTGGCAACATCATTCCCAGCGAGCTAGTTGCATATTGGCGAACAACGACGTCTGCGCTCAATTCACCTACTACTTTGATGGACATGGTAAAATTAATCACAATATTTATTTATTTCAATTGGCAGACGGAAACAAAGCTCATGTATATATAATTTCCACCTAGCACTGCATACCACTGCATACTAATTTTGTCGTTTATCGATCGAATCAGGAATGAACAAAAATCCGTAGGCGAACGAAGGTCACTGACATGACATGGCCTAGCGGATTAGCAAGTTAAAGTGGCGGTGGGCAGGGCACATAGCTCAAAGAACTGATGGCCGGTAGGGCATTAAAGTTTTCGAGTGGAGAACCTCCACTCACAAGGTGGACAGACGACCTGATAAAGGTCGTGAGGATTCGCTAGATGCTTCCAACCGTTCGCTCTGGAATTCTATGGGGGCAGCCTATGTGCAGCAGTAGACTTCCAGTGGCTGATATGATAATGATAAAAAATTTAACATTTAGAAGACCTCAAAAGTTTATGGATATCATCGAAATTCATAAAAAATTTGGGATAAATCAAAGGCTCCTAATATAAAAACCGCACTCAAATCGCACCCCATGTCACTGAGATACGTCCGGACAAACACTGGACACACACACACACACACAACGCCGTGAAACACATAACACCTTTAGTTTTACGTCGGAGTTAAACAATCTTCCTTGTCTGTTTCAGTCGAAAATTCAACCTACATGTGCACGCGCGGCGTAGATAATCTAGGAGCATCTATCACAAGGGGATGCTATGACCAAAGGAATGGGAGCTTCGTCACCAGAGTTTGCTTCTGTCGCTCGTTACCTGGACAAAGGCCGTGTAACAAAGCTGTTACATCAGCAGTTGTATCGACGTCCCTGCTTGTACTAGCAGTAACTCTGATTATTAATAGAAACTTTGTAAATATGTGTCTCAATTTAATTTTGTGAATCAGGTATATTTATTTTTTATGATTAATGTATATAGATAGATACGAGCATTTACAATTTGATAATGTTATGTTTCGATTCTTAGTCCCTTTCACTAGCAAAACCTAATAATATGATCTAAGGTGTGAATAAATTTAAGTTCTTAAACTTTTGTCTTATTTATGCCTACTTATTTTTGTATACGTACACACCATTTAAACACATATTTTTAAACCAGACACAAAATTTAGTCTTACAAATCATGTGAGCATCGAATGCATTTTATGTTCATTGCATGATAAGTGAAAACGGCGGAGTACGTAACGCAAATCAAAAGTTAATAATATTGGTTACATTGAAAAAATGTTCTCAAAATATACGTATATGGCTATGTACCTAGGTACCATAGGTATATATTTAATTTGGGTATTAGTAATATATATATTACTAATACCTAAATTTTTACTCGACTTCAAAAAGTAGATGGTTATACAGAGTGAAATGTAATTCCTGCAGCTTACTGGTGACTCCACTCCTGATTATGAACAACTTTCTCGAAGGAACCATATTCCGTTAACCCCATTGGTGGTGGTGGTTAACACCGCAGTTAATGAGAATTACATGAATTCAAATTCAACCTGTATATTTGATATCAATAATTTACCAAAGTGATTTTGTCGTTCTCATCGAATTGACATTTCAAGATGCAATTAAAAACAAGACACGTTCAGAAACTCATTTCGTATGGGGTATAGCAATTTTATTCATTTTTGTACTTATTTTAATTACGTTTCTCGTCCAAAATACCTCAGTGCAAAGACGAAAGTCTTCAATTAGTGAGTATTACCAGTGACACTGAAACGTGGCCTCTCACTATATGCCTCATAAGAAAGCTCAAGGTCACTCATTTTCATAAGAAAGGTTTACTTTGTATGGGTAATCGAAAATTTGCCCTTCGTGCCATCCAACTTGGCTCTCGCATGCAATTTGTGAAAGAAGAATTACCGGAAGAATCCGGTGAATCGTTAGAGAATCAAAGCGTCGGTGACAATAGTAACAGTCACTCACCCTCGGTGATGTGCTAAGTGGTGGTCCATCTTCTTTTATTCATTTTCGATGTCCAGACCTAAAATTACTATTAAACGTCACACTTTCGGCGATACCATAAGACCAATCGCGCTATTTTACAACAGTTTTACCGTTCGAACGGAACGTTTTTGGTTTTGGTTTGGCTTTTAGTATATCTGAAGTAAAAAATTATATCGCGCAATTTTTTTTTGAACGATTACATCGTTGACGCTACCAAAGTAACCAAACCCAAAATGTTTAGAGCTAACCACGAGTATTCAAAAAAAAAAGTTTAATTTCCATTCAAATGATTAGCACTATACGAAATGGACTTAAACGTAACGTTTTTGGTTATGGTTTTACTTTGGTATTATCGTTTAAACTTAGCGCGATCGGCCCCCAGGTTCATTTTTTGTAGCAAACCGCGTATTATGATAGTCATTATGACCGTACAAATTATAAATTCCGTCGCTTTTTATCGCTATCTGCGACTTATAATATTGAGGCAAAAACGGATTTCCACACTAGTTTTTCGGCCGGCAACATACGTCCGATAGTGGTGTCGATCGGATGTACACCAACTAAACTAACCAGTTTCGGAGTGGTGCCGTCGCATCGTAATGTTGCAGGGAGAAAGAGACAGTTCTACTTTAAAACTGGTTTTAGTTTAGTTGGTGTACATCCGAATTGACACCCATGTTTCCAATTGTCTGATCAGACTATCTCATCGTATTCACACGTCCGATTCTTCCGTCAAACTTTTTCTGAACTCAGCCGTTCTGAAGCTTTTATCCCGAGTGTTTGCATGCGGAGCAGAAATAAAAAATGGACGTCGAATTATTGTTAATTATTGCATTTACTTAATGTAAAAAAAATTGAAAGTATTTGATGGTGTTGACGTGAAAGAACAAAATACCGATAATAAAATCGTACGCACCTCGGCGCTGTTTCCAACTCAGACGTGTGATCCGACTATCGGATCGCAAGAGTATTGACTGTTTAAACAAAACTATGGCTCCAACACCTCGGTTGTGTGTATATCACGGTGTATATATATATAAATATTTATCCAGTCTGTTTTTGAATGAATCTCCAATAATGTTGCTAAAAGAATCGTTATCACTGCCTCATTTCATCAATAAATGATCAAAGCCTCATTTGGTAGCATAATAATATTTCTTTTATTACACTTTATTGCCTCTAGAACAACGCGTAAACTGGAACGGCTATTTGTTTGACAGACAAAATCTGCACCGTTTCTTCATGACGTGTGACGTGTCTTTTTAATGTTACCAAAATCAACATTAGCGGTGGATTTTCTAAGCCACCGCATCACAAATTTTGATTATATTTAGTTAATAACGTTAATAACAAAATGTATTCTGTGCTGACAAGAGGCAACGCTATTGTGACTTATACTTTAAGTGCGCTAGCATGTTTAACCTGCCTGTGTTTTCTCTCTACTTTAACTGTAGAATACAGAACTTCAGCACAAATGAATACAGTAAAAGTAGTCGTGTAAGTTGTATAAAATATTTACAATACACTATTCCTATCCCTGAAGCTAAACTGACTTAACTTTTGTCTTATATTTCCAGTAAGAATGTGCCCGATTACGGCGCGTCGAGGGAAAAAAACGATCTTGGGTTCCTGACGTTCGATCTCAAGACAGATCTGTCGCACCTATTCAACTGGAACGTAAAGCAGTTGTTCCTATACCTTACTGCCGAGTATATAACGCCGAACAACGACCTGAATCAAGTTGTCCTTTGGGACAAAATCATTCTTAGAGGAGAGAATGCTGTGCTAGATTTTAAGAACATGAACACAAAATACTATTTTTGGGATGATGGAAATGGTTTAAAGTAAGTAATTCTGGAGTATAGCAAATGGAAAAAGGCAGAAAGAATATTACCCAAATTTTCAATTCTGCATAATCTCATATTTCTATAGTACATCTTCAAATAGAATGTGCCAAAAGAAGTTACTACACTCTAACACTGTTGCCTAGATGAAAGTTGATAAAAATATTTACTTATACATATACACATATATAAAGTCATGTCTGTTTTTTGTATGGGTAGGCAGAGACTACAGACCACAGATATTTATAGATGTCTCAGAAATCAATATTCACATTCATCATCCAGACATTAAGTAGCATAACTCAAACCATTTGTTTCGAAATGGGGATCAGTTACCACCCCACTACATAGATTGGTTGTCCATCACAAAGTCAAAAACATGAACAACTTTATCTCTTTATTACCAGACTATGGTGAAACCAAAAGAAGGGTAATGTTTTCAATAAGTGTTGTATATATGTTACCATACAATCTAAATCTTTCAAGCGATTTGGACGTGAGGTGGAAATAGGTGTCGTTAGATTCGTACTAGTCCCAGGAATGTCATGGGTATAGGATGTCATAACAAATCCAATTTAACAGATGCTAGCAGCCATTTTGACACACTTGACAAATGATCCCAGCACCCCAATCACATATTGATCAAAGCACAAGGCAATGCCCAGGTCAGGTTCTTCCTGTCGACGATTAGTTCCCAATTCTTAATTTTCCATGTGTGAAATTTCAAAAATTATTATTAGAATTGAGCAGCGTGTACTTGGGTACTGCAGCATTGTGATTTGTTGAGATCTATTGGTGAAGTTATAGATGCGGGGCTGTGGCGGTATCTATAGTGACATAATAGAGCAAAAACAGAGGAGATGGTATGACTGTATCTGGTGATTCTAAATGAGTTCGTGATGTCATGGTAGTGGACATGGCTTAGCTATTATAACTAGATTGCTTGATGAGTTCACATAGTAATGTGACAGACATCGATCAATAAAAAAATTAAATACAATGGAAATTTCTGCAACACTATGACGTATTGTACATTTTAATGATACATTCAGTGACACAATCTGCCTTTCGAAGTTATAACCATAAAACTTGTATTGTCTGGTACACTGTTTCCAAATGTGTTAATTAAAAACGTGATGAGCCCTCATCCAATGTAGCAGTGATACCCCATTTCATAGAAAAACCTACCATCTGGATAGCAACGCGCCTGTCTCATTTGGGCGTAGACTTTAATCATTCTATGATAGTCTTATGTGGAGAGTAAAGAGAGCCGGTTTGATCCTATTCTTCTTGTTGGCTGGAAACCAACTCAGTTAATGTAAATAGTGTTAACATATTTGTTTTTACAGCACTGTGTGTTGTTCACCACTTGTTTAAACAAATTCAAAATAATTATAAGTTTACCTATTATAATTCGTGTTTACATAGTAATTTATTAATTACTTTTTATTTCAGAAGTCACAACAATGTCACACTTACTTTATCCTGGAACATTATACCTAATGCGGGTCTGTTGCCCATCATCCGAGCTATTGGTCAACATTCATTCAAGTTCCCCATGGAGTACACCCAGACAAGGGTATGATATATAGGTTTAAATAAGCACTTCTTTCATTATGTAGGTGACTCTGTGAAAGTTAAGTAGTAAG
The DNA here is from genome assembly GCA_949316235.1 of Oegoconia quadripuncta. Classification (NCBI taxonomy): domain Eukaryota; kingdom Metazoa; phylum Arthropoda; class Insecta; order Lepidoptera; family Autostichidae; genus Oegoconia; species Oegoconia quadripuncta. The sequence goes on from OX438746.1 coordinate 22,108,039, forward strand.
ATTGTCGAAAATATATCGTACTTCTGTATGCTGACTTTTATTTATACCTAACTAGCATTAAGCCCGCAACATATTTTTTGCATAAAATCTAACATAGCATAGTTAATGTCACTCGAGAATTAGTGTTGATTTCTATTAGTGAAAGAACGCTAAAGAGTTGGATCAGTAGTTGTAGAGATTAGCTTATATAAACAAACAGCTTTACCTCTATTTTGTTTAACAAAAAAATATAGATTTTTGCAGAGAATGTTGAATGGAGTTTTACTGCGATAATATAAGTTCCAATTTTGTATTGTCCTACACGCAAAGTGCAGGCACTTTTGTTAACACTTAGCAATTTGTGAAACTAAGACCAATGATTAGGCTTATGATGCAAAAAAATCATTTGACCACAGAATGCTTTGAATAAAACCTGTGTAGTCTGTAAGTTTTAGAGTAACTAATATTTTGTTAGAATTGTGATTACTGTTTATTATAATATTGACGATTTGGCTATTGAAGAAAAAGCCTATGTATGGTTTCTGAACCTGAAGGTCAAAACAGGTTCTTAAAATCATGACCTGACCACAATTGACAGTATGAGTACCCAAAGAGTCCCACAAAATGTTTCGCTTGCATAATGAAACAGTTAAATATGAATTCAGTTTATTATTATTTCTGAATAAGTTTGGTTTGTATTGCTTTTAACTCTTTTTTTAGGCTTTTATACACACCCCTTGACTGCCCTTGGGAATAACCCAACAAATTACGACTAATGGTCCTTCTACAGAGCACATTAGTCAATATACAGCTGAGCCATCCATTGCATAGATACAATGATTTAATTAAGTTGTTCTCTAATATCTGCATTCCGGTCACACTCCAACAAAAAATGTAACACATGATGTGTTTTGACACAATTTATCACAAACTGTACACTGTGAGACTAACTCCCATCATATGATGAAAAATTTATTTGTTGGTATGCTTAGAGCAAGGTTATGCTCTAAGTTGGTATGTATCCCGAGCGCAGTCTAAAGTCAAACTAAGGCGCCCAAATAGGACCATTTTTTGAATGGTTCTGTACCAAATATTCTTAAATTGGTGCTTTCCTTTAGATGAACAAATTAGTCGGTAAGAGGGTTTTTTGGTAGCGTGAGTAGAACATTTCCATGGTTCTAAATTTTCAATTTAAAAAGTATTGCAAGGTTGAAAAACATTTTTTTTCGAAACCAAAATATTATTATTTAACTCTGGAATCATGTTCTGTTAGCGATACCCAATAACCGCAATTAGTAGGTACCCCTTTCCGACTAACGTTATACAATAAAACAAGATAATGTTACGAGTATGTAAGTAGACCGGGAAACGGTTAAATAAAAACCGTTAATGAATTTCGGTGTAAGAAAACATGTGCATGGACACATCCCCAGGGTGCCAACATGACCTCTTATTTCCATGCAATTTACTGTTAGATTTTATGTATTTACAAGATATCTCACTTCAACTGACCGGCGTAGGAAATAAATTTCATAGTAGCCCCTATGATATATGATAAATTTCATATGATCAGACTTTCCGACAGACAGACAGATCCCCAGTTCCCATTAAATATTGGATGGAAGGGTAGGTATTAGACACTATAATAAATAACAGCATCCTATATGTGAATCTTAATCTATTGGGGTGGCCCATGTTCAGCAGTGAACATCTTGTGGCTAATGTGACGATGGTGTGAATCTTTGCTTCAAGTTAAATTATGGTTGATGTACAAACATAACTTACATTAATAAAAATATTTATAAAATAATGCCAGTTGGATTGAGAAATGGGAATTTCTACTACTCAATAAAACATTCGTAATATTTTATATTGTATATATTTATCAATTACATTTTACATATACATTTATTCTTTTTGCTCTACTTGTGTTGTTCTACGGCAGAAAAACTAGTTTAATCTATGATTGTGTTTAATTATATCTATTTAGTTTAGTGTACATGTTTCTATTTATCGTTCATTCGGACACTAAAGATAGATTAACTAAATAAAACATTAAGTAAAACAGTCACAGGTTATAAAATAGAATGGACATCTTGAACACTCCAATTTTTTAAAGAATCATTATAACCAGTTTGAATCACAGGTTATAAATTATAGATAAATAGAATGGACAATTTGAACACTCTTTAAGTTTGTAAGGGAACATTATCACTAGTAAGTAGTGGCAAATCTGCTAAACACTGGCTACATGATAAACAGAATGAGTGATATTCCGTGGATCCTTTTTGAGATAACATGAAATCAACAAGTACACTGCTAAATGTCCCTTCATTCATAACCAGTTACATCATGTCACTGTACCATATTATAAATTTATCATTCAAAAACCATATGTCTTCAATCAACAACAATGTATAGTTAGGTATATAGTATAAATGCTCAAAAGCTGAAGTAGCAATTTTAATCTAGTACTTATTTATTCAATTACTACATAATTAAAATTTAGTTATGTCTAAGACCTCACACAAGCATAATGAGGTAAATAATGTTTTACATTTCCATACATTATGTATCATTCATTATTATTATAGGTTACGATATTGGAGCTTTTATTAAATATAAGAATTTTTTTAAATATATTTTTAATAACAATCTCTAAAAAATTTACTAAGAGTATCGTTTTAATTATATAGCATCCATGGAGCGATTATTTGACACCAAATTTTATAAATTTGTTCACAGAGACTGCGGACTACTTTCTAATTGTCTAATAACTGTCCAGAACAAAGAAGCAATTCGGATGCAGTCACAAAATTAAATTTTTCTTCCCTTGTCCATAGTATTTGTGAACAAAGTTGTAGTATAGTTGTCCCATGGGCTACGGCTAGGTACACTTAGCCCAATACTAACTGTAAAAATAGATTTTCAATAACGTTCTTGTCCAACCTCACGTGTCTTCAGCTTTTAATACTCCTACCACTTTGTTACAATCATTTTTAACGATTCTACAATTAAATGGATGTCTTATACACGTCTTTCAATTATCATATTCACTCTGTAGGTAGAATTTACACCTACTTACTTCATTTGTGCATGTGTTACGTCTTGTGTATAACATTATTATAAATATTTTGATGTTTACAATACCAAAATAGACACAATAACCCCACTCAAATTTAATCTAACTGAAAAACTACAAGGAAAATACAAACTAAACTTTTATTCTAATATAATAAACATTATCTTTGATTGGGAGTTTTAATTGTCTACAATGATAAAGGATTGTGATAGATAACTTATTTGAAGTTATCCTGCCCTGTAGTAGCATGAATCAAATTTCTGTAAATATTTGTCTAACTTTCCTAGCAATACTAAAATTTTGAGGTTAACTCTTATCAGATCAACAACATTATGCAACTAAAACATCTCTCGTCGTATCCACCACTACCTCTCACCAATTGTTTGCAATCGCATCAATACAATTTTAAGACTTGCTCATCAACAAAACATATTAATGATAATAATTACTCCAGATAACTGTAAGGACGGCTATTTTTACAGCTATTACAATTATTATATACCTCTAGGGATTATATACTTCACCAAATAGGTTTATCAATAAACAGTTAGGATCACTTGCACCAACATTAATTTTTATTAATCTAAGATTAATTCTCTATCTAAAGAGGCTATAATTTTATAAACTTAATCACGAGTTAAACCTAATGTTGTTTAACTCGGCATTGATGCAAGTGAACATAAGCCTGAAACAGTCCACAGAATATTGCTTATATGCCTCTGGCATCAATAAGGATACACTATCAAGAATCGCTACAATTTATCATTCTACTGTAATGCTTCTAACATTCAAAGCTGATCTCACTAAATCGCATGAAAAAATATTGCGTATTTTAGTAAATACTTCATTACAATACTCACTAGCGCATAGTCACTATAATGACATGAACAATGATCACAACAGGTGACTCACATTATACATTAGTGAATTCTCTATAACTACAGTTTAACAACAGGAGAAGGGTAATATTCTAATATTGAAAGTAAATACCGAACAAAGCATGACCTGTAGAGCTACTATGGTCTCTCCCTTCCATTCAAATGTTAGACTGAAACGCACATGTGCGTGTATGTATTTTATTTCTGCCCCCGTATCATGACAGGCGCGATAAGCAGTTATGTCGCGTGAAATAATATTTGTCCTGCTCATTCACGTGGACGAAATATACAACTATCTCACTCTACGTCGCGCGTCACAAGCGATGCCATGCTACGCAGGCTGGTTGACTCCTATCTCGCTAAGCTACTAAGCGCGACATTTGCTGGAAATAGAAGATCATAGTAACCCTGCTATTATTGTGAATTGACTAGCACTTCGTGTGATTGATGAATGACATTTTATTATCAATCTCGTTACCTTGTAAATATCAAATATGTAATGGGTCCCAGAAAGTACTCCACTTACAACAAAGTAAATTTAGCTAGACAGATGAATTCGAGCAATAAAGATCAAAGTAAAAAATACAATCACTAGCATTTACAACAAAATTGTATTAAGTAGAGTATTATAATAATTTTAATCATAGTGTGAAAAGTTAATCAATGAGCAATAAATGTAAGAGCTAATTAAAATTATCTTTTAATAATAACTCATTTCACACTTATAATAATTTATCAAATTACAATTTTAGGGCTGTCATAAAAACGTTGTTAACAGTAAAGGAAACCCTTGTTTCAAATGATCCAATATGTTATAAAATATAATAAAGAATAGTAATTGTCAAGAATAAAATAACTAATCATTATAACTTAACAGCAAGTACTGAAGATCACAGATTCAGCCAATCCTGTGAGATTTCACAGTGGCTAGACAATGTATGATATTCTACTATTATTTATAAGTTTAACATGAGCGCTAACTTGAAATGTAGTATATGTGTATACAGGATGTAATCGTTAAGTGTTGCCAGGCGATTATACCATTAATGTAAGACAATTCAAAAAACTTTAAAGTGACATTGAAGTGTGTAGTATAATAAATAAAATGATATCAATAACTTTCAAAATAGAAGCGTAATAATTCGGAAATTTAGATATTTCCGGCTTTCATACTTTTACTATGGCAGTCGTTTAGTTACTAGTGAAATTTAATTTTAATAAATAATTTTTAAAACATTATGCACTGTCTGAAAAATAAACTTAAATCTAATAATTACATATTAAAATGTACAGACAAGTTAACAAGATTTTCGATAAACATAACCTTCACTGACTGCATGTATAGAAAATTAAAAGTAACGCAACAGTTAAATTTAAGACATATCGCGTTCTTAAATCAAATTGGTGTAATTCATTATGCAACGTACTTCCGATATCAATTTAAAGTTTTTAAAAAGCTCTTATATTTACGGTATAATCGTCTGTCGACCCGTAACGATAACATCCTGTATACAGGCACTGGTACGAACCGTGAGCGTGCCTGCGTAGTAGTCAATATTTAGAAGTACGTATGCGCGAAGTTACCCCCACTACTCAGCCCAACAATCCCGATTCGTGCCGTCACCTACTTTAATCTATTTAATAATAATATTCAACATCAAATACAACCAAAGTTGAAACAATAGTATAGAGCTACATTGTAGTTATTCGCTGTATTTTCAACATTCACATTTTATTATTAAAATGCGAATGAATGTCAAAAGACCTAATATCGAAAATCTGCAAGTACAAGTTGTATACTGAAATGGTGGCCGGTGTCAGCGAAACAAGGACTCCCTGCCTGCACATCTGAGGGCCACATAGTGCTGTGTCCTCGAAACTCACATAAGGGTATTGCAGGAAGTGGTACCATGCCGTAATACAATGCCGGCCCAAGAGTAGAGCGAGCGGAGTCTAGGCGTCAGTATAAGGAGACCACCAAAAACGGTGAGAAAAATTGACCCGCTATACCTTCTATCATCGAGTTTAAAGCATCGATTATTAGGTGTGCCATATCCTTGAAAACATTCTAACACATGTCGCTATATTCCTACTCGGGAACTTGCCCAGGAATTGCCAAACGGATATATCACCTCACTCAGAAACACTACTTGAAGAAAGAGAAAATTGGTCATGGACTCGGGTTACCATATCATTCTTAATTTTATTGAAAGATAAGGATTAGTGTCATTCTAATCTTAGGTAAAATAACATTCAAAGGAAAATGTTGAAGCTAAGTAGGTATATGCAGTGCAATCCAAGTAAACAACCCGTCTAAAATACTGTGTACCTGCCACATACTACAGTACTGAACTGGTTCATTATAACCGAAATGTCACTGACACCTCTTCTATTTCGTATCCCCGAGCTTTTACAGTCCATTTCTAGTATAAGCGGGTCTCGCGACGTTCACATCTCCGATACTGTTGCGCGGCCAACTTATATTGGTAGTGTTTATGGTCGTCGTGCTGTGGACTTGTACATCAGGACTATTTTACACAATTAATTGTAGCATACCGATTCGTATACCATCCACAGTTCATTAAAATAAATGTGGCTTAGACAAATCATTGTTTTAGAATAAGTTTCTTTTCATGATTTTGATACCTTACCTACCTGAACTTCCATTTCATATTGGTTATGTCGTCACCTCCTACTTGAACTCGCAGATGAAATATCATTATAACAATCATCATTAGAACCCATTATACGATGGAAGGCCTATATCCCTGCAGTGGGATGTTTACGGGCTGAGATGATGATGATGAATCATACAACTCGAGGTTTGTTTCCATATTAATGTATTTGCCTAATATGTATGCGTTTCTCTAATATCGTGAGGCTTTACCTAATGTGGATGGTTAGTATGTGGAGTCTAATGCGGATGGTATAACTTGAATTGACAGCATACTACCGTTAACAGTCCTGTATGAATAATTATTGATCCGACCCCATAAAGTAAATATTTTGTTTGGTCTTATAGCTTCGCACAGATATTTTGGACAGGTTGTATAAGGTTACTCACGTAGTATACTGGACACGTATTAGGGTTTGAAAGTACTTGCAAATATAAACTAAATTTAATATAGGTTAAACTTTGAAATTTAGAAAAAATCAGCCGTTCCATAAATTTGATAAGGTGTGCTACATTAGTATTGAATTTTCTATGGAGCAGCTGCTTTACTTCAAGTCCCATAGCAATCGATGTTCATATTCATGAGTACTTTCACCCTCGCAAGAAGTATCAGATATACCTACTTATTACAAACTTTATACCGGATGGATATAATATAATTTCAGTCCGACAAAAAAATCTGACATATAAGGTGAAATAAAAGCAAGTTATTGTGAGAACAAGATTGTCAATCTCAATTTAAGGATTATTCCAATGAAATCAATTTTATTTTACATGTTGCAGGACTCTCGAAGTTATAACAATAATACAGATATCTGATGTGCCAGATCAGATCAAATGAAGGGATACATTTTATCGAATATATGGACCTGCCACATTTTGGTTCAATTAACCTGTAGACATATTATTCGCACGTGCAAATAATATATCCGTCAACACTCGCGGCGCGCCGATAATTTTTACGAAAATACCTGTTGTGGTGCTAAAAATATTTATGGATGCTCTTCTACTGCGTGTATTCGTATTCTGTGAAAAGTAATAGCTTAGGGAATATATTGTCTATAGACATAATGACTACACCACTAATAACTAAAATGTTACGAGTTATAATGTCTAGGCATTTTCTGACTGTAATCTGTTTGTATTTCTTGTGCATTAAAGAATAAAGATAGGTATCGCCCTATATTTACGATATAAATGCTATTTTTTACGGAAATTACTGATTTACTTCATAATTTTTCTTAAAAACCGGTAATTATAAAAATTGTTATGAGAATTGGATATATATCCCTTAGTCATTGCAAAAAATAGGAGTTAGAAACTATATGCCTATATGTTAATGACCCGTAAAATGTTCCAAACAAAAAAGGTGTCTTTGCTTTTCAATGAAATTGCTATTTATTGCAATAAAACTGCACATACTATCACAAATTTATTATATTTGTGTATTATGTACAAGGAAATTACATTAAATTGCCATTTGTGGAGTTCTACATGAAATTATACAAACAGTGAGAGGTCACGCTATAGTAACTTTGTATGATTAACTCTCTTGTATTATTTAGTTTTCTGGTCTATATTTTTCTGGATATATGTAGTTTTATATGTGATAAATCATTATATGCTGTAAATACTGACGCAACAATTCTGAAAATAAGTCGAACTTATCAGAAAAAAAACCTCTTTGAAAACATATCGAAAATACAGACAAAATATCACAGCTAACTAATGCTAATTTAATAGAGAACAAATACAAACACAGTCCAAAGCAAGTTGAACTCTATAATTATCATAATTGATAGTTGAAAGTCTACGAGTGTTGACGGATTAAAAAATTCTTGGCACATTTTCCAACTAATAAAGATGTATCTATATCACTTACCTTATGCCATATTTTTGAAGGACTAAACTTACAACCGCTATAAGAGTGTAAACAATACAAAATTTGCATGTAACAACACCAGCTCTCAAATTTACTGTCAAATGTCACTTTACTTCCTTATACTACTACTACTAGGCTACTACCAGTAACAGTAGATACAACTATACGGTCTTGAATGGACCAAAACACATGGGTAGATTATTTCTGTATTATGTGGGAATTAATTTAAATAGAACACTAGGTCCAATAGTATGTAGTTCCTTTATAGGATATTGCTAGCATCAAATCAGTCATGGGAGTGACAAATTGCAGATGACCGGTTGACACATTTTTAATGCGTCTTTATTAAATGTAACTCCTGTTGAAGTTGATCTAATCAATAAAGTATAAAACAACAGGACACATTGTACGTACTGTACCCGGGCGGTAAATATTGCACATCGGCAATCATTGTTTTTCCGAATACAAACGAATACTAATTTCCATGTCCACCAATTATTACATTTATCGTTTATCAGAATTAGAACTAAGTACTTTATTGTTGTTTTGTTTTGATGCCCGCGTGAACTATATAAACGTCAGACAAACGTCATATAAGTAGTGTGCGACAGAGATAACGCTCTACGATGCCGAAGTTAGCCGATTATCTCTATCCAAAGGTCGATGTACAATATTTATCGCAGGGAACTGTAGACTATATTAATTCTGTGACTGTAGTTCAATCAATCAATTCTTTTAAGTAATGGCTTTCCTTTTTAGCATTCTGCCAGCATCAAGTCAGTCATGGGAGTGACAACATTGCAGATAACCGGTTGACAGATTATTAATGTGGTTATTAGTGACTGTAGTTATGTTGAAAAGGAAGTAAAAGTAACATGACAACTGGTGTCTTATATTGGTGTTGTTACATAAAAATGTTATGTTGCAAACAAAGAGCTTCCTGGGCTAGGGCAGGTAATTCAAATGTGCTGACAGGTGTGCAGTCTACCTAAGGGTGTGGCGTGGCGAGGCCCGGCCGACGGCGCGCGTTCAGAGACGGCATGGGTCCACCGCGGGCCGTCACGCGCCCGTCAGCGGCGGACCGTCGGTCTGCACGTCCTTATCCTCGGTGGGAGGCGCGGTCAGCCTGTCCGACCCATATCGCCTCGACATGTCCAACATTTCCCTCAAGCCCTGTAATTACAAAAAGGGTAGACATTTTAAATACGTCATACGGAAGTCTGACAGCGGCGGTAACAGATTAAAGTGGAAACACTCGTGGCGCAGACGCATCGCATAGATTGCTAATGCTATTGCATTTCATACGAGTACTACGGAAGGCACATTAACAATTGGCCTTGGTTTCAATTGGAGGCAAGCATTAAGCCAAATCGGTGGGCAATGCAGAACCCGCTTGACAACACTGACAGTCAGACTCAAATGACCAATTCGCACTGCATGGTGGTGGTTTATGACCCGTACTCCCTCCTAATATAGGAGGGAGTACAAGTCTATAGACTGGTCTTCTAGAACAAGATAAATATGAATGGATATAGGAGTAAATAAGTAGTCCAAAGAAAAGATGATCGTGTGAAAGATGAATTTGGTAGGGAGTGAGTATTGATAGTCAGAAATGGAATAAGCAAGCATATTGTACCTACGACACATAAGTGAATGAAGCCAAAAGAATAACGATGAGATTGTCTAGTTGGAACGTAAGTATGTAGTTTCGAGAGGGCGATTTATATAGTTTTTCAGTAGATGCTAATAACCACACTGGACTGACGCACAGCGGCAATATCTTCTGAATTCTTTTGTATTAGTATGAGGTTGCTACCAATGATTTGTGGTGTTAATTTATGGAACACTTTAATTTAATTAATCATGGTTTTTTACCCGACAGCCCCAAAAAAGAGGGTTGTTTTTCTAGTATATGTAAGTATGTATGTAGATTTATATGTGACCCTCTGAAGCCTGAACGACTCAACCGATTTTGAAGTGCAAGGTGTCGTTCGATTCGTCTTGATCCCTAGAGTGTCATAGGATACATTTTATGGTAAAAAAAATCCAACATGGCGCCCGCAAAATACAAAGTATCCTGTCGAGTTTTTTGTTTCTAAATACTTAAATAGTTATTTCACTTATAGTACTATTGAAAGTCACTTATTTGTGTTGAATAATTCAAAAACCAGTAAATAAACCTGTATATATTTTTTTTTAAGTAATATTGATGTACTTTATTGCTTAAGACAACATTATTAGATCGCACGGGCGGGCAACATCGCAATTTCTGTTATTAACCGACTTCAAAAAGGAGAAGGTTCTATGTTCGTCTGTATGTTTTATGTATTTCGTCAATTGTTAACCGATTTTAAAAACTATTTTTGTATTTGATAGAGTTTACCGCCGGAGTGGTGTCAAATTTTCGTTAAGATTTTAATGATGACGGAATGATGTATCTGCATCCCTATTTAATACCGCACAACCCACCTATTTCAAATGTACTGTCCTTATACCCAAAGGTTGCCTGGAAGAGATTTTAGTGATAAGGTCGCCAAATTGTACATTCTATTCGTACCACTTTTCTGAAACTGTATTTTCTTATCTGTTGTGCAATAAAGTGTATTTGTATTGTATTGTATTGATGACGGAGAGACAGAGAATGGAATCTTACAAATGAAATAGGTATTAAATTGTAATGGACATGTCCAAGTGCTCAGAAGATACCTATGAAAAAAATGAACGAGTATGAGTATGAAAGGGTTCAATTATTCCACGTTTTTCGGATATTGTCCATGAATACTAAAAAATACGATCAGTGTAGTTATTATTGTACGTCATTTTTTCTTTTTACCGATTTGCAGTCGCAATATCTATGAAACTCGGCGTTTTAAAAATACTGAGATTTCGACATTTACCAGCCCCCGTGGCATGACAGGCGCGATAATATTTGTCCTACTCATTCGCTTGGACGAAATATACAACTATCCCACTGTCACTTGAGTGACAACAATCAAGTAAAAATCAGATTAATAACTACTTCAGCGCCTTTTTTAACCCTTGGTGTTACAATTTTAAGCCTATATATGCATGTGTGTTCGCGTATCTGTTCGTCTGTCTGCGACTTTCTAGTGCTTTTAAAACGATTTTTTATTTGATAAATGGTTCTTAAACAACAAACATGATTTGATGGTAATCGGTTAAACCGTTACGGATTACCACATTTGGTCTGGATCTGGATGACATTTTCAATTTGAGATTTTTTAAATTTAATTGACATTTACTTAGATATTACCATAGAGGAATAACACTACCCGAATAGAGGGTCAGCCCCTAACAAAGTAAAAATAGTTCAGAAATAATTTCAATAGATGGCAACGTGTATGCCGTTTTAGAAGCAAAGTTCTTTTAAATAAATTTTTTAACTTTCCATTAACTTTACTTAATAGTGTTAATACAATTTACAACTATGGATGTTTTTTACATCGTTTACACATAATAACGTAATTAATTTCGGCAATAATTTTATTGTAATTCAAAAGTGATATTTTTCGTGTAAACGCCATCTAGTTTAAATAAGTACATGTAACAATTTTAGTTGCAAGGTGTACGAGTAGATGGCGCTATCAAATGACACCTTTGAATATAGATATACGTTGATTAGGATGTTTGTGCCAGGTTTGTGCACTAAACAATTCTTCTTTTTTTTCCATTTAATTTCTTGTATCAATTTAAACCTTTCGTGACCAACTCATGACTATTTAGTTCTGTAGTGTTGTATTACAAGCAACAATGGTGTCGATTCGGATGTACACCAACGAAACTAAAACCAGTTTTAGAGTGGTGCCGTCTCATCGTACTGTTCCAGGGAGAAAGAGACAGTACTACTTTAAAACTAGTTTTAGTTTAGTCGGTGTATATCCGAATCGACACCAATGTGTGGTTTATTCTACCTCGAGTTAAATAATCTCTCAAACTTTCGGAACGAAATGAATTGAATCAACTCAAACCCACCTTCGTGCAAATAGAGATAAGATGACCCTATCAGTTTGAGCTTCACTATGTTGAAAGGTGAATCGGAGGCATCAAGAGAGTGCATTACATCTTCCTGCTGCCTTTTTAGAGAAAATATTCAGGTCATCTGACATGAGTAAAGGACAAGAGTGACTAAACAATGCATATAGTGAACCAATATTGTTACTAAATGTTAAAAGAAATAATTTGGTCATAATCATAATATTTTATTACACTAAACCTGTAGCGACTTGGAGAACGAAAAAGTTCTTCTTATCACCGTGTATATACGTGCAGTTATGGAATTCAAACTTGTAATCTGGGGGCACAGCAGTGCCCCCGCCAAGTTGAGCGAAAAGGGCACGGCCGTACTATCCTTTTCTCGAAGCCACTCAGGGCTCTTTTGACCCCTCTGTAACTTCCTTTTGGGTAAAGCTAGAGGCCTGAATTTTCAATGATGAAAAGTAGATACTGCAACAAGCTACAACCTTAAACTACATGCCATTCCTACGTCTAGTTTACGAGCTATAGCCAATTGAAGTTAAGCAATTTTGTAAGTGGCACACTCACCGATCATCAAAAAGATCTAGTACTTCCACTATACCTAGAGAGCTGAAATTTCGCACAGAGGTAGGGTTTAGTACCCATATTAAGGGAAAACTTCAAAACTAGGATCGTTGAAGACCTGGAGTACCCGATGGCTCAGCATGAGAGATGTGCTGCCTTTGCAGAAAATACACAAATCACCATGATGAGTTTTAGTTGTTGATTACATCAATGCACTTTTGTGGAACTATTGAGCTGATCTGATGATGGAGCCGGAAGGTGGCCATAAGTACTCAGTAATAAAACAATGCAAACCCATCGAGTTTAGGCTTGTTCGACGCGACTTGAGAAGTACTCTGGTTCTATATAGTTTATACTTTGTTCTTCTAATGTGGTGATACAGTGTGTGTGGCGACACTTATATATAAACAAACAAATAAACACTGAGCAATAAAGTGTACGACACGTGTGCGCAACAATATTACAATAACATAAGCTGGGAGTACCTACACGTGGTGAAGGCGGTAACAGTTTATTAACTGGCTAAAACTCCCATATAATGTCAATAAATGCCTTCGGGCTTATGTTCTTATTGTTGTCTTATTGAATAGTATCTAGCACGGTAGCCGACCCAGTAATGCAGGGGAGCAGCCATCATCAACTTCAAGTGTACTTTTTCATCATTTGATAGTGTATAGCGTTATTTCTGTAGTCTTTGTGTAACTACTAGCACTGTAAAAATGAATACTTCAATAGAACCAGAAATATTGTACATAAATGACCATCCTAAAAGAGATAGGGAATGGGCTTTAAGAAAATCCGTACCTACCTGACGTCCAAGAAATACGACCAGAAAAAGAAAAAAGAGGAGGACTACCTACAAAAAGAAAAGAGATCCCATCAAAAACATAAAATGTACAAAAATGCCAAGTCTGACATCGCAACACTTCTGCCGAAAAAAGTTATGAGATCTGACGTCAAGGCAAGTCAGTTATTTTAATAAGCATGTCACTGTAGATGTGGCTAACGTAAATAATTAGGAATCAAATTACAATAAAGTTGCGAATTAAGTGCTTCCATGCTTACTAAAATAACTGACTTGCCTTGACGTGAGATCTCATAACTTTTTTCGGCAGAATTATTGCGATGTGAGACTTGGCATTTTTGTACATTTTATGTTTTTGATGGGATAAATATGACCATTCTTGTTATCAATGGTGCAGACACAGAGTACGTTTTCCAACCACCGAAAGAGCTCATATACTCACAGTGTCACGTAGTTGCTCTGGCAACGTGAAAAATAACGGCACTGTCAATTTTATCTCTGTACAATAAATGATCGGTATTTTAGGCTTGTCTTAAATTGTGTTTCTTTACTGGATTTCTGACATCTGGCAATCGTAAAAATGGAAATTTGGAAACGCAAACGTACCCAGTACAGGAGAGAGTTCACCAGTCTCGTCGATAAAACAGAAAATGCCATTTTCGTTCGAGCGTTTCTGTGCTTCATACCTACCATAGAATGTACCTAGTATTTTATGTTTTTAAGTAGAATATTTTGTCTATTGATCTATGTATGTACCTATGTGTATGTAAATATATGAAATGTATTCACGTAGTTTGTATCTGCATCCCTATTTAATACCGCACAACCCACCTATTTCAAATGTACTGTCCTTATACCCAAAGGTTGCCTGGAAGAGATCGCTTTTAGTGATAAGGTCGTCAAATTGTACATTCTATTCTTACCACTTTTCTGAAACTTATGGCGTAGAGGCGCCAATAAGGGTTTCGACTCTAAATGAAAATCTCAGGGCACTGTTCATAAGTTTATTGGGCAAAACGTTAGAGAATGGGCACGTAAGCCAGTTATTCTTTAGAGGTAGGTAATCCGCGAGCTCGTAGTGCGAGTGTAATGTGATACGAGCGTGCAGCGTGCGTAGGTGTTCGTCGCGGACTCCCCGTGAGCGGGCGAGAAGGCCGGCTATTGGAAATGAGGTGCGAGGTCGCGGGGAAGGGTAAGGTGCGAGGTCGCGGGGAAGGGTATGGCGCGATGCCAGCGTATACGCACGAGATCACGCCACACTCACACTAGCATATCGCGCTGGTATGCAACCGCGAGAGGCCCGCTTCGGTAGGACTCGGACAGGCTCGTGTTGCCTGGTGTTCCGGTTTGCTATAAACTGTATTTTCTTATCTGTTGTGCAATAAAGTGTATTTGTATTGTATTGTATTGTATTGTATTGTATTGTATTGTATTGTATTGTATTGTATTGTATTGTATTGTATTGTATTGTATTGTATTGTATTGTATTGTATTGTATTGTATTGTATTGTATTGTATTGTATTGTATTGTATTGTATTGTACCTACCTACGATAATTTAGTCCTTTTCGATTAACAAAGTTAAGCAAAGTCCACAGATTGTTGAGTTATTGCCATTTTCATGCTGTGCCTGAACATTAACCAGCAAAAAATTATTTGTCAATGATTTACAACTTTCTCAATTGTAAAATTTGACAACAGGGAAACTTAAAAGTTTATAGCACACTCGATTAATTATACAAATAAAAAATAATAACGTACCTACTAGATACCATAATCGAAAAAATACTGACTAGGTAATTCTTTTATTTATTCCAGTTTTTTATCGATTGACTGGTTATTCTTAATATCTACATTGCTGCTACATTAAATAACTTGCAATTAGGTACCTACATACAAAGTAGATTGACTGAATTAGCATACATTATACAAAGTTTACAATAAATACTTATCCCTACTAAATGCGGTCCGCTTGTTGCACCCGCGCACCCTACGACAGGCCCCGATCCCTTTGATTGCGCCGACCGTCAAGGTCATGCGCCAGAGCCGAAAGAAACTAAATAATGTAGATACCTACTTTCTGTCTGCGACAACTAGTCCGAGTGCGTTCGCTAGCACTTGATATTTTTTAGTACCTAATCTGAGGTGTTATGTTACGTGGTGTGTCATGCTCTCGGCTGAACCTTGTCGTTTTTGATTTTTTAACATCGAAATTAAATAAAACACGCATTTGCATCGTTTCAAAATTGATATAACAAATAAATCTTGTCCGACGGTACCCTTAAATTTAATGTTTACGAAAAAAAGATAATACTTTCTGATAGAGACTTCCAATATATCGGGAGTAAAATCACAGTATTAGACGGAAAATAACAATTAGGGTTCATTGGCAATTGCTTTCCACAAAATTTCGACATTCGGACAAAGACGTTCAATGGGTTTGATGCCTGATTAAATCAAAAGTTTTGGAGATTTCTTTGTACCAACAAAATGTCGCTTTCGATTAGCGCAGTTGTTTTGGATCATTGAAGTTAAGCAACGTCTATGGATTGTTGGGCACTATTGCCGTTTTCATGTCCCTTAATTCGGAAGATGTATTTTAATAGTCGTTTTCAAATAGCGAAGTCGTGGTCGATTAGTGAAGTTAAGCAACATCCATGGCCGGTGGCCACTATTTCGATTCTCATCCGAGCGTTCCAGTGGATTCACAGGATGTACTTAGGTTACTTTGTCATTAATCGCACCGACCGATGAGTGACTGACCACTATTTCTATTTTCATGCGAGTGGTCTCCATAATTCGGAGGTTGTACCGTTATTGGATGTAGCGACATCTATGCGGGCCTTCGGTCTATTATTGACAGAGAGATAGCGACATCTAGTTTCTCATATGTAACATAACCTAAGCAACGTGACTAGGGGTCGTGTTAGTTCCATTTCTTGCCACTGTCGCTGTACTCGGGCGACTTAGGACGGCAACAACTTTTGTAAGGAGGTTGCCCAGACATGATATTACATATAGGATGGAAATTTGTCTTGGAAATGTCAAAAATAGCGATGACGTTCCAAATCCATAGGATCGGCGCCCACTTAAACTTAAGTAACATACTTATTGTGACTCCTGATTATTACTGTGTGTCTAGAGTCAGTTCCTTCACAAGTCAGTTTAGACAATATTGGGATTCAAACAAAAACTTATTAAAGGAAAAGACCCCAAATCAACACAACTTTAAAACATGACAAAAGAAAACACTACTTCCTGTAAGTTTCGTGGACATAATTAGCTGTTTCCGAAACATAAACGGATAGATGTAATTTAGATGCTGTCATCCTCTTAAATTGTTGATTAATGACAAACAAAACAAGCAACTAGCTAATGATAAGTGATTAATAACCCCTCTTAAGTGATTAAAAGCTGGAGGCGCACAAATAAGACAAACCCTGATGTAAGCGAGCTCACCCGGACTGGCTATGTTATATGAAATAGCTACAAATTGGCGGCAAACTTAGATAAGATGGTGGCACTTGGCCAGGCGGACGTCATCAATGCCCTACCACCAAACAAACCGAGTGCTAAACATGTCCACTTGTGACCTCTATTTTGTAAATCTTATGTAGTTTATATTGTGCCATGCAGGTTTTCAATACTGTTACTTGATCATAAACAAGGGTTAATCCACAGAAAATATTAAAGCATAAATATAACACAGAAAATAATAAATACAGTTTGTCACAGATGCATTATCTGTTAGGACTCAGAAGTAAAGGCTCCTACAAAAGTAATAGCAATAGTTCACACCAGAATATAATGCATGCTGTATAAACAAGCCTTACTAATTATTGGCTCATTAGAGCCACCTGTTATAAAAGCATGGTATCCGTCCAATGAACTGCTTTTCTATCATTCAATAAATACTAGGTTATGTGTGATGCAAGTTAAGTGAGCATATCAAGTATTTGAACGTTAAAATCTATACCTTGTTTTCAGTGATGAGCCTCTGGTACACTTCTTCTTCTTTCCTCGACTCTCTGTTCTCATCCATATTAACTGCTTTGTACATGATGCTTGTCATCTCATTGATCCTCTCTGCTTGTTGGCGAATCAGCTGTAGATTTATGGTTGAATATAAATTATACAAGTTTGAGCAGTTCTTCCAATGTAATGGGGAAAACAGTTATTAGAGTTAAATATAAAAGTTAGTTAACAGATATAGAGATACTTTGTCAATTCGTTTAAAATACAATGCAACAATTATCTTCTTGATAAGACAAAAATGTATTCCGTAGCACCCTGTAAGTGCACCTACTGTAAGTGCACCTGCTGTAAGTGCACCTGCTTTAAGTGCACCTGCTGTAAGTGCACCTACTGTAAGCGCACCTACTGTAAGTGCACCTACTGTACTTATGTGCGTGCATCTTGCAGTAGGAGGTACCTGCTTAGGTGCCTACTATGGCAAGATGCATGCAGCCATTAAAACCAGGAATATCTGTGGTTTCGTTTTAATTTTGAATATTTACGCAACTGTCTTCCAAATTTCGTAGAATACTAATGGGTCCTCCTGCCAGTGGATTATGTTTATATGTATGTGGAGTATGGTATCTAATTCCGATCCCAAGATCCAAAGGTATCGTAGGGCTAACAGGATGGAGCCTTACACACATACGCACTCATTCACATGTATGCTACGTGCACGCATAACGTAGGATTGATAGGTATATTGTAACATCAGGCTGCTGTAGGTCTTACTAGGCATTGAAACGACTTGGCAGGTTTTAGGCCTGGCTTTACATAAAGGAAACATAACTTTAAAAAACGTTTTTTCTTTGTGCATAAAAAATAATTCAATTGTCAATGGGAAATAGGAAAAAATCATAATTGTTTATTTTTAGGGAGATTCAAACACATTTTCTATTGAATATGACGTAAATACTCTGCTCCATAGTAGTTAATTAAACACATTACAGTATTCGTTTAGCTGTTTTAATTCTATCAAATAAGTAATTACAACAAACCCACACTCTCAAATAAATTCTCAGAACATCGACCCAAATGCCTAAATACCCTTGTAAATAGTATCGGGCAGTAAGAATTTAATAAAATTGACAACACTATTCCAGAGAGATGCTCTGTCGTTGTTCATCTATTCTAGGTGTGTGTCTAGGTACCTACTACACACAATACAGCCGTTCTATTGATTATTTCTTGCTGACAAAAAATCGTTTACGGTTGTAAACTACTATTTGTACTACTATTTGTAGCCGCAAAAGAGCAGAGAGCTAAGGCCGTTATTTTTATCGGAGCAATAAAACGGTATGGAGCCCATACTAAAAATTCAGACATCCTACAAAAAAATGGTGACATATCCAGCGATCGGATTGTCGATGCAAAATGCAAAAGGTACTAATAATCAGGCAGTCATGCTCCAGAAGGCGGCCGCAGAGCGGGATCGGGAGAGGGCCGATCATCAAAATGTTAACTGATTCATCAGCTGATCGTACATGGCAGTGTCGTAGGTTGGTATTGTATAAACAACTGGTGGGCATTCATTCATTTTTATTGCACCAAAATATTACATAGTAGCTTTCAGCCCGCGGCTTCGCTTGCGTGGAATAACTTTATAGCGGTTTGTCAACAAACGATAGGTCAAGTACAAAGGTGGTCTTATCTCTTTAAGAGATCTCTTCCGGCCAAACTGAGCATTGTGGTGGAAAACTGGAGTAAATTTGGGGTTTAGCAACAATTTTTTTTAATGTTAATCTGTACATATGACTTGTTTGGTGTAGTGGTTAGAAACTCTGACTGCTATACTAAAAGGTCGAGGGTGCGATCCCGCTAGGGGCATTAATTTTTGTATGATGAATACAGACATGTGTTCCCGAGTTATGGATGTTTTTCATTTATAATATATGTATTAATTTACAAAAAAAATGTATTTGTGTAGTTTATCAACCATCTGGTATCCATAATACAAGCCTATAGTTGCTTAATGTAGAACAAGATACCTAGTTCCTAGTACCTTGGCACATGTCAAGATATTTATTTATATTATCATGCAATTGTGCGTATCTGCAGCTGCACGTATTATACGAATACTCGGCAATATTTGCAATGTTGTCTCTTAACTACTTAGCTTGAACTTCAAACAAAAATAAATAATAGTTTATATGATGAAACCTGTAATTTGCCTTATTTTTTGCATTCGTAGGTACTATATATTATTTATACACATCTGTAATGCTGTTAGTTTCTTTAATAAATAAATAAATGTATTTACGAAGCATTTTCTAGCAAACCAACCACGCGAAGGTATTCTGAATACCTATAGTAATAATTGTGGGACCATAAAATCATTTTTGTGATTTATCTTTCAAGCTTTTGAAGTAGTGGAACATATACATAGTGAGGTATTTAAGCCTGTTTTATCAAATGCAAGACAGTAAAAAGAGTTAACTTGAGTAAAATAACATAACCTTAAATGACATTTATTTATATTTTGTTCGTTATTCCCGTTGCTAAGCCATCTGAAAATTTTAGACATTTTTAGTCTTATTTGTAGATAAATTTGTCTATTCAATAGTACTATTTTGATAGTTGTAATGCCAGGCCCAGAGATGTATGGTCATCCATCTATCTCCTTTCAAATAGTCAAATCGCAAGTGAATATAGGCATTTATCTACTGGGGTTGCATATTCCACCATTGACCACATTGTAAATTTAAAGCTAGTAAATGATATAGACTGGACAAGAAGACTTATTATAATATAATATTACGGAATTTAGACAAAACCAATAAATAAATAATTTGGTTTGATTTTGGCTTTTTCTTTTATATGTCTAAGCAGACTAAAAAATGAAAGATCAAAGCAAATTTATATTTATAGAAATAAACCAACCTCTTGTTGTTTTTCATTGATAGCAGTGGTGAAATCTATTCTGGACTCCCATACCCGCTTTTCAGTGTGCTGTCGATATTTAGACATGATGAGTTCCAGTGCTCGTCTGTGGTCTTCCAATGCTGCCCGTAGCTCACCATTCTCCCTTTGTACATCACGCATCAGACGCGATTCCCGCTCTATGCTCGCAATGAGAGCTCCTCTAGGTCTTTCTCTGGATGCCTCATTCAATGTATCTACTTCTTCTTTGTACTGAAATAGTAGATTAATATTGATATAATATATTTAACTCCACACCACATATGCAGTCGTAATAAATTCTGTGAAGTTATATAGAAAAAAACTTTGTATTACTTATTATGAGTAACAACTTAATAATGTGAGATACTTTGTAGTTCCAATAATTCCCTCGAAAAACAACAGCAAATCAACTTAAAAAATGAAGTTTTGGTTTCCCCTGTTTTGGTGTATTAAATGCAATTTTTCAATAACTACTTCACCGATTTCCTAATTATTTCACTGATGTAATCTCTAAATTCGAGATGTTTAGAGCACAAGCTGACTAAAAGTAAATTACCCAATTTCATCAAACTCAGAGCTAATAAAACTCTGGAACATATGAGAATATTGTAACAATGAAAGTGATGAAAGTTTTTTTTTTCATTATTGAAAATATCCAGTTTTACTTCATTCCTAAAACAATAATTGCATATTTTTAAGATTAATTTGTTTGAAACACTATTTAATATAATGATATAATATTTCTTGCTCAATATACATAATAATTTTGCGGAAGCAAAGCCGAGATGAAGTACAAAGGGCAAAATTTTCAATATACTTGTAGTTTTAATACTATAGAATTTTGAACTATCTGTTCTCTACCTACTCGGCTCTTTTATTTATAATAAAAACAACTAAATAGCAGATTTTCACAGTAACAATCAATCAATCCTGAAGAACCATATGTATGTGCATTTGTATTCTACAAGCTAATCGAAAGCAAACTTTGGTGAGGTTAGTTCTGGGATGGATGACCACTAGTTGCATATTGATACAAGTTGTTAAAAACTTAAGCCAAGTCAGTAGCACAGGAACTGTGACTTGGAAAATACTGAAGTCATCGGTGTCTCGCTAGAATTAGATTTAAATAGATTAAGTCAGTAAGAGGTACGATGGGACTGGCGTATACCCTTTGTATAAAAGTCCCTAAATCAAAATTAGAGAAAAAAAAAAAAAAAAAAAAAATACTGTCGGCAGGTGTAGTGGCCACTAATATGATGACACACATCCAACAATCTGCAGTGAGCCCAGTTTCTGGCCCTTATCTTTTCTAATTAAGAGGAGAGTAAGCCTAAGCTCGTACATAAGGCTGTTGATACTGTCAATTAAAAAATACAAAAGAGCTTAGACATTATCATCATAAATACTATTGAGGGCAGAGGCGCTTTTGGATTGTGACCATAAAAGGCCTGTTATCTGGTAAGGGTGGTAAGGTGGATCTAAAGAATCAACTGTATTAGATTACATCAACAACTAACTCCAATTGTGAGAATTGATTTTACATAGAGAACACTAATTACATTGGTTAGGAAAAAACAGACTTCAAATTTCACTTCAATGCCTTTTCATAGGAAAATACCTATTAACAAACTAATGGAAACAAGTACGTAATTGAAAACAACTGGTGTTGATTGTTCCAAGTTCAGTAGTATTGATTGTTTACTCCATTTAGAATGGACAGATTACAAGGTCAACAACCTGTTTTCATAAAATCTTGCGCTATTCATAATTTCTATTACGTATAACTAATATGAATTCAAGTAGCACATTTTATATATAGTCCACATAGCATTTCCTACTTTTCTAAAAAACGACAAGTCACAAAATACGAAAGCATCATTAGTTTCACCATCGCGGCCGCACCGTACCTGTTTCATCGTATGTATTTGTTTGTATGCAGTTTGTGTTTCGGTTAACAGGGCATCAGCTTCAGTCTCACGCTCTTTGAGACGGCCTGCAAGTCTTTTTGCATCCAAAATTATTTGCTGTATGGTCAGTGACATCTGAAAAAGCCAGCAATGTAGAAATCGTACGAATCTTCAGCAATACTACAGTCAAAACTTAACTGCACAAACCCTGATTTCCACACAATATAGTAACACAAAGGACCGATCATCTAAGTAATTTTAATCGATAGATTACAAAAAACACGAATTTTCATTTAAAAAACCAAACGACGCACATCAGCTGTTCGTGATTAGAGTTCGGCAGCCATTAACTTTCATTTGAAGCGAAATAAAAAGATACTAAAATGAGTTCACACCTCAACGTACGAGATAGCGCTATATCACAACGGATAACTTATTAGAGGAAAAGAGATATGCGATATAGTTCGACTTCAAAGCTGGACATTATTTTCTAGTAGGCTTATACTACATGACCTTGAAAATTGAAAAGCAATCGACTGACAGTATGGAATTTTTTTTTTTACTTTTGTCATTGGACGATGTGGCTACGGGGGGGGGGGGGGCTTAATCTTATTTGTATTTTCATTATGGCAACCGTGAACGTTTCATCAGTAGACGTAATCTAAGCAGTAGACAAGGCATGATTGTATGAAATCTAACGAATGATAAAAACGCTGGCAATAATAAATTTGTCTCGCTTGCACGCACACGAATGCCTCATGCTCGCGCTAGTTTTGCATTGTAAATTATTCGTACGACATTCTATGGCCGGAATGCAATAATATCTTTTTATGAATTCCATGGAATTTATAATACTACTGGAAGGAGTTGTGGTGAATGTTCAGTCTCATATAAGACTTATTGTTAATAATATTTTTTACATGGCGCCCATAATCGACACATTTGTACTAGCTATCCGGGCATATCAATTTTCAGAAACGCAAGCCCTGGAAATTGTACTATTGTGAGCAAGAGCACCGTTTTGTTGAAAAATTATGTTATTTCGTTCCTCTTCCGGTGGAAGGTATAATTCATTTAGTAAATATTTCAATATATTTTGCCGTATTGAGATGTCCTTCGGAAACGTCCACCAAAACAATTATATTACAGCATTAGACCCGATTGTTTGTTTGGCGAACATGGAATGGATTTACACGGGCACAATAATGATTGTTACACATGTTAATCCAAACAAAAGTCGACGCGTATCCCAAATATTACCAGTTTCCCAAAAAAATTTTTTGGGAAACTAATCGCAATTTTTAATAAATGTCATAATCTGATAAGCTAGAACCCACTTCTAGTCATTTCCTCATAGGTCAAGTGTCATCCATAGCCTTGCACGGCCCCCGTTCACTGGGAGAGGTTATGGGCCATAATCCACCACGCCGCCGCTGGCCCAGGATTGATAGATTTGTGTCAGACTAGTACCTACCTTGACTTAACGACTGCTCCAAATGAAAACAACCGGGACCGACTATTTAACGTTGATTTAACTTGACCTCCGAAGCGGAAACACTCGTATTAAAATATTACTAGTGGTCACCCACCCAAAGACCGACTGCGCCATACATTGTTCAACTCTGTTAATCGAAACTGAATAACGAATACAATACATACCTACGTCAAAGTCTAAACATGTCTAATACTTTTGTATGAAAACGGTCCGTATGTTCGGTTTGCAACACACGTACATGATGCTAGAATACACAAAAGGGAATTCAGCTATTTTGACAATGCCACAAGCTGTGCTGAAATACTGTCAAAAGCGCCCAAAGAAAAAAAATGTGTCACTAGAAAGGGTTATTTAATATTTAAAGGAAAAGCGGGAACACTTTCTAATAGCGAGGGCGCAATTTTTGAAATTGTTAATTATTTTATTAGGTTATTTGCACAGAACTTCATTGTTTTTTGGTGAATTTACGCCAATAATATGCGGTGAAGATGTAGAGGAAAGCGAAAAAAAGGTGATAGAAGACGGCGGCATCTTTGAATATTTAGTAATTTATGTGAGCTCTGACCAAAACAATATCAATATTTTAAGTGACCATTATGGCGTCACGTATTGCTGGAATCTTCATTCTCATACGCAGATACTGCTTTTCCTATAATTATAGTTAGTATCCCAAAAAACTGTGCATAAATATTGCCACCGAAATATACAAGCCCCACAAATAGTTGTCCAAAAACAAGGAAGTTATTTAGGATGTCTTTGTGACAAATTCGATGCAATAACACACATGAATCACGAACATCAACTATGCCAACCAATAGTGCCTAATAGTGCCCAAAGCACAGAAATAGAAATAGTAAATTTTAAGAGATATTTATGAACGCAACTGTGCAGTGTGATTTCAATTGTGCAATAACTTTACGAAGGGCGTGGCCTATTCTGCCAGTCGGTTGTCGTTGTTTACAGAGGTTACACGTTTTTTCACAAATGTTACATTTCGATGTATAAAAGTTACTCGGTAACGCACTGTCACTGTCATGCCATTGACTTAGTCTTATTTCACGCGTAATTTTAATGTCAATAACTAGGTTTAGCCGATCTAGCGAGCAGTAGCGGAACTACAAAGTACAATCGATGCGGGACCCTATTTTGTTATACTCCGCTAGATGGTGCTCTAATGCAATCCCCCAATTAATTGCGCCAAGTCCTGTTGGAATACTCGTAATGTCCGTACATACAACTAATATTATAAATGCGAAAGTGTGTGTGCCACATATGGTTTGCGCTGATCATCTCATCGGTAGGTACATGGTGTGATAAAATTAACTAACCTACAATGAGGATTGTTTATATTGATATCTATATAACAATAATGTAAAAGTATCAATTTTATTGTAATATAGTTAAAACGTTACCCACTCAATTATAAGTATTATAACGATAACCATTGTCAGTAACATATTAACAATCAGTAATTGGCATAAGTTTGGTATTAGTTTACTGTAATATAATTTTTGTGATAATGCTGTTGATTCTATGTAAATAAATAAATAAATAGAAGAATGTGGTTCTCTGGCCCACCAATTTTGATCCATCATTCTGCCAGGAAGCCGTTACAATGAAAATGAGAGTAGAAATAAGATGTAATATCATCGTCACATTCCTTCTAGATGGTTATAGAAATAATTAAGGTACCGAAATCCACATGCTCACCAAAAACCAAAGGGAAAATGACTTTGTGTGACAAGTATAAAAATATTGGATGCTAATGTCGAAAAAAATTTAAACACATCACCTTATTTCTATGTACTTTAATATTGAATTCGAAAGAACTAGTAGTAATTTAATGTCTTTGTATTTTGAATTACATATGTACTTAATAAAAACTAAAACAACTAAACTTTTCGCCTTCATATTATAGCTTATGTTTTGAGAGGAATGCTCTTATAAATTTGTTCACTTCGACCGGCTCTTCTTGTTGGAGGAAATGGCCACAGTTGTCAACAATCGCCGTTTCGATGTGCGCGTATTCCTTTTTCATGAGTTCGAGGAGCGAATGGCATAGAAAAGGATCCTTCGCGGCGTGTAAGGCGAGAAATGGTACATTCGCCTCACAGTATTTCTTCTCTGGCAACATATATGAGAAGTTCGCACGATAGTAGTTCAATGGTGGTGTTAGGGTATCTGCAAAATAAATATTTATTCGATCATCATTCAATAAGAATGAAGAATACAAAAAAAAACATTGTTTTCACAGGCAGAAAAGAAAAGTAGGCAACATCCTAAAAAAATGTGCGAAGACAAACAACTTTCTTTACCCGCTCGAAGAATCGTTGGTCGGACTGCTAAGTTGCTTATTTAGAATTCTTAGGCTGCCCGCCCACGGCAGACTTTTTGCAGGACCGATCAGGCCGATTTTTTAACTTTATTTCAATTGTTGTCATTCATTTAAAATTAATATTGTCTCAGTTGCTTTAATGACTGTGCAATATAATTTAATTTTTTAACTGATTGATGTCACCGGTGACCGCAGAGACAATCAAAGTATTCATGTTGCACTTGAATTGAAGATTATTATTGTTTCAACTATGTTTTAGTTTTCTCAGCATTTTTCTTAGCGTTTGTTTTGAGAAATATATAGAAAGCGCACTAACGTTCATAAGACGTGATCCCACAGTCAATGTTGCTCAATTTCGATAGCTAGGCAAGGCAATACAGGACGTCAACTGCTGAACATAGGCATCTCCGTGGCTCAATGTAAACACATTGGTTTTACGATTCGGAGGTCGCGGGTTCGATCCCCAGCGGGGTTCATGTTTAAATACTCGGTTTGGTTGGTGGTAGGGCATTTTAAATGTCCGCCTGGCTAGCTACCACCATCTATCTAAATCTGCCGCCAAGCAGCAATGTTAATAGCATTGTTGTGTTCCGGTTGTCAGAGATAAGATAGCCAGTCCCCCAAATGTGTTGGGGTGTCCGGGTCAGTACGCTTCCACCTTCGACCTCATCTTCACTTAACATCAGGTGTGATTGAGGTCAAGTACGAACCAGTTGTGCATAAAAAAAAATCTCCCATATCACTTTATAAATTCACTAGCTTTCGTCTTCTTCTACTTTTCAACTACGTCCGCGTGGAACATTTAATCGAAACCGGTTCAGCAAGAAACTTAGGATATGTTAATCCAGACCCTAATCTATTTACTAACCAAGTATTATCCAAATCCGTCCAGCAGCTTAGGCGTGAGGAGGTAATAAACATACATACTCACACAAACTTTCGCATTTCCGTCCACTTTGTGGATCGACATTCTACATTGCGCTTGCGCATCACGCACCGGTGTCTACTCCAGAACATTAATGCCCATCGGACATCAATTCTTTGAGCTATGTGCCCTGCCCTCTGCTACTCCAACTGACTAATCCGCTGAGGTATGTCTCTAATAGTTAAGTAAACCCAAATACTTACGTTGTTTTCCAAACCAATATTTGTAACAGGCGACATCCTGCTCTGTAATAGTGTCCTTGCCCGGAACCAGCAGCACCTTCTCCAGTATTTCCAGATTATTCATTTGCAGCATTAGCTCTGGGATTGCTGGTGCTCGATATAGGAACACATACCTGTAATGTTATATCGTACTATTTATATGCAACCGTAAACCGTAATTGTCGCTAAAATAAATGAATGGGGCCATGAAGACCGATTTGGGACACAGGTTGAAAATGTTACAGTGGTAAAAGTATCCTGGTGAGTGCAATAGGATTTTTTATCTTATTAAAAATTAAATGTACCCTAGAGACAACCTTCAAAAATTAGTCCGCGATAATTCCACGCATGGAATGATGAAGCCGCGGATGGAAACTGCTTAGATGTAATCTAGTAGGTTCGTCGCAAAAAGTTTGAGAAACCCGATCCAAACGATATTTTTAGAGATAAGCAGAGTTACAGCACTTTTGACGAGTTTTTTGTAACTGTTAAAAAACTTTATACAAAGTATTACAGCACTATACTCATTCTGTGGATATTACCACCTAGAACATTTTTTTTTTATTCAGTGTCCATTAAAATAAAATTTAACTTTATGAATTACGTTTCATAAAGTTTCTTCGTTTGTTATATAATATGTACAGTCGGCCACGTGTAGTAGACAATGAGATAAAATAAGTAGGAATTGAAACGGATGATATTCAATGTTCAACACAGTTTATATTAAAAACTTTCGACAGATAGGTAGTACCTACTCGTATTTAGCGTGTTCTATCCAACATTAGGTGAAGCATTACAGTGGTAGCTACATTAAATATTTGAAAGGAGATGTGCTGAAAGTTTTTCTCATCATCATCAACGATAACGACTTTGCAAACGATGTTGCTTTACACAAAAGAATGAGCATGCGCACTAAGCACGTAGTTTGTGCAATAGATATTATACCTATTCCTGAGTTTCTGTCGTTTTTTAAACGACTTCCAAGAAGGACGAGTTTATCCATTAGACTGTATTAATCGACTTCCAAAAAAAAATTTTTTGTATGTTCACACATTAGTGAAGTGATTAACAAACCGATTTTGATGATAATTTTTTTGATAGGATTTTCCACCGAAAATGGTCACATATTTGGTTAAGATCACCAGAGATATACCCAAATAGTATGTTATTAGTTGTATACCTACTGTTAAGACATAATGATTGTTGTTGAGCTCTGAAGTCTGTTGTGTTGCCATTTTTGGCGGGTTAGTTATTAATTTTATTTATGTAAATTAGTAAATAAAGCGTCGGGGGTTCAGCGGTTAAGACACCTTCTCCCTATTTGGGAGGTCCGAGTTCGATTCCCAGGCAGGTCATGTACCAATGAGTTTTTAAATTTAATTTAATTACTTATGTGCTTTTATCCGACTGCTCTTAAAACGGTGAAGGAAAATATCGTGAGGAAATCTGCATGCCTGAGAAATAAAAATTCAAAGGTTTGTAAGTCCCCAACCCGCATTGGGCCAGCGTGGTGGACTATGGCCCATATTCCCTCATATACGAGGGAAGGCCTATATCCCTGCAGTAGGATGTTTACGGGCTGATGATGATCTAAATTCAGTGATATCTCCGATATTTGTGTAAAATTATTTTTTTTTAATGAAAGAATTCCTATTATACCGCCATGGTTATTGAAGATCTAATACACTTCGGGGATAGAGAGCGGAACCCCATTGGAGCCGGTGGTTTTGGCAATTTTTAAGACTTCAGTTTAGTGAGAATGATCCATCGGGTGATTTCCAAACAGAAAATTAAAAAATATTTTAAAGTAAAATGAAGAGTGAAATTTATACCTACAAATATAAATTTTTATTAAGTTTTTTAAAGAGTTTATTTACGTGATTACTAACTTAATTGAATTATCCACGTTGAGTTAATTTAGGCAAATAAATACAGATATTTCAATTTAAATCCTCGGAATATTGGAAGAACTTCAGGGTTTGGAAAGTTTGTAACTTTACTGACAAACATCCCAAATTTCACATTTTAAGACTTAAAAATAATAAAAACATTAAAAAGTACCCTAATACCCATATTTATCTACTAGAGAAAATATACAATTCGATAGACTGGCAAGAAATAAGTACTTACATCGAATTTTCCGCCCCCATTATTATTAAGTGGAAGTATTTACCATGACTTTTTCCTTTGGTCAGGATTGTTCCAGAGCTCATGATGCCACGCCTCCTTGGAGGTGCTGGCCAGCAGGACGACTGCACTCAGCGCCTCCGGGTACCTATCCCGGAATGAGCAGCTGACCAGACCGCCCCAGTCGTGCGACACCAAGATGCACTTCTCTCGACCTGCAGAATTGAGTCATTTATTCGCGGAATTTAGTCACATAATTGCCTCTTATGCCAATTATACCATACTTTTGTGCAACATTTTGTAATAGGTACCTCCTACCTACTTAATTGGCCCTTAAGCTCTGTTTGACCCGAGCTAACATGTCTTACGCAATGCATGTAGAATTCATATATTTGCACAATAAACATTCATCATTGTTAGCTTTCTTCACAAGAGGCAAACATCCTACGGTTATTTGCTTCATCACTACATACCTAGTGAAATGATGACCCTTCCGTCATCGTAATATGGCACACTACACGTAGGATTGTGAAACTTACCTAACCGTTTCTAGAAAAAGTCAATTCGTTTCTTTTAGCGGGTGTCACAAAACCTAAAGAATTGTGAACACAGCGACCAAAAAAACAGGCCAGGTACGAGCAGAACTCAAACCCTGAAGGCTACGTACTACCTACACAATATCCAAACTTAATAAAC
Organism: Oegoconia quadripuncta; assembly: GCA_949316235.1. Taxonomy (NCBI): domain Eukaryota; kingdom Metazoa; phylum Arthropoda; class Insecta; order Lepidoptera; family Autostichidae; genus Oegoconia; species Oegoconia quadripuncta. Next base: position 22,138,519 of record OX438746.1, read on the forward strand.
TCACTATAATAATCTAGTTAGTTACGTAAAAGTGGTATGAAGATACAACTAAATTATGTTTGTCTCGTGATACTAAGAATAAGAATGATTGTGGTGTTTTTTTTCACTAGGTAATTTAGTATTCGATATTAATTTCAACTTGATATCTGCAATCGTTTCAGAGAAACCATTGACCATTACCATAAGAGTTCCATTTTTCCAAAATGACCTACGGAACCCCAAGCACAGAACGAGTCCTGGGCAGCATCATCCATCACTGATTTATAATATTTAATTCAGAATTTTACATATTTCACCGTAGGTAAATAGGTACTTAGATAGATAGATAGATAAAAAGTTTATTGCATAAACTGGCACACATACACGGGAGAAACATGAACAAATAAGAAAACAAGAGACATACAATTTTTAACAAACACAAACAGATATAAACAAATATACCATATACTTATAAAATACATATTGCATATTAACCTTCCCTAATTAATATGCCTAAGTATGTTAACCCATATCGATAATCTACTTAAAATATTTCAAAGCATCATGGTATAACGAAATTTCTTGCAAACATTTCTAATGACAAGGCATGTGTACCTAACTTTAAAGTAGAACTTTGCGTACTTATTAAGGTTTACACAACAGTGAAGTTGACACCGAAAACTTAATAATAACTATAAATTGAAAATTTGAGAGTTACCCCCGAGGAAACAAATAATTATATCATCCAGACAGACCAAACCAATTACCATCTTCGAAACCTATCTCCAGGTTTAATCTTAAACATAAAAACCCTCGAAAGACTATCATATCATAGAAATACACCAAAAAACTGTGTTAAAAGCAATATCTTGGAAACGACAAACCTGTCCCCTCCTTAATATGAAAAAAAACCGCACTCAAAACGGACAACTCATCACAGAGTAACGACAATCTCACATAACACACAACGCAGTCAAACACATAACACCCTTCTTTTTTCGTGGGGGTCAAAAATGAAAATTTTAATGCCGTAATAGTACATTGTGATATAAGGGCCCAAAGTTGATCATTGCAGCCGAGGCTTGATTGCTAGCCCGAACCGTAGGTGAGGGCTACAAAAAAAGCTGAGGCTGCAATTATCAATGGGCACGTGTGTCACACGACGTTTTATAACACATTTGTGAGGAAATAAATAAAACATGGGGCTACTGAAATGAATAAATCTTTAATTATTTGTTAAAACAGTTATAAAAACCAGAACAATTTGAAAAATGTAGTACTACGTTGCCAGTCGGCATTTGTAACATAGTCGTACTGTTAACTGTCTTCCTCTCACTCTCCTGAGTGAAAGTAGGAGAAATGAGACCAGAATAGGGCTCTGGCTCTGTAGTTAAGGGCTGCGGCGGCGGAGGTGGCTGCGGCGGCGGAGATGATGGCGGGATGTATGTGCTCGTTGATGGTCGAGAGTCAGCACGGCCCGGCTCCAAATTAATATTTTTTGTAATACAGGAACTGATTTTTTCTTTATTCCTGACTGAATCGTGAATGTAGCCCTCGGCGACGTTGGAGGAACGCCACCCTCCGTGGCGTTTCAGTGTCAATATATCCGCTCCTGAATCGGCGAGCAATGTAGCCGAGGACCTTCTAAAACTGTGCCCTGTGTATTCATGTGCGTTCTGTAAGTTGAGAAAAGTGGCGATTTGTTTAGGCATCATTCCAAATTTATTACGGCCGATGGGTTGGCTGGTGCATTTACCATTCTGGTAATTTAGAAAAAATCGATTAGTCTTCGCTTTTGTGGAACGGAGTGCTGCGTATTTCGTTACGATTTCATAAAAAGGTTGTTGTATTGTAAATGAGCGTGGTATTTTATTCTTTGTGTTCTTGATCTGGACAAGGAGAATTCGCCCATGGTCCTCGACATCATCAGTGGTTATATTTGTCAGCTCTTGACGTCTGCATGCACCATTTATGCCGAATATTAATGCAACCTGAAAAGAAACAAAAACTGTGTAAGTAGGTATAAAATAAAACCGAAGTAGGTACTTATCTAGTTATATCGTAAATAAATACGAAAATTAAAGGAATTATGTTTAATAATTTAGTTTTAACTGACCTTTGTTGCCAAATATCGGCTATCCGGAGCTTCTTTCAAGTATTTCTCAATATCATCAGCCGCAAATACTTTAGATTTCTTGCTGGTAAAGCCTTCACCTTTTCTTTTCAGGTAAGCCAGCAAATTTGAATACGGCTTGATATCAACACCATGTTTCGTTCTTACAACACTTTTAAGCATTGAATATTGACTCCACAACGTGCTCGGCTTATATTTTTGTGAGAGTTCCATGAAGTAGGCTAAAAAAATGCTTTCTGAAAATGAATGAGCATTTTTGTTTTTTTTCCAGAGTATGAAATTTTCGTACGCTTGCAAGTACACCTCAACTGATTTTTCAGGTAGAAGGCTTAAAGTAGCTTGTTTCGCCGCGTTTTTAAGATCCGGGGGCGTAGATTCCATGAAATCCTCGTCGCTTGAAGACATTTTTGCAAATTTTCACAGAAAATAACTTTTACTTTTTTTGCTCACAAATTAGCGCTGCGCGCGCACAAGCGTTTTTTTTTAATTAGGCAAAGGATACTGCAGACAGCCAGTACAGACAGCCACTAACAAATTAGGAAATTAAAGTTTTGTGTTCTTATTATAAATAAATGGTTGTTATTTCTTGTCGAAACTGATTGAAATAAAGATTAATAATTTATTTTAGTGTACAAATACCTCTCAAAGTATTTAATTTTTTAAAATTTTTATCAATTTTCGGAATAAAAACTCTTTGCTAGGATTAAAAAAATTACCATAGACGAAACTTCTTGACATTTTTTTTAAAAAAAACCGTACTACTTTTTAGCCCGAGGCCAAAATGCGCCACTTTTTGAACCTGTTTTTCATAGAAAAAATACCACTTTTCGAGCAAATGTGTTATAAAAATATTTAAAGCAGCCTGCAATCTTTTTAAGGCCTAATCAACTATATTGTACACGCTGAAGTATGCGAAGAAATCCGCAACTTTTTTTAAACTCTGCTCATAATGAACAATTTTGCGAATAGGTAATAACGAATTTAGTAAGTTCTATATAAATCTAGACCTACTCCACAATAATTTTAACATAGCTTCAACTCGCTCGAGGACGAAAAACTGCGGAGCATATTCTAGTTTATAGCATCCAAGCTATATGGTCCTAATAATTGTAAGATTTATTATAAAGCTTTAATAATCCCTTGCTTGACCATATAGCTTGGATGCTATAAACTAGATATCTTTTATTATAAAGCTTTAATAAGAATAATCCCTTATTAAAGCTTTATAATAAATCTTACAATTATTAGGACCATATAGCTTGGATGAGATAATACCAACTCCTCGGTTGTCTTTTCCGGCAGTTGGAAATAAGCCAGCAGTCGATAAGTTGGGCTGAATGACAAAAGTTCCACCGTCGATCTCATGTTCGCTGGGTAATAGTTTGTGCTTACCTAACTGTCGAAGAAAATCCCTTATGTCTTCAACTAACTGGTCTATTTTATACGCAGACAAGTCTTCAGGTTTCTCCGAATCGGCGTAGCCTCTCATGTCAAACGCTATGCACCTTAAAATACAAAACAAAGTGAAGGTTACAATCCATACTAAGAAAATAGGTATATCATCATTATCATATCAGCCGAAAGACGTCCACTACGGGATGCGGGCTGCGGAAAGGCGCACTTTGTTGGGATAAAAAGTATAATATTAATATCGTTTGTTTTAATCTAGGGTATGTTCTAGCTATAAACGAATAGCTATTATTTTTATAAAGTATATATCCATGTAAATACATACTAGTCTTGCTAAAAATTGAGATGCTGTTTTCAAATTAAATAGTATCTCAAGTATCAGCTGAAGTTCAATTTCAGTCATGAATTCGTTTTATACAGGTCCATAACCAAAGTACTTATACGTAACTATCACATCTTAATCAATCATTTAAAAAAAACTAATTGTCAAACACTCGCAATTATCAATGTAATACTTTTATTCCGCTATTACATTTTCCGGACTTCTCAAGTTACCACTGTGTTTTAATGATAATGATAAAAAAATATGATGTTTTTTGATAATAATATGGTTTTTGTCTATTTAATTTAACCTTGGGTCGAAATATGTCAAAGCTCTTTATAAGAGTTCAAAAAAATCTATGCACAGAAGCTAAGAACACGCTATCCACCTCAAAATATTAGAAATTATTGAACCGCAAAAAATTGGCAAAACAACCGACTTCAGTAAAGTTCCACACTCTATTTCCGGAGTGCATCATCAGATCTTGACCACATTTATGGGCCCACTCTGGTAACAAACCCCATCTAAGAAAAAAAAAACAATCATCAAAATCGCTTAACAAATTACCAAAATTTAGGTGAACATAGGTACATAAAAAATTACATACAGAGGAACATAGAACCTCCTCCTTTTATCTTATTTAGTAGGTTTTAGTACCTTTCTACTAAAAGTAGATCCGTTCGGAAATCCGTTAAGTGTACCCGCCCACGACCGACTTTTTGCAGGACCGATAATAGGCCCGACCACGGCCGATAATCGGTGAAAAATGAAAATGAAAATGATTTATTGCGTAACAATAATTCACGACAGTAATTAGTTGTTGAGGACCCCTATTAAGTAAATAAATACCTGTACCAGGAGTCCCCGCTCTTCGTTACAAGTTCAAGTTACAGCAACATAGGAAAGTAAAACACAATTTTTACAATTAAAATATAAGTAGTGTGTGTGGATGTGTGTGTGTGTGTGTGTGTGTGTGTGTGTGTGTGTGTGTGTGTGTGTGTGTGTGTGTGTGTGTGTGTGTGTGTGTGTGTGTGTGTGTGTGTGTGTGTGTGTGTGTGTGTGTGTGTGTGTACGTGTGCGCGTGTGCGTGTTCGTGTGAGTGTGAGTGTGTGCATGTGCGCGTGTGTGTATGTGTGTGTGTTATGTGCGCATGTTAGCCCTACGAAAGTGTCTTGGGATCGAAAGCTGGATACCAGCTTTCGCTAACTAATGTGTACGTGTATGTGCGCATGAGTGATGCTTACGTAAGGGTGAGTGCATACATGTGCTAACTGGGCTGTTATGTTGAGTGTTACCTATTTTATGAAACTACTGCCATGAGTGTTTCTGTGTGTTCATAACTTAGGGTTTTAAGCCAGGATGTTATTGTTTTTTTACACTCAAAGTAGGTCAACGAGTAGATAGCAAGTTTCTTGTTTATCATATTATAGAGATGTGCTGAGCGTCTAGCAAATTGTCGCCTAGCAAATTCTGTCTTCACGATACTTGAATGTGCCACAATGTGACAAGTTCTCTTTTTAAGTATTTTGGGATCATATCCTATTGTTTTATGTCTTTTTAGTGTCACATGAAGAACATATAGTTTTCTGACCGATAGTAAATCACTAATGTTATATAGGTCATTGGTTGGGAATCTGTAAGGCTTAAAATACATTACTTTTAAAAGATGGCGTTGTGTTCTCTCTACTTCTAAGAATTTAGTTTTTGTAGCGCCACCCCAAATAGAAATGCAGTATGATAATATAGATTCAGCGAGGGAGACATAAATTTGATTGATTAATTTTTTTGTAGTTATGTGTCTTAGAGTTTTGAAGATCCACGTGAGCTTTCTGATTCTAGACATAATTAACTCGATTTGCATGTGCCATGATAATCTCTGGTCCACTATTATACCAAGGTATTTTGTAAAAGCAACCCTCTCTATATTTGGACAATTGCAATTAGGATCTAGGTCAAGACATTTATGTATTTTTAATTTAAAGTTTCTATCAGGTTGAGTTTCATTATTATTAGTAAAACATATAAAGTTAGTTTTTAAAGTATTTAATGTGAGGAGATTTAGGTCCAACCATGTAGCAATCTTTGCGAGCCCAATCTCTGCAGATTTATGAACATCAGCCCAGGTATTGCCAGTAAAAACTACTGCTGTGTCATCTGCGTAAGAGAAAATATTGCCATTGGTGATATTCATGTTGCAGAGATCGTTAATGTATATTAAGAACAGGGTTGGACCCAAAACACTCCCTTGAGGGACACCATACGATACATTGTTGTCATTACTAGTGAAGGATCCTATCTTTATACGTTGTTTACGTTGGTGTAGGTAATTTTTAAATAACTCCAGTTGAGAACCTCTGATGCCAATATATTCCAGTTTGTTTATGAGAATGGGAACAGAGACGGTATCAAATGCTTTTTTTAAATCCAAAAATACCGTAAGACATTTTTTCCTGTGATCTACATGTTTCACTATGAGAGTGCTTAAAGCTGTAATTGCGTCTTCAGTCGATATACCCTGCCTAAAGCCAAATTGTGATTTTGATAATATGTTATATTTGTTTAGGTAATTCATTAATCTAGTGTTGATAAGCTTTTCTAATATTTTTGAAATTGCTGGTAGAACAGAGATAGGTCTATAGTTGCCGACATCATCTCTGCTCCCACTCTTAAAAACAGGTGTAATAACAGATTGCTTTAAAGCTGAGGGGAATACACCATAGGTAAAACAGAGATTAGCCAAATGACATATAATTGGACAAATCTCCACCACCGATAGTTTTAAAAACTTATTTGAGATATTATCCCATCCTGGTGCACTAGAAGATTTTAAATTCATGATTATGTTATGTATTTCACTAGGGTCGGTATCCAGGAGGACAAAAGATGAGAGATTATTATTAGTTAAACCTAAATTCTTGTTATTATATAGCCTACCGTTGTTCGCCTTCATTTCCTCCGCTAGTAGTTTACCGATGTTAGCAAAGTAGTCATTAACAAAGTTCGCCGAATCTATAGGACATGGTTTTAAATTTAATAATTGAGTACTCTTAGTTTTACCTTGATTCAAATTTGTTATATTTTTAATATTACTCCATAAGCTTTTAGAATTTTTAGTGGATTTTTCAAGTAGATCTTTGTCATATTTATATTTTAACTTTTTTATTAAATTATTGCAGTAATTACGATATCGTCTGTAAGTAATTTTTAAGATATCATTATTAGGATCGAGACGTAGTTTTTGTTGCATTTCATTTCTATTTGTAATACACCGTAAGATACCACTTGTTATCCAGGGCTTGATTGTACGTTTATTTTTGGGAATATTTATTGTCTTTGTATTTTCATTTATGGAATCAGTTATCTTATTTATTAATAATTCAGTTACTAGGTTAGGGTCATTATATGAGAATAAATCAGGGAGATTTTTTTGCGTTAGACTCTCTAGTGCATTATTAAAGTTTGTGACAGTTTTTGTTTTTTGACTGCGGTGTTTGGCTGAAATGGGGAAGATAGCAAGAAAGATCATATTGTGATCGGTTACAGCAGTGTCTAAAACTGCTGCAAAGGCTGATTTTTTCTTCCTATTTAGTTTTAAAATAAAATGGTCAATACAACTTTCTCCTCTGGTAGGTAAAGAATTAGCAGGCATAAAGCCATACGAGGCCAATGTGTTTAAATAGTTGAGTCTATTATTGCGCTCGTAGGTGGTTTCATTTTCTTTATTTGGAATAATATTTATATTAATGTCACCAGCCAAGATGATATTTTCACTGGATTTGACATTTTCTATCAGTGTGCTTATGGAATTTATAAAGTTCTCTGCCTTGACGTTAGAGGGAGATCGGTAGATCCCAAAGATTACATGATTAAGTAAGTTAATTTGTAGACAGGAGGCTTCGTTAAGTATAACTTCTTTAACAGAGAATTTGTGTGAGTTCTTGATGTAGACTACTACCCCGTCATTTTGATTTAAATGATTCGACGTATAAAAAGAGGTGTAGTTGGCAATCTGTGGGATAGGTTTATTTGAATCGATTCTGCATTCAGTAAGAATCATAACATCAACTTCGAAGTTTAACAAGGTAAGGTGGATTTCTAAATCGTTTATATTTTTATAAATGCTTCTGATATTCTGTGATATGATGGTTAGATCACTTTTATTTAGATTAATGTTTTTTGAGAGATCAGTTATACTATATTTGGCTGACTTGGCGCTTTCAGTGTTGTCTAATTCAATAATTGTTTGTAAAGTACTATCCATTAAAATGGCAATTTAAGTAACTTAATTGTGATAAAGAGATAAATAATGCATGGAGGCCAAATAGTACATCTTCATAGTGTGTGGAGAAGTTGTTTTTATTATTATTATTATAAGTCAGGCTAATTGAATAATGGTAATGTATGTGGATGTGAGTTTTTTGGAAGGTTGAAGTTGTAAATAATAGTAGTTTAAGGGTTGTGGAAAATAAGTGTCTGATTTGTGAGTTATTGTATATGTGGTTGTTTAATTTGTATTGTATATTTTGAGTATTATGATTGTGTGTAGCTGACAAAGATATTGATAAACAAGATAGGCAATAAACAAGAATGTAAACAATTTGAATATAAAACGAATGTCTTATTCTAGATAGTCATATATCACTTAATAGTTTTTGCACTTGCATTTCGTTACGAATCATTATTATAGGAGCGTATTCATCTTTTCTGACATAAACTCTGCCATATGATATCCAGCAGAATTTATAAGCTTTCGATGTATGTAGCCCACGTGCTAGAAAATACAATCTTGCTCCTTTCGCCGTTAACTGTTCAGATATGAATATGGGAGTTTCTTCATTCGTTGTATATCCCAAGTGCCTAGCCCTTAGTTTTTCTTTATTCCTTATGTTAAAAGCCTTACTCCTTTTCAATATTTCAGCTTTGAGCATAGTCGAGGAGGTCTCGACCACAATGGTTGTGTTATTTCTCTCTTGCTTCTTTGTCTGTATGCTATAAATATCTTTTATGTCTGTCTTGTCCATGCTACAGTCGATACTTTTAGATAGTCTCAAAACCATATTTATCAGGTCCTCTTTAGTTTCTTTATCTCTTTTTGGTACGTTTCTTATTTCAATGTTTGTTTTTCGACTACCTCTTTGCAGATCCTCGATCTTTTCCTCCAACATAATTATGTGTTCCTTGTCTTTTTTGGATTGAATCTCTAACTGTTCTATCTTTTTTTTAAATTCCTCATTTTGTGATGCTAAAAACGCAATTGAGCTTTCTATATTTTGATTTGTTTGTTGTATTGAAGCCAGCGTGGGAGCAATTTTTTTAAGCTCATTTCCTTGCATATCGACCATCGACTTAAACATATTTCTCATCTCTTCCTTGAAATCGCTAAGTTCTGAAGCGAACTCATAGCTTCTTTTCCTCTTATTACGCGTGGACACAAAGTTAGGTGGAGTGTTTTCACTTTGTCCACTAGTATGTATGTCTGATTCAGACAGAGATCTATCCATAGTCTTATCCATAGTACCAGGCTATAATAACCAGTGAGGAGGTGCCCGTTTAACAAGAAGGTGAGAATTCCAGCAAAAGATGGTGTTGGAAATTGATAAATCGAATCGTCAAAGTACCAGGCAACTATAACCGTCTGGTAGTCCAGTCGATCGAGTGAGAGGTAGAATAGGTAGACAAGAATGCAACTGCGTCACAGGTGTGTATAGCGAGGTGATTAAGGGTGATTAGCGCAAGTGTAGGTAATCCAGTCAATCAATCATGCGCAGAGGCGGCGCCCGCCTGTGATCGAATTTTTGTGGGAGAAAAATGGAACGTAGTTAGGTACTGATTGCAATATTTCAACGCCCACGTCCTACAAAAAATCGGTCACAATATCGGTAATATTGTGACCGATTTTTGTAGGTAAGTATTGACGAAAAAATCGGCCGATTATCGATCCTACAAAAAGTCGGTCGTGGGCGGGGTACACTAATTATCGGACCGGCGCGTATTCAATTTGACCATTATACGAATATTTTAGTTCTGCTTATAAATAACACATTTTAATAGGAGTTGTAACAAAAAAATCATTTTGTCTTGTTCACAATCCGTCGTTAATTTATTTAGTTTTACATAAAACATTTGGGTCCATAATTAGACTATATTTTTGTATTATTCATTAGGATGAGAATTACCTACATGCATGGGGTGGTGGGCACGTGTAAAGTTTTTATTGCTTTTGAAATATTAAACAGAATATATTATTTTACAATAGAGCACCTAATAACAAATATTAACAAAAACATACTAAGGAGAAAAAAAAGCAGGGCCTTGGTTGAAACAAATGTTCCGCTTGTAACCGTTGTTTTGTTAATATTTTTTATTATGTCCTCTATTGTAAAACAATATATTGTTTAATATTTCAAAAGCAATAAAAACTTTACACGTGCCCACCACCCCACGTAGGTAATTCTCATCCTAATGAATAATACAAAAATAGAGTCTAATTATGTACCCAAAGCTCTGTAGATTGCCCACCAGAAGGCTAACGGGGGCCTTACCACGTTGTATAGCCAGAGGCAGCTGCCAGCCCTCTGATCACCCGAATTAAATCGAATATTGGTGTCGATTCGGATGTACACCAACTAACCTAACAATCTAACAACTAAAACCAGTTTTGGAGTGGTGCCGTCGCATTCTACTGTTCCAGGGAGAAAGAGACAGTACTACTTTAAAACTGGTTTTAGTTTAGTTGGTGTACATCTGCTAATTACGTAATAATAATACCACTACCGTAATATTTCGCATAGTATGTAATATAACTAACCAATAATCCTTCTTGAATTCGACAATCTGGTGTCGCCATGAGTACCAAAACTCAGGAAAGCCATGTACGAAGATCATCAGAGGCTTCGAAGAATCACCACTTTCCACATAATGTAACATTATATTCTGAAAAGAAAGTGATTGATTTTGTAATCATCCAAACTTCAAACACATATTCCAACTTAAGACATATGATTTCATTTGTTGAATATCAATCTAAATCTAGTGAAAATAAAGAATAGGGTTTATTCCATTTATCTGTCAGCTTGTATGTCAAGCTTCTACCGCCTCGGAAAGAGAATCAATCATCTGGGAAAAGAAGCGGCGCAAGAAAGTCACAGAATCATTGTATAACACAGATATAATATCTAGCAAACATTAAAAACGATTATGACCGCCGTAGCGCATTGCTCTCGTTCTTTGGCTACCACCCGTAGATCCCAGATTCGATTCCGAATCGGGATAATTTAGAGCAGCCATACTCAAAGTGTATTACGCCACCGCGAGCTTTAGGGCTCCCCAAAGTCTCCGTGGAGGATCCGCGAAAATACTGTCTATAATGAAAAAATATACTAAAGGGGTACCCTAGGTTACAGAGTAAAATAAAATCTATCCAAACATTCTAATATAAGAATGAAATGTTACGTTAATGACTTAATGACTAAATGATTATTAATAAAATAAAGAATACATACAAAACCGATTTTTGATTATCTTTAGGACTCCATAAAGAGTTTCGTTGCCAAAAAAGTTTTAGAATCGATGATTTAGAGTAATTTCTCCAGAAGTCATTACCTTACTGGTTCTCTTAGAAACGTAAAGGAATACTTATTATATATTGTTTGAGGCCTTTCACTGTCATTATTTGATAGCATTATTGTTATTTAAGGCAAATCCTCATAAGAAAAGCAATGCAAATCGCTCCACGGGAGAAGCTTATGTTCCATGGTGTGTGTGAGTGTGAAAGGCAAGTAGGACTTAAGCCACGAGGGTTCCGTACCTGCCTAATATGACCATTGACAAACCTAAATAAGGTTAGGTAGTTAGTTACGCAGGTTTTTGAAGAAACAAAAACATTGAGCCTCAAAATTTGTCAAACCGTTTTGGCTACAGCAGGTAACATAGACATCTATATACATAAATACACCCTATAAACATTACCCTCCTTCCTGGAGCAGTCTGGTAAAAATGTAAACACTTGGGGTGACACAGAGGACAGTTTGACAAATACAAATAGTTTATTTGCCTGAACACAATAAAAGAGATGTTAGGTATAGTTCGTCCAGAATGAGTTCAACCTGCATGCAGGTGTGCAAATGGTTTCAGGTTCCGTTTAATTACTAATGTAACAGATACTTTTCAACAATTCGTATTATCACTTAATATCGTCTAATTATTTTTTAAATTCTAAATATTCCTTAACACTATAGAAACAATTTGACCGGGCTTTAGTACCGTTAATTTCACGAATCTCCCTCATTGGTTAATACAGAATAAATCAAAAAGGTCGCTCTAACCTGCACTCGAGAAGTCGAAAACCTAATTACAAATAATACCTAAATAGCTTTGATGAATAGAATTCCCGATTTTAAAAAATGTGGCCGATTTTATCTCTTGACTTTACTCTTGAACTTTTACTTGAAAGCAAACAGCATTATTTATAATTAGGTTACAGGCTTCTTGAGTGCAAGTCAAAGCAATATTTTCCATTTATGATGCACGAGCTTTCCGCCCGCGTCTTCGCCTGCATGGAATAACTTTAGGTATCGCGGAAATTTGTTTATCCCGCGGGAACTACTCACCTTATCGGGATAAAAATTATCCTATATCCAGGGTATATTCTTATACCGAATTCCATCCAAATCCGTTACATCGTGATTGAGCAACAACCAAACAAACAAACATCCAAACTTTCGCATTTATAATATTAGTTAGATTTAAAAAGAAATCTTCATTTATCCAATGAGGCGCCTCTTAAGTTTGTTAAGTTTTGTTACTAACCAAATGACTAATCTCATTGTAATTGTTACTATTCTAAAACTAACTTTTTAGACGTAACTTTCGGGTTTTGTTTTTTGTCGACAGACAAAAAGTTAATTGACCCACCTATACAAGTGTAGTGTAGGTAACATCTTCGTTAGTTACTACGACTAGTGTTATTCCTCTATGCTACGACCAATATTTTTTGTATCTCCTAACAAAGCAGCAGCAAAATCAGTTATGTTCAACAACGTCACATAAGAAAAAATACGAAAAACCCAATATATATTTTATTATTTATTTATATTACCTAACCTACCTTTTTCCAGTTAAATATTATTATTAAAATATAAACATCTGACTCTTTGCTCTTGTAAATCTAATTTTGTTTGCTTTTTTAATTAGTACTATAACATTGACAGCTGATATTTTCGTAAATCCCTACATCAGAAACTAGGAATTAGGATTATTTAACCGCCTTCATGGCTCAAAGTAAACAACATTGGGTTCACGAATCGGATGTCGCGGGTTCGATCCCCAGCGGAGTACATGTTTAGTACTCAGTTTTGTTGGTGGTAGGGCATTTTGTATTGTAAATGTCCTTGTATTTTGTAAATGTCCGCCTGGCTGCTACCACCGTTTTATCTAAATCTGCCGCCAAACAGCAATGTTAATAGATAGCATAGTTGAGATAAGATGGCCAGTCCCCCAAATATATTGGGGTTTCCGGGTCAGTACGCATCGACTTTCGGCCTCATCTTCACTTAACATCAGGTGTGATTGAGGTCAAGGGCTAACCCGTTGTGAATAAAAAAAAAAAATGATGTTAATTTTAACACATGTTTCTATGACTTTTTGCTTATTTTTTCAGAAAACGTAGCAGAGCACGCTCTAAATAAATTATGCAGAGCACGTTCTAAATAAATAAATAAATTTTCTTGCAATATATTATTGTAAAATTACTTAGATTTAAACACAGAATACTTTATTATCGGACGGAATAGTAAAAAAAATTTTTACTCGTAAGAAGTAATATAAATCGTGCATTATGACGTGTTGCCTACATCATTGAGTACCTAAATATCTTGCTGTATATGGGTAGCTTTTAACCCGACTACGGTGGAGCCAAAAGAAGTGTAATGTATCCACTGAGTCACTCAATGAGTCTGTATATATGTTACCAACTACAGCCTAAACGCCTCAAACAATTGGGACGAATGAGGTGTCGTTAGATTTATACAAGTCCCGGGAGTGTGATGACCTAGTGAGGCTATATGACGTCATAAATCCAATATGGCGGACGCTGGAGCCTGTTTGTCACGCTTGACAACAAATAATTCAATCACCCGATCGAGATGAATATCAAATAATACGTCTCGACGAAAGTCTCTGTGGCTCCTCCATGCGTAATTTTTTTAAAGTTTTTATTATCGCAACATTACGACGTGCTCGTTAGGTATAATTGTCTGGCTATTTTATCCATATAATTGCGAAGGCAATAAGGAACACGACTCTTAGAGCGATGAGTCAGATTAAAGATACAAATGAGAGACATAAATGCGCGCGGGCGTACATAGAGTTGCAATCGTGGCGTGCGCATGCATGATGTTGTTCATTATCAAATGCATTCCCATTTTGCACTAAACTGCAAACACGAAAGCCGTTCCGCTTTCATGTTTCGAGCTCTTCCGGCGTTAAACAATGAGAGTCGTCTAGTTATCGCCTTACACCTACAGACTATTTTTATCACAGATAGGGCAACTCACAGACGGTTTGCATTTGCAGCTCTTTAACATATCGTTACTCTATGTGGTTTCGTTTCCGGCAAAGAATAAGATATTGCATTCTATGGGCCTTTCGCTATCACCGTCTGTATGTTACAGGTATTTTACTATTAGAATGAAATTTGGCATTAACATAATACTTATGTTATAAGATAAAATGCCTAAAAGTTATAAAATTTTGTAAATATTTTTTTTAAGGTGCGAATTATTTTATTTTTTTATCTTGCGCCCATCATGTAGAGCATCGTTCCAAAAACATTACTCTCCTTTTTCGGGCTGTCGGATATTGAAGGTTGTCTTGATCACTTTTTACCCGACAGTATACAGGGCGTCCCAAAGTTATGGGACATGAAGGGGAAGTACCTTAAATATCGTAGATAGTGAATTTTGCTCAAAGAAGACTTTATGTTATTTTTAAAAGTTAGTAATTCTGCATTCATAGATTTTCTAAAAATTATTTGCTTCGGCTGGGAATCGAACCGACTCAAATGTGAAAAAAAAAACACCCTACTTTTATGATGCCAATCGAAAGAATAGCTAAAAAATAATAACTCTGCCTAAGTAACATAGTATTTTAAAAGAAAGGAACAACGTGAAATTAATCATTTTAATCAAATAAAAAACATACATGAAACTGCCGTAGTCAATTAAGTAGGTATTTTTTTGTAAATTAATTAATTAAATGCTCAAAATGTGATCCCTCTTGTCTTGCGCAAATCGCCAATCTTTTAATGAGCCCGCTGCCTGTTGATTTTCTAATCATTTTATGGTGAACACTCGATGTGATATGGCACAATTCTGTTTGCAAACGCTCGCACATACTGTTCCATTTTCAAATTTAAGAACAACATTTAAAAATATCACTTCTTTTTAAAATATCTTAAAAAGTATGCATTCAAACAAACGCTGTCATAAACTGTTCCATTTTCAAATTATAAATTATTTATTTTTGTTTTTAATTTGCCTTCTGTCTAGCTTACAGAGGACGTATTGAAATACAAGTTTTATCATTTCATCTACACGTGCACTTATAATAAGGAAAACTATGTTAGTACCTATTTTATGAAGTGGGTACTTATTTACGAATAATCAATGCTATCTTTGGAATGATAATATCGCTACTTTTCGAACGTCGTCGGCAATAAATAACTTTCTTGAAATTTGACTCAATCATTTTATGTTGTTCCTTTCTTTTAAAATACTATGTTACTTAGGCAGAGTTATTATTTTTTAGCTATTCTTTCGATTGGCATCATAAAAGTAGGGTGTTTTTTTTTTCACATTTAAGTCGGTTCGATTCCCAGCCGAAGCAAGTAATTTTTAGAAAATCTATGAATGCAGAATTACTAACTTTTAAAAATAACATAAAGTCTTCTTTGAGCAAAATTCACTATCTACAATATTTAAGGTACTTCCCCTTCATGTCCCATAACTTTGGGACGCATATGCAAGTATGTATGTATGTAGATTTCTATGTTACCTCCTGTAGCCTAACCGATTAAACCGATTTTAAAGTGCACTTTAAAATCGGTTTAATCGGTTATCTTGCAAGATGTCGTTCGATTTATTTTCATCTTTAGAGTGTCATAGGATACAGTTTATGGTAAAAAATCCAATATGGCCAAAATACAAAATATGCTGTCGGGATTTTTTTTTATGCACAACTTTGACTTTGACTTGACTTGACCTCAATCACACCTAATTAATTCAGTTTTAAATGTAACATTGTAATATTTAAAGTTATTCAGCGTTAACACAATGTTGTCGTTTAGCGTGTCTGCTTATAATCATTGCATGATTTTTTAATTCTATCTTTATATTTTAAATATTTGTACGCCCTAACAGGCAGATTTTGTTGAACTACTTACCTATCTACAAAATAAGACCTTTATCTGTATACCCAAAATCAAACAAATAAATAATTTTCTTTCTTTCTTTCTTAATTTTTTTAAATACATAAATAGTTATTTTCATAAAGGGTACCGTTTACCAAATATTATTTTTGTAGAAGTTATGTGTTCCCTACACTCTACCAGCTAAACTTAGTACGATTTTGTAAACATTGACAATAGCAGCATAGAACCTCTGCGAAGGAGAGTGGGGAGGTGCCGAAAATAATTGTAATAGTATAGTATTCTCCACGTGGTCAAAGATGCTAGAATTCCCACAGTGGAGCTATTTTCATTTCAAGGAATTAGATACATGAATTGGACTTCAGGAGGAGGGCAAGCCCAAGCGTCCTAAGTACGTACCACACCCTCAATTTGTTTGTACCCCTAGGAGTGGAGACATTGGGCTTACGGGGATTAGAATCACTTATTTTTTTTTAATTCTCAGCCCGTCTACTCAAGACTTCTAGGACTGCAGAGCTGACAGCTTTTCTGCCAGCACTTATGCTTGGCCACAACACTGCAAGCTTTTATATATACTTCGTATATTATGTATGTCGGTTCAAAATTTGCAAGTCAAATTCGAACCATTTTTTGTTTATCTAAGGAGCTGAAATTTTGCATACTCGTTCAGTTCTGACGACAATATAATAGATATGAACTGTTACTGCAGCCAGGATCGTCTCGTCACGAGGTACGGATACTAAATTTTGCATACACGATTTTCGCGATGATTGCTGCAGCAAGGATTATCTCCCCAAGAGGGATCTCCGTACGAAGTTTTGTATACCTTTTGTTAGACTAAAATATAATGTCATAGTACTATTACCTATTCTGTGGTGATAGTCATGATGGATATTGAAAGCTTGTTTTTAAAAGTATTTATAATGTAGAACATAGTTTTACATGTAAATGATTTTAGTATTAAGTTAATGTTTATAGAATGTGATATACAAAAATAAATAAATAATTTTAAGTAAAATAATAATTTACTTTGAGGTATACCTAAGTATCTATACCCATAGTAGGTATACAAAATTATTCAACTTAAAATTAATTACATAATATTATAATCGTATAATGTAGACGACCTTGTTTATTACGCTCGGTATCTCAAATATTTTTTGCGCGAGATATAGGTACGCAATCCATATAAAAAACCAGTTTTAGTAATTCCCCTATACGCGGATGGTATAGTAGGTATCACGTCTAGGGTTTCCGATATCCGGCAATAAGTTCGATTTCACTGAGCAAACCGAATCGAGAGATCCGAGATTGATCGATGAAAATTGTATAAAATTCACCGGGAAATTATTTCACGTAAAACGATTCGAATCGTGGAATTTTGAGCGATCTAAGAAAATTAGGGCGTATCAACGATACATCTTCAAGTCTTTATTTCGTTAAAGAATGGAGTTCGTTCATATGAACAAACAAAGTTAACAAAGGGTTAAGGTAAATCGATCTGCTCATTTTATAACGATCTCCAAATCGATTTGGCCTTCAAAAAATTTATTCAGATCGGTGATCGAGATTTTAGAGATCGATCTTGTATTATATCGAATCGAAATCCGAAACCCTATTGAAATCAAGTGCGATTTTCCTCCTTGAAGCGCCAGCAAATAGATATTTCCGATTTTTCATAGCCGTCTTATACGTACTACTAAAATAATAATAACACTGCTGTAAAAGTAGTAATCGTAATTTCTACCAACTCTGATTTCAAGCAAATATACCAAAAGAGAAAAACAAATAGTTTTTAAAATTTTGTTTTTTTTTTATCGCGTCGCACTACTGATCTAGTAGACTACTAATTCGTTGAGTACCTACCTAAACTTTTGAATTGGGAACATATAGACGTCACACATTGGAGATAATTACATTAAATCTCTTTAGAGATAAGCTCACCTTGTACAGTCGGCAACACAGTAAGTGTCTTTATTTATAAATAGGTATATGTAGGAGAAAGTCTAAAAGGTAATTGTTATTTAAGTTTAACTATCTATTTTATTTATCACATTTTTTTTTCTCACCCATAACGAAATAAAGTAAATACGAAATAAATTATATAAATATGTAATTCTTCTAATTTGACTTGCAAATTTTGAACGGACATACTTACACGCCTACATACGAAGCAAATTAAATAAGAGATTGTAATAATAATAATTATCAAAATCGGTTAACAATCGCGTAACAAGCATACAAAAAAAATTACATCGACTTGAGTACCTATCTCCTCCTTTTTTGAAGTCGGTTATAACTATTATTTATTAGACAGTGATTTGACATTGACAAACTCATTTAAATAAGATAGTGCAAGCAATGGCAAAAATCAAACAATTTTTTTTTTAACCTTGTTTTAAGGAGCTTAGTCGAAAGAGACTATGCCGCTCCATTGGTACAGCTTACTTATATTCTAGACGGCCAATTCCACCGTCGCACAGCAATTTTATATAAATTATACATCAAATCAAACTCATTACGATGGAAACTAAACAACTAAGTACCTAACTATATTGACAACCAATTGGTGTAGTGGATAGTGAACCTATCAGTGAAAATATATGTTTATCCGTTATCTAGTATCCATAGTACCTACAAGCTTTGCTTAGTTTGGGACTAGATGAATGGTGTAAGTATCCGGAATATTTATTTATTTAGTCATTATAAATAAATAAATATCCTTGGATATATACTCACACCACGCCATCTAGTTCCACATTAAGCAACTATAGGCTGGTATTGTGGATACCAGATGGTTGACATACTACACAAATACATTTTTTTTGTAAATAAATACATATATAAATGAAAAACATCCAAAACTCGGGAACACGTCTATATTCATCACACAAACATATGCCCCTAGCGGGATTTGAACCCGCAACCTTTTGGTGTAGCAGTCAGAGTTTCTAACCACTACACCAAACAGGTCGTCGATTATTATTTATTTATTTATTTATAGATAGATATTTATTTATTTATTTTTATGGTTATTTCACTGGCTCTATTTATATTCCTTAAAAACAGTACTAACTGACATTGGTGCTTTGGGGCAGAAATAGGTAGATATTGGTGTCGATTCGGATGTACACCAACTAAACTAAAACCAGTTTTAAAGTAGTACTGTCTCTTTCTCCCTGGAACGGTACGATGCGACGGCACCACTCCAAAACTGGTTTTAGTTTAGTTGGTGTACATCCGAATCGACACCAATAATGATCTATCGGTGTTATAACTGGTTTTAGTTTCACCTATGGTGCTGTTCACAGACTTGTGGGAAGACATGCAGTATTATTAACTGAGATATCAATAGACCAATAGATATATTCGGCATAAAATGTTCTCGAATCTTGATGAGTTATAAAGTATTTGGTATATAAAGTATTATAAAAGCCCGTATTGATAAACCAATTTTAATACAAGTCTTGAAGCTTGTTCAAACACACACATCAGCAGCCTATGGCAGTCCAATGGTGGGCATAAGCCTATCCCATGTATGATTTTTATCGCCTTCCATGGGAGGACTTGACCGAATAGACACGCCGGGCAAGCCGGTTAGGGATCGCAGATTTGTAAGGAACCACGTAAGTCCGCAACAGTGACGCTGTTTAGTCTATTTAGTATATGTATGTTTTAGATGCGTAATGCGAAAAATTTTTGATCCCCGACGAAAAACGACGAGTGTTATGTGTTTGACGGCGTTGTGTGTGTATCCAGTCTTTGTCCGGATGTATCTCAGTAATGAGCAGTCCGTTTTTTTTTTTGGCAGGATCGTTTGCTGATAGTCGCGGGACTTTTTCAGCTTCACCGGGCGGGTGGGCGAACGCGGGAATTTGAGTGCGGTTTTTAATATTGAATATTAAACAGATAATTACTCATGTTTCATGAAAATCGGTTATACCGTAATCGGTTCTGTAAGAATAAATAAAATAAAATAAGATAAATAAAATACCGTTTCGATTGTTAAGTTATTAACACAGTTTTTTTGTGTATTATCGATGATATCATAGTCTCTCCAGGGTTTTCAGTTTCTTTTATTTTATGTAAGATATTTAAAATTGAAATCGGTTAAGCCGCTTCGAAGATATTTAGCTTGTTTTGTCTATCTATATGATAATCATTTGTTTTCTAGGGAGTTCTCTAAATTTTCAATGATCTTTAAAAGAATTTTGTCAAATTATGCAGGTCGCGTTCCGGCTAAGGGTGGCTTTATCATTAACGAGATGAATAAGTATAAGGTGAATATCGTTTACATTTTGTTGATAACTTTTCTATCATCTATAGTCGGCTACGTGTCATGCTATAAACACCTGCAGACTAAACAGCGAAAATGTATGGCAACGACAAAACGGATTCGCTGTAGGTAGTCTATCAAACTTACATTAAAGCAAACTTTGAAGTATTTATTAAAACATAAAACTTCTATTGTGTTTAGTCTATTGTCCGTGAAAGTGTCAATAATATTCTGAAGTGTTCGATACCTAGCATCTTGATTAGACGCGGAAGTTTAAAGCGCTCTCTGTATATTTTCCAAAAAATATTCTATTTTGCACAATAATAATAAACATAACACAAGGAAAACCAAACAGAACAGTACTATTTAAGAATATTTTACGTTTAAGGGGTGGGTAATCTGTGCTTATTATACACTATGCTTGGTATATGCTATGATATGTTTACGATCCCGTCTCGGAAGAACCGGATTAGTCCTGTCCTTTTCTGATGGGTACAATGTTTTAAAATGAATACTCGATGTTATTGCAAACAGCCTTCTTGTTTTTTTTTAAATACACAATAAGCTTTGTTAAAGTATATGTAACGTCAGTTAAAGAAGTTGCATTTACCTTGTCATTTTTAATTCAATCATTCAAAACTTTGATGCAGTAAGCCGTGAGTTATTCGAGTCGATTCTGTTGGCGCAAACTAAATATTTTTTTAGTGAGGCGATAATTAACTAAACTGTTCGTGGAGTCATCGATAACTTTGACGTAAGTTTCTCTACGTGAATATGAGCAACATTCACTAGCTAAGATCGGGAAAAATGTCAGCTGTTTGTTCCATATATTTTTGTCGAGTATACCTGATGAGTTTTTTACCGTAAGGAAAAAATTGGGCATATTAGGTAAGTGAAACAGAAGGTATTTAAAATTTAATTTTTTTCAAAACCATCGTCGAATAAAGCTTTGTGCAATTTTGACGCCCACGTTTGTAGCTTATTCCACATAATTACATCATTCAATTAAATAAATAAAAATAACTTGGAGAATATATGAGATCAAATTAATTTCGCATGATAGAAACCCTACGAATCCCGCCAGTCGCATATCAATCTCCGGCCGGCGCATGAGTCGAGGACGGTGACGAAAAAACATTAAACTATATATGCCAATAACTTCTATTTCACTTACCTAATATGCCCCATTTTTTCCTTGCGGTAAAAAAAACCGTCCGGTATATGTAACTTTTATATTTGACCAGGTGATTATTTTCACTGATCCTGTTGTTATTTATTCCTATTTTTTTTTAATATGTTATATTATCATGTACTAACTATAAATATAGGTAAGTACCAAAGTAAAATAAATCAAATTGGAATATTTGAGTGGAATTAAAGTCTATCTATCTACTGTTCAGAGTCAATATGAAAGCTCAGGAAATAGATAAAATGTAACGACTCAATCAAATTATATTAATGTAATACCATTGTGATTAATCACTGTATCTACTTGTAATATTCATACAACATAATTAGCTCTATTATCCCTCTGATTTCTCTATGTATAATCCCTGCTAGATTGGCTACGGCCAATCAAGGTGCCGCGTATTTCTATACATCCGCAACGAGAACAAACGGACACATTTTCACAGTTTTCACCAATGTCACAGAGTTGTAATACACATTATCGTGGAAGAGTTCTCTGACGGGTGGGTTAAGTTTAGGAAAGATGTCTGTGAATGTGATTCGGGGCCGTCAGCCTCAATTTGAGAACAGCAGGTCTTTTTCTACCGTCCGTAAACAGTCAACTAACTGAGCCTACCTATTGTTGTTTTGTACTCTATTTTTGTTTATTATTTTCTTGCTGTAATTCACGTAATCTGTATATAATTTTATTATTCTAATCCAATATTGAATTTAATATAACATACCTACTCAATTTATTGAAATTATTAGTTTCTTTTTAATATTTATTTCGTTTTGAGACATAATATTTCGTTTGAATTAATGTTGCACGTCGTGGTTACCGCATTCACTATTATGTGCTAATCCGAGGCGACAAAAACGCAGTTTGACGCACAAACAAGATTGACACATGTCATTGTTGTAAACTTAATTAAAATTGAAATAAATCGTCATCCAGACCCACTGGTTTGTGTCCAGTACGTATGCAATACTTTTGGTGCACCTATTTCAATAAATAAATACATTATGAAATATAATAAACTTTCCTGTTTCATAAGTTGTGCTTACTTAGATCAATTAATTACAAGAAAACTATTTTCAAATGAAATCAGTACATAATCACAGATCCAGTATAATCTATTGATGGTTTGTAAAACCAAGTTAAATAATCATTACTTACATTAACTTTCAGGTACTTGTGCACTCCATATTTAGGATCAGTTAAACCGCCTGGCGGTTCCAACCTTAATTTGCTCGCCCACGGGTCACTGAATGGATTCTTCAGATATGTGATAGCAAAAGCCAGTAGAGTCAGAACATTGTAATAAACTGTCAGGGCATTGCTCACTACAAAGCGGTGAATATACGTTCCGACACTCATTTTACCGGAGTGAACGACGCGTGCGCAAATGACGACTTTGCTTGCCTGACTGCCTGCCTGACGGACGATCGTGTAACCGAACTGAGTACAAACAATACCATTTAAGACTTGTCTGACTGTATAATAAAAAAGATCGCGTTCAGGTACTAAAACATTTGAAAAGTTTTTTTTTTCTGTGTCTACGTTAACGGGTTAGCGCTTGGCCGCAATTTGACAGATGAGAATGATGAATCGCGCTCATCAAGTCCCCAATTTATTTGGAAAACTTACTTCCAGTACTAAAATGGAAAAAGAGACAGTTTCCGTGTCGGAATAAATGTCCAATATTCAATCAGAGACTGATGGTGTCGAGCAAAAATCTGAAAAGAGAAAAAAAGCTCTAGAACCTATAAATAATTATACGTTTTGAAGGAAAACTAGAGAGAGAAAGAAATACTTTTAAATTTCTGCACAATCAGGTTTCTTGAATTTTTATAACTATATTTTTATTTCACGCTTTTTAATTAGTTATTATTACTCTCCCAGTGTGTCCCAACTGTACTCCAACAATGAAGACATGTAAGGCTAATAAATAAGGTATATATTAATAAATAAAGCAATCACCGCCGCCCATGGACACCCGCAACACCAACGCAAATTTGAAGTCGATTCTTCAAGACCTATTTATTTAATAGCCGAAATGTTTTGCCCAAGAAAAATAATTAACACGCATAAGCACGAATAATTCAAAAATTGATCCCATGAGTAGACCCGAAATAATTTAACGAGTTATATTACGTTTGCTATATTTCTATAAAACATGATCTGCTACTCGTACTGCTATCGTAAACATAGGAATGGCTTGAACAAAATTAAATAAAATATCAACAATTATCAACCATAATAATATATTTCAATAGGTATAATATATTAACAAAATAACAACTTGATTAGTGATTGGTGCAACAAAATATTTATGAAATATTTAAATGCAAAGTCATATTTTATTGTAAGCAGGTTCGACAAAACTAAACAAAACTGATACAGTTCTTCCACTTTCAAATATTCCAAAAATAGGTAAATGATTGCCAAAGAATAACGGGTACCTATTCTAATATTAATATCGACATTTTGACACTTGAACTATGGGTACCCGGAGAGCCTTGAACATTATTCTGAATGTTGAACAGTTCTAATTTGATGTACCTAAAATGAAAGAACTTTTTAGCAGTTACTTACCTATTAAGTACTATAAATACAAAATAATTATATTTAGATATACACACGAAAATTTAGATTTAGTTTATTACCATAGTTTCGTGGTTACAAAAATATTTAATCAAGATTAGGCCTAAATACAAGTTTAACACAGGTACACATTAAATATGATACTTACTATTTAATCAGTTTTCCTAAATATTACTTATACCGGTTACCTATTCCAAAATAATGTTACAAAGGGGACGGAAGGGCTTCTTCCACTTTATTTACCGCACTTAGACGACATAAGAAAACGACATGTATTTTAACATAAAACTTGTGTGAGAGACAACACATTGTGATAGAGCATATATTGTAAACACCAACAGCCGTGGACTACATTACAACAAAAATTGCACACCTTAACGTAGCTAAATACGATACATACGTACAAATGCGCGATAAAGTCAACCTAATACTCAAAATATTCGAAATAACGCGCCCTCAAAGTAAATCCTATTCGTTTGAAATATAATTATATAGCAAAATAAATACGTAATCATTGCCTAATAAATAGCTAAAGCGTTGAAGATACATTATAACATTTGTAAACGTCATGATTTGAGAATAAGGACTCTAGCAGATTGGTAACATCTTCGAAATATCTCTACAACTCAACGTTACAGTGTTTCTTACAAATGTCAGATGCTGTTATAACAATACGGAACTCTGCTTTTCCTGGTAAATCATTTGTCAGTACAGTATAATAAGTACCTAAACTGGTAGATAATCTGTGGTTAAAGTTAATCAGCTAGCGATCCGTCTCTACTATGAGACAGCCCGATATGCAAAGCGTCGGCTTCGCTTCGTGAATCGGGCGTTGCGGGCAAATTCAGATCTTTCCACAATTCATAATCACTCATAATAGTCATAGAGCAACCAAATCTAGAGCGAGGTGTTGACAGACCGCCACCGTCGTCATCATCATTATCTTGCTTCAGCCTCTCAAACGTTTCCCTTTCAATTCTCTCAAGGCGTTCGACGGCTTTCAGAGGATCAGCGCCCGACGGTCTTTCGTTAAAATCTATTTCGATGTCAATTCTGCTGAATTAAACATAAAAATTACTTCGGTATTACATAATGAAATTAAAAAATTGTAATAATACTTAAATGCTAACTTTATTTATTTCAATCATGCCAATGAATTATTATATACCTATTTCATGCACATTTGCTTGCAAAAGATTGGAACGGACGGCAGAAGACAGACTAATCAAGCATACCTTTACAATTCATATTGTTGGAGAAC
Source organism: Oegoconia quadripuncta (assembly GCA_949316235.1). Classification (NCBI taxonomy): domain Eukaryota; kingdom Metazoa; phylum Arthropoda; class Insecta; order Lepidoptera; family Autostichidae; genus Oegoconia; species Oegoconia quadripuncta. The sequence goes on from OX438746.1 coordinate 22,164,100, forward strand.
TGGTATTTGCAATATCGTTCTGAACCATGTTTAATGGAAATAGGTTCAGGTGTTTCCAATACTTGGCATGGTTGCTATTCGTACAATCTTTGCGGATCACAATCAATAATTGAATCCAAATAATTAGCGCGGCCCGAGTTTGAAATGCCTTCTCAATATAAAGGTGGGAGGTAGGTAGTTACCTAAACTTTCAAAATTTTAATTGCTGAACACACTTTCTAAAATTTTGATGCAACGTAATAAATTTAATGTAATAGATGACGATACAATACATAACAGAAACAGATTTTTTTATATCTATTGACGTTACTAGGCGCTATCTGAAAGCGTTCCAGTTAGGTCTTAGTTAGTTTAGATTATAAAATTTATACCCTTTTCATATTCATGTTTTTCATGGGATTTCCACTAACGTTACATTATAGAAAAGCACTCTACATACATATGACCTTGTAAACTCATGTTTAGATTTTCTTACCCTGTTTCCTCCCTGAATTTGGCCCAGTCTTCCATATACGGCACCCTGGGTATCTCGGCTGCGATTGCTCGAGTTGCATCGAACATTCTTTCTTCTAGTAGTTCCTTCTCGGCCTCATTATCTAAATAACAAAATAATCTCTGTTGCAATCGTTGGACAATATAGACGCTTCTTGAACACGCAATGCGAATACTATATAATGTTGTAAAAAGATCCAGCAGTTGTCGAAACATTTGTAAGTTATTAATTATTTAATTAATTAGGTAGAGAAGTAAGTCAAGAACGCCCTACGCTGGTACTTGTACACTGTTGTGTGCATAGATGAACACGCTGTTCATCTATGCACACAACAGTGCACGATGTCATTTCGAAAATACCCGCAGAATCTCACTGTCTTGTAACAAATGCTTTTTTCCTTCACCCCGCTCATACCTACCTAATATTATACTGGACACCTCAAATTATAGCAAATAGGTAACTCCTATAAAAGAATCAAACTTCTAACTGAATTAAGTATAAAGGTCATCTTTAACAGCTTATAAAAACACATGCATGGAATACTGCTGTCACCTCTGGGATGGTTCAGCCAAGTACCAACTAGCTGCACTCGATTCTGTGGAACGACGTGCCATGAGACTCATATCGACGATCATTCGGTGATCATTCGATGACTGCTAAATTGCAGAGACTCGAACACTGTCGCAAAGTTGCCTGTCTCTCAGTCTTTTACAGGATGCATTTCGGGGAGTGTGCGTTGGAATTACATAATCTTATTCCACCGTCGCCCTTCCATCTTCGGACTACTAGGCGTGGGGAGGGATTCCACCCGTATATAGTTAATATACCGAACATTCGCACCAGGAAGTTCGACTCTTCATTCATCATACGAACAGCCAAGGCATGGAACTCCCTTCCGACGTCTGTCTTTCCTGAATCCTACAACCTTGGGATCTTCAAGAGCAGCGAATAGGAATTTACTGGGTATCGCGTGATTCATCTTCGATCACACCGTCACTTTCCATCACGTGAGATTGTGGTCAAACCGTATCCAGTCAATCATAAAAAAAAACATAGTCTTATCATCTACTTCAGCTACTAGTAAGTAGTTACTAGTAATTATTTAAATGCGATATTGTGTTTGTGTGTCTCTTTTTCACGATATGGAGTACCAGTATGACTTATTTTCAGCAGGATAATTGAGAGGTACTTTTCCCCTGGAAAATAGCGAAATTCACGATGGCAGAAGTTAGTTATAATTTTATTTTAAAGTAGGTACCTACCTATATTTTAAAAGTTGATTGGTCCTTACTCTTTTCTGTGCTGAAAACCACACAGAGTAAAGATATTCTTGCAATTTTATAACCAACTTCATAAAATGGAGGTTGAATCATAAAATAGAGGTTAATTCAATGGCATTTTTTGAATACGTTACCTATTATCTTCCGCGTCATAAACCGATTTGAATTATTTTTATTTTGTAGGGACTTACCTCAAGTGGTCTTAGATAGAACGGAACTTGAAATCGGTTGCTTAGCGAATTTTTGTCAGTTCTATTATTTAAATATCGCTTAGAATGGTCAGCTATTACGTAATTCTGTGGTATGGTACTGACCCACTCGCGTACACACCTACTTTGTGGAACCTTGTTTGTTACCAAGGTCGTCGTTTGGCATCCAGTTTTTATCTAAATGTATCAATTGAGTGCGAAACAATTTAGCATAGAAGTAGTAAATGAACTTTTACCCAATTGCCCTCAGAAGAAAGAAAGAAAGAAAGAAAACATTTATTCAGCTTACAAAGAAGGAGGGTAATGTTTTTAGTTAGACAGATTTCGTTGGTTCAACCCATTTACTCGTATCGTCAAACTTTTCTTTTTTACCCCACTACTTTGAAAACTGATTTGTACTACATTCAAAAAATAAACTGTGCTATTACGTCATATAGTATTAATTTCAAAAAAGGCTTTTTATTGAAAAATCACTGTAGGTTCCTTATTTCAACCAAAAATTACTACATACATTTTAGTTCCAAGTTCAACACTTGAGGATGTTTGCCTATAGTTAGGCAAAACTTTACATTTATAGGTACTACTACATATTTAGGTATACAAGTAGTACCTATAAATGTACTTCAGACTGACAGGTAGGTCGGTGAACTAAGTACCTACTCTGACATAGGCCTCCAAACGGCAATAGCATTGGTAGAATGGGATCGCACAGGTCCATTTATACAGGAGGAACCCGTTTAAATGTACTACAGTTATGAATACCTAGAGCAGAGAGAAATCTAGTTTTGCAACTAACAGGGGCAATGCTCGTAGGGCCTGATTATCTCATGAGGCAAACCTTTTAAGTAGGTAGGTGTACTAACTCACGCGTATGTACAGAGGGCACACATTTTCACAACTTTCGCGCGATGACGTAATATAGTAGACGCTTGTCTCACTGCCAAAATGGTCACTATAATTTGTGGTATGTGGTAGGCAACGGTCCATGACCGTGTCAAGGTGAACGGGATCTTATAAAAGTAGCACATCAATTGGGCCAAAATCGAAAACCTTAAATATTTTTTTCGTTTTGCTGAGAAGTGACTCAACCAGTGGAAATGTAGAACAGCGGCAGAGGTTTCGAAAATATTACGAGTCAAAATCGAATTAGAGTATGAAATTTATAATCTATATAGACCTACGAATAAAATAGATGTATACGAGTATAACAGTGAATAAATCTCAAAAACTACTCGACGCAGCTGTATGAAGATGAAATTTGGCAAATAGGTATATAGTTTTTCTTTTCAGTTAATAACGGATTTCTCAAAACTCCACCGAGAACGGGAAATTGCCACGGGAACGGGATTTATGAGTCCAATTAGTTATTTCGAGATCCACATGAACAAAGTAACGGGGAAATTTGGAAAATTTCCACGGTAAATTATAAAAATTCCCACGAGAAGAACATTTTACGGGAACGCGTATACAGAGATTGCTGTTGGTAAATGCACGCATAGGATTTTTGCGTGTTCTATTTCTATTTATTTCGATATACACGTGGACGAAGTCGCGGGCGGGAAGCTAGTAGACATATAGGCATAAAAAAAGATGGACGACTTGTGAAGGACTTTGGCTTGCCGCGTCAAGCCAAAGCAAAGGGGTTAAATTCTGCAAATTGTCATTTTGCCCCAGTTTAGAGGTTCTAAAGGGGTGATAAAAAGTGAAGAATCACTTTTCAGTTTGAAGGATTAGTAGGTAATGGTATATTGTTATCCTAGGGATGAAAGTATCTAACGTATTTAGTCCCGAGACGGGGATTGGCTTTCGCTACGCTCGGGCGCCAATAGTTCGAGGGACTAAATAAGTTTTTAACCCGAGGTAAACACTATGATTTTCAATACGAATACAAGGAAAGTAAAAATAAAAACATGAGTTTGACAAATCTCTACTATACGGAAGTAACACAACTCTACAACTCGAAAAAACAAATGAAGATCGGAATGCCGCTTTCCCGCCTATTTTGTTTTGTTTTTTTTTCTGTGGTTGGCCAGCTATTCAGCTATTATTTTTCATTTTCATCATTCAAAAAATGGTAAATATTTTGCCCAAATCTATGTTATTTTAAAGAAATAGTTGAAAATAATAGAGTCATATAAAAAATATAAATAAAGTTAAGTATTAAACTTTGTTATTTCAATTTTACATCGCGCTGTAATTGAGTGGCTGTAGAGAAAGTTGGAACATGGTTCAATAGAAATTTGAAATTAGAACTAGTTTTTTTTTAATTTGACAGCTGTCAGTTGAATGCGATTCTCCCTAGGGCTGAAAGTATTACTTTCAACCTGCTCCTTAGGCAACTTTAAACCCACTTTCCGAGTATGAGTAATGAAATAGTAGATTGTTAACCAAGGGCTGTATGACATTAATTGCATACGAAGTTTTTGGCGCCCGAGCGCAGCGAGGGCGCTAATTAGCCCGAGTATGCAATTGATGCTTACACCCGAGATAAACACTCTGCTTTACATATCGATTGTGAGGTAAGTAAAAACAAGAAAGCAGGTTTCTATGAACATTTATTAAAGAGAAACATGTGTATTTAATTAAAATTATGGCACGCAAGCGCGTCAAATCGTGCTGGCCAGTTTGATTTTTAAATCGATTTCAACTAACATACGATGTGACTGCGAAACAAATAGTTCGATATTTAAAATAAAATCTTCATAAATTCTAATATAAATTGTCTCGATTCCGATTCGAGTAAATAATCGAGATATTCTTCTTGCAGTATGAGTATGACAGTTCTTTTTTCAAATTCCAAAACCTATGCTGTAATGCTAACATTACATGGTAGGTTTTGAAACCTATGCTGTAATGATATCCATACACCCCGGCATTCAGGGAAGTAAGTGACTACTTACAGAGCAAGAAATATGTAAAATATATTTCTAAAGTTCAATAGAAAAATGATAACAAGTTGTTCGTCATATTTTGACGTATTTTTGCAAAATGGGGTAAAACGAAGTGTCATCTATGATAATAACCTTTATTTTGAAAAAGTTAATGAAAATACTTTGACTGTTGGGGTTTTAATAGCCCATTAGTGAAAGATAATCTGCTTAATTTCAAAAACGCCGAACAGTACCAGAAGACGTTCACCGATCAACTTCCTTCAACAATTGGTTACTCAGAATATTTGAACTCGAAAACAGAATGTTATTTTGGAAGAGGAACCACAATATTATACCGCCTTAGCAACTTTAGGGACGCCACCTAGGAGAAAAGGAAAGCAAGGTGTTTTTATTTTACATCATCATAGAGATATGGTATTGGTGCCTAGAAAGATAACATGATCACGTTGAACTAAATATTTAAAAAAAAATGCCTTTTCGAACACTCCCCTATTCTCTAGACAAGTAGCAACTTTTTCCTAGCTTAAACGAATCCGAAATACATTTTTTTTGCGTTTTTAAATACGTCTTCGTAAGATTAAAAAAATAATACAAATGAAATTCCATCCCCAACTTACCCAAACTCCGTCTATTTGCTGTGGATGGGCGGCGCAAGGCTCGTGCCAGGTTTCCGCACACAGCGCCATGAGAAGTCAGTTTACTACCACTGCACCGCCACTCTTCATCTTAAAAAGTAAAGTACATGTAAGTAAAGAACATGTATAGCTATAGGTAGCTAGTTAATCAAAGTATTAAGGCAATATCCTAGGTCCCGTCAGCTTCCCACTACGAAATAGAACCCAAACATCTTGAGCCTAAACATTGATTCTCACAGACAAACCGATCAATTTGGTTGTGTAATTAACCTATGTATTACCAAAAAAATCATCCTCTGTTTTTTGTAACTGGAAAGCATATGTAAGAGCCATAGACATTACCGGCACGACTCGTCTGTCGTCTTCTATTTGAAATCGAATTCATGGGCAGTCGTGACAACCACTCTCCACTCAGTTTCCATTGAGACAAATTGAGGCAGCAATTCCGCGGACAAATCAAGTTGAAATTTGTAACTCCCTTGTTTGAGGTAAAGTTGATAAGAATTCCACATTTCCTCATAATGCGGAAGTTCTTCATTTTCTAAACATCGCTTCTGCATTCCTTAACAAAGGTTAAGGTAGTTTTGACAACACAATACCAATTTGTCCTACTGACATCTAAATAAAGAAAAGTAGATAATTGTCCAGTCGTGTGCGCTTATGCCGCGTGACAGGAAAAACAAAGAGCTCCGCGACGCTTCACACGCAGGCGACCGAGGTGCATGCGGGTGTCATAATATGCAATGTGAAAAGATGCGGTTGACTAATTTTGAAATAGATAGATAAAGCCTTTATTTGTTTCCACAGTCACACACATACATTTAGGTTATACATATTGATACACAGATAAGGTAACACATTTACAACAATAACATAATATTGTAACACTAACGCATGTGTGTGCTGCAGCAGTACAAATGGGTATTAGGTGGCTCATTGAGCAAAACTCTGATTTTCAGCTATCCCCTAAGGAGCAGAGCAACTTGGAACCTAAACCAGAGGAAACAGAAAGTATTAAATAAATAGCAATTTTCAGACTCTTGAAATAGTGATTAATTAATGAGTGATAGTATAGGTGCGAGTGAACATAAAGAGACGTAGTGTTTCTAAGTTGTGAGACTCAAGAACATAGTTAGTATATACGTAACTTTATCATAGTTGGATAATTTATAACATAAAAATATATATGTTATAATGTAAAGCGTAGATAATTAATAATAATAGTGTCGACAAAACAAAACAAACAGTCTAACATCTAATAGCAGCAGCGACCGCCTGTTACGGAACATTTATTTTCTGGAATTCTACAATATTCGACTTCATTAGTTTTCTAAATGTGTACTTTGAAGTTAATGTTCGGATAGGAGGAGGTATATTGTTCCAGCACTTGGTCGCTTAATAACGGAAGCTGCCAGTAAATGCGACAGTCTTATGCTTATGCACCACTAGAGGCGGACGTATAGACCTGATATTGCGGGTATCATAATGTGATGGAAATTTCAATTTTGCAATGCAAATTTTGCAATTTTGAAATGCCTTATTAAGGATGATAGGTACAATTCTTCTGTCGGATTACGTTAGTCGTAGAGTTCCTTGAAATTAAGGAAATTGTTCCTGTAATTTTTTAGTATTATCAGGTTTCCATTATTTTTATATCAGTAGTAAGAACACGAATGCAACAATTCAAAGATTGACCTTTATCCAAAACTCCAGTCACGCTTTCTTTTGCTCAAGTTCTTTTTTTGGAGTTGGGAAAAATTTAATTTAATCTGCCCAATCCTTAAATGAAGAATTGGGCTTCCGCTCCGTCTGATCTATTATAGAGCTATTAGGAACAGAGGAGATGAAAAAAGTTATTTGCACAACGCCAGGCGCGTTGTAATACGCGTTGTGTGCCGGTTATATTAAGGACTAACATAATAAGTTGTTCCTATGATGGAAATAACCACAATCACATCCAGCCTTAAGTCCCCTCTGTTGGGGCACAGCCTTCTCTCGCTAGGAGAGAGTAAGGGCCACAATCCATCATCAGCCCCAGCAGATTAATGGATTTGCATCAGACTACTGGCCACCTGACAATCAGTGTTCTCAAGCTACGCCTGTAAAACACCGACTTAGAGTTGAATACAACAGGGTCGATTATTTAATATATGCCCTCCGAAGCAACACTCGTATGAAATGCCACTGTGGTGACTGATAGAAAAGGATAAAATAAAGAACAACTCCGCTTAAGTATTTTCCGGGTACATGACGTTGCTAAGTGGAGTCGAAAAGTTTAGAGCTGGCAATCAAAAATGGCGTGCTCAATTTACTGTCTGTCTGTAGACCAAGGTTGAATTTATATTACTACATAATTAACCCATGCGGGCACGACGTTATTTTTCTAAATTTTGAAACAGTGTTAGTAGGTACTATATAATAACAGCCTTGAATTTTTGAAAGTTCTGTAGTTAGATATAGCCTTTAGTCTGTATCTTCACTTAGTTGCTCCATGTCATTACTATGCAACGTATATTTCAATTAATAACTAGACCGAACGATGAGACAGGATCTATTTTTTCGACTAAGTAATAGATATTCGCCACAACCTCCTTTACTAAGATGTATAAGGTAGGTAAGGTAATAATATATATTTTGTGATATAAATCAAAATGTCGCTTCTTTTTTGTCGGTAGAAGTGGGCACAATCGATACATAATTTATTTTTCCAAATGTTACGCAACAGTTTAATTTATTTAATTAAAACCTTATATAATACAAAGAATTGAACTTCCACCTTCATTCATAAATAGAATCAACACACACTATCTAATCTAACTAATATTATAAATGCGAACGTTGGATGTTTGTTTATTTGTTTGTTGCTCAATCACGGCGAAACGGATAATAATAAATAATAATAATAATATTTATTATCTCACCACAAAGAAATAGGTACATTGTGAAATAGTAATGGATGAACGGATTTGGATGAAATTTGGTATATAAGTAGAATATACCCTGGATTAAGACATAGGATCGTTTTTATCCCGATAAAGTTCGTAGGTCCCGCGGGATAAACAAATGTCGCCATAAAGTTATTCCACGCAGGCCAAGCTGCGGGCGGAACGCTAGTTATTACATACTACTTACTTTATCGGGATAAAAAATAACCTATGTTTCAATCCCGGGTATATTCTACCTATATACCAAATTTCATCCAAATCTGTCCATCCGTTTCGCCATGATTGAGCAACAAACGAATAAACAAACAAACAAACATTCAAACTTTCGCATTTATAATATTAGTAGGATAGTGGATCGCAGTCGACTATTTTTCTTACTGAGCTTTGGTTACTATGAAAGATTTACACAGCGGAGACGACTATTACGGATCGTAGGAGCAATGTTTGTGTTCATATCACGCATACAGGCGCTGCCGAGGTTGAGGCTGATCTGTTCTTGTCTGCTTAGCTTGACCAGCAGCAGCTGAAGCAGCACGAGATAGAAGCCTGCTATCTCATTCTTGCTTTATGCGATAGTAAAATATTAACTCGAGGCTTCTATCTCGTATCAATATAGACAGACCACGGATCATATTACGCCCCATTGGAGAGTCAATAAATATAAAACACCACGGCTTCAGCCAGTGTTAACTTACCCATAAGCGTGTTCAGTATTTGAAGTCTCGTCGGTCCGTCTATGGTGGGGCGCTCTTGTGCCGTTCGAGGCCTCGGGGGGACGTTAGGGCGATGAGGCCTCACTCCAGCCCCCTCGGTGGTGGCCGGACGGCGCCTATGCCGATGTATGGTAGTAGACAGCAATTCAGCATCGTTATCGCCCTCACCGTCGAACTCTTCGGGAAATTGCTAGCAACACAAATTTGTGGAATGTAATTTTGATAAAGAAATTCTCAACTCCTCCTCCTCTGCTCTCTTCTACCAAAAAAAAAACTAGAAACCGCAAGACCTTGTTCATTTTGATCATTGCGATCTCCACTGCCTCCTAACTCCGCATATACCATAATAAGAATTTGTCACAATGATTTCTCTAGTTCTAGTTCCTCCGAGCAAAGGTTTTTATAATTTTGATAAACTAGCTAGGCGATGTTATGACGATTATTTGATCCCAATAGGATTGGCCACTTCGGTTTTAAAAAAAATCTCATTCTTTTTTGACCTATTCCCAAGATTTTGCGCTTTGTTGTAACTGTTACTCTGAACTGTAAATGTTAGAGACCAATTTGTTCCCTCAAATAATTATAGGTATCAGCTATAGCGCAACGCTAGGTTTACACCGAGAAATTAAGAGTTCAATCATTCTTTATGGACTCCTCCAGCTCACTACCAATGTACTGGTACTATTATTATACTTTCTAACAAGAAAGTATAAGAAGAGATAAGAAGAAAATTTGTTGAATTTGTAACACATCACGATCATAAACGACCTGTTTGGTGTAGTGGTTAGCAACTCTGGCCACTATACCAAAAGGATGCGGGTTCGAATCCCGCTAGGGGCATATGTTTGTGTGATGAATACGGACTTGTGTACCCGAGTTATGGATGTTTTCATTAATAATAAGTATTTATTTACCAAAAAAATAACCATCTGGTATCCATAACACAAGCCTATAGTTGCTTAGTGTGGAATTAGATGGCGCTGTGTGTATGTTTAAGAATATTTTTTTTTTATTTATAGCAGGCTGGAAGCACTCAAGATTCTCTATTAAGAGAGTGCAAATTGCTATGATTGCTTGGTTTCTGTGGGCGTATTTGCCCTAATCGCCACGCTATGCAGGTGGACTGGGGAGCACGCCGCACCAATCACTGCTCTATACGGCTGCATCTATACTCTGTTGGGATCCACAGGACATCGTCACTCGGCAATATTCAATTCCCGATTCCGTAGATGTTTGTTGTTCACAGGTATTCGGCGCTTAGCAGTCGTAGGTGTAAGTAGAAGCAATGTTTGATACGCAATTATGTACAGGACATGATTTATAGAAAAGGCCAGAGAAAAATCTAAGTCATGGTGATTTTAACTATACATCAACAGCTTTACGTTCACCTTTTGGGGCACAGGCAGGAGAAAGTATGGGTCATTAGTCATTACATTAATAATCGACCACGCGGACCCAGTGTGGATTACAGGCTTTATGCAGACTAGACTTGACTGTCAGTGTTTTCAAACCGCCCATATAAATAAATAAATATTTCAGACACTTACACCAATCATCTAGTCCCAAACTAAGCAAAGCTTGTGCTATGGATACTAGATAACGGATAAACATACATAAATATTTATATAAACATCCATGACTCGGGAATAAATGTTCGTATTCATCACACAAACATTTACCCCTCGCGGGATTCGAACCCGCAACCGTTGGTTTCGCTGACATATAGGCAACCGAAATAGATTAACAACGCGACTGTTCAATTTAAATCAACCGGGACCAACTAAGTACCTATTTAACGTGCTCTCCGAACCACGATATTCCTCGTTTGAATATGTCACTATTACAGTGATATCACTATCCTAGGACCGACCGTGACATTCGAAACGCATAACGAATGAGACTCCTACTAAGTTGTTTTCCTATTCCTTTTGCTATATTTTACCGTGTTAAAAGTTACATCTTACAAATGCTACTTGCATTTTTGTAGATCTACTGTATTACAAAGTGAAAAACCACTACTTAGGTCTCTGACTTTGACTACTGAGGTGAACATTTAGTTGCTCATCTGTAAGTACTTCTAGCTATTGTGTTTTATACTATATGTTAAGTTTATATATATATACAGGGTGTAACGGTTAAGTGTAGTCATATTTTAAGGGCTTGTTCTACCCATCAATACGAACAACTTTTACTATGGGGGCAACTTCGAAATCGCGAAAAAAAAATGAGCTGTTCCATAGAAAATTTCAATAACCTCCCGATGCAATGTATGAAACAGCTGATTTTTTTTTCGCGATTTCGAAGTTGCCCCCATAGTAAAAGTTGTTCGTATTGATGGGTAGAACAAGCCCTTAAAATATGACTACACTTAACCGTTACACCCTGTATATATATATATTTATTCATTTATATTATTAAGTAAGTCTATTAATATAATATTATTATTATATTTATGCATACTTATCTATAATTATTTCTTTAGTTAGTAGTATCGTGCGTATCTATTTTTCCACCTACAAATGTCCCATAGCTGTTGGTGGTCTGGAAGAGATCGTTTTTAGTGATAAGACCGCCTAATTGTGTTCTATTGTTATTATGAAAAATTATTGTAAATTATTTTGCGCAATAAAGAGTATTTGTATTGTATTGTACTAAGACATGAAACACTTGGTAGGTGGGTACCTACCCACTTACTACCCATTTACTTTTTCTTTCGAAATCCATGCGAACGAAGTCGCGGGCGGAAAGATAGTATACAATGTAATTCAGACGTTGAGCAGCTTTAGATAAAATCACGCGTGGTGTAACAAAAAGACCTGGATCTAGAAGGGAAGTGGAATTAAGCTGATGGTGTAAGATTTATTAGGTAAATATAGATAAGTACTGGGTTACTTAACTTATCATAAAACAATGACACGGTCTGATGCATAAGCCACTTAGTCACGGTGGTGTATATAGAAAAACCTGTGGTAGGACTGATTTCTATAAATTGCACATCACATAAAATAATGTTTGGTTTCTTTAGTGCCTAATATCTAATAATAATAATAGTCTGGCTAGAAATGCTGTTACCATAGAAAAAAAGACAATAATTTGAATTTGGAACCTGTCATTTTCTTATGAATATTCTTTGCATTTCCTCATTTTGGCGCCAATATATTAGATAGGCATTCTAGTGATAATTACAATAATGGAGTGATAACGAGAATCATATAATATTGCTGTGATAGCGTTACCTAAAATGTGTATGGAGCCAAGTGCAATTATTAAAGCCCTCCGTCCGCTTGGTATTAAACGAATGTACAGGGATGATATAATCAAACATCCTACGTTTGTGACAGAAAAAGATCTAGCCATCCAAAAGGTGATCAAAGCATACATACATACATACATGAAGTCACACCTGTTTCCCGTGTAGGTAGGCAGAGACCACAGACTTCCACTTGCAAAGCATGATGCAAAATTAAGTCTATTCATAATTTTTAACCGCATTTAACTTTTAACCGCCTCCTTGGCTCAATGTAAACAACATTGGGTTTACGAAACGGAGGTCACGGGTTCGATTCCCAGCAGGCTACATGTAGTACTCGGTTTGGTTGGTGGTAGGGCATTTCAAATGTCCGCCTGGCTAGGTGCCACCATCTTATCTAAATCTGCCGCCAAACAGCAATGTTAATGGCATTGTTGTGTTCCGGTTGTCAGAGATAATATAGCCAGTTCCCCAGCACGCGATCCCAGTACCTAAATGCCTATTCGCTCTGCTCTTGAAGATCCCAAGGTTGTAGGATTCAGGAAAGACTGACGCCGGATGGGAGTTCCATGCCAAGTGCTAAGCCGTTAGGGTTAGCACTTGAGGTCAAAAGCTAACCCGTTCTGCATAAAAAAAGTAAATCGGGCGGAAATTTGTTATTACGTAAGTGGGTACTTTTATTCATCACATAGTTCAATAGTTAGGGGAACAAATTATTAACGACATTAGAAGCTTTGGTTTGAATACAGTAGGTCAGTTCGGAAAGGCCTGACGTCAAAAGGCTGACTCCGCATCCTAATCTAATAAATTACCTATATGTGAGTAGTCTTCTTAAAGCTATAGCTATTCTAATTACCACCTACCTGATCTTCGAAATGAGACGGACCAGCTTCGGGCTCGGCCGGCGGGAGTGCAAGAAGCCTTGATCTGGTGTCCGGCTCTAACTCCAACTCCTCTAGTTCAGAACCAGAGCTGGATGAGGCTTCTCCGAGCGCTTCTTCGATATCATCTGTCATTTATAATTTATATTTCTAAGGAAAGCAATAGGGACCACAGTACCAATCTACCGATTAGAAAAAATTTGCGTGCAAATGTAAAAGCATGATACATTTAGATGGCAAACCGAAATACATAGAAAATTACATTGTTGTATAATGAGGGGTATTAAAACACGAATGTGGATTTACGATAATAGTATCACAAGGTTATACCTAATTATATACAGTTGCATATACTACATCCATGATAATAATATGTATAATAAAAGGTGATAACGGTGTTGTACAGTGTTGTAAGAACTCTATTGTTCATCCATGGAAAGTTTAATTGCTGAGTATCTACCTAATACAAACTATAAGAACTTAATATATTGTTTTTTGATGGCGCTGTGATGGTGAAACGCGCGTGCATGAGAATGTTCTTTTTTTGACATTCATAAAGATACTACGAATTGAGTAGTGTGAATGTGGCTGTTTGATGAGTAGACCCCTTTGCGCGGAAGGGATCGAAACTGTTTAAAAAACAATTAAAAAGAGTTGCATAATGAAATTTTGTATAACATTTTAGATATTATATCACCTAAACTAATAATAATTATATTATTTAACATTAGTAAAGATAATAACAATAGCTAACTGCTTCAGAAACTTTTATATGGGATTTATAGCATGAGTGTATGTAGACAAATGAACATTTATAACACACTAATTATCTAGTCCAAAATCAGGCAAAGCCTGTTACAAGATACGTAAATGAACGAAAAATGAAAAAAAAAGAAAACGGGCATAAATATATGTTTGCATCACAGAAACATTGCCCCTTGCGGGGTTCGATCCCGCGGCGGTTAGTTTCGAAAGCAGAGTCGCTACCCACTATACCAAATTGGGACATGTCACATCGAGTGCAACAATCGGGGTTGTTTCTTTTGGGCCCTAATCTATACCAATACGGGTGGGTGGGTTTGTGTCAGACTAAGTAGCGGCCACCTGACACGAATACGGTTAGTGTTTTTAAACCGCCCCTGTAGGCCACCGACTTGGCTTAATGACTGCCATCAATTTAAAAACAACTGGGAACAGATTATTTAACGTGCCTTCCGACACGCACTAAAACGCTCGTATTACAACGCCACTAGAGGTCCCCCATCCGAGGACTAACCGCATTAGACATTGCATAACTTCGCTTATCGAAAACGAAAAGCGAATGCGACTGCGCCACGAGATTTTCTCCAGTGAGTGCGATAATAAGTGCGAGCGCACATTAGAAACTTTTTGCCTGCGGGCAGTTTTGTCTTTACATTTCATGGTATGACAATGTATGAAAGGTCGCACACTATAGGGCACGACAAAATTGCTCGACAAAATGTCCTCGGGCGCGACGAGCAGGCCGCCGGCATTTTTGTCCGCAAACTGTCGGCTTCCCGTAGGAAGACATGCATGTGCATTTATCCGATTGCTCTCTTAAACGGCGAAGGAAAACATCGTGATCGTGAGGAAACCGGCCTGCCTGAGAATTGAAATTCAAAGGCATGTGGAGTCGTCAACCCGAATTGGTGGTGTGGTGGCGAGCGTGGTGGACTATGGCCCATACTCCCTCAAATACGAGGGAAAGCCTATATCCCTGCAGTGGGATGTTTACAGGTTGATGATGAAGATGATGTCTACAGACTGCCCGCCGACAGTTTAGTCACGCGCCATGCTTGCTTTGCACGAACGCGTTCGTTCTCTACTGGGTAATCCCAACAACGTAGGTACCGTGGCTGCACATAATAATAGAGCAAAAATTAAGATTTTAAGTTATTAAATTAATTATTCACAACGAGTTACAAGTTATTATAAGGTACAAGTTATAAATAGGGGGTTTATCGACCGGAACACCAATAACTATGTATCACGTGTTATTCTGCTAACCTTCGTCATGTATCAGACGGTCATCAAGGGCCACCAGCATTGGCAGTGACGACGCCACACGCGCGCGATAATCAGGCCAATCGGAAAGCGGTGTTCCTCTCAAGGTCAACTGTCGTAGGGCGCCGCACACGGCCAAGGTCCAAAGGCGGTTGGACTCTTCTAAAGGATTGCTAAAATAAAAATAGTTTGTCTTATGTTTCTTCATTTATGTACAATAAACCGCCATTTATTACAAGCTATTATTTAACTTTATTCTTATTATTTATAATGTAACTACCTACATCCGTTCAAAATTTGCAAGTCAAATGAGAACCATTCGCTGTTTACATACGGAACTGAAATGTTGCATACATTTCTCACGAGGGGAACTCCTTATTGGATACGAAATGAATTTTGCAGTTTTCAACATAATTTCAGAAACGAGGTAGTCTTCAACTTCATAATATGGTGGTAAAAGCCTTGCTGTAAAAAGTTTTTTACTTTTAATTTATATGGCTACCAAAATATATACATGTTTGATGAAAGCCGTTTTAAAGATATTTAAGTTCTAACACAGATTAGTATGGTTTATCTAGACGATATAGTCATTTGTTTTCTCGGGGGTTTCCTAAATTTTCAATTTATAGTACGTTTGGTTTTGACATTATAGAGACGCTAACTAATATTGCCTCCTTGCAAGCTGAAGACAATGAGCATTTTAAATAAATTAAGATATGCGACAATCTGTATTCTCGCAAATAAATGATTTATCTTTATCAATCGTTCAACCGAAATTACTTCCCTAATACCTACAACACCACACTCGGGCCTCAGCTTCCCAATTAACCGCTTCCAGCCACTTTTTTCAGGTCATAGAATCCACATGACGATCCATGTGGCGTGGCCATAGTCTGTCTCTTAAATTTACTAATTTACAGTAGGTGCATGGCAGGACTCATGATGACAGGTCAAAAGATCGATTAATCAGAAAAATTCGGAATCGGTTGTCTATGATATCTAATTCTTAAGTAATTAGCTTAGCTAAAAAGATTACTTACTCGGCTAAATTGAGAGTATGCAATTTTTGAAGAGCTGCCAAAGGCTGCAAGTCCTGAAGATGATTACCGGCGGCGTGGAATTCCCGCAGAGCTCCCAAACCCCATACTCCGTCGAGGCATGTCAGCCCGCATCGGTTTACGCTCAAGATCTATTGGCATGATAAGATGTTAGTAACGTTGTCCACAGTTTAAGATATTGCGTAGTGATGCCAGCACCGAATCCAACGGACACGCGGTATTCCAACTGTAACTTCAACTACAAATTACTGGCCGAGCGCAGTTAGAACGCCGCCGCCGGTCTATCTATCATCTATACTCATCAATTGAAAAAACATCTGATCGTACTAACTAAATACAAGATGAAGAGATTGATGAGTTTGGATGAGGCGAAATCGGTCAGGTGCCTGATTGTCGCGCACTCGAGATTGCACTGTAATTAGACTTTAATATGTCTATCACTTTCACATTTACATGCAAATCGAGGTTCTGATGCGTCGAGAATCGACATTTCACTGTCGATAGTCATTCAATTCAATGTGTTTATTTCATTCTCACAGATAAAGTTACAATAATAAGAGTTTAACGATTTCAATCAATGGTCAGTTGTATATGTGTGAGAATTTGGTGTCTGAAAAAGGATATCCCTGTGTTACAGATCACCAGGCTCCACCCCTCGAACGGAGTTTATATTAATAGTGACTGATATGTCCTAAGTGACATAAATCTATGACAAAAATAGGAAACTATAAAAATAAACAAAAGTAAAGTTTAAATAATGCAAGTCATTGGTATATCTATCTTCCTTTAGGCGGACGCGAACACCGATCGGTGTCCAAAATACTTTTATACCTTCAACACTCGCGAACACCGATCGGTGTCGGCGGTACACCCGACTTTCAACTCTCAAATGTAATGATTATAGAGTTCCAATTCCTTTGGACTGTGTTTGAACTTGTTCTCTATTAAATTCCGCATCCAATAATGTGCGCCATGTCATGTTAGCTATGATATTTAGTCTGTATTTGCGAAAATATTTTTTTTCTCTGTGGGTGGGAGTATAGGCATAGAATTCCAACTACTGTTTTTTATTAGAACAGGCTTAGGAACCTGGCCATAGAGCTTCCAATTCTCATAACAATTTATTGAATTACCCGTTTTTTTAAGAAAATCATGAAATAAATCTGTACTTTCCGTAAAAATACCAATTATATCGTGGATATAGGTATACCTACATATTACAACTCGTAACATTTTTCTGATTTTTTGTATTATAGCTGTAGTAGTGTTCATTCATTATATCCATAGATAATATATTCCCGTAGCTATAGCTTTTCACAGATTACAAATACACCCAGTAGAAGAGTATCTATAAACGTTTTTAACACCGCAGGTATTTTCGAAAATTTGACAGGCGCGCCGAGATACTTGACCCGCGGAATTATAAAAAGGAAAGAGAGGACACAGAGGTTAATATGTCTATCACTTTCACATTTACATGCAAATCGAGGTTCTGATGCGTCGAGAATCGACATTTCACTGTCGATAGTCATTCAATTCAATGTGTTTATTTCATTCTCACAGATAAAGTTACAATAATAAGAGTTTAACGATTTCAATCAATGGTCAGTTGTATATGTGTGAGAATTTGGTGTCTGAAAAAGGATATCCCTGTGTTACAGATCACCAGGCTCCACCCCTCGAACGGAGTTTATATTAATAGTGACTGATATGTCCTAAGTGACATAAATCTATGACAAAAATAGGAAACTATAAAAATAAACAAAAGTAAAGTTTAAATAATGCAAGTCATTGGTATATCTATCTTTTTCACACTTATATGCATGTGCTAAAGTAACAAACATATCGATATGTATCGACAATGAAATCTCGAATGGGTGAGAATCAGGCCCCAGGAGCGTAAGAAGTAGAGTAGACGTCAGTGGTCTCTGCGAACCTCTTTGGGAGAGAGGCTAGTATGATTCGCTATTATATTAATATGAGTAACTTACTCGTAAAATACATAAGGGCTTATAATTTTTCATGTAATATTGTTATTCTTTAAAAGATTGTCGTTGCTATTCTTTACAGGTTTATTCATATATCCACAGCGTGATAAATAAAGCTAAGCCCCTACTTTACTGATCCAGCAAGGTGATAAAAAGTATATTTCAGGTGAGATAAACCTTTAAATGAACCAGTCCGATGCCGAGATCTCGTAACGATAACAAAGCACTCCCATCCAACGTCAACGAGCGCAGTCTCGGGGCCAGGACATGAAGCCGCCTTAGTCCAATGCGTTCAGCTACCACACGGAGCTTCGCTTCTCTGATGCGGAGGACTTCGTCATCGGTCGTCACGCCGCTGTATTGCTTCTGTTGCAATAATAGACATACAAAGTTTAATACATACCTACGTCAAACCGAACTCTCTGGTTTGAAGGCCCAAGCATAATGGAACTATTGGATTTTTTTGTGAACGTGAGCTTGTTTGTCTTTTTCCACGTCATTGCGGAGCATCACATTTACTTAATTTTTCACATAAAGACAATACAAAGCTCAGGGAAAGCGACTGGCAATTTTTCTCCGGGAAAATAAAAAGAATCCAAAAAGTAAAGAAAATATAGGTAAAGTTATTGTGGTCTACCTACGTTGCACTTTTCTGTACGACGGCATCTCCACTGCAAAACTCGTCTGACAAGTGAATATCAATACTGTTAATCTAAGTTATCTGTCGGACCTTTACTTCTGATGGTGTGCCGACCAGTTTGGAACCCGTTGCTTGGCGTGCGATTTCAGGATGACGCGCTTGACTTTGGGACACTTCATGTGCGGGACCTTCGCGCTGTGACATCTTCCAGTAAATATATAAAACAATGCCGAATATACAGCTCTTTTCCCTGAGAACCACTAACGGCGCAAATATCTATATATATATATATTTATACTAAGTAGGGTAGACTGGGTACGATTGAAACAAATTTACTTTGAACGCGTATAGTAAAGTATCTATTATACTTACGGATTAAATATTTTAATCATATGAAGTATTCTTATCTGTCTAATGAATAAAATATATTCTGTAGCTCTATCTCAATGAACTACGCTGCTATTACCTAACAAAGGGAATTGGGAAAAGCGGTTCAATTGACCCCATGCTAGGGACAGTTGAAACAGTACATAGTATTAATTGAAACACTTCAGATATCATTCGAATTATTAAACTTTTTAATAGGTTTAAACGGTTTTCTATAACTAGACAATTATTTATTTATTTATTTATTTTTATTTAACACTTTATTGCATATATAAGCATACAAACATACATTAAACAAACATAGGACAGAAATTACAATACACAAAAGGCGAGCTTATCTCTGTAAGATATTTCTTCCAGCAAACCCTCGGAAGGAAAAATGAAATTAAAGTATTTTATTGCAGACAAAGAGCGATACTTACAAATATAGAACAAAACATTAACAAAACATCACTGTCATAGGAACACAATTGACAAAAGATAAAACATTGAGATTTATAGCAAAAATGGTTTGAATATAAAATTATTTTATAAGACAAAAAATATATAGATATTAAACACAATATACAGGGCGTCCCAAAGTTATGGGACATGAAGGGGAAGTACCTTAAATATCGTAGATAGTGAATTTTGCTCAAAGAAGACTTTATGTTATTTTTAAAAGTTAGTAATTCTGCATTCATAGATTTTCTAAAAATTATTTGCTTCGGCTGGGAATCGAACCGACTCAAATGTGAAAAAAAAAACACCCTACTTTTATGATGCCAATCGAAAGAATAGCTAAAAAATAATAACTCTGCCTAAGTAACATAGTATTTTAAAAGAAAGGAACAACGTGAAATTAATCATTTTAATCAAATAAAAAACATACATGAAACTGCCGTAGTCAATTAAGTAGGTATTTTTTTGTAAATTAATTAATTAAATGCTCAAAATGTGATCCCTCTTGTCTTACGCAAATCGCCAATCTTTTAATGAGCCCGCTGCCTGTTGATTTTCTAATCATTTTATGGTGAACACTCGATGTGATATGGCACAATTCTGTTTGCAACTCGCCTACGTTCTCGTATCGCTTTTTGTATAGCATATCTTTCACGTATCCCCAAAAGAAGAAATCTAATGGTGTGAGGTCCGGGGATCTGGCCGGCCATCTAATCGGTCCATTTGTACCAATCCATGTAGGAAAACATTCATTTAGAAAATCTGCTGCTCTCCGACTATTATGAGCCGGAGCTCCATCTTGTTGGAAAATTAAGTTTTCTTGCTCCGCCGCGGAATGGTTTCTTATCTTATCCCTTAAAATTTGAAGTATTCCTAAATACTTTTCTGTGTTCAAGGTTCCTTGGTAAAAATGGATTAAGAAAACCCGGTTTTTTAAAAGTCCGCACCAACAGTTGAGTGAAAAACGCACTTGGTTATTAGTTTCAGTCACTCGTAGGGGATTTTCTTTAGACCAAATACGATTATTGTTGCGGTTATACATACCGTTATTGCTAAAGTTAGATTCGTCTGTCCAAAGAATATTATCCAAAAAATTTGGATCTTCGAGCAATCGTGCCTGGATATCAAGACAGAAATTTTTTCTCCTTTCTGTATCGCCCGGAAGTAATTTTTGAACCAATCGTCCTTCAACATAACTCTTAAAACCGTGTTTTTTTAATACACGGTGTATTTTACTTTTTGAAACTCCAATTTCATGTTCTCCTTCTCTCACCGATGCTTTCAGAAAAGCCGAAAAGTAAATTAAAATACCAAGTTCTTCGTCGTTGATCGTATGGTTTTCTTGCTGTGGTTCTCTTGGGCGTTTATCGAAACGTCCCAGAGTTTTCAAATTGTTCACAAGCCTTTTCAAAACTTTACGAGACGGTATTTGTCTATCAGGATATTTTACGCCATACCACCGCAAACTTCTAGAGATATCTTTATCGTTCAAAAAATATGCTTCCATTAGATCAAAACTTACTTGATATGCCATGTTCGCAATAAATTAACACAATAACACTTGTGTAAGTGAATTGAGACTAAACAGATCAATATCCGAAAAACAAACGCTCGCACATACTGTTCCATTTTCAAATTTAAGAACAACATTTAAAAATATCACTTCTTTTTAAAATATCTTAAAAAGTATGCATTCAAACAAACGCTGTCATAAACTGTTCCATTTTCAAATTATAAATTATTTATTTTTGTTTTTAATTTGCCTTCTGTCTAGCTTACAGAGGACGTATTGAAATACAAGTTTTATCATTTCATCTACACGTGCACTTATAATAAGGAAAACTATGTTAGTACCTATTTTATGAAGTGGGTACTTATTTACGAATAATCAATGCTATCTTTGGAATGATAATATCGCTACTTTTCGAACGTCGTCGGCAATAAATAACTTTCTTGAAATTTGACTCAATCATTTTATGTTGTTCCTTTCTTTTAAAATACTATGTTACTTAGGCAGAGTTATTATTTTTTAGCTATTCTTTCGATTGGCATCATAAAAGTAGGGTGTTTTTTTTTTCACATTTAAGTCGGTTCGATTCCCAGCCGAAGCAAGTAATTTTTAGAAAATCTATGAATGCAGAATTACTAACTTTTAAAAATAACATAAAGTCTTCTTTGAGCAAAATTCACTATCTACGATATTTAAGGTACTTCCCCTTCATGTCCCATAACTTTGGGACGCCCTGTATACATAATATAAAGGCCTACATACTAAAATACATATTAATAAATACCTACGTATAATATATATAATATATCAATACTTATATAGATATCTATAAATAGGCTGACTGAGTTACTGAGACAACTTGAGATAGTGTTCCTTTAGTCGAGTTTTAAAAATGGGTAGGGATTGGCTATCACGTATATCAGTGGGAAGTGCATTCCATAATCTGACTGCATGCATGGAGAAGGAGTAATTGTAATATTCCGTAGTCGGAGTATTGGGAAAGCGTAGGAGGGAAGCCATGTGAGAACGAGAAAGTTTGGAAGGAGAACGCATGAAATGGAATCGCTCACTTAAATATCTTGGCGAAGATGGATTGAAAAGAACTTTGAAAAGAAGACACAGAATATGACTCTCTCTACGGAGTCGAATAGGTAACCACTTGAGTTGAGATCGGTACTGAGAGACATGGTCAAATTTACGTAAGCCGAAAATAAAGCGTATGCAGAGATTTTGGAGTCTTTCTAACTTGTCTAACAGTTCTTCAGTTACATCCAGCATGCAAACATCGGCATAGTCAATAATAGGCAGCAGTAAAGACTGAGCCAAAACTATTTTGGTATTTAGAGGTAAAAAATTTTGAAGCCGTTTGAGGCAGTGAAAAGAGAAATGGACCTTTTTACTTAACATATCACAATGGGCCCTCCATGACAGATTGTTGTCAAACATCACACCGAGGTTCTTAGCAGTGTTGGTTAATTCTATAGCAACGCCATCAAGCATGATGGGGGGTATTATGGACTGTTGAACTAAATTGTGCATGTATCTACTACCAATAATCATAGCTTGAGACTTACGGGGATTCACTAGCAAACCAAAGGTCTTAGCCCAAACATTAATTCGTGTTAGATCCTCGTTAATCGCAGCCACAGCGTCATCGACAGTAGCAACATTGAAATGGCGATATATCTGCACATCGTCTGCGTAGAAATGAAAATTTGAGGAGATAACATTGGAAAGAGTGTTGATGAATAGAGAGAAAAGTAACGGAGATAGGACGCCACCCTGAGGAACGCCCGCAACAAGGTCGCACCAGTTGGAGGAGACATCCTCCGAGCGGACGCATTGCGAGCGACCCCGAAGATAAGAGTTGAACCAAGCAATAGATGACTCTGAAATATTGATAGACCGAAGGATACCCAGCATTATGTCGAAATCCACAGAGTTAAATGCACTGCTGAAATCGAGAAGAATTAGGATGGTAAGTAATTTATTATCCATTCCATACCGAATATCATCTGTCACCTTCAGTAAGGCAGTAGCAGTGCTATGGCCGGGGCGGAAACCAGATTGAAATGGATTTAGTGAGTTATTAGTGACCAAAAAATCAGCCAGTTGCTTGTGCACCATCTGCTCCAAAGCTTTGGAAAGAAAGGGTAAAATGGAAATGGGACGAAAGTCTGAGAAGGATCTAGGTTCAGACAGTTTAGGTAGAGGGATCACATGAGCCTTCTTCCAGATGGTGGGGTAGCAACTAGTCGATAGAGAAAAATTAAACACGCACGTCAAGACCGGCAACAACTCCGGCAATATTAGTGTGATCATACGCGAGCACAGATCATCACACCCGACAGCAGATGAAGTGATAGATAGGATACATTTCTTGACCTCGCTCTCAGAGACAATTCCGAAATTGAAAGGAGTACATGATGGAGTAGAGATTTTAGAGAGTCCAAGAATAGTATTGACTTTTATGTTTCTATCTAACGAAACAGGAGGATGAGCGAAATATTTGTTGAGAGCGTCAAGATCGGCGAGATTGTCATTAGGTTAGGATGATTTGCCAAAGCCAAGAGTTTTGAGAAATTTCCAGACCTGGGAAGGGGGAGCATTTTCAATGGACTCGTGAATATGACGTCTCTTAGAATCTCTACACAGGCGATTGCAGAGATTTCGTAAAGTCTTGTAACGATTCAAATTTTGGTCCGTAGGAGAATTTTTATAGATCCTTTTGGCACTGTCACGTTTGCCCATGAGTGTTTTAATATCCTTAGTAAGCCAAGGTGCTGGAACATGTTTCACCTTAACACGCTTTACGGGAGCATGGCGGTCGTATAAGCTGCTTAGGATCGAATTAAAGTTATTAACCATATCATCCACATTGAGCGATTCAAGAACAGGGCTCCAATCTATGCTAGCAGCATCACTCCTTAAAGCATCCATATCGATGCTCTTGAAACTACGCAAAAGCAAGAATTTCGCTTTACGTTTAGGAGGTCGTACCTTATAGGATAAGAAAACAAGATCGTGGTATGAGAAACAGGAAGAAAGTTGACAATGAGCGCAGACCAAGTCAGGACAGGAAACTATCATGAGGTCAAGGAGAGAAGGAGTAGAATTAGGAGCATAATGTGTGGCAGACAGAGGAAGAATATTTAAATTAAAGGAGGAAATTAGAGAGGAGAGTTTATTGGCACGAGAATCGCTTTTTATGAGACAGGTATTGAAATCGCCCAGAATTAAAACATGATCATATAACGGACATAAATTATTGAGCAATGTCTCAAATGAAGAGAAATAATCAATATGAAGCGAAGGACTGTAGTATACGGCCAGAAGAATCTTGGAGTGATGAAGAGTGAGCTCAACAAATAGGTGTTCAGCGGATTTTGTATACATATTAGGAGAAGCATGAATTATGTTATAGGCAATATTCGCACTTAGGTACATTGCCACTCCACCACCGCCTTTTCCGATTCGATCGTTGCGTATAAGTTTGTAACCGGGAAGTGAATATTGTGTAGAAGGGAGAGATGGTTTAAGGAATGATTCCGAAACAAGTATCGCATCGACACCAGAGCCACTAAAAGATGCCAAAAGGTCAGTGTAATGACCAGGAATACTTTGCGCATTAATATGCACAACATTAAAATTTTTGTGGAAATTAGAAATTGTCATTATTCAATGAGATCATGAAAAGTTGGTAATGTTACCATATATATTTCTAAAATTATTACTGAAACAAAATCTTGGTGTTATAGGTTAGCTTAATTTCTTTTTCATGTCTCAATAACAGATACAAATTAAACTTTTAATATATTCATGAACTATAATGGCATAAAACAGCATAAAAAGAGATTATCAGGTCCCATACAATCAGACATGTTTCAATTATACCGATGTTTCAATCGTGACTAAAATTTATAAATGTAGGTCGATCATTTATTTACAAAATACAAATACAAAATACAAAATATTTATTTCATAGCTTAAGCCTAATACATAAAATTTTCAGCTGAGGACTCCTTTTAAGTTATAGAATATACTTGTGATAGGAGTCCCCGCTCTTCCTGTATTGGACACATAGTTAAAGGCTAGTTAAGAATTAAATTTAAAACACATATTGTTTGTAAGTTAGAGTTATAAATATAAGTTACACAAAGTATTTGTGTGTGTGTGTGTGTGTGTGTGTGTGTGTGTGTGCATGCGTGCGTGCGTGCGTGCGTGCGTGCGTGCGTGCGTGCGTGCGTGCGTGCGTGCGTGTGTGTGTGCGTGCGTGCGTGTGCGTGTTTTATTGCAGTAAAATAAAGAGAGAAAATAAAGAGATTGTATAGTATGAAGGGTGTAACAGTGTATATAAATAAAGACTGTGTGATTATGTTTGCCATTGGTCATCAGAAATTTATGCTAATTCAGTTTACCAAAAGTAATACCACATTACTATTATATGTTAGTGCTATATTTATATTACGTAATATTTTTTTTTTTTTTTTATAATTGTTTATTATTATTATTATTATTTATTTATTTTTAGAAGTTGAGTTTCTCTTTAATTTGTGTATGCAAATAACGAGTTATAATAATGATCCATCGATACCTATACCAATACCTCCAAAAGACTTTCTGTTTCATTGTAATTCAGTGTTTGCAACCATTCTATAGCATGCTTTTTACACTCGCGGTAATTCATGGGGTATATATAGTATTTAATTTTCTATTTATTTTATTATACAAGTATGAAGCTTGCCTGTTGTATTGTTTCCTAGCAAAAGTTGTTTGTATGGGTTGATATGGTGAAACAAGGTCGTTTCTTCTTTTCTTCTTAGTTTTAGGATCATACCCTACCGTTCTATGTATTCTTGCAATACATTGTAAGATGTATATTCTTCGAACGGAAAGTTGCTTACTATTATTATAGAGTTCTGAGGTGGGAAACCTATATGGTTTGAGATACATCACCTTTAGAAGGGATCTTTGTGATCTTTCTAACTCCAGAAACTTAGTTTTAGAAGCCCCACCCCAAATCGTAATACAGTAAACCAAAACAGACTTAGCCAAGGCAGTATATATTTTATTAATAAGTTCCTCAGTAGCAATATGTCGAAGCGATTTAAAAATCCAGATAGGTTTTCTCATTCTAGATGAAAGCAGATCCAAGTGTGCATACCAAGATAGATTTTGATCGACTATGATTCCAAGGTATTTTGTTTTGTCTACTCTAGAAATATATGGACAGTTGCAGGATTGTGAGTCATTGTTACAGCAGTTATGAATTCTAATTCTATAGTTATCGTCAGGTTGAGTTGAATTACGAATAGAAAAGCAGATATAGTTCGTTTTCACGGTGTTTAATGTGAGCAGGTTGGTATTCAGCCAATTAGCTATCTCTCTCAGTCCAATTTCAGTATGCTTACGAACTTCTTCCCATGTATCACCAACAAAGACTATCGCAGTGTCATCTGCATAGCAAAAAATTTGCCCTACTTCCAATTTTAGATTACACAAGTCATTTATATATATAAGGAAAAGTGTTGGGCCGAGAACGCTTCCCTGGGGCACGCCAAAATTAACATTTATATCGTCGCTAGTGAACTGTCCTATTTTTACTCGCTGTTTTCGTCCTGTCAGGTAGTCATGCAACAATGTCAGAGGTGTACCCCTGATTCCAATGTTTTCAAGCTTATGCACAAGAACGGGAACAGATACGGTATCGAAAGCCTTTCTAAGATCCAGAAAAACCGTAGAACATTTCTTCCCTTTATCTAGGTTATCAACAATAATAGAGGCTAGTGATCTAACAGCATCCTCTGTGGATAAATGTTTACGGAATCCGTATTGGGTATTAGCTAGTATATTGAATTTAGTTAAATAATTAATTAATCGATTATTTATGAGCTTTTCAAGGATCTTAGAAATTGACGTCAATACCGATATTGGTCTATAATTATTTACGTCCTCTCTGTTTCCGCTCTTGTACACGGGCGTAACAATTGATTGTTTCAATGGTGTAGGGAATATACCTGATTTAAAACAGAGGTTGGCCAGATGACTGATGAGTGGAACAAGTATGTCTTTACATTTCTTCAAAAAGCTTGTAGGTATATTGTCCCAACCCTGAGCACTAGTACTGTCAAGGCCCATAAGTATTTGTTCTACCTCCTTGAGATCAGTATCCAACAGAACAAAAGAAGAAACTTGTGAGTTTGTCAAATTAGACTGCGTATTAATCGATTTATTTCTTAGTATTGCTTCAGCCAACTCTCTACCAATGCCGGCAAAAAAATTGTTAACGTAATTTACAGAAAGTGCCGAAGAGGGTGCAATGTTGAGTAAATTCGTGTTAGGTATTTTAATTTGTTTAAATTGAGTTATTTCATTGATTGTAGTCCATAAGGTTTTATTGTTGTTACATGATTTTGCTAATTTATCACGTTCGTATTTACGCTTTAGTCTTTTTATTAACCCATTGCAATAGTTCCTATATCTCCTATAAGTTATACTTAATACCTTATTTTTCGGATCTGACTTTAATTGCTTTTGCATGAGGTTTCTATTATTTATACATCTCAGAATACCTTCAGTAATATATGGTTTAATTATTCGTTTGCTTCTCGTAATAGCTAAAATTTCAGTATGTTCTGTAAGTGAGCTTGATATTTTTTTAATTAGAAGGTCTGTGAAAATATTAGGATCGGTATTAAGATATAGGTTTTTAAGATTTTGCTTCTCTAGTTCCTTAAGAGCATTATCGAAATTTATTATTGTTTTC
The DNA here is from genome assembly GCA_949316235.1 of Oegoconia quadripuncta. NCBI lineage: Eukaryota > Metazoa > Arthropoda > Insecta > Lepidoptera > Autostichidae > Oegoconia > Oegoconia quadripuncta. Next base: position 22,192,212 of record OX438746.1, read on the forward strand.
GTCTTTTGGTAATTATGCGGTATGGAGGTTTTCGATAAACTTAACAATATCATCAAGTGGTCGCTAATTGAGGTATTTAAAATAGCTATAAAAGCAGAGGTGTATTTTTTATCAAGTTTTAACATAAAATGGTCTAAACATGCTCGGTCTCTAGTCGGATAATTATGTCCTGGAAGTATACTGTGCATTGCTAAAGAGGAGAGATATCTTTGTCTGTTATTACGTTCGTAGGTTAGTTGTGTTTCTCTAGAAATAATATTTATATTGATGTCACCTGTAATTATAATATTGTGTTGTGTTTTTATCGATTCTATGTGCATATTTAGTGAATTAATGAATTCCTCAGCATTGATGTTTGAAGGCGATCGATAGATTGCCAGAATTATATGGTTGTATATTGTAATTTCAAGACAAGATGCGCAAGTCAATCCAATTTCTTTTACATTTACTTTGTGGTCAGTTTTTATATATACAACCACACCATCATTTTGGTTTAGTAGATTGGTAGTGCAATATGATGTATAATCAGATAAAAGGGGAACATGTTTATTTGCATTGAGACGGCATTCCGTAAAAATAATGACATCTACACCAAATTTCATTTGTGAAAAAGTTATTTCGAAGTCATCAAAATTAGAGTATATACTCCTGATATTCTGGGATATAATCTGTAAGCTCGATTTCTTTATGTATGGATTTTTATTTAAGTCGTTAACACAGCATTCAATAGATTTTGCAATTTCAGTATCGTCTAATTCATGTAAAGTTCGCAAAGAGCTATCCATTAAAGGGGCTTATGTACAAACCGGGATATATATTTAAGTAGTTGCATGTAGGTAACAATGGTATGTATAGCGTAGTCACAAGGAGAAAAGAGTGGGTCAAGTATTTATATATGTGGTATTTATTTATGTGTGGCATTTTAAAGGTGTGTGAAACTGTGAGTAAGAGGGTATTTATAAGGCGTGTAACATAACAGTGGTGGTGTGTATGTATGTATTTTATTTTTATAGTCAACCGTTCGGTGATTCGTGGTTTGTGTAATTCAAAAATATAGCAAATGTAAAAAATACAAAAAAGGCAATTTACAAAACAGAAAGTAATAGTGTGTAGTCATGTATCATTCTGAATTAAATGATTAATTTGAGCTTCACTACTGATAACGACTATCGGAGAGTTCTCGTCCTTTCGTACATAAACTTTACCAAAAGAGGTCCAGCAGAATTTATAGTGCTTTGATTTAGAGAGATCCCTTGCAAGGAAGAAAAGACGAGCACCCTTTGCAGTCAATTGTTCGGATACAAAGATTTGTGTATTTTCTTCAGTTGTGAAGCCGAGTTCCTTAGCGCGAAGCTTATCCTTGTTTTTGATATTGTAAGATTTGCAAGCTTTGAGTATATTATTTTTAATAATGCTTGAACTCATCTCAATTATGATCGGCACATTTCTATCACCCTCGCGTTTTCTTTTCATACGAAAAATGTCCTTTATGTCAGACTGTTCAATCCCGCATTTAATCTTCTCAGAGAGGTTGAGGACCATCTTTATGAGATCACTTTGAGTTTCATTAGATTTCCTGGGCACGTTTTTAATCTCCAGATAGGTTTTGCGATTGCTTCTCTGCAAATCTTCAATTTTGTCCTCTAGGAGAATAATATATTCTCGGTCTTTTTTTGTCTGAAGTTCAAGCGCGTTTAATTTCTTTTTGAGTTCTTCATTTTGTTGCGAAAGAAATGTTACCGAGTTTTCAATATTAAGATTTGACTGTTTTATCTCTCCAAGTTTAGATTGTATTGAATTAAGTTGAGTCTGCTGCGTAGAAAAGAGTCCAGCAATCATGGTTTTCATTTCGTCCTTAAACTCTCGCAAGGACTCCTCTGGTGAATATTCGTGTTGTCTTCGCCGTTTAGCACGCTGTGACACAAAGTATGGCGGAGTTTTGTCAAGTTCGGGTAAGTTGGTATCAGAGAGCGATTTGTCCATGATAAAGTTCTAATGTACCAGGGAGTTATAAAATGATAGCAGAGAATAAATATATACTCAAGAACACCTGTCTACAAGTGTCTTCAATCAGCAGGGGCTCATAAAATGATAGGATAATAGTTGGAGATCTTCCGTAGGCGGTCACTGAGCCCCTTGGCGTGTAAAATCGCTATGGTTGGTACCAGGCAAGCATAGGACGCAAGAAGTCGATGAGCGCGCAGGATTCTCGAAGTGTCGAACAGGATATGACGTAGCCGAGGAGGAGCGATATATACTATTTTTATTTGTCTCTCTCTGCCTTTAGTAAGCGTGGCGTGTTTTATCGGTAGTATCAGGAACTCATAGATGATGTAAATTAATTTTAAGATTTGAGACTGTCCCGTGTGGGTTAAAACTTGATTTAAGTCCACTGATGTACCAGGCAAGCATAAACTGCAGGTAGTTTACAGAAATGCAGAATGCAGCCGTTGTCTTAGGTGGGAGTAGGACATAACGGCGATATGTAGCTGTCACTGTCTGTCAAAACCGGTCTTCGAGGTGTGAGGAAGCAGGACGAGTAGCAAATCCAATACAATGAATGTAGGCGTCTTACTCACTCGTGTTTATCCTTTTTGCGCAGGCACAGGTATTACTCCAACCACTTTATGGATTCCTAATTTTTCACTCGGATTTAATAACTTTGAATTTATTTAATTCAGTTTAAATGTTCGAGAAAACAGGCAAACGCAGTTCCATTAAAAACGTGTGCACACGGCAGCGGTCCGGGGGGAAGAGATTATTTACCAATCCCATAGTCTTATTTCGAGTATTTCCACTTTACTCCAGCAAAACACCTACTCTGGTGAGCAAAGTAAAATAGGTGCTCATTAATTAACAAATAACCGACTTCGACGCGCAGAGAAAATTTTCAAATCATCCAGGTAATTAGTCCAACTTATTTGATTTAATTATGCCTCCCGAAAGCGAATGTACGAGTCACTATAAAATACACCCAAATCGCCTTAAGTGTGCTTATAAAATAGGAAGAGTTCCCTCGATTTCTCCAGGATTCCATCATCAGATCATGACTTGGTTGGTGACTATGGGACCACCTGTGAAACCTTTCTAAGAAAAAAGAATTCCAAATCGGTTCAGGCGTCTTCGAGTAATCGGGGAACATACATAAAAAAAAAGATCCCGACGAATTGAGAACGTCCTCCTTTTTTTGGAAGTCGGTTAAAAACAATAAAATTAGATATGTTTTTAAGTTCGTGGTTAGTTCAGGACAGTTCAGGTATCATTAGATCTAAACAATTTTTGCTGAAAGTCGGTACCTAAACGAAGACAGGGACGGTTGAAACATCAGGACGATTGAAACGTTTCAAACGTCCTTAGGCATATCGTTGCAACCGTACCCATCTCCTGTTCTACATTTCAAGGTCAATTTTTAGCCTAAAATAATACTTTAACGTTTACCCTACCCTACCTACTGTTACTACTAGATGAACAAGTGCAGTCGACACTTACGAGTAATTCTATAAGTGTCAGCTCTCTAGGTATGACGATGCGCCTGTAACCTGGCAGACGACGTTCCAATTCGTCTTGACCTGGTGGCTGCTCCGGATCGGGCGGTGGCATGGCCAGGGCTCTGATGAGGTGACGAAAAGAGTTAATAAAACTACAGACCCAAACTATGGTACTGCATTATACATATTCCATTCTTCTGAAATTAGTACCTACATTTCTCCTACTTTTACATGCCAAATAGAATAGAACAGAGATATTTCAGAGACATAGGACTGGTTACTAATGAACATATGCTTAGTTTTTTATCCATCAATAAGTTACCTGTGTTTAACAAAAGTCTACCTAATTATATATCAGTTAGTATTTATTGTTATTAAGATACAAATTAAAAATAGGGTTTTCTAAAAAAATCTACCTCTATAAGATAACAATTATATAAAGTCGGTTCTGAATTATGTCTATCTAAGCTAATTTTTTACCGTATTTTCCCTGGGCTATAACATTATTAATTGTAGGTATATAATTGATCTAATGGCACTCCATTTACAATGTGTTCAAGCACAAAGTACCTACGTAAAGCGGCGAAAAAATGAGATATCTACCTACTAAAGATTAGTTTATGGGACATGTTGCTGACATACTATAACCATGTCCATTTTTGTTTTACACAAGCATTCGTACAATAAAAAAACTGGGGCCTACTAAAGGGTCTCCAATGAAGAAACTCATTCAAATTAATATTTTTAACAGTGAATCTAATTCATTTAACAGATTTTTATATGCCAAACAGCTTAATTTATTAAAAATAGTAATGGAATGTAAAAAAACAAAAGCCAGTTAAGTAGGTATCTATTTTTTTACAAATGTAATAAATCCTTCAAATATCTTTAGGTAAGTCTGTTTATGTGATCGAAGCTTTAAGTAAATTAAAAACTATTTAACTTATAAGCCGCCTACGAAAAAAAATCAGGCTGCGTCTTGACATATTATTTGCGACAATCTGACTACTTTTTTTTTTAGTTTCCTTAAATAAGACCTTGCAACTGCCACGCCGCTAGTTATTTAAATCCTCATGCTGTCATTGTAAATTAGTTCGGGTTCTTGGCACCGAGTAGACTACTGTGATAGCCACAGATTGATAAACTTTAGTTTATAAATCTGTGGTGATAGCCGTACGGTGACGTCACGGCGTCAAATATAAACAATACACTACTTTAGAACCAAGTGTATTATTATGTAATATTATATAGATTCGGCAATACCTGTGACGTTGGAATTAAACAGACAGTTGGGTGTATTCAGTCCCAATGATCTGACGTGTCTCATTTGTAAACCTATTCCATCTTCTGTCAGAGTGTTCTTGGGTCGCCGCGTATAAAGCAAAATGGAGCGATTAAGTAGGTAAACAACCTAAGGCTATGGATACAGGCTGAGGCCCGTATTTTAGAATGTTGCTCAAGCGTAGATCAGCGCTTGAGCATAGTTAAAAAAGAGATGACGCTATACAAGTTACATAAAGCTGTCCCTTTTTAACTGTCCTCAAGCGGAGATCTCTGGTTGAGTAACATTATGTAATACGGGCCTAAGTGTACGAAATCCAAGCGTGTTTGTGTATGAGCTTTTTATGCACAACGGATTAGCGCTTGACCTCAAACACACCTGAGTGAAGATGACGCCGAAGGTGGAAGCACGCTCATCCGGACTGGCCACATTATCTCAAACAGCCGATCACAACAATGCTATCACAAATTGTTGCACGGCCGCAGACTTAGATATAAGATGATGGTAACCAGAACATAACACACTAAACCTGAACAAAGCTGTGGGTCTCAAGTTGTGCGGTTCTGGCGAGCTGGTACTGGATATCTCCGACGGTGAAGGCGAAGCGACCACGCTCGGGGTCCGTGGCGCACTGCCCAGCTCCACTAGTGGCGCCTCGCATCCCGGCATTGTAGAATCCTATAAACTATAGAATGATTTAAATATACACTTATCATTGACTGATCCATTACTTTTTGACTATTTGACTACCGATTGGTGTAGTAAATGTTTATGTAATGAATACGAATATTTATTCTCGAGTCATACTTAGATATTTATATAAATATTTCAGCATGTATGTTTATCCGTTATCTATAGATAAGTATAGTATCCATAGTACAAGCTTTGCTTAATTTGGGACTTAGATGATATGTGTAGGTAAGTGTCCGAAATATTTATTTATATTATTATTTATTACAAAGTTATTAATAAGATTAAGTAGTTTTACACGCATTTCCAGTGACCATAGACTATGACCTTAACGTTTGTAGCTGTTTGGGGTCTCACCGTAAATTCAGCTGTGAGTTGATCCTGTAGGCTCACGAAATAACATAACACGCGATAATGGGTGAGTTTTATACACAATTTTATTGCTGACAAATACATATTGCTAACAGTTCAAACAAAGAGTATTAATTAAAGCGGCTATATTTTTAACGGTTTCTATAGCGCAGCGCGATGTATAAAAAACATACGACGCCATCTAGAGGGCAGCGGCGATACTACGGACTGCATAGCGCACCATTAAGTAATCTGACATAGCGCGATTTCTATTTTTTGTAGCTATTCAACGCTAGATGGTACCACACACTCGCGATAAATACCACGCCATCTAGGAGCGACAAACTGTTCTCATTATATATTTTTTTGTTTTCTATTCAACGCTAAATGGCATCACTGACGCTCCAGACAAGGTTTTTTTATTGTCCCATGTATTTTATTCAATAATACGAACTGCCGCGCTCGATAACATCCGTGACATACATACATAGTGTTAAAATCATAACCCTTCCCCGAGAGAGACATGGTCGTTACTCCACCGACAAGAACATAGCTCTTAAATTGAAGAAGAAGAAGATGGTAGGTGTATGAAGAAAACCCGAAAATCATGGTCGCGTCATAATTTTACACACAATTGCAGGTTCGAATCCCGCGAGGGGAAAATGTTTGTGTGATAACCAACGAATATTTATTCCCGAGTTCACTATCATATCAGCCGAAAGACATCTACTGCTGGACACAGGCCCCCCAAAGATCTCCACAACGATCGGTCCTGCGCTGCCCGCATCCAGCGGCTACCCACGATCTTTACCAAATCGTCGGTCCACCTCGTGGAGGGCGTCTTCCGGTCCATGGTCGCCACTCGAGAACCTTCCCGCCCCAACGGCCGTCGATTCTACGAGCAATGTGCCCCGCCCACTGCCACTTACGTTTGGCAATTCTTCGGGCTATGGCAGTGACCTTGGTTCTCCTGCGGATCTCCTCATTTCTGATTCGATCCCGCAGGTAGACTCCGAGCATAGCTTACTCCATTGACCTTTGGGTGACCTTAAGCCTTCTTATGAGGCCCATAGATTCCGGAGTTAGGGAGGTTTATATAAATATTTATATAGCTTTACGATACCGAATCGGGTGTCGATTGTCGAACCATTTGGAATAAGTATGGGGCAGTTACCTTATAGCTTTTTATTGTGCGTTATAAATATGTATGCTGCGACACGCAAAACTGCATAGCATAGACGGATATGGCGAAACTATAAGTTCTAATTTGAATTTGGCGGGAAACCAATTTGCGTGAAAATGGAGACAAACGAAATTCGTGCAAATTATCAATGATACGAAAGAAGAAATCTTTTTGGTAAAGTGTTTTGAGAACTGCAGTCCACTTTGGGACTTCACAGTTGCATGCAAGTGCACTGTAGAGGAGTTAGAGTTCTATACAACTGCCAACAAAATCCACTACCAAAGCAAACGTCGAAAAAGTATGAAGCATATTTTAGATCAAACTGTACATAACATACCTACGTCATACCGTCTATGTTATGTTCCAACTTATTTACCTTTTACTTCGCACTATCCAACTACCTATTAAAAGCTTCTATAACTGAGGTTGTCTGGAAGAAATCGCTTATTAGCATATTGATCTCGTAGTGAAACGCGGGCACCGCACTCGTTGCATGATAAGGCCCATAGAAACAGACCACATTTCAGTGCCATTATAGGCATATATGCTTGTTAGAACTAACATGTTTAATTGTTACTACCTAGCACATTATTTTATTACCCGCATGCTTGGAACTGTAGCGCAGATTACCTACTAAATAGTTATTTCATACTTTTTTCGTGCTGCACACACCAATTTGTAAAAGTGAAATTCAGAAGAAGTCTTGACGGTGTTTTCTACAAATGTTGTTTGGTGAAAATCGCTTAGTCAATCACATTAATGAATCTAAGCGTAGGATACCCTACTAATCTTACTTACCCAATATCGTGTGTAAATAACGTGTCAAGAGATCCTCTTTCTGAACCTAAAAAAGCAAATTAACAATATTTAAGTTATGTATTCACATTATTTACAAAACAATATTGTTCAACATTTTTGCTGATTGTTTACGTATTGCCAATGGCAACCACTCAAAATAAGCAAGGTACACGAAGTATTGTGATACTTTCTTTTATTAAGGTAATACCACAGCGTAACAAACATAGAACAAGCGGCTTTTTGGCGGGATCTTCGCGAGTGAAGTAGCATTTTTGTTTATAATTCTTATAATTTGTGCATTCTAACTTTTGAAGCCCGCCTCCGTGGCTCAATGTAAAACATTGGGTTTACGATTCGGACGTCGCGGGTTCGATCCCCAGCGAGGTACATGTTTAAGTATTCGGTTTGGTTGGTGGTAGGGCATAATAATGGTAGAATATTGTGCAGCATAAGTTAGTGATGTTGTATAAGTGAAGGGAAGTGTAAATTAAAGTGCGTAACGAACCTTACGGGTTCCCACAAGAAGCCGCCAAAATCTTTTGTAAAACGTTCTGCCACTTTGCTAGAGAATAGTACCCCTACTACAGAAGACTAGGCTATATGGGCTCAGATCCCTTTGCCTTCTCCTAGAGGAGAGAATGAAACGAAAAAAAAAAACCAAAAAATAAAGTTGTCTGTTTGGTTTGGCGCCTTTACCGCCTTCCTTCATTTTGATCACATTTCATATTTTATGATTTTGATTTTTGATCGAAAACAGAAACTTAAGTTACGAGTTAGGTACCTAGTACGTAACGGTTTATTTCATTTATAATAACATAAAGGAAAAGACAAATATGCAAGCAAATGGTATACATGGGCGTCATGACGAATATCAATATTTAAATATTGTTAAAAACATCATCGATACTGGTAAGACAAATTTTTAAATGAAAATTTTATATTGAATATCTAACTACTATCAGTTTTACATTTCTAGGTGACAAAAGAGTCGACAGAACCGGTGTTGGGACCCTATCTATATTTGGTGCAATGCAAAGGTATTCATTGAGAAATAATACATTGCCTCTGCTCACAACCAAGCGAGTGTTTACAAGAGGTGTAATCGAAGAGTTGTTGTGGATGATCTCCGGATCCACTGATTCAAAAGCTCTGGCTGCAAGAGGAGTGCACATATGGGATGCTAACGGCTCTCGAGACTTCCTCGATAATTTAGGATTCACTGACCGGCAAGAAGGTATAACATTACAATAAAATGCATCAGGAGGATCCAACTCTGTCAGTCATTACTTATCTAACGGTGGAGATGAAGGCATTGAGTTAGAAGAATCTAACACTTGCTTCTGTTTGAAGTAGACAGTGATATTTCTTTTTGTTATATTTGGAACGGATCTTTCCTCAATATAGAAAAAAATTACAAGCCTCTTAATGCCTTTGGCCCCAAAGGCTGCACCTTTGCCCTCTTAATGCCTTTTCCTCATAATGACACTCTTGATTTCGACATACTTGATGACCAATATAAATTAATGATTGATTTATTTATTCTTTATATCACAAAAAAAATACTGTTTATTTTTTGTTGTATAGGTGATCTTGGCCCTGTGTATGGTTTTCAATGGAGGCATAGTGGAGCAAAATATGTGGATGCAAAGACAGATTATACTGGACAAGGTGTTGATCAACTGCAAAATGTTATAAACACAATAAAGTAATGTCTTTACTTAATTTCATTTGGAATTTGATGTGATGTGTGTCTACTGCTGTCTCCCCTAGTATATACAAGTCCATAAATTATCTGTTTCTCTAAAGTGGGCTTATCTGTGCAACAGCAGTGGAAATATGTTGTGGCAATTTTTTACTACTAAAACATCACATATTTTTTTATGCACAGAAACAATCCAGCTAATAGAAGAATACTAATGTGTGCCTGGAATGCATCAGATCTAAGTGCAATGGCTTTGCCACCATGCCACTGCCTAGCACAATTCCACATAGCCAGCAATAAGCTATCTTGTCTTCTGTATCAAAGAAGTGCTGACATGGGCCTGGGAGTGCCATTCAATATTGCTAGCTATGCCTTACTAACGCACATGATTGCACACATTACTGGATTAGAGGTAATATCATATTGACAAGTGATTTGTAATAATTAATTTGTAATAAATAATTTAAAAGAAAAATAATAATATAATTGGAATATAAAGGTAAAAATACATATGATAATATAATAGGTTAAATATCTAGCTTGTAAATAATGTATTCAGATTTTTTTTGTAATTATTTAAATTAGGGCATGCTACTCTCTCATGTTGCTGTGCCTTCACAAGGTCCTTATTGATACAGTACACTATAATGTCATCACAACAAAACATAAGGAATGCAATAAATGATTTGAGTTTGAGTAAGTAATGCAAATATTATTAACCCTCTTACAATGGGGCATGGCCGTCTCTGTACAAAATTGTATGGACCATAATCCACCATGTGGGACCAGAGCAGCACCCGTATTGTCAACTTCAATGGGAATGGACTTTTATATCCAACTGCCAAATTTGACCAAAAGTAAGGATTAAATTGTCAAACTCAACCAATGATGAAGAAGTATGATGCAGTTCCTTACTATTGAAGTTAGTGACTAGTGGCAGTATTTTCAACCAGCTTCATAGGCCACTAAATTGGCTTAACAACTGCCTTCATTTGAAGTAAATGCCACTAGCAGTTACTCATCACGCCAAACATTGGTTAACTTCACATTTTTGATTTGGTGTAAAACTTGATGATTTATTTCTCTTACTTTCCATTCCACTACAGTACATCATCAGCAAGAAAAACTTACCCATAATACACATGTACATATGTTTGCAATAAGTATGAATAGTAAAAAAATGTAATCCTTTGTGTTAAATGTAAATGTAGACTTTCAGCTGTCTCAAATCTAAGAAAAACTTGTTGGATTTATAAAATCAAATTTTTTTTAGGCTGCAGAGTTTGTTCACACCACAGGTGATACGCATGTGTATCTAAATCACATAGATCCACTGAAAAAGCAACTGGAGAGAGAACCTAAACCATTCCCCACTTTAGAATTTGCTCGTAAAGTTGAGTCCATAGATGATTTTAAGTACGAAGACTTCATAATAAAGGGTTACAGTCCTCATCCCAAAATTGATATGGAAATGGCTGTATAAACATTTTTAAGTGATAATAAAAGCAAATAAAAGTGTTAATTAGCAACCATTTATTTTATTTAAATTATATTTTATACATGCTTAAAATATCTTCTACAAAATAAAACCCCATAGATATAATTAATGGCAATCGATATTAAAATAATGTGATGCTAATATTAAGTCATTATTTGTAAAATTTCAACAATATCTTAACAAATTCATAATTTTGTTTTCTTAGAGCTATAACCATTTTTTGTACATATTTTTTTATTCTTAGACTTAAAAATTATTGTTTAGATTAGAATGCAACTATTATACTATTTGCATAAATAATATTCCACCAAAACTAAGCCCTTTGTGTGCATCATCCAGCAGCGCCACGGTCTCCGATTTGCATATAAATTGACTACATTTAGACAAGGTTTTTACAAATCGTGTAAGTCACTTCGCTGGCTCCGGGAATAGGAAGGGGGGGTCCGATGACGCAACTGGAATGACGTCCCAGCAGCGCCACTCAACTATATATCTTTATTTGAAATACGTAATGTTTAAGGCCGGCAACGCATCTGTGACCCTTTTGGTGTTGCGGTTGTCCATGGGCGGCGGTGATTGCTTTCCATCAGGTGACCCGCAAGCTCGTTTACCGCCCTCTCATATAAAAAAAAAAATTGTAAATCGGATTACACTAATCATTAATTACTAAATTATGAATTGTGGAAATTTCAAGTTGCATTTCAACCGTGCATTGAAATGACTACCTGCGTGCTATCAGATTCCAGTACAAAATTCTCATTGCTGAAGTCCAGCTGGGACGAGATCATTCTATCAGCGCAGCGCTACTATTGAACTGTTATCACTTCCTAATGGTAGTGGTGTTCAAGGTTGACTTTCAGCTTGTTAATGGTAAGAATAATGACAAAATCTTATTATAAGCAGATTTACGATATGTATTGCAATTATTGAGATACAGCTGTGGGAGGACGTCGTTACAGCTGCACCACCGGACCCCCCTTGTTTTCGGAGCTAGTGAAGTGACAAAATCAAGACGATTTTTACACAATTTGTAGAAATCTGGAATAAATGTAGTGTAATATATATGTAAATCGGAAACTGTGGCCCTGCTGGAACGATGCACACAATCCCTCCCTTAGCCTCAGTGAAAGCCACGGTTTGCAGAGTGAAGGCCGCGCAAGCATTATTTCAAGGCCAATGAATGTAAGTCCGAAGATAGTGAGTCTGGTCTTGAGCTGTTTAAGTTCCCGTTTTGGTAGCAGTTGTGGCGGCCCACTCTGCACATTGTTGCCATACCGCCATAAATAGAAAAATTTCACACCCTAAGTTGTTTCGTTATTCTTTTCGATGGTGAATATTTTACAAAAAAAATCTGATTGCTAACTATCAACACATCTGGTCATCCTGTGATGGTTTCTGAAAAATAAAATCACATACACAATCTCTAAATAGTATAAAACAAAGTGCACATCTCTTCATTATAATTTCGAGAATTTCTTCTGGAAGGTTTATATGTAATATAACTTGTATGCTATACCTAATAAATAAATACTAAGTCGGTGTCGGTGGCTCAGCGGTTAAGACGCGGTCTCCTAATTTGGGAGGTCCGTTTGATTTCCAGGCAGGCCATGTACCAATGAGTTTTTAAATTTAATTTACTTATGTGCATTTATCCGACTGCTCTTAAATGGTGAAGGAAAACATCAAGAGGAAACCTGCATGCCTGAGAAATAAAAATTCTAAGGCATGTGTGAAGTCCCCAAACCGCATTGTGCCTGTGTGGCAGACTCCCATGGTCCATACTCCCTAATTATAAGAGGGAAGGCCTATATCCCTGCAGTAGGATGTTAACAGGCTGAGATGATGATGAAATGAATACTCCGGAAGCGTACCTATACCACCGCCGCAAGTATTATCCGCCTTCGTGGCTCAATGTAGACAACATAGGGTTTACGATTCGGAGGTCGCGGGTTCGATCCTCAGCAGGGAACATGTTTATTACACGGTTTAGTTGATGGTAGGTCATTTTAAGTCTCCGCCTGGCTAGCTACCACCATCTTATCTAAATCTGCCGCCAACAGCAATGTTAATAGCATTGTTGTGTTCCGGTTGCCAGAGATAAGACGGCCAGTTCCCCAAATGAGATGTGGTTTGTGGGTCCGAAATATTTATTAAAGAAATTAGGAATCAAACTGATAATCCACGTGGTCTGATCCTCACTGATGACCATCATGGATGTTTATTTAATTATTTATATGTTTATCTAGTATCCACAGCAGTATCGCCTGGTTTGGGACTACATATTTGGTTTCTGAAATATTTTTTATCATACAGCATTATAATAGCCTATAGATGCTTCTGCACAAACTTGCTTTGTAGTTGGATGACACACCATTCACCAAACTTAGATTATTATTTTAGAAAACAATGTTATTCACAATATATCCATTCCATTGTAACTCTTAGAATCATCGGTAATGACTTCCACCTCCACCCTCAAAGAAATAGAAGAATTACGGTTACCTGGGGAATGATTTCATTCAATCTACTACTAGGGACGGGTAACGCTGCAAGCTGCTCCACGAGGGCCATCGTCATTTCAGATTCCACTGTGATTTCCACCCACAATGTATCTAAAATTGATATTTTTTGTTATCTATAGATTTTTTACTTGACAACAACTAAAGCAATGACCTGTATTTAATGAAGCAATATCAGCCTCTCACATTGAACAGTTCCACTTCAGATCAAGTTCATCCACAGGAACTACCTAGTTATTTTACTTGAAATTGAATTCCAATAATGGGTGATCAACAAATCATGTTAGATATAAAAATGCAATTCATTGTGTACATATTACTTCGCCATATTTTTGTCATCATCATCAATCCACCCACTACTGGGTATAGGCCTCTTCCCCATTACGCCAATTGTCACCGTACTGTGCCAGTAGTATTTAATGAGATCCCATCAACTGTACATTGGTCTTATGTCATTGAACCAACAGGATGGCTAACATGGAACGCTCCATTGTTTATGTGCCACCTTAATTTTAGGCATCTTCTGGTTAACGAGCGTGCATGTTGCGGCACCATAATAGGTAAGGATCGGCGATGTACACTTGTCTTCAAGCAATGTGGGAGTTTGACTTTAAAATTGTCGTTCAGTTTTCGAATTGCAGCCCACTCTAATTAGATGCATCTTGCGATCTCTTTCACCTACGCTCCTTGGTTAAAGAATCTTGGACATAGTTTACGGTGTCATTACCTACGATTATGTTAGATACAAGTATAGATCAATTCATCGTAATATTTGTCTCAGACATATTCATCTTAAGATCAACCCTCAGGGGAGCTTCATACAATTCTGCGAGCATACACTGGAGATCTAGGGCACTTTTGGCATTGAAACGAATGTAAGGTGCGACATGCGCGTTCCATTAATATTGACTTGTCTCTCTCTCCAATCCAACATCTTCATTATACTTTTTAGGATGTGGGTGAAGTGTTTTTTTTTATGTACAACGGGTTAGCACTAGACCTCAATCACACCTGATGTTAAGTGATGATGATGCCGAAGTTTAGGCGAGAAATCGATTTCAGTCACAGACCAACATTATAGACACAGAGTTGGTATTTCTACTTCAGGTAAGTCTTAAGACATTATAGCTGCATTTATTATAATTATATAAATTAACATACTGTTACTCTTACTTACCTCCAATTTGGTCACCTCTATCAGTAATTAAATGGAAATAACCCCGATGTGTGCCGGGTGTAGTTGGTGCTACTAACTTTAAAGTAACAGTAGTGGAATGTCCTGGAAGCAACGGAGGCAAATATACCGGCGTAGCACCAAGGGGCTCACCACCAGCTTGGATTAGCCTACAGCTGCCTGGCCAGGCTTCCGTTCCCGTGTTGGCAATGCTCCAGTTCTGTTCAAAACTAATAAAAAAAAAAAAATTATGTCAGCCCCGTAGCATGACAGCATTTGTTATGCGACGTGAGAGTGGGATACTTATGTTTCATCCAAGCAAATAAGCAGGAAAAATATCTCACACAACATTAACACAATTCCTTTTCTATTAACAATACAGTATCAACATTCTCAATTTAATGTTTCATGCAACTAAATTCACACTAAATTTTGATTTATGTCCATTGTTCACATCACTATCAGGTCATATTATCTGGTCTATTTTAACCTACAAAAAGTCAGTTGTCTGCAAACATATCAAATTAACAGCCTTACATTCACACAGCTGGTGAGGGCATATTCTGTCAATGATTATAGGTATTCTATTTTATTTCCTTTATACTAGGCAAACCTCTGGTCGGAGACACACAGATGATAAAACTTAGTTTTATTCAGCTAACATAGTTTAAATAAAACCTATCTGTTAAGAGGCTTTAATGAATAACTAAAGTTACACACAAACCATCTGCACATTGGTGGATTTACGTCAGATTAGTAATTGTCATTTGTGTGCCATGGACTTGTCTTAATGACTGTCTACAATTGAAAACCTCAAGGGTCAACTTTTATAGCACCATCTGAAGCACAGATGCACTCGTATGAAAATGCCACTAGTGAATACCCACCCACGGACTGACCCAGACACCAAATATTGCATAACTTTACTAATTCTAATAAAAAACAAATAGTGAAAAATAAATATTTTACCAAGTGCCAGGTCCAACTGCTGTCTCATGACTCTGAGCAGCTTTTAAGGACATAGATGGAAGCTTCGGTGGTAGAGTATAGTCTAGATAACAACATATAGCTGCTTGAAGATTCCTGAAATAAAACTCAGTTATAAAACAAAAAATTATATTTCTAGTAGGTACTTATAAAAAAGATTTGCTTTTACCAATTGCTCATATCCAAGAAAAAACTAGCAGTATTGTAGTTCATACTAGGTCCTAAAAGTCTTTGCATTTGGCTTATAAGTTCCTCCCTGTCCGTTGTGTTCATACAACTAAATTGCAGAAGTAGATTCTGGTCAATCTCTCCAGAGATAGAGGAACCATCAATATCCATTGTGGCAGCAAAGTATCACAAAGCACTTTTGTTGTATTTCACCAGTGCACTGAATATTGACATGCCCTTTGTTTATGTTCGTCAGCTGACTTGATGTCCTGGTATATTTTGCCTGTAGATTCTGACCTCAAATAACAATTTAAATAAACTACGAGAAATATTTATTACAAATTCTTAACCATTAAAAATAGGCCATTTCACAAATCAAAATAATTTCACCACTAGATACAGTGTGTACAAAAAAATGTGACATCTCTTTCTTTTTTTTTTTTTTTTTTTGGTTTCATTCTCTCCTTTAGGAGAAGGCAAAGGGATCTAGCCCATAACAGCCATGTCTTATTTCTCTTATTTCTTCAGTTTGTAAGTCAGTCTCAGTCAAAACAAGTAATTCGTCGTATACTTGGCGTATACAGAGTCTATTCACGGTCAAGTCATTCTTCAGTAAAGTGGCAGAATGCTTTACAAAAGATTTTGGCGGCTTCTTGTGGGAACCCGAAAGCTCCGTTACGCACTTTAATTTACACCTCCCATCACTTGTACACTATCACTAACGTTTGCTGCACAATACTCTGCCATTATTAAGCTTCAAAAGTTAGAATGCACAAATTATAAGACTTATAAAGAAAAATGCTACTTCACTCGCCGAGTACCCGCCAAAAAGCCCTCTTTCTTTTTTTTCGTTTTAATTCAGTCGGAGAAGACAAAGGGATCTAAGCCCATACACCCACGTGTTTCATTAGATATGATTTGGTTATGGTCTGAGAAATATGTTGTAAAGGGGATAGGTGAGGAAAACCCATTGACACGTTTTCTACCGATGTTGAGAAAACGTTTTCCCAGTCTGTTCCATGCTTTTATTATTTTATTACCATAAAAATTTTTTGAAAAACATGAAATAAATCTGTACTTTCCGTAAATATACCAATTATATCGTGGATATAGGGATACCTACATATTACAACTCGTAACATTTTTCTGATTTTTTGTATTATAGCTGTAGTAGTGTTCATTCGTTATATTCATAGATAATATATTCCAGTAACTATTGCTTTTCGCAGATTACAAATACACCCAGTAGAAGAGTATCTATAAACGTTTTTAACACGGCAGGTATTTTCGAAAATATGACAGGCGCGCCGAGATACACTTTTTGCGTGGGAACGGGCTCCTTTTTTCTTTTTGTAACTCATGTAAGAAATAAAACTAATCTAATTGGCGCCATAAAAATTGTGGGGGCTTGACTTGACCACCTAGCCGATTTGACCGTAAACCTATTGTCTAAACAACGTGAAATTTTCGTGAAACGTGAAAGGTTCCACTATGAATGAATGTTTGCTTTTAGGCAAAGATTTCTTGCTAATAATACAGGCTGTTGGGGCACGAAGTGCCTGAATTTATTTGAATTTTGAATAATAGTTTAGCTTGAAGAGCTTTTAGGTAGGAATTTAAAAGGGATTATGAAATGAATTGTTTTATTTTTATATTTAACAAATTAATTATATTTCGACTTAAATTACAAATAAATTACATAAATTTACAAGTTTGAAGACAAAGCGGCAAGAGTGAGTGGTGAACGATAGGACAGTCAAAAAAGGAAAGAAGGAAAAAAAAGAGGTCTTCGTTTACTTGTGCAGTGCATTTTATACTTTGATGAAGCGCCATCTGGTGGGTCTCGTGTGCGACGTGAAGTTAACGCATTATCTTCTTAAGTGACCTGGGGTCGAGCGGTGGAGTTTCCAACTCATTTCGATAGATGGCAGCTGCGTCAAGACAGGCACTCAGTCGTTACCGACTGATACAAAGAGGACCTGTCGAATGTCGACTGTGCAGTGTGATTTCAATTGTGCAATGACGTCAGTAAAGACGTGACCTATTCTGCCAGTCGGTTGCCGTCGCTTATATACAGAGGTCACAAGCTGTTCCGCACAAATTCTGCTTGTTAGGTACTTATTATTATTTTTTTCACGAATCCGTGTCATTTATATTCAAACACTACAACTACCTATTTATCAAGGTTTAGTGTGATGTTTATTTTAGCCAAAACTTTGTTATTTTGTATATATAACAAAAAGTGTGTGCCGACCCCACTCAGGTTGGGTTAAGGGCAAGAAAATGTTGTTAACTGTTTGTGAAAATAATGCAAAAGTTTCGCTGGAGCGCCATCTATTGCTGAGTAGTTTAATTAGTATAATCGATGAATTTGTAGTAGTGTGCAATGTATATCTAGCGAGTAGTAGTGGAACTACAAAGCATAATCGATCAATCGACGAGGAGCATTTATTTACCCTAAGGAAAAATTCGATGACAGTTATGAAAAAAAAAAAATTAACTACCTATGCTAATTCACTTACATAATTGGCTCTAATTTTTTCTTTACGGTAAAAAACTCACCGGTATATAAGTAATGTAATCCTTACTCCGGAAGCTGACAATCCGTAATGTTTTATTAGCGCGGAGCGAAAAGTCACTCTTCTCATTACCCCGCCTCCCCTATCATACAAAGCAACAAAGCTACGGTACAGTCTGAAACAGATAAATCTTTACAGGCCTGCCTACATAATTCAAATTAAATTGTTTTCTCAGGAAATCTTGTACGTTTTTGGATATTTTTTTATTTAGTTAGACAATTATTGTGTTCAACAGTATGATAGATAAAGTAGGTACTGGTGTCGATTCGGTTGCACACGAACTAAACTAAAACCAGATTTAGACTGGTGCTGTCACATTATATTGTTCCAGAGGGAAAAAGACAGACCTACTTTAAAATTGGTTTTAGTTTAGTTTGCGTACAACCGAATCGACACAACTATCGAAAAACACTTTTTTTTATGCACAACGGGTTTTGTACTTGATCTCAATCACACCTGATGTTAAGTGAATAAGTGACACTTATGATTTGTCGAGAAAATTTAATTTGTAATAACCTGAATTACACACAATTTTGTTACAATTAAAAAAGGAAAGACAAAAAAGAAATGTCATATAAATTCATTTTTTTCTAAAAATTAGACCAGACTTTTTGAATTTTATTTTGAAAACACAATTTAAAATAATAATTGAAAAATATAACTTCAAAATTAAAGTGCATCCAGCGTCGAACCGGATAGAAACCGTTTAAGTTAACATAAACTAGGTTACTAAAAAGAAAATAAATGAAATTTATAAATCAAGCTTTTATTAAAATGCACTGAAAGTAAATAAAGAAAATATTACTTTAAGTAATTCAGAATTAAACTGAAATGTCCAACTGGCAAGACGTTAACCAAGGTCAAAATAATTTAGTGAAAGAAAATTAAATCATTTTCGCGCGTCGTCAAAATTTAAAACTTTTGCCGCGAAAATAGTAAATTCAACGCGACAATCTTATAAAAATATTGCTCAACATATCTCGGAAATGATATTTAGATAATTGTGATCTTAGTTAACATAAAACACCTATCGTCCTTAATAGGCTAGTTAATATTAGTTTTAAAGTGTTGTATGAAGGCTCTTGAACGGAAGATGCTATTCTAGCTATATTTTACTTTACAGTAGGGCCATAAATAGGGCGCAGGGACATACGTTAAGCACCGCGGACGTGGACCTCACTACCAACTGCTTCTAACACTGAGTTCTTGAGATGCCAACAATGCGTTCGTGCATTGCATGCGCCGGGTAACAAGAGTGTCAAACTTTGTAGAACCACATGATGACATGTAGATCCGGCTCGAAGGACCACTATGTATGAGCCCTTGCTCGACTCATACAGCTTGATAGTTGATGCTGATATGATGATGCAGGAACAAAGATAAACTTGATAATAATTACTTGATTTATTTATAAAAATGCTAACAGTATGTGTGCTTACTGTATGATGGGTGAACGTGAACTAATTATGTATGAGTGAATGAAAAGCCTGTTACTATGGAATTTGCTGAGGTGAGAAAATGCACGATCAAGGTGATCGTACAACTCCGTTAGTTTAAAATAATACTCAAGATTTCTTTCATGTTTATTAATATTTTATTAGACCCTTTACCAAATTATTATAAGTAAATAAATAGAACTACATAATTGGTAATAAGTACCATTCCTTTTTAAAATTCTAGACCATCGCAATGAGACGACAAGAACAATTATTTCAACTGCAAATAAACTTTATCATAAAAACAAGCAAAACAGCCATTATTGCAAACATATCTCATATACGATTTATGTAGATAATTCATTTTATCGATTTTTTTATTATAAATATGTATAGGTATTTGTATCTGTCAATAGTTCAAAATGCACACATCTAAATTTGAAACGTTTAAATATATATTCAAAAACATTATCTTTTACAATATAATATCTATACCGATCTAAGGCACCATCTGCTAAATTTGATATAGTAACTATCACTCATGACCTGAATCATGATTCAAAACTGGTTCTTCATAAATATTATTCTTTAATATTAGTAAAATATGTTATTTCTCTTAATAATGATAACGTAATAAATGTAACAGCAAAATATCAACGATGTTTTCAATCTGTCTAGAGTTACATTATACATAATTGCTTTCAACCATTGTTATTTCTATAATTCTAAACTTACATAGATAACAACTTAAAAACGAAATTAAATTGTTGGTAAGCTGTGTTTTGGTATTTAGGTGAGGACTGCTATACTAAAGCATTACTGTTGATACATGTGTCGAGTTCGAGTGTCATTCGTGAGTCTAAACTTGAGAAACATCAATTACCGATACAAACAATATTAATTATTGCCATCAGAAACAGGTGTGATATGTCTCTGGATCTAATATATTTAAAGTTATCGTTCGTCCAAAGTCGTATAATTTGAACCAAAAAGGTATTTTAAAATACTGTCAAATTGTCCATACATTAAAGACGACATTTTTTACAAACATTGCTTTAGAACAATGTTAAATACTTTCAAGTATGCTATCACCGCACACCCTTAAAACATATTACGTTAAACTGTAACAATCAACAATGTTACCCCCGTATTACAAATAAATCAAACTACGTGGATAAGTAACTCATTGGTTTGTAACAAACACGCAGCATGATTTCTTTGCAACACAGATTATCATTTAATAAAAGATAAATAATTATAACTACGTCTTTAAACCTCTGCAATTCTGTAAACACTTTATAATTAAGATCTGTTGCTAATTACATCTAAAATCTATAAAATATATTACTCTATTAAATATTAAAGGCAATATCTATCGTTAGATATGGACGGATTAAGTGAAGGCGCCCAATGGGGTTACCGATTAATAATTAATAGCTCTTATTAAACCTAGACTTAGAGAACTACATACGGCGCAGCGGTAGGGACCAAATATAAGCAAAACATCAAAATTACACATAACCAACAAAAGAAACAGCATAAATATAAGAATCTATAAATAAACATGTGTTGCTCGTTTCAGGTAACTCACTATGTCCGCTGCGGACGATCCACCGCGAGCGCCGGTTTACCCTAGTACCAAATTGTAATAACAAATACATAACTTCGTTGGTAAACATAATTTCAGTTCCATCTAAGTCATTTTCGTAACTTAACAGGCAAGACCACAACCGATATTAAGTACTTATTAGCTAAAGGAATGTAAATCTCAGGATTCTCAGGTTACTTAATTTAAAATAAAAATGGAACGGATTGACCAAGTTTCAGGAATGCACAAAAGAAATCATTAGTGACTATAATTAAAATTATAATTAAATTTAGAATAGATAAAGTAGCACACAAAATTAAAACAAAATGCAGTTTACTATTTTGCAAGATATAATTTTCGTTTACACATCATGTAAATTAAGTTCACCATATTAGGTTGAGCACTTTTGATAATTTCTAAGTAATTTTTTAAGTAATATTTACCGCAATATGATACAAGTCGATAATAGAATCAAACGTGTTCAAGTGATTCACCAAAATGAAATGTAATCAATTTAGAATTAAAGCACTTAGATAGGCACCAGTATAATACTTTAGCACATGCATCTTTCTGCTGTAGTGTATTCAAATATGTAATAAATATTATTATGCTTTGTGCGTCGAACACATGGCTGGCTCTGACAATTGAGCCACAATATTCATTGAGCAACTAGGCACGTTTATTTAATCAATTGATTAATGCCCTAAAATAGTTTAGGAACGGATATAGCTTATCTTCAAATATGAAAGTAATATATTTTTTTAAGTACAAAAATTAAATATTTTAGGAATAATAAATAAAAATAATAACAACAACATACTTTTCTCTGTACATAAGTATTAGTCGTGGACTTGCATTACATGCATTTAAAACAGAAAAACAAATAGAAACGGAATGTAGAATTCATAATTCCTGTCTATACACAATCACAATAATTAAATAATCACGGAAATATAGGCTTTGCCTTTTTATAACATCTTGTCAACAGCGAAATGTAAAAATATATTAATTTGTACACTCTTCACCATAAGTTTTATAAACATTTGTAGAATTTACTATCGCACCAAAAATACTTTTTATAAATTTTGATTATTTATAATCACGGTACTGTACTACTTTAAGTACGATAAAATAAATAAAATATCTTTTAAGATAAATTTAAGTAGGTAGTCACTTCATTCCCCACCAAAGACTTGAATATTTTAAACAATCTCATTATGGAATGCTTACGTCACAATTTGGAATGCATAAATAATGTCTGCTGATCTACGAAACCTTCAACTCTATTTCAAATATATCTCAAATGCCCTGCCCGAGGGCTAATTTCACGTATAATTATTTTTTTATAATTATATCATCATACCCATTTTCATTAAGTACTAAAATATCCGTATAAATATCTTCACTCATTTACCTATTATAACCACTAAATATACCTTGACGTAATTTGCACTTTTTAACATAAAAACAGCTTCGGGGGGACGTTCAGCGTATAGCATATTCGAAGCACTTCAACCTGATAGTGCCATGAAATAAATAAGAATTCATAATAACACACAGAAATAGTGAAACTTTGTAGATAACTCGTAACCACATAAAACATACTAGAGAGTTGACCAGGGTATGAAAGTGAAAGGCGAAGTATCTTCGAAGTGCTTACGTACTATGCACACGTAAGAGAAGTGCATCATCGAACACAAAGTCAGTGATTGTCGAACGGCCCCCCTGCAAACAGTCATTGATGGCTCTTGCTAAGCAGGTGGGAGTTGAATTCGTAAACGTTGCAGCATTGTTCACCGCAGATGTTGCACTTCCAGGGATTGGAGTCGCAGTGGCAGCCCTTATGCAAGAAGTAGAGGGTGGAGTCCGGAAATGTTATAGAGCAAAACGTACATACGAGGGATGCGGGCAGCATAGCGGCGTCGCCATGGGTTGATGTTATCATTCCTCCTTCCGATGGAGACGCTCGAGAGGCCTGTGGAAAGGATTAGTTATGATATTTTTAGGTAGGTAGGTAATGTAAGTTGGTAGGGATGGTATCCTTCGTAAAGTAAATAAAATACTAATAGCGTGTACAAAGTGGAATTCAGCTATTTTGCTTAATGTCAAAGAATTGTGCTAAAATGGTGCCCAAAGGAAAAAAAGAGCGCCACTGTAGTTTAAGATTAAATGTCCGCCCGGCTAGCTATCACCATATTATCTAAATCTGCCGCCAAACAACAATATTTATAGCATTGTTGTGTTCCGGTTGTTAGAGATAAGATAGCCAGTCCCCCAAATTTCGGGTCAGTACGCTTCGACCTTAGACTTCATCTTCACTTAACATCAGGTGTGATTGAGGTCAAGTGCCAACCCGATGTGCATAAAAAAAAAGTTATTAAATATTTTCAGTGTGCATTCTGGCATCACGTGTTGCCATAATCCTCATTCCCATTGCAGAGGCTGCTTTACCTATGATCATAATTTATTTACCAAAAACTGTGCATAATTAGTACCACCGAAATATACAAGTCCCAAAAAAAGTTACTCAGAAAAAACGAAGTAATTTAGATGTCTTTGTGAAAAGGGGCAGCACAGACGTCGGATATTTTGTAGCCCGCACAAACAAGAAACTAGATGGGACAATTTTGTCTGCGAGGATGGAATGTATAGCATTCTATGCAATAACTTATAAGTAACATATGCGGGGAACAAAAAAAGTCCGTTGTCTGCGCTGCCCCTTTTCACAAAGCCATCTCAATAACTTCGTTGTTTTTGAAGAACTATTTATGGGACTTGTATATTTCGGTGGCATTATTTATGCACAGTTTTTTGGATTTATATTATAATCATCAAAGCAATCTGCGTATGAGAAAGACGAATCTAGCAACACGTGACGCCAGAATATTCGCTTAAAATTGGAATAACTCTTGAATTAGTGGCATAAATTTTTTCGTTTGGGTATTTGGTACACAATTTTTTGACATTATCAAAATATCTGAATTACATTTTGCGTATTCTAGCATCACGTGTTACGTAATAAAATGCTCATCTACTAAAAAGTACAATTTGTACATCTACCTGTTAAGATTGATTTTTGGATACTTAATTTAGCAACTTCTAAAAAGCAAATGTTGAGGTCCTATAATGTTAAAGTACAATGGTAGAGTAACTATTAGTGATAGAATAAAAATGTTTCCTAACAAATCGGTAGCTAACTTTAGGTGTAGTTAGTGTAGGTATTTAGGTATAAAACACAATATTAAATTAAAATGACTACTATGAACTTTATTGCGTCATAGATGACACTTGGTCTATGGAGAAATTTTAAAAAAATATAAAGAAGATGTTGATGGATTACTTTTTAGAAAATAATTACATGAGTTCGAGTATCTTCAGTGACACAATGAAGTCACAGTGGTAAGTTAATATTAATACTGCAGGTTTAACTAAATACCTACGCTATACCTAAAACAAGCTATACACAGAAAATATCGCATAATTTTTTACATGAGGTAGGTCGTATGAAAACAGTTACTATGGTTTACGCATAAGCAAGGACGTGGTAGCTATACATACGTTAGAGCCCCGAGCGCGGCCGCGGGCCGATATGCGCCTGCGCAGGTCTTCCCGCAGCAAGCTCTTCAGTGGTGACACTTTGATGAGCGACGAGAGGCTGGACGACACCCCGCGCTTGTCACCGTTCGCTTCGCCTTCCCGCTCGCCCGAACCAGACTCGTCTTGAGCATTGGGTTCCTGCAATAACATTGCAAAATATAACTATTTGGACTTACCCTTTTTTTTAAGGGTTAGCACTTGACCTCAATCACACCTGATGTTAAGTGAAAATGAGGCCGAAGGTGGAAGCGTACTAACCCAGAAACCCCATCTTATTTGGAGAACTGGCTATCTTATCCCTAACAACCGGAACACAACAATGCCATTAGCATTGTTTGGCGGCAGACTTAGAAAAGATGGTGGTAGTTAGCCAGGCGGACATTTAAAATGCCTTACCACCAACCACGTAGTACTTACCTTCCATAGTCAAGTCAAAGTCAAGATTGAAATGGTTATAATAAAATTTTCTTACTATTTTTATAGATGAGGCCCTGCCATCGGTTAAAAATATGTTAAATTCTACTGTAGTAATATCCTAAATATCTTATATGTCTTTCGTCCTTTTCAAATTGGGGAAAATTAAAAATTTACCATCAAACTGCTGCATTTCATTTTTCTAATTGTGACAATACTTTTTTTTAGCATTGATCTTTATTATAACAGATAGAGTTGAGTTTAGCTTATAATAATTGCATTATTCTGATTTAATTTATTATCATTTATTCAACTAAGGTCTAATCATAGGGTCTCATTAAAAATTATAGTAAGGTATAAAAATGTCAAATGTTGATATATTATAAAGTATAAGAATATTGGTACATGTAATATAAATAGAAAATTTAGAAAATCCCCGAGGAAATAAACACAATAATACCTGGGTCGAATCTTTCGCCCTATTATTTAAATCCCTCCTTACATTCACATGTAATCCTCTCTCTCTCTTTAACAATGGCTATTATAAAATTTCTGACTATCTGAATGATAAGAATGCGTGGACATGAACCGCTCGGCAATATCCAGTATATTTTATTCTTATCTTTGTCGAATCATCAATTTAACAATTAATTCATATTGTATTTGTATTGACTTATTTAAAAAGAGCATCCCCTGAGTTTCTTGCTCGTTCTTCTCTGGGGAGTCTGCCTAGTGAATGAGCGATAACTGTATGTCATGACGATTTCATATGTTATTCTTATAACTTACAAAGTACAACATTTTTGATTTGATTTGATTTCTTATATTTACTAGCTATGCTCTTGTCGGTGGACTCCTTTCCACACTTCTACATTCCCCCTTTTTTTCACTTCCTGATACGACACGGCATTTACTTTTTCTTTTACTTGTACCATGTATGTTCTTCTAGGCCTTCCTCTCTTCCTCTTTCCGTCCACTTTTCCTTCTATGATGCTTTTGATAAAGTTGTCATGTCGTATCAGATGACCTAACATCTTTCCCCTTCTGTTTTCAATGATCTTCAAAAACACTCTCTATAGAAAATTATGATCTACTAACAACATTGTGATCATTTTTGTGTTGTTTTAGATACGCAATGTGACTACGAATACCAGCTCTTAGCTTAAACACTTGCCTCTTCAAACACCATTTTTTGGCAAAATTACTAAAAAGTAGTAGTTGCCAATATATAAAAAAGTGAAGTACATATCCGGGGCAACGCGTCATTTGGAAGCCCCACTGAAACCAACGTTGGCGGGAACAGTTGTAACCAATTTGAATAAGAGACCTTTTGACTTCACCTTGCAACAGTGACTTAAAAATGGCATACACCATGTTCCTTTTTGTTTATTTGCAGAATGTGTAAAACTGTATTTTTTGTGCTGAGTTTTAAGCAAATGCAAAGAGGAAATAGTGTAATGATTCCAAATACGCTCGGGACGGCCTCGTAAAGAGTGTGGTTGTATCTTTTGTCTGTATCATATCATAACAAATCAGTATTATATACTGATTATTATTATTAGGTAAAAATTTATATATTTAGTGATTTCTTATAAAGAGATAAAATTCAAAAAGTTGTTGTCATTTGCATGGAATGTAATGTAAAGTAAATAAAAGTCATTTTAAATATATCGTGTCAAATTTCAAAATATTATTTGCCATATTGTTTATTGACGAAGTAACTTCCTCATTATGTAAAAAGTTTAGTCATATATCTTATATTTAAGGAATTATCGCCTGGTCACTCTTAACGATTATTTCCGACCGATTGTCAACATGTTTTTTATGTGCAATAAAGAATAAAGAAGAACGATTCCACCCTGTATATTGTTTGTCATAAGATGCGTTGACACGCCCTAAAAAATCAAGTATTCACAGTCCAGAAACATATAAAAAGGAACCTGGTGTGTGCCATTTCTACTTGACAGTGTTACAAAGTACTGTTGCCTGCCCATGCGAAAAGTACTGAATACCCATATACATTCCGGCCACTACCATAACTTTTATTTTTATGCAATTTGTTTTTCTCCAAACAAATTATACGTAGATTTTGTTATACAGGGTGTAACGGTTAAGTGTAGTCATATTTTAAGGGCTTGTTCTACCCATCAATACGAACAACTTTTACTATGGGGGCAACTTCGAAATCGCGAAAAAAAAATCAGCTGTTTCATACATTGCATCGGGAGGTTATTGAAATTTTCTATGGAACAGCTGATTTTTTTTTCGCGATTTCGAAGTTGCCCCCATAGTAAAAGTTGTTCGTATTGATGGGTAGAACAAGCCCTTAAAATATGACTACACTTAACCGTTACACGGTAATGTTAGTTAGAAAGAAGAAAATGAGCCGAAAGGGAGATAATTAATGTATCTCGAACAGTCGACGCGCCGTTTGGTTATAAACAATTTTTAAAAACATTTTTTCATATTTTCTATACTATCAGTACAGCTAATCGAACACTTGTATGAGAGGAATTTTTTTTTCGAAATTACTGAACTTAGGAACCCTCCTTTTGGCTTAATACCTCCTTTTCGATTAACCTTATTTTATATTTTATAAAAAATATTGTAGTTGACTGATTGGACTAGTGACTCTGTCTTTGAAACCGTTACAGTTACAGGTACAAATCCCACTAGAAGTAATTGTGTGATAAACACGAACATCTATTCTGGAATCATGGATGTTCATATAAATATTTAGGTTTATTTATCCATTTCTAGTATCCATACAGGCTTTACTTAGTTTGGAACTAGATAATTGGTAATGGTTGATCGCAATATAGACGACCGACTGCCATAAAGAAGTAATTGCTGTAAGGGTTCCAAATATTTAAAATATAAATATTGACCTGTTTAATAGGTATGAGAGTGATGGACGGAGTGATGTTGGTGGGGAGACCAGTGGAGAGGGAGCTGCTTGCCACGGCACTGTCGCCTGACTGCGGCGAACTGGGGCCTTCGCCGTTCATGCGCGACTCGTTGCCATCTGCACAAGATATTGAATGGAAACAATATTATAATGTTATCAAGATTTTTTTTAAATTTTCTAGTTAACATAATAAAGCCGTTTTAATATACGCTAATAACTAGTTTTCCTATTATAGATAAATGAATCTAAATGTACCTGAGTTCCCATGGTGATTAGACTGGCCTGGCGAAAATGTTTCATTGTTGTCTGCCATTGATATCTCCACATGTGGCGTTAGGTAATGCATGGGAGGGGTAGCATTGTCCACAGATCGGGCGCCATTGCTTTCTCCGCTGTCAGAGTACGCCGCAGCCACAGACACTGACAGGCCAGATCCTAACGCACCCAAAGCATTGATTGCGCTAGCATCCATAGTGCCGTCAGCGTAAGCAGCGTTCGCGATGCCAGCAGCGAGTAGGGAAACAGAATTGTTGCCAGGGCCAGGGTTATCCAAGTCAATACCGTGCCTGTTGACAAAAAAATTGTATTATTATCATATTATTAAAGACGAGCAGCATTTTTTTTTTATGAACAACTGATGGTACTTGACCTCAATCACAGCTGATGTTAAGTGAAGATGAGGTCGAAGGTGGAAGCGTACTGACCCAGAAACCCCAACACATTTGGGGGACTGGCTATCTTATCTCTGACAACCGGAACACAACAATGCTATTAACATTGCTGCTTGGTGGCAGATTTATATAAGATGGTGGTAGCTAGACAGGCGGACATTTAAAATTCCCTACCACCAACCAAATAAAAAGCATTAATAGTGTCATGTTTATGTCATAGTGTTGGAAGAGTTCCTTGTGAATCACATTGTTATTCATAGTAATGTAACACCAGTCGCCATTGTGATTCTAAATTAAGTAGTTGATGTTTATTTCCAAGCCATTTGGAACAAGTTCACTAATGGGGCAGAGAGAATATTTGGCAGCTTGTCTAAGGCCTGGATGATTCAGTTGCTCAAAAAGTAATGAGGGACATTAGTGTCAGTCTGAGTAGAGCTTATTCACAGTGTCCTAATAATTTAGTAATTACTTTTACTTAAGCTAAAAGTACTGGCATATAAATCACCTGTTAAAGAAGTGTACACGCAGGCTCTTCATGGTGGGTGCACGATAGCTGCACATGGGGCAAGTTTTTACAAGGTCATGTTGACCAACATGTTCGTTTTGGAAATGTGCACGCATAGCTATTTGCCTTTGGAATCCTCTGTTACATATTGGACAATGGTACGGCAAGCTTTTGGTGTGTGTTGTGAAGTGTTCGGCCAAGTGGTCTTTCCTGAAGAACCGTTTTTGGCAAACTCTACATTCATAAGGTTTCACGCCTGTGTGACGCATTTTGTGGCGGCGCATATTGGCGCCATTTGAAAACTTCATATTACACACATCACACTCAAAGAGTTTCCTGTGCGGCCGTGCATCGGCGTTCTGGGCCGCCGCCACATTGTTGTTGTCTGGGGAACACTGGGCCATGTGTGTGGTTAAGGCACGACTGCTTAAAGTACTAAAACTATTGCAAGTGGTACATTTTAGTAATGTACCACCTCTTTTTGGGGTATCTTTGCTGGCTGTAGCCACCTGAAACAATATTGTTAAATTCTTAGAAGTTTGCTAATAGAAGAAAAAATATTGTATATATTGATGAATATTACAACTACCTATTACTAGTATTAATTACTTTCTTTAATTATTTTATTTTATATTATTTAGGGCAGCATCAAAGGTAGGTACATTTTAAATATATCTCTCTCATTTTACTTATAATTACTAACACAGGACAAATTGTTTTATTTACATTTGTATTCACTATTTTTGAGAATTCTTCAATCTAAAATAAGGACTGCAATAAATGGCTTGAGTTTGAGACGTATATACGGAGAGAATTGTTTAAGTGGGCCTGGATGGCCAAATCCTAACCTAAATGAATAGCGAAAAGTACGCAAAGGATTCTCGGGCCCGATTTTGATGAAAACTAAAACAGCATCATTGGGTTTTTGAAAAATTAATATTCCTAGCCAGGAATCGAACCCGTTGATTTTGAAAAAAAAACACATCCAGTATTATTACACATTCGATAGTGTCGCTAATAAGGACGAATTCAGGAAAGTAATGACATACGGCAAACTTGAGGAAAGTTCTAATTTCAAATATTTGTTATCTCTTCATGGTTCAAGTTCATAGTAAAGGAAAAAAATGTGAACATGTGAAATTAGCATGTAAAGTAAATTGGCACCCTTTAGGCATTCCCGCGCTTTTGAATAATGTGGTTGTGTCTGTGATTGTTTTTGATTCAGACATGTTCTATCAACAAGGTGGAGCCCCAGCTCCATAATAGAAGAGATGTTAATACAGCAGTTTGGCGAAAATTTTATTACAATGCATAGTCCTGTGCCGTGGCCAGCGAGGTCACCGGATCTCACCCCTTTAGATTATTTTCTCTGGGGTATGTAAAAAACTAAATCTACAAAGACACATATAATGCAATTGATGCCTTGTAACAATGTTTGGAAAATATTCTAAATGAAATCAATAATAATGTAATGCTGAATGCAGTACAATCCTTGAGAAGTCGAATCGAGCTATGTATCGAGAACAATGGTCATCAATTTGAACAATTGATCAGTTAAGTTTTAATAGGTAAGTGACATAAGATAAATAAAAAATGAATTTTTGTTAATCCTTAAGTTTGTTGTCCTTAAGTTTGCCGTATGTCATTCATTACTTCCCCGAATTTGTTCCTTATTAGCAACACTATTGCATGATGTAATAATACAGGATGTGTTTTTTTCAAAATCCAATGATGCAGTTTTAGTTTCCATCAAAATCGGGCCCGAGGCTCCTTTGAGTACTTTTTGCCTCATAATTTAGGATTAGGTCGTCCATGCCCATTTAAAAAATTCACCCTGTATACACTGAGAATGCTCACAATTAAAACATTTTTATTTAATAGGTATAAGAATATGCTGAAAATCTCATAGATATAGGTATAATGTGATGGAATTTATAACTATTTTTAAATTTACGTATTTGAGATCTTTGTTCTTAGATCAAAAGCCTTCACTAATAAAGGCACTACTTTATTTTGTATTTTAAACAACAAACAATAAGAAAAAGTTATTATTCTGTTACAAAAATGTATCACTAATAAGTAGAAAAAATCATTGGTCAATTGGACAAGAATCAAGTGTAATTATTAGCCTATTATGGAAATTCCTAGAGGCATTAGCTGCAAGTAATGCACTCTCTCATAACAGGTGGCCACAATACTGGGAAGCACTGCAATTGTAGTAGGGAACCATTTGCCTAATATGTTTTAAATGGCACTGGTATTAATTTAATTAGGGTCTAGTATAGATTATTACTAATTTTGAAATTGTGATTAAATTTATGTTGGTGTGATTTGTAATACATTCAGTTAATAAGAGAGATGATATAACTATTAGAATACATCAATTTGACGGATTATAAAACTTGCATGATTGTTCTCTATAATGCCCTATAAAAACATACAAATCATACTGTCACTTCTATTAATCAGGACAGTGAGCAAGCATACCCTATCAGCTGTTCTTCAATGTAGGCCTACCTACGTATGACAGGAGAAGTCATTACAACTTCCTAATGACCAAAAAGTTAAGATCTAGAAATGAGAAAAGGATCATACTGACCGGTTCATTTTTGACTGTTGCTAAATTAGGCGACACGGTGCCCGAGTCGGCCTCTGTTTCCCCCTTTGATGACATCACATCACCAGCTCGCGTCCCCTCTGAACATCACTCTCCCGCCACAAAACTGCGAAAAACAAAAACTCGGTTTTTGACTCGAAACTAAAACAACACTAAGTAAATAAAAACATTTATCAAAAATTGCTAATCCACAAGCGACGAAACCACTAAACAACTTGTTTCTCAAAAGAATGGCGAGGTGACCCATTTACGAAAACATACGAATTATCGACTCGCGATATACTATTTATAAACGTTATCTATCCTATCCTATCCGTATACAACATCACTCAAATTATACACAGAGATATATCGCTATACTCGGTAATAAATTACAAACTCACGTTAGCTTGATACGTCGACAGCCAGAACAGCGGTATTTTAGGGAGAGATCGCTATGTGGCCTAATTCAATGCTCAGAGAACTCGATGCACAAAATACGTGTTACGCGTATAACTGTAAATGCACAAATAAGTAGATCCCCACCAAGAATTTTTGTAATATGAACATAATATGATGTTTATCACTTTTTATTAACTCTAACAACTGTATTTTAAACTGAAACTATAATCTTTTTATCAAACCCATTTTGTTACTGTTCTTCGGCTCGGCAAAAACCTGCGCAGACCTGTGATTTCATTCCTTTTTCAAGAAAAAAAAAATTTACTCTAGCAACACTGCTTAACTGAAGACGTCACTTCGTTCACATTTTGTTTTCTTTTCTTCATGTAGTTATTTATATATTTTTCTCTCGATCATCTACATTGAGTTTAAGTTATTTGTCGCAATAATTTCGTGTATCCGAATATAACAATTTCATCGCGCAGACTAGCGCAAACTCGAACTTTTTTTCCGACAGGGTATAGAAGAAATAAGACATGGCTGTATGGGCTTAGCTCCCTTTGCCTTCTCCGAGAGCAGTGAAAAAATAAAGATACCTTCGTCGCGGCTAAAGGAACGAGACACGGCTTTTTGGCGGGAACTCGGCGAGTGAAGTAGCATTTTTCTTTATAATTCTTATAATTTGTGCATTCTAACTTTTGAAGCTTAATAATGGCAGAATATTGTGCAGCAAACGTTAGTGTTGGTGTACAGGTGAAGGGAAGTGTAAATTAAAGTGCGTAACGGAGCTTTCGGGTTCCCACAAGAAGCCGCCAAAATCTTTTGTAAAGCATTCTGCCACTTTACTGAAGAATGACTTGACCGTGACTAGACTCTGTATACGCCAAGTATACGACGAATTACTTGTTTTGACTGAGACTGACTTACAAACTGAAGAAATAAGATAAATAAGACATGGCTGTTATGGGCTAGATCCCTTTGCCTTCTCCTAGAGGAGAAAATTAAACTAAAAAAAAAAAAAAAAAAAAAAAGGAACGAGACACAAGGGTACCTAAATACGTTTTTATAACGAGAATAGGTAATAATAATAAAACAGCAAAAGCAAACAATAATAAAGTCAAAAAGAGTATTCATAAAAATAGAAGTGTTGTAAGAATTCTTCCATTTACGAAATAACAAACCTACAGTGGAAATATTCTGTGGCACCGTGTACTGTGTGATGTGATCTTGTAGAACAGTTTTGAAGAAAGTGTTATGTTATGGGCGGTACAATTGATAAAGATAATAAAGTAGACTTATTATCTCAGAATACAAGATGTGCTCTTCTTCTATCTTAACATTTTTTAGCCAATGGAGACTATGGATAAGACCTTTTCTAATTGCACTTTACGTTATACTTATCATAGTGCTAGTACCCATACTCATAGCTCATTCGATAAATAATGGCTTCAAAAAATCCGACCAAGGTGCACTGGTCGGAGGAGGGTTCGTTCTACTGGCTTTACCCATTTCCATATGGCAGATAACCCAGCATATAGTGCATTATACCAAACCTTCATTACAAAAACACATTATAAGGTAATTTCTTATCCAACTATTTTCCTTTTTTATAATCTCTAGGTTTAAACCTCAATCTGGTAATGATCGCAAGCAGAATAGTCAATCCATATTGTATTCGCCAGACACTGATGTTATATGCAATGCATGTCACAGTCTTAGCTAACCCATGATTTTATTTTCTTAAGAAAACCAGCAGCTGTTTTACAAAGTGTCACTTAAAGTAAAAAACTGAAAGCCAATTTGTTATATAATTAGTTTTCTTTTAACAACATTCAAAGTGTCAATATTATGTTTAAAGACCCTTAATCGATACTGGCCCATTGACTTTTATGACAGGAGTAGGTACCACTTAAACACCAGCCGTGTGTGCCCGAAGGGGTCAAATTACAGGATTACAAAAGAAATCTGGTTTCAATTCAATCAATCAAATACTCTTTATTGCGCAATTAACAAAAACTACATAAATGATTACAGGGTATGTCATTAATCGCACAAAATGTTATTATTCAATTAAGGAATATCTACCACTATTTTAAAATACTTATATAACGGACAATATCGCTTTTCTGACATCAACCAAGCATTTTTAGCACAATTAATTAGTTTTATATTGTGACAACATACATTATTATATTATATTTAAGTAATAACCTATCTAATGCTATCCTAATTTATTAAATATTTGCATGCTAGATTTGAAGTAGATTTTGTATGGGACTTCTGCTATGTATCATCCTATCTTGTACC
The DNA here is from genome assembly GCA_949316235.1 of Oegoconia quadripuncta. Taxonomy (NCBI): domain Eukaryota; kingdom Metazoa; phylum Arthropoda; class Insecta; order Lepidoptera; family Autostichidae; genus Oegoconia; species Oegoconia quadripuncta. The sequence goes on from OX438746.1 coordinate 22,227,055, forward strand.
CAAAATCAAGCAAATAAATTATTTCATTTCAAAAAAAGACGGCCTTATTACTTCAAGTGTTAAACAATATTCTATTCTATTTATTTACTGAATTTATACATGTTTATGGCCTAGAGAGAGGCTAATAGAGCCAAAAAAGTTGTCAGAAAGTCAAGACATTAAAAAATTAGGTAAAAACGCATTACTGGTATGTCGGCGTAATAGGACTTCAGCATTCACAACACGTCACTGGTACACTTGTGTACCAGCAGTCAGACCGCCTAACTCAATTGCTTTGTGAATTGTTATCGTTCATGATGTCGAGGCTCTGTCCGTTCTTGTCATATCGTAACACAATGACAATGATAGACAGTGCTTTGCTATCGTTCTAGCTTTGACATAGGCGGTAGAGCCCCAGGTTTTAATTTAAAATTTGCGCTTAAGGTTCAGAACCATTTGGAATATTAGCACTCAAATAATATACTTTCTATAATAAATTTTTTATACAATGTTTTGAGTAGTAAACTGATAGTGTGCAAAAAATGTGGAAATCAGAGAGCACTCGGTAAACAAACACTTGTTGGTAAATCAACTAATGTAAAAAAGAGCTATGAAACCTTGAATGTTTAACTTAAATTTAGTATTGATAGTGCCCAAAAAATGCGACGCTCAGGGCACTAGGTAATCCAACAGATATATGGCATGAATCAGCTAATATAACTGATCTATAAAACCATGTGATCATATTGATTTCCAATTTTTATTATGTGACACACACCCATTTTACTTTTATCTGTTCCAGAATATTGTGGATGGTGCCAATTTATGCTTTAAATGCATGGATTGGCCTGGAATTTCCAGAACAGTCTATTTATGTTGACTCCTTGAGGGAATGCTATGAAGCTTATGTGATTTACAATTTTATGAAGTACTTATTAAACTACCTCAATGAAGATCAAGACCTGGAAGCATTATTGGAAACAAAACCACAAGTTCACCACATATTCCCTTTGTGTTGTTTGACACCATGGGAAATGGGAAGGTAACTAATTCTTTATAGAGCTGTCCATGAACATTTACTATACCAGAGTTACACAAGTATCGCCGAATTTTGGTTGCTCTATTGCCCCTTAATCAACCCACTGTTATAAACTTATAACATAACTTTAAGGGCAAAATGTTGGAAGGGCAGTTCATTTCACAAATTAGACATACATGAAAGATCTGTAAAAAGTTTCAAGTAATCTGTATAGTCTAATTCTTACGTAGATAAATTTTTGGTTTACTTCAAATTAATAATTTGAAGTAAACCAAAAATTTATCAGCTTTCAGCTTTTAATTAATTTTTTAATAACAATTTCAGTGAATTTGTCCACAACTGTAAACATGGAATACTTCAATATACGCTTGTTAGACCAATTACAACTGTGATATCAGTTATATGCGAGCTGAATGGAGTTTATGGCGAGAGTGACTTCAGTCCTAATGTAGCTTTTCCTTACATGGTGGCTATAAACAATCTGTCGCAGTTTGTGGCAATGTACTGCCTCGTACTGTTCTACAGAGCCAACAGGACTGAATTAAAGCCTATGAAACCCATTGGAAAATTTTTATGTATAAAAGCAGTTGTGTTCTTTTCTTTCTTGTAAGTTTGTTTTTATACTATGATTTTAAATTGCTATGTTTAAGTTATGATGATGCTTCCGGCCGATTTCGGCCAGGGCGACCTCTTCGACTCCTAATCGGTTTGGTGCTGATGCACTAAAGATGGTTAACATAGCTCCCATGCACAATGTGGGCAATTAGAGTTTTTAATGTAAAGTGTTGTAATAAATTATCTATTCAATTAATTGCTGCAGGTGTAGTAATGACAACGATCATCACCATTTTTAGTCAATTAAATAAATATTAAAAACATTAAGGGATTAGAGGTATATAATATCATCCATTCAGAAGTAACAGAATGAATTTTTAATCAATGAAAACTTTTTTACAGCCAAGGGGTAATCATCAATATCTTAGTGTACTGTGGCGTAATATCGACTATATTTGATATAAATGACTCCGATAAAATAAAAATTATATCATCTAAGCTACAGGTTAGTATGAAATATGGGACTGATATAACAATTATAAAGCTTTAAAGCTAACACCAACATCGGCCTTCACACGATCATTAACAGAGTTGCGAGCTATGGAACCAGCTTCCACTAGAGGCCCCTCATGAACTGTTTTAAAAATAGACTTGACAAGTGGTTTAAAGAGAACAAATTCTGAAACCACAAGGACTATTAATCCAAATTTGTGATTTTCTTTATTTTTAACAATACACCAGTTTGGATAATAGGCACATCAGCATCTGTTGCTCGCATATTAATCTAATCCTACTAATATTATAAATGTGAAAGTTTGGATGTTTTTGTTTGTTTGTTGGTTTATTTGTTTGTTGCTCAATCACGGCGAAACGGATGAACGGATTTGGATGAAATTTGGTATATAGGTAGAATATACCCTGGATTTAGACAATGCGGGATGAATATATCCGCGATAAAGTTATTCCACGCAGGCGAAGCCGCGGGCGGAAAGCTAGTATAATAATATTAATGGCATGTTTTTTAATTACAAAGTAAACTAATTTAAGCAATTAAAGTTAAAAAAGATATTTTTTTCTATAGGTGTTTTAAACAAATTGCAACTTATGTGGGCCATGTTAATCTGTAATATCTATGCCCATGACATGTTTTAATCTGTAAAACATGTAAATAACGACAACTAGCCACCTTCATCGACGTTGCAAAATGTTTAGAAACAATTGTGTACACTGGTGTGGACGCGCCTTAACCGTGTACGTACGTATACACCTTATCTACTAGTAATAAAAATATTGGCAAGATGTCAATCTTCATTCGACCAACCAGAAATACACCTAACTTCAGGTGCTGTACCAGTAAATCATACTAATGTTATGATGATTATAATTTCAGGATTTTCTCATCTGCATTGAGATGTTCCTGGCAGCAATAGCTCACCACTACAGCTTCTCGTATAAGCCGTTCGTGTCACCGCACGACCCGTCGCCGTCATGCCTGGGTTCCTTCCTAGCAATGTGGGACGTGTCGGACGTCAAGCGAGACATATCAGAGCACTTGGGTGTTGTTGGTACGATGCCTCATTCTTTGGTCCATTTTTGTAGTGACTTGTACAAGCCCTTTTTACAAAAATTTACAGCATCTCGTACAAGCCAATAGTATCGCCTCACGAACCTTTGCCGCCGTACCTAAACTCCTTGCTAGCAGTATTGTAAACCAAGCGAGACATATCAGAGCACTTGGGTGTTCATTGTTTCGTGTGTTTCGTTCATTCGATTTTTACTAAGGTTAGGAACTGTCAGTGTAAGTTGTGAATAAATGAATTAAATTAGATATATAGCTTCTCAAACAATCAGCAACACAAGTAGATAATGTCCTTAACTTTACTTTTTAATAATGTGAAGTTATAAAGCGTTGGGACATCATCCCGATGCTGACTGTACAGTTTGTGTCGTCCCCAAGTTGTGAGTCACATCGAGGGATAAGCAATGAATACCTTATTAATAAACAATTATCAACACGTACGTAAATGACACAAACACCCTTGTATGTAGGTTACATGTTTAAATCTATCAATGTTTATGTATCAAAAAAATAATAAATTTCGCCTACAATCATGGCTTCCTTAAAATTTAAAAGTTCTTGGTCACGTTGGATTTCCTTGATTCGGACATAAAAGAGGGTAGTTGCCACTTGCAATATAGCTGAAGATGAAACTCGCGATCCTAGTAAATGCCAAGATTAAAAGATTCAGGGAACACTGAGGCCCTGCAGGGAGTTTCATACATAACAATTTTAACTCATTTGCGACAAACCTACATAATTTTAGTTAGATCTAGCGACCAAGCGTCGGTTGATGTTATACACCAAGCAATCTATCCATAACATTTGTCTTCACAGGAAGTTCATTCAGCAGAAGACTGCGTGGAAAATCTATGTATCACATGGCACGGGGTTACGACGAGAGTTCTAGACTGATGAGTGACCAAGCAGCATCATCCAGCTCCGCGCCGCCCGTTCTTACAGTCGATGTGGATTCCGAGCCTTCCGTGGAGATCAGGCCAACCACTTATGGCTCCATTGACACTACAATTACCGCTGGCTCATTAAACTCCGATACCGAACCCCTAATCAGCGACCATAAGAATGAACCAACTGTTTAGCATGGTTAACTAATACTTACCTAAAACTAAGCTTGTGATGTATGTGTATTTTAATTTAGTAGCAATGTGCTATTATTGTAGCTACTTATTAGGCATAACCTTATGAAATATGTTACGTATACTTTTCTCTAAAGGAAGTGATTGATAATCACAAATTTTATTCTTAAAGTACAGAGATAAGTTTTTATCGATATGATTCTTGCATTCCCCTTTGCGGCAGCGCGGCGTACGCATAACTACTTAACGCTAAATAACAATGGGTCCTTGCAAAAATAACAGTGAAACAAAAGTATAACCAAAGTGGCACTTTGCTATAAATGTTAATTTCATGTTGAATTAAAATTTACCTACTGTTTGTTGTCAAAGGCAATTTAATTTTATAATGATCTATGTTTATTGTAAATTGTGATATTACTTTACACTAGCCTAATTATATTGTAACGTGCTCTGTTAAGTTTTAGAAATAAAAAATAATATATTCTTTAATATATTTTTTATTTTTATAAATAATAGCTTAAGAACGATAGTTATGTATAAATAACTAGGTTACTGATAATATTTATTGTATTACATCACAATTAGTTTCTGTCGTGAGCTTTATTTACAATTCATTTATATCATATTATACTTGTACAACGTTAGTGGGAAATACTAAACCCAAAGAGCGTTATTGGCGTTAATAGGTATCGCGAGAAGAACACGTATCCATGGGTAACATATTTCTTTTTCGGAAAAAGAATGAATGACACTACAGCTTTTCTCTTCGAAATAAATATTTTGTTTGTACCATGATGGTGATTTATTGTACTCACAATACCTAAGAACCTTCTTTCGGCTTAATAGCCCCTTTCAAACAAATCTTGTATTATGTATTGCAGATAATGATTGGGAAAAGGTTAAGATTGCTTATTGGAGATTAGATCCGAAAGCAGATTTCCAGACATAAATCTATTGTCTGGTTTATATTGATTCTAATCGCCTTTTTTTGGAAAATAGTCATTAGGACTTTAATTAAAAATTAAATACTTATTACACTAAACTGATTGCTTTACGACTTATGGGGGCCCAAGCGCTACTTTATAAAAAAGTAATATCTCAAAAACCGAGAGACCATCTTTATCACGAATATGACTGAACACGACGAAACGTATTTATGCAAATCGAATCTTCTATCACGCTTTGAAAGGATTCTGCCCCTTTCCCAATCACTGTATACATTAGAATTGAATTACATCTTACAGAATACTAAACATAGTTGGAATCGAATCGAGCTGGAACAGCGTAAAATATCATAAAATACTTGGAATTCCACACATTCGCATATACATTCAAAATGAAATAAATCTCGAAACGTAACGACAAGGGTTTGTTTTATAATAGAACCAAAAGCAAATTTTTTTTAATACTTAAAATTAGATTGATATGTCTTAATACTTATTTATGGAATACGTATAAAGAAAACTTCCTTACCTTCCTTATTTAAACAATAAAGCGTATTTGATTTATTGAAAATGTATTTCTAAAAATTTGGTAGGTGCTACTTCCAGAATAACACCATGGAAAGAATTAGTAGTGGTTCTTTGGATGAGAATACATTTTTAAAAACACATATAGTTGAGTTACGTGATTTACAATTTGTATACGCAGTAGGTATAATTACTATTTTTTTTTTTTGTAAAAATTATTTTGAACTTTTCTTTTTTAATTTGGATCCGTTATTAAATGGCATAATATTGCATTTTGGTATAAGTTACTAAAAGGGAAGCATTACCAAAGTGCTCCTAACATTCCATATCACGCGTCCAAGAAAGGTTGAAGAATTATTTTTCTGTTATTGCCACTGCCCAAGGCAATGTAATTGGTTCATATTGGATATTTTGACGATCTTATCTCTAAAAGTGTTTTGGTTTATCATAACTATTCAACAAATCTTGTTTCAGTAAACGTAGCCTTATTGGGGTTAGCAAATGCTTGGACGTAGTTCAATGAGAAAAGACTCTGATTTCGAGCACAAAAGTCTGGAAATTAAGCTTCATATAAAAAAACAGCACCCCATCTTATGAGAAAAAAATATACACTGTTGCGTTTGCGAAGCTCGTCCGTATAGATTAGGTGTGTGTGAATATTTCGTTTTCAATACCAAATTTACTTAAAGTTACAAATGCAAACATTTATGATGAAACTTTTTATCTATCTATCTATGATCATATTTCTATGACAATTTATATTGGCTCCGGGCTTTATGACGGGGATTCGGCGAGTTATGTTGCGTTTTTCTTTACACTTCCTGTATACTTCGATTCTATACTTTGATGTGTAATATAGCTCGAAGTAGGCAGATCGTTTTTTCTTAAAAGGTAAATTCAACCGTATTTCTCATAATTATGATAAGTTAATCACATTTATGCGAACTACAACCTCTTTAAACTGAGAGAAAAAAAAGTAAAAGTTTAGCATTGGACTACCTACCTAATGTCAGTGCTGCATTTTTCCTTATTTTTATTTTCTCAATTTAAAGAGAACGTAAGTCGCATAGAGACTTTGAATAACTCTGATCTTTATCACACAATAAATACGGTTGAATTTAGCTTGTAAGTAAAACTTACTACCTACTCCCGATCTTTGGTAATGCAGAATATTGTGCAGCAAAAGTCAATGATTGTGTACAAGTGAAGGGAGTGTAAATATAAGGGTACGACTGAGCTTTCGTGTTCACAAAGCCGAATGCATTGTTACCTTACGGTAGATGAAAATGTGAATAATAAACTCTACATTGGCAGAAATGTCGCCTGAATAGGCTAACGATTGCCAATAGTAGCAAGATTGAATAGGCGTCGAGTCTAACCAGCAGTCATAATTTTTATTAGGATCTGACCTAATTACAGTCTATACCTTCTATTCACCCGGCCGTAGTTTGTTCGTGGAAGTCTTGATAGTTAAAAAATTGTGTCATTGAAAAAGTTACCACAACTTGTTATAATTTCTTGTATTCAATGTTTCCATCCGATATTTATGAAATAAGTAGGTATTTATGATAAATGGATACATAACTTTGCAATTTTAAATCTTTTTGACATCGCCCCTTGATTCAATTAGACTTCTACTGAAATTCTCAAGTGCAGACAAACCGGCTTTCAAACTGTTCAATTCAATTTTATTCCATAATGTTCCCATCAACAAGTAGTAGAAACAAACTGCAGTCATAATAAGTTTAACTACACCAGATAACACATTGTTGGGCCAAAAACCTACAGTACCCAACAGGAACATGAATATTATACCACCAGCAGTTAGGTATAAAGTCTTTGACTTCGATATGCTTACAGTAGCCTCTTCACACACTTTCATTGCCTCTGCCACAGTTTCGCTAATGGAATCACTTGCGTATAGCTTTTCGTTGCACTTTCCCTCGCCGTTTTGTAGATGAAGCTCTAGTGACACGGCATTGTGATCAGAATAAGAAAAAGGCTGCCCAGGAACTCTGCTTGGTAATGGGTTGCCGAAGTTTATAACATTCACCTGTAATAATCAGTATACAATATAAATAAATATTTCGGACACATACAGAAAATTATCCAGTCCCAAACTGCGCAGCGCCTGTAATACCAATACTAGATAAGGCCTATAGCAGATGACCGTTTTAAATCGACTGCTGAGCTGCCCCTTTTCAGAAAGATATGTAAATAACTTCGTTTCTTTGGAAGAACTATTTATGGGACTTATATTTGGATGGTACTATTTATGCACCTGTTTTGGGATATAAAGTAGTTTGCGTGTGAGGATCCCAGCAACACGTGACGCCAGAATGTTCACTTAAAATATTGAATAAACTTAAACTACAGTGGCACAATTTTTTTTCTTTGGGCACTATTTTATCACAGTTTTTGACATTACCAAAATAGCTGAATTGCACTGTATGAAATCTAGCATCACGCACGTGATAGTCGGTGTCCGACATTACGCAGACTCAACGCACACGTCATTAATGCCTGCCGACTAATGTCTATCGCCTGCAACAGAGCGTGTTCTATCCCTACGAAAATCGGATCGGTGAAAATAGGATATACTATACTTGCTTACTCCGATTTTTGTGTGACCAATTCTTTGTGCGTGTTATTTAAATGTCCTGTTCTATTTATGGTCGGATAATATCATACTAGTAAACATCCATGACTAAATTGTCGTGGGTATTCAATAAACATTCACCTCTAGCGGGATTCGAACTCGCAATCATAGGTTTCGATGACAGGTTCACTACTCTACAACAATCGGCCGTCAAAGGTAGGAAATTAAACAAGTGCCAAAAAGTCAAGGAAAAAATATTTTCCTTTGTAGGTATTACGTATTAATCTTGAACATGCTCTAAAGAAATAACTTCACACTTCTGATGTGATAGTCATGGTTAGTGCTATACACAATAAGTGCCACTATTAACAACTATTGTTTGTTTTGCATTAGTATGATTATTATAGTAACGATGTTTACTAACACATGACTCACGCCCATGGGTTTTTATCATTTCTGATTTTTTCTTACCTTCCAGGATTTGTTGGTGTGGAATAAAATATGATCTATCCTCTTCCCTTCAGGACACATCTTCACTTGCTTGGGGTCTGAGTAGCTGTTATTAGCATGGTCGCAAGTACCTGAAGCTTGGGCTATATGTGGGCTCTTTGCTTCGCATTTCAACTCAAACGGATCAAGCAGCTCTGGCACCTGGGTGACTAGCCTGCATGTTACACGAATCCATAATAAATAACAAGTAGTGTTGATTAGCACATTAAGTTGGAAGGACTTGAATTTATAGATTTTCAATCTCATAAAGCCATAAACTACAATCTATAATATGGTCGACAAAAAGTCATCTTAGAGGGTATACCCTCAAACCCATCGTCACCAAAATGACAGCACGACGCACTACTAGTGTAGGCTGGTGGCGCGACGCTATCGGATATGTGAACACAGCGAGACCCGCGTATATTGGTAGTTTAAGTACTTATTATGTATACAAAAATATACAGATTAAATAAAAATTCGGGATTGGTGCACCTTTACATATAAAAATCGCCTCATTCGAACCTATCTAACAATTAACAAAATTTTACTGATATTGGGGACGAAACTTTTTAAAAAGAATCAATAATTTTAACAAGACAAAATATTGAAATTTTTCTTTATTTTTCACCCTGGTTTGGAGGGTAGGGTCCACTACACACTACACCAATCAATTCGAAATTCTTGTAATTCTTTAGTTCAATCACATTGGTGTCCCAGATAACAGACAAGTCTTGTTATCTACAACTCCAACTTGATACTGGTTTTGGTGCTCTCCAATAATCTTAATTTAACCCTGTAATACTGTAAGCCGTCACACCTTGCTAAATAAACTGTTATTTCCATAAATATACGTCTCACAATCCATCCGATAATAACATAAGAAGTTTCATCTTATTCAGATAGCAGTAGTCAGTTCTTAAATGCCATATCCGAAGCATAATCATAATATTCTGGGATACAAAGATGTCTCCAACTGCTTGTGAACCACAAGCTGCCTGGTGGCATGGCGGAGAAGGATGGAAAGATATATATGATCACTTACAACAGCAACAGAAAGAGACAGGTAGGCCATATTCTTCTTTACAGTGAAGGAACCCACATGCATGGCCAATGATCCTGGATAATAAATTGAGTGGGAGGGAATGCAAGAAGCAATATAAAAATATCATCATCAACAGCCTTACATTACACATCCCCACTGTTAGGGCACAGCATCCACTCACTCACTGAATCCTCTCACTAAATATAATTTTATTAATTCACCTATAAGACAAGTCTCCAGGAGCGGTATTCAAGTCCCCAGCCAGAATTGACACATCAGCAGATAATGTTGTTAGCTTTATGAACTCAGCTGTTGAATATGCCTGTAGCACTCTATGGGCCAAGTAAATATCATCCTTATGATACTCTGCATGTAACTGAAATTAAAATAACACTTTATTGTAACTGATGGCTAACCAAAGCAAGGCCGAAGCAATTTAGATAGCTAAATGGAGATACATTAAAAAGCTGTTATTGTAATTTAAATTCCTATGACAACTCATAATAATATCCAGGAATTACTTTTTAGACAGACACAAATTAATTGATTTAAATAACAGATAGGTACATTTATTTACTTGGATTATAAAATACGATTATTCAATTACTTTATACTATTAGGTATAATAAATAAGTTATAAAAAATGCTATCGATTCAAGACCTCAGAAGAAATGATGCAAATTGAATTCAGTTCCTTATTTGATAACCATCCATTAACTTAGTATAGTTTTTTTTATTGCAGTATTGTGTTATATTTGTATAGTTAGTAGGTACCTATCAGCATTAGAATTTTAGCGACAAATTAAACAAACTTATCAGTTAGACACAAATGCAACAAGGAAATAATATTATTGATAAATCTTCAAATTAATAATGATTATGTATGATATTTTTTTTAGTTATGTAAAATGTTACTAAAAAATGTAATAGAATTGTGTGATTTATAGCAAAATGTGTATCATTATAGTGACTTATAATTTAGTAGCCCAAAGCAACATACAAGTATTCAATTTGCTTCATTTTTTTGTTGATAAGAGTTATTGGTGTCGATTAGTATGTACACCAACTAAACTAAAACCAGTTTTAAAGTAATACTGTCTCTTTCTCCCTGGAACAGTACGATGCGACGGCACCACTTCAAAACTGATTTTAGTTTAGTTGGTATACATCCGAATCGACACCATTGACTAATTAACAAATGTAAAGTTATACCATAGAATATATAATAACAGTACAAATAGTAACACTCACATGGGTACAATATACGTTGATTAGCTTGTTGTCACATTTAATTCGACAGAGGCCAACACCTTTGCCTCCAAACCAGTCCCCATGGTGTATCTTGTGGATGTAGCCATTAAGGGGCCACTGGTGGAAGAACACATCTTGGATCAACCATTTGGAGAATACACACAGACCAGAGCCAAGTACACCACTTAAAAAAATGTTTTTAATGTAACTATAATATACTGAGATGCTTAATTGATAGTTTCAGATGGTTGGTTCTTATGGCACTTCGAAACATGTTTCATCTAGTTAAGCTTTATCAATGAAGAATTGTCGATAATTTATTTAACCTAGATTTTCCATTGACAGAAAAATCATTACATCAATGATTTGTTTCACCTAATATTACTACATAGTTGATTTATATAATCTAAACATCAAAAATCTAATGATGTTTGTGATGTCATTTGACCAAAACTCTTTTTACCAAGGTCTCTTTTGTATCTGGAAATCCAAACTGCAGCTCCTACACATTCAGTGTCAGACATGTTGGATATGTCCGTGTACACTGTGAGCAAAGAGTAAAATAACTATACCAAAAGGAAACCGTGAGTCAGTTATAATATAATAGTAACAGAATATTTTTAAATTTTTTGTATTGGTTTCACAAGTGACTTTTCAAGAGCAAGGTTTGTAACTATAGGTGGAGGAATAGGTGAATCGTAATTAGAGAGAAAATTTAATTTTGTAGCATTAATTTCCTCTATGATAGTATGCAAGTAAAATACCTATGACATACTGGCGGACATGGCGAAACTAAAAGAGTTGTGGTTTTGTCTTTGGTTATGGAACTCTAAAAGACAAATAATTGTACTCAACGCAACATTGATATAGTATCAACCAATACATAAAAATATAATAAGTCAATAACTTTGATTAACAATAGTTGCTAAAATAATTTACATAGGTTGTAACATCGTGCAAAAGTATTTAGATGTAACCGTTTCATAAAAATAAACTTTGGTCCATCATACTTCATTGATTTCAGTGAAATGTACATGTTGCTGCACTATGACCGCCTCCGTGGCTCGATGTAAACAACTTTGGGTTTACGATTCAGAGGTCGCGGGTTCGATCCCCAGAGGGGTTAAGTACTTGGTTGGTAGTAGGGCATTTTAAATGTCCGCCTGGCTAGCTACCACCATCTTATCTAAATCTGCCGCCAAGCAGCAATGTTAATAGCATTGTTGTGTCCCGGTTGTCAGAGATAAGATAGCCAGTCCCCCCAAATGTGTTGGGGTTTCTGGGTAGTATGCATCCACCTTCGACCTCATCTTCACTTAGCATCAGGTGTGATTGAGGTCAAGTACCAACCCATAGTGCATAAAAAAAATTACCTTAGCACTTCTAGTATAAACAGGTCTTGCCACATTCTCATTTCCAATATGGTCATATGGACAACTCATACTGGTAGTGTTACAGGTGTTGTGCTGTCGACTACATATTCAAGCTATAGTGTTAAGATGAAATGTGACATAAAACAAATGTACTTCAATGAGTTAATTAAACATAGTGCAAAATGAAATAGAACTTTCTAAGGGGTTTGATACAAAACATACATTAAATTTGGAGAAACTTGTTTCGAAGTAGTGTAGTGAACCCCAGACAAATAGACATATACGGCCCCTCTTTTTGGTTTGCAGGCTACATAACAAAACTGCAGGCTAAATTACCTATAAAAATAATGAGAAAATGGAAGGACGCTTCGCAAGTTGTCTTTTAAAAACAAATAGTCTTGTTCACTCCAAATTTCTTGAAGACATATTATGTTATGTGAACTTTGCAGCAAATAATCAGCAATGGCATTGATTCTTTCTTTACGGTTCTTTGAAACTACGGGTATACCCCTGGAACATTCAAAAACAAACTAGGTAAGTATATAGTAGTATTTGGTAAGTATCACAGAAAAACTTATCAATATCTTTTACAATCACTATCTGTAGCATAACACAAAGAGATGGGAGATAATGAAATAGATGAACTTACCAACAATTTAATGTAAAAATATTTAATACGAAATCCATATCAGCTGACATCAATTGCAAGTGAGTAAATATTCAGGTATCGAAATTATTCTGTGTAAATCTTAAATAGTGCTTTCTGAGGACATTCTCTAATCTGCATACATTATGCACTTACAGAACACGGGGACTATAGTCAATTATTCTACTCTTTGGACTATAGTCCGGCCAGTGCGGCCGCTAATGAATGGAGAACACAGACAGCCCCGTATGTTATATTACTCTATGACAGACAGACAAATGGCAAAAAAAATACAAAACGAAATTTTGACACGTTTGACACAAAACGCTTGACGTAACTAGTGATGTACCTAGTGATTGATGGTTAACAATTGCAGCAGGAGTATTAAATTCTTTGGGTAACTGATATTGATAATAGGTACTGTTTTTGTGGTTTATAATGTCTCAAATCAAAAATGCTTTATTTTGTAGGTACACAGGGTACACTTAAAATAGTCAGATTTTACATTTTTATTTTTAAAAAAAGGTTCATATATTACAAGGGCAAAATAATATTTCATTGTTAATTGTGAAATAGCCTGGTTATGCGAACGAGCTGGATATGTCCATAGATGTTTATCATCTAAATAATCTGATATTTTATTCTTCATTACATTAGTCTAAATCCAAATCATTTTTTAATGTTGTCGTCTTATTATCAGTAATATAATTATTTCATTATCGAATATTACATATAATATCTTTACATCTCGGTCGGCCTTTATAAGATAAGAATTTCTTGTCAGGTCCTTTCAATGACTTCATTATCGTGCATTTACAAGTTCTATTGGTAAAAATTATTATATATAAGGTATGTTCGCCTAATAAGGGCCGGTTCCTAATAAGCGCCACCATTTAAAAAATTCCACTCCCGATACTATATTGAAATCAAATGTTGCGCCGACGTTCCTCATTAACCAATCATTGAAGCGCGTTGGCATTACTTGAATTTTACGGCACAATTTTGTTAGTATACCTGTCAATGCAGTTCATGTCACGACGTGTAGGTCGATTTATAAAATTTTTTGTTCTTATTTTGACTAATTCAAGTGTTTCTGTTTCGTTTTTGCAAGAAATTTGAAGTCTAAAGGAATAAGTAACATTTAGGCGTGGATTGTGAAGGTAAGGTTATTGAAAGCACTATTTTCTTTTGTCGATTTTTATTGGTTTTCTCCGGAATAGCGAAGTGCCTAAGAAGGTCCACCTCCTTGCCACCAAATAAGGACCGGACCTAATTAGGTGTATAAAACTGTAAACGGCTTGTTTACATAATCCGATGAACTCAAACTCAACTGATTTACTAACGTAACATACACTACGATTACTTACTATTTACTAAACTTTCATAGTCCGAATAAGGTCCACTGGTAAAAATGTGATTTCTATAGACTTAATAAGGCCCAAAGGCTAATGACTGAAAATGTTCCTTAATATGTTATTTTTATGCTTAATATTATTTCAGTTAGTAAATAACAATACAAAACCAAACTGTGTTTTGTTAAAAGACATAAATCAAATCTATTATTCTGCATTTAAGTTTCTATAGTCTTTATAAGGACCATCACTTTAATTCTTGTTAATTTATGGATGAATCTATCGGGAATGACAAAAACAATTGTAACAGTTTAGAACAAAAGTAAATAAAAAAACAAAATAAAGTCGTTTCGGAAATATCTACTGAATAGGAATGAGCCTTATTGAGATCACCTATTCCTAATAAGGTCCATTGACAATCTTTTTAAAAAGAAAATTTGCCATTAATTTACTTTTGTTGCGTGGGTTTTGGTTAAAATTTCTACTTCAAATATTGGCTATTTGTATATTTTAGATGAGTTTTAAATTGAAATACTTCTTATATCAAATTTAGAAGGATTTGCAAAAATGTGGTCCGTATTAGGCGAACTTACCTTAATTGGACTTAAACCGAAACTAAAAATAGTAAATTATACAATACATAAGTTACAAAATAATATCTAGTATTTCTGAATATCCTGGGATTCGTTCAAGCACGCCCTCTAATAGGTAACCGATTAATATTTCACCTTACTCCGCTCCGGGCAGTCAGAATAGAGGTCAGAATAGGCATTAGGTTTTTAGTGGTATGTCAAATCCGATTCCGGGACTGAGTCGTCCATGTCCATCCATTTGGCGGGAACTCAGCGAATGATGTTGCATTATTGATTTTATTTCTTGTAATTTGTGCATTCTGAGTTTCGAAGTTTATAATGGTAGAATATTGTGCAGCAAAAGTCAGTGATGGTGTGCAAGTGAAGGGAATTGTAAATTAATGCGTGACGAAGCTTTCGGGTTCCCACAACAAGCATCCAAAATTTTTTGTAAAGCATTCTGCTACTTTACTGAAGAATGACTTGACCATGACTAGACTCTGTATACGACGAATAACTTGTTTTGACTAAGACTGACTTAAAAAGTAAAGAAATAAGATATGGCTGTATGGACTTAAATCCCTTTGCCTTTTTTGAGAGGAACAATCACACACACGTGTCTGACTTTGACAGGTAGTATCCCTATATAGCTCTGAGTACGTTTCAGTACTCAGAGCTATACAGGGCGTCCCAAAGTTATGGGACATGAAGGGGAAGTACCTTAAATATTGTAGATAGTGAATTTTGCTCAAAGAAGACTTTATGTTATTTTTAAAAGTTAGTAATTCTGCATTCATAGATTTTCTAAAAATTACTTGCTTCGGCTGGGAATCGAACCGACTTAAATGTGAAAAAAAAAACACCCTACTTTTATGATGCCAATCGAAAGAATAGCTAAAAAATAATAACTCTGCCTAAGTAACATAGTATTTTAAAAGAAAGGAACAACATAAAATGATTGAGTCAAATTTCAAGAAAGTTATTTATTGCCGACGACGTTCGAAAAGTAGCGATATTATCATTCCAAAGATAGCATTGATTATTCGTAAATAAGTACCCACTTCATAAAATAGGTACTAACATAGTTTTCCTTATTATAAGTGCACGTGTAGATGAAATGATAAAACTTGTATTTCAATACGTCCTCTGTAAGCTAGACAGAAGGCAAATTAAAAACAAAAATAAATAATTTATAATTTGAAAATGGAACAGTTTATGACAGCGTTTGTTTGAATGCATACTTTTTAAGATATTTTAAAAAGAAGTGATATTTTTAAATGTTGTTCTTAAATTTGAAAATGGAACAGTATGTGCGAGCGTTTGTTTTTCGGATATTGATCTGTTTAGTCTCAATTCACTTACACAAGTGTTATTGTGTTAATTTATTGCGAACATGGCATATCAAGTAAGTTTTGATCTAATGGAAGCATATTTTTTGAACGATAAAGATATCTCTAGAAGTTTGCGGTGGTATGGCGTAAAATATCCTGATAGACAAATACCGTCTCGTAAAGTTTTGAAAAGGCTTGTGAACAATTTGAAAACTCTGGGACGTTTCGATAAACGCCCAAGAGAACCACAGCAAGAAAACCATACGATCAACGACGAAGAACTTGGTATTTTAATTTACTTTTCGGCTTTTCCGAAAGCATCGGTGAGAGAAGGAGAACATGAAATTGGAGTTTCAAAAAGTAAAATACACCGTGTATTAAAAAAACACGGTTTTAAGAGTTATGTTGAAGGACGATTGGTTCAAAAATTACTTCCGGGCGATACAGAAAGGAGAAAAAATTTCTGTCTTGATATCCAGGCACGATTGCTCGAAGATCCAAATTTTTTGGATAATATTATTTGGACAGACGAATCTAACTTTAGCAATAACGGTATGTATAACCGCAACAATAATCGTATTTGGTCTAAAGAAAATCCCCTACGAGTGACTGAAACTAATAACCAAGTGCGTTTTTCACTCAACTGTTGGTGCGGACTTTTAAAAAACCGGGTTTTCTTAATCCATTTTTACCAAGGAACCTTGAACACAGAAAAGTATTTAGGAATACTTCAAATTTTAAGGGATAAGATAAGAAACCATTCCGCGGCGGAGCAAGAAAACTTAATTTTCCAACAAGATGGAGCTCCGGCTCATAATAGTCGGAGAGCAGCAGATTTTCTAAATGAATGTTTTCCTACATGGATTGGTACAAATGGACCGATTAGATGGCCGGCCAGATCCCCGGACCTCACACCATTAGATTTCTTCTTTTGGGGATACGTGAAAGATATGCTATACAAAAAGCGATACGAGAACGTAGGCGAGTTGCAAACAGAATTGTGCCATATCACATCGAGTGTTCACCATAAAATTGTAACGATGCCATCGTTATGCCCACCGCCAGCTCCACCGTGAGGTGGGGGGCGCCGCAAACCACGTCATCCGACAAGCCGGACCACAGAGGGGGCAGGGGGGCGCTCCGGCCCCACTGCCCATACCGCAACCCGCATGCAAGCACCGCGGATATAAAACGCGGACCAAAGAGCGAACACGAGGTATTCGTTGACGAGTCTTAGAGTGGACACCACGGTAGTCTGTATCGCCGCCGCGTGGCCCACTCCAAAGGCGTAGACCTCAACGGATGCCCCTTTGTATGTGTTCTCAGCTTAGCGATAGCGTAGAGTAGAATAACCGAAGTAACGATAGTTTAGTTTGTGCCGCGACCGCGATTTAGTTTTCCGACCCATATAAATTGGAGGATCCTTCAAACGCTGGCTTGATCGATCGGGACCGCGGGAAGGTTTCTCCATTTATCCGTAGACCGAGGAGTAGAATTTATAGTAGTAGGTAAGTCCGTGTATTTATTTCATCTGAATATATCTGGGACCCTCCGCCAACGCTGGATTGATCTTGTATCGGTTCGCGGGACGAGTATCCCAGGTATCCGTGTTTCGAGCAACCGCGAATAGCCGTAGGCGCGTGCGCGTGGTACATAGGTACCGACCCATTCCTATCTGGACGGCCCTTCCAACGCTGGTTTGATCTTTATCGGGTCCGCGGGAAGAATCGTCCATTTAGCCGTAAACCGAATCCGAGTAGGGGCGCGGACGCGACCTTTCATCAGGTAGAATATATCTGGGCACCACTTCAAACGCTGGCTTGATCTTGCATCGGGACCGCGGGAAGTGTATCCCAGTTATCCGAGATTAACCGATTGTATAGGCAGGGTAGGCGCAGGCGCGCTCTCGTATTAGGCCCTATTACACCTGGAGCCCTCTTCCAACGCGGTTTGATCTTTTATCGCCTTCCGCGGGAAGACAGCTCCATTCGTCCGATAACCGAACGATACGGATAGTGACTATCGTGAACGTGAGTTTATTTTTATTTGTATTAGGAGTGCCCTTCATACGCTGGCTTGATCTGGTATCGGGACCGCGGGAAGGCTGCTCCACTTATCCGCGAACCGGTGCCGTAGATAGAATTATTACGTTAGTACGTCCGACCAGGTTAGGCTGTCACGTACCGACGTACATCCGAACGTTTGCCATACCGCAGGGACCTTACGTCCAAACGATTATAGCATTATCATTATCCGTGAGCGTATTTATACGAATAGATCTATGATTTTCATTTTTCCATCTTGCTAACCCATGTTTCTCCATTTCATGTAATCTGCACCGCGCACGCCCATAGGCTGCCCACCCCCGTTATAGCTGGCGCCCAACGTAAATTTCCCACGATTTTCCAAGGGGTCGCAGGTTGCACTACTCACAAGCTACATCCGCGTAAATTTGCCACGATCCCCTGGCCCGTTATAGCTATACCCGATATACACCCGCGTAAATTTAGTACACAGTATTCCGCATATAGATACCGATAGAACACGCATAAGTACCGATGTCCACGACGTGGATATATGATAAAAAGAAACCCGAATTAATCAAAGAATCCGTGGAGAGAGGTCTCCAAACGGAGGGTCTAACCGTAGAGGACCTAAGAAGAAATCTAGTACAGTATATAAGAGAGAAAGAAGAAACCGAAGAGACTTGGACTATGGCACAAGGGGAAGACAAAGCAAAAACAGATTACAGCCATACAAAAGGGGGAACCAGTCAGGAAAGTCCTAGAATAATGGAGATAGGCGGAGTCGTCCAGCGGTGGAACATGACGTTTGACACCACGAATGATCCCGTAGAATTCCTTGAACGGTTCGAAGAACTAATATCCGCTAACGAAATACCGAAACCTAAATTATTACAAGCCCTTCCCCAAGTTTTGAAGAACAACGCCTTACTGTGGTACCGAAATAACTGTAGCTCATGGAGAACATACGATGATTTTAGGGAAGACTTGAAGCTATGTTATTTTCCACGAGATTATGATACAAAGCTATTAGACAAAATAGTAACTCGGAAACAGAGATACAGGGAAAAATTCATGGATTATCTAACAGACCTACAGACACTCATGAGAAGGTACGGAAAAATGACAGGAAGAGAAAAGGAAGACCGCATCTACGAAAATATGTGCCCGAAATATAAACTATATATAAAGAGAACCGACGCTAGTAGTACCCGAGAAATGATACGATGCGCATTAGAATACGAGAATATCACCGAAACAAACTACACGTACCAACAAAAAACGCAACCGTGGCAACCAATACACCAACAAACTACGACAATCCCCAATAAAAAGATAAATCCGAATTACGACTCCAAGACCTGCTGCTGGAGGTGCGGCAAACACGGTCACTCCACACGAGAATGCAGAGGACAAAGCGTCATATTTTGCAGCGAATGCGGTATGATGGGCAAACTAAGTAGAAACTGCTGCCGCGCTAAACCCTCAAACGCGAACACGTCCACAGCATGGACCGAAAATAGAAGGGATAACAGACCGTTTACAACAATAAATATCCAAGGCAACCCATACCAAGCATTAATCGATACCGGATCTACCGGATCTTACATAAACCAAGAAGTTTACGACAGGTACGAAACACAAACCGGAAAAACTAAAAATACGAACTTGAAGGTGAGGCTCGCAAACGGACTTACGATAGCCTTAGAGAAAAGCCTCGTCCTAAATATTGAAATAAACGGAAGTACTATGAAACACCAATTCTATCTTCTACCCGAGGCAACCGAACCAATCATAGGGATGGACGTAATACACAGAGCCGGAATTAAACTTAACATGCGAACAGAACGGTCGAACCGCAGCCAAGAAGCGAGAACTTTAGAAATAGAACCCGCACAAGAAGAACCCGCAGAAAACTCGACCCTTACAAACCATCAGACAAGGGAGCTACAGAAAATAATAGAAGAGGAATTCGAGAAAGCAGAAAGGAGTCTAAAGGGCAACACATGGGTACAACACAAAATAAAACTTAAACACAACGAGCCCGTTAAACAAAAATATTATCCGAGAAACCCGAAGATTCAAGAAAAAATCGATAAACACATAGAAAAGATGCTACAAGAAGGAATAATAGAGAAGTCTCAAAGCCCGTACAGTTCCCCTATAGTATTAGCAAAGAAAGAAAACGGAGAAGACCGTTTCTGCATAGACTTCCGAAAAATAAACGAAATATCCGAAAAAGATGCATACCCACTACCGCAAATCGACGACACGCTGGAAAAGCTAAGAAAAGGAGAATATTTCTCAAAGCTGGACCTAAAAAATGGCTACTGGAACGTCAAACTAGAAGAATCCAGTAAACAGGCGACAGCATTCACCGTCCCAGGCAGAGGACTTTTCCAATTTAAAGTCATGCCTTTCGGTCTACACTCAAGTGGGGCGACGTTTCAGAGATTACTGGACAGAGTCATCGGACCCGAACTTGAACCATACGCCTATGCTTACCTAGATGACATAATTGTATGCAGCCCGAGCTTCGAACAACATGTAATACATCTAAAAGAAGTATTCAAAAGAATCAGGGAAGCTGGTTTGCAAATAAACAGAAAGAAATGCGAATTCTGTAAACCGGAGATAGAATATCTGGGACATGTGATAACAAGAGAAGGAATAAAAATGAATGAAGAGAAAGTAAAGGCAATAAACCAACTACAACCTCCCACAAATATAAAAGAACTACGGAGGTTCATCGGAATGACATCCTGGTATAGGAAATTTATACCAGAATACTCAGAGATAATGAGCCCGCTTATAAGATTGTTAAGAGGAAATGAGAAATTTACATGGACTAGCGCACAAGACGAGGCGTTTAAAAGAGTAAAAGAGATACTAATAAGCGACCCCATACTAACTAGAGCCGATTTCACTAGGCCATTTATACTACAAACAGACGCAAGCGACATTGGTCTAGGCGCGGTGTTAATCCAAGAATACGACCGGAAACCAAAAGTAGTCATGTATGCCAGCAGGTCACTGTTGCCAGCAGAGACGAGATACACAACTACAGAGAAAGAATGTTTAGCAGTAGTGTGGGGAATCAGAAAGATGAGAGCCTTCTTAGAGGGATACCAATTCACCGTCGTCACAGACCACCAAGCATTAAAATGGCTGAACAATTTAAAAAGCCCGTCCGGAAGGCTGGCAAGGTGGGCCCTTGAGCTACAACAATACGATTTCGACATCGTGTATAGGAGCGGAAAACAAAACGTGATAGCAGACGAACTATCTAGGAACGTCTTATGCACAGCGTCTACCGAAAAAGAAGATTGGTACGACAGGAAGTACGAAGAAGTAAAGAAAGACCCGACCGCAATACAAGATCACTGCATAAAAGAAAACAAATTATATAAGAAAATCACGAACCATGCATACGGCGTGAAATTAGATCCCGAATCCGAGTGGAAGCTATGTATTAGAAGTAATGAAAAACGAAAAATTATAGAAGAAAACCATGATGAACCGGAAGCCGGACACTTAGGAACATCAAAAACCCTGAAGCGAATAGCACAGCGATATTATTGGCCGGGGATGTTCCGAGACGTAGCGAAATACGTCAATAAGTGCGTTATATGTCAGACCCATAAACCAGAACAAGTGAAAAGAGCAGGCCTAATGCAAATCAATAATGCACGAGCCCCGTGGGAGGTTGTAACAACCGACCTGATCGGGCCACTCCCTAGGTCATCCCAAGGTTATAATTGGATTATGGTATTCCACGACAAATTCACAAAATGGAGCGAAATTAAACCGTTGAGAACGGCGACAGCGAAAACAGTCGTCAAAGCACTAAAAGACACTATAATTATGAGATATGGGTGCCCACTAAAGATAATTACCGACAATGGAAGACAATTCACATCGAACCAATTCAAAGAGGAATTACAGAAATACGGCATAGAACACAAGTTGACGGCGCCATACTCAGCTCAGTGTAACCCAACCGAAAGGGTGAACAGAACCCTCGAAACCATGATCTCGGCATTTATAACCGACAATCATAAGAAATGGGATCAACACCTCGCCGAATTTAACCTCGCGTTAAACACATCCGTCCAGGAGTCAACAAAGTACACACCTGCATTTTTATTGTACGGAAGAGAACTCAGACTCCCAGGAGATAAAAACAAATTTCCCACCCCAGTTTTGAAAGAAAAACAGCGGATAGGAGAGATTTATGAATTGGTGGCAGAACACCAAAACCGTGAATCCGAGCGTCAAAAGAAACACTATGATAAAAACCGAAGAGATTGGAGTCCAAATCTAGATGAATTAGTATTTCGAAAAAACTTCCCGTTATCCGATGCAAATAAGAACTTTTGCAGCAAACTAGCACCGAAATTCACCGGACCGTACAAAATAATCCGAAGAAAATCACCGGTAATATACGAGTTACAAGACGTAAAAGATAAAAAGAAAATGTATATAACACACATAAAAGATATAAAGAAATTTAAGAATTAAACCGATACCCAACAGAGCAACCATCAAGAACACCCGAACACCGATAACCATCGAAACTACAAAAAAAAAAAAAAAACGCTAACAAAACGACTAAGTAACAGGAAAAAGAACCCTCCGTTTGAGAAGTCGGTTAATGATATTTCCGGACGCATTTGCTTGACATGCCGCCGAAAATACCGAAATCAGCATACGTGTACCTATGATATTTGAGGAGTTCCCTCAATTCCTCATGGATCCCACCATCAGAATCGAATCCAGAGTAAAGAGAGACGAAGCCCGAGGTACACGCTTTCAGACAGAAAAAGAAGTTTCCAAATGGGCGTATAAACGACGGAGTTATGAGGTTAAACACAGTTGAATCGAGAACCTCCCTCTTTTCGTGAAATCGGTTAACAATGAAACAAAACTACTTAATGCCATGATTAACACAGGTAACGGACAGCCAACAGAGCTAGAAACAGACCCCATATTGTATGAAGTTTATCATTTACCCCGACCCCGAATGGGGTGTTTCATGATCTGGAAATCCGCGGCGATTTTTTTCTCACAGGCAAAAATCTCCGGAGGAGGGAGGGGTGTAACGATGCCATCGTTATGCCCACCGCCAGCTCCACCGTGAGGTGGGGGGCGCCGCAAACCACGTCATCCGACAAGCCGGACCACAGAGGGGGCAGGGGGGCGCTCCGGCCCCACTGCCCATACCGCAACCCGCATGCAAGCACCGCGGATATAAAACGCGGACCAAAGAGCGAACACGAGGTATTCGTTGACGAGTCTTAGAGTGGACACCACGGTAGTCTGTATCGCCGCCGCGTGGCCCACTCCAAAGGCGTAGACCTCAACGGATGCCCCTTTGTATGTGTTCTCAGCTTAGCGATAGCGTAGAGTAGAATAACCGAAGTAACGATAGTTTAGTTTGTGCCGCGACCGCGATTTAGTTTTCCGACCCATATAAATTGGAGGATCCTTCAAACGCTGGCTTGATCGATCGGGACCGCGGGAAGGTTTCTCCATTTATCCGTAGACCGAGGAGTAGAATTTATAGTAGTAGGTAAGTCCGTGTATTTATTTCATCTGAATATATCTGGGACCCTCCGCCAACGCTGGATTGATCTTGTATCGGTTCGCGGGACGAGTATCCCAGGTATCCGTGTTTCGAGCAACCGCGAATAGCCGTAGGCGCGTGCGCGTGGTACATAGGTACCGACCCATTCCTATCTGGACGGCCCTTCCAACGCTGGTTTGATCTTTATCGGGTCCGCGGGAAGAATCGTCCATTTAGCCGTAAACCGAATCCGAGTAGGGGCGCGGACGCGACCTTTCATCAGGTAGAATATATCTGGGCACCACTTCAAACGCTGGCTTGATCTTGCATCGGGACCGCGGGAAGTGTATCCCAGTTATCCGAGATTAACCGATTGTATAGGCAGGGTAGGCGCAGGCGCGCTCTCGTATTAGGCCCTATTACACCTGGAGCCCTCTTCCAACGCGGTTTGATCTTTTATCGCCTTCCGCGGGAAGACAGCTCCATTCGTCCGATAACCGAACGATACGGATAGTGACTATCGTGAACGTGAGTTTATTTTTATTTGTATTAGGAGTGCCCTTCATACGCTGGCTTGATCTGGTATCGGGACCGCGGGAAGGCTGCTCCACTTATCCGCGAACCGGTGCCGTAGATAGAATTATTACGTTAGTACGTCCGACCAGGTTAGGCTGTCACGTACCGACGTACATCCGAACGTTTGCCATACCGCAGGGACCTTACGTCCAAACGATTATAGCATTATCATTATCCGTGAGCGTATTTATACGAATAGATCTATGATTTTCATTTTTCCATCTTGCTAACCCATGTTTCTCCATTTCATGTAATCTGCACCGCGCACGCCCATAGGCTGCCCACCCCCGTTATAAAATGATTAGAAAATCAACAGGCAGCGGGCTCATTAAAAGATTGGCGATTTGCGTAAGACAAGAGGGATCACATTTTGAGCATTTAATTAATTAATTTACAAAAAAATACCTACTTAATTGACTACGGCAGTTTCATGTATGTTTTTTATTTGATTAAAATGATTAATTTCACGTTGTTCCTTTCTTTTAAAATACTATGTTACTTAGGCAGAGTTATTATTTTTTAGCTATTCTTTCGATTGGCATCATAAAAGTAGGGTGTTTTTTTTTTCACATTTAAGTCGGTTCGATTCCCAGCCGAAGCAAGTAATTTTTAGAAAATCTATGAATGCAGAATTACTAACTTTTAAAAATAACATAAAGTCTTCTTTGAGCAAAATTCACTATCTACGATATTTAAGGTACTTCCCCTTCATGTCCCATAACTTTGGGACGCCCTGTATATCATCAACGGCATATATTTCTTAATAATATCAATAAAGGTAAACAAAACCGTGTGCATCAGAATGACGGGTGTACGTCAAAAAACAGTAATTCTATAGGCATTACTATCTGTGGAGACTATTTCTGTCTATGATATAACTATTTTGTACTACTTAACATTATAATGTAACGACTGTCAGTTTCCCGAAAATAAATAAATAAATAAATAAATAAATAGGCATGAAAGCAAAGATCTAGCAATGTGAGGAATGTGCGTAAAATTTAAAGCAATGTGCTTTTATAAAACTGCAGTTATTTCAAAAAGTTAGTGAGCCGCCAACCTGATATCAGAATGACGGGTGTATTTTAAATCTGACCAAATTACTTACTTTCTAAATATGAAAACCTTAGCGTAGCAATGTTCCAGCAATGTGCTCGAACTTACCAAAAGTAGAATGAGATGTGGCGAAAGGTTTAAAAGTTATTTTGAAAACAAAAATTGTATATTTGAACGCCTGCTTATTTTGTACCGGCAATCACGATGAAAGGTATAAGGGAAAATTTAAAGCATAGGTTTGCTGCAGTGCAATGCAAATACCTAACGATTTGCTCATTTTCCTTTTAATATGTATAATTGTATGTACCTATACTTAGTAAGGTTATTTATAAAACGTGTTTGATGTACACCCGTCATTCTGATGCACACACAAAACCTTATGGTTGATAAAAATATATACATATTACAAATGTTAACATCCATAACTCGGGTACACTGTCCATATTCATCATACAAACATATGCCTCTAGCTGGATTCGAACCTGCAACCTCGCAAAAATTTTTTTCACTTAGTACCCTCTTGCCGACTAACCTTGTAAACATAGATCAGGGTGTCCTACTACTACGCCAAACAGGTAGTCAGGTGTCAGTAGCATAAAAGTTAACTAGCTTTCCGCTTTTTCTATTTTTAAATATGGTTAAATTATGTACCATTGTCAATTATTAGTTCTCGCGCGATATGACACTGATGTCGATTCGGATGTACACCAACTAAACTAAAACCAGTTTTAAAGTAGTACTGTCTCTTTCCCCCGGGAACAGTACGATGCGACGGCACCACTCCAAAACTGGTTTTAGTTTAGTTGGTGTACATCCGAATCGACATCACTCTCAGAAAAGGAAATTGTTTATAAATACTGGTCACAGAGTAATATTTCATTTAATATTTACTTCCTATTTACAATTTTCACGATTATTGCGATTAAACATTCAAAGCTTAGCAATCTAAAAAAATATTTTTGGAATTACTACTGATCTACAACCGCCACAGATAACAAGTAGCTATTTAAAGTTAAGTATGAATGTTTCCATGAAATACTGTGCCTAGAAATAGACAGCCCCCAGCAGACTAAACAAAGTTTCCCACCCCTGGAACAAATAAAACAATATTGTAATTTTAATAGTTCATTTAAACCTAATTTATTTTATATCACTATTGATACCTAAGTGGATGCGTATATCTGACGAAATAAAAACCCCTATCACAAGGCCGATATGGGGGTGGTCAGTGCTCCCTACATAATAATCTGTACCCTAATATCTTACACTAATGTAAAAGATATCTTTGAATAATTGTATTGCAATACTTATATACAATTCGTAAAATCAAGGAAAGCACCTAAGGTCAGAACTTGGTATGTAATAGTTACATGTTATGAAAATAAAATGTCTCGATCACCACCGTAACGAATTTGCGAAATGATCGAGTTATTGTTACGTCTTCTGCTGATCTGGGTATAGGATAGTTAATAAAATAATAATACTAAGTATGACGATAATACGTCTGGACCTGGTATGGGCTGGAGTGATTATCAGTTTCCGTGATATAGGTATAATTTTACTCGTCGAGGTCAATTTACACACGGTGAGATATAATAGAAATATTAGTTAGTGTTAAAGCTGATTTAAATTATATTAGTAGGTATTTAGTACATTGCATCGCTGCACTGCATTAGGAAAGTGTTTCACCCGGTCACCTAGGGCTGAAACCATTAAAACGCTTGTGTATACTAAACACTTTCCTGAACGCTAATATTAATATAAATCAGATCTAAGGCACCCAATTCAGTCTTGAGGCAGAGTCGGGCGCAGCTTCGACCCTCTAGGCATATTCACACAGATGTTAGGCGCGCACTTAGATATTGAAAATGCCGGCCAATTTATTCACCTCTCGCTCCACAGTATTCAAAAACAGAAGATGGCGCCAGATAACTATGAAAATATCATTGTTCCATCAAATGAGCAAAGTTTTTCATGCGCACGAGCAATCACCTTTATTTAAAATCATTGCACAAGTATATGGCATTGGTAGGTGCATACAGTTATGACAGAACACACAGTCAAACTCACACCATGTTCTTTTTTTACCAATTTATTGCGGAACCCTACAAAGGCTGATTATTAGCCACCTACTTCATTTATTATTATGGAAAAAGAGTAGACTTAGTTAATCATGTCCATGTGTAAATTTATAAGTAATTGCCTCAATTCAAATTTATAATGTGTTGATACGCTCAGCCAAGAACAAGCCGTTAATTTCAATCCCATTATCCCATCCATACCTACTGTTAAGTGACAATTTACGCGTTATATTTTCAAATGCACGCCACGTCACGCCACCTGTGTGAACTGATCCCCGCCGTATTCATCGTTACCGATCACGCTATTTTTTTCTGCCATCGTAGCTTTAAACGATATTCATATTATTTGAACAACCCGAATTTCTGTAGATTGTGCAACGACAATTTGCGGCCAAAATGCGTTCTTGTAGCAATGATCATATTGTCAAATGCATGGCCGCCCTGTGATAGAGTCCTATTGCTCTACATTCTATGTAATGGGTATTTGATGCTCTACGCTGCGCTTCGTTACGCGGATTATGCTGGCACCAAATCACATAAAGTGCCAAATTTATCTGACCCGGCGAGAGATGCTACATAAATACTGAAGCAACAATTTTCACATTATTATCATAGCATTGTCGTTGGTTCAACCATAGAGTACGATTACAACCACTATTGGGTACCGTGTACCATTTATTTTTTTGGTGGTCTTAGCATGTCTATTTTGCCTAAGTATTGTCATCTATGTCATTCTCAACCTTAATCGTAATCTCCGGGATAAAAACATTTGTCTCTGAGAAAGAGGGGCCCCCGGCCCCCTCCCCGAACGTTCCATGAAATCCGCTTACTTCTGGATGGTCTTTTTGTAAATTCTCTGACTTTTGTATCCCAGATAATTTCAAAGCCATGGCTATTCTTGGGATGCCTCTATCTTTCCTTGTTTTACGACCAGTAGCTTTGGTTTTTGCTATCCTCTTTTTCGGACCATTTTCAACATGTATTTTTTGTATGTGTTCATTTAGTTTGGCCTGGAATATTAGAGAAAATGAGAAAATGTTTACAAATTTGTATGTACATAGCCATGTTATTTATTTCAAACAAGAATCTTAATTTTAAACACAATTATTATACGTGGACCTTAAATTGTTACACAAATTTTTAAACTACACATCCACGTTCGTGACCTAATGATTTCATTTTCAATATTTTTTTATAGACACACTATAAAATAGCCAAGAAAAACAAAAATAAATATGTACTTTTCTGCCCTGCTTCTAATAAATTTAGACTAAGTACTACAAAAAGGAGGTCGCGTGCACAATCGTAATAAAATTATCATTACCTTGGTGGAGAGTTGTGCTTCACAAATTGTGCAAGGGTGTTTTATTCCTTCATGTTTTGTTAGGATATGTTGTCGTAGATTACTGTTTCTTGAATAAAATCTGTAAATTAACCAAATTGAAGAATTATAACGGATGAACGGGTTTGGATGAAATTTGGTATAAGTATAAGTAGAATATTTCTATTATATTATATATTATTATTATATTAAGATATAGGATATTTTTTATCCCGATAAAATAAGTTTATTACCTTGTGCAGTTGCTATAATGACAAGGAAAAACCCTTGACAAATCATGTATTTTCATATGACGCACGAGATGATGTCTTGCTTTAAAATTCCTTCCACAAATGTCACAAGTAAAGTCTGAAACAAATAAATATATATATATGTGTAGATTACACTGTAATATGACATTATATGTTACTGATTATATTGATATCGAAATGTTTCAAAATGTATTGTAAACATTTCTTGGGCCATGTTGCTCAAACAATTTTTTTTTGCAAATACGCACAGCGCTAATAGTTCCACACTAAGCAACTAGGCTTGTATTATGGATACCAGATGGTTGATAAACTACACAAATACATTTTTTTTGTAGGAAAATACGTATAATCCATAACTCGGGTACACATGTCAGTATTCATCATACAAACACATGCCCCTAGGCACTCAACCGTCCGCGGTTACACCTGTAACCAAAAAAAAGACCAGTCTACTATCCGTTGTTACAACAGTAACCAAAGCGCGCTACCTTAATGCCGTTCGACAATTCCTCTTATTATCTGTAGTTGAAACTGGTTGGGGGAAAAAAATCAGTGTGACCACTAATAAATTATCTTACGACATAATGTTCATAGAGGGCAGTATTCGGTTGTTCTCATAGACAAAAAAATTGTCAAAGTTAGGTCTCATTCAGTCAGTTGTAGGGAACAGTGTTCCAACATTTATGTCGTAAGTAATTATAACGTTTTTACACATTTCTGGGCTTATTATGTATATCAAATGATCGTGAGGATTAGTACTTCACGCTTGTGCATAATTAATATAGTTTGTATTGTAATATTAATATATTTCGAGTATGATTTCAATATCAATTTTCATGGATTTTTTACGGATATCTTATGTTATACGCAGTTTTTAGTACTCTAGAATAATATTTTCTGTGTTCGTTTATATATTGTTTTAATCTGTAATCCTTCACCTATACTCACGTATTTTTTGTCGCTATAGCTGTTGTAGTTTACCAGATATGAAGGTTTTTATTAATAACGGCACCGTGCACGCACAAAAGTGCGGCTGCGCGTAGCTGACAGTAGACCGGACCGGCATTTGGCTAGTTGAGTGACTAGCGGGATTCGAACCCACGACCTTTTGGTATAGCAGTCAGAATTTCTAACCACTACACCGAACAAGTCGACAGATATGTATAACGACGACCTGTTTGGTGTACTGGTTAGAAACACTGACTTTATTTACAAAAAAAAAGTGGTACCATCAACCATTTGGTATCTATAATACAAGCCCAGTTGTGTGGAACTAGATGGCGCTGTGTATATGTGCAAAGATATTTATTTATAAATAATAATAAATGGAAAACCGATGACAATTCAAAACCGACCTGTGGGCTCATGTTCTGAATGAATGTGTTTCTGGTACTTCGACCATTGTTGGAACACTTTTGAACATTTACTACAAGTGTGAGTTTTATGGTATCGTATATGTCTCTTCTTTTCATATAAACTCACAAAATCTTCGGGGCAGACTTCACATCTGAAAATCAAATTGAACTATCTCTAAATCCTTTTTTTTAGTTTGAAATTGTGGATAGCTTGCATGTGTTATTTATAATATAATGACTATGTAGATGCCAGACTGATAAAATAATGTTAAGCACATGGTCTTACTGAAAAAAAATCGTTTTGGTTATAGATAAGTTAGCACCTTCATGTTGTATGGCGACTAGTCTCAGATTACAGAAAAATATAGATGAAAAATTTCATACTAAAATAAAGTTAAAATATAATCGATTAATGTTTAAAGCAAAATTTCTAAAATCTATTAAATAGTATGAACATTTAAGTTGAAATGAAATATTCTAATAACACATTATTATTACTTAACTTCTTCAATAATCATCAAATACTATTTATTTATTGCACAATTAATAGAAACTACATAAATGAACTTCTATACATCATTTAGATTACACACACATAAAAATTCACTGCATTTTAAAGAGAATCGCGTCAGTAAATATTTTTTTCAGTCAAACCATATATAAATCAATATGAAAAAGTTTGGGTAATTTTGCAACATCTGGCAACACAATAAAATTTCAAATAATTCGCAAATATCACAAATGAAGAGCATGAAGGCTTCGATCATATTACTACATATGATCGAAGTATGAAAGTGATATATTATCAGCTTTTGTTACATTTCTGGATCTGTTCTTGCATGATATCAGGCAATTAATCGGCACTTTTTACAAGTAAATTTTTGAAAAAAAAAAAATACAGGAAAGTAGTCGTACGAATTGTGGAAGTATAAAGCCAACTGACAGATGCTGATAGTGCAAATTGATCTATATATCCACCATTATGGGGTGTCATAATTTGGTCTGTTTGGCACAATCTATATTTTTGTGTAATCTGAGTGGCCAGCATTACAGTAGTGTCGATTCGGTTGCACACGAACTAAACTAAAACCAAATTTAGACTGGTGCTGTCACGTTATATTGTTCCAGAGAGAAAAAGACAGACCTACTTTAAAATTGGTTTTAGTTTAGTTTGCGTACAACCGAATCGACATTAATATAGTTCGAATTAAAATAGTGCCGCGTTAGCATCACCCTTGTTACACTTGATTTGCAGTCCACCGTACATATGAGGTCTTAGTAATTTCTTTTATTGATATATTTGTATGCCATAAATAAAATAAATAATTACATACATCAACAGCCTTTACAAGCCCTTACTGCTCGATCAAAGCCTCTTCCGAGGCGGATTTGAACTTTTACTGTATAAATTAGTGTGCATTAAACAATAAATAAATAAGGTCAGAAATTGGACGGGCTACTATTTCGCACTATGAAGCTAAAATATTTTTAAATACTAAAGACGTGCGCTGCGTTGAGCAGGAACGCTTGATTGTGCATTTTCTCTGCATTGTGTTACGAGTCAATTTCATTGTGCGTCGGCGTCCGTCCGTCGGGCGTACCCAGCGCGGGCTGGGAAAGCAAGGTACTCGCGATCCTATACAGTGTTTATAAGGCTCACAATCGGTAGTCCGCCACGAGAACCCTCGCGGGTTTGTCTAAGGGCTTCTTAGCTTCAAAGTGCGAAGCAGTCACCACTCACACGAGCTCTACTACACTCGATTGGTGCGCCTCCGAAATACCGTCTTTGATACGACGTTGACTGAGGTCTTCCGCTGGGTATCTTGAGTCTGTTGTTAACGGTTCGCGGGAGCTGTAAAGGCACCCGTGATGGTATTTATTTAGGTTTATTTATACAAATTTTTCCTAAGTTATGGAATAAATGAATGAACAAACATAATAACTAAGGGGCATCAATTTAACAATGATGCCATGCACTCGTTAAGACTTGGGAAACTTAGTAGAACTAGGTATTGTAGACTTTTGAGGGCATACACAAAACACCCAGACAAGAGACAAGAAAAAATTATGAAGGAATAAAATCATACTTCATACCTGAAAGCTTTTACACCAGTATGTTCGTACATATGTGCACTTAAGAGATGCTTCTTGCGGAACTCCAACTTACAAGAATCACAAGAAAATTGTATATTCATTTTATGGTGTATTTTTATGTGACGCTTCAAGTTCTGACGATTTATATACTTCTTCATACATATTGGACAACTAAAAATATTGAAACATTAGATCAGAATTCACAACACACAGAAAGTTATTAGAAAAGATAATATGACTGTCCTGTGTAGGGCATGCAATTCGAATATTTAACTTAATTATGATTGGAATTGCTTTGGTATTCGAAATTTACGAATTCTTAAAATGTTACATCTAACATAGATTTTTCCCTCAGACAAAAAAAAAGAGACAACGATAATCCACGAAGTAGAAAATCTGAGATTTATAGCTGTTTTATAAATATATTACAATTGGTTTATCGAGTCTGCTACTGATATGTGACAAACGAAAGTGCAAATAACGCTAGTGCGACTGCATTGTTGTGCGACACACAATAAAAGAGCACCATAGGGAATTAAGAGTAACAATTAAATGTATATCAGAAAGCTAGTTACATCCATCTTAATAATTAAATACCATACTTTCTGTAGCAAATATTCAAAGTTGTATTTATAATATTAGCAGAATATTAGGATTTTTTGTCATTGATCTGTAAAATTCGTTATTTGAAATAATTCGATTTTTTCTTTCCTAACACAAAATTCGAATCCAATTTGAAACTAGAAAAAATCGACAAAACCCCCACCATTAAAAAAAGGGCAACTGTAGTGGGTTACTCCATTATTAAATTTCTATATTTACATAAGGGCGAAAGAGCAGCTGGCAGAAAGATTGAAATACAAGATCCTCCATCACTTTATGATGAATCTGGATGAGATGAGAAAAGCAGTACTAAGCCTTCAATGGTTAAATGTTGATACCTAAAGAAAATAGTTAATCATACAAAAATCAGCTAGAAGTGCATACTTAATTGATGGAGAACACCTTCTCCATCATACATATTGTATGGAAACGACCCCCAAGCTTTAAAGCAATATGCCAGCAATACACAAGCTAAACTATTTCACAATATGGAAAAGCTACGAAAAATATGACGATGTTTTAAGGGTATGAGGAAGAATATAACTCTTACAGGGAGATCAGGCTCTACTGCCTATGTCGACATGACAGCGGAAGACGCCATTCATGTCACCCGCAGTCAAAGAAGATTCTTTGTAAAAAAACCAGGTACAATTGACCTCTACTGAGGAGGCACTTACAGGAGGCGGAATGCAAAGTTTTTCAGGCAAGTGGTGATGCTGGCATACTGATAGTTTCTACAGCTATTAAAGAATCAGAGAAACGCATTGAAGGGCAAGAAATTGTGAGATGATACTGTTTTATTGTTTTTGTTTGTCGCTCATAATAAAGTATTGAAGTAGATGATACCAAAAAACTACGATTGGTCGTCCAATTCATGGAACTCCATAATATTTCAAACATTCAAAGTGGAATTGGACAAAATGAAAGATGTCTTGCACTGGGAGCATGACAGCCGTGACAAAAGTTTTTCTCGCACGAGATAGTATTTGTCCGGCTCATTTGCTTGGACGAAATATTCAATTATCCCACTCTCGTGTCGCGTCGCGCGCGACCAACGCTGTAATGTGCTACAAGAGCTGATTGCACTGTATCGTCCATTTCCAGAAAGGGAAAACAGCTAAGTGACTCCTTTTAAAAATGTGAACAGGAAAATGTTCTAAACAGTTGTGAAGATTGCTTGCTATAATAGTAAATTATTACTTTGTAGTTGTAGTTTTTCTCAATTAATTGCCAATTTTATCATTCTGCCTATCTTGTGACAAAAGGCTGCACACACCACTGGTTACAATATAGTAGGTATGTGACTCCTTAGATTTTTAAAAAAAATTGAATATAAGCATTTCCACCACCTAAATTGAGCTGATGTGAATTTATTTAGGATTTTTTACGACTTACTTAGTTATAATAAGCTGTAATATTTTTGATTATGGGTCCTTGGAAAAAGTTATTGGTAAACAGGAGTAGATTCACTTGTTAACATGACTATGTACGACTGGGTAGGACTTTTGTGCTTCTGATAGGGGAGTAGATAGATTTTTTTTGGATGTAAGGGTCATATTCTTCTTATATTACTGTACTATGAAGCGAATTTTGCTTGTCCTATGTTAGGCTCCAGGATTACATTATCGAACTTTTTTATATCCATAGGTAAATTTTTGACATTCTTTCTGTTTTAAAATCGAGTGTAACTCATATACTTAAAAACATATCCATAAAAAACTCTAGTTACTTAAAGAACAAAAATTATTGTGAGACACATTGTAAAAAGAATGAGTTAGCCAAGTGATTCTGTCATGCTGGCTAAACCACCAAGTCTCCTACGACGCTATTACGAGCTCTTTAATCACACACCTTAACAGGTCACAGACATGTTCACAATTTCTTTATACAATTAGCTCTGTGATTAGAACCAATTAACAGCTTAACTTGTTTTAGCATCTAATAAATAAATTTACTTATAATTGATAATATGTTACAGTTATAGACATTCCCAAGTCCCAACAAAGGATGACCCACTGCAATATTTACATATTACATATCACAAATCAGTAGCTATACAAGGTGATTGGGGAAGGTATAGACTCTTTTCAAGGAATGATGAACTTTTATACACTTGTCATTACCACTTTATCTGTATTTGTTGCAAATAGTCTACTATGACACCTTGAAAGAAATCATTCATTTTCTATATTCAAGTAAAGTTCACCAATACAAACACGATATGAATTTATCCTTTCAAGGCGTGATAGTAGACTCTGTATTTTATAACATCATCGATAACAATGTCCTATTGCTGTTAATTGTGTGGCAGTATGAAAGATAAGAGACTGTTTTTGTTTTTTGATACTGTATTTCCACTTACTTATACTATATAAACTGCATATCCAACCCTTTACCCTTAACCAACCACTTGACTTTCAGTAGAACTATACTTAATTATAGTATAGCACATTCTATGTATTATGAAAAATAAATATTTCAGTTGAAGTAGTATAATAACTCGAATTACCTGTAAATTACATCCACTTCAGATTCTTTGTGGGCAGTATTTATGTGACGATCTAAATGACTTTTGCTGGAGTATGATTTGCCACAATTAGCCTCAGCACAAGCGTAAACTTTCTAAAAAAAATTTGTAGTTAATAAGTGGACACAACAAAAAGACCTAAAAAGTTTTGGGGATGGAAGTGATTCTGATTTGTAATAAAAGAAAACCTAACACCCAAAGGGGCAGAGAAATCTCTGCAATTGCCAGTTTTGATAAATGACAGAATTTTGAAATGTATAGACAGATAAACACTGAAAAATCTGACGATGTTGATTGATTATAGTCAAGCCGCTGAAAGATTGCCAATTTGACAGTTTGCTTTTCTCTTTTTTTTTTTTTTTTTTTTTTAAATGAGAGGGCGGCAAACGAGCATGCGGGTCACCTGATGGAAAGCAATCACCGCCGCCCATGGGCACCCGCAACACCAAAAGGGTCACAGATGCGTTGCCGGCCTTTGAGGAAGGTGTCCACCCCAGAATAAGTAGGGCAGCCTGAGCGATGAGGGATTCTCCAGCAGTGCTGGTACCCTCCTGGGGTACTAACTCTTTAAATACCGCTACCATTCTGGAGAGAGACTGGAAGGTGGGCCTCCGGCGCCCTCGCTCACCGGACGAAGCGCAGTGGCAAAATGCCACTACTCAGACGTCGGTCTTCTGCGAGAGGGTGGTACTTCCCCGGTCGTGCCGGCCGGTCTTGGCTGATATAACTTTTGTATGAGACATATTACACAAAAAATATATTTATCATTAACCCCTAATTAAAATACTTTGAAACCTTAAATATTCCACAATATTTAAGAAAACTACAATTTTTTTAATTCATGAGGCATTGTTACAATGTTGTTGTAGTGTCACTTTTTGATAGTGATATTCACATCATATTCAAAAAAGTTTCCCTCGAAGGCTACACTGTGACTGTGTGTGGTCACGGTTGTAGCCTTACCCCAAACCAATAGGTATTCATATAATCATGTTTACATGGCTTGGCATGGCATTCCAGCTTGACATGGCATCTATAATAATATTTATTAAACTTACGACATTGTCATGGGTCAATATATGTTGCGCAAGCCTGTACGGTCTGCTGAATGAGGAATCGCAGCCCTCACGAGGACAGAGATGTTTTTTCGGAGCGTCCATGTTTGATTGCAGTCTCTTTTACGAGTTCTTATTTTCTCCCATTTTTAGTAGTTAGGTACCTAGGTTAAATCACTTTCACTTTTTGAACCTTCCATTCAAAGTCGGTCGATGCCACGCATTAATCACAGACTACTCAGTACATACGTTTACACAACTCTACTGGATGTCAAAAATAATTTGTTTGAAAACTAGTTTTCAAGGAATATAGTTTAGGAACGAGAATAAATCCCTAGGTATGACCGTATATATACATTGTAGCAGTAGTCTTTGAACGAGTCCGTATAATGCACGACCAAGGAACGCACAACCAGTAATGCACAGCCTGATATTGTACAGCCAATAATCGGCGACCATGTACTTGAATTATCGGGTCGGACATTCCTCACTGGCTTCGGTTTATCACCCCGTACCGGGAATGCCCGGCCCGGGAATGTACAGCCAATAATTGGAAGCCAAATAATGTACGACCCAATAATTCGCGACCAGTCACTGACTCGAATTATCGGGTCGTACATTATTGGGCTGTGCATTCCTGGCTGAGCATTTTTTGTTCGGGGCGATAATGTACAGCCAATAATGCGCAACCAATACTTGAAGTACCTGGTCGTGGATTATTGCCCGTGTCGATATTGTACAGCCCGATAATGTACGACCCGATAATCCAAGACCACTATCACGTGACCTCTTCCTATTGGCTGTTAGGGTTCCGCCATATTGGCAGAAATGTTTCACCTCTTATTCCCATTGGCGGAATTTTATTCCTCCTATTCACCTTAGTCTATGACTTTTTTGGCTTGGAATATAGGGGTCGATTCTAATATATACCCCAAACAACCAACCCACAACTTATAAAAAGCGGTGTATATAAATGTCTCAGAGAAGTAAATGTATAATAATAAACTTGCTAATGGTTTATTAGTTAGTTAAATTTTCGTTATCCAATGAGGCGTTTTCCAGAAGAAAAAATAAATGATTGAAAAAATCTCACTAGACAACGTGAAAAGACGCAAGAATATTTATGTAGATGATAGCATCCAATTTTTCGCTGTAAAGCAATGCATTACTTTCATTGTTGTTTTAAGGTTTTGATAATGGAAATCAATTATTACCAATAAATGCGGCAGTATCATAACTGTCAAAAGACAACCGCACAGATCCATACATCTGTGTACCAGTTTGTTGTCACTGAAATTAATAAATGTAGTCTTGAACTCTTATTTTAACAGACGTGTGACACACATATTTAGGACTTTAGAAAAGAACAAAACCTGGTTTGAAATATGGTTTGGGGGCCTATGAAATTATATGCTGGCAACACTGACTACCATATTTTCGTCCAAAGAGTAGAATAATACATCCGGAAAAGA
The DNA here is from genome assembly GCA_949316235.1 of Oegoconia quadripuncta. Classification (NCBI taxonomy): domain Eukaryota; kingdom Metazoa; phylum Arthropoda; class Insecta; order Lepidoptera; family Autostichidae; genus Oegoconia; species Oegoconia quadripuncta. Next base: position 22,265,412 of record OX438746.1, read on the forward strand.
AGGCCTGTCTCTACTGTGAAAATCTCTCCTCAGAGGCACTATTACTTATTCTGTGTCGGAGGTCAAAATGGACTCGATCGGCCCTCTGGTATTAGGCGGGTGGTACTAATTGTGCTATACGTACTTAGGATGCATTAGAGTATTCTATAGTGAAAAATAAAACCTTACTTCTCACAGATGACTCAGTTTGCAAACATATCCAATCTTTTCTTATAAATGTAAGTAAATGGATATTTAGAAATGTTTGCAAACTAAGCCAATTGTGAGTAAAACTAAGAATAGGTAGCAGCTAATAAAGATCTAAGGATTTAGGATTAAAACAAGTTTTATAATTTTCGAATTTTTATTTAGACCAATACACAATAGTTTCGTAAGAAAAGCTTAAAAATAAAATATACTTAGGCCACTTGTTCTACTAAGAACGAACGTTGGTTGGTAATATATACTTCTTCCCAAATGTATTATGTTAACATTAATAAACCATGAAATACGTTATAGTAAAAAAAAATCCTTAACTAGCAACACTCACATATTCAATACTCACAATTGTTCCTTTTTACGCAATAGTGTGGAGATTCTTAATTTATATTTTATTTATCAATTGAATTAAAAAAGCTAATTGTTAGATTTCGACATTTCAGTTGAAATTGAAAATGTCGTAGTGAAGTAGCATTTTTCTTTATAATTCTTATAATTTATGCATTCTGACTTTTGAAGCTTAATAATGGCAGAATATTGTGCAGCAAACGTTAGTGATGGTGTACAAGTGAAGGGAAGTGTAAATTAAAGTGCATAACGGAGCTTTCGGGTTCCCACAAGAAGCCGCCAAAATCTTTTGTAAAGCATTCTGACACTTTACTGAAGAATGACTTGACCGTGACTAGACTTGGACTAGACTCTGTATACGCCAAGTATACGACGTATTACTTGTTTTGACTGAGACTGACTTACAAACTGAAGAAATAAGAGAAATAAGACATGGCTGTTATGGGCTAGATCCCTTTGCCTTCTCCTAGAGGAGAGAATGAAACGAAAAAAAAACGGATAATATTATTATTATTGTTTGTTGCAGTTTTTGGAGCGTTTGATAATTTAGTACATTTTTGCTTACTTTGGACTTTGTTTATACATATATATACATATAAACTTACATTTGGCGTTTGCAATGGGTAAGTAAGAGTGTTTAAAGAATCATCGACATAAACCAAACAACAAAATACTAAATAGTTAAACATTTATTTTTCAGCTACGCTCCATGTACCCCGTTTTCCTTGAGGCCCTAGGACACGAGTGTACGCTGCTCAGACGGGACGGGGAGACGTTACTCCCGTCTTACATTAACACCCCGACTTGGTCGCCAGCGCACCCCATAACTCTGGGAAGACTTAGGAAGCGTGATGAATGCCCATGATGGGACAGTGATGTTTTTGCCATCGACTCTCTAAGAAGATGAATGAAAACGGGAAGAGAGTAAATAGAACGTAAAGGGTCAGTGCATGTGGTTACCGACGCGTTATAAGAATTGAACCAACCTCTAAAGGATAACACTTTATACCAAAAACTTTTATAGATTATAAACAAACTCAGAATATTAGAGCAGACCGAACACAAAGTAATAAGCTGCATTTAGACTTGACCTACATCTAGAAATTGGTTATTTTGTCTGGTTTATTAGATTACTATTTTGTCTATATCTAATACCACATGAGTTTATTATTTGGATACAAGCAATATGTTTATAACACACTAACCCTTATGTATAAGGATTATCACATTTGAGATAAATGTAGCAAACCTATGTATGTATGAGAAAGAGGTTGACTTCTCTTTAATGATAGCATTCCTCCCATCCCCCTCAATTAACTTCTGAATCCCCAATTGTAAATAGTTTTAAAGTTTATTATATCTTTTCTGTATTACAATGAACAAAGAAGATGTAATATTCAGCTATAAAGCGGCACCAGTGTGAGACTGGGGTAGGTCATCTCTAAAAAGCCGTTGATGCTATCAAGGAGAGATTACATTGTTGTGGATGGTTTTGGTGATTACTAATAATCCACTTTTGATTTGCAGGGGCAGTGCTGACGAGGCCATCTACTTTTTTAATTAGTTTTAAGATATTTGTATTATGTGATTTTAATAAGTGTTATGATTGATTTAATATAAGTATTTCTTAATTTGTAAATATCATATCATTTGTATTTTCTTAAATAAATGTACATATATTTTTTAGGCTGTGTATTTGATTTTATGTTCTTGAAAAAGGTCAGGTTTTCTTATGGTGCTTTTTTTCCTGACCTTGTGATCCTTGAAGCATCATTATTTCACATGAGACAAGTACTCAATGTCTATACTTAAGCTCGACACTCACATAGTGTAAAATATATATAGTATGTCTTCACCTGAAATAAGCTACGATGGATCCTTATATGTACTTATAATTAAAACTTTGCCTACTTATACTTGTATTCAATTATCTAAATACCACAACATACATGTACAGGGTGGGTTTAACAATCCACAAGGTGAATAAATATCAGTATATATATATCCATCATTCTAAAAATATAGTGTAAAACTTTTTAATTAATAGACGATAGAATAGAAGATGGGAATATTTCGGAGATTAGGGTGAGAAGATTCTCTAGCAAAGTGACAGCTGTCTAAATTCACATACCCCTACAAACTCAACTTTACAGTTATGTGCCTGACAGCTGTTACATATGTTTCTTAGGGCCGACTTAACCTTCACCATACAAGGATTATTGAAAAAAATAATGTTTTTATACCAAGGTAACCGGACCAAATCTAAAATGTTATAAAAAAGCGGCCGCGCAATACATTATACTAACCTTCTAAAAATTACAGAATAATACGTGTTTTGTACAGACGGGTGCACAAGTGGTTAAGTATAAGATATTTATATCTAAATTATAAGATTTATAATAGAATATTTATTTATTAATGCGTAGGTAATAAAAAGTATGGAGTATCTATGTATATGATGATCATATCCAGATGCGTATCAAGCAAGTCCTAGTACAGCGACGAATGCACTGCAAGCTAATTTTAAAAGTCACAAGGACAAGCGACTGCAGAGAAGCACGAACAAATCATGTCGAATAAAATGCTTCATCTGTGATGGCCCTCATAAAGCGAACGATTGTCCAAAGAACCCGAAACTAAAGAAGAATGCTTTGACGTCTTTGGCGATGGCAACTGCAGGCAATCAAGGATCTGGAGAATGGATTCTTGACTCAGGAGCATCTAACCATATGACTAATAGAAGAGAGTGGTTAACGGACTTTAAGAACTTTAGATAAACAAGTTGAGTTAGCTTGTGCAAATGGTGGAATGGTATTTGGTGAGGCTGTTGGGAATGTGGTTAATGAGGAAATGGATATTTCAATAAGACATGTATTACCTATATGTACCCAGATTAGCATCTAATCTACTGAGTGTGAGTACAATCGTACGTAGAAATCTAGTTGTTGTGTTTGACAAATCCGGCTTTAAGATAATGAGAGCAGATGGATATAAGGTTACTGGTGAAGTTTCGCATGCAGGTACTGTAGATAATGTTGTTTATAAGCTACAATACTGTTCACAGGAAGTGGCGTTAGCTGCAACAGCTACTGATCAGATGATACTGTGGCACACGCGAATGGGGCACCTAGGGGTACGGAACCTTACATTACTTAAAAACAAAATGGCACGAGGGGTAAATTTTTCTCATACAGCTTCTAAACTAGAGTGTGTAGCATGTGTCATGGGGAAACAGACCAAACAGCCATTCAAGAAAACGGGTGCCAATAGGGCAAGTGAGGTCCTAGGGTTGGTTCACACTGATGTGTGTGGTCCTATTAGTGAGAAGTCGTATGGAGGCTACCTATATTTTCTCACATTTATTGATGATCTCACAAGGAAAACATTTCTTTTCTTCTTGAAAAGCAAGGGAGAGGCGTTTGAGAAGTTTGTGGAGTTCGTGAATATGACGGAACGTCAAACTGGAAATAAGCTGAAAATTATCAGATCCGACAATGGCAAGGAGTTTGTTAACAGGCAGATGGATGAGTTCTGCAAGACAAGGGAAATTCGTCATCAACTGACAGTGGAATATACACCCGAACAAAATGGGGTGACAGAACGAGCTAACAGAACTATCACTGAAAAAGCTAGAACAATGCTGGAAGAGGCAGGTTTATGCAGACGGGTATGGGCTGAGGCAGTCAATATTTTACTTCATAGGATAAAATTATCACTTGAAAACGTCACTATTAATATTACATTTAAATTTACGGCTCATTCACAAAGCTGACTCCCCAGAGAAGGACGAGCAAGAAACTCTCGGGTTTCTTTTAACTTTTAAACAGATTATGGGTTACAATTTGTGATTTCATAATTATATGAATAATAAGACAGCTATGTCCATGCTTGCTTATCATTCAAATAGTCAGTGATTTTATAATAGCCTTTTGCTAATAATTTCTGTTTTATGATTGCCTTAAATTTATTTAAAGGCAAATTTTGGAACCTTATTATAAAAGCGTATACATTGCCCTTTGAACGATTTACTAACTTTATGAAGTCGGCTAGCATAAACTGATAACTGGTTCTTATTCCTTGTATTAACATTGTACCTATCACTATTTTTAGCGAATAAGGTTATATTTTTAACAAATTCTCATAAATGTATTGAGAAGTCATAAAGTAAACCAGTCTTGCGGTATGAATGTCTGTTAAATTTCTGATTTTTTGGACTGCATACGCTGCAGAAGCGAGCTTTTTCGCTAGTTTCTCAATATGAGGCCCCCACTGAAGCTTAGCATCCAATGTCAGTCCTAAAAAGACAGTAGTGTATACAAGGTCCAATTTATCACCTCGTACAAATATGTCAGTAGGCAGTTGTTTAACATTTGGTAAAGTAAATAGTAAATTTTATGCATTTAGTTTTTTTTTATTTTTTATTTTTTTTATTTAGTTGCATGCGAAAGAAATAGATGTGTAGGTACACTTTGTGTACATGATATTTTTTTATATATGTACGTTTTATTGCATGTGAAAAAAGGGAAGTAAGAGCGAGGATAATATTCCTACAATTTTACATGTTGCATGTGAATACAAGGTGATTGGTATAGTTGTGTAACTCCGCCACATTCTATGTAACACAACACATCATACTTTATGGCTCACGGTACAAAGCCTGAACTCTGCCACCGAAACGAGTCAAAGAGAAATATTTGGGTCGCGGCACAAGCCCTTGTCTCATGATCATCCCATTTCAACCTGGATACCAAACCCAATACACCCACCCATTCACATGATGTGCTGTGTTATACTACAAGTTGGACAATGGAATGTGTCGGTCCTAAGCCCGTAGAAGGAGGACGGCACAACAATACTTACCTATTTTTATTTCTGTCAGGATTATGAAATTTATTTTTATAAAAGAGGCATGCTAATTATTTAATTTAAAACAAATTCTGCTGTAGGCATATAAAGCGCATGGAGAAATAGTTATGAGAGCGAGGTTAGGTAATATTTTTCTACAAATTCCATGACAAATATGTATATCTCTTAATTCATATTCTGATTTTCTTTACAGCTCCAAAACGGAACGTGAAAATGTGACCACATATAAATTTTTTTGGACAAAATAGTGTCAGTCACTCAATTTTTTCTAGACTCCAACAATTTACTACAACAGCAAAACAACGGGCCCTTGGGATGTGGCAAAGAGTATAGTAACTGTCCTAATGTAGCAGCTTCACTTGCCGCGACTATTTCAGCCTCTGTGGTTGTTATCGCCACGGATGCCTGTCTTATAGCCCGCAGACTACACCAGTTGTAAAACGTCCTGTTTGAGTACCATAATCTGCATCACTAATGCTTTGTAATTGTTTAAACTTTTAAACCTCTCGGTATATATATCCTATACCTGAGTGGGAGGCGCCGAACCAAATCTGCTAGCGCTTGTGGCACCACCATGTTAAAGACTAGAGGTGCATCGATCTTGTGTTATCGCTATATCATTTACTAATCTTACTAATATTATAAATGTGAAAGTTTGGATGTTTGTTTATGTTGCTCAATCACGGCGCAACGGATGAACGGATTTGGATGAAATTTGGTATATACGCAAAACATACCCTGGATTGAAACATAGGATATTTTTTATCCCGATAAAGTGAGTAGTTCCCGCGGGAAAAACAAATTTCCGTGATAAAGTCATCGAAAGCAGGCGAAGCTGCGGGCGGAAAGCTAGTTATCTATATGTGAATTATGGAACGATACGAAGGTGTATTTATTATGTTCTTTGAAAAGTAAATAGAGCTGTATTACCAATAAATTAGGTATATGATTTATCAGTAATACAGCTCTATTTACTATAATACTATTTAGTATGTATGATGATGTAAAGGTATTTGAAATAAATAATTTTGTAAATATTTAGTATTTTATTTACAAAAATTGTCAAACCATTACAATAGTAGCAAAGAAAACCCAGTAAATAGCGACCCCAAACCATACCATTTTATATGCACCTTATACGTACATAGACACACACAGTCATGTACATAGATACATAATAGGCAACGAATTAGATATGTATAATAGGTCTTTAACTACACATACAATACAATTTTCTAGTTACAATTAAATTTCAAATAAATCAAACAATTATACAATTTACGACGTGTCTACATACGAAATAAGATTACAAATGTTTATTATCTATAATTTAAATTCAAAACAATAATAATAATTAATTGATTATGAATAGGTAAAAATAAATAATTTGAAGTTACGGGTTATCATTTAGTTTTACCATATCCTACATTACCTTACCCTTGCACACATGGCTTTCTTTGTGATTTGACATTGTAATTCGTATGAGTAGCTAGTGACACTAATTTATTACAGAAATTGCGGAGGATGGGGATGTGGTTTCCACATTCCACTGTTTCAACTGTAACATCTGAATATGGACGAGCCTGAAATATTTTCCAATATATACTAGTCTCCATCGGAGATAAGTCGACCGTATAAATAATGCCATACATTTTGATGGATTTTTTTAAACCCTCCACAATTATTTCGCTTTCCATATTATTAGACGCTCCTTCAAAATTTTTAAAGCAATGGTGTTTAACTTCAATTCCTTTGCTGCAAAACTGCAGGTACTATTTGTTGTACTACTTGTTTTTAACTCCCAAAAATAATATTTTGCCGTTTTTTCCCCTATGATCGCTGCTGCGCCAGATAATGCTAAATAATTCTTCTTATATGAGCGTTTGCACCAACAACCATCAGCAATAACATCTATAATTGGGAGTCCATTTTTTACACTGCCTTCTTTTACTGCCCAATGCTTCTTTTCCTCTGCAGCTTCTAGCATGGATTCTGTGAACAAAGGCAAACATTTGAATCAAAATTTATTAAATAATATATAGAAGAAGAAGAATAATATATAAAATTACATTAGTTATCATGCTAATACGTCTGATAGATTTTGTATTTTGAAGTTGTAAGAGATGCTATTTGGATTAAACACCCCTATGTATACTTATTGTAACAAACAGCCATTCTTACCACTCAATAATTTGTCCCAATGCTTACTGCAAGATTCGTGGCTCTTCATATAGGTATCGACAGATATCCACGGTAAATTCAGTGACGACAGAAACTCTTTTAAATTGTGAATGCTCACATTCTATAGAAACAGTTCCTGCAACAGCAAATCTATTTACGTCTACGTAGTTTTCTCCTCATTCGTCATTCTCAATCACAAATTTTTGGTTACATAGACGACAACGAAATGTAAAGAGGCCAATTTGCATTTCACTGACTATTTGCATTTCTTTGATACCACAATCTTCCTTTTGGACAGTTACTATACTCTTTGAGCTGCCAGTTGGTGTGGATTACGTGATGTGATGACTGATGACGAAAGCTCTGCCTAGGCCAATCTTTGTTCCTTGTATAGAAGCCCTTGGCCTTCATTTAAGGCTCTATGCAGCAAGGCGATGTTGCTATACATAATACAGTAATACACAAAACACGATAGAACTCCCCAACAAGCTCCAACAAGTGAAGTAAACTTTGAATTCACTCTGTTTTTTTCATATTTATTCTGTGAAAAACAAAAAAAATGTTTATGGTTGGTCTCCTATTATGAAAACCTACAAAGGAAATTTGACAGTTTTGACAGTAAAAAAAAAAAAAGTGGATCCCAATTAACGGGTCGTACCTTACTGGTTGCGCATTATCAGCCCGGTCAAATAATGTACACCCAATAATGCGCGACCCATAATGCACAGCCAATAGCCCGTGACAAGTGGCTGCCGATTATTGGCTGTACATTATTTGCACGGACCGATAACGCACAACCAGTAATGCACACCCTGATAATGTACAGCCAATAATCGGCGACCATGTACTTGAATTATTGGCTGTGCATTATTGGCTGTGCTTTATCGCTATGGACAATTTTAGAACAGAAGCGGAATGCGCACCCAGATAATGTACGCCCCGATAATCGGCGACCATGTACATGGATTATTGGCTGTACATTATTGGTCGTTCATTATCGGGTTGGGCTTTATCATGGCTGTGCATTATTGCCTCCCCTTTGAACCGTATGACCAACCAACCAATACCATCGTTAGGTATCTACACTACGTTTTTTTTTGGTTTTCTTTGTTCTTTCGGACAGGCAAAAGGATCTGACTACCACAGATTACTCAGATAATGTCTGACTACCTACCAATGGAAGTAGGTATCACCCATGGACTTATTATTTAAACAGGACTGAGTACTCGCCGCTGAAAAACGAGCCGAGCAGGATGTGTAACGTAGAGGCCGTTTGTCTCTGTCTAACAGGGTGACCACAATATATTTGTTACTTGGGACAAATGTTGTAATAAAATATTTGTCAAAAAACTTTGGCGTTTTGACATTTGCCGGCGTGAGCCATTTATTTCGCATTTCTTCATTTTTTGGGAAACTGCAATAATAGTACAACAGTCAGGACCCTAATCAATCACACATATTTGACATATTTCGACTCATTTTAAGAATTCATGGGCATCCTACTTCTTTGATTTACAAAAATATTATTTTTAGCTTACCTGTGGAAAGATATGTTGCAACCACCATAGGATTCACTTGGGCAAGTATAAACGCAACACTTTTTCACCATTTTACTCCTTTTACTTGTTATAATATAACAAATACTTTAAAAAACTTTTAATGCAAAGAAAATTCAAAATCACACCGAACCATCACCGAACCGCCATGACATGACATGCTTTTCAGGGTTACCATAAAAATAACAAAATCGAAATAAAAATGTATGTTTTCTGTTTGATTTAAGAATATATGAAAAGAAATTAATGCGAATGTTATTTGTTTATTTATAATTGTTAAAATAACATAAAAATATAAGTGTTTCAATGGAATTTTTGAGTAGCCAAAACTGTTGATCATAATCATTTTTTTTGCTGGCAAGATGTAAGAACGAGACACACGGCCTCCGTTGTTTCTATCTCTCTCGGCTCGGATTTGCCTTTGTGTATGGTGCATCCAATTTAATACCTTATTGCGTTGACATAGTGATCATTTTCCTAAATGATTCTTTTGATAGTTATCAGTCCTGTTTAAATAATAAGTCCATGGTATCACCTCGTTTTTTTTCTTTTTTTTTTTTGGTTTCATTCTCTCCTTTAGGAGAAGGCAAAGGGATCTAGCCCATAACAGCCATGTCTCATTTCTCTTATTTCTTCAGTTTGTAAGTCAGTCTCAGTCAAAACAAGTAATTCGTCGTATACTTGGCGTATACAGTGTCTAGTCACGGTGAAGTCATTCTTCAGTAAAGTGGCAGAATGCTTTACAAAAGATTTTGGCAGCTTCTTGTGGGAACCCGAAAGCTCCGTTACGCACTTTAATTTACACCTCCCTTCACTTGTACACTATCACTAACGTTTGCTGCACAATACTCTGCCATTATTAAGCTTCAAAAGTTAGAATGCACAAATTATAAGACTTATAAAGAAAAATGCTACTTCACTCGCCGAGTTCCCGCCAAAAAGCACCTCGTTTTTTTTTCTTTCGTTTTATTCACTTATCTCGGAGAAGGCAAAGGGATCTCAGCCTATACAGCCATGTATTATTTTTCTTAATTCTTCAGTTTATAAGTCAGTCTCAGTCAAAACAAGTAATTCGTCGTATACTTGGCGTATACAGACTCTAGTCACGGCCAAGTCATTCTTCAGTAAAGTGGCAGAATGCTTTACGAAAGATTTTCGCAGCTTCTTGTGGGTACCCGAAAGCTTCGTTACACACTTACACTTTACACTTCCTTTCACTTACACACCATCACTGACTTTTGCTGCACACAATATTCTGCCATTATTTAAATGTCGCTTACGTCTATAATTCCGAGTGCCGAGTGGCAGCGATGTTTAATCATCTCTTTCCGCATTAACGGTTGCAATTTGAATGTCTCATTTCGGAATTTCCTATAAGCCTATTCAGTCCGCGGCATAGAGATATAACCGGTCAGCCTCTCTAACGGGCGAACATACGCGAGCTTCGCTCTCAACAACAAACATTCTCAATAATTTCAAAATTCATTCATATTTCCACCCGGGGTGATAAATCAGCATTTAAAAAAGTTTCCAGATAATCCCTTTCCATTTAAAAAAGTTCCAGAAATGATAGGATGGAAAGTCACCAAGTGAGTAATTTTTAAGTATTATATATAAACATACTTACTGTTTTTTATAAAACAAGAGGTATACAGACTCTATATATTTGTTTATTAAATAATTATACCGAAATCGTTATAATTTGCAGGTAAATAATTTCGGAAATCCGAAAACGTCAACGTATCTAAGTTTATTTCAATTAACAATATAAAATTATGACCTACCTACTAACAAAATTGTGATAGTCTTTGTATCTATATATATCCGCTGCTTCTCAAAATCGCTTACTTTCATAGAAGAGAGCATAGGCACTACCCTGCGCCATTCACGACGTTTGCTGCCAAACCTTCCCATCGAGATGGCGCAACACCACCGAAGCTGTCGATGCATTAAGTAGGCCTCAATGTCACCGACATTGGCTCTTTGCATATCTTCGGTTTTACGCACTCGGTCGGATTATCTGATCTTCATGATGGTACGTAGGCACATGAGGTGGAAACGATCCAGAGTACGTACTATATGGTGCCGAATAGTGCCGATACTCACCACGTTTCTCAGTGGAATAAGAGGTTTGGCAGTAACTATGTAACGAAGGAGTATAGTAATCGGTAATTATCTTTACAAAAGGTAGTTTGTATTGTATCTCAGTTGATATACTTTTTCAGTGCCGACCCCGAACACTGATTATAGAAACGTTAAAATAATTTCATGGATTGTAAAATGGTTTGAGGAATACATGCCGGCCAGTTAGAATGAAACCTGTTGAAACTTAATTTTCACACTAGCTACTTGTTTCCATATTAAATATCTAATTCTCAAATTAGAGTAATGTAAAATAAATTTAACGTTACAATAGTGTACATCATTCAGTCTTTCTTTTTTGTTTCCATGAATGTATACGGGCTGAGTTTTTTAAGTGGACGTGCATGGCCAAATCAATGTTTACATTTTTTCTTTTACTGTGGCTTTTAGTCACTAAGAGATAATAAAAGTTTGAAATTTGAACTTTCCTTAAGTATGTAAGTACTAGCTTTCCGCCCGCGGCTTCGCTTGCGTAGAAGAACTTTCTCGTGGAAATTGTTTTCCCGCGGGAACTACTCACTTTATCGGGATGAAAAATATCCTATATAAAATGGGTTAAATAAGGTTGGTATGTAGATGCAGTTTTAGTTTTCATCATGGGCCCGAGATTCCTTTGAGTAGGTACTTTTCGCTATTCCTCATAGTTTCGGATTAGGCCATGCACGTACGCACGCATGTTGAAAAATTCATTGTCTAATTAAAGGGCGCTTCATAGATTTCGCACACAGGCGCTGCCGGGCACAGAGTACTATGAATATACGCTGCCGGGGGTGCGACCTACACATAGCGGATACGTACATACATTGGGCTATGTTCGTTTGACTAACATTACTTTTCGAGCAGACAGTTTACTAAGTTATTTATTTCATAGAACAATTTTACTTCCCTTTGTATGGGAATGTATTAATTTCCCTAATATTCGTTCGTGGTTAATATTTCTTAATTGATAATTTCATTCACGAGCATTTTATGATAAATTCTTGTAGTATATCTATTTGATAGGTATATTCATTGAAGAAACGAACATACCTACGTCATATTCCTTTTTTAATCTGTGTTATGAAGTTTTGTGTGGTTTGAGGAAAGTTAACTTTTTCTTATTGATATTATTTAGTAATTGTTGTGAATTACTTTAGTGGACAGCAGTTTTAGAAACCAAAATAATATAAATCGAAACTGGAATGGGAAAAGCGACGCTCGTCGATGGCGACAACAACCCGACTTCGCCAGAGTCTGATCCAGCAAAATTATTGGAAGCCGCCTTGCTGCAGATGGATGGAATTATAGCCGGTAGCTTAGATTATAGCAAATGTTTCACATACTATTAACACACTGAAAAACATTCACTTGACAAAATGTTTCGCTTCGCTGACTATTGGGGTCTTCTTTCCTCACATTTGATACAGATTCCTAGTTCCGTGATTATTACTTCTTCTTCAATTTAAGAGCTATGCTTTTGTCGGTGGAGTAATGACAACGTCTCTACTTTCCACCCTCGTTTCAACCTCTTGGTACGACACAACATTCACCTTTTCTTTGATTATTACTATTGGATATATTTTACAATACCCAGATTTAAAATTGTCACTATTTTGAGAATTGAAGTGGTCCTAAATTGTAACAAAAATCTTTATACCTAATTAACAGTGACAGATTCTTAAGTCCTTTTTTCTCAATGCCCGCTTAACTACACATACATGCATATTTTTTCCAGTTTTATTTTTCTGAACACAATTTTCAGGTATTTCCTTCCAATGAAGAAATTTTTCAATTTGGTTCCATATTTTTAGAAACCTTTAATTGTTTTAAACCTCGAAATTTAATTCTGTTTTTAAGTTTTTGTCATTCATAACAGTTTGTCTTTCACTATTGATGTATTTGCTAAGTATTCATGTGCGTTATAATCATGAATCAAATGTGATCCCCACAAAATGATGTTTGTTTAGCAGCATAGTAAGTAATCTATCTCAGACACATTTACAACATTAACAGCATCATTAATCATGCAAATGATTACTATGCAGTGTTTGCACATTCATAAAATTATAAATTTTGCTCTTCCCATATTACTCGTTATGGGTTTAAAGTTTGTGGCTTTGTTCCACACACATATTTCTCATTTTTACCCGACTACGGCTAAGCCAAAAGAAGATTAATTTATTCAACACATCTGCATACTTATATACCTATCACCTACAGTCTAAACGCCTCACTCTATTTGGACAAATGGGATGTTGTTAGATTGGTACCAGTCTCGGGAGTGTCACAGGGTATATACATCATGATAAATCCAATATCCAAGACACTAGCAGTCATTTTGTCACACCTGAAAAGAAATAATTCCAGCACCCCATCGAGATAGGTGACAGGGCTCTCTGAAAGTCAAAAGATATACTATGTTCATTTCATTTCATTTCAAAAAATGTCTAAATCTATTAAAGAGAATAATAAAAAATTCAACTATAGTTATAAATACTTACCAACTTAAAAAAAAAACAAAAACAATGCATAATAACTCAAGCGATTTACACTGGAGGCGGAGATTGACACCTAAGACTAAATAATCAAAGTGCATGGCAGTCAAGTTCTCAATAACACATTGGGTACGAGGGGCTGCAAAGTGGCTCTAACTCCAGCCTAAATCATGTGTACACATGTCATACTAATATTACGTAAACTTAAGACCATAAAAACCCATATGAAAGCAATAAATTGATTCATTGATTGAAATCCATTGAATTATTTCATCTTGTTTCAATATTAATTTTTCAAAAAAACAATGATGCAGTTTTAGTTTTCATCATAATCGGGCTCCTTTGAATACTTTTCGCTATTCCTCATAGTTTTGGATTTTCGAACTTTATCGCGAATATGTTTAATTTGTTTATTCCGCGGGAACTACTCACTTTATCGGGAGAAAATCCAGCATTATTCTACTTATACACTAGGCAATCTTTTCAATGCGACAACTACAAGAAAAAAGCAGAGAACAGGGTCGTCAGCTACTTTGTTGACCTGGCAAAGGCATTCGACAGTGTGCCTCGTGAAGCCCTTTGGAGGGTGCTGGAGAAGTTGGGGTGCATGGAGAAGTTTGTGAGACTTCTAAGACTCCTGCATGATGGAGGAAGGCAATACGAGGTGGTAGTGTCATTTTAATTCATAATAATATTAAATTTAAAGAGCACTTCGATATCGTAAAGTTTTCTGGTGAGCAAACTATTGAAATAGCCTGTGTGGAACTTGCGTGGCTTACTGTATTATGCATATATAAAACCCTTTCTTCATCTTATGAATTATTTGAGAAGTTCAAATAAATATATTGTAATTCGTGGAGTTTTTATATAAACATATTAGAAGAAAGCATTCAAACCAGAAGATTTAAATCTTTATTCAGTTGCTATAGTCAATAGCTTCTACATCAGCTACTTGCATTGATAACATTTTCTCGAATTTACAACCCAGTGATAAATCTATTTCAAATAAATTAAGTTCAGATCACTGTGGTCAGTTAGCGATTTTTAACATAGCAATTAATAAAACACTGAAAATAGATATATCATAGATATATCATACGTGATACCGTATTGTGATGATCCTAATGTATCATATAAATCAGTTTTTGACATGTTAAAAACTGAAAGTAACAAAGTTTTCTTAGCAAAATCGGTCTCAACCAAGCTTGCCGCAAGTTCGGCCTGAAGATCAGTGTCAAGAAAGCGGAGGTGAGACACAGAAGGAGTCTCTGGATACACATGGTCACGACACTGCCTATAAAACTATGTGAGGACGCGCTGAAACCGGTTTATAAGTTCCGTTATCTGGGGAGCACTATAACATCCAAGTGTGACCTTGATGCCGAGATCAGCAGCAGGATCGGTGCCGTAGCTGCGGTATTTGGGCAGCGTTCCCAGGTTTTCTGCTCGCATGATCTAAAACTGGCCACCAAGGTTTCAGTCTACATGGCGATTGTGCTGCCAAACCTCTTATATTCATCTGAGACGTGGTGTGTATCGGCACCATATACGTACTCTGGTTCGTTTCCACCTTGAATGCCTACGTACCATCACGAAGATCAGATGGTCCGACCGAGTGCGTCAGAGCCAGTGTCGGTGGCATTGAGGCCTACTTAATGCGTCGCAGCTTCGGAGGTGTGGTCACGCATGGCAGATGAGAGATCTTCTATTCTGAACTAGAGGAGGGCAAGCGAAAGCATGGCGGTCAACACAACGTCCTGAATGGCGCATGGTAGTGCATAGGAGAGTAAGCGATTTCGAGGAGCAGCGTAAAGCTAAGCGCGATGAGCTGAAAACCCGTCCACCCGCTGCCTTTTATTATCACTACGTGGAAGGTGTGCTTACGTGCCCACATTGCGCACGGGAGATCACCGCAAAGATCGGCTATGTTAAACATCTTCGAGCGCACTAGCGTCAAACCGAGGAGTCAAAGTGGTCGAAATCGGTCGGATGCATCATCATACTAATTTTTTTTCAAATTCTTTTATCCGTTTCGCTGTGATTGAGCAACAAACAAACATCCAAACTTTCGCATGTATTTATTATAATAACATTTATTATATTAGCTAGATTACCATTGTCTATATCAAAAAGTTTCTGAATTAGTTGTTGTTTCGTCATAGTACAGTAGTAGATTTGGTTATTGGACTGTTTGTTACAAAAATGGAGAACGTGAGTATAATGTGAGATTTTGGTAAACGGTAATTCAGGAAGGACTCTGGGAAGAAGTTGATTAGCGGGAGGGGGTGTTGTTCGCGGGAGGGTGCAAACTGTTGAGCGAGCGAGGGGTTGAGCGTGGCGTGGCGCCAGTCTGCCGCTGTGTCCGCCTCCTGTCCGGACGTCTCCGCGTTTGCGCGGTTAATGCGCACGCGCCAATTCGTCTCGCGAACTCGCCTAATATCCACCTACTGTTTGTATTCATTTAAAGGTTGAAACGAGGAAAAAATTATTGTTTTATTTTTTTTAATACCTTTAGTACCTACTTAACTAACTCGGTCGGTTGGATTCGATGGTTTCATGCAACAATTAAAATTATGATTTTTCTCGGTTTACTTGTTTCGCCAGATCTGAGACGATAAATCGTCGTTATCCTTTTGTCATGTTGCCTACTAAATGACAAAACTAATAAGTAGTAGGTACTTCTATATTTTTAAAATAATTAATGACTAAATACTAATATAGGTACCTACCTAGAAACATTGAAAACCTTAGATTGACAAGTATAGTAACCCTGGGGGTATAATTTTCCTCGTCAGGTCGTGAAAACATTTTTACTCGGTACCAAAAATGAATTATTTCCTTCCCTAGAGAAACGAGTGCAGTTCGAATCCCTCGCTCCTTTTCTTCATATTCCTCATCGTTAAAATAAAATTAATTAAGCATAAATGTTCTATATTATTAGGTATATTTTGCTCCCATGTTAAACAAGTTACAATTGGAAGTGAAATATGAGTATTACTAACTTTTTGCCCGCGGCTTCGCCTGCGTGGAATAACTTTATCGCGGATATGTTTAATTTGTTTATCCCGCGGGAACTACTCACTTTATCGGGATAAACAATATCCTATGTTTTAATACAGAGTATGTTCTACCTATATACCTACCTACCATATTTCAACAAAGTCCGTTCACCCATTTCGCCGAGATTGAGCGACAAACTTCCAAACTTTCACATTTATAATATTAGTTTGGCCACAGATTACTAATAAGTTACTAAAGTAAGTTTGGCGCATTGATTTGTGACAGGACTTTTAAAATTCGAAATTTGCCATTATTTAACACACATAATTTGACATGATTTTTTTTATTGGACTCTCTGTTGACATTAAATAGAATAGAAAATGTTTTGTGATTATTAACAGTTAAAGTAATTTTAATAATAACCGGACACTGACAGTAGGTAATGGTTGATCGTACTATAGACGACCGAGTGCCATAAAATAAAAATATATTAACATTATATTTTGTTGTATTGCTTTCATTGATTTTTTGACATTGATTAATTTAACCCAGTCGTTTATTTGTAATATTATTTATTGCTTAAATTATTTATTACTTAGGCGTGGTCTGGATTTTTAAATTTTATTGTTATTGAATATTGAATGAATCTTATTTGATAATGGCTTTCCACCAAAATATGTTAAAAGAATTGTAATATGAAATGAGTATTTGTAATTGGCATAACTATTTACGTAATTGACATTTTGAGCTGTTGATTGTAGGTATATTATTCAAAAATAAATAAACAAGCGGTATTATGGATTTAAGAATTCTTCACAAATCATAAACAGCTGAATGAACAAGAGAATGTAATCTCAGCTGGCTTGCGTCAAGCTGCGAGTAGATTAAATTTTTGAGGCGTCGCTTATCATGAGCGCTCTCATTCTCTAAATATTTGCCTTTAGGATTTCTGTTTCCAGCGCATTTTTTCTTTTTATAGCGAATTTTAATCACACTATGAGAATATGTATGAGAGTGAATCTGCCATTTGTTGTCGAACACAATCGGGACATTTTATTTTTCTTATAGAACACTGCATGCGAAGAGTGTAAAAAAAGTTCGGTTAACAACTAATAATACTCTAAGTAGTGCCGTATTACAGAATGTTAATCAAGCAGATCTTCGCTTAAGGACTGTTAAAAGGGGATAGCTATACACCAAATTTCATCCAAATCCGTTCATACGTTTCACCGCGATTGAACAACAAACAAACAAAGAAACAAACATCCAAACTTTCGCATTTATAATATTAGTTAGATCACCTTACTACATTTATGTAAACTACAGCTTACCATCTTGATTTTTTATTACTAAAATACCGAAAATATCGCATAATTGTTAACATGTGATCGATTAGAGTCTGTATGAAAATTGGTAACGTAAGTTATAGAGAAGGTAGTGTAAGATATAGAGAAGTCAAATCAGATATAGATATCATATGACTAAAAACTTTCTATGTATAGTTTTCGAGAAAAAAATCTCCATTTTGTGACATTATGAATATTTTTTTAACGACCTGTTTGGTGTAGTGGTTAGAAACTGACTACTATACCAAAAGGTTGCGGGTTCAAATCCCGCTAGGGGCATATGTTTGTATGATGAATATAGACATGTGTTCCCGAGTTATGGATGTTTTTCATTTATATGTGTATTTATTTACTAAAAAAATGTACTTGTGTAGTATAAGTATACAGTTGCTTAATGTGGAACTAGATGACATTGTGTGTATATCCAAGGATATTTATTCATTTATTTTTTATCTTGCGGTGTCTTTTCAGATAACATTAGTTTTTTTTACATTGTTCGTCATTATTACCCCTTTTGTTTCCCTTACTTTCTCATATTTCGATTCTATCATGTGTGACTTGTGCGATTAAGAAGGCTATAAAAAAATAATAGCGTTGGAATTGTCATTCTAGAATCGTATATAATACATTTTAAAAACTTTGGATACATTATTTATTAGATATGTCTAGTAATACTTATACCAACAGCATCCCCGGCTACCCGAACTCTACATGTACTAGTATAGTAATTACAAGCAGAGTAAAATTTATCTTCATTTCCCATATGTGAACTCGTTTTCGCTCTGTCAGTACGTAACCCTCCGTAACAAATGACTATACTAACGTTGGTGTTTGTTTGACAAGTTTAATTTATTTTTCTGCTGGCGGGTGGAGCGGTAAAAGTTTTGTAATTACCATTCCAGTTGAGTAACGTACGCTCTTGTGTAGTCTATTCGCGCGTTCAACAGGTATTTTTCGCTCAGTATTCGCGGCAGTTCGCCTTCCATCCAACCCCTGTTTCATCCCAACCCCCGTCTATAGCTAGAGTTGATAATCCCCACGAGCCACGCTATGTGCTCACACAATGGCTCTGGATATTAGATGTTTCCTTATAGGGAGGCCGTAAATTGATGCTTCTTTCATTCCATAGATGCTATTAGTGTTGCTGTATAGGAAATACTTATACAGGAAGCTGAGTTTTATAATATATGTGATGATGTTGTAATCATTTCCGAATTATTTATTATACCTATTTTCTTCTTTCATTTAAAAGTAATCGGTCGTGAGTAAAATATACTTACATTAATTTAAAATTTTCAAATCATTTCCAAGTGCTTTTTCTAAATATTTTCTGTCAATTTGTTATTGAACAACCTACTAGTCTTTGTGAAGTGTGTTATGTGAATAATCGCGCCATGCCGGGATGCTGGCACTTGCCGGAAAACGTGACCCGTTGGTGGTTGTTGGACATTTGCAGCCAGCGATTTTTCGGGGACGGAAACACAGCAGACTCTCAGATACCGCAGCGTACGTATACACTATATGGACACCGTTTGTATAAAGTGGGGATGTTATTTGACATGATCGATTTGCATTCAATTACTTGCCTCAATCAAATCAATAATTTATGTCAGACATAAAAAAAAACAGTGTCAGCAGTACTGTAGCTCTTATAATGACGGTTCCTATAAAATCGCGGATTTCATTTGATCATCTGCAGCATACCTATACAAGTGTATCTGCCACGGTCCAATTGGCATGGCTTTCCATGAGAGGATTTGCCATAGCAAGGTTCTATCTCCACTTTAAAAAACGACTCGTTTGATTATAATTGTTTATAACTAGTTGACATTAATTAGGAAAGTCCATATCATTATTACCGAGTAGTTTTACTTAGCACTGTATTTACCCTTTTAATAAGTTTTGGGAGCACATATAGCTCTCTTATTTCTGCTTTTTCGTAGGGTTTCAAATATTCCAAATTTTTCGATACAATTTCAGGAGTTACATTTTATAACAAGGTATAATGAATTGGTACAATAGTGGATTTGTTATTTTAACCATCATAATATCAGCCGAAAGACGTCCACTGCTGGACAAAGGCCTCCCCCAAAGATCTCCATAACGATCGGTCCTGCGCTGCCCGCATCCAGCGGCTTCCCGCGATCTTTACCGTACCACCTCGTAGAGGGCCTGCACACGCTGCGTCTTCCGGTGCGTGGTCGCCACTCGAGAACCTCCTACGAGCAATTTGCCCCGCCCACTGCCACTTAAGTTCGGCAATTTTTCGGGCTATATCGGTCACCTTGGTTCTCCTGCGGATCTCCTCATTTCTGATTCGATCCCGCAGGGAGACTCCGAGCGTAGCTTTCTCCATTGCCCTTTAGGTGACGGGTCAAATCCATTATCACTTCTTTATTATGTATACCCATTCGGCCAATAAATTTGTACTTCATTCTGTAATTGGAGTTTGTGGGCGGTAGTTAAATAACTAAAAAGAACCGTTGTCATATAATGAAAGTTCTTAAAAGTAGGATGAGCTAGGTAGGACCATTATCACTCCATAAAAGTATAATATTTACCTGAAGTTATTACCATTTCCGCATTGTTCATATACCATTACAGGCGGAGGGTAGAATGATGAGGATTTTTTTCTTTTTGTGGGCGAGAGCGAAAGCGTCATTGTTCCTGAGCGGATGCAATTCACTCGGTCTCCGCGCAATTTGCGCGAGTGGAGTCATTGCGTTGTGAAGAGATCTGAGTTGTGTCAGTTAATGAGAAGGGATGGCCTATTTTCAGTTCTCACCCTCCGACGCAAAGAGAGGTATTATAAGTTTGAAGCCTTTGTCTGTCTGTGGTATTGCAGCGCCAAAACGGCAAACCGATTTGAATTTTTTTCCAAAGTTAGTTACGCTTTGCAACATGGGTCTTTTTGGCTGGTTCTTTGTCATTTTTGATGAAAGTTCGGTCATTATTAGATAGTACCAAAGCATTTGCAGCCAGCACATTTGTCATTTTAAACGTGTTGACTAAGAACTAACATATCTAGAGGTAATGGATATTTTGAAATATGAGTCTGCACCTTCTCCAAGACGGCTTTATCTTGTATTAGAAGACTAAGGTTTGAGATATGTAAATTCCATATTTCTTGTTACTTTTTCGTCTAGCTTCACATCGATAGTCTTATAATATCTACTGCTGGAGTAGACTGCAACTCTTATTAGACCTTTATCGTTCCACATCAACTTATATATTACCTATAATTAGTCGTCGAGTTCATTGGAGCATTTCGCAGGATCAAATATCCATTCCCACGTTATCGTTTGCTTCCGTAAATTAATACCACCTATGTCATTGCGACTGTCTTGCTAGTATGTTTCAGCAGTCGACATTAGCGAGGAATACAGTGCTGACATTTATACATATAGAATAAGTAATTTATTGGTAGTGGAATCTAATTTTGCAAATGGCCTGCCAAAGTGTGCTTGAAGAAACGTAAAATAAGCTAATAGATTCCGTTGAGGAAGGAATGAAAAGGAAGTAAACTGACATCTGATTCTAACAAACTAATGGAATATGCAAAAAACTGGCATCTGATGATCAGCGCCTACACATGGAAGTGTTCACGACTTCTAAACCCGGAGTTTAGCTACTAATATAACAAGACGCGTTATGCAAGGGCCGATCAGGGAATGTGCGCGAGCCTCACCGTCGCGGCCGGCCGCCCCGGGCGAGCGGGAGTCGGCGCACGCTACAAGCCGGCCGGTTTACATCGTTAAATATCGTGAGACGCGTGACGCCTCCTTACTAAGCAGATACGACTACAGAAGCAGCGATCGATGCTTAGTAAGTGTCGACACGGCAGAAGACATACACTTCCAATGTCATTGATAAGCATTTTCCTTATATACCATACGGGTGGAAAATGTTGATATCGCGTTTCAGGTTTTTTTGCTTAAAATTCATTTTTCTTGTTAGATGACATCCTCTGGCACAATTCAATAGGCGCATATTTGGTTAATTAATAATCTTTATTTATTTTTAATAAATTATGTGGTGATATTTCACGTAATGTACGATAAATTGAATTGTACAACCTAGCAGCGCATATTTTCGTTACGGCGCCATCTAGTGAGCGGCTCTATGTACTATAAAGCGCATAGAGAGAAAACTGTTCCTGCAAGCTTTGTTCCACTAATATGACAATCATTTATATAATTATACATATTTCTTTTATTTAACTTATTCAATAATAACAGCAAGAAAGAAAGACATTCCTAAAAACAGTTACACAACATTTTCTCGAAGTGCATTTCTAGGTTTTCTTATTGTGACTATGCATGAAACGCCAGAAGTTTAATTTTCGTTTCGTATCGGTGCCACAGATTTCACTTTAATAACTTTGTTAATTATAAATACTTTGCTTTAACATTGAGTGCCCTTCCCAAATTCTGTTATTTTCTTGTTTAAATGAATAGCTATTTTACTTTTGGATTAAACAATATTCAGAATTTCATATGAAATAGCAATAGTTTCATTTATTTAAGATAAGATGTTTATTTACCAAAAGGACCATACATAATTATACATATATATTTGTCTAAAGAATTCGGTTTTGATCTATTGAACACTACACCACCAGATGGGTAAGCCTGGCGTCAAATGTCGAACAAATTTCTTTTAAGATCAATGAGTCTTTTTGTCCTTAATTAAATATGTTGAACCGTTCAAGTACTGTATGTGTACACCCTCCAACACGTAAGTTACCATAAAGTTATACAGGATAATAATGCTATTTATTTTGTCATATTAACACAGTAGACGGTAAAGGAGACGGTAGTTAGAACGTGTAATTGGCTTATTACTGTTGTTATACTTATTTTTAACCTCCGTCGTAAAAACAGGGGTGTTATAAGTTTGAAGCATATGCCTATCTGTGGCATTGTGGCTGTAGCGCTGATTTGATTGAGATTGAACTGATTTGAAAACAGTTTTTCTTTTAATTTCTAAAGTTGGTATTTGCCAGTTGGTTCTTGCCATTTTGATGGAAATCGGTAATTCTGACGTATTTTATAATACAGATCTCTGAAAGGTATCTGAAAAATATTTTCTGTATCGTCTATAGAAATCTTTTAAAATATTTTGTTATAGAAAAAACTATGTAAATTGATTTCCTGAGTACATTGCAAAGTCGTTCTCATTTGTATTTCAAGTACCTACATCGTTATCTATTGTTTATCTACTATATCTAATTACTATTGCAGAGGCTGGCGGCGGCGGCAGCACCGCTCCCGGCGGGCCAACGGGGTCAGGGCGCGCGGCGCGGGCTCGGGCTCTTGAGCTGGCCCAGCAGCTGGCATCATCCCTCCAGCACGCCATCCCACCGCCCCCACGACCAGACTTCACTACAGCCAGCGCAATACTGCGTTGGCTGCAACAGAACAACAACTCCGTAGCACTTGTGAGTCATTCATCTCATCCTTGTTATGTTGAGGAATCATCGACAGTCTAGTCCACTGCTGGACAGAAACTAATTGTCCCGAATTGATTTCTCTTCAACGTTGCATTCAAGAGATCCTTTACTCTTAAGTTGGTTTAATTTTTCCAACCAGGCGTGAGAAAATTTTGAAATATTTCTCCGACGAATAATAGGACTCGTGAATAAATTTCGGTTACAGCGGTCCTCGTGTACCTGCATAGCCAATAAATGTTCACTATTGAACATTAGCTCCTCCCATGGCGTTAATTGCATAGCCATGGGAGGTTTTCCCTAATCGCCACGCTCCGCAGGCGGGTTAGCGATGGCAGACTTTTTGGGAGCTCCACAACAATGATGCTGCTGCCCATCGCTGGTCTATGCTGTTATGTTGACGATTCACAGACAGAGACGGAGTTGGTTCTATTATACTTTGCCGGGAGGCCCATGGTCACCATCGGTATATGTCAATTTCTTTTATTGCCGCATTCTAAATAAATTTATTTAGGTATAAAGTACGAATATCATAGTAAGTTCACAAATCTATTATATACAGCTACTGAGAACAACTTAGTTTCAGCGGAGCATTGTTAGCAAATTGAGTCGTATGTTTTATAGTTATGTGTACCGTGTATTGTGTACCGAGTACAAATGTTTCCCTATCTGTTTATTTAACTTGTTTGTAATACTAATAAACCATTATACTGGGCCATTACTCATGTACTTTTGGAAATAATGGCCAGCTGGATTAATAAATAAAGTCGGGTGGGCGGAACTTGGACATTTTGTGATTGGTAAAATTAATTTTCTGTACATCAGAGGATCGTTTACGGAAATAATTTCGTTTGAGAACGGAAAGGAAATAAGGCTAAGTTCCACTGCGCTTCGGCTCGGGCGAGGATTTACCGGTATTACAGTTGGGCGAGACTGGGCCGGGCCCAAAGTTTCTACGACGGCAAATAACCACCGTAATATCTCTGGATAATATTTCCAACAACAATGATAGTACTATTAATGCTAATAAAGAATTGTCAAGGTTATTTAAAAACTAAAACCCGGCTACGAATATCTTTTTGTGAACTGAAAAGAAATCAACCATTTTCTTAATTCTACAGTTCTATGAATGTATAAATAGTCCATTACTGCAGAGATCAGTAATAGTAAGCCATGCTTCGGCTCGGGCTTCTAATTCATACTCTACCAGGGTGGTATCAATTAACAGAAATTCTCGTTTTTATAGCGCTTATTTTTTATTCATACAAGCTATCAGTTCAGTTATGGAAGTTCCAAATTTAAATACCCACTTCACACAAATCAGACCAGGATCACAGAATTAATATAGTACTCTATGATACTAAATTCTTGTAAGTGGTTTCTCGGGGCGTAAGCCGGATTCGTCAACGCAATATTGTCATTTCAGCACTGGCGGATAGAAATATGGCCGGTACACACGCTATAGAGCCAGGACTTTACACGTGTCCAGATAATATAGCAGTTAATTTGGAAGTTTCTCTTTAGTAAAGTCAATAACTTCATGTTTCATTCCTTGAAATCACGTCAAATTTATTCTTAATTCTTATAAGTTTGCTATTTTGATTTTTGAATTTAATTTGTTATGTTTGTGAATATATTGGAAACATTTAATAGCATTTCTGAGATAATACCTTTACTCATTCATATTCATAATTACTTTCTTTTTTGGAGCTTGCGCACGTGTATAATTTAATTTTAAATTACAAAGGTCTGCTATTTTATTAATCGAGTTCATCTCCATATACGAAGGTAAGATGGTGGGGCTAGCCAGGCCAGGTGGAAATTTAATAAAATTGGCTACAACCAAAGCTGTAACCCTTGTTTTAGATTTAGACCTAGACATCCTTGTCTTTTCCAAAAGGGACGCGTTTTTCGCGTAATTTGCCAGTCACTGACGATATTGAGCAGCCTTTACGAACCCAAGTGTCTTCGTGTTTACTACAAAAAAAATTGTTAGGTAAACAGTTACTTTATTATAGGAACGTTCAATATAACAAAAAGTCCAGATATTTAAGAGCGCAGACAAAAAATCGTTTCTCACTTTCCAGAAGTCCCCAAATCAGCCGGTTTCCTTTAAACTGGATAAGGCTGAGGTTTAATCTTAATTGAATTCCATAATTCAATATTTGCAGCAGGTGTGGCTTGACTAGGGCGAACGTTATAACCCGCAAAAGCTCGCAAAGCCTTTGAGGCAACACGCCGAGGGAACTAATTGCACGCACTTGGAGCTTATGCTCGCTGACTCGGTTTCACTTGCTAAACATACCTAGGTTACATACATATTATGTTTACATACTGCTGTTAAACAGTTGCAAGTGAAATTGATAAAATCTTGACATTGTATGAGAAAGAATATTGAAAGTGAAACAGCAAGTGGTCTCTATATGTACGGGTCAGATTACCCATCTAACACTTGCCTTTGAAATTATGTATTATCTTCGAATATCGATTTTTTTATGGACAACGGGTTGGTACTTGACCTCTATCACACCTGATGTTAAGTGAAGATGAGGTCGAAGGTGGAAGCGTACTGACCCGGAAACCCCAACATATTTGGGGGACTGGCTATCTTATCTCTGGCAACCGAAACACAACAATGCTATTAACATTGCTGCTTGGCGGCAGATTTAGATAAGATGGTGGTAGCTAGCCAGGCGGACTATTAAAATGTCCTACCACCTACCAAACCGAATACTTAAACATGTACCCCGCTGGGGATCGAACCCGCTACCTCCGAAATGGTAAACCCAATGTTGTTTACATTGAGCCACGGAGGCGGCGGAGGATTAAGTTATGTGCAAGCTAGATTTTAAGTAGATCTTGAATGGGACTTCCGTCATATGTATCATCCTGTGTTATACCCGAAATCAAGCAAATAAACTATTTTTCATTTATTTAAATAAATATCAGAGGACTGTACTCGACCGCACATCAGACGGAACACTTCAACCTTTGGACCGTCCGCTGGTTGTATGAGTACCGTACTGAAACTCAAATTTCAGTGGCAGTGTTACGCTTGACGTGCGGGTACTGTACACCAACCGCCTTCGTGGCTCAATGTAAACATAGAGTTTACAGTTTGGAGGTCGCGGGTTCGATCGGGGTACATGTTTAGTACTCGGTAGGTAATGAAATGAAATGTTTATTTGCTACGGAATTTGGTACATGAGTTCTTAAAGCTATAATAAATTGTCTCCGCAAATTCTACCACTGTGGGGTGTGCAAATATTGTTTAGAGTTAACTCGTCTAAATAATTATATAATCAATTTCTATACTAAACAATTTCAATCTACAAATAGTTCATTAAATAAATAGGTATACAATGTCAAAGATTATGTAAAATTGATAATGTCAGAGGTCATGTCGTCGGATACAATTCCACAATCTGATTTCATTCATGCCTAATTAGATTTCATTGGGTACATATACAATTTCATTGGGTCATATTCATATTATGGACATTTATTCAAGTATTCTTGTACACTATAGAAACAATTGTCGAACAGATATTCTTTGAGATTAATTTTAAATCGCTTTTCGTTGCAGTCTTTTAAACATTCTGGTAATTTATTATAAATAGTAATACACATATGAAATGAATTATGTCTATGTAAAAATAAGTTAGATTTTGGAGCATATAGTTTATGGCCATATCTCGAACATAATACATTCATGTCTCTGTTTGTTGCAAAAAATCTAGGATATTTTTTAACAAATAAGCAAGCCAAGCCAAGTATATAAATGCAAGGTAATGGAAGAATTTTAAATTTTTTGAATAGAGGTCTGCATGAATCCATATAGTGAGCGTTACACAGAGTTCTCATACACCTTTTTTGACTTCTAAATGCCTTGTCCACATCTACTGAGTTTCCCCAGAGGAGAATTCCGTATCGGATTATTGATCCTATATACCCGTGGTATACATTTCTCGCAGCCATCATCGATGCTATCTGTCTTATTCTACGCAAAGCATATATAAATTTATCGATTTTTTTACATAAATTAGCAATATGATTTTTCCAGCTACAATATTTATCGACAGTGATACCCAAGAAGTTTGTACTGTCGACTTCTTGAACTATTTCATTATTGTATGATACTTGGATTTGTATAGGTTTGGCTTTATATGTTTGAAATCTCATTATTTTTGTTTTGTTAATGTTAATATTTAAATTATTATTTTGTAGCCAGCTAACAACGTTTTTGAGTGCATTATTTATGTCGGATTCTAATTTATTTTTGTCCTCGCTTTTTATTACGATTGTGATATCATCAGCATATTGAACACATTTGTGTAGTATACAGTTAGGGAAATCATTGACATATATTAGAAATAGTAGAGGACCCAGGTTACTACCTTGTGGGACGCCATATTTAATTTGTTTTTTATCAGATCTGTGTACCTGCTTGACATTAGTAGGTGGTAGGGCATTTTATCCGTCGGCTATCTACCACCATCTTATCTAAATCTGCCGCGAAACAGGTATGTTAATAGAATTGTTGTGTTCTGGTTGTCAGAGATAATAGCTAGTGCCCCAAATAGGATGGGGTTTCCGGGTCCGTATGCTACCACCTTCGGCATAATCTTCACTTAACATCAGGTGTGATTGAGGCTGTGGATTGACGTCAAGTGCAAACCAGTTGTGTATAAAAAAAACACTGTACCGCTCCCGAGGATCGTTTTTACAAAAGACCCAAGGCAAAATTTTAATCGGCCTCGTTTTGAGACGGTTTTTAGTACCTACTCCCTAATGTGCTAGTGTAAATCTTGATCCATTCAAGTTTTGACGTTACTCGTACAGTGCTTTAACTTTAGATATTGCGGTCACGCTTGGCAACTACGCAACGCAATCACAAGACCGGGACCGCTACTGCTCGTATTACGACAAATTTTAAATCTAGACCAAGAATCGTTTATGTACCTGCATTGAGTTTGCAATTCGATACGTTAGTTATTTATTATATATTATATATAATAAATAACTAACGTATCTTATTATATAAGACAAGCTAGACTAACTTATTATATAAGACAAGCGTGCACGGCTCAGCCCGTATGGGAATAAATTATCGTTCGACAGGTATTACTTAGAACGCGGTAAAAAGTACATTTTATGCTAATTAAATAACATAAATGGAAAATTGTGATAATCCCTGAGGAAAATAAGAATATCGCCCAGATATATAAAGCAACTATGTTAAAAGTTATTATTGTTATTTTATTTATTCAGCATCACCAACAATAATAATTGTTACATTAATACATAGTCTATCAGCAATTAAGGTACATACGAGTAGTATTGCTGAACGGATTTTCATCTAGTTTAATCTTAAATATAAAAAAAGCCGCACTCAATGCATACGACGCATTATTGAGACACATTCGGACAAAGAATGGATCACACGCACGCATGCATTCACGCACTAACGCACGCATTCACGCGCATACACACACAATGGCGTGAATCACATAACACTCGTCGTTTCTCGTCGCGGTTTAATAACAGTTATTTATTTTTACGTAGCAGATAGCAGATCCCATTCTTATAATTGGAATAAATCGTGAAATCACAGAGAGATTCCTTTTGTGTCGATTGATTCTAACTCTGCTTTCATATTTTTTCACTTGGCTCTCTGTTTGGGTTGCAACGTAATTTATTGGCCAACATAATGAGATTTAAAATGCGAACCACGTTCTGAATATTCGGAGCGTATCTAAAACGCTCACGGCTCAGTGAGTTAACTTAGTTACGAGTACCTGCCTGCGGGACACCTTTGAAGTTGGAACTAAAGGCGACATTACTTTAGAACTCCATTACGCTTATTATCGAATTAGACATTGCCGACACGAGAATATTGCTCTCTTTGGTGTTGTGCAGTTAGAAACGACTGCGATTTGCAACTTGTAATTGAAAGATTTATTTGGAAGCGAGACGCGCTTCGTTGTCATAATAATCAATAACATACAGTCATATAACAAGACAACGCAAGAGTAACACAAAGAGCGCCGCAGTTGATTCAGCGTAACATAGGCCGCCCGAATAACATCGCCCTCAAAACGACAACATGGTATTGTTCAGTAGCGGTTGAGTGGTTGAGTTTTCCCAATCGATTCCTTTACCCCTTCCCCTGATCAACCGTTTTACTATAATATACTTTTATATCGAAGTTCTGTTACATATTAAAATACATACATTTTTTTAAATAACAAGGTAATAAAGTTAAAAGTTTGTGAATATTTTAACGTTTCTTCCTCAATCTCGCTATAACGCCTGAACGGAATTGAATGACACTTGGCACAAAGATGGCCTATGTCCTGGATATGGTACTTTTCCCGAACATGAAATAAGCTAACCCGATGGGGTTATGGGATGGGTAGTGGGATGGCTTTGGATGGCCTTGGGGCTTGAACATGAATTTATAGCAGGAAGAGTTATTATCGGTAGGCTGAACGATAAAATAATTAGTTCCACTATTCTGATAAGAGTAGGCAAGGGCTAAATGTTATCGCCTACAAGAACCCCCGTTATAATTCAAAAGGCTGTAGTTGGACAAGCTCAGTGTTTCATTTTACCGTCATAAAAAATGCAGACAAACATTACTAACGGGGTTACTCCTGGAAAAACCATGTTTCTTTTATGGGTAGATCTATGTTGCATGTTTGGGAGTGTTCAATACCAAAAATGTCCATGTCTTCGTGGCAAATGAGATTACCTACAACTTCGTCTACAGTACCTACAGCGTACTTAGATGCAACCGAAATATCTCAATCCTTTCGAGCGAAGCCGCGGGTAAAGTCGGGTAAATATATAATTAGTAACTCTACAATAGTGTTACTTTACTATAATGTCTATAATGCGTATAATGTACTTACAATTTTAGAGTTGAACTAGCGAAATGTGAAATATCTTCCTGGCCAAATAGGTTCCGGCTTCGATTCCCGGTCGGGATAGTTTAGAAGAACAACTCTTCTCTTCTGGGTAATATCCAATGATATTATATTTAAAAATAATATAATTTGTAATATCTAAATAAAATCATCATATTTTATTATTTCTTATAGAGAACCTAGGGTATATCCAAATTTGAGACCTGGTAAACGGTGTGTTTGTCTGTTTATAGGAATACACTGTATAAGTACTAGTGTAAAAGAGGTTGTATTGTTAGTATATGTACGCGAGTATTGTATCATTTTCGATAGCTTATTTATCAACTATGATCAAGAGCGGAGATGGAAATTAGGCGGACTGTCCACTCAGGGCAACTCTAAAGCAGCTCTAAAGAACTGGAGAAGACGGCCAAAGATTCTCTCTTATCGATCCGCTGGATCTGCTTTAAGAACTTTATAAAACATGTCATAAAGGGTTTCTTTCAGAGCCAGGAGTATTGATATAGATATATTTCTTTGACATCACACTATAACAGCAACAATAGTAAGAATATTCTTCCACCCACCATACAAGTACTCAAATTTCATTAAATTATAGCAAGATGACGAACCAACCCACTGGCCAGAACGAGAACAATAATAGTAATCGACATCGTAGCGGTGTTCTAGGTCTGTAGGTGTGACGTTGAGAATTTAATATTAGATTACATTCAAATTCTAAAAAGATTTACTTCGAAATTATCACATGAAAACGTCAGATTTATCGACTTAATATTAAAATTATCGACATTACTGCTCAATCACAAAGCTGACTCCCCAGAAAAAAACCGCCATGAAACTCAAGGCTTGCTCTTTTTGAATAAGTATGGGTTACAATTATAATATACGAGTATGTATTGTATAATTAGACTGAATATCGCGCAGCAGACACAGATGTCCATGCTTCCTTATCATCCAGATAGTCAGAAATTTTATAATAATCTTTTGTAAATAATGGTGTCGATTCGGTTGTACACAAACTAAACTAAAACCAGATTTAGACTGGTGCTGTCACATTATATTGTTCCAGAGAGAAAAAGACAGACCTACTTTAAAATTGGTTTTAGTTTAGTTTGCGTACAACCGAATCGACACCATTGTTTGTTAATTTAAAGGCTTTCAATGTCAATTGGAACCTTATTTAAAAGCGTATACATTGCCCCTTAAATGATTTAGGGACTTTGTATAAACGGCTGACATGAACAGCAAGTTTTTTTTATATGTTGTAGTAACATTATGTACATATCACTATTTTTCTTAAACGATTCTACATTTTTTTTACATACATTAAGTTTTCTTAAACATATTGCGATGCTTATGTTAATTCAACAGCGGGCTCACTAACGAACGACTAAAGCTTTGACGGACGGTGACCACTTCTTAAAATTCCTTCTTCTAGATCTGACCATTTTTGACCACTTATTTAATACTTCTTACCGTAAATTACACTTTGCTAAGTTGATAGCGTTTTCTAAAATTATAATTTAGAGCTGTCTGTAGTGGTTATCGAAGTGTCATTGTGTTCTCAGACCGTTGAACATGCCACATCGGGCAATGCGACGTGTCGTTGGGGCGCAAAACGTGCCGTGTCGTATACACATTCAAAGTTACCTCCATTGACTTATTGAATGGGAAAGATCTTTGTATTGGTAATATTTATATAAATAACCATAAAACATTTTGCAAGAGAAATAGATTCATTTTATTTTCTAAACTTGGATTATACGAGTACCTACTACTGATTTAATCTTTGCTTTGATACGTTGTTATTATGTCTTGAATGAATAGAAAACACAATAATTTGGGTGTAGGGTAAATAATTACATTTTTATGTATTACAATAGACACATGCCATGAAATTAGAACACCTTTGCAATCATATAATATTAAACGAAATATTCAAAAATACATTGCAGCTTAGAATTAGTTGCAATAGTTAGATAGTAGGTACTCATTTTATTCTTGAATATAATGAAAACAGCTAGCCTTATCCTTCTTAAATATCCGCTTTCGAATTAATTCATACGCTCTTATGGTATCATAGACAGACAACCTAGGGGGGTTAAAAAAACGGTATCTTCGGTTTCAATTGTGTTCGGAATACCGGAGCATAAAAAAAGTTAATTATACTTGTAACGTTCACTAGGGCACCAGGTGACACGTTGTGTTGCAAGTGGCTTGTTTACTGACCACCATTGAGTTTCCGCCTTCAATGCCCTGTATGCACCACTTAGCCATTCATTGCTGCGCACCCCCTGAGGCGGGGTAACTAACCTTCCACTGAATATCCATATAGCTAGTCTATCTTAGCTATGCTTACTGCATAGTTAAATTGGTTCGGCTCGCAATCTGAAATAGTTAGAATCGGCTAACATTCCGAGGGTGTTACCAAAATTATTTGATCGAATTGAATAGCCAAATGTTTCACTTATGTAAATATTCGGTTGCCGGCCTTTATATTCGAAGTTCTTGAATAGTTGACCCGTTGTGCCCTTGGTCTTTGATTTGTAGTCATCTACTTAATAATGGCTATTTCATTATTAAACTTTCGAACATTTCATATTTGCTCCTTCGCAATGAGTAAAATTGCTTGTTACACTATCGTGCAAAAAAAAATGGACCCACCGAATAAATGTTCATTATAGCCTGTATTTTTGGTTGCACTAACTAGTTAATAAGTCGGAAAATACTATACCGATTCTTTCTGATATACCGATTATGAAATTTAATTTTTCTAGAGCTAGAATCTCACCAATTGCAACGACAAATTTTCATTAGAATTATGGTCATGGCGGAGGCGGAAAAACAAAAAACATAAACCTACCGCGTTTATAGAAATTTTTTTCGAGTATGAACTGTAAAATTGGTTATATTTAATCGAGTTTCTGGCAATAATGGATCATCCTTCATGTAATGGAAATTTTTCGTACACTATTTTAGTTGGCGGGATTCTAGCTCATGAAAAATTAAACCATAATTAAAATAGGTACAGTATTTCTCGAGTTATTAGCAAGTTTGTGAGACCACAGACGGTTATATGAACATTTATTCGGTGGGTCATTTTTCTTGCACGCAAGTGTATATATTACACTCTTTACATTTATTAAGTTACACCATTGTGACCTCATCGAATTCATTCACCGAGGCATTAAGAGGTCATTATCGTATTAACCCAACGCTTTAACTAAGTTACGAAGCACTCCCGTAGACAAGTTTCAGGTTAACGCGCGTTCCATTAGTGCTAATTAGAATTCTCTAGTTAGAGAACTGTTCTCTTTTACATGGACAAAGACGTAGTTAAAAAAGCCAACGGTGAATTGTCTTTATATTTATGCCCTTCGCCATCTTTCGGATAGCGAGAAGACATAACTAGATTTGCCTGATGGAAATTTTTAGCAAATATTCATTGCCGCTTGCTTGCTTTTGTCATCATTAATATGCCCCTGCTTTGTCACGGGACAATTGAAAGCGTCGTATTAGATTACCCTAACTAAATTATACATTAAACATTTAGAAAACCCCCCACAGATAATAATTATATCATCCAGATAAACCAAAAGCGAAATATATTCGAAACAGTTTAAACGATTTCCATCAAATAACTATCGCGCTTACGCCAGCTTTCGAAAATAAAAAAACGTTTTTGGTTTTACAATACCACAGACGTACGCAAATCCAGACGTAGGCTTCAATAATACTCTTCTTTTTGCGTCGAGGCTTAATAATCGCCACACTATTGGCAGGTAGGTTAATAATGGTAGGTATAGGTAAAGATAGAAATTAGTAAAATAAGGGGTTAAAACCTTAGCCTGCCGTAATTAGGATTTATATAGGTAGGTACCTCTGTTACGATTGAGGTGCATACTATTAAAATACTGCAATGTAGTACGTTTTTTGTGAATCGATGACGAAGTGCACTTTCATATATTTAATTAAACCGTTTTGTTTATTGAGTGCCGCGCGTCCTTTTATTTTGCTACACTAGTTTATATTGTAGTTTATTACATGTGCAGGTGTTGTAAATAGAGTCACCACCCGTACTTTAAAATATTGTATTTATAAAAGCTCTTGATTTTTAAGCTCCTGATCTCTTTATTTACCCTCTCTGAATCAGATATAGGTAGGTGAATTTCTAATGACAAAAGATTGCGATTGTTATTGTAGCGCTAAATACAAATTCAGGAACCTGTAGCTATACTTGCCTATAGGTATCCTCTTCATTGATGGTTAGGAATTAACGAGATAGCAGAATGGTAGACAGCTATTTATGTGAGAATGAAGTACCTACCTATCTAGATGTATATTGAAAATGACCACAGCAAGCCATAGCGTACATACACTGTATACCACGCTACGACTGCACTGATTAAACCACATTTACGAATAGTGTTTTTCAGACGACGATACGAGTAGGTACCTACCATATTGACCGCAAATAAGGCGTAATGACAATTGTTTTTATAGGGTGTTTTGTCTCCTATAGATGCCTGGATTACGTGCACTGCCAAACACGCTTGTGAACCGACCTCAGCCCACACTATGAAAACGTATGACGCGATGTAAACTCGCGAGATTTTGTGGGAATCGCAGGTGCAGTGACACTCGAATAACCAAGTGAAATTTTAGTTTTTATGTAATGTTAATAAAAATCGTACGAGCCATGTAGGCACTACTAAAATGGAAACTAGTAACATGGAAATTTAAATGTATATTAGCTTTTCCCAATAAAAACAAATGAGAATGTTTTGTCGGAGATATTTATGAGATGCCTCTTGTAGACGTGGATCGTCGGTTAGGGGGTGAACTTTTTCTTTTTTATCCTCGTACCTAGGTATATTTCGTTCCGTCCTGCGTACAGGACCAATTTATATTTACTTGTTTGAGTGCTCATATGTAGGTACCTAAATTATTTATAGAATATAAACATTTTATACCTTTATTCCAAATGGAGTGGTCAGGGATATCCCAGACATAATTTGGATGATTTTAACATTAAAAGTTTAAAGCTAAAAACAATATCCACTTTTTACCTTTCGAAATATACTAATGTACACGTGACAGGTGATTAGCCCATCGATTATTAGTAGTTTATTGTGTACGCTATCGTATGTGGTGACAGTCACTTGGGACAGTCAAGTTACTTACACACTTGCAATCAAGCCATAAATACTGGCATGCTATCTATTGAATTGCGGAATAGAGCTAAAATATTCCAAGTAATCTATCTACAGACAGGCATCCGCATTGAGAATTCTTCGAGTTCATACAACTTTTATATAACCAATCTGAGAATTTATATTAAAATGTGAGCCAGCAGTATTGACCCGTCACTATTATAGCACCCGCAGCAATGGCCTCATCAGCAACGGAGGCCTGAAAGTAGGGCCACCCCTGTTCCGGAGCCTGCCACCCGTTTCCGTTCAAGTATAGCTTGAATGATTCCCAAGTGAAAAACCGTCTCAATAATGCCAGTACCGTTTCCTGGGTTATTTATATCACTTTGCAAAAGACTAATGAAGTAAGAGAGCTGATTAAATAAATTATAACAAGACTACTTGCTTCTAAGGTTTTTTGACGTCTCTAAGGCTCGTGTTAAATAAACGATCTCAAGATTGATTTCGACTTAAGTTGATACTTGAGATACTGTTGTGTATTTAATTGAAACTCAAGTACGATCACAATCTTGAGATCGTTTTATTAATCAAGTGCTAATATATTAATCTCTATAAATTAATATAATGTATTAGATTTGCGTTGTTGTGTTCCGGTTGTCAGAGATAAGATAGCTAGTTCCCCAAATAAGATGGGGTTTCCGGGTCAGTACGCTGTCACCTTCGGCCTCATCTTCACTTAACATTAGGTGTGATTGAAATCAAGTGCTAACCCGTTGTGCAAAAAAAAATATGAATACATGTTATGTATTGATTAATATCGTATTTTGTGATACGTAAATCTGTTTTCTCGACTCTCACCAAGCCGATTTGTTTTTTGCCGATTCGATTCGAAGCAATATTGTGGCAATTCGTTCCCGGAGGAAATGGAATGTGAATTGTTATTGCATACTCTGGGTCCCGGAGCCAAGCCATTGTTTCACCATAATTGTACTCCACTCGTACTCGTAGATATCTAAACGTATTCGACCCTGTTTGGAAGTTTTACAACACCAACAAGTAACACTTTATATGAAATATTTTGTTGGTTATCTATCTCTATCAATAATTTAGATTGTATACTATACTATAAAGTATTGATTTTTAGTTTGTGTTATTATGGCTCTTTTAACAACAACTCAGTCTACCTAGGTAATTTCGTAAAATAAAACAATCAGAAAGTAACTTTGATTTGATGACTGGAATCGATACGTACTCTAGTATTTATTGTAACGAGGTTGTTACGTTTTATGATATTTAAATGATATTAGATCAGACGGCCTGTTTGGTGTAGTAGTTAGAAACTCTGACTGCTATACTAAAAGGTCGCGGGTTCGAATTCCGCTAGGGGCATATGTTTGTTGAATACGGGTACATGCACCCGATGGATGTTGTCATTTATGTGCATACATGTACAAAAACAAATCTTAGTATCCATAATACAAGGCTATATAGCTGCTTAGTGTCCAACTACATTTGGAGTAACTTTATCGCGGATATGTTTAATTTGTTCAACTCGAGTTAAGTAACGGCGATAATAAAATGTGTTTTTAAAAAGAATAAAATTTATTTAAAAAGAGATGTTACTTAGTTGGTAGCTTGTACAAAACTGAGCGATCGAAAAGACAGTCACTGGGTAAAATGAAATAGGATGCATGTCGTGTGAACTGCTGACGCTGCTCCCTTAGCGCGATGCTGGTGCTGCTGCATCAGCGATTACCAGGCCTCGAGGCATGGTAACTCCTCCCTCCTTAAGATGGAAACGCGGGCCGCAGCTTCCGGTGGGGTCCTCGCTTGAAGTTGTGACGATGTGTTGCTTCCGTCTGGAGAAGCATATATACAGTTTCCAGGTTAGCGCTGCTGATCCAATGCCATAGAGAAACAGGGTAGTCCAACTTGGTGTAGCCATGATGACAGGCCAATCGGCAAGGTTGTCTTCCTTCATAAGGTCTTGTGCTTGATTTATCAGCTGGTGGATGCTATCCAATGAGATGTCTTCTAACTGCAATTCGTAGTGTATGGTATCCTGTGGGATGTTTTCTCCTTCTGGTAATGGAATGACTTCGTGAATGAAAGTTGTGGTGCTGTGTGTCTTCAACGTTATGTTCATGAGTTGAGCTTGGCATCTGTCTGCTATTGAGATGATGGATACTCCAGACAGGGTTCTGTATTCTGTTTTGCTGTCGCATATTGATCTCATAACTTCTTCTTTAGATGTGATGACAAGCCAACTGCTGGGGTTTATCTTTTGAATTTCTCCTTCTCTGAAATTCATTCTAGCGTAAGTGCAATTTTTAGGTTCATGCTGTATCAAGGACGTCACGCAGTCTTCAGTTTTCATCATCTGTCTGCAGAGATGAATATCTTCAGTTATTTCCCGGCAGTCATCGTTGAGGTAAGTGTACTCTTCGCTTCCAAGTGCTAGGTATTTGGATTTAGGGTTGATGGTTAGGTTTTGTTTATTCGGAATGGAGTAGAGGTGTATGAGGTCATAAGTGTGGGAGTCAACAGATGGTATGCTTAAGATAAAGGTTAACGAGTGATCTGTACTATATGCCTTAACATCGATAGATCTTTCTATCTTGTGAATGTTATTTATGCTTATCTCGGTTACTGGTCTAAATGGTTGCTTATCTTTTAATTCTGAAATTTCGAGGATTAAATTTCGGGGGTTCATAATGCTCGGGTGCATTACACCTAACTGTGAAAACGTCATGGCGTCTTCCATTAACATGAGTTTATCTAAAATAATTTGGAGACTAAAATCTATTTGTACGTAAATATCTAAAAAATGAATTTGACTAAAAGCTGCATT
This sequence comes from Oegoconia quadripuncta, assembly GCA_949316235.1. Taxonomy (NCBI): domain Eukaryota; kingdom Metazoa; phylum Arthropoda; class Insecta; order Lepidoptera; family Autostichidae; genus Oegoconia; species Oegoconia quadripuncta. The sequence goes on from OX438746.1 coordinate 22,303,905, forward strand.
AGATCGACTGGTGGTATTGAGCAGTACAGACCCTAATTTTTTTTGGTTCTCATTTATTTTATTTTATTGGTTGGTAAATTCCTGAATTGTTTTTTCAGCTAAGGTAAGTGAGCCTGATTGTTTTTTATGTATGGTATTTACTTGATTACGAAGCTCGGAGATTTGTTGCTCATACCGAACCGCGTCGTTATAATCTAAGTTGCCTGTTATAGCTTTTACAACTGAGCCCAGGCCATTTATGAGTCCTCGCTTAACTCTACTACGGGGTGCTATAAACAATATTTTATTATTAATTACACTAAGCGTATGTTCTATTTGATCCCTGTAGGTTTTATGCAGCTCTCCATACGCAGTTTGGGCCTCGGTAGTTTTAGTACTCGTATAAAGGGCTAATAGTTGAGTGGCGGTAAGATGCAGATAGGTGATATTATAGACACATGCAAGATGGAAGGTGTCGACTTGTTTCAAGATCGTGCCTTCCTTAAGCAAAAGGATGCCGTTAGTATTATCTACTGGGTTAATGGTTATGGTGGCGGATGTGTGTGCGATGAGCATGCAGGCTCCGGTGATGAGCGGCCTGGAACAAGGTGAGGTCTCCTTAGAAGCTTAAAATGTACTCTGATCGATTTGGAATTAGGGTGGGTCCCTATTACCTCTGCTACATTGTTAGGATGTAGGTGTATTATTTTGTATGGTCCCTTGAAAACAGGCTTAGTTTTGTCATTTCTCGCAGTCTTCGCCACCTGTTTAAAGACCATTTCTCCTACCTTAAACTTCACCTCTTCCGCATCTTGGTTCCTTTTCGCTATTACGTGTTCCTTATTTCTGGACATGTGCGCTGCAACACACTCCTGTACTGCTTCTGCATTAGCTCTATGCTTAATTACATAGTCCTGATAGAATTCCCTGGGATAGAATAGCTCCAAGGGATTCCTGGAAGCTGTGTGTCCATATAGTAACTCGTGAGGTGTATAATTTGTAGCAGAGTGTATGGAGTTATTGTAGGCTATTATTGCGTATTTCATGACTGTTTGAATTGTGTCCTCCTTATTCGTCATTCTTTGAATTCGTACTATTTCTGCTATTGTTGAATGGACGCGTTCTATTGGTGAGTTGGAGTTGGGATTATAGGGGGTTGTAAAATGTATACTAATTTTGTGTGAGGCACATATTTCTTTTATGATGTCGTTGTCAAATTTACTGTCTGAGTCAGTCGTGAGTCTGTCGGGGAGTCCTAACACGGAAAATATTTGTAACAATGCGTCTGCTATGTGAATACTGCTCGTGGCGGTCAAGGGAACAGCCTGAGCAAATTTTGAAAAATTGTCGATGATGGTTAAAAATGTGACGCCACCTGTGGAGTACAGGTCCATAAATAGATGCTCCATAGGCTTCGTCGGTGTTTCCGTGAGGGATAGGGGTGGTTTTAATGGGTTCCTCTCATATTTTGCTTTCCGGCACGTTTCGCAGTTATTAACATAGCCTTGGATTGTAAGTAGCATGTTGGGCCAGTGATAATTTCTCTGAATATGCTTATACGTTTCCTGAATGCCTCTGTGAACTGTTTTTCCCTCGTGGTACTTTTTGATAAGCTCCTTTTGTTCTGATTTGCTTTCCACGAGGGTCACTCTAGAAGTGCATCTGAATAATTTGGGGCCTCTTTCGTTGAAAACTGTGGTGTATACACGGGAAAAAGCTAAGTAAAGTTCCTCGTCGTAGAAATAGCAGTGAAAAGTTCGGTCCGCTATAGTATGCTCCTTAAGAAATCTAATGATTTCTTGTTCTGTGTTATTAACTGGGATGAATACGTCTTTCAGGATGACCCTAGCATTGGTCGATCTATTGTCTACTCTGTAGATTGATCCTGGTGTTGATCTAATGTAAAATTGTTTTAATTGTCTCTCTATTGCGTCTGGTAAAATAGGTATACCCTGATTCTCGTTATCGGGTTGTGTATGGTTAGTTGATATTAACTGATTCGGGTTCACTGAGAGCGTACTTATGGTATCTGATAGCTGTGATATGGAAATGCTTTCTGTTTGATTATCGTCACTATCTGGATGGGCTACGGGGATGCTGGGATCAGCCGTCTGGCGATCTATTGGTACGTTTGTGCCTACGTCGTGGTTTTCTTCAGGTCGTGGGTCTACGGCGTCGTCAGTAAGTACCTCCATGACTATGTCATTATTGTCTTCGTTTGGTCTAATATCCACAGCATCGTTACCTTCATTTCGGTCGTTAAGTAGTCTGTCAATGGCGTCATCTTCCTCATTCTCATCGACGTTAACTAGTAGTGACTCTATGCTATTATGGAATATCTTGGCTCTGGAGAGGGCGTCAGCGTTGGTATTCTGCCTTCCTTTCTTATAGACTACCTCATAGTCATATTCTGCTAGTTTTAGTCGCCATCTAGTTAATTTTGAGTCAGGGTCTTTTAGAGACATGAGCCAAGTTAGGGGTCTATGGTCAGTGTAGATAGTAAATTTCCTTCCATACAAGTACGGCCGGAAATACTTTACTGCCCAAACTATAGCTAGAAGCTCCTTCTCTATAGTTGAGTAGCGTGTTTCGGTATCGGACAATGTCCGGGAAGCGTAGGCTATTGGTTTATCTACGCCTACACTGCCCTGAGAAAGAACTGCGCCGAGTGCAAAATCGGATGCGTCGGTTGTCAGTATGAATGGGTGGTCAAAGTCGGGGTATTGCAGGATTGGGGCATTTGTTAAAATTTGTTTGCACTTATTAAAAGCGTCTATAAACTCAGGTGAATGGGCAACTTTGTGGTTTTTCTTAAGACATATTGTCAGGGGTTTGGTTAGGCGGGCAAAGTCTTTTATAAACTTTCTATAGTACCCTACTAATCCCAGGAAGGATTTTATTTCCTTTTGGTTACGGGGGAGGGGAAAATTTAAAACGGCATCGATTTTGCTTTTATTTGGTTTGAGTCCTTCGTCAGTCAATTCATGGCCCAAGAAGTTAACTTGTTTTTGTAAGAAATCTGATTTTTCCAACTGAATTTTTAAGTTGTGCAGCCTGAATCTGTCAAAGACCTCTTTTATTTTTTGGATGTGTTCCTGCAGGGATGTGGAGGCTATGATTACGTCATCTAGGTAAGTGAAAACGCTGTCTGTGCCTCTTAGGATATGGTCCATCAATCGTTGGAAAGTACTAGGAGCATTTTTCAGACCAAAAGGCATACGTAAAAACTCGTAATGACCTCTTTCGGTGGAAAAAGCAGTTTTCTCCCTGTCCATGGGGTGCATTTCGACCTGATGGTAGCCACTTGCGAGGTCGAGGGTGGTGAAATATTGGGCACGCCCCAGTCTGTCTAGTATGTCATGTATGTTTGGCAATGGGTACTTGTCTTCCACCAAGCGGTCATTGAGCCTACGATAGTCTATAACTAAGCGCCATTTTGCTTTACCAAGTGAATCAGGTTTCTTCGGCACAATGTGGACCGGGCACGACCAAGGGGATATGCTTTCTCTAATGATACCTTGCTTCAGTAAGTTGTCAATTTGGTTTTTAATTTCTTTTCGTTGTTGTGGCGCCTGTCTATAACTTCTTACAAATATAGGGGTGTCGTCAGTCAGTCTTAGCTCGTGTTTTACCGCGTGTGTAAATGTTAGGGGTATGTTTTCTGAGAAAAAAATATCTCTATATTGATAGCAGAGCCTAGTTACTTCTCGTTTCTCCTCTTCATTGAGGTGATCGGTCTTGATTTTCTTTAGATTTTCGCAAAGCTCTTTATCAATGTCGGTATTTATTTTCATGGAGTTTAACTCACATTGAGAATTCCTTTTTAAATTTTCGTTATAAGGTTCTAAATTAAGTGGTTCTTTGTTGGATATGACCTTCTTTTCATCCGACAAGTTTATGACCGACGTTTTGAAAAGTCCATTTTTGACGTTAACAATGGCAGCTGGGGATTTTAGTCCTTGAGGCCAGCTGTGTTCATCTTGTATATAATGACCATCTAGAAAGTTCGTTTTCAGCGTGACTATTTTCTCACACCGTGGTTCGACTCTGATTTTTTTTACAGGATAGTCGAAACGGATAGGTATATCAGCTGATGATGTATGTAAAATTTTGTTTTTTAAATCGATGTTACTTGACAGAGCTTTATTAGGCCTATTAGGCCTCTATATTTTGGATCAAAATCGAACAGTAAGAATTTATGAATTATGTCGTTATTGAATACGGGAGGTAATGGTAAGTAAGCGACGTGTTCATGTTTGGTCACTGCGTGTGCTGTTTTAACCTCGAAGGGTTCGTGTTCTACGCAGAGTTCTAAGACAGTGTCGCGTATGACATCCGGCGAGATCATTGAACGCGATGCACCAGTGTCTATTAAAAACTTACCTTGGAATTCTGGTAGCTCGATGTAGGGTAGATGGTCTCTGTCTTGCTGGTTCAGCTTAACTAGCTCTGGTCGTCGGGGCTCCTGTCCGCGTGAAAACCCTGTAGGGCGCCTGCTTCCTCTCCTTCGTCAGGCTGCGGCTCATATACCATCCTGTCATATTGTGGGACATCGTGGATATACTCACCATAATATGGAGTGGGCATTGGTGCTTGTCCTTGGGTGTAGCTAGTCTGTAGCTGCTCGTTCGGTGTATAGAACAGCTCCTCGGACGCAAACTGTGGGGTTTGTGGTTTACTTACGGATCTCATCGTGACGTCAGAGGTCTTCTGTGGTGGCTTCACTTGCTGACGTGGCATGTTAGGCTGGTTCCTGAAGTTGCCTGAATTTCTGTAATTCCCTAGGTTATTAGGGTGTCTAAAATTACCTGAATTATTTTTCCATGGTAGCGCTGATTGTACCACTGGCTGACGTTGTTCCTGGGTCCAGTTATTAGGTTGAGGGGTGAAATTACGGTTATTAAACATGTTAGTGGGCTGAAAGGGTGATGGAGGCTGTTTAAAAAGCTGATTATTCTGAAAATTGGGTTTTGGCGTAACAGCCTTTGGGTGCGCAGTGCTGGGTGGAGGGTTGTATGCAAGCCTTGCTTCCTCCTGCCTAGCGACTACGATTGCCGACTCTAGTGTACTTGGTCTGGCAATCCGTACTCCTAAGGAAACATGAAAGTCCAACTGATTGACATATTGTTCGATGACCATTTCCTCGTAATATGATTTATCGTGGTGTTTACCGACCGAGTATAATGAGTCCAAAAGCTCTCTAAGTCGTTTGCCAAAAGCTTCCGCGTCCTCGTTTTTGTTTCTGCGAGTACGCATAAGGTCTTGCATTACTTGAATTTCATTACGTGGGTCGCCGAGGCGTCTACTTAGAGCGCTTTTAATCTCTTCCCAACTGTTAAGTGAATCCTCAAAAGCGATTGCATCGACGGCGGCACCACTGAGTCTACTCTTGATAAGACATACTATTAATTGACTCACGGGTCCCTGCGTTGTGCATAAACTTAAAAGCCTCTCTACTTCTTTAAAATAATGATTTAAATTATGACGATTGCCGTCATAGCGCGGCATAAGGTCCGCGATAACTTTGAAATTCGAATCCTCCATTGTTTGCTCGGGCGGACTCTGTAAGTAATACTTATGAACGAGTGTACTATGACCCAGATAATATAGATCAAAAACCTATAGCGATATTAGCTTATAGACAGACACACGTGGGAGTTATTTTTAGAACTAGGTATACGGCGGGAAATATAGCACTGGAACTTGGAAGCTACTAAGTACTCACCACAGTATCCTTTGCATCTCCCAGCCGGGTTTTGTACAGCGACAGATCTCCAATTCTCCGAAGGCCTGCCCAGGAATATTCGCCATCACGTCGTAGATTCTGAGTCGCGGTGAAAGTGCGTAAGACAACACTCACTCCGTTCACGAAAAGTTCGTTGCACAAAGTCTTTTTTCCACTTTGTTCCGAAAAGTCTGTTCGCGTGACTTAATTTTGAAAGTCTAACGAGAGTACCGCGAATTACCGACTGCGCCAGTTAAGTAACGGCGATAATAAAATGTGTTTATAAAAAGAATTAAATTTATTTAAAAAGAGATGTTACTTAGTTGGTAGCTTGTACAAAACTGAGCGATCGAAAAGACAGTCACTGGGTAAAATGAAATAGGATGCATGTCGTGTGAACTGCTGACGCTGCTCCCTTAGCGCGATGCTGGTGCTGCTGCATCAGCGATTACCAGGCCTCGAGGCATGGTAACTCTCGCAGGAACTATTCACTTTATCGGGATAAAAACATATGTTTTAATCCAGATTATGTTCTATCTACATGCCAAATTTCATCCAAATCCGTTCCTCCGTTTCGCCGTGATTGAGCATCAAATAAATAAACCAACAAACATCCAATCTTTCGCATTTATAATATTAGTTAGATTGCTAAGTGTAAGGTGGTATAAGCTAGTAAGTAGTTGGTCGAAGTTCGAACTGCAAGTGAGGCTGAACGCAATTATAAGCATTTGGCAACAAACATCTGCAAAGTTCCATCCAACTTTTATTTCATTATTATTGGTCGTGAATTTATGATCGTTTCATTCATAGTTATGCAGAATGTAATTTCATTTAAATCCTGAAATATAAGTGAGTGGTACCGTTCTATCTGAAAAATGTTTATAACATATAAAACGACAAAAAGTGGTGTTGAGATACCTCAACAAAAAAAATAGGGGTAAAAAGTTAAGAGCAAAAGTCAGGACGTCGTTCGGTGCCATCAATTTTAGAGGGTTTATCCCACACGGCATTCCATACTAAGTTTAAAGTGCAAATTTTCTGAAATTAATGAACCGATTCCAATGAAACTTTATACGTAGATATAAACAACATACATAGATCTAAAAACTTAGTAGAAAACATTTTCATTTCGAATTTAAAAGAATATTATTATATTTTTTCTGTTACTATGGAAAACTTAAATCGCAGTAATTTAGTGTCAATACTCTTTTTAGAAAATATTCTCTACTAACTTTTTAGATTTATGTATGTGTTATATACAGGCTGTGGTTTTAAACAGTCTCCAAATTGAAGGAGGGGATTGTATTGCTGTAAGTGATTATAAATCAATTAAAAAAAGTATACCTTAAAAAAATCAAAATATCGAATTTATTTTGAAGCATCTATTTTTTTTGCGTATACTATGGTATCGGCAAGTTCAAATTCCCACGCTGCCGCCGCCTAGCCAGCGCCGACAAAGGGACCGGTTTCTTTGTCGGCATCTACGGCCGCACGCGCCGCGCGGGTTTGCAAGCGACTTCGCCAAACTCCGGTTAGTCTGCCCCAGGGGGGGCACACTTCAAATGTCATCAATTTTCATAGCAGACTGCGACCTCTGAACTGCGGTTGACAAACTAACCGTTATTAGTGTTCTGTGGCAGCAGCCGCCATCTTACCGGTAGGTGATGTCATGTCGAGCTCTCAGTCAACGTCGATTTCCGTTTGAAAGTTTTTGTAAAAGTTCAGATTTTTGTTAATTTGTTGTTTGTTTTTGTTATACTTGTTTTTCATAGCTAATTTAAAGAAATTAGTTATGAGAAATAAAAATTTCCTCATAAACAACAATACCTATTTCTAAACCCAGTTTCTACCTATATAATCAGTGTACGTACGTATAGGTATGTATATATAGATTTAATTCCTCAACCAATCGCTGGCAGCAGCACTGTCTATACATGCAAATTTAACCACGGAGTTGCCACTCTTTCTCGGTTAATAGTTACTATACTCTTTGGTCTGCCCGCTGCCGCCACCGCGAAAGCACAAGCACACGTGGTATGATTTTTGTAAATTTTGCTTAAAATAAAATGTTGCGTTACTCTAACAGAGATTACTTGGAGATGGTGCGGATGTATGCCCTCGCTGGTGACAGCTTGAGTGCAGCAGTACGCATGTACGCGGAGAGGTACCCGGATCGTCCGACGCCGTCACGGGAAACAATGCTGGCTGCTACACAACGCCTGCTCGACTACGGGCAGTTTGCAGTTCCAGCGCATGCTAGTGGGCGTGGCAACGTGGGCCTGCCCGTCGACGTACAAGAGCAGATCCTGCAGTTTTTTGAGGATGAGCCCCGCGTCAGTACACGTGAAGCTGGTCGTCGCTTCGGCCTGGATCATACCATAGTTTGGCGCCTATTGAAGAAGAACCAGCAGCACCCGTTCCATTTTCGACGAGTTCAGGATTTGCTGCCCACTGATAACGTCGGCCGAGTCGAGTTTTGTAGATGGCTCCTCGAACATCAGCATGTGAACATTTTGTGGACCGACGAGGCGCTATTCACGCGGGTTGGCGTTTACAACGTGCATAATGAACACTGGTGGGCGCACAGGGAGCACGCACAACCCTCATGTGACCAAAAACGATTCGTTCCAAACTCGTTTTAGTTTGTCCAGTGGCTTGGCCTCCTCGGTCTCCGGACCTTACACCTTTAGACTTTTATTTATGGGGTGATGTGAAAAGACTAGTGTACAACGAGGAAATTACCAGTGTAGTGCAATTGCGTTCGCGAGTCGTGTCTGCCTTTGAAACGGTTAACGAAAACGTTTACGTTTTACGAAAATTAAAAGAAAACTAGGCGACGTGCCGAACTGAATATGGCTCGTGGAGGCGCACATTTTGAGCAGTTGTTACGAGTAACATAAGTCACATTACGTAAGCACCTACACCCTTAAATTTTATTTCGAACACCTCAACCTCTAAATGTCTTTATGTCGGTACGCTACACGTACCAATAAAAAAAATCTAATCAACATTACTTGGCTTCAACACTATTGGTAATTTGGGAGAGAAGGAAACTACGCAATGGGTATACATACATACATAAAGTCACGACCTCTATCCCAAATGGGGTGGTCAGAGACATCCCAAACGAAGCGTTTGGGTGTTCCAAACATTAAAAGATTAATGCTTGAAACAACATCCATGTTTCACCCTAGGAATCACAGAAATGCAGGGTGAGCCCATCGCCGTCAAAACCTGCAAGTCTATGGATGTTTTTATGGAAAGTCCCTTAGTCGCCTTTTAAGACATCCACGGGAAGAGATGGGTTGGTGCTATTCTTTTTATGTGCCGACACCACACAGCACTAGACGATCGAAATGTTTATGTTCGTTGACTTTATTGTATCGGTCGTTCGTCGAGCCTCGTCGAGCGTCGAGACATAGTATACGCAAATTTTGGTATAAAGCATAAAACCTTACAAGATGAATAGGGCACTGACCATGTTGTTAATTTGTTATTTAATAGTTTTAAGCACATTTATACTATTTGTTGTAGACTTTCGTATAATATGGAGACTGTTTAAAACCACAGCCTGTATATGCGTATGAAGATTTATTAGAATCGGTGTATTCATTTCGAAAAATTTGGACGTGAGTTTGTATGGAATACCGTGAAAAATAAACCCTCTTAAAATAAACGATGTAAGTAGGTACTACTTAAACGTTCATAAAAATCCTGAACGTTCGTTAATTTCTTTGTAAAGTTACCAGAGAGCGACGCGACACACTCGAATACTACTTTCCCGAACGACATAGCTTTTTTATTCTTTTAAATTAGTATTCCGGCCAAGAGTTGGATAAGTACTGCTTTATCTACGTTATTGCTGTACCGTGAACAGGCGGCAGACAGGCTCAAGCCCTGGCACTGTTTACTGGCTCAGCGAATTCGCCTGTGCAAAGAGTAATTTAAAATTCAGAGCGCTTCGGTCGCTGAGCTTCTCATTATTGCCTTATTGTTATGCAAAGTGTGATAACTATACTATGTTGCGAAGTGACGGTCTAATTTTACAGTAAAATTTTAATTGAAACAAAACTACTAGGCATTAATTTATGCTAACCCGTTCAAATAACATCGGCATTTATTTGTATATTTATTTGTTATTTGCATAATCAGATTTCATTACTTTTTGTTGGTGTCTAATATAAAAAAAAGTTTAATGTGGATTTATTCTTCTTATAATTGTGAAATTTAAAAAATTATGTCGAATACAAAATTAATTTTTAAAGTTACTCTTTTTTTCTTTATTTTGTAAAATCATTATTATCAAGCAATAAGTATAAGGGCACTAATAAAATCTATAAGTACATATAAAAAAATCGTAAAGGAAAAATTCTGTTATATTCGAAATAAAACCACCCATGGTGACTTAAAAAGCGTAAATGGACATATCGAAACAGTTTTTACTTTTTTGTTGGTCAGTTTTTCGAATACGCATCACGGAAAGCTACTAAACTGATTCTGATAAGAGTATTTACAGATATATTTCATTAAGTCCAGATTAACGTTTAGGCAAAATTTTGAAAACATAAAAAACATTAATATAATCAAAATAATTCTTTCAACTTTTAGAACTTTCCAGTTGGAGCTAAATGATAATAAGTATCTTTCATTAGTTTCAAATTATTACTCAACCAAAACACATCATCGACATCAACAGCCCATAGAAGTGTGTGTTATGTAAAATGAAAACCATACTTTGTAATTTCAAAAGAAATTTAAGCCGATTGAAGAATTAGAGGGACACAAGATAAGGTTTTTCAAATCGAAAGTTATGACGCCACAACGACGATTTCATGAGTCATAATGTACTAGGAAAAGAGATGGGGTATCGTATCTCTTGCAATATTATGGTTTCCCTCATTCAACGGGCAATAATTAAATGGGCCAGTGTATTATTATCGTTAACAAGTTATATTTATAGGCGCCGCCCGCCCAAGAGACCATTCGCCGCCCACCGGGCCGTAGGGTGTCGACCCGCCCGTCACGCATTGTGTCGTCGCATTTTTTTGCAGGTTTTTATCATAATTTTGCCACATCAGACATTATTTAGAAATATGTTCGTAAGTTCGTATCAGTGGTAATCAATCATAATACAAACTATATTATTGTGTACTTAGCTTTCTTTAATAGATCCCCGTATCCTCTCCAAATATTTCTATACCTCCATCTCTGACTGAGATCGTTTTCGTTCATATCGATTGGTATTGTTTGAGCAAGGGTAACTTATATATAACGTTCGGTAGTTAGTTGCGAAGGTAGAAATAGCTACTGATGTTTCTACAGCTTTCGCTATTTTTTCAAGAGTCCACGACTTTGTTTGACGACTTTTCATTCACAGAATAAACAACACATGCCTTTATTTAACATCTTATTTTTAACACATTACTGTTGAAAGTAATTTGTGTATTGCAATTTCTAAAGAAAAAGCTTAGACACTCAAAATTTCGACTAATTTGATATCATTCGAAGAGTGAATAATAACTGCTTATTAAAGTATCCATAATTCCAAATCGATAGCATTATTTGTATTTTGCGGACGTCATGTTAGACGAATTGAACGACATCTTGCTCTTTAAAATCGGACATGAGACAACAAAGAAATCTACATACAAACTCATGCACTTAAAAAACATTACCCTTCTTGGGGCAGTGGGGTAAACAATTAAAGCAACTTTCTTATGTTGTTTTCTGGAATAAGATAGTTTGCTACTATTTCGTCTATACAGATAATATTTATATAAAACACTACAACCTCAGACTTGGATGCCATGATTATGTCCTTGTTCACATAGGCATTAGGTAAAGTTTATAATGTTAGCATCAGAATATACCACCATCTATGCTTGTTTTCAGTTGAAAAACGTATATTTTTGGCAGATTGTCGTATCGCTCGACCCACTTAGTATTCACCGGCAGCTGGTACAAAGTGACGAATTTTAGCATCAGTTAACAATATTCACTCAGACTAGCAAGCAGTTGGCTATCAGTTCTGTGCTGTCTGAGAACACGCTCTGACCGCCTTGTTTAGATTGTGTCGAATTTGTTGATAACTTTACTTAACTCTGTATAGAAGGTAAGAAAAAAAGTGTGTGTATTAGTGGTATATATGTTACCGTGAATGTCCGAAGTTGGAGCACGTTATGAAGCACCAGTGTATGTAAACATACGCCAAATATTATAGTAACCACAACATGACGATTGTACGAATCAGATAAACCAATTCACAAATGACCGTGAATGTTAACATCTTCGGTGTTTATTTGTAGTAGGTATCTATGTGTGAAAATTCATTTAGATACAACATTTACTTACGTGATTATTAAACTTGATTATTATATTTATTACTTTATTTAGGTTATATGATCATCAACCTACAAACATCCCACGGCTGGGCGGTAAGTTGTCCGGAACAATTAAAACTGGCAATTTAACTTTTTTGAACATGAAAACTGACGATCGAAATAATTGTGCAAGGAATAAGTTTGTCATATACCAGCAGGCTTGTTTATTTGTTTGTTAACGTTTTATTGTACAAAAGAAAATAAATACAACACAAATTTACTTAAATGTTGCTTAATAAGACTTGGTATGATGTACCAGTATATCCTAAGATACTCAGCGTTTCGGACATTCACAGTGAGGTAATGTGCTGATTAGACCACAACTATACATACGTATAAACATGCATGCCTGTTATCTTATTTGTTTTAAATTACGTGATATCGCGTTAGTGTATAATATAAGTATATTCTTTGGTGCTATCCAATTACAATTCGATCTTGCTCCCGACACCCTCCCCTGACGCTTAGTTATCTGTAGGGATATGAAGCAAATGGAATATTTCGACAATGGAGCTTGGGAGATGTATAAGCTCGTATAACTCCCACGCTTGAACAAATAGACTTACCACAATAGTAGATTGTTAACCAAGGGCTGTATGACATCAATTGCATACGAGGTTTTTGGCGCCCGAGCGCAGGAGGGCGCTAATTAGCCCGAGTATGCAATTGATGCTTACACCCGAGGTAAACACTCTGCTTTACATATCGATTGTGAGGTAAGTAAAAACAAGTTGTAGCTTCTTAGATAATTCATTAAAATATGATATCAAAACACTTTCAGAAAGAGATTTAACTTTTTTTTCTGACCGCCACTTCATAAATTGAATTTGTCGTATGCCTTTACATATCTTTCTTTTGAGTTCGGCGGTAATAGATTTTCTAAAACTGTTTTTGCTTGTTCTTTTATAAAATCGGGGGGGGGTTAGATCCATGTCTTCGTCACTTGACATTTTTCAAAACTTTTGAGAAAGAACTGCAAAACACGAAAAATTTACTTTCGCGCCTAGCTAGTCGACTGCCTTTTTTACTCTTCACGATTTTATGGCACGCAAGCGCGTCAAATCGTTTGATTTTTAAATCGATTTCAACTAACATACGATGTGACTGCGAAACAAATAGTTCGATATTTAAAATAAAATCTTCATAAATTCTAATATAAATTGTCTCGATTCCGATTCGAGTAAATAATCGATACCGAGAAAAAAAAATTAACTTTTTAAAAATATTCTTCTTGCAGTATGAGTATGACAGTTCTTTTTTCAAATTCCAAAACCTATGCTGTAATGCTAACATTACATGGTAGGTTTTGAAACCTATGCTGTAATGATATCCATACACCCCGGCATTCAGGGAAGTAAGTGACTACTTACAGAGCAAGAGATATGTAAAAACCCTAAGAAATCCTTAAACAAATACTTGGCAGTTGTTTGAATAGTACTTCAAGTTTGAGACGTATAGGTATGCTGTGTTTATCTTTGAATAATGTTTAACTAAATGTATTTTTGTGGTAACACTGGAAATGCCAAATCTTGACGTTCCAATAACCACAGCTTCTGGTGTGCATAGGTTATAAGCGCACAATACTTTAGCATTGTGAACTTCAACCCTTTTTTTTTTTTTTTTTTTGACGGGGCGAAAACACATTTACGCGTTCGACCCGCCGCTGACGGGGGTCAGCGGCGAGGATATGTGGGATTCACCGCTCCAGACGGGAGCGGTCCTACCCACTAAAAACCCCCCGGTGTTCCTCCGCGCGCACCGAAACGGCGTGGCCACGGGTACTCCTCGGTAATCGTCCGCAGCCACGCCAGCGCGGCGCCCGCCGCCAGGGCAACGGCGGCGGCGGGCCCTCCTATAGGCTGGGAGGAAGAAGGGAGGAGCAGGGAGGAATCTCCTGGTCGAAGAGGGAAGAAGGTGGGCATACGCCCTTCTCCGGGTCTCAGTGCGTCTGCGGCGGATGGGATGAGAGGAGGGATCGGCCTCCCTCTCTCTCTCCGCCGCCTCCTTCTTCGAGATCACGCTCTCGCAGAAGGAGAGGACCGCTTTCCACGACCTCCCGTCGCCGACCATAGCCTTGACTATGGCCGGCAAGGAGAGATCGTCCCCTACTGCTGCGACGAGGTCGCGGCGCTCCCCTGCCCAGGCTGGGCATTCCTCAAGGGTGTGCTACGCCGTGTCCTCGTGGCAGCCACAGTGAGAACTTCAACCACAGATTACTAATAAGTTACTGCTTCAACCCTGACATTGGCAGAAGCATCGTGCACCACGATGCAGCCATAACACTAAATTGGAATAATTTGTAAATAATGGTAAAGAAAGTGGTTTATCAATTAAATATTAATTGTGTTATTCATAAAAAAAACTCTAAGCAACTAATACACCTATTTTAAAATATGTTTTGTCTCTCTCAGTTAAACAAGAATTTAGTTAGTTTAGAAAGAGACAAAAACGTGTTTAGCTAGGTATTTCTTAATAACTATTTAAATATTAAACGAGGCTCTAGGGTGTGCATTGTGTCACACAAAATATAAAACCAACCAACAGTTGTACTTGTCGGCTAATATTATTTATTACAATGAAATGTTGAAAGTTCAACGTGATTAGACGTCTATTAAAACCATTCAATCAATTAAGTAGTTGGACGCGCCGCCCGGTACGAACATCTACGGTACTAACTATATACCTACGAGACAAATCGATCCCATCAAAAACAATACTTGTCAAAAAAACCAAGTCTCGCAACTCAGTTGTTCTGCGGTAAAAAGTTGTGAGATCCATGTAATACCAAGTCGGTTGTTAATTTATTCAGTCTCTACTTAAGCGACTTTCTGTCTTAATACGTCCAGTCTCTAAGACCACGATCGTGGTCCATAACAATTGAAAATCATTTGTGTCTGGAATCTCCGTACTCGAAGCATTAAGTTATTACGTAATAATTAACAGCATCTTATAGTGACGCATATCAATATTAAAATTCTTTAATGTTTTATATAAATATATTGAGACTTGGCCATCGCACTAAATAATTGAATTTACATGTGTTTTCAGGCGATTGAATTTACACGTCTTTTCAGGCGATGGCCAAGTCTCAATACATTTATATAAAACATTAAAGAATTTTAATATTGATATGCGTCACTATAAGATGCTGTTAATTATTACGTAATAACTTAATGCTTCGAGTACGGAGATTCCAGACACAAATGATTTTCAATTGTTATGGACCACGATCGTGGTCTTAGAGACTGGACGTATTAAGACAGAAAGTCGCTTAAGTAGAGACTGAATAAATTAACAACCGACTTGGTATTACATGGATCTCACAACTTTTTACCGCAGAACAACTGAGTTGCGAGACTTGGTTTTTTTGACAAGTATTGTTTTTGATGGGATCTCATTTCTTTTTGTATTTTGTAGATACTTAGGTACTTAAAGTATCAATATTTAATTTATTTAAATTATTTATCCGGACAACGTCCAAATTGTAAGCAAATAATATCAGTAAACCAATGAGAGTAGCTTTTAGTCGTCAAACTAATATAGCAATCGAAATTATCAATGAAAATCGCAAACTTATAGGTAAGAATTCTGGGCACATCCGAACAGCATTGGGTCGCTCGCGCGTATGAGCGCGGCTGCTGCTCGCTCGGCGACATTCACCTTTCCGCGCGCCCCGCCACTGTCCCCGCCCCGCGCCCTCGCGCTAGCACCGCGCAGCGCGTAGTAACGGCCCGCGCTCACTCGCTAGCATCGCAGCGCGTGGTATATAATTATACAACCTTACGCACTCGTAATAAGTACGAATACGCACGTAGGTACGTTTTTTGCATTAATAAATAATTTAATACACGTGTTTTCATCACCGGAATACCCATTTTTTGCTCGATTTGGCAGGGGCACTACCATGCGCCTATATTTATATGGGACTAGCTTAAACCCGCGGCTTCGCACGCAATAATAATAATTGCCGTAAAATAAAATATTGAAAAATTTAATTAACTGAAGACTTGGCTGTATGGGCTTAATTTTCTTTGCTGTCTTTTCTAGATTTTTTAGTTTTTCCTTGATTCATACACCAAACACTACTTATATTCCAAATTTGAAGCTTCTAAGTCTGCTAGAAGTGCCTTAGAATTTTGATGATCGGTGAGTCAGTGACTGACAAAATTAAGAAATTTGACCCCTTATAATTCTTAAAATACTGGTTCAAATTGAATGAAATTTTAAATATACGTGTCTTTACAATGCCTGCATAGTTACTGAAAATTTCAGTCTTCTATTTTTATCCACAACGAAGTTACAGGGGGTCGAAAATGGTCTGAATTGCTTCGAGAAAAGGATGGTACGGCCGTGACGCTTTTTTGCTCGACTTGGTGGGGGCACGGCCGTGCCCCCAGATTTCCGTACAAGTGTATAAGGTGAATAAAGACTAGCGTCTCCGTCTACGAAGCCGCCTTGCCGCAGTCACAGTCAGTCCCTGTCAGGTTCAGGCCTGGTTAGCCTTGCCGTTATGTTTTATACTTCTTTTTACACTAAGCGACATCAAAGTTTCGCTCTCAAGTGGACCGCTCAACTACCTAGTTTTAAAGTAACATTATCTTCGCTACGTGTACTATAGAACTACACTTTAGTGCTTTAGAACTGAACTCTGAGGAGGGAAGTTAATAGGCTATTTAGAGCAAACAACTTAAATGAAACCTGACTTTATTAAATATGTATTCCAGTTAATTTCAGAGCCACTTTATAATGAAGTAACACGTTGTGTGAAACCTTATTTACGGTAGTAGTATGTGCTCCAGTCTCTGGCATGATGCGCTTTTACTCAAGGTGTAGATAACTTGCATTGTTTACTTTGCATTTTACTACCATTTTACTACTTTTCAACACATTTCGTTACTCCGGTCTTGATATGCGGAAGTTTGGGTATATGTGAACTATTTTTCTATACCCATATCATAAATTCCTTAGGTATCAAAATCGTTTGAAATATCTCACATTGCATCAAAGTGCACGATTATGTTTATTACAGTACATTTTGGCTTACATTACATACTTTTCACTGACGTTTGTATCGCCTTTAGACTTAAAAAGTACAATACGATACAAATATTCCTTATTGCACACCAACAGTAGTTACAGGATAGGAAGAATCTGACTGGATGGTCCTCCTCCGGTGCCTACCTCGTGCTGCCCGCTCCGCGCACCCCGCCGCCGCCGGGTGGCGGTACCTTCTTATAAGCCCAAAAGCCCGGCTTGCCTTACTAAATACTCGGATCAGGAATATTAACTATCCAAACAGCATTGGAAATCTATGATTTAATCTTGGCACTTTACGCTTTGGGTGGTTGGTTACCTATTTAATTTCAATAGCTGTGTAAAAATCACAAGAACATTGTCACACTTGCCCTATTTTGAAACCCTAGGCACGCCATTGTGCCGGTTGATCTGACTCGAACACGTATTTTGCCATTCTCAAGCTAAATCATTATAGTTTTTTTTTTATTTAAAGTATGGTCGTAGTAAAAGTAATGTATGCAACAGCGTAAATATACATCATAGCACTCGTGTTGTAATGACCCTCTATATGACTACTAAACTAACGGAACTACTATTTTCTACGCTCATATCGTAAATTCCTTAATACGATATAAAAACTAATTCAACACTATTGTCCATTGCGCCAAATGATTACGTAATTTTATCTGACAGTTAGTATTAGCATATATGACATGTGACAATAGACATCACGATGCTAATTGGGCATGTCCAGTTGCATAAAACAACTCGTGCTTTATATTGTGATTGCATTCGTTTTGTAATGAGTAATGACCGTCATTAATTGGCAGGTTAATACTGTTAGATAATAATGTAAACACATAATTTCATATTTATTTAATTACAAAGAAAATATGACGTAGAGTACCTATGTTTACGCCTTCTTTAGAATAATTTATTGAATGGACGCCGTGTTTTGATAAGTATAAAAAAAATCACTACAGATGGATCGTAATAATTATTAAAATTACCTGTAGATCTCTCGTCAACACACCTAGAGTTTCTATTCTAAATATCTAGAGTGCGTTTACCACAGTTTAATAAGTCGCATTACAATAAATAAGTTTATTTAGTCCTTAGTTACATTTAAACTACATACATGTAGTTAGAATGATAGGTAACTGAAAACAGCTGATTGCAGACTATTGAACACTTCACAATTTAATTTGATGTATTAATTTCGCGATTGGGTCTAAATTATAATGCTAATGTAATATGTATAATTAATTAGCCTCATTTCAACACAACAACTGGGCGTATGGTAATTCAATTATTGAACACTGATACCGCAGCGCGCGGGTGCCCGAATAGGTATTGTATTTCCAAAAATAATTTAACTAGTGTCTGTATGTTTGATATATTTAATGTTTGGTCTGTTTCCGGTAGGTAATTATCTTTATTAGTTATTGTCCATCTGAAGTTTAGTGGAGGTGTTAAATGTCTGAATACGACAACACCTCTATTTTTAGGCCATGGAGCACATGTGCGCCCTCATCCAGTTGAGCATTAAAATCGCGCTTTTATCGGATATTCTCAACGGAACAGCTGTCGTTCTATTTCCGAGACGAGGGGCTTTACTTTACCTTCAACCCATGTCTCCTCGATGAAATGCCACTGGAAGATAACTGTTATGCTTGTGTATGACGTGCGTGATGTTAGACTTAATAATAATAGATCACTATTATTACCTGTGGATCCGCTCGTGTGGAATTAGTTTATTTTCCCGCGGGATTTATTTTGTAATTTCGGAATAAAAGGAATCCCAGTCCGTCTCTTCATTAATTCCGTTTGGGCGTTTAACGCGATTGAGTAACAAATGCAAACACCCAAACTTCCGCATTTATAATATTACTAAGATATGTGCAAACGTTTAGTGCAAAATGAACATTTTACTATAGATGAATTTATAGTGAAATTAGAGACATGAAACATTAGTATTAACTGTTGGATGACAAGAGTATATGTGCTTGTAGAACTTGAGATGTTACAAAAATCGGTGCAAATTTTCCGATTATTTACTTGGTCGCTTCCAATCGTTTCTCTCTGGAAATCTATGGGAAGGCCTATATTCAGCAGTGGTTGTCCTGTGGCTGATAATGGCGATGTTTGCAAATCCAGCAAGCATGGACATGAACCGCTCGGCGATATTCAAACTATATTTTTTCTTTTTTGTCGAATCACAAGTTGTAATAATGATAGTTATTTAAATGAGCTTGAGTTTCTTGCTCATTTTCCTCTTGGTAGTAGGCATTATGATTATGAATGACCAGTAATCAAGCCTTTATCCCAAGGAAAGATATGAATTTGAACAACGACAATCTTACAAGTGAGGTTTTGGTTTATTGGTCACACGTTTCCAAAGATACACATAGGGCTACTACTACTAATTTCGAGGTCAGTATACCTAAATGTTTTTTGCCTAAAATATGGACGATTACCCAATTCACGTTTACCTTAACTGTGGTTAGACGAGTTAAATTATGGGCCATTGGACTATTTGACAATAAATATTTTCTTATTCCACATGTGAAGGAGCTTATCCTGTAATGAGCTAATTATCTTTGTCTAGATCTATACAATGTACAAGTGTGATGATTAATGCATATAATGTATTTCTATTTGTGAGAACCTCTCTGTTTCCTATAATAGTTTCCATTAGTGTTATTGCAGCTGTTGGTTTTCCGAATAAATAAAAATAAAAAAATAAAATACCTAGGAAAAAATAATTAGATAATAAATTAATCTACTTAATTCTTTAAATAATTATGAATTGACATTACTTTAACTTATGCCACTATTACTATTTATCTATTTTTAATATGATTTATAGGTCCATACACATTTCAAAACATAATATTAACAGTTTATTTAACATTATGAAATAAATATTATTAGGGCGAACATTGATTTTATTATTTTTAACGAGGTTTTTTTCCCTATTATTGTTTAACTATTCCTTGAAATACGTACCTAATGAAGTATTTCGCTCAAGTGGAAAATAATGATAAATAAATATTTTATATAGGACAAATGACCTGTTTCTTGGATCATTTGCGGAATAGATTTTTCATTATAATTTGACCGGTCTAAAATTCATTAAGCTAATTGCTGTTTCGGTCACTTTTGATTTATTTTCTAGCATTTTAAGTAATTAAAGGTGGATTAAATGTAAAGTAGAAGATTTATAGAAACTACCTTTTTTCATAATGACTTTTTAAAGCATATTTTATTTGGTATGCAGATACTGAAGAATAAATTATTCAAAGACATGAATTGTCTGAATACTCGTAACGGACGTCTAGAGTTTCACGTATTAGAACCAAGTGCCCCGCCGTACTACCCGCCGCAACCACCTTTTAACCCCGACTTCGCGTGTGAACATAATATAGAGTGTGAAGCGCCCCTCGACTTTCAATATGCATGGGGACTTTATAAAACAGAGTTGTACGCTGAAAATGCATACGATGAAGACGATGAATGCACTCGGTGGGGGCGCCGCTCTCTGTACGAAGGCGTCAACTGCATGCCGGTGAGTGCGCCAGCCAGCCTGTGCGCGTCGCGCTGCATGCTGGCGTGTCGCGTTTACGCATAATTTCCTGCGATTCTTGTGACCATGCTCGTGTATAACGAAACAAGATTTAATTTATTTTCTTTTGTGTGTATTTAACAAATCCTATCTCTGTTTGTAATGTTTACGTGTTGAAAATCTTAATTCCTGTTTTGCCTAATAAAAGTAAGATCAAAGGGGAAGGGTGTCCGGAATGCATAAGGCGCCTATGTCGAGATCTATTTCCGGGCGCGGGCGTCGGTCGTATTCGTGTAAGCGCTGTTCATTTTGAACTAAAACATGCGCGAGCTTAGCCGCGGGGGCTCACTCGTGGCAGCCACCATAGCCGCATTGCACAATCGGTCTGCGATCGACGAGAAACATCGTGCGATCAAACCGCGAGCGACTTCCGCCGAGATCAGAAATGCCGCGCGATCTATAAGGGAAGATAACGAGGATCGTCTACGGCGTGCTTCGGGCGGGAGCGAGCGTCCCGTATCTACTGCGTCAGAGGCATCTGAACGCGACTCCGCTTCCGTTCAGTCCAGCGAGGAGCCGCCTCTACAGGAGAGTACGTAATTCATGGTCAGTGGACGAGTCACTGACGTAGCGTAATACTGGAACGCGGCCAAACTTTAAATAGAGACACGTCGGTGACTCGTACCGAGAGTTTGTCGCGCAGTGTCGTATGTGCGGAGCCTCATGTCCGACCGCGAGTACCTGACGGAACCCCTCGACGAGGAGGAGGAACGCACGGCGGCGGGCCTCGTGCACCCCGCCGTGCGTTCCTACATGTACTCGCCCATGGGTGAGTTTGTGCCACTCGCGACATGAGTCTCCTTACTGGCCTAGTTTTGACAAGTTATATCGTGACAGGCGGCGACTCCGACAGCCCGGATGAGGCGACAGTGAAGTGCACCGCGTGGAAAGATGCCGCGGTCGCCGTGACGCGCGCCGACTCCTCCGGCACCGAGTCCAGCTCGTCCAGCGACGTTGACTCGGATGATGACGGACAAGAGTACGAGCCCATAACGACGGACCTCGACTATCGCACCCTGACGCCCAGCAGGCGATTAGATAATTCGACACGTCGCGATGATGACTTCAAATGGATGCCCACTGGGGTGATGTTAGATGATGCAGTGGAACCGACATCGATGGAGACCCGAACGGAAGAATATTCATCGGCCAGCTTAGATAGAAGACGGCGACCTC